>CM067842.1:230389523-231639523 GCA_034509565.1 Triticum monococcum | reverse complement strand
CCGCGGAGTGAAAAAAGGCTTCACGCCACGCGCCGTCGCCGCGCATCGTGTTCCCCCGCGGGCGGGGTTGGCGTGGGGCGGACGCGCTGCGCTGGGAGTGGGATGGACGGACGCGACAGGGACGCGGGGGCACGTACCGCACGGCGTACGCACGTCGCCTTTCTCGTCTCGGCGTCTGGTTGTAGTTGCGTCCGGCCCCCGGAAGCAAAAGTGAGCACGTACCGGCCGTAGCGCTGCTGCATGCGGACCCCGTGCGTGGCCGGCCGGCGACTGACGAGGCAGAATGCGCGTGGGGGTGGTGCCGCGCGGCCAAGGGACGGGATTCCCGTGAGATGCTGGCCGGACGGACCACGCGGCACGGTGGGCGTCGTTGGCTGGACCTGGGTGTTGCTGTGCTGGTGCTGTACTTTGCACACGAACCGTCTACAGCTGAGGCGGATGGATGCTGCCGACCCAACCATGCGCTGAACCTGTGCGTCGGCGGGCGTTGAGGGAGGGGTGTTTCTTCTTGTACGTACTACTAGTACATGGTTTATCAACCGCACCGACGATATTCCAGATGCTCTCGCTCGCTCAATGATTGCGTGCGGTGATCGTGGTCAATCAAGGGAATAAATTCCAAGACCAGGCCGTGCCTCACGCCAAAGAAAGCACGCATCACATCTAGCTATGGGATTTGATCTTTGCCAGCCCAAAGAAACAACATTGCTTATTTACCAAGCAATCTCTTATGCATCTATATCTATATACCAATATAAAAAAATCTGAAATAATACGTAGATCCTATTAATCTCGTCCATGAAACTAGGTCGATCCAATGACCTAGACTGTTTCAATGACGAGCTCTCAACATATTTAGCGTTGAATTAATACCATATCAAATATAACACTAATCACATAACTAATATGCAAATAATATCCTATAATCTAATATCCGATCGTGGAGGGACCAACCACTCCCGAGTCGCTCCCACGGGTGACTCAGGGAGCCAACCCTAGCGCCGCCGCTTCTCAGCCCTCCTCCCCGCCCCCCTTCCCCCCTCGCCGCCGCCAGTGGCGTCGCCGGCCAAAGGCCACGCGGCATAGGTGGTGATACGTCCATTTTGCATCATGCTTTTATATTGATATTTATTGTATTATGGGTTGTTATTACACATTATATCACAATACTTATGTCTATTCTCTCTTATTTTATAAAGTTTACACGAAGAGGGAGAATGTCGGCAGCTGGAATTCTGGACTGGAAAGGAGCAAATATTATAGACCTATTCTGCACAAGTCCAAAAGTGTTGAAACTTCACAGAGCATGTTTTTGAAATATGTAAAAAATATTAGGCAAAGAAAATACCAAAGGGGGCCACCAGCCAGCCACAAGGGTGGAGGGCGCGCCCCCCGTCCTTGTGGGCCCCCTGGCAGGCCTCCGGTGCCCATCTTTGACTATGTGGTGTGTTTTGACCTGGAAAAAAATCAAAAGGAAGCTTTCGAGACGAAGCGTCGCCGTCTCAAGGCGGAACCTGGGCAGAACCAATCTAGGGCTCCGGCGGAGCTGTTCTGCCGGGGGAACATCCCTTCGGGAGGGGGAAATCATCGTTATCGTCATCACCATCGATCCTCTCATCGAGAGGGGGTCAATCTCCATCAACATCTTCACCAGCACCATCTTCTCTCAAACCCTAGTTCATCTCTTGTATTCGATCTTGGTTCCAAAACCTCAGATTGGTACCTGTGGGTTGCTAGTAGTGTTGATTACTCCTTGTAGTTGATGCTAGTTGGTTTATCTGATGGAAGATTATATTTTTAGATCCTAATAATAATTAATACTCCTCTGATCTTGATTATGAATATGCTTTGTGAGTAGTTACGTTTGTTCCTGAGGATATGGGAGAAGTCTTCTTATAAGTAATCACTTGAATTTGGTATTCGTTCGATATTTTGATGAGATGTATGTTGTCTCTCCTCTAGTGGTGTTACGTGAACGTCGACTACATGACACTTCACCATTACCTGGGCCTAGGGAAATGCATTGGGGAGTAATAAGTAGATGATGGGTTGCTAAAGTGACATAAGGTTAAACCCTAGTTTATGTGTTGCTTCGTAAGGGACTGATTTTATTTCATGCTATGGTTAGGTTTACCTTAATTCTTCTTTCGTAGTCATGGATGCTTGTGAGAGGGGTTAATCATAAGTGGGAGGCTTGTACAAGGAAGGACAACACCCAAGCACCGGTCCACCCACATATCAAGTTATCAAATTAACGAACGCGAATCATATGAGCTTGATGAAAAGTAGCTTGACAGTAATTCCCATGTGTTCTCGGGAGCGCTTTGCATTATATAAGAGTTCATCCAGGCTTGTCCTTTGCTACAAAAAGGATTGGGTCACCTTGCTGCACCTTGTTAACTTTTATTACTTGTTACCCGTTACGATTTGCCTTATCATATAACTATCTGTCACCGATAATTTCAGTGCTTGCAGAGAATACCTTGCTGAAAACCGCTTGTCATTTACTTCTGCTCCTCGTTGGGTTCGACACTCTTAATTACCGAAAGGACTACGATAGATCCCCTATACTTGTGGGTCATCAAGACTCTTTTCTGGCGCCGTTGCCAGGGAGTGAAGCGCCTTTGGTAAGTGAAATTTAGTAAGGAAACATTTATATAGTGTACTGAAATTTACTGTCACTTGTTACTAAATAATCCTTTGAGGGGCTTGTTCGGGGTATCTTCACCTCGACCGGAAGAACAAAAAGTTGCTCCTATGTTGGGGAACGTAGCATGCAATTTCAAAAAAAAAAATCCTACGATCACGCAAGATCTATCTAGGAGATACAAAGCAACGAGGGGGGGGGGGTGTCCACGTACCCTCGTAGACCGAAACCGGAATCGTTAGTTTAACGCGGTTGATGCAGTCGAACGTCTTCCTGATTCAACCGATCAAGTACCGAACGTACGGCACCTCTGAGTTCAGCACACGTTCAGCTCGATGACGTCCCTCAAACTCTTGATCCAGCAAAGTGTCAAGGGAGAGTTTTGTCAGCACGACGGCATGGTGACGGTGATGGTGAAGTGATCCGCGCAGGGCTTCGCCAAAGCACTACGATAATCTGCCCGGAGGAGTAAACTATGGAGGGGGGCGCTGCACACGGCTAACAATCTTTGTTGTTTTTTCTAGGCGCCCCCTCCCCACATATATATAGGTGGGAAGGGGAGGGGGACAACCATGGGGCGCCCCAAGTAGGAGGAATCCTACTTGGGGGCCTTGTCCAATTCGCCCCCCTCCCTACCATCTTTTTCGGAGAGGGAAGGAAAGGAGAGAGAGGAGGGAAGGAAGGGGGAGGCCAAATTGCCTCCCTTTCCTTCTCTCTTCCCCTTTTCCTTTCCCCTTCCTATTCGGCCTATATGGGGCGTACCAGCCCACTAGGGGCTGGTCTATCCCGACCTTGGCCCAATAAGAGCATCTCCAGCCGTTGGCCCCCCAGGAGGCATAAAAATCTCTGCCTGGGGGTGAGCCGGCGGTACAATCGGCGCTGGGGGCGGTTGGTCGTCCAACCATCGCCCCCAGGCACCGATATTGGCCCAGTTTTCGGCCCATTTTCGCTGAATAAAGGCCCATATGGGCGAGAATCAGCCCATATTCGGCGTAGTTCGTCGTGGTTCGGTGTTAAATTCTTAACATAAATATTTTTTATCACATACTTCATCACAGAAAATCAAATAGTTTAACAAAATAGTGCAAGAACAAATAGTTCAATATAAATTATATAGTTCAACAAAAAAACTCATATTTCATCACACGTCACGCCCGGCGTCGCCCTTGAGCCTCCATAGGTGCTCCACCAGATCCTGATGCAGTTGATGATGCACCTATGGGTCTCGGATCTCCTGACGCATACTGAGGTAGGCAGTCCAGGTTGCCGGTAGCTGGTGATCAACTTCGGCTAGAGGACCCTGCCTGTAGTATGGTTCAGTGTCAAACACTGGCTCTTCCTGCTCGCTCTCGATGATCATGTTGTGCAAGATGACACAACAAGTCATGATCTCCCACATTTGATCTTTCGACCAGTTCTGAGCAGGGTAACGGACAACAGCAAATCGAGATTGGAGCACACCAAATGCCCGCTCGACATCCTTCCTGCAAGACTCCTGCACCTTGGCAAAGTGGGACTTCTTGCCTCCTGGCACAGCGTTTGAGATAGTCTTCACAAATGTAGACCATCTCGGATAGATGCCATCAGCTAAGTAGTACCCCTTGTTGTAGTGCCGCCCATTGACCTCGAAGTTCACCGAAGGAGAATGACCTTCAACAAGCTTGGCAAAGACAGGGGAGCACTGCAGCACGTTGATGTCATTGTGAGTTCCTGACATACCAAAGAAGGAGTGCCAAATCCAGAGGTCCTGTGTGGCCACTGCCTCAAGTACCACACTGCAACCGCCTTTGGCGCCTTTGTACATCCCCTGCCAAGCAAATGGGCAGTTCTTCTATTTCCAATGCATGAAGTCGATGCTTCCAAGCATCCCAGGAAATCCTCTTGCTGCATTCTGTGCTAGGATCCGAGCAATGTCTTCCGCATTGGGTGTTCACAAGTATTGCGGTCCAAACACTACCACCACTGCCCGACAGAACTTGCAAAAACACTCAATGTTGGTGTACTCGGCCATGCGCCCATAGTCGTCGAGTGAATCACCAGGAGCTCCGTATCAAGCATCCTCATCGCTAACGTGAACTTCTGGATCGAGGTGAATCCAAGTTTGTCGGTGCAATCCTTCTTGCACTTGAAGTAGCTGTCGAACTCCCGGATGGAATTTACAATCCTGAGGAAGAGCTTTTGGCTCATCCGATAATGGCGCCGAAATGTTTTGTCGCCGTGCAATGGAGCGTCGGTGAAGTAGTCGGAGTAGAGCATGCAGTAGCCTTCGAGACGATGCCCGTTCTTTGCTTTCATCCGCCCCGACGCCAAGCCACCTCGCCGCGGCTTTTCATTGCTCACTAGCAGGGCGGCGAGCACCATGAGGTGTTCCTCTTCCTGGACGTCGGCCTCGGCTTCCTCCTCCAGTAGCGCGGCGAGCGCTTCCTCGTCGTCCGAGTCCATTTCCTAGGCAGGCAAATCGCCGAACACCTTGCGGGCACGGTGGGCACGTACCCCGTTGCTTGGTCGGAAACGGCGGAAAAATGCCCAGCTGCTGGCGGAGGGGCTGCCCCGGCGAAAGCTCTGTTCGTTTTCCGGGGGGAATGGGCTATCTAGTGGTGGCGGGC
Organism: Triticum monococcum; assembly: GCA_034509565.1. Lineage (NCBI taxonomy): Eukaryota > Viridiplantae > Streptophyta > Magnoliopsida > Poales > Poaceae > Triticum > Triticum monococcum. The sequence goes on along the minus strand of CM067842.1, from coordinate 231,634,270 downwards.
AGTGGGCAGCGCCGGGATACAGTTGTTGGCGGCCGAGCGCGCGGGGGGTGGGAGACGGGTCGAGAAGAAAGACTTGACTTTTCGCCTAACGGTGTGGGCTAGTCGTGCTTTTCCCTTGCGCCGGAGCCCCCGAGTGCCCATAGTGCGCCGGGTTCGGCTTGCGATTGCCAGGCCCAAAAACGGGCCAAACCGGCGAATTGCGGCGTCCTGGGGGCGCGACTAGGGCATTTTTTGGCACCGGCACCGAAAAAGTCGCCTAGGGGGGCCTGTTGGGGGCGCGGATGGAGATGCTCTAAGGACCATATCTTTGCCATGGGGTGCCCGGAACCCCTTCCGGTGTCCCGATACGTACCCGGTACCCCCGGAAAACTTCCGGTGTCCGAATACTATCGTCCTATATATATATACCTCTTGACCATTTCGAGACTCCTCGTCATGTCCATGATCACATCCGAGACTCCAAACAACATTTGGTCACCAAATCACATAACTCATATAATACAAAATCGTCATCGAATGTTAAGCGTGCGGACCCTACGGGTTCGAGAAGTATGTAGACAGGAACGAGAAACCTCTCCGGTCAATAACCAACAGTGGAACTTGGATGCTCATATTGGTTCCCACATATTCTATGAAGATCTTTATCGGTCGTACCGTCATGACAACATACGTTATTCCCTTTGTCATCGGTATGTTTCTTGCCCGAGATTCGATCGTCGGTATCTTCATACCTAGTTCAATCTCGTTACCGACAAGTCTCTTTACTCATTCTGTAATGCATCATCCCGCAACTAACTCATTAGTCACATTGCTTGCAAGGCTTATTATGATGTGCATTATCGAGAGGGCCCACAGATACCTCTCCGATACTCGGAGTGACAAATCCTAATCTCGATCTATGCCAACCCAACAAAAACCTTCAGAGATACCTGTAGAGCATCTTTATAATCACCCAGTTACGTTGTGACGTTTGATAGCACACAAGGTATTTCTTCGGTATCCGGGAGTTGCATAATGATATGTCTCCAATGTATCTATAATTTTTGATTGCTCCATGCTATTATATTATCTGTTTTGGATGTTATTGGGCTTTATTTTACACTTTTATATCATTTTTGGGACTAACCTATTAGCCGGAGGCGCCAGCCCAAATTGCTATTTTTTTGCCTATTTTAGAGTTTCGCCGAAAAGGAATATCAAACGGTGTCCAAACGGAATGAAACCTTCGGGAACATGATTTTCTCAACAAACGTGATCCAGGAGACTTGGAGTGGGCATCAAGAAACAATCGAGGAGGCCACGAGGCAGGGGGCGCACCCTCCACCCTCGTGGGCCCCTCTTTGCTCCACCGACCTACTTCTTCCTCCTATATATATCCACGTACCCCCCCAAACATCCAGGAGCACCATGAAAACCTAATTCCACCGCCGCAACCTTCTGTACCCGAGAGATCCCATCTTGGAGCCTTTTCCGGAGCTCCGCCGGAGGGGGCATTGATCACGGAGGGCCTCTACATCAACTCCATGGCCTCTCCGGTGATGTGTGAGTAGTTTACTTTAGACCTTCGGGTCCATAGTTATTAGCTAGATGGCTTCTTCTCTCTCTTTGGATCTCAATACAAAGTTCTCCTCGATCTTCTTGGAGATCTATTCGATGTAATCTTCTTTTGCGGTGTGTTTGTCGAGATCCGATGAATTGTGGGTTTATGATCAAGTTTATCTATGAACAATATTTGAATCTCCTCTGAATTCTTTTATGTATGATTGGTTATCTTTGCAAGTCTCTTCGAATTATCAGTTTGGTTTGGCCTACTAGATTGATCTTTCTTGCAATGGGAGAAGTGCTTAGCTTTGGGTTCAATCTTGCGATGTCCTTTCCCAGTGACAGCAGGGGCAACAAGGCACATATTGTATTGTTGCCATCGAGGATAAAAATATGGGGTTTATATCATATTGCATGAGTTTATCCCTCTATATCATGTCATCTTACTTAAAGCATTACTCTATTCTTATGAAATTAATACTCTAGATGCATGCTGGATAGCGGTCGATGTGTGGAGTAATAGTAGTAGATGCAGAATCGTTTCGGTCTACTTGTCGCGGACGTGATGCCTATATACATGATCATACCTAGAAATTCTCATAACTATGCTTAATTCTATCAATTGCTCGATAGTAATTCGTTTACCCACCGTAATACTTTGCTCTTGAGAGAAGCCACTAGTGAAACCTATGGCCCCGGGTTTATCTTCCATCATATTAATATTCCAACACTTAGCTATTTCTATTGCCATTTATTTTGCTTTGCATCTTTATTTCTCTTTCTCATAAAAATACCAAAAATATTATCTTATCATATCTATCAGATCTCACTCTCGTAAGTGACCGTGAAGGGATTGACAACCCCTTTATCGCGTTGGTTGTGAGGTTCTTATTTGTTTGTGTAGGTGCGTGGGACTCGAGCATGATCTCCTACTGGATTGATACCTTGGTTCCCAAAAACAGAGGGAAATACTTACACTACTTTACTACATTACCATTTCCTCTTCAAGGGAAAACCAACGCAGTGCTCAAGAGGTAGCAAGAAGGATTTCTGGCGCCGTTGCCGGGGAGATTCACGCCAAGTCTAGTCAAGATTTGACTCCCGACAACGAGCCATTTCTGGCGCCGTTGCCGGGGATTCTACGCACAAGTCAAGACATACCAAGTACCCATCACAAACTCTTATCCCTCGCATTAGATTATTTGCCATTTGCCTCTCGTTTTCCTCTCCCCCACTTCACCCTTGCCGTTTTATTCGCCCTCTCTTTTCCGTTCGCCTCTTTTTTCCCGCTTGTTTCTTGTTTGCTCGTGTGTTGGATTGCTTGCATGTCACGATGGCTTAAGATAATACTAAATTGTGTGACTTTACCAATACCAACAACAATGATTTTCTTAGCACTCCGATTGCTCCTCTTACCGATGCTGAATCTTGTGAAATTAATGCTACTTTGTTGAATCTTGTCACGAAAGATCAATTCGCCGGCCTTCGTAGTGAAGATGCCGCTACCCATCTAAATAGCTTTGTTGATTTGTGTGATATGCAAAAGAAGAAAGATGTGGACAATGATATTGTTAAATGGAAGCTATTTCCTTTTTCCCTTAGAGATCGTGCTAAAGCTTGGTTTTCGTCTTTGCCTAAAAATAGTATTCATTCATGGAATAAGTGCAAAGATGCTTTTATCTCTAAGTATTTTTCTCCCACTAAAATCATCTCTCTTAGAAACGATATTATGAATTTTAAGCAACTTGATCATGAACATGTTGCACAAGCTTGGGAGTGAAGGAAATATGCCATAGAGGCAATAATAAAGTTATTATTTATTTCCTTATATCATGATAAATGTTTATTATTCATGCTAGAATTGTATTAACTGGAAACATGATACATGTGTGAATACATAGACAAACAGAGTGTCACTAGTATGCCTCTACTTGACTAGCTCGTTGATCAAAGATGGTTATGTTTCCTAGCCATAGACAAAGAGTTGTCATTTGATTAACGGGATCACATCATTAGGAAAATGATGTGATTGACCTGACCCATTCCGTTAGCATAGCACTTGATCGTTTAGTTTATTGCTATTGCTTTCTTCATGACTTATACATGTTCCTATGACTATGAGATTATGCAACTCCCGTTTACCGGAGGAACACTTTGTGTGCCACCAAACGTCACAATGTAACTGGGTGATTATAAAGGTGCTCTACAGGTGTCTCCGAAGGTGTCTCCCGTTTACCGGAGGAACACTTTGTGTGCCACCAAACGTCACATAAGCCTTGCAAGCATTGCAACTAATAAGTTAGTTGCGGGATGATGTATTACGGAAACGAGTAAAGAGACTTGCCAGTAACGAGATTGAACTAGGTATTGAGATACCGACGATCGAATCTCGGGCAAGTAACATACCGATGACAAAGGGAACAAAGTATGTTGTTATGCGGTCTGACCGATAAAGATCTTTGTAGAATATGTGGGAGCCAATATGAGCATCCAGGTTCCACTATTGGTTATTTACTGGAGACATGTCTCGGTCATGTCTACATTGTTCTCGAACCCGTAGGGTCCGCACGCTTAACGTTACGATGACAGTTTCATTATGAGTTTATATATTTTGCTATACCGAAGTTTGTTCGGAGTCCTAGATGTGATCACGGACATGACGAGGAGTCTCAAAATGGTCGAGACATAAAGATTGATATATTGGATGGCTATATTCGGACACCGAAAGAGTTTCGTGTGATTTCGGAGAAAACCGGAGTGCCGGAGGGTTACCGGAACCCCCCCGGGAGAAGTAATGGGCCTTATGGGCCCTAGTAGAGAGAGAGGGGTGGCCAGGGTGGGCCGCGCGCCCCCTCCCCCTCTGGTCCGAATTGGAGAAGGAGAAGGGGGGCGGCGCCCCCCTTTCCTTCTCCCTCTCCCCCTTCCTTTCCCCCTCCTAGTAGGAGTAGGAAAGAGGGGAGTCCTACTCCTACTAGGAGGAGGACTCCTCCTCCTTGGCGCGCCCCAAGGGCCGGCCGGCCTCCCCCCTTGCTCCTTTATGTACGGGGGCAGGGGGCACCTCTAGACACACAAGTTGATCTTCGTGATCGTTCTCTTAGCCCTGTGCGGTGCCCCCCTCCACCATACTCCTCGATAATATTGTAGCGGTGCTTAGGCGAAGCCCTGCGATGATAGAACATCAAGATCGTCACCACGCCGTCGTGCTGACGGAACTCTTCCCCGACACTTTGCTGGATCGGAGTCCGGGGATCGCCATCGAGCTGAACGTGTGCTAGAACTCGGAGGTGCCGTAGTTTCGGTGCTTGATCGGTCGGGCCGTGAAGACGTACGACTACATCAACCGCGTTGTCATAACGCTTCCGCTTCCGGTCTACGAGGGTACGTAGACAACACTCTCCCCTCTTGTTGCTATGCATCACCATGATCTTGCGTGTGCGTAGGAAAATTTTGAAATTACTACATTCCCCAACAGTGGCATCCGAGCCTTGTTTTATGTGTTGATGTTATTTGCACGAGTAGAACACAAGTGAGTTGTGGGCGATATAAGTCATACTGCTTACCAGCATGTCATACTTTAGTTCGGCGGTATTGTTGGATGAAGCGGCCCGGACCGACATTACGCGTACGCTTACGCGAGACTGGTTCTACCGACGTGCTTTGCACACATGTGGCTAGCGGGTGTCAGTTTCTCCAACTTTAGTTGAACGGAGTGTGGCTACGCCCGGTCCTTGCGAAGGTTAAAACAACACCAACTTGACAAACTATCGTTGTGGTTTTGATGCGTAAGTAAGAACGGTTCTTGCTCAGCCCGTAGCAGCCACGTAAAACTTGCAACAACAAAGTAGAGGACGTCTAACTTGTTTTTGCAGGGCATGTTGTGATGTGATACGGTCAAGACGTAATGAGATATAAGTTGTTGTATAAGATGATCATGTTTTGTTGAAGTTATCGGCAACTGGCAGAAGCCTTATGGTTGTCTCTTTATTGCATAAGATGCAAGCGCCAAATAATTGCTTTACTTTATCTCTATGTGATAGCAATAGTTGCAAGAGCAGTAGTTGGTGAGACGACCATGTGACGACACATTGATATAGATCAAGATGATGGAGATCATGGTGTCATGCCGGTGACGATGGAAATCATGACGATACTTTGGAGATGGAGATCAAAGGCACAAGATGATGATGGCCATATCATGTCACATTTTTTGATTGCATGTGATGTTTATCTTTTATACATCTTATTTTGCTTAGTTAGATGGTAGCTTTATAAGATGATCTCTCACTAAATTATCAAGGTATAAGTGTTCTCCCTAAGTATGCACCGTTGCGAAAGTTCTTCGTGCTGAGACACCACGTGATGATCGGGTGTGATAGGCTCTACGTTCAAATACAACGGGTGAAAAACAGTTGCACACGCGGAATACTCAGGTTAAACCTGACGAGCCTAGCATATAACAGATATGGCCTCGGAACACGGAGACCGAAAGGTCGAGCGTGATCATATAGTAGATATGATCAACATAGTGATGTTCACCATTGAAACTACTCCATCTCACGTGATGATCGGACATGGTTTGGTTGATTTGGATCACGTGATCACTTAGAGGATTAGAGGGATGTCTATCTAAGTGGGAGTTCTTAAGTAATATGATTAATTCAACTTTAATTTATCATGAACTTAGTCCTGGTAGTATTTGCATATCTATGTTGTAGATCAATAGCTCGCGTTTAGCTCCCCTGTTTTATTTTTTGATATGTTCCTAGAGAAAACTAAGTTGAAAGATGTTAGTAGCAATGATGCGGATTGGATCCGTGATCTGAGGTTTATCCTCATTGCTGCATAGAAGAATTATGTCTTTGATGCACCGCTAGGTGACAAACCTATTGCAAGAGCAGATGCAGATGTTATGAACATTTGGCTAGCTCAATATGATGACTACTTGATAGTTTAGTGCACCATGCTTAAACGGCTTAGAATCGGGACTTCAAAGACGTTTTGAACGTCATGGACCATATGAGATGTTCCAGGAGTTGAAGTTAATATTTCAAGCAAATACCCGAGTTGAGAGATATGAAGTCTCCAACAAGTTCTATAGCTAAAAGATGGAGGAGAATTGCTCAAGCAGTGAGCATGTGCTCAGATTGTCTGGGTACTACAATCGCTTGAATCAAGTGGGAGTTAATCTTCCAGATAAAATAGTGATTGATAGAATTCTCTAGTCACCATCTCCAAGTTAGTAGAACTTCGTGATGAACTATGATATGCAAGGGATAATGGATACGATTCCCAAGCTCTTCGTAATGCTGAAATCAACGAAGGTAGAAATCAAGAAAAATATCAAGTGTTGATGGTAGACAAGGCCACTAGTTTCAAGAAAAGGGCAAAGGGAAGAAGGGGAACTTCAAGAAGAACGGCAATCAAGTTGCTGCTCAAGTGAAGAAGCCCAAGTCTGATCCTAAGCCTGAGACTAAGTGCTTCTACTGCATAGGGACCACTGTTCAAGATATCTTACGATATTCCGATAAATCGGCCGATTTATCGCTTATCGTTGTCTGACCGATATGATAAATGGGCCGATAAATCAGCCGATATGGCGATAAATCGGCCGATATGCCGATAAACTGGCCGATTTACCCCTTATCATGGGTCGACCGATAAGTTCCCGATAAGCGATATCCCCAACATTGATAGGGACTGGTCACTGGAAGCAGAACTACCCCAAGTATTTGGCGGATAAGAAGGATGGAAAAGTGAATAAAGGTATATTTGATATACAGATTATTGATGTGTATTTTACTAGTGTTCGTAGCAACCCCTCGGTATTTGATACTGGTTCAGTTGCTTGAAACGGGAGTTGCAGAATGAACAGAGACTAGTTAAGGGTGAAGTGATGTTTTGTGTTGGAAGTGGTTCCAAGATTGATATGATCATCATTGCACACTCCCTATACTTTCGGGATTAGTGTTAAACCTAAATAAGTGTTATTTGGTGTTTGCATTGAGCATGAATATGATTTGATCATGTTTATTGCAATACGGTTATTCATTTAAGTAAGAGAATAAATTGTTATTCTGTTTACATATATGGTTACACACCCAATGAAAAATGGTTCGTTGGATCTTGATCGTAGTAATACACATATTCATAATATTGAAACCAAAAGATGCAAAGTTAATAATGATAGTGCAACTTATTTGTGGCACTGCCGTTTAGGTCATATCGGTGTAAAGCGCATGAAGAAACTCCATACTGATGGACTTTTGGAACCACTTGATTATGAATCACTTGGTACTTGTGAACCGTGCCTTATGGGCAAGATGACCAAAACACCGTTCTCCGGTACTATGGAGAGAGCAACAGATTTGTTGGAAATCATACATACAGATGTATGTGGTCCGATGAATGTTGAGGCTCGTGGCGGATATCGTTATTTTCTCACCTTCACAGATGACTTAAGCAGATATGGGTATATCTACTTAATGAAATATAAGTTTGAAACATTTGAAAAGTTCGAAGAATTTCAGAGTGAAGTTGAAAATCATCGTAACAAGAAAATAAAATTCCTATGATCTGATCGTGGAGGAAAATATTTGAATTACGAGTTTGGTGTACATTTGAAACAATGTGGAATAGTTTCGCAACTCACGCCACCCGGAACACTACAGTGTAATGGTGTGTCCGAACATCATAATCATACTTTACTAGATATGGTACGATCTATGATGTCTCTTACTGATTTACCGCTATCGTTTTGGGGTTATGCTTTAGAGACGGCCGCATTCACGTTAAATAGGGCACCATCAAAATCCGTTGAGGCGACTCCTTATGAACTGTGGTTTGGCAAGAAACCAAAGTTGTCGTTTCTTAAAGTTTGGGGCTGCGATGCTTATGTGAAAAAGCTTCAACCTGATAAGCTCGAACCCAAATCGGAGAAATGTGTCTTCATAGGATATCCAAAGGAAACTATTGGATACACCTTCTATCACAGATCCAAAAGCAAGATATTCGTTGCTTTGAATGGATCCTTTCTAGAAAAGGAGTTTCTCTCGAAAGAAGTGAGTGGGAGGAAAGTAGAACTTGATGAGGTAACTGTACCTGCTCCCTTATTGGAAAGTAGTTCATCACAGAAATCTGTTCCTGTGACTACTACACCAATTAGTGAGGAAGCTAATGATGATGATCATGTAACTTCAGATCAAGTTACTACCGAACCTCGTAGGTAAACCAGAGTGAGATCCGCACCAGAGTGGTACGGTAATCCTGTTCTGGAGGTCATGTTAGTTGACCATGACGAGCCTATGAACTATGAGGAAGCGATGATGAGCCCAGATTCCGCGAAATGGCTTGAGGCCATGAAATCTGAGATGAGATCCATGTATGAGAACAAAGTATGGACTTCGATTGACTTGCCCATTGATCGGTGAGCCATTGAGATTAAATGGATCTTCAAGAGGAAGACGGACGCTGATAGTAGTGTTACTATCTACAAAGCTAGAATTGTCACAAAAAGGTTTTCGACAAGTTCAAGGAGTTGACTACGATGAGAGTTTCTCGCTCGTATCTATGTTTAAGTCTGTCCGAATCATGTTAGCAATTGCCGCATTTTATGAAATCTGGCAAATGGATAAACAAAACTGCATTCCTTAATGGATTTATTAAAGAAGAGTTGTATATGATGCAACCAGAAGGTTTTGTCGATCCAAAGGGAGCTAACAAAGTGTGCAAGCTCCAGCGATCCATTTATGGACTGGTGCAAGCCTCTCGGAGTTGGAATAAGCGCTTTGATAGTGTGATCAAAGCATTTGGTTTTGTACAGACTTTTGGAGAAGCCTGTATTTACAAGAAAGTGAGTGGGAGCTCTGTAGCATTTCTGATATTATATGTGGACGACATATTATTGATTGGAAATGATATAGAATTTCTGGATAGCATAAAGGGATACTTGAATAAGAGTTTTTCAATGAAAGACCTCGGTGAAGCTGCTTACATATTGAGCATCAATATCTTGTAAGTGCATCTAGTGCCACCCCTTGTTGGTTTTGGAGTATTGACGACAAACCTAGTTGAGGGACTAATGTGTTTGTGAGAATTGCAGGATAACACAGGTAGAAGTCCCTCATTGACTCGGTTTTCCTACCAGAGATGACCCCTAAAAATGTACGAAGACATTGAAGTCAATGGTGGTATATGAAGATATTCACATTGAAGACTATGACAAGAGAAGACACCACGTGAAGTCTATGGAGCTCGAAGACTTAGATCTTTCATAGTTCTCTTTCATTTGTGTTGAGTCATAGGAACCACCGGACTGTTAATTGGGGTTCAAGAGAACCAGTCAGAACGATTGAAGTGATGCCTAAACAAAAAAACCTATGTCTTCGAGTGAAGACTATGAGAGCAAATCTTGTCCAGAGTCGGACAAGTCAGCTTTTCTTGTAGCCCAAGTAAAGTTGCCGTGTGGGTTTGAAATCTGACCGTTGAAACACGTGTCAGTTCCTTAGTGATCCAGGGTCATTTCGGACAAATCAGGTCGGGTTGCCAAGTGGCTATAAATAGCCCACCCCCTACAACCATAAACGGTTGGCTGCTCAGATTTAGTGCACGGCTTTTGTCGTTTGAGAGCAACCCACCTCGAAGCCTTTATGACAGAGAATACCTAGCGAGGATAAAGCCCTAACCACCCAGAGCCAGAGAGAATTGGGCATCACTTAAGTCTTCTTGTCTGAGTGATCTGAAGACTTATTACACTTGAGGACTGTGCATCCTCTAGCCGGTTAGGCGTCGCGTTCTGAGCATCCAAGAGACATTGTGGATTGCCGGTGAACAAAGTCTGTGAAGGTTTGGGAGTCTACCTTGAAGACTTACCAGAGTGATTGGACGAGGTCTGTGTGACCTTAGCTCAAGGAGAATACGGTGAGGACTGGGTGTCTTGAGCTGCGTGTTCAGGACTGAGTGTCCGAGACTGTGTGTCCTAAGGTTTAAATACCTAGCCGCTCCAACCAGACGTACAGTTGTCACAGCAACTGGAACTGATCCAACAAATCATTGTCTTCAACGAGTCACTGGTTTCATCTTCACTTCCTTTTACTTACTGTTACTCATTGTGAAGTCATTACATGTTTGTTCTATCTTTTGTCTTCACAACGTGAGTGTATGATCTGTTTGGCTTCATAATATCTTCCTACCTGATCCTTATTACACTGCAGCTGTTTGTCACTGTGCTTTCACTCTGTTGATACTTGACCATGGCTTGTCTAGTGTAGTTTACCTTCCGCTGCATAGTAATAGGCATATCTCTACTGTTTGTCTTCATAACTTCCACGTTTTGAAGACTTTCATAAAAATCGCCTATTCACCCCCCCTCTAGTCGATATAACGCACTTTCAATTGGTATCAGAGCAAGGTGCTCCCTTGTTCTGTGTGATTCAGTTTAACCACCTGGAGTTTTAGCTATGTCGACTGCAGGGATAATTAAAGTCTCCACTGCGTGCCCCGTCTTTGATGGAACTGAATATCCCTACTGGAAGAATAAGATGCGCATGCATCTTGAAGCAATTGACGTCGACCTATGGTATGTCGTCGAGAACGGCGTTCCCAAGGCTGGAGAAGGTGTCACTGCTGCTGATGTCAAGAAATTCGTTCAACTGGACTCTACTGCCAAGAATATCATATGTGGTCATCTGACCAAAGGACAGTATGGCCATGTGAGTGCTTTGAAGACATCCAAGCTGGTCTGGGACTGGCTCTCCAAGGTCAATGCAGGCATCTCAACCCAGAGAGATCAGAGAATCAGTGTCCTTCGCAACCTCTTCAACCGCTTCAAGCGAAATGACAATGAGAATGTCCAGCACATATTTGACCGACTCACTGACATCACAAATGAGCTTCAAGCCCTCGACGCTACTGAGGTCACCAAACATGAAGTCGTCAAGACACTGCTGAGATCACTTGATAGTTCGTTTGACATCCTAGCCCTGATGATTCAAGAACGTCCTGATTTCAAGACACTCGATTTGTCTGACATACTCGAGAGGCTCAACACACATGATTTTCAGCTTTCTGAGAAAAGAGATATCTACGGTTTAAACTATGGGCGAACTCGTGCCTTGAAGGCAAAAGCTGTTTCCTCATTTGAAGAAGAATCTGACAGCAGTTCTGATGATCCGAAGACATTGGAAGGGAACTTGCAATGCTTGTGAAGAAGTTCCAAAAATTCACCAAGAAGAAAGGCTTCAGAAAGTCTTCACGATCAAGCTCAAGGAATGATGAAGCTTCTGTTCATGACTACAAGAAGAAAACATGCCACAAGTGCAAGAAAACTAGACACTTCATCTCTGAGTGTCCACAGTGGGACAATGAGAACAGAAAGAAGAAGAAGAGCAAGGAATATGACTCTGACGACAAGAAGAAGAAGAAATACTCAAAGTCTTCTTCCAAGTCTTCCTCAAAGTCTTCATCACACAAGAAGAGCTCATCTGGCAAGGCACGTGCGTTTGTTGGCAAGGAAATGGATTCAGAGGAGGAGTCCGCTTCTGAGGAGGCAGAGGTGGAGTCTGAGGAGGAGTCTGATTCTGGCATTGCAAGTCTGGCTACAACATACGTCGCCAAGTCCATCTTCAACACTGAAGACAATGAATTCATCACCGACACCGATGCAAATGACAAGGACTACTCCGCTCCTACCTACTGCTTCATGGCACGCGGTGCCAAGGTAAACACACGCACTACTCACTATCAAACATCTAGTGACGATGACTCAGATTGTGGTTCGAAACCCAGCTACAAAACACTTGCTAAAATTGCAATTGAACAACAGAAAGCTATGGAACATATTCAAAAACTGTTAGACAGAAGCGATGATCTGTTGGGTGCTGAAATGACTCGATCTGAATCCTTAATTGAAGACATAAAAAATCTTCACGTTAAGTATCAGGAACTTGAAAGTCTTCATGACACTCTCTCAACAACTCATGTAAAGCTTTCCTATGATTATCTTCAAAGGAAGAAAGATCTTGAGAAATTGAGAGCGGCTCATGAAGATCTTCAAAAGGCAAACGAGTGACTTCCCGCCAAACAGATCAGTTCCACTCAGGAAGGATTTGAACCACCATGTCTTAAATGCATTGAGCGTGATAATACTACTTCTGTTGCTGAATGTTCCACTGCTACTGCTGTTGCAATATCTTCAACTGTTGATGTGGTAACTAACCCCTCTGCTGAGGATACCACCGCTATTGCTGATGAGAATGCTAGGTTGAAGACATTGCTTGAAACAGGGATGTACAAAGTATTAAAGGGCATCCGACATTATGTGATGTCCTCAAGAAGCAGATTCTGAACCGAAACCCTAGGAAAGAGGGTGTTGGGTTCGTAAGGAAAATGAATGCAGATGGCTCTTACTGGAAACCTGAGCAGTACCCCAAAACCATGTGGGTTGCTGCAAAGGAACCTTCAGCAGATCCATCCAATCTATCTGGCTTCACTTGTGCTAACCCCATTATCATTAATGAATCCTTTGATGCAAACTATGTACTGTTTAAGAATCAGAATGGAGAAGTGTTTGCCAGGTACATTGGTACTAACTGCAGGAATGGACCAGCCATGAAGAAGATCTGGGTTCCGAAAAGGTGTCTGGCAAATCTTCCTGTGAATGTCTTCATGACACCTCACATGAAGAAGACAAACCTCAGACCAAAGGCTTCATACGGTCCAAAGGCTTCATACAAACAGAGGACTCACCTGAGTCGCACTAACGCAAATGTTTTGCAGGGAAACCATACTCAGGCATATGAATATGAGAGCGGTTCATCAAACCGCCATGTTCATATGACCAAGAACTATTCTGCCTATTCTTATGAGTACTATTGTCCGCCTACTAGACTGTTTGCTAGGGCTCCAAAGCCAAAATTCTCAGATGCTGCACTTAGACTTATTGCTTCTAAGCCACCCTTGAAGATGTGGGTGGCTAAGAAAGCTTAACTCTCTTTTGCAGGGAAAGGTCTCCAGCAGAAAACCAAAATCTTCTGACGCTATTGCTGGGGACCTTAAACATCTTGTAGGGCGCAAGATCAAATGCCCGAATGGCATTACTATGTACTTCGTTCCTGAATCGCATGCTACTCTCCCTATTAGTCCTAATCTGGATCTAAGTTTTCATAACGCACTGGTTCATCAAATGTTTTTGCTTCACAATTCTCTTCGTGAAGCCTATCCCCCTAACTGCACTGTAGGGTACGACACCAGCATCTTCAGAATGGATTATTGACAGTGGGTGTACAAATCACATGACCGGCAAAAGAAGCCTACTTATGGACTAAACCTTACGTCCATCCGACAAGAGCCACATCACATTCGCTGACACTGGTAAAAGTAAGGTATTGGGTCTAGGTAGAGTTGCAATCTCAAGGGATCAGCACATGGATAAAGTCATGCTTGTTGAATCCCTTGGCTTCAACTTAATGTCTGTCTCAATGCTTTGCGATTTGAACATGATCGTAACATTTGGAAAATATCGTTGCCTGGTACTAATGGAATCTGACAAGTCTCTAGTGTTTGAAGGGTATCGGAAAGATGATTTGTACGTAGTAGATTTCTCAGCAGGGCCACAGCTTGCAGTATGTCTTCTAGCAAAAGCTTCAGAATGCTGGCTTTGGCATCGGAGACTTGGGCATGCTGGCATGAGGAACCTCCATACCCTTGCGAAGAAGAAGCATGTCATAGGCATCGAGGGCGTCAAGTTCAAGAAATATCACTTATGCGGTGCTTGTGAAGCAGGGAACATGACGAGGGCCAAACATCCCTCGAAGACAATCATGACCACTACTCGACCCTTCGAACTGCTTCACATGGATCTTTTTGGTCCCACTCACTACTCAACTTTTACCACTACTGCTTGCCTATATGGTTTTGTCATTGTTGATGATTACTCCAGATATACTTGGGTGCACATAATCCTTTACAAGACTGAAGTGCAGGATGTCTTCAGACGCTTCGCCAATCGAGCAATGAACAACTATGGCACCAAGATAAAGCACATCAGAAGTGACAATGCCACTGAATTCAAGAACACTGGCCTTGATACATATCTTGATACCTTGGGCATCACACATGAATTCTCAGCCCCGTACACGCCACAGCAGAATGGCGTCGTCGAACGCAAGAATAGAACACTTATTGAGATGGCCAGAACGATGCTAGATGAATACAAAACTCCAAGAAAATTCTGGCCTGAAGCCATTGACACTGCATGCCATACAATCAACCGTGTTTATCTTCACAAGCTTCTTAACATGACATCTTATGAACTCCTAACTGGCAAGAAGCCAAATGTCAGTTACTTCAGAGTATTTGGTGCAAGGTGCTGGATTAAGGACCCACATCACACCTCAAAGTTTGCACCAAAAGCACATGAGGGTTTTATGCTTGGATATGGAAAGGATTCGCACTCCTACAGAGTCTTCAATCTCTTTCATTACAAAGTGGTTGAAACAGTGGATGTGCGGTTCGATGAGACCAATGGTTCACAAAGAGAGCACCTGCCACATGTGCTAGATGAAATTCCATCCAATGAATCAATCAAGCTAATGGGAACTGGAGAAATCATACCTTCTGAAGCTCATCCTGAAGAGGAACTCATCATCTCTGCACCAAATCAACCTGAAGACAATGCTCAACTTGAAGACAATCCCTCCAACAACGACAATGATCAGCAAGAGCAAAGTCTTCGCCCTGTACATCCTCGTGTTGCCAATGAAGTGCAGATTGAAAGAATAATTGACAGCATCAATGCACCCGGTCCACTCACTCGTTCAAGGGCAACTCAGCTGGCAAATTTCTGTGGGCACTTCACATTCGTCTCAATTACAGAACCCAAGAAAGTTGAAGAAGACTTCATGGAACCTGAATGGATTCAAGCTATGCAAGAAGAGCTTCAACAGTTTGAGCTGAACAATGTATGGGAACTGGTTAAGCGTCCTGATCCACGGAAGCACAATATAATAGGCACCAAATGGATATACCGCAACAAGCAAGATGAGCATGGTCAAATTGTCAGAAACAAAGCTCGTCTCATTGCTCAAGGATATACTCAAGTGGAAGGCATTGATTTCGATGAAACATTTGCTCCTGTGGCTAGACTTGAAGCCATACGTATACTGCTGGCCTATGCAAATCATCATAACATACTTCTATATCAAATGGATGTGAAGAGTGCCTTTCTCAATGGAAAGATTGAAGAAGAAGTGTATGTTGCACAACCGCCTGGGTTTGAAGATCCAAAACATCCTGACATGGTATACAAGCTCAACAAGGCACTGTATGGCCTCAAACAAGCCCCTCGGGCCTGGTATGACACACTCAAATATTTCCTGAAGAGCAAAGGCTTCATACCTGGTTCCCTAGACCCCACTCTCTTCACGAAGACATGTGATGGTGAACTGTTTGTGTGCCAAATATATGTGGATGACATTATCTTCGGCTGCACCAATCAGAAGTACAGTGAAGAGTTTGGCTATATGATGCAAGAGCAATATCAGATGTCTATGATGGGGGAGCTAAAGTTCTTCCTCGGTCTTCAAATCCGACAACAACGCAATGGCATCTACATATCTCAAGAGAAGTATCTCAAAGGGTGCCTGAAGAAGTTTGGTATGCAAGACTGCAAAGGCTTCACAACACCAATGCCAGCCAAACATCATCTGGGTCCCGACGACAATGGTAAAGAGTTCGATCAAAAGGTATACCGCTCCATGATTGGTTCTTTGCTTTATTTATGTTCATCTAGGCCAGATATTATGCTTAGTGTTTGCATGTGTGCTCGATTTCAAGCGGCACCAAAGGAGTCGCATCACTTAGCTGTGAAGCGAATTCTTCGATATTTGGCTCACACCCCAACTCTCGGATTATGGTATCCAAAGGGCTCAGAGTTTGATCTGGTTGGATTCTCGGATGTTGATTATGCTGGTGACAAGGTTGATCGGAAGTCTACATCAGGCACTTGCCACTTTCTGGGACGATCACTTGTATGTTGGTCTTCAAAGAAGCAGAACTGTGTATCCCTCTCCACTGCTGAATCTGAATACATTGCTGCTGGATCTTTCTGCGCTCAGCTTCTGTGGATGAAGCAAACTCTCAAGGACTATGGCATTCATCTGAAGCAAGTGCCACTTTACTGCGACAACGAAAGCGCCATCAAGATTGCCAACAACCCAGTTCAGCACTCGAAGACAAAGCACATAGAAATTCGTCATCACTTTCTCAGAGATCATGTTGTGAAGGAAGATATTGATATCATACACGTCAACACTGAAGAGCAATTGGCAGATATCTTCACCAAGCCCTTGGATGAGAAGAGATTTTGCAAGTTACAGTGTGAGCTAAATATCCTGGAATCCTCAAATGTCCTGTGATCACGCACACATCCTAACACTTATGCATATTGATGACTTAGATGTGCAACACACGAAGTAACGTATATCTTCAATCAACGAAGACATACATTCTAAGTGTGAATACATTAATGTGCAATTTGACTTCGGAGCGCCACGATAATTGTGCGCCGTGTCTGGGTCTAATACTTCCTATACGGTGGGTAACGCCACCATCAAACGTTCTATTTTGAAGTGTTTCACTCATGACGTTACCTTGCAATGTCTTCACATTTGGTTTGGCTTCAATCTCAACATGTCTTCATGATTATCTTCACTATGTTGATTGTGTGTGTGTGTGTGTGTATATATATATATATATATATATATATACACTAGTGTTCTGTCCTCTACAGCATTCACTTATAGCTATGTCTTCTTGTTTGAATCTTTTGAACTAAGTGAATGTGATCGGACCCTAATCTCTCTATGCTTTCTATCTCAAATTCTATCTCTCCAAGTCATATGCATTCTATTGAAACTGTCGAATGTCTTCTCTGCGCCCTTCAGCAGATGACACAGGTCCGTTTTCAATGCTCATTCATCCACATGAAATCCGGAGAAGTAGGAACGATTACCCGACAATCCAGGCGTGCGTGGAACGTGGAACAAACCCCAAAATTCCGCATGATGGCCACGTGTTACTCAGATGCGAATCGCCAGGGGCACCTGTGTAATAGCGCAGTGTCGCCCCTGTACCTATAAATACACACTTCACAACGGTCATTATCTCTTCTTCCACTCTTGCACGAACCCTAGCGCCACCGCTAGCCCTCGACGACGCCGGCGACGAAGCGCTTCGCTGCTGCAACCTCTCCGACGCCGTCTTCACGCCGATCGCGGACATCGTCCTCTCCGCCGTCGCCATAGGTGTCCTCCGTCGCCAAGTTAGGGCACGAAAGATTGAACTGCTCGGCCTCATCTCCCACTCCGTCTAGCAGTTCCTAGTGTGGTAAATAAAACTTCTTTTTATGGCCCCTTTTGATCCTATGGCTTTGTCACTTTCTACCATAAGAAGTTTCTATTCACACGAGTTAGATCTCTCTCATACTGCGTCTCATAACATGCCTAGTATATTCACTTGTGCTTCACAAAGTAGTTAGATTCCTCACTTGTACTGATCTGTGGGTTCGTACAAATCTGGAACCAACTTCTTATCTATGAGTGAATGACTTCGCACGATGAGGTCAATGTCTTCTAAACTGATTTATCTTCAAAATCTTCTGAGAATGCATATGACCTCTTCCCCTTCCCTCGCACCTTAATGCTGTCACAGGTGCATGTCCGTGGGAGAATCCTTGGTTCTCATAGTCTGCATTCATTTGCAGAATTCTTACAGCATCACATAAATTCTCCTGAAGCCAGTTCCTGTTGGTCCAGCAAGAGAAAGCCTTTGAAGCCTTTGAACGTCTTGAAGCCTTTCAAGTTAAAGTTTATGGCTTCAGAGAAAGCAGCAAGGAAGGGGGGCAGACAACGTTGTGGCGGAACATCGAGAGATCTGCCAGATGAACTCGCAGAAATGTATAAGACAGATCCTGAAGAGGATTACAGTCAGCGCAAGACCCGAATCCAATGGATTCGATGATATTGGGCAGAACAATGGTTCAAATACCGCTTCACAACCCAAGAGTATGCTGAGAAAAGTGCCATCAAAAGACCGTGGGGAGACATCCTATACAAGAATCTTCTACCCAGGTCCAGAGATGAAGCTATTGCCCAAAGCTTCTATCCATGCATGGT
This sequence comes from Triticum monococcum, assembly GCA_034509565.1. Lineage (NCBI taxonomy): Eukaryota > Viridiplantae > Streptophyta > Magnoliopsida > Poales > Poaceae > Triticum > Triticum monococcum. The sequence goes on along the minus strand of CM067842.1, from coordinate 231,615,560 downwards.
CTGAGGGCCACAGCCTGATGATGCACATCCGTCGTCACTACTCTGGTGTCGTGACGACAATCTGTTCAAGCGCAACTTCCAGTTTTCCCAAAACTCAGCGAAGCAGAACAAGAAGAAGTTTGGGTTAGACTTCAACCCTGGTCCCTCAACACCAAGGGCAGATGGCACACGAGAAGCAGAACCCAATGTCATCGGTCTGTATGCCAACCTTGAAGGCCTCATTACCCGCATCTTGGTTCAAGGGACTGCAGTGAATGAGCCTTCAGCTGACTCTGAATCAGAAGAAGCTCCTGCAGTGCTGAAGCCAAAGAAGATGAAGAAGCCTAAAGCTTCCAAGCCTGCCCCTTCACCGAAAATTTCAAGGGCGAAGCCACTGGCAACTGCACCTCCTGAAGATAGTGTGCCGTCTGAAGACTTATCACGCATCTCAAAGCCCCAGAAGGCTAAGGTGCCTCTGCCACACAACGGCCAAGAGCTCACAGCTGCTGCCATTCTGCGCAATGATGACATTGACCTGTCAAGTGATGACGATCTCGCAGATGACGCTCTTGAGCAACTCATCAAGAGCAAAGAAGAGGCAGAAATCTTCAATGATCTGCCGCTCTTTGATGTCACAATCATTCACAACTTCATCGATGAATGGTTTGACACACCAAACACCAGCTTCGATGATCTGCAGCTACCCATTGGCCTCAGTGTCACCTTCCATGGCGCCATTGCTTCAGAACTAGCCATCGCCCAACGCGTTGTTGAGCTGAAGCAGAAGATTGACTATGAAAAGGCTCAGTTCAAGAAGCATATGGCCAAGCTCAGCGTGCAAGATGTGAAGAACTTCAAGATCATGCTGCACGAGCTCAAGGAAGCCTTTCTGAAGAAACGTGCAGAAGCTCAGGGTTCGCGTGAGCGCATGAAGACTCTGGCTGACAGATGTGTGCAAGCCTACAATGAGGCTGAGAAGCGCAAGGCACTTGGGCGTCCTGGCATCGACCCCAGGATGGCCACGAAGAATAAGAAGAAGCCTGCTACGGCTGAACCCGACTCACCAAGGCAGGAAGCAGTTCCGATTGTCTTCCCCACAAGAATGACTGGCTCGAAGCCCAAAAGCCGGTCAACAGCTTCCGAGCTCAAGAAGACGAGGACTGCTGAGGCTGAAGTGAGGAAAAGGAAATATCCTGAAGCCTCTCCTACTGCCCCCTCCAAGAAAAAGAGAAAGACCAAGAAAGATAGGGCTGCTCCCACAAAGCCCTTGGTTGTTGAACCCATTTCCATGGTTCACCCCGACGCCAATCCACAAGAACGCCAACTGACCATCCATGTGCCTGCTTTCACAGAGGCTCGTGGAGCTGAAGACATTCCAGCAGCTGATCCCATCGCTGCTGAAGACATTGGTCAACATGACAATGTAGAAGATGATGTAGTCCTTCCTCAGCACGACAACAACGAACTCATCAGCATTGGTCGTCCATTGACGCCACTTGCCCAGGATGCCTCATGGGCGGATCGCCCCCAAGAGGAAGACGACAATGAGGCCCAGCCCACTCAAACTCCACAGGCATCGCCCGCGTTGCGCAGGCTTCGCAAAGGTACAAGGCCTCAAGTCTCTGCTGAAGACAATCCGGTTGCATCAGCCGAAGACGAAGAAGTACCACCAGTTCCCCTGTCTTACCAAGAAGCAGTTCTTATGGAGAACGTGCTTGTGTCCGACCCTCCTGCTCGTCAAGTGGAGGATGAAAATCATGAGGCTGCCACAACTAAAAATGAAGCTAATGTGGAGCCCTCCCCACCAAAAGCATCAGAAGACAGCGAAGCCACTGATCCTGACACTGCTGTTCCTGAGTCTGCTGCCGGTCCCCAGTTCGACTATCACGTTGAGCACATGCCTCAGGTACAAAAGCCAATCCCAAGACTACCCAGGTTCCCAGGTCCTGCATCGGCACCTCGCTCCTTCAACATCAATGGCTTCAGGGCAGACAATACATTCTTCAATAGCTCCAAGAACCCCTACTCAAGGGAAAGGATTTCATCAGATCGGTTCTGGAGCTATCCTCAGCGAAGTTATTACTCATGCATCCTGTACAACCAAGGTCGCATCTTCCCACACAAGCGCCTTGACGTTGAAGCTATAGCTGGTCTGCCCTGCCTAGAAGAAGCGTTGCATTGTTTCAAGCAAGTTGGATTGCTGCCATTCATAACTGACCAAGAGCATTGGAATGAAGAGCTGCTGCTCCAATTCTATGCCACACTCCACATCCATGGGTACAACAGAGATCCGAAGACTTGGGTCCTGGAGTGGATGACCGGCAATGTTCATCACGAAGCCAATGCATTTGACATCATTGAGCTCACTCGCTTGCCCACTCCTGGCGATCTCTTCGAGCAAGGCTGTCAGCTGCATACAGAAGCTCTTGAGAGCATCTTTCAGAGGCCTGAACCTAATATGAGTCAGATGCTCAGCCTGATGAAGCCATTGCCCCAAGATGCTGCTTATCCCACAGAGTTCTTCGTTGAAGACCTTGAGTATCTGCCAAGAACCATCTATCACATCATCAGGCGGACTCTCTGGCCCATTAAAGGACACTCTCCAAATGCCAAGATCGAGGGTGCAATGAAGACTTTGATATTCTATATCCTTCATGGCAAATGCTTCAATACACAGGACTTCTTCATACGCCAACTTGCTGCATCAGGCTCTGATCTGTTTGGTTTGAAGTTCTACGCCCCTTGGGTAATGCGGCTGATCAAACTTCACTCTGCTATCTTGTATCAGCCCTCTGCCCGCAACCATCGTATCTTCTTGCCAGATGTGGATACCTCTGCTGAAGCCATCTATCCTAAGCCTGCCAAGCAACCTCTAAGTCTTCAGAATGCAGAACACCAGAGCTTCACTCAAAACATTGAAGGAATTGAAGCAGTCTCTCGGGTGTATCCGTTGGCTGGCACTACACGTGCACCACGCCCTGCTTCCACTGAAGCCACTGACAGCACAACTGCTCCAAGACCCAAGAAGCGCACTCGTGTTCTCAATGACCGAGAGCTTCTTGTGGCCCTTCATCAAAAACAGGATAGGCATCATGACTAGCTGAAGCGTCAGATGAAAAGCCTCTTGGTGGATGTTAATCGCATTCGAAATCTTGCCACCAAGAATGCTTTCGTTACCCATGAAACCTGTCGCCGTACATGGAAAGGGCTAACGATGATGTGTTCTAAAGCTGATCTTCAAGAGGATGGCTTCGCTAAGCGATTCAAGTTTGACTCCACACCTCCTCGAAGGGCTGTGCTGCGAGGAACTCCATCACTTGAAGACTCTGAGTTCTCTTCCTCCGCTGCAACAGCGACTACCCGAGTTATCGAGGATGAAGACGATGCTACTTCACCACCACCCTCTTCAGCACCGCCAAACACCACCAACGACCCTGCTGCTCATGGGAACGAGTAGACACTCTATGTCTTCAAACCTTTTTGGTCCTTACTGACAAAAGGGGGAGAAGCATATGGGGTTGATAGTCTTCAAGCGGGTCCACATGGGCGGGTGCTTTATATTTTGCTATATTTTGCTTCGTGCTTACAACTCTCGTGTTGCTACATTTGGTTCTTTGAGTTGTAACACTTAAACTCGATGGTCGTCTGCTACTTGTTTGCCACCTTGCTTTGCGAAGATAAATTCCGCATGTGCGACGATAAATTCCGCACTTAGATCATTCTGCAGACGTCCATTTTCCATTATGCATGACATTATCTTCATATACTTTTACATGCATAGTGGATTGTCATCATAAGTTGAAGTGGATCTCCACAAGTACAACCTGCCATGTGTATTTGCATTCCAAAAGCAAATTACATATATGCACATCTTCAGGGGGAGCCCTTGCAACTTATGAAGACAATTCCCTATCCTTTACAACTTCATAGATTATATTCCCCGTTGAAAACTTCAACTAGTTTGTCATCAATCACCAAAAAGGGGGAGATTGTAAGTGCATCTAGTGCCACCCCTTGTTGGTTTTGGAGTATTGACGACAAACCTAGTTGAGGGACTAATGTGTTTGTGAGAATTGCAGGATAACACAGGTAGAAGTCCATCATTGATTCGGTTTAGCTACTAGAGATGACCCCTAAAAATGTACGAAGACATTGAAGACAATGGTGGTTTATGAAGACATTCATGTCGAAGACAATGACATGTGAAGACTCCCCATGAAGCTTATGGAACTCGAAGACTTAGATCCTTCGTAGTTTTACTTCATTCATGTTGTGTCATAGGAACCACCGTACTGGTATATGAAGATATTCACATTGAAGACTATGACAAGAGAAGACACCACGTGAAGCCTATGGAGCTCGAAGACTTAGATCTTTCGTAGTTCTCTTTCATTTGTGTTGAGTCATAGGAACCACCGGACTGTTAAGTGGGGTCCAAGAGAACCAGTCAGAACGACTGAAGTGATGCCAAAACAAAAAAAACTATGTCTTCGAGTGAAGACTATGAGAGCAAATCTTGTCCAGAGTCAGACAAGTCAGCTTTGCTTGTAGCCCAAGTAAAGTTGCCGTGTGGGTTTTAAATCTGACTATTGAAACACGTGTCAGTTCCTTAGTGACCTAGGGTCATTTCGGACAAATCAGGTCGGGTTGCCAAGTGGCTATAAATAGCCCACCCCCTACAACCATAAACGGTTGGCTGCTCAGATTTAGTGCACGGCTTTTGTCGTTTGAGAGCAACCCACCTCGAAGCCTTTGAGAGAGAGAGAATACCTAGCGAGGATAAAGCCCTAACCACCCAGAGCCAGAGAGAATTGGGCATCACTTAAGTCTTCTTGTCTGAGTGATCTGAAGACTTATTACACTTGAGGACTGTGCATCCTCCAGCCGGTTAGGCGTCGCGTTCTGAGCATCCAAGAGACATTGTGGATTGCCGGTGAACGAAGTCTGTGAAGGTTTGGGAGTCTACCTTGAAGACTTACCAGAGTGATTGGACGAGGTCTGTGTGACCTTAGCTCAAGGAGAATACGGTGAGGACTGGGTGTCCTGAGCTGCATGTTCGGGACTGGGTGTCCGGGACTGTGTGTCCTAAGGTTTAAATACCTAGCCGCTCCAACCAGACGTACAGTTGTCACAACAACTAGAACTGGTCCGACAAATCATTGTCTTCAATGAGTCATTGGTTTCATCTTCACTTCCTTTTACTTACTGTTACTCATTGTGAAGTCATTACATGTTTGTTCTATCTTTTGTCTTCACAACGTGAGTGTATGATCTGTTTGGCTTCATAATATCTTCCTACCTGATCCTTATTACACTGCAGCTATTTGTCACTGTGCTTTCACTCTGTTGATACTTGACCATGGCTTGTCTAGTGTAGTTTACCTTCTGCTGCATAGTAATAGGCATATCTCTACTGTTTGTCTTCATAACTTCCACGTTTTGAAGACTTTCATAAAAATCGCCTATTCACCCCCCCTCTAGTCGATATAACGCACTTTCAGATCTATAGAGATAGATCAAGACGCTTGATAAGTTTTTTCAATGAGTACATACCTTGACAAGATTTCGAAGTAGTTCAAAATGGAACAGTCAAAGAAAGAGTTCTTGCCTGTGTTACAAGGTGTGAAGTTGAGTAAGACTCAAAACCCGACCACGACCGAAGATAGAGAGAGAATGAAAGTCATTCCCTATGCCTTGGCCATAGGTTCTATAAAATATGCCATGTTGTGTACCAGATCTATTGTATACCCTACACTGTTTTTGGCAAGGGAGTACAATAGTGATCTAGGATTAATCACTAGACAGCGGTCAAATTATCCTTAGTGGAATAAGGATATGTTTCTCGATTATGGAGGTGACAAAAAGGTTCGTCATAAAGGGTTACGTCGATGCAAATTTTGACACTGGTCCAGATGACTCCAAATCTCAATCCGGATACATATTGAAAGTGGGAGCAATTAGCTAGAATATCTCCGTGCAGAGCATTGTTAACATAGAAATTTGCAAAATACTTACGGATCTGAATGTGACAGACCCGTTGACTAAACTTCTCTCACAAGCAAAACATGATCACACCTTAGTACTCTTTGGGTGTTAATCACATAGCGATGTGAACTAGATTATTGACTCTAGTAAACCCTTTGGGTGTTGGTCACATGACGATGTGAACTATGGGTGTTAATCACATGGTGATGTGAACTATTGGTGTTAAATCACATGGCGATGTGAACTAGATTATTGACTCTAGTGCAAGTGGGAGACTGAAGGAAATATGCCCTAGAGGCAATAATAAAGTTATTATTTATTTCCTTATATCATGATAAATGTTTATTATTCATGCTAGAATTGTATTAACCGGAAACATGATACATGTGTGAATACATAGACAAACAGAGTGTCACTAGTATGCCTCTACTTGACTAGCTAGTTGATCAAACATGGTTATGTTTCCTAGCCATAGACAAAGAGTTGTCATTTGATTAACGGGATCACATCATTAGGAGAATGATGTGATTGACTTGACCCATTCCGTTAGCATAGCACTTGATCGTTTAGTTTATTGCTATTGCTTTCTTCATGACTTATACATGTTCCTATGACTATGAGATTATGCAACTCCCGTTTACCGGAGGAACACTTTGTGTGCCACCAAACGTCACAACGTAACTGGGTGATTATAAAGGTGCTCTACAGGTGTTTCCGAAGGTACTTGTTGGGTTGGCGTATTTCGAGATTAGGATTTGTCATTCCGATTGTCGGAGAGGTATCTCTGGGCCCTCTCGGTAATGCACATCACATAATCCTTGCAAGCATTGCAACTAATAAGTTAGTTGTGGGATGATGTATTACGGAAACGAGTAAAGAGACTTGCCGGTAACGAGATTGAACTAGGTATTGAGATACCAACGATCGAATCTCGGGCAAGTAACATACCGATGACAAAGGGAACAAAGTATGTTGTTATGCGGTCTGACCGATAAAGATCTTCGTAGAATATGTGGGAGCCAATATGAGCATCTAGGTTCCGCTATTGGTTATTGACCGGAGACATGTCTCGGTCATGTCTACATTAGGGTCCGCACGCTTAACGTTATGATGACAGTTTCATTATGAGTTTATATATTTTTATGTACCGAAGTTTGTTCGGAGTCCCGGATGTGATCACGGACATGACGAGGAGTCTCGAAATGGTCGAGACATAAAGATTGATATATTGGACGGCTATATTCGGACACTGGAAGTGTTCTGGGTGATTTCGGAGAAAACCGGAGTGCCGGAGGGTTATCGGAACCCCCCGGGAGCAGTAATGGGCCTTATGGGCCCTAGTGGAGAGAGAGGGGCGGACAGGGTGGGCCGTGCGCCCCTCCCCCTCTGGTCCGAATTGGACTAGGAGAAGGGGGGCGGCGCCCCCCTTTCCTTCTCCCTCTCCCCCTTCCTTTCCCCCTCCTAGTAGGAGTAGGAAAGAGGGGAGTCCTACTCCTACTAGGAGGAGGACTCCTCCTCCTTGGCGCGCCCCAAAGGCCGGCCGGCCTCCCCCCTTGCTCCTTTATATACGGGGGCAGGGGGGCACCTCTAGACACACAAGTTGATCTTCGTGATCGTTCTCTTAGCCGTGTGCGGTGCCCCCCTCCACCATACTCCTCGATAATATTGTAGCGGTGCTTAGGCGAAGCCCTGCGACGATAGAACATCAAGATCGTCACCACGCCGTCGTGCTGACGGAACTCTTCCCTGACACTTTGCTGGATCGAAGTCCGGGGATCGTCATCGAGCTGAACGTGTGCTAGAACTCGGAGGTGCCGTAATTTCTGTGCTTGATCGGTCGGGCCGTGAAGACGTACGACTACATCAACCGCGTTGTCATAACGCTTCTGCTTCCGGTCTACGAGGGTATGTAGACAACACTCTCCCCTCTCGTTGCTATGCATCACCATGATCTTGCGTGTGCATAGGAAAATTTTGAAATTACTACGTTCCCCAACAGGGAGAGGATGAAATTAATGATACGTAATTGCCCTACACATGGTCTGAATCTTTGGATGATTATACAAAATTTTTATGCTGAATTGAATTTTTCTTCTAGAAATCTTTTAGATTCGGCCGCGGGAGGCACTTTTATGGAAATCACTTTAGGAGAAGCTACTAAACTCCTAGACAATATTATGGTTAATTATTCTCAATGGCACACCGAAAGATATACTAGTAAAAAAGTGCATGCGATAGAATAAATTAGTGTTTTGAGTGGAAAGATGGATGAACTTATGAAATTGTTTGCTAATAAGAGTGCTCCTACTGATCCTAATGATATGCCTTTGTCTACTTTGATTGAGAATAATAATGAATCTATGGATGTGAATTTTGTTAGTAGGAATAATTTTGGTAACAACGCGTATAGAGGTAATTTTAATTCTAGGCCGTTTCCTAGTTTTTCCTCTAATAGTTATGGTAATTCCTACAACAATTCTTATGGAAATTTTAATAATATGCCCTATGAATTTGAGACTAGTGTTAAGGAGTTTATGAATTCACAAAAGAATTTCAATGCTTTGCTTGAAGAAAAATTGCATAAGGTTGATGAATTGGCTAGGAACATTGATAGAATTTCTCGTGATGTTGATTCTTTGAAACTTAGATCTATTCCACCTAAGCATGATATCAATGAGTCTCTCAAATCCATGAGAATTTCCATTGATGAGTGCAAAGAAAGAACCGCTAGGATACGTGCTAAGAAAGATTGCTTTGTGAAAGCATGTTCTTCTAGTTTCTATGAAAATAAAGATGAAGATCTAGAAGTTATTGACGTGTCTTCTATTAAATCTTTTTTTTTCAATATGAATCTTTACAATGATGGGACTGAAGATGAGCCACCTTTACCTAGAAGGCGTTCCAAAAATTCGGAGTTTTTAGATCTTGATGCAAAAATTTGTAAAAGTGGGACTGAAGAGGTTAAAACTTTAAATAGAAATGAACCAACTATTTTGGATTTCAAGGAATTTAATTATGATAATTGCTCTTTGATAGATTGTATTTCCTTGTTTCAATCCTTGCTAAATTCTCCTCATGCTTATAGTCAAAATAAAGCTTTTACTAAACATATTGTTGATGCTTTGATGCAATCTTATGAAGAAAAACTTGAGTTGGAAGTTTCTATCCCTAGAAAACTTTATGATGATTGGGAACCTACAATAAAAATTAAAATTAAAGATCATGAATGCTATGCTTTGTGTGATTTGGGTGCTAGTGTTTCCACGATTCCGAAAACTTTATATGATTTGCTAGGATTCCGTGAATTCGATGATTGTTCTTTAAACTTGCACCTTGCGGATTCCACTATTAAGAAACCTATGAGAAGAATTAATGATGTTCTTATTGTTGCAAATAGGAACTATGTGCCCGTAAATTTCATTGTTCTTTATATAGATTGCAATCCTTCATGTCCTATTATTCTTGGTAGACCTTTCCTTAGAACGATTGGTGCAATTATTGATATGAAGGAAGGGAATATTAGATTCCAATTTCCGTTAAGGAAAGGCATGGAACACTTCCCTAGAAAGAAAATTAAATTACCATATGAATCTATTATGAGATCTACTTATGGATTGTCTACCAAAGATGACAATACCTAGATCTATCCTTGCTTTTATGCCTAGCTTGGGGCGTTAAACGATAGCGCTTGTTGGGAGGAAACCCAAATTTATTTTTATTACTGCTTTTTGCTCCTGTTTATTAATAAATAATTTATCTAGCCTATGTTTTGGTTGTGTTTTTGTGTTTAATTAGTGTTTGTGCCGAGTAGAACCGTTGGGAAGACTTGGGGAAAGTCTTTTTGATCTTGCTGTAAAAAAAGAGAAACTTTAGCGCTCACGAGAATTGCTGCCATTTTTATTTGGAGAGTGCTATTTAGTTAATTATTTTTGCACATGATTAATAGATAAATTACTAACGTCCATAAATTTATTTAAGAATTTTTGGGGTTCCAGAAGTTTGCGTTAGCTACAGATTACTACAGGCTGTTCTGTTTTTGACAGATTCTGTTTTTCGTGTGTTGTTTGCTTATTTTGATGAATCTATGGCTAGTAAAAGAGCTTATAAACCATATAGAAGTTGGAATACAGTAGGTTTAACACCAATATAAATAAATAATGAGTTCATTACAGTACCTTGAAGTGATGTTTTGTTTTCTTTCGCTAACGGAGCTCACGAGATTTTCTATTTTGAGTTTTGTGTTGTGAAGTTTTCATGTTTTGGGTAAAGTCTTGATGGATTATGGAACAAGGAGTGGCACGAGCCTAAGCTTGGGGATTCCCATGGCACCCCAAGGTAAAATTCAATGACACCAAAAAGCCTAAGCTTGGGGATGCCCCGAAAGGCATCCCCTCTTTTGTCTTCGTCCATCGGTAACTTTACTTGGAGCTATATTTTTATTCACCACATGATATGTGCTTTGCTTGGAGCGTCTTGTATGGTTTGAGTCTTTGCTTTTTAGTTTACCACAATCATCCTTTGTGTACACACCTTTTGAGAGAGACTCACATGATTTGAAATTTATTAGAATACTCTATGTGCTTCACTTATATCTTTTGAGCTATATAGTTTTTGCTCTTGTTCTTCACTTATATCTTTTAGAGCACGGCGGTGGTTTTATTTTATAGAAATAGTTGATCTCTCATGCTTCACTTATATTATTTTGAGAGTCCTTTAGAACAACATGGAAATTTTCTTTTAGGAATAACATTAAAACTTTTATAGAAGTGCATTAAATACTATGAGAAGTTTGATACTTGATAATTGTTTTGAGATATGGAGATGGTGATATTAGAGTCATGCTAGTTGAGTAGTTGTGAATTTGAGAAATAATTGTGTTGAACTTTGTGATTCCCATAGCATGCACGTATGGTGAACCGTTATGTGATGAAGTCGGAGCATGATTTATTTATTGATTGTCTTCCTTATGAGTGGCGGTCGGGGACGAGCGATGGTCTTTTCCTACCAATCTATCCCCCTAGGAGCATGCGTGTAATACTTTGTTTCGATAACTAATAGATTTTTGCAATAAGTATGTGAGTTCTTTATGACTAATGTTGAGTCCATGGATTATACGCACTCTCACCCTTCCACCATTGCTAGCCTCTCTAGTATCGCGCAACTTTCGCTGGTACCTTAAACCCACCATATACCTTCCTCAAAACAGCCACCATACCTACCTATTATGGCATTTCCATAGCCATCCCGAGATATATTGCCATGCAACTTTCCACCGTTCCGTTATTATGACACGCTTCATCATTGTCATATTGCTTGCATGATCATGTAGTTGCTATCGTATTTGTGGCAAAGCTACCGTTCATAATTCTTCATACATGTCACTCATGCATCATTGCCCATCCCGGTACACCGCCGAAGGCATTCACATAGAGTCATATTTTGTTCTAAGTATTGAGTTGTAATTCTTGAGTTGTAAGTAAATAAAGTGTGATGATCATCATTATTAGAGCATTGTCCCAAGTGAGGAAAGGATGATGGAGACTATGATTCCCCCACAAGTCGGGATGAGACTCCGGACGAAAAAAATAGGCCAAAAAAAGAGAAAAGGCCCAAATAAAAAAATGAATGAGAGAAAAAGAGAGAAGGGACAATGCTACTATCCTTTTTCCACACTTGTGCTTCAAAGTAGCATCATGATCTTCATGATAGAGAGTCTCCTATGATATCACTTTCATATATTAGTGGGAATTTTTCATTATAGAACTTGGCTTGTATATTCCAATGACGGGCTTCCTCAAAATGCCCTAGGTCTTCATGAGCAAGTGAGTTGGATGCACACCCACTTAGTTTCTTTTGTTGAGCTTTCATATACTTATAGCTCTAGTGCATCCATTGCATGGCAATCCCTACTCACTCACATCGATATCTATTGATGGGCATCTCCATAGCCCATTGATACGCCTAGTTGATGTGAGACTATCTTCTCCTTTTTTTCTTCTCCACAACCACCATTCTATTCCACATATAGTGATATATCCATGGCTCACGCTCATACATTGCATGAAGATTGAAAAAGTTTGACAACATCAAAAGTATGAAACAATTGCTTGGCTTGTCATCGGGGTTGTGCATGATTTAAATATTTTGTGTGGTGAAGATAGAGCATAGCAAGACTATATGATTTTGTAGGGATAACTTTCTTTGGTCATGTTATTTTGAGAAGACATGATTGCTTAGTTAGTATGCTTGAAGTATTATTATTTCTATGTCAATATTAAACTTTTCTCTTGAATCTTTTGGATCTGAACATTCATGCCACAATAAAGAAAAATTACATTGAGAAATATGTTAGAAAGCATTCCACATAAAAAAAATCTTCTTTTATCATTTACCTACTCGAGGACGAGCAGGAATTAAGCTTGGGGATGCTTGATACGTCTCCAACGTATCTATATTTTTTTATTGCTCCATGCTATTATATTATCTGTTTTTGATGTTAATGGGCTTTATTTTACACTTCTATATCATTTTTGGGACTAACCTATTAACCGGAGGCCCAACCCAAATTGCTGTTTTTTTTGCCTATTTTAGAGTTTTGCCGAAAAGGAATATCAAACGGAGTCCAAACGGAATGAAACCTTCGGGAACGTGATTTTCTCAACAAACATGATTCAAGAGACTTGGAGTGGGCGTCAAGAAGCAATTGAGGAGGCCACGAGGCAGGGGGCGCGCCCACCCCCTGGGCGCGCCCTCCACCCTTGTGGGCCCCTCGTTGCTCCACCGGCCTACTTCTTCCTCCTATATATATCCACGTACCCCCAAACATCCAGGAGCAGCACGAAAACCTAATTCGACCGCCGCAACCTTCTGTACTCGAGAGATCCCATCTTGGGGCCTTTTCCGGAGCTCCGCCGGAGGGGGCATTGATCCCGGAGGGCCTATACATCAACTCCATGGCCTCTCCGGTGATGTGTGAGTAGTTTACTTCAGACCTTCGGGTCCATAGTTATTAGCTAGATGGCTTCTTCTCTCTCTTTGTATCTCAATACAAAGTTCTCCTCGATCTTCTTAGAGATCTATTCGATGTAATCTTCTTTTGCGGTGTGTTTGTCGAGATCCGATGAATTGTGGGTTTATGATCAAGTTTATCTATGGACAATATTTGAATCTCCTCTGAATTCTTTTATGTATGATTGGTTATCTTTACAAGTCTCTTCGAATTATCAATTTGGTTTGGCCTACTAGATTAATCTTTCTTGCAATGGGAGAAGTGCTTAGCTTTGGTTTCAATCTTGCGGTGTCCTTTCCCAGTGACAGCAGGGGCAGCAAGGCACGTATTGTATTGTTGCCATCGAGGATAAAAAGATGGGTTTCATATCATATTGCATGAGTTTAGCCCTCTACATCATGTCATCTTACTTAAAACATTACTCTGTTCTTATGAACTTAATACTCTAGATGCATGTTGGATAGCGGTCGATGTGTGGAGTAATAGTAGTAGATGCAGAATCGTTTCGGTCTACTTGTCGCGGGCGTGATGCCTACATACATGATCATACCTAGAAATTCTCATAACTATGCTCAATTCTATCAATTGCTCGACAATAATTCGTTTACCCACCGTAATACTTATGCTCCTGAGAGAAGCCACTAGTGAAACCTATGGCCTCCGGGTCTATCTTCCATCATATTAATCTTCCAACACTTAGCTATTTCTATTGCCGTTTATTTTACTTTGCGTCTTTATTTCTCTTTATCATAAAAATACCAAAAATATTATCTTATCATATCTATCAGATCTCACTCTCGTAAGTGACCGTGAAGGGATTGACAACCCCTTTATCACGTTGGTTGCGAGGTTCTTATTTGTTTGTGTAGGTGCGTGGGACTCGAGCATGATCTCCTACTGGATTGATACATTGGTTCTCAAAAACCGAGGGAAATACTTACGCTACTTTACTGCATCACCCTTTCCTCTTCAAGGGAAAACCAACGCAGTGCTCAAGAGGTAGCACATAATCTCATAGTCAAAGAAATATGTATAAGTCATGAAGAAAGCAATAGCAATAAAACTTAACGATCATTATGCCAAGCTAACGGATGGGTCTTGTCCATCACATCATTCTCCTAATGATGTGATCCGTTAATCAAATTAAAACACATGTCTAGGGTTAGGAAACATAACCATTTTTGATCAATGAGCTAGTCTAGTAGAGGCTTACTAGGGACACGGTGTTTTGTCTATGTATCCACACATGTATCAAGTTTACGGTTAATACAATTCTAGCATGAATAATAAACATTTATCATGATATAAGGAAATATAAATAACAACTTTATTATTGCCTGTAGGGCATATTTCCTTCAGTCTCCCACTTGCACTAGAGTTAATAATCTAGTTCACATCTCCATGTGATTTAACACCAATAGTTCACATCACCATGTGATTAACACCCATAGTTCACATTGCTATGTGACCAACACCCAAAGGGTTGACTAGAGTCAGTAATCTAGTTCACATCGCCATCTGATTAACACCCAAAGAGTACAAAGGTGTGATCATGTTTTGCTTGTGAGAGAGGTTTAGTCAACGTGTCTGCCACATTCAGATCCATATGTATTTTGCAAATTTCTATGTCTACAATGCTCTGCACGGAGCTACTCTAGCTAATTGCTCCCACTTTCAATATGTACCCAGATCGAGACTCAGAGTCATCTAGATTAGTGTCAAAACTTGCATCGACATAACTCTTTACGACAAACTCTTTATCACCTCCATAACCGAGAAATATTTCCTTAGTCCTCTTAGGTAACTAAGGATAACTTTGACCATTGTCTAGTGATCCACTCCTGTATCACTATCGTACCCCCTTGCCAGACTCATGGTAAGGTACACAATAGGTCTGGTACACGGCATAACATAATTTATAGAACCTATGGCTGAGGCATAGGGAATGACTTTCATTCTCTCTCCATATTCTGCCATGGTCGGGTTTTGAGTCTTACTCAACTTCATACCTTGTAATACAGGCAAGAAGCCTTTCTTTGACTGATCCATTTTGAACTTCTTCAAAACTTTATCAAGGTATGTGCTTTGTGAAAGTCCAATTAAGCATCTTGATCTATCTCTATAGATCTTGATGCCTGATATATAAGCAACTTCACCGAGGTCTTTCACTGAAAAATTCTTATTCAAGTATCCTTTTATGCTATCCAGAAATTCTATATCATTTCCAATCTATTATATGTCATCCACATATAATATTAGAGATGCTACAGAGCTCCCACTCACTGTATTGTAAATACAGGCTTCTCCAAAAGTCTGTATAAACCCATATGCTTTGATCACACTATCAAGGCGTATATTCCAACTTCGCGATGCTTGCACCGGTCCATAAATGGATCACTAGAGCTTGCACACTTTGTTAGCACCTTTAGGATCGACAAAACCTTCCTCTACAAAAAAAGACACATCCGTGACATTTTGGGCCGAACGATTTTTTTTTCTGTCATACATATGACACTTCTATGAAGATAATTGTGACAAAACCCGGTATCATCATAGATGTGGTGAGCTCCTACTTCTATGACAAAAAATCATGACAAAAAATGGGCTTTTCATCCTGGGCGGGTCGGAGACGTAGCTGCATGACATTCTTTGGGCCGTCCATGACGGAAAAAACCGTGGTAGAAGCAAGGGGGAGGAAAATTTCGGGGAGTTCTCGGTTATGGTGGGAGGTCAGGGGCCGAGCGATGCGCGTTTCTCTCGTACACGTACGCGCGTGTGTGCGAGGCATTGGCTCTAACTGAACCCGAGCGAGGCGTTGGGCTCTAACTGAACCCGAGCGATTGCACTGCAGGCTACGCGTTACTGAACCCGAGCGATTGATCGATGGCTGTTAACTGAACCCGATCGAGCGATTCCTTGGCTACTGCTGCTAACTGAAGCCGATCGATGGGATGAATAGTGAGTGTTGCGGGGGGAGGGGGGGTTGGATGAACAGTGAGCGTTGGCGTTACCTCTGGATGAACAGGACCCCGTGGTGTGGTGGAGGGTTGGATGAACAGTAGATGGTGGAGGGGTGCCCGTGGAGGGGTGGATGAACAGGACCCCGTGGTTTGGAGGGTAGGATGAACAGTAGACGGTGGAGGGGTGGTTGAACAGGACCCTGTGGTGTGGAGGGCTGGATGAACAGTAGACGGTGGAGGGGTGGTTGAACAGTAGCCGGTGGAGTAGCGCGTGGTGGAGGCTGGATGAACAGGAGCCCGTGGAGGCTGGAGGAGATCGACGGTGGATGAACAATAGCTCGTGGAGGCTGGAGGGGGTCGACGGTGGAGATGAACAGTATCCCGTGGAGTCCCGTTTTGCGGTATGCCACACCCCTCCTGATGAACAGGACCCCCGTTTCGGCCGTAGCGCTCCAACACAAGTCCGTTTCCTCCGTTTTGCGGTATGCCACACCCCTCCCGATCAATAGGACCCCCGTTTTGACCGTAGGAGGTCCGTTTCCTCCGTTTTGCGGTACGCCACACCCCTCCTGATCAACAGGACCCCCGTTTCGACCGTAGGAGGTCTGTTTCCTCTGTTTTGCGGTACGCGACACCCCTCCCGATCAACAGGACTCCCGTTTCAACTGTAGGAGGTCCGTTTCTTCCGTTGTGCGGTACGCCAGGCCTCGTTTCCATTGCCTCTTCCGTCCAAGCCCTCCCGATGAACACGACCATGCATTCCGTTCCGACCCATGAACACGACGACGACGCTGTTTCTCCGTTCCGACCCAGCCATGTACACGAGCCCTCGCCGTACATATGCGTGAGTAGGCGTTCGAGACCCCGCCCGTATGTACACATACGTGGCCGTATTTTCTTTCTTGCACCCTGGCCGCCTCTACTACGACACGTCCGCGCCTCTACATCCACCAGTATATATGTACGTACACGTTCGCGACCAGAATGACAATGCTACGTACGCTTCGACCAGGTGGGTCCCGACTGTCAGGCACTTCCTTGCCCGCGAAGATGTAGCTGGTGGGTCCCAGCAGTCAGGGGGGCGAAATACGGTGGCCCGTCCGGTGGGTCCCCGCTGTCAGGTGGAGGAATAATTATTTTGCACGTAATAAGGAGGCACTTCCTTGCTGCGGCCGTGGACCCAGCTGTCAGCCTCTCCACGTACAGTCCATGTCCGATGGAAGTCGTTCCTTGACCATGTTGACCACGCCGCCCTGAGAGCACCAGGGCGGTGGACGACGGCGAGGCCTAGGAATGGGACGACGTGGAGCCGGGGAAGACGCGGCAGTGGATGCCCACGCCTAGAGGAGTATGAGGGTTCACTGGTTCGCTGCGGTGTAAGGCTGCCGTCACCGCAGAATAATAGGGGGTGTGGGTGAGTAGAGGGATGGCCTGGCCAGCGGTGGGAGTAGTAGGGGGCGGTGAGGCCTCTGCCGCATCGCAGCCGGCCACGGGAGGCAGGAGCACGAGGCACGACCGGCGCTGGTTTGGGCGGCTGGAGCAAGAAGACCAGAGGTTGAAGAAGCACTACGGCGTTGGATGGACATCGTACGGTCACTGGAGCTAGAATCGTGCAAATTGACTAAGTTGACAAAGCCCTCCGTCCCTGTCAACTTAGTAGGCCCACAAGTCAGCCTCCCAGCAAGGTGGGTCCCAGCTAGCCGGGGGAGTATTCATTTTTTGTGCGTAATAAGGAGGCACTTCCGGTGGGTTCGAGCTGACAGCGGGGGGAACATTTTCACGAAATACGGTGGCCCATCCGGTGGGTCCCTGCTGTTAGGTGGAGGAATAATTATTTTCCGCGTAATAAGGAGGCACTTCCTCGCGGCTGCCGTGGACCCAGCTGTCAGCCTCTCCACGTACAGTATTCTTCCGATGGAATTCGATCGTTGACCACATTGACCACGGCGCGCCGATAGCACCATGGCGGTGGACGACGGCGAGGCCTAGGAAGGGGACGACACGGAGCCGGGGAAGACGCGGCAGTGGATGCCCACGCGGAGAGGAGTACGAGGGTTCACTAGTTTGGCTGCGCTGCCGTCGCCATAGAATAACAGGGGGTGTGGGTGAGTGGAGTGGAGGGATGGCCTGGCCAGCAGTGGGAGTAGTATGGGGGCAGTGAGGTCTCCGCGGCAGCACAGCTGGCCACGAGAGGCAGGAGCAGGCTGCACGATCGGCGCTGGTTTGGGCGGCTGGAGCAAGAAGACCAGAGGTTGAAGAAGCACTACGGCCGTTGGATGGACATCATACGGTCAGTCGAGCTAGAATCGTGCATATTGACTAAGTTGACAAAGCCCTTTGTCCCCGTCAACTTAGTAGGCCCACTATACTGGGTCCCAGCTAGTAGGGGGAGTATTCATTTTTTTGTGCATAATAAGGAGGCACTTCCTCGCGTGCGAAGATATAGCTGGTGGGTCTGAGCTGTCAGCGGCAGTAACATTTTTTTCGCAAAATACAGAGGCCGATTCAGTGGGTCCCAGATGTCAGGTGGAGGAAATCATTATTTTGCGCGTAATAAGGAGGCATTTCCTTGCGTGTGGCCATGGACCCAGCTGTCAGCCTCTCCATGTACAGTCCACTTCAGATGCATGTCGGTCGTTGACCATGCTGACCACGCCACGCCGAGAGCACCAGGGCAGTGGACGACAGCGAGGCCTAGGAAGGGAACGGCACGGAGGCAGGGAAGACTCGGCCGTTGTTTTTGTTTCCCACGCGGAGGGGAGTACGATTGTACGAGGGTTTACTGGTTCGTCTAGCGTCGCCGGAGAATAACAGCAGGTGTGGGTGAGTAGAGGGATGGCTAGGCCAGCGATGGGAGTACGGTGGGGCGGTGAGGCCTGCGCGGCAGCACAGCCGGCCGCGGGGAGGAGGGAGCAGGCAGTCCTGCCGGCGCTTGTTTGAGCGGCCGGAGCAGGAAGAAAAGAGATTGAAGAAGCACGACGGCCGTTGGATGGACATCCAACAGTATACAAGCCATCCGTGGAAAGCCTCAAATCTATGGAAAACAGCATACAACCCATCTGCCATTATTTCAAATAATTTACAGCCCATTTGCTAATTCTTACGTGTTTTTTGGAGCCCATATTCTTTATGTTAGCATTACAGCCCATATTGTGGCTACAGTTAAAAAATTATACGAAATTTTGCATATGTCGGTGCGGTCTGAACTGTTTTTAATCCCGAAATTTCGAGTCACATTCAGATTGATTTTAAAAATAAATGTATATCAATATAAAATCCAATAAATTGTCCACGCATAAAAATTAATGCAATAATCTCGAAATGAAAAAAAAGATATTTGAAAATAATTGCCGGTTTGATGTGTTTTAAAAATGTACAACCCATTTCTCATTACTGATAGGCCATTTTCTCGGCCAGCCGAATGAAGCTCTCCTTGTCTTGAAAGATTTGCAGTCCAACAGGCCTGATAAAACGACTTACTTGACAAATCACAAAAAAACTGGGCTAGCCATTCTCAGAAAGAAAAAAAAACTACTGGGCTGGTCTGTGGTAAACATAAAAGAAAAGGCTGTCTAGACAGGCCAGAGTGTCCCGCACAGCCCAATTGACACCCTGCTTCCGTCTCAAAACAAATTAGATAAATACCACTCCAATTATGGCGATTCATAAAAATGCCACTACAATTTCCAAACTTTGAAAAATGCCACTGCAATTTTTGCAAACTTTGAAAAACGCCATTGCAGTTTGCAAACTTTGAAAAATGCCACTTCAGACTTCGAAAAATGCCACTATAAATGGCATGAAATGGCATTTTTCAAAGTTTGGAAATTGCAGTGGCATTTCTCGGATACACCAGATTTGGAGTGGTATTTATCAAATTAACCCAAAACAAAAATAACTGGGCGAGCTGCTAGGTCCCTGGTGTCAGCCGCTCGTTGTGCAATTCTCTCGTTTATTGACTATGTTGACAATGGCATGGGACCCAGATGTCAGAAATCCACTAGGAGGAGCCATTTTTTCTATTGGCTTGAAATAAGGAGGCACTTGCTTGCGTACGAGCTTGTCAGTTTCTTCAGAGGTAGGCATTTTTATTCAAAAAACTGCCACTTCGCATCTTGCGTCGCAAATAAAACTACCAGGAGCGCATTTGTAGGCTAGCTAATGATCGATCAGTAACTTGTAAACACTGAGCGAACAGAAATAAGTAACTATTAATGCATCTCAATGATTCACAGATCATATACAAATATGTAGCTCCAAAAGCAAAGATCAGCCACTTCGGATCTTGCTTCGCAACTAAAACTAACTAGTACGATTCCCATACATAAGATCAACATGTTAATGCATCTCAATGACTCACAGATCATATACAAATATGTAGCTCCAAAAGCAAAGATCTAGAAAAAACATATGTTCTTCCTACTAACATGGATGCTTCTATTGGCCAACATTCAGTACAGACTGAAAGACAAATTTGTTTGTGAAGTCTACAATTCCTCTTGCAAACATAAGTGGTTTCACCAACAGCTGGAAACGTGAGAATGAACCAGACATGATGGAGGAACACACACTGCAATATGATTTGGTCTTCCCTCGATCACACTGCGAGACTATTTCGGAATACAAACTTTAACTTAGGCAAAATGATGTCCATTGTATAATCAGACCAAAGCAATGAAGCACCTAGTGTTGGCCAATAAATAGTACAGTACTACTTTTCTGCAGTCCATGAAGTGACTATCCAGTCTTTCTGTGTCTATTTTAAAATGGCACTTCATGCAGTGACTATACTATTCTCTTGTGCAGTTCAACCAAAATTGCGGGCACTTTGTTGGTTTGACAAATAGCAACGGGCAAACATCTCTGTCTGCACAAATATGAAGCAGCTAGTAAACATATACCACACCTTGTATTTTCGGTTTAAACATGTCTCTTCCGCTTAGCATCTGTCATGTTCTGCACTGGACAATCTGATACAGTTATGTTTTGCCCTGGAAAATTTCATACTGGATTGGTTTGCTGGTTCAGAGCAAAAATATAGCGCCTATTCTTCATCAGACCAAGGATATCCATGTTCACAATGATGGAAGAGGTGAAATCGATACAACCGAAATTGAGCATCCAATCATTGAATCCTGTCCTGCACCTCCAATGTAGGTCCACCCTGCCAATAAATTCACATGCAAACCACTAGTATTACTATCTAATGACAGTACAAAAAGAGTAGCAAGATAGTAGCAAACCATGTACCTTCGTAATGAACAACTCATAGTGCCACCAATTGGTTATAAAGGTTGGGAAAAAACATGCTCCTACTGTTGAACGAGTTGGACTTTTTGTGCAGTTCCACTAAAATCGAGCATCCCTGTTTGGATAGATATTGGAAGTGTGATTACTCTAAAAGTGGCACTAGTTGAAGCATAGACTCACAAATATAAGCATTCCAATTTCTTAATGGGAAAAGGTAGCAAGACTATTTCTAACCACCTGTTTGAAGGAATAAATAAAGCAACAACGGCTGATGTGAGGAAGGTATACATAGTTTTTTCTGGAAAAGTGAGCCATTCCTGACCTTTCCTCTTCTTTTAAGCAAATTTTGTGCAGTTCTACTAAAATAAAATGCCATCACCGCCTTGACAATTCAGTGACACTGTACAAAAGGAAATGACTTAACATTACATCATGATGTTAGGTATGTAGTCGACAGGCACTAGAGACAAACATACAGACCTCCTCAAGAGAACAGTCGGAGGAGGACGTGCCCACTCTTGACCTTTCCTCTTGTCTTCATAATTGTCTGTGCAGTTTAACCAAAATAAAATGACATCAGCGCCTTGGCATTTTGGTGACACTGTACAAAAAAATTAACTTATCTCATGAAAGTGAGGTATGTAATCTATAAGCATTAACAGTGCAAAAATCTGACGGGAGCAACAAGTTTCATCGTTGGTATACTGGCTGTGCAACAGCATTAGAATGCCTTATAGCTGAAAAATCTTTAATACATCCGCAATCAACAGCTAACCCTGAAATAATCCAGTGACATTAAATGGCATTGCTTAAATTTATGGGTGGCATTAGACTGAGAGTGGCATTAGTTAAATGTGGCATCACTTTAGCAGTAGCATTGCTTGACTTGACTGCTAGCGTTATACTAACAGCAAAAAGTGGCAATAAGATCATGGGAGGCACCAGTGCGATGTACCTCCACGGACGCAGAGTGGTGAGGGAGGTATGGTTGCCCAGAGAAACAAATATCCAGGCAGCATATGTGGGTTACGGTCCCATTTTTGTTCTCTTTAGCCACCTTTTTCCTATGCGAGGACAACAAACCGATCGACCTGGTCATTCTCTATTGCGTTGTCATGCCTTTCTACCCTTCTTCAACCAAGAAACACGAGACTCGTTCCTTAGCTACTGATTTCCCCCTTTTCAACCTAGATGCGGGTTCGATGCCTCCTCTCTTGGACAGTACAGTCTCCCTTCCTTTCCTTATTCAACCCAGACATGGATTAGTCTGCATGAAGTAGGGTTTCCTTTAATAGTGCAAATTATGGTTTTCGTCTGCGTGGCCAGTAGAGTAGAGGATAGCAAATTGGGAAGATGGTGGAGTGGAAAAAGATCCACATGCAACAACGTAGCAGATGGGGCAATAGAACAAGGTTATGGCTCGAAAAGAGGTAGCATACCTGAGGGTCGGCGGGAAGTGGCTTCGCTCGTGGTCGTCGTCCTCCGCACACACTATGGCAGCGAGCTTGGGGACGGAGGCCATCCTGCGCGGGCGCTAGGTCTAAGAGGACGGCCTTGTCGTCAGTGCGTGACCTCGCTCGCCGACGACGAGTGCGTCAACGCTGCACGTCCTTTTCTTCCCCGGCGGATTTATGACCACCGGTGAGGAGGGAGAGAGGGGCCGTCTTTTTTAGATCTGGAGAGAGGGTGGTAGTGTGAGAAGCAAGTGGGCAGCCCTTAGCAAGAAAGCGCTGAAGCTCCAGCCTATATATATCTTTTTTATACTACTAGTACTGGAGGTGGGGTAGTGGTAGAGTAGTTTATATTTTCTCTGCATACAGTACCAGTTAGTCGTGCTTCAAAACTGATCAGCACGCCATAAAAAAAATAAAGGTTGATAACTAATGCGGCACCTCGGGCCAACGTGGCTAGATCACATTTTGCACGAGAAATTACACACCATGTTTCGTTGACATGTGGCCCCATTCCAACATATCAGTGAGACGACGGTGAGTAGTAGGAGTATTTCCGAACGGACGTGTAGGCCATGGCGCCTCTTCGTGAACCGTGGCAAACTCGCAACCGTCCACCGAATCTTCGCCTTTCCCTCTCGATTTGGAACTGCTGTCGCACGCTCTTCCTCTCCCTCCTCCATTTTCCTTCAGCCCTTCACCCTTTCTTCTGCCATTGTTCGATCGTCTTCTCCATGGAGGGAACAGGCCGGAAACGACCTTGTTATTCTTGCCCCGATATGAAAGATGATGTGGTGGAGGAACTCATTGATCGGTGCGAGGTCATCACCTCGGCTAGCATGGCAGGTTCGTTCCAGCCCATTCTCGACTCAACTAATAACATCATTGCAAGGAACCCAAGGGTCAATGAGCGGTTTGATCTCCCCTATCTTCTTCGCCGTGACCCTAATGACTGGCGCCGGCACGACGGAGGCCTCACCCTGTGCAAGTTGATGCCGCTTGATAATGATACGTGTGATGTTAAGATGCCATCGCTTGAGGGCAAGGCTTGGACGGGCGCAAATGGAGATTGGATTGTTTACATTGGGTCCAACTGCGAGTGGGAACTTGTGAATGTGTACACTCGTCACCGGGTTCCACTTCCAAAAATCTCAGCACATTGCCCAGAGGTTGAGCACACCGGTAATGTACGCACGTTCAAATATGATCATGGTTACTATCGTCTACGGAAGATAGCAATTTGTCGAGTTCCCAACCGCTCTTGGAATTACAAAAACTATGATGTTGTTGCTATCTTCGACAAGCTTGTTGCCGTCCTTGATGGTTTCACTCGATGGATATTGCTCAAAAATCAGTTTCTGTACACGGATGAGTAATGTGATGCAATTGAATACGAGGGCCTTGTGTTTGCTGCCACCACTCATGGCACTGTTTTTGCATGGCATCCTCGTTGTTTCGGTACGTTTGTCTTCCACCGTAATTATAATTGTTTCATCCACATGCATGTAGGTTAGCAAGTTTCCCTTTACTAATTAACCTTCTTCTTGTGTTTCCAAGGTCCTGTGAACATCCCACCACCTATACTTGAAGATTTTTATAACCAAGGGGGAGATGACGATGGTGAAGATCATGAGCATGAGGACGAGCAGCGCCGATATACTCTGCGGTGCCTGGCAACTAATTCCGATGGATCACCTCTTCTTGTGTGTATACAGCCCACTAATGATGTTACTGCTAAGGAAGCAGGTGTAGTATCCCATGGTTGCACTCTCCGGACCTATTCCAACACCCGTTGCATGGTGTTCGGGATGGATACTAGGGTTCTAGCGCGAACTCCTTCCCCTGGCACAAAATTGATAGTCTTGGAGAAAACTCGCTCTTCCTTGGACAAAACTATCCGATGATGGTGAAAGGCGATCCAACTGCTGTTGACACATTTATGAGAAGCAACTGTGTCTATACCTTGGACATTTGGGTGGTTCCCTACCCTGGTACTGATATAGTAGGCCGCTTCAGCCTAGATGATCAGTCCTGCGTTGGTCTCTAGATCGACAACGGATGGCCCGTCCCAGAGAATCACTTGTGGTTCAAAGCAAGCGTTTCCAACGCCGCGGAATGGTTGAGTTGAAGTTCATTTCATGGCTTGTTATTTGTTGTGTGGTGAAAACTTTAGTATTTATAATGTATCCTCGTTGTCGATGTGGGTTGATGACCTGTTGTACTATGTAATAAAATGATATGCCTGTGATAAACTTACTAAATTTATGAATGGCTTTAGAGTCGCTTCTCTGTGTGAGTGGTGCGACGAGGCAATTTTTTTTCCGAATACATAATTGTACGTGCATTGCAACAGGTTATCGGATGAGGCCAATCAACAATAGTAGTACACTATTTGTACTAGCTTCACATTCTTCGCGCGTCGGGCGGGTGTTTTTACTGTAGCCATATGTTAATGTGTTCGTTGTACATAACCAGCACCTCGAATCCTCGATATACTAGTAGTATAGTATATAGTAGGAGTAAGTAGTAGGAGTAGTAGGGTGGCATGGGCCAGAACAAGCATTCACGTCCAGGAGTACGGCACACGCCACCACCACGACATCCATCTGACACCATATTATTTCTTGGAGTCCGTGCGAGAGCAATCTCTTCAACCTCGTCGTTTCTCTAACTTCAGCCATCGCACGGCGGGCGAGGTGGGGGTTTGCCGATAGTCGGTTTCCTTAACTGCGGTCCCACTTGTAAGGCCAATTCCAACGCACGACCCAAAATAGACGTCCGTTTTGCACGAACTCCAACGATAATTTTGACTACTCCTGTAGTAAGTTGGATTAGTGCATTCTTGATGCATTCATTGTTGATCTGCGGAGGCTCGATCTTGCATGCTTCTTTCTTCTTCGAGTGTAAAGAAGTAGACGTTGCTTCCTCGCATCTAGTCTCATGTCTAGCCTCTATTCTATACTAGCTAAAAGTGATAGAACATCTACTAAATTGCGCTCTATCAATATATGGATGTACTCTTCTTCCCAATACAAAAACTTGCATCCATTCTACTCCCTCCATTGCACAATACTACATGCCTTCTATTTGTCAAAATATATATGTATCTAGACATGTCTTAGTATATAGGTACATCCATTTTTGGACAAATGGAAGTCAAGTATTTTGGAACGGAGGGAGTACACAATAAAAATTTTAAGTTAGCACAACTAGTCTAATCCAAGAGCAGAACCGAAGATTTGGTCGGGTTCTTCCTCCTTTTGCCAACACGTGGGACATTTAGCATCCAGGTCGTGTCATGACAGAAAATAGAGTGGTAGTTGAAGCCACGAGATGTGCATCTTGGGTTAAACTGTAAATAGAATCTTACTACTCTTGAGTAACTCCAAAAGCGGCCATCGAAGATCTTTATTGGATTTGTTTTTCATCACCAGCACGTCGAGGTGAAAGATGTGCAGGTTCAGTGGGTCCTCTTGCGTTTTCACTGACATGTGGGGCCGCATGTGAGCAAACAGACGATGGGCTCCGCGCGTCCGCTGGCTGGCTGAGAAGAGAGATAGAGGAGGGCTGAGCACGGACTGCAGGAAATTTGTTCTACGTACCTCGATATAGGCTCGATATAGTGGGGTGGCATGGGCCATAACTAGCATTCACGTCTAGCAGTACGGCACACGCCACCCACACGAGTCCCATCCGACACCAATTTTCTTGGAGTCCATGCTATAGCCATCTCTTCTCCCTCCTGTCCTCTTTTCTAAGCCATCGCGTGGTGGGCGGGGTGGGGGTTTGCCGATAGTCGGTTTGCTCAACTGCGGTCCCACTTGTAAGTGAAAATGCAACACCACACGCATTCTCGCTTGAGCGGCGTGCCGGACCAACCGTGTGGGGGTGCGACGCGAACACGGCAGGCTTTTCCTTTTGAACTCGTAACTTGTAAAATTTGGTTCTGCTCCATGGCGCAACCGATAGATAGAAAATAACGATTTTGCCTAGAGTAATGAGAAGTTTGCTTCTGGCGCCGTTCATGCATGGAGTACGTACGAAAACTATGAAGTTGATGCAAAAGGTAAGATAATTACTGTAGTATCATATACTACTACATGGATTTGACGGGAGGATAAAAATACATACGGATCCATCAACTTTCAACGACATCCTCACGCCCTAGTGCGCCGGGTCACCAACCGACGTGTGAGAAGCAGCGGCGTTGGCGGCGAGCTCAACGTGCTTCTGAACAGTGCCGTCCAAGGTTGCCCTGCGCTCCAAGAAGGCCAGCGTCCTATCGTCCTCCTCTTGCCTGTACTAGTCCTTGTGGACGATTTGCGCGTAGACGTGGGTGATTATGTCGATGGTGTCTTGCTGCGCTAGGCGCTGCGCGGCGAGCGCGACCTCGAGGTGGACGTTCTCCGGCGCGACGGCGGGTAGTCGTAGGGCCACTAGTGCGTCGAAGAGGTTGTTACCATAGTGGCCGTTGAGGGTGGCGGGCATCGCAGAGCCTGGGCGCATTGGCTGGAGTCTTACGTCAAAGTCGTCCGCAAGCTTCTTGACGACGGTGAACTTGTCGAGGAAACCGACGAGGACCTCGTCGACAAGGATGCGAAGCTGTCGTCCAAGCGGCCCGTCGCCCTGGCGGCCTCAAGCAATACTACCTGCCGGGCCACAGGCCGGCATCGTGGACCATCTGGCACAGCCGGCTGATGCTCGCGCTCATCGCCTCCATGGGTCTAGCGTAGCTTCTAGTCAACTGATCTTGTGATTCGAGTGATCACTCAGCCCTTGGTTAGCGTGCGTAGGTGCGTAGGATTTCGTACTACTCCTCGGCCCTCTACTGCGCCTGCCTTTGGCTGTATGATAGGTGGGCCAGCCACCCCCTGGGGCCACATGTCATTCACCTCCTGACCCGTCTCTCACACGCACCCTGCTAGTGTATATACTCCCTCCTTTTCGGTTTATAGGGCTTAGCTCAAAATTTTAGTTTTTCCATTTCATAAGGCTCAATTTGGTTATTTTCCATCACATGTTCAGATTCCAAGGTGCATTAAATCATTGCATGCAAGTACTAAGAGAAAATTGACCAATGCATGTAATTTATGCATGCATCCATTGCAATTACTGCATGGTAAACATACTTTTTTGAGGAAAACAAGAGCATTAATTGGGTGCTTTTGCAAACTACAAAAAGTATTCCACCACTCACCATCTACCTTGGTTGGTGAGAATTTTGAATTGAGCCTTATAAACCAGAAAGGAGGGAGTATAGTGGTTTTCTTTTTCTCTCCATATCAACCATTTTATATTGCGTACGTGTCATTCAAGAGTGAAATGATGGTTGCTTCTTCCGACTAACTTACTGTGTGATTTGACTGCTCCTTAGTGGCCCCTACACGTACTCCCACTACGTGTATGCAACAGTCACACGTACACATGGACGCAAAAACACGCGCGACGCCCTAATGCATGCATGTCCGAGCACACGACGGAACACACACGGTGACGCTCAAGTGCTCAACCTACACATGCATGCACACGCATACTCAGTCAGGGTGAGCTAGTGACCGTATGAACACCGAAAAATATATATATTGAGCGCAATGAGCATATTATGAAGTCGACTGACCGTATTTTTACAAATATACAGTGACAGACAGTGTATTTGTCTCGTTTGAAATTAAGCCATGTTAACCGGAGAGGAGGCAACATGGACTAGCATTACTTTGCTGTGTCCCGTCAACTTGCCGAACGAGGAGAAGGTTGCAGGACGGGAGAAGCTTGCGCGCGGTGGCTCGTGGGAGAAGGAGAAACTTTTAACTAATGCAAGCTCTCCCTCGCTCAGGCGGTGGACGTGCAACAGTTAATTCGGTGTCAGATTGCCAGAAGCATACTACACTATACTACTAGGAACCGGATGGAGGAGCGTCTGCACTCTTATTATAATTTTAAAATGTGATAAAGCAATCTTCAACACATTTGGTTCTCTTCAAGGGTTCTCGCATGTGATAATGGAAGTTGATTGCATGGAACACGCCACAATTCTCGCTTAATTCTGGCTCATATCCTGTTACAAATAGTAGCGCTCAGTAATATTTCCTCTTTTTTGTTATTCAGCATGTAAATAGGTCAGCAAACCTTGCGGCGCATCTTCGCGCGAACCGTGCTTGCTGCACTTTGAATGTGGCCGAGAGCTGGCTTGATGAAACACCTCGCTTCCTACTTCTTTTTTTGGCTTCCTAGTGACCAGTGTCTTGGGTGATCGTCCTAAGAATGCTTATATATGAATAAAGCTCTCTCATTTACCCTTAAAAAGGATTAAGCCATATTAACCGGAAAGGAGGGAGTATGGACTAGCACTACTTTTTGGTGTGTCCCGTCAACTCGCAGAATGAGGAGAAGCTTGCAGGACAAGGTGAAGCTCGCTTATGCCTTTTGACTAATGCAACCTACCCTCAGTGGACATGCATCAGTCCATTCGGTGTCAGATTGTCAGAGGCATACAATGTAGTACCCAACATGTGGAGTACCATCATTGTTCGACTTCACGAAGGGGCGAAGAGCCAAGCGTAGTACTAGTACGCGTACTTGGTTTTGCACCTTCATACTACTCCACCCTCCGTCACAGTTTACAGGGCGTGCTTCATTATGATGCATTTCTCTCAATGCATTTCCACCACGAGAGAGACTTTAGATGCGTTTGGTTTAATGCTCAATTAATTAGGGCATGGTAACCGCAATCAAGTCGACAATTTTCTCTCCATGTACTGTACTACTACGGAGTGCATGCATGTGTGTACCCGGGGTGGAAGCACTGCATGCATGTGTGTACGCATTATTCCCTCTAGTAATAGACGCCGTGCTATAACTACCAATGCTATTTTTCAGGCCGATCACTAGTCGCCTTGGTCCCACAGATTTTTTTCTTTTTTCTGAAGCTCGCTGTATAAATAGTGACAAATGGACTAGTATGAGCGGATTCAAAGAAGAGCGTATTGATGGTTGCTTATTCAGAGCAACTTACAGTGGGAAAGGTGGGGCTTATGATTTGACTGCTCATTACTCACTATTAATGCGGCGCAACGAACGGGCTGAGTCTCCCATGCGGTTGTGCACTACCCCCTCGGTTCTTAAATATACTCCGGAGTATTTGTCTTTCTAAAATATGTTGAAATCTCTGTTAAGACGAATAGAATATTTAGGAATGGAGGGAGTACACATACGAAGCAAAATGAGTGAATCTACACTTTAAAATATGTCCGTTTGAAATTTGTAAAAAGACAAATATTTAGGAACGAAGGAGTATAATTTCGTGCATGACACATGGACCCGGATGATGAAGAGGCTTCTGGCAATGCTATCAAGATTCCATCATTTGTTTACATAATTGACGTACTAAACAAATAATTTTCCAGCGACATGAAATTGTACAATGGTGTGAGCTTTCAGCTTTTGTCTCGCGTGTCTTGCCATCGATGCTCTTTCGGAAACAATAAAAAACTAACTTCCTTGCTAATGCATGTCAATTATTAGCAGATCAGAGCTAATAATTACATCACAACTGAAGACAAAGTTGTGAGAAGGTGTTAAATTAAAATTGATCCATGCTTTCATTGGCAGTAACGTCCCCCCAGCTCTGTCTAAATCAACAAGGCATGTTGGGAAAAAAGTAGCTGTCTGGAGCATGCAACATTCCGATCATTTTGTGCAGTTCCACTAAAATAGAGCTGAGCGTCCCTATTCCAAAGATATCAAGTGTGATTACGATAATAGAGGACTCCTGATGAAACAATAAACACACGAATAGAAGCCGGTCACCTTTGCGGCCTCTCTTAAGACTAACTAGTTGGAGAAGATTAGGCCCGGAGTTGGATGAGGAGGATAGAGCAAAACCAATTTCCCTTTGTGCAGTCGCACTGAAATGTAGAGACGTTGCCCGTGTGACATTTTAGTACAACTGCACAAAACACTCTTAAGAAAAAAGTGATTTGTGCAGTTCACCAAAAGGTCGCAATAGCAACGAGGTGAAATGGATAGCCCTGTTTGCAAAAAAGAGGTCGAAAGGAAACAATTACTGGCCAATAACAGTTGATGACACATGCGACGACAAAAAAGAAGCATATTCCTTGTCCTAAGGGAAGATAACAACACGGTTGTGTTTGTCTAAAATGGTGTGAGGACGAGAATGCAATATGGAAAGTGCGCCGGACGAGCTATGTTTTGGGTAAAGAACTATGGAAGATCCACATGCAGCGACGTGGGAAAACGGGCAGTGGAGCAAGGCCGGAGGGGATACCTGGAGGTCGTCGGGATGTAACTAGGTGAGCGGCGGCGGGCGGAATCTGCGAGCAAGTGGCATAGGCCCTGCCGCGCCGAAGCTTGGTCAGAGAGAACGACGTGTACCGCAGATCGGGACGTATTGCCTCGGCGCCGTCGAATGGAGAAATGATGCACTTCCTTCCTTCCCCCCGGCAGACGGGATGCAGCCAAATCAGTGACCAACGGTGAGAGAGAGAGAGGCCACCGCACTCCCTTTCCCCCGGCGGACAAGACGTGGCCGGATCAGTGACCAACAGTGAGAGAGAGAGGCCACTGCACTCCCTTTCCCCCGGCGGACGGGATGCGGCCGGATCAGTGACCAACGGTGAGAGAGAGAGAGAGGCCACCAGAGCCTTGTGTGAGATACTCTGAAGAGTGGACTACCTTTTCCTCCATAAAAATCATTTTATATTCTGTGTACGTGCCATTGAGCGCTATAACTTTATTTAAAAATAACACGGCAACGCGTCAAGTCGAACTTTATTTCGTGCAAGCGTGGTACACGACCTCCCTAGGTAAACAACCGCTACATGCGTTCAAATTAGCACGTGGGCTGCCATTTCGTAAAGAAATGAGCTCCACCGTGTACTCGCACGGGTGTGGCTGGGCACGAAGCGTGAGTACGTGCATGGTGCACCTATTCTCTTCTTGTATACGTACACCACCTACGTGGGGTTGTGTGAGAGAGATACAAACCTAGAGAGATATAGTGTGTGGGTTCTTGAGAGTTTTTTTGGGGGGGGGTCAATCAAAAAAATTTAACATATGCAATGTGTGTGAAATAGAGTCCTGGATATAACATATATATAGAGGGGGCGATCCACGAGAAGAGAGTGGAGGTATCATCGGCTTGAGGTGTCTATAGAATCAAAGAGAGGGATGATGTGTGTGTGTGCGTGCGCGCGATCGATAAAGAGTGCCATCGAATTTGTGTGTGCCCACGTCAAAGATATAGAGTGGCTGGCCTACTGGAATGTGAGATGGGACATGTGCAGTTTGTCTCTGTGGCATGGATACCTACCTGCAGCGCTCGACTATCAGTGTGTGGTGGGGGAAGAGGGAGGCCCAATTAACTATAGAGGTACAATGACTGGTATATGTGTGGAGGAGGAGAGAGGCCTACCTCATGTATTAAGGAGATCGATCTACCTCATGTATTAAGGGAGATCGATCGACATCCATGCATATGTGCAGGAGATGAATAAGGTTGGGAGAGAGACAGAGCTAGAGTCTTGGAGGGGGTGGTAGTGGAGTTGCTTCTAACAAATGGTGGGATAGGCTTGCTAGACAAACGAAAGGCACGCCCGCAATATCAATAAGAGAGGAGATGGCTGCTTGTTGTCTGTGCACGTGCGTGTGAGAGACGGGTCAGGAGGCATGCACGAATGATGAGGGGGACGATGTGGCTGTGGTAAGCAGACGTAACTACATAGGAAGATCAATCGCCCTTTGTAAGAGAAAGGAGAGACATAACTTGTGAGGTACGTCGATTGATGGGGGGGGGGTAGTTAAAGTCGATCTAGGTATATGTTGGGAGATCGATCGATATACATGCATGTGTGTGTTAGAAGCAAATGAGGCACGAGGAGAAGGATAGAGAGAGAGGGATGCATGTAGGAGGTGGTATGAGAGGCATACTATATCGAGGGGGAGGAGTGTGCGAGTACGAGAACGATGAAAAGAGTGGTGGGACTGAGGCATGGACGGTGACAAGAGAAGAGGGGAAGCTTGTGTTTGTGCTAGGCACACCTGGCTAGAGAGGCATATCGATCGATGTGTGCCGTAAAGAAGGATCTGGGGGGCCTACACACACCGTGGGTGAACGACCTAAAGTGAAAATACGAATTTGCGCGATGGAGCTAGAGAATGCTGAGGGAGGGTGAGAGGGATGCGGGCGTGTGCATGCACAAGAGAAAGTTAGCGCTAGCTAAAAAGATAAGAGGGTTGTGTGGGTGTAAAAGACGAATAGAGATCATATATACTTCATTATAAAAAGCGAATTCGGATATTTGAAGAATTTATCATAGTGTTTAAAACCGACGGATGTGTGAATATATATAACGGTGATAAACATGGTGTGGTTATGAACATGGTATACTACATTTAATATATTTTATCTCTACTCTTATAAAAACACGGAGTTGTTGATGATGGTGTGCCTGCCATCCTGCATTATAGGCCATCTGATTTATATCTGGCGGATAGCAAGGAAACTTTGATGGTTGAAGTTGGCAACAATCATGATTGTAGATTCTTATTGAAAGAGAGAAACAAATTCAAATTTAGTTCGAATTGCAGCGGTAGTATAGACATTTGGAATGCACTAAAATGTTGGTATGAGTAGGTTACATGCATTATACAGCAAGCGGAAAAATTTAATCGGACATAACATGGATTCATACTCCCTCCTTCCATCTACATAGGGCGTAATGAGATTTTTAAGACCGCCTTTGACTATTGACAAGATTAATAGTACATGACATGCACAATGTGAAAATTATATCATTGAAAGAACCTTTCACAGATGAATTTAATGGTGTGCTTTGTGTATGTTGCATGCCATATATCATTGCTCTAATATTTGGTCAAAATTAGCATCGAAAAACGCATTAGGCCCTATATAGATGGAAGGAGGGAGTAGCTTTGAATAGCATTTGTATAGTAAAATGGGGAAGACTCTCTCTTTTGTGTGGTGTGAATAGTTTTATTTTTTTCATTTTCTTTTTGGTTGAGGGAAGTGCGAATTGATTTGGTACGTACAAGTACAATATTACGACACGTTAGGCTTGTCCCTGAAATTCAACCCGCGTCTTGTTATATCCCGAAAATTCAGATATTGTGCTCCCAAAACTGGCGCCTTCACAACCCACGCCTTTCTATCCTGAAATTACAACGCGTGCGAAAACTCCCTCTAGCTGCCAAATCCCGACACGCGAAATCCCCCTTCTAACCCTGAGCCGAAAGCGCCGCTAGTTCAAATTGATGGGGGGGTACTTTTGTAACACACCCTACATTTTGGACAAGCGCGTTCCTAAGTCATGCTTCACCCCCTCCCATCACCCCCTTTTCGCCATTCGAAATCCCAGGCTGCCATAACCTCTCCGCTCCAGCCGTGAAACCCCACCCTCCTCCGTCCGCCACGTCACCGCTGCCTAGCCGGAGCCTCTTCCCCGACGATGTTGTCCACCACAACAGCTCGACGTCCCTTGTCCACCTCCCCGGATGAGGATCCATCGTCCATCTCGCCGTCCCGCCGGTTCAGCCGCCCCGTCCTCCACCTCCAAGGAGCTGCTCCGACGATCGCCTCGTCTATCGCGTCTGCTCCATCCTCACAGCGTCGCCTTAAGCTGCTTCACCAGAACCGTAGCATCCTCACCGACTCCTCGGACGAAGCCGAGGCCTACTCGGCACCACTAAAGAGGTTGTACACTCATTGCATCGCACCTTCTCCTTAACTCGACCTCCCGGCGCCGACGGTGCTCCATCCCGCACCCCCATGGAGCGGCTACCTTGAAGCTGGCGCCGCAGGTGACATCTCCATGGCGGTTCTCCCCTAGTCGAGGCCCCTTAGGCGGCGGCGTCCATACTAGCCGGATCTGCTGCTGCTGCTCCGGCTCTCCCTCGATCGCTCGCTCGCCCAGCTACTGCTGCTGCTCTCCCCCTCGCTCGTGCTGCTGCTCTGCTTCGATTAAGTCACACTTCAGTCGACTGAATCGACTTTTGGGTCAGTTGATTTTCAGGGGTTGGGGGGCTCGCCGGAGTTAAGGAAGAACCACCCGTAGTGGGGACGGGGGCTCGCCGGAGAGGTACCCCACTATCTATCTTAGGGTTCAGGGTGGGGGCGGGGGGCCTAGAGGGCTGGCCGGGGCGGCGGTGGCGAGTTGTTTCGAGGCGGCGAGGCGGCGCTGGGGCCGATGGTTCGGCCGGTGGTGGCTGGCGGCTCAGGGGGGTGCAGGTTGAAGATGAACTGCAGGCCCTCCCTAAACTACATGTCAAGTGCCTCTCTGCTTCCATTGCGTTCAGTTTCGACAGTAGCATTCAGATTCCATAGTAAATTTCAGTTTCGACAGTTAAGTTCAGAGTCAACAGTTTTTACCTCATCTGTTGTAGTCAGGTGGTTTTTAGTGATGCTAATTTTACATCCATTTTACATCATCTATTGGAAAAGCTATTAGAATCCGACTTGAGATTGACGATGTCTTTCTTGTGCTGCTTCAGCCTTGACGTCTTACGGCTCACCGGAGCTGCTCCAACGACAGAACGATCCATCACAACAGAGCAGTGCCCTGGACGCCGTCTACAGATTCCTCAGATCTTCCTCCACACCTCTGACAACCACCTCTGCCTCAACTGCTTCAGCGACCAACCCAATGATGTTGAGGTCGACACGACTACGGCAAAGAGGTTGTACACTTATTGCATCACTTATTACTATACATTCACGTCGATCCATTAGGGTTATTTTGGTTCAACGGAAAAACATCGATCCACAGGTTGTTACCATCACTCTAAATTTCTGCATGCTCTCCTTACATAATCTCACCATATTTTTTTGTATGCATGTCAGATATTGTACACAGTCATGCTGAACATGTAGAGAAAAAGAGAAGAGTTTTGCATAGCAATACAATGTCATGCAGGCATCGCTCCATGGTGGGTTCAATGGCAAAACCTCCCCACCCCTCTCCAAATTGTAATCCAGAGGAAGATATCTGTTCTGAGGAGGATTCGGACGACGCTGACCACTCTTATTTACCCCCAAGGTGTTTTCTCTACCTTGGCATGATGATGTTGGTCATATCATGCATATGTTGCCTTGCAGTGCCTACTTTTGACATCATATATGTCATCTGCTTAGTTTAGACATGTTCTGTAGTGCCACCTGTTTTGTTTCTATATCATATATGGGAATTATGCAGTCTCATGTCTTTTAGCCAGCCATAATATATGTGAAATGTGCAATGCCATCCTGTTTAACCAGGCATCATATATTTGAATGATATCTTGCCCATCCTTTTCTTCATTATATTTCCATTTGTCGACAATGTTTGTACATTAAACTACTCTTCTTGTGAATCAGCCATTTGGGTGGGAGATGGAAAAATCTGGAGTGAAAACAAGGCCTTCAGAGCAGACAGTGCTACCCGTCGAAGCAGATCTCTTGTTGGATCCCGATAGCTCCTCAGAGATGGATTCAGAGACAGATGACCAGTCCTATTCCCCCACTGAGGTGTATGCTCTAACTTGGCACGGTTATACTGCTCATATCATGCATACGGTGTCTTGCATTGCATAGTTTATACATCATATACACAATATTCAACACCATGTTCTTAGTTCAGACATCATATCGAATGCC
The DNA here is from genome assembly GCA_034509565.1 of Triticum monococcum. Lineage (NCBI taxonomy): Eukaryota > Viridiplantae > Streptophyta > Magnoliopsida > Poales > Poaceae > Triticum > Triticum monococcum. Next base: position 231,579,260 of record CM067842.1, on the reverse strand, counting down.
CTCTGTTTAGCATATAAATCATATATGTGAATTAAATGATGCGATCCCGGTTACTTAGGTAACATGTAGGTGAATTATGTCAGGCGATCCTGTTTAGTTATTCATCATATCTTTGAATTATATTATGCTATCCAGTTTAGATAGACATCATATATGTGAAATTATGTCATGCTATCCGTTTTAGTTAAACAATATACATGTCAACTATTTCATGCCCTCTTTTTTCCACACTATCTATTGCATCTGCCTCTCATACAATGTCTGTACATTCAACTATGTTTCCTGTTTATCAGCCATTTGAATTGGAGCGGGTGATGCCAGTATCTAGCGGACCAAAAACACGGTCTTCAAATAAAACAGTGCTACCTCTTGGTGGAGATAGCACCCCGGTTGTACATGCACAAGAACCAGCCCTACCACACATAACCCAAACTCTCGCAGATTGTACCCCTACTATGATGGACAGAGAACCAGCTTCACCCAATCTAACCCCTACCCCAGCCGATAGTAACCCAGTTCCTGTTGACACAACACCATCTCCACCACAGAGCTCCCAAACAAGAGCAGTTAGTAAGGCAGCTCCAGTGCCTAAAGGGCCAGTACTATCATGGCGAACCCCAACTCCACCAGTTAGTATGCCTATTCCTATGGAGGAAGCACAACCAGCTAGTCGTAGTTTAGCATCTATCGCATTTGATGTTGTTAAATCGTATGTGCGTATCTTCCCATCTTGGAAATATTATACTGAAGATGAAGGAAAATGCCAGTTGCAGGTGTTTGTCCAGGAGTTATGTGTAAGTAATGTTATTCATGGCAATTACTTTGCTTTGTCCCATACATCCTACCTCCAGGATGGTTATAATACAACAAATTTTCCCATTTTTCTCTATAGAGAAGGACCGATTTGGAAACTCAGGATGAGGTAACCTATGCTAATACCTCTGCTATCTTCAAGAATGCTTGGTGGCAGTATCGGAATTACCTGAAGAAAACGTACTTCACTGGCAAAGAAACTCATCAAATTCCCTTACGTTCTCCTGAGACACATTTATTGGACGATGACTGAGAACTCCTTGTTTTGTACTGGTCCCGAACCAAGAATGTGGTAAGGTCTATGAGCTCATTTTCTATTTTTAAGTATTATATTCTTGCGTCTTACTGTACTCTGTTCATGTAGAACAAGTGCCTAAACCTGAAGAACAACTGTTCTAATTTAAGATTCCATTGCTACCATAGGACATAGATATATGTTTGTTTGATGCTTTTATTATGTACTAGTACTTGGCAATAGAAGACTTGGTAGTTTAATCCTGTCCACCTTACTAATGAACTGGTTCACCGAAATGAGTTTCATATACTAGTACATGCTAAACTTGTTATGTGTCTGCTTGTTTCTTCTTTTAGAATGCTGACAGAATATTGGGGAAGAGTGCCTTATTAAGCAACGGTAAAGGAAGTAATGCAGATAAGGTTCGGGATAGTGACACATCCTGTCTTGGTTTAGTGTTGGAGTTACTGGCCACTACCGCTTGCACAAGCTATTCAAACTCACTGTCTGAATCAGTTCGGTTTGTTGAGTCTCAACTACAAGCTGAAAGACATCGATCAGCTGTGCTACGACAAGAAGCGGAAGGACTGTGGAAGTCCCTGGAGCATTCAGATGCATACTTTCTAGTGCAACAACAAGCATTGGAGGATTTTAGTGCCAAACAGGACAAAGCTAATCAGCTTGCTAAGCTTATTGCCAGCATGGTGGATACCCAGGATAACGTTTCTTGAGCTCTTCTGAAGTTGTTTCAGTTATGCTCTTGTTTTGCTGCCGCGTTTATTTGCACTAGTGGCCAATTTTGACGGCCAGTGTATATGATATGCTGATTTGTTCCCTATATTTGCACTGGTGGCGAACTTTGATGCCTAGTGGATGTAATATGTGTAATAGCCGTGATAGCCCAGCGTTAGTTGCTTGCTTATTTATTTCCTTGTTGTCTTGTTTATTTGTTTGCTTGTAGTCATTGCAGTTCTTTTTCCGCGGTTAACTAGTGGCTGCAATAACCTATTTTTTAAAACTAGGCCACAATAACCATGGGCTAATATTTACTGTAGTGACACTGGGCCTCCTACGGGCCGTAGAAACAGTGGGCCTTTTACGGGCCGCAGAAACAGTAGGCCTTCTACGGGCCGTATCATCAATGGGCCTTATACGGGCCGTATGATCGATTGGCCAATAACAGGCCGCAATATGGCCGTAAACGGTCTAGAGTTGGAATCGTCCGTTCATGGGCCGACCGTAACGGGCCATCGTTAATAGGCCGTATTTGATGACGCTATGAAAACGGCCCAACGTATTAACGGACCACAAATGGGCCGACTGTAACCACGGGCTGAATTTGGCCCACAAGCAGAAAATGACAGTAACGGGCCGTAAGTAAACGAATACTGGAAATGAGCCCAAGAATAAATGGGCTCTGAGAAGGCCGAAAGATAACATGGGCTAGAAACGGCCCAACGGAATAACGGGCCGTTAATGGGTATAAAGTGATACACTGTTCATTACGGGCCAGTTTCACCACAGGCCGTTAATGGGTGTAAAGTGATACACTGTTCATTACGGGCCAGTTTCACCACGTGCCGTTAATAGGCCAAGAGTTACATAGGGCCTCATATGGGCCGAAAGAAGTCATGGGACATACATGGGCCAGAAGTGAAAATGGGCTGGAATCATATTGGATGGCCCAGATGACGCTACTGGGCCTAATTCGGATAGGGCATAACGGGCCTTGGGTTAGCAGGCTGTAAATGGGCTATATGCAAACATGTCATTAACATGCTTTCCATGGGCCGGCCCGCCAGCTTTTGACCAAGTCAAACGGGCCAGCCTTTTCACAGGAATGGGCCTCTGTTGGGCCGTGCCACGTGGCGATGTATCATAGGCGCCTATCTGACCAACTGACGAACTGACACATGTTTCGTCCGGCCAATAAGAATTTTACACATGGAAATTTCCCATTGGTCGGGGCTGTTAACGGGTTATCGGATCCAAAACCCGACCCGATAGCTTAACGGCGTTCCGTTACAGTGGATGCCACGTGTCGGTCACCCTTGACGAAAGCACTTCTGTGACGCGCGATTTATCGTCATGGAAGTGGACACTTCCGTGATGATAATTTTGGTAATGTCATGGAACACTTCTACGACAACACATGTATGACTATCTTGGTTCTGTCATAAATTTGTCATGGATGTACATGCATGACAAAAAAAGCGACCTACTATGACAAACACGTATCATCACGGAAGTGTATTTTTTTGTACTGCTCTGGTTGCATCATATACAACTCATGTTGGGGATATAACTACCAGGTATGACCCGCCCAGAAGGGGTCGGGTCAATCTTAATGGCGGGTTACTAAAAGTTCGGTGAATATACAAGGCGATGGTTTAGTATAAGACTTGTAGTAGGCCCTAGCCCAGAGGCGGCTTGAGGCCTGGTATGTCTCCGTCGTATCTTTAATTTTTGATTGTTCCATGCCAATATTATTCAACTTTCATATACTTTTTGGCAACTTTTTATATTATTTTTGGGACTAACATATTGATCCAGTGCCCAGTGCCAGTTCCTGTCTGTTGCATGTTTTTGGTTTCGCAGAAGATCCATATCAAACGGAGTCCAAACGGGATACAAACGGACGGAGCTTATTTTTGGAAAATATGGAAAATTCGTAAGGAAAATCAACGTGAACCAGTGCCCGAGGTGGTCATGAGGCAGGGGGCGCCCCCCCCTTAGGGCGCGCCCCTACCCCCGTGAGCCCACCGTAAGGTGATTGATGCTCTTCTTTTACCGCAAGAAAGCTAATATTCGGAAAAAAATCACAGCGAATGTTTCAGGCCAATCGGAGTTACGGATCTCCATATATATACGAAACGGTGAAACAGAGCCAGAAGAGAACGTAGAAACAGAGAGAGACAGAGAGACAGATCCAATCTCGGAGGGGCTCTCGCCCCTCCCATGCCATGGAGGCCAAGGACCAGAGGGGAAACCCTTCCCCCATCTAGGGAGGAGGTCAAGGAAGAAGAAGACGAAGGGGCCCCCTCTCCCCTTCTCTTCCGGTGGCGCTGGAACGTTGCCGTGGCCATCATCATCATCATCACCGCGATCTACACCAACACCTCCGCCATCTTCACCAACATCTCCATCACCTTCCTCCCTCTATCTACAGCAGTCCACTCTCCTGCAACCCGCTGTACCCTCTACTTGAACATGGTGCTTTATGCTTCATATTATTATCCAATGATGTGTTGCCATCCTATGATGTCTGAGTAGATTTTCGTTGTCCTACCGGTGGTTGATGAATTGCTATGATTGATTTAATTTGCTTGTGGTTATGTTGCTGTCCTTTGGTGCCCATCATATGATTGCGCACGTGGATCACACCCTATGGTTAGTTGTATGTTGATAGGACTATGTATTGGAGGGCAAGAGTGACAGAAGCTTCAACCTAGCATAGAAATTGATGCACACAGGATTGAAGGGGGACCAATATATCTTAATGCTATGGTTGGGTTTTACCTTAATGAACATTAGTAGTTGCAGATGCTTGCTAATAGTTCCAATCATAAGTGCATAGAATTCCAAGTCAGGGATGACATGCTAGTAGTGGCCTCTCCCACATAATACTTGCTATTGGTCTAGTAAAGTAGTCAATTGCTTAGGGGCAATTTCGTAACTCCTACCACCACTTTTACGCACTCGCTATATTTACTTTATTGTTTCTTAATCAAAACAGCCCCTAATTTTTATTTACTTGCTCTTTATTATCTTGCAAACCTATCCAACAACACCTACAAAGTACTTCTAGTTTCATACTTGTTCTAGGTAAAGCGGACGTCAAGCATCCATAGAGTTGTATCGGTGGTCGATAGAACTTGAGGGAATATTTGTTCTACCTTTAGCTCCTCGTTGGGTTCGACACTCTTACTCATCGAAAACTGTTGCGATGCCCTATACTTGTGGGTTATCAAGACCTTTTTCTGGCGCCGTTGCCGGGGAGCAATAGCGTGGGGTAAATATTCTTGTGTGTGCTTGTTTGCTTTATCACTAAGTAATTTTTATTTGCTGTTCTTAGTTGTTCTTTATCTTTAGTTATGGATATGGAACACGAAATACCAAAAAAATTAGGTGCACTTGCTACTCATGGAGATAGGGAACCTCCTAAAACCCTCGATGCTGGTTATGTGAAAGATATTATGTACTACTTTAATAATCCTGAGAAAACCCCATTTAATTATGTAATGGGAGTAACGTTGGATCAACGTGAATACTTTAGGGATTATCGCTTGACACAAAAAGGGAAACTATTATGGGATCAAATTTATATATTGAAGTCGTATGCTAGACAACTATGCTCGGAATATGATTATACTTATTGCTCTAGGATGAATTCTCCACACCTCCCCTTTTCATGCAGATTTAATGATAATGAAACCTTCGCTTCTTATGCTAGAGGTATATATGATTACTATGATGTGGAACAAATAGAAGAATTTGTTGCTTTTATGGGTGCTTATGAAATTGAATCTATGTTTAAAGAGTTTGATGATATTGATGATGCTTGTTATAGATCTGAAAATTTAGCTATCCTCAAATATTGCTATGAGAATTATGAATACAATTATGAAATTAATGCACTTATTAAGGAAGTCTCCGCTGTCCAAGAAGAGACTAATATTTTGCAGGAGTCTATGGCAGAAGAAATTGATGAAACTGTGAGCTCATTGGATGAAAAAGATGAGGAGGAGAGCGAAGAACAAAAGGAGGAAGAGCGGATTGATCACTCGTGCCCACCTTCTAATGAGAGTAACTCTTCAACTCATACATTGTTTAATTCCCCTTCGTGCTTACCGAAGGATGATTGCTATGATGACTGTTATGATCCCATTGATTCTCTTGAAATATCCCTTTTTGATGATGCTTGCTATGCTTGTGGCCAAGATGCCAATATGGATAATGCTTGTGGAGATGAAGTTGCTATAGTTCCTTATGTTAAACATGAAATTTTTGCTATTGCACCCACGCATGATAGCCCTATTATCTTTTTGAATTCTCCCGATTACACTATATCAGAGAAGTTTGCACTTATTAAGGATTACATTGATGGGTTGCCTTTTACCGTTGCACATGACGATTTTGATGAATATAATATGCATGTGCTTGATGCTCCTACTTGCAATTATTATGAGAGAGGAACTATATCTCCACCTCTCTATGTTTCCAATACGATAAAATTGCAAGAAACTGTTTATACTATGCATTGGCCTTTACTATGTGTGCATGAATTGTTCTTTTATGACATGCCGATGCATAGGAAGATAGTTAGACTTCGTCACTTCTTGATATATGTTACTTTGTGCTCACTACTAAATTACAAATCATTGCTAATTAAAATTGGCTTTGATATACCTTGGGATCCGGGTGGATCCATTACTTGAGCACTATATGCCTAGCTTAATGGATTTAAAGAAAACGCTGCCAGGGGACAACTCGAAAGTTTTAGAGAGTCATTTATTTCTGTTGAGTGCTTGCATATAGTTTAAAAACAACAAAAATAAAGAGGGGAACCCAAAGCTTTTTCAAAAAGGAAGGTGAAAGTGAGAAAGACAAGCACTGTTGAAGTGGGAGAGCTCCTTGAACTTTGTTCATGCTCACGGCAACTTTGGGAATCTTGATTACAGAAACTTTCAACAAAAATAATTATCCCTTTGTACAATTCCATTGTATTATAAAAATAATGTGCCAAGGTTTGCCTTTAGGATGTTTACATTTGCTTGATGGTTTGTACGGTGCAGGGCAGAAACTTTGGCTGTAGTGCGCGATTTTACATTTTTAGCTGGAACGTCAAATGGTTCTGATTCGTTTTGAACTGTCTTCCTATACAAATTGTTTATTTTTCCTAATTGTGGTCAAATTTTTCAAGTATCAGAAGTATGGTGAATGTTCAGATTGCTACAGATTGTTCTGTTTTAGACATATTCTGTTTTTGGTGCATAGTTTGCTTGTTTTGATGAAACTATCAACTTATATCAGTGGATTAAGCCATGGAAAAGTTATATTACAGTAGACACAATGCAAAAACAAAATATGAATTGGTTTGCAACAGTACTTAGAGTAGTGATTTGCTTTATTATACTAACGGATCTTACCGAGTTTTCTGTTGAAGTTTTGTGTGGATGAAGTGTTTGATGATCGAGAAGGTCTCGATGTGAGAAGAAGAAAGGGAGGCAAGAGCTCAAGCTTGGGGATTCCCAAGGCACCCCAAGTAAATATTCAAGGAGACTCAAGCGTCTAAGCTTGGGGATGCTGGGGAGGCATCCCCTCTTTCTTCAACAACTATCGGTATGTTTTCGGATTCGTTTCGTTCATGCGATATGTGCAATCTTGGAGCGTCTTTTGCATTTAGGTTTTTCTTTTTCTTTTTATGCACCATGCTGGTATGAGATAGTCCATGGTTGATTTATAGAATGCTCATTGCACTTCACTTATATCTTTTGAGTATGGCTTTATAGAATGCTTCATGTGCTTCACTTATATCATTTGAAGTTTGGATTGCTTGTTTCTCTTTACATAGACAACCACCATTTGTAGAATGCTCTTTTGCTTCACTTATATTTGTTAGAGCACGAGCATATCTTTTGTAGAAAGAATTAAACTCTCTTGCTTCACTTATATCTATTTAGAGAGATGACAGGAATTGGTCATTCACATGGTTAGTCATAAAATCCTACATAAAACTTGTAGATCACTGAATATGATATGTTTGATTCCTTGCAATAGTTTTGCGATATAAAGATGGTGATATTAGAGACATGCTAGTGAGTAGTTGTTGATTGTATAAATACTTGTGTTGAAGTTTGTGATTCCCGTAGCTTGCACGTATGGTGAACTGTTATGTGATGAAGTCGGAGCATGATTTATTTATTTATTGTCTTCCATATGAGTGGCGGTCGGGGATGAGCGATGGTCTTTTCCTACCAATTTATCCCCCTAGGAGCATGCACATAGTACTTTGTTTCGATGACTAATAAATTTTTGCAATAAGTATGTGAGTTCTTTATGACTAATGTTGAGTCCATGGATTATACACACTCTCACCCTTCCATCATTGCTAGCCTCTCTAGTACCGCGCAACTTTCGCCGGTACCATAAACCCACCATATACCTTCCTCAAAACAGCCACCATACCTACCTATCATGGCATTTCCATAGCCATTCCGAGATATATTGCCATGCAACTTTCATCATCATCATATATATGACTTGAGCATTTATTGTCATATTGCTTTGCATGATCGTAAGATAGCTAGCATGATGTTTTCATGGCTTGTCCATTTTTTTGATGTCATTGCTACGCTAGATCATTGCACATCCCGGTGCACCGCCGGAGGCATTCATATAGAGTCATATCTTTGATCTAGATATCGAGTTGTAATATTGAGTTGTAAGTAAATAAAAGTGTGATGATCATCATTATTAGAGCATTGCCCCAGTGAGGAAAGGATGATGGAGACTATGATTCCCCCACAAGTCGGGATGAGACTCCGGACGAAAAAAATAAAAAAATAAAAAAAATAAAAAAAGAGGAAGGCCAAAAAAAGAGAAGGCCCGAAAAGAAAAAACAAAAAACAAAAAATGAGAGAAAAAGAGAGAAGGGGCAATGCTACTATCCCTTTTCCACACTTGTGCTTAAAAGTAGCACCATGTTCTTCATATAGAGAGTCTCTTGAGTTATCACTTTCATATACTAGTGGGAATTTTCATTATAGAACTTCGCTTGTATATTCCGATGATGGGCTTCCTCAAATTCCCGAGGTCTTCATGAGCAAGCAAGTTGGATGCACACCCACTTAGTTTTAGTGAGAGCTTTCATACACTTATAGCTCTAGTGCATCCGTTGCATGGCAATCCCTACTCCTCACATTGATATCTATTAATGGGCATCTCCATAGCCCGTTGATACGCCTAGTTGATGTGAGACTATCTTCTCCTTTTTGTCTTCTCCACCATCATATTCTATTCCACCTATAGTGCTATGTCCATGGATCACACTCATGTATTGCGTGAAAGTTGAAAAGGTTTGAGAACGTCAAAAGTATGAAACAATTGCTTGGCTTGTCATCGGGGTTGTGCATGATGTGAATATTTTGTGTGGTGAAGATGGAGCATAGCCAGACTGTATGATTTTGTAGGGATAACTTTCTTTGGCCATGTTATTTTGTAAATACATGATTGCTTTATTAGTATGCTTGAAGTATTATTGTCTTAATGTAAAAGGATAGACTATTTCTTTGAATCACTCATGTCTTAATATTCATGCCATGATTAGACATATGATCAAGATTATGCTAGGTAGTATTCCACATCAAAAATTATCTTTTTTATCATTTACCTACTCGGGGACGAGCAGGAATTAAGCTTGGGGATGCTGATACATCTCCGTCGTATCTATAATTTTTTATTGTTCCATGCCAATATTATTCAACTTTCATATACTTTTTGGCAACTTTTTGTATTATTTTTGGGAGTAACATATTGATCCAGTACCCAGTGCCAGTTCCTGTCTGTTGCATGTTTTTGGTTTCTCAGAATATCCATATCAAACGGAGTCCAAACGGGATAAAAATGGACGGAGCTTATTTTTGGAAAATTCGGAAGGAAAATCAACGTGAACCAATGCCCGAGGTGGTCACGAGGCAGCCCCCCTTAGGGCGTGCCCCTACCCTCGTGAGCCCACCGTAAGGCGGTTGACGCCCTTCTTTTGCCACAACAAAGCTAATATTCAGAAAAAAATCACGGCGAAGGTTTCAGGCCAATCGGAGTTACGGATCTCCATATATATATATATATATATACGAAACAGTGAAACAGAGCCACAAGAGAACGTAGAAACAGAGAGAGATAGAGAGACAGATCCAATCTCGGAGGGGCTCTCGCCCCTCCCATGCCATGGAGGCCAAGGACCAGAGGGGAAACCCTTCCCCCATCTAGGGAGGAGGTCAAGGAAGAAGAAGACGTAGGGGCCCCCTCTCTCCTTCTCTTCCGGTGGCGCCGGAACGCTGCCATGGCCATCATCATCATCACCGCGATCTGCACCAACACCTCCGCCATCTTCACCAACATCTCCACCACCTTCCCCCCTCTATCTACAGCGGTCCACTCTCCCGCAACCCGCTATACCCTCTACTTGAACATGGTGCTTTATGCTTCATATTATTATCCAATGATGTGTTGCCATCCTATTATGTCTGAGTAGATTTTCGTTGTCCTATCGGTGGTTGATGAATTTCTATGATTGATTTAATTTGCTTGTGGTTATGTTGATGTCCTTTGGTGCCCATCATATGATTGCGCGCGTGGATCACACCCTAGGGTTAGTTGTATGTTGATAGGACTATGTATTGGAGGGCAAGAGTGACAGAAGCTTCAACCTAGCATAGAAATTGATGCATACGGGATTGAAGGGGGACCAATATATCTTAATTCTATGGTTGGGTTTTACCTTAATGAACATTAGTAGTTGCGGATGCTTGCTAATAGTTCCAATCATAAGTGCATAGAATTCCAAGTCAGGGATGACATGCTAGCAGTGGCCTCTCCCACATAATACTTGCTATTGGTCTAGTAAAGTAGTCAATTGCTTAGGGGCAATTTCGCAACTCCTACCACCACTTTTCCGCACTCGCTATATTTACTTTATTGTTTCTTAATCAAAACAGCCCCTACTTTTTATTTACTTGCTCTTTATTTTCTTGCAAACCTATCCAACAACACCTACAAAGTACTTCTAGTTTCATATTTGTTCTAGGTAAAGCGAACGTCAAGCGTGCATAGAGTTGTATTGGCGGTCGATAGAACTTGAGGGAATATTTGTTCTACCTTTAGCTCCTCGTTGGCTTTGACACTCTTACTTATCGAAAACTGTTGCGATCCCCTATACTTGTGGGTTATCAAGGCCCATGATTATAAACCGCCATGAGTAAGAAAGGCTTGTAAAGAAAGGCATGTAAAGGAAGTCACCGAGCTGGACATGTTATATGAGCCGGCCGGGACTCTGTAGGCCGCTAGGCGTCAACCCGTGTATATAAGGGGACGACCCGGTGGTGGCTTAGGGGAAGAAACAAGAGATCGAGAAGCCAAGCTAGCGTATTTCACTCCTTGGTCATCGAAACCTAACAATACCACATCAACTGGACTAGGCTTTACCTTCACCGCAAGGGGCCGAACCAGTATAAACCTTTCGTGTCCTTTGTCCCGATTAACCCCTTTAAGCTTCCTAGTTGTGATGGCTCTACGACTAAGTTCTTTCGCTAGGACATCTGCGGTGACAATTCCACGACAGTTGGTGCCCACCGTGGGGCCAGCGCACGGTGGATTTGAGTTCTTGAAGGGCAACTTCGAAGGGCTCAAAGGATATGCTGTGGGCCGGATGACCAAGAGTCGTCGCAGAAAGCTCTACATCGACGACGATGGCTGGGACCCCGACGCCGGCTCAATTGAGTACGGATACCGGGTCCTGTCGTGGAATTGTCATGGCAGATGTCCTAGCAAAAGGACTTAGTCGTAGGGCCATCGCAACTAGGAAGCGTAAAGGGGTTAATCGGGACAAAGGACACGAGAGGTTTATACTGGTTCGGCCCCTTACGGTGAAGGTAAGGCCTAGTCCAGTTGTTGTTGTATTGCTAGGTTTCAATGACCAAGGAGCGAATCCGCTAGCTTGGTTATCGATCTGTTGATTCTTGTCCTCAGTCGCCACCAGGTCGTCCCCTTATATACATGGGTTGACGCCTGGCGGCCTACAGAGTCCCGGCCGGCTCATATAACGTGTCCGGCTCGGTGACTTCTATTACATGCCTTTCTTTACAAGTCTTACTTTACACATGGCGGTTTATAATTACAGGCCTTAAGCCGCCTCTGGGCTTGGGCCAACTACAAGCCCTATAATAAACCATCGCCTTGCATGTTTACTGGGCTTCTTTTTGTAACCCGCCATTGGAGTTGACCTGGCCCCTCCTGGGCGGGTCATACCTGGTAGCTATATCCCCAACATTAGCCCTAGGTTGACTTGAACTTTGTTCTTTGTCAATCTTCAACACTTAGGCGAAATCCATCTTCCGCTGTCTTTAAAAACTCTGTAACCCGCCATGACGTCATCTTTCGAAAACATGAAAGCCTGCTATGACATCGTATTCAATGGATCTTTATCTTTTAATGTCTACCGAGAATTGAGGCGTCCGTTTAGCTGGATAATCATTATTTTGGTCGTCCTCAATTTCTGCGCCTGCCTGTTCACTTATCCCCTTATAAATTGGCTCGGCCGGTCCTTCCTCTTTCTTCTTCTTCCTTCCATCTTCTCGCCACCTCTCTGCCTCTCGAGCTCCGCCTCGCCATAGCGCTCACTGTCGCCCTCAATGTCGGCCGCTTCATCACCTTGAGCTCGTCCAGAGAACTGCGGTGACCCTTTGCAGTAGATCTGCATTCGTAAGTTCCTACCTTTCCGCGCCCTTAGATCTGTATTAGGGTTGCGAGTTCGTCGGTGTTCTTCGCCGTTCATCACAAACCTTCTTGTAGTTTCTTCTCCGTACCCTCTTTTGATCTAGAAGAAATGTAGAACTTATGCGGTAGTGGTTTTATATCCCTTTCCTTTATACAGATACCTTCTTAGAGCAGATGAACTCCTCCGCGCTCGTTTTTTAGGTCTAAATTTATTTTTGTTTTCTGACCCATTTTGATCCAGAATAATAGCAATAGCTTTGGAAACTTGTTTGTCTCAGCACTTAGCCAATTCTTTTTCTGGCTTCCTTCAAATGTCTTTAGTCATGGCAGCTTATCCCGCCGGCTCACTTTTCCTTTATATGCCATTAGCCCTTACTTAAGCCGCCATTACTCATTTGTACCATCATCATTTAACTTTTAATTTCACCATTGAATTGAACCGGCATATTACTTTCTTTTCAGTTTGTCTTTTGCTCATAGTGCCGTCAAAAGCACCAACTGTCTGCAACTGGGTCCCTTCCAAAGTTACTAAGGATACCTTGAAGGAATTTGTCATCATATGATTTTTGCCTGAGAAAAATGTTATGTCTTATCGTGCACCTGACCCGGACGAAGAACGGCCTCAGCCCAAAGACGGTGAAGTTATCATTTTCACTGATCACATGAACCGGGGCTTCTCACCACCCGACTCAAAGTTCTTCCGAGACGTTCTGCATTTTTTCAAGCTTCGCCCATAAGACATTGGACCCAACTCTATATCCAATATCTACAATTTTCAAGTTCTTTGTCAGGTATATCTTCAAGAAGAACCGACCGTGGAACTCTTCAGAGAATACTTTTATCTGAACCACCAGAACGAATGCACCAACGGCCTTAGTTTGGAGCTTGGTGGAATCTCAATTCAGCGCCGACAGGGCGCCATCTTTCCCTTAATAGTCTTACCGAGCCATCCCAAAGATTGGAATCAGACATGGTTCTACTGCCAAGATACGTCACCAGCCAGTGAAAAACCACTGCCGGGTTTTCGCGCGGAGCGTCTGGATTCCAAGTTTGTGCTCCCTGATAAGCTTACCGCTGCTGAACGCAAGAAGCTTATTCCATCTATTAAAAGGATCCAAGCTTTATTGGGGAACAACTTAACTGGAGTTGACCTTACCCGTTGCTGGGTCGCATGGTGGGTCATCCCTCTAAGCCGCCGATCCAAGTTAATGTATGAGTATGGCGGAGGCCCAAATGACCCTCTGCGTTATAGCTCTATTCAATTGACTGAAGAAGACATTGTTGCAATGTCAACCATCCTTGTGAACGGCAAATACGTGGACTGCAGTAAGGTTGGGTTAAACCCCTTCTGCAAACTTAACCCGACACCAGAGGTGTAAACTCCTGATCTGTTCCTCTTTTTGTGTTTTCCTCAGTAGTTTAAGTATTTGCATGACCTTTTAACCTGTTTAGGTGTTTACAGGCCAAATCTGACTTCTGGAAGGCCAAGTATGATCATGAAGCTGCCAAGAAGGCCAGAGCCGCTGCCATAGCCGCCAGAAAAACGAACCAGAAGCCCCAGAAGAAGACTGCATCTGACTTATTCCACCTGGATGATGCTTTTGAGTCGGAGGTAGCCCTTGACTCCCTTGGCGAATTTTTTAACTATCTTATTGACACTGACTATTGCCAGGACAACACGGGGGCCAGCCAGGCCGTTGAAGAAGAGGTAACTATTTCCTCCGACTCAGCCCCTTTGCAAAGACAGAAACTTCGACTGGTAAACTGGAAAGTAAGGTTTTCGCACCCTTTGGCTTATCTGGACCCTCCTTTTCTTTTGAAAAAGCAGCAACATGAGAGCCGCCGTCAGGCCCGGACTAATGACGAGATGAACCGCCTTCCGATTTACAACAAACTCCTCGAAAACGCCAGAATGAGGTTTCTTTCATCTTTGTCTTTTGCTTCCATTAATGGATCTATTCCCTTGCATCACTAACTTTATTTTACCTTTGCAGGAGGTTTCTCGCTGTTCTGGCGACTCGTCGCAAACTCAATTTCTGGCTTTCAAGACTGCCCCTGGGTAAGAACAATCATCTTTCTTCTTCATCTTGTACAAAATGCATTATTACACTAACTGTCTCATAAAATCTTTCTTAGTGGTAAAGCCAAATCCAAGAAGGCCAAGGTGATTAAGCCGACAAAAGACTCGAAAGTTCCTGCAACTGTGTCAGCCATGCCAACTCCCTCTCAAACTGAAGCACCAGAAGACCCGGCTGTTCATACTCAATTGGACCCTCCTGAGTTGACAGTCGATGAGGCCACCCTTAATCCGACCATTATTGAACCATCTAGCTCAGCTAACCCGCGAACAACTTCTGATACTGATGTTTTGATTACCGGTAGCCGGTTTGTTGAACCGGGGACCCCCACTGTATTAGCCCGACATACTACTAAGCAAGAGGCTTTAGAGAAGCAAAAAGTGCGGTTTGATATCTCCCATTACGCTCACCTCAATGTCAATGATGTACTGTCCGGCTATCTCAGTCATGTGCACTCCAGCCGTGACTCGGAAATTGAGATGGTCAAACAATTGCAGCTAAAATATGAGGTATGTTCTCCAGTTTACTTATACGCTGCCAGCCCCCAAGTCTTCAGATAATGAATTTGAATGATCTGTAGACTTTATGATATAAGTTAATACTTTGCCTCTAGGTTTTTCGAAAGTCCAATAGAGTAGCGTAAACTTCACCTGTAGTCCCCAAGGGCCGGCTCAATTTATCATAAATGAACCGGAACTTAATTGCATAACTGTCTTTTACTAGTCCCAATAAGTATTGTGATCCGGCTCAATCTTTGAATTTTTTTTTTGAATATCATGCATTAGCCCCCAAGTGCTAAGCGTTGTTACTTTGTAAAACCCTTGGGACTTGAAACATATAAAAGTCATAAACAATTGCTTTGGCAGACATTAGCCCCCAAGTGTCAAGTGGTATTGCGGTGCAAAGTACTTGAGACTTGAACCCTTATAACATTTAGTTTAAGTCTTGACACACATGTGAATGTTTTGTAGAAAGCCCTATCTGAATTGGGCTCTCAATTGACGGATGCCAAGACCCGGCTGCCGGAGCAGGAGACAGAGATAAAGACCACTAACTCTAAACTCCAATTGAGCCTCTCTGAATCTGAGAAATTGAAGACCAGCTTAGCTGCAAAAAAGAAATACTGGGCCGAAGAAAAGACACTTCTAATACAACGTGCTGAGACAGCTGAGGCGACTCTTGTGGAGGCTACTACAGAGCTCACAAGTTTAAAAAACCGGGTGTCTCAAATGGTCTCCGCCATCTTCGGTGAGTTATTTGCATAAGTCCCTTATACTCTATTTGTACCAAGAATGTAAACCGCCTGCTTAACTTTTGTTAAAATACTTACAGGTCCGCGGAGTAACAACCTGAGCCAGGATAGTGTGACAAAGCTGAAGGCGGTTTATACCTTGGTGGAACAACTATATACGGGAGCTCAACGGGCACTTGCTGCTATCTCTCCTACCAACCAAGGACCCAATCGCCTAAGTGATGTTTTGAAGAAGTTATCGATCTTACCCGCCAGGTTTCAAGAGGTCAAACTGTTAGAAATATGCCCTAGAGGAATAATAGATTAGTTATTATCATATTTCCTTGTTCATGATAATCGTTTATTATCCATGCAAGAATTGTATTGTTAGGAAACTCAGATACATGTGTGGATACATAGACAACACCATGTCCCTAGTAAGCCTCTAGTTGACTAGCTCGTTGATCAATAGATGGTTACGATTTCCTGACCATGGACATTGGATGTCGTTGATAACGGGATCACATCATTAGGAGAATGATGTGATGGACAAGACCCAATCCTAAGCCTAGCACAAGATCGTGTAGTTCGTTTGCTAAAGCTTTTCTAATGTCAAGTATCATTTCCTTAGACCATGAGATTGTGCAACTCCCGGATATCGTAGGAATGCTTTGGGTGCGCCAAACGTCACAACGTAACTGGGTGGCTATAAAGGTACACCACGGGTATGTCCGAAAGTGTCTGTTGGGTTGGCACGAATCAAGATTGGGATTTGTCACTCCGTGTGATGGAGAGGTATCTCTGGGCCCACTCAGTAGGACATCATCATATGCGCAATGTGAACAAGGAGTTGATCACGGGATGATGTGTTACGGAACGAGTAAAGAGACTTGCCGGTAACGAGATTGAACAAGGTATCGGATACCGACAATCGAATCTCGGGCAAGTACAATACCGCTAGACAAAGGGAATTGCATACGGGATTGATCGAATCCTCGACATCGTGGTTCATCCGATGAGATCATCGTGGAACATGTGGGAACCAACATGGGTATCCAGATCCCGCTGTTGGTTATTGACGGGAGAACATCTCGGTCATGTCTGCATGGTTCCCGAACCTGTAGGGCCTACACACTTAAGGTTCGATGACGCTAGGGTTATATGGGAAGTCCTGTTTTGGTCACCAGAAAAGTTTCGGGTGCTATCGGTAACATACCGGGACCACCGGGAGGGTCCCGGGGGTCCACCATGTGGGGCTACCTACCCAGAGGGCTGCATGGGCCAAGTGTGAGAGGGGACCAGCCCCAGGTGGGCTGGTGCGCCCCCCACCAGGGCCCAAGGCGAAGAGAGAAGGGAAAAGGGGGAAACCCTAGGCTCAGATGGGCCTAAGGCCCACCTAGTGGTGCGCCCCCCTCTCTCACCCCTTGGCCGCCCCCTAGATGGGATCTAGGGCTGGCCGCCACCCCTAGGGGTGGAAACCTAGGTGGGGGCGCAGCCCCTCCCTTTCCCCTATATATAGTGGGGTTTTGGGCTGCCATACACACGAGAACATCTCCTTCTTGGCGCAGCCCTACCCCTCTCCCTCCTCATCTCTTGCGGTGCTTGGCGAAGCCCTGCTGGAGTACCACGCTCCTCCACCACCACCACGCCGTCGTGCTACTGCTGTACGGAGTCTTCCCCAACCTCTCCCTCTCTCCTTGCTGGATCAAGGCATGGGAGACGTCACCGGGCTGCATGTGTGTTGAACGCGGAGGTGCCGTTCGTTCGGCACTAGGATCATCGGTGATTTGGATCACGGCGAGTACGACTCCATCAACCCCATTCACTTGAACGCTTCCGCTTAGCGATCTACAAGGGTATGTAGATGCACTCTCCTTCCCCTCGTTGCTAGATTACTCCATAGATTGATCTTGGTGATGCATAGAAAATTTTGAATTTCTGCTACGATCCCCAACAATGGTATCAGAGCCAGGTTTATGCATAGTTTCTATGCACGAGTAGAACACAAAGTAGTTGCGGGCGTCGATTTTGTCAATTTAGTTGCCGCTACTAGTCTTATCTTGATTCGGCGGCATTGTGGGATGAAGCGGCCCGGACCAACCTTACACGTACGCTTACGTGAGACCGGTTCCACCGATTGACATGCACTAGTTGCATAAGGTGGCTGGCGGGTGTCTGTCTCTCCCACTTTAGTCGGATCGGATTCGATGAACAGGATCCTTATGAAGGGTAAATAGAAATTGGCAATTCACGTTGTCGTTTTGGCGTAGGTAAGAAATGTTCTTGCTAGCAACCTATAGCAGCCACGTAAAAAAACTTGCAACAACAATTAGAGGACGTCTAACTTGTTTTTGCAGCAAGTGTTTTGTGATGTGATATGGCCAAAGGATGTTATGAATGATATATGTGATGTATGAGATGATCATGTTCTTGTAATAGGAATCACGACTTGCATGTCGATGAGTATGACAACCGGCAGGAGCCATAGGAGTTGTCTTAATTTATTTATGACCCGCGTGTCAACATAAACATCATGTAATTACTTTACTTTATTGCTAACCGTTAGCTGTAGTAGTAGAAGTAATAGTTGGCGAGACAACTTCATGGAGACACGATGATGGAGATCATGATGATGGAGATCATGGTGTCATGCCGGTGACGATGATGATCATGGAGCCCCGAAGATGGAGATGAAAAGGAGCAAAATGATATTGGCCATATCATGTCACTTTTTGATTGCATGTGATGTTTATCATGTTTTTGCATCTTATTTGCTTAGAACGACGGTAGTAAATAAGATGATCCCTCATTAAAATTTCAAGGAAGTGTTCCCCCTAACTGTGCACCGTTGTGAAAGTTCGTCGTTTCGAAGCACCACGTGATGATCGGGTGTGATAGATTCTAACGTTCACATACAACGGGTGTAAGACAGATTTACACATGCGAAACACTTAGGTTGACTTGACGAGCCTAGCATGTACAGACATGGCCTCGGAACACAAGAGACCGAAAGGTCGAGCATGAGTCGTATGGTAGATACGATCAACATGAAGATGTTCACCGATGATGACTAGTCCGTCTCACGTGATGATTGGACACGGCCTAGTTGACTCGGATCATGTAATCACTTAGATGACTAGAGGGATGTCTATCTGAGTGGGAGTTCATAAGATGAACTTAATTATCCTGAACATAGTCAAAAGGTCTTTGCAAATTATGTCGTGGCTCGCGCTTCAGTTCTACTGTTTAGATATGTTCCTAGAGAAAATTTAGTTGAAAGTTGATAGTAGCAATTATGCGGACTAGGTCCGTAAACTAAGGATTGTCCTCATTGCTTCATAGAAGGCTTATGTCCTTAATGCACCGCTCAGTGTGCTGAACCTCGAACATCGTCTGTGGATGTTGCGAACATCTGACATACACATTTTGATAACTACGTGATAGTTCAGTTAAATGGTTTAGAGTTGAGGCACCGAAGACATTTTGAAACGTCGCGAAACATATGAGATGTTTCGAGGGCTGAAATTGGGATTTCAGTCTCATGCCCACGTCAAGAGGTATAAGACCTCCGACGATTTTCTTAGACTGCAAACTAAGGGAGAAAAGCTCAATTATTGAGCTTGTGCTGAGATTGTCTGAGTACAACAATCATTTGAATCGAGTGGGAGTTGATCTTCTAGATGAGATAGTGATGTTTCTCCGAAGTCATTACCACCAAGCTGCTAGAGCTTCGTGATGAACTATAATATATCAGGGACATATATGATGATCCTTGAGATATTCGCGATGTTTGACACCACAAAAGTAGAAATCAAGAAGGAGCATCAATTGTTGATGGTTGGTGAAACCACTAGTTTCAAGAAGGGCAAGGGCAAGGGAAAGAAGGGATACTTCATGAAACGGCAAATTAGCTGCTACTCTAGTGAAGAAACCCAAGGTTGAACCCAAACCCGAGACTAAGTGCTTCTGTAATAAGGGGAACAGCCACTGGAGCAGAATTACCCTAGATACTTGGTTGATGAGAAGGCTGGCAAGGTCGATAGAAGTATATTGGATATACATTGTGTTAATGTGTACTTTACTAGTACTCCTAGTAGCACCATGGTATTAGATACCGGTTCAGTTGCTAAGTGTTAGTAAACTCGAAATAAAAGGCTGCGGTGTAAACGGAGACTAGCTAAAGGTGAGCTGGCGATTTGTGTTGGAAGTTTTTCCCAAGCTTGATGTGATCAAGCATCGCACACTCCCTCTACCATCGAGATTGGTGTTTGCGTTGAGCATAGACATGATTGGATTATGTCTATCGCAATACGGTTATTCATTTAAGGAGAATAATGGTTACTCTGTTTATTTGAATAGTACCTTCAATGGTCTTGCACCTAAAATGATTGGTTTATTGAATCTCGATCGTAGTGATACACATGTTCATGCAAAAAGATATAAGATAGTAATGATATTACCACCTACTTGTGGCACTGCCACATAAGTCATATCGGTATAAAACGCATGAAGAAGCTCCATGTTGATGGATCTTTGGGCTCACTCGTTTTTGAAAAGTTTGAGACATGCGAACCATGTCTATTGGTGTATATGCATGAAGAAACTCCATGCAAATGGACCGTTTGGACTCACTTGATTTTGAATCACTTGAGACATGCAAATCATACCACATGGGCAAGATGACTAAAAGCCTCGTTTTCAGTAAAATGGAACTAGAAAGCAACTTGTTGGAAGTAATACATTTTGATGTGTGCAGTCCAATGAGTGCTGAGGCGTGTAGTGGATATCGTTATGTTCTTACTTCACAGATGATTTGAGTAGATGTTGAGTACATTTACTTGATGAATCACGAGTCTGAATTATTGAAAGGTTCAAGTAATTTCAGGGTGAAGTTGAAAGATCGTCGTGACAAGAGGATAAAATATCTATGATATGATCATAGAGATGAATATCTGAATTACGAGTTTGGCACAGAATTAAGACATTGTGGAAATTGTTTCACAACTAATACAGCCTGAAACACCATAGTATGATGGTGTGTCCGAACATCGTAACTGCACCCTATTGGATATGATGCATACCATGATGTCTCTTATCGAATTACCACGATAGTTTATGGGTTAGGCATTAGATACAACCACATTAACTTTAAATAGGGGACCACGTAATTCCGATGAGATGACACCGTATGAACTATTGTTTAGAGAAACCTAAGCTGTCATTTGTTAAAAGGTTTGGGGCTACGACGCTTATGTGAAAAGTTTCTGGCTGATAAGCTCGAACCCAAAGCGGATAAATGCATCTTCATAGGACACCCAAAACAGTTGGGTATACCTCCTGTCTCAGATCCGAAAGCAATAAGGGATTGTTTCTAGAATCGGGTCCTTTCTCGAGGAAAAGTTTCTCTCGAAAGAATTGAGTGGGAGGATGGTGGAGACTTGATGAGGTTATTGAACCGTCTCTTCAACTAGTGTGTGGCAGGGCACAGGGAGTTGTTCCTGTGGCACCTACACCAATTGAAGTGGAAGCTTATGATAGTGATCATGAAACTTCAGATCAAGTCACTACCAAACCTCGTGGGATGACAAGGATGCGTACTACTTCGGAGTGGTACGTAATCCTGTCTTGGAAGTCATGTTGCTAGACAACAATGAACCTACGAGCTATGGAAAAGCGATGGTGGGCCTGGATTCCTAAATGGCTCGAGGCCATATAATCCGAGAGAGGATCCATATATGAAAACAAAGTGTAGACTTTGGAAGAACTACTTGATGGTCGTAAGGCTGTTAGTTTCACATGGATTTTAAAAGGAAGACGGACAATGATGGTAAGTATCACCGTTAAGAAAGCTTGACTTGTCGTTAAGATGTTTTCCGACAAGTTCAAGGAGTTGACTACGATGAGACTTTCTCACTCGTAGCGATGCTAAGAGTCTGTTGGAATTATATTAGCGATTACTGCATTATTTATGAAATCTTGCAGATAGGATATCAAAACATTGTTTCCTCGACGATTTTCTTGAGGAAAGGTTGCATGTGATACAACCGGAAGGTTTTGTCAATCCTGAAAGATGCTAACAAGTATCCAAAGCTCCAGCAATCCTTCTAAGGACTGGAGTAAGCATCTCGGAGTTGGAATGTATGCTTTGATGAGATGATCAAAGATTTTGGGTGTATACAAAGTTTATGAGAAACTTGTATTTCCAAAGAAGTGAGTGGGAGCACTGATGAGTATATGTTGTTGACATATTGTTGATCAGAAATGACGTAGAATTTCTGGAAAGCATATAGGGTTATTTGGAAAGTGTTTTTCAATGGAAAGCCTGGATTAAGCTACTTGAACATTGAGCATCAAGATCTATAAGGATAGATCAAAACGCTTAATGGTACTTTCAAATGAGCACATACCTTGACATGATCTTGAAGGTGTTCAAGATGGATCAGTCAAAGAAGGAGTTCTTGCCTGAGTTGTAAGGTATGAAGTTAAGACTTAAAGCTCAACCACGGCAGAAGAAAGAGGAAGGACGAAGGTCGTCCCCTATGCTTTTGTCATAGGCTCTATACGGTATGCCATGCTGAGTACCGCACCTGATGTGTGCCTTGCCACATATTTGGCAAGAGGGTACAAAGGTGATCTAGGAGTAGATCACCAGATAGCGGTCTAAATTATCCTTGGAGGAATAAGGATATGTTTCTCGGTTATGGAGGTGATAAAGAGTTCGACGTAAAGAGTTACGTCGATGCAAGCTTAACACCTATCCGGATTGCTCTGAGTAGAGATACCGGATACGTATAATGGAGCAACAATTTAGAATAGCTCCAAGTAGAACAGTTATTTGAAATGGCTCCAAATGTAGCGTAGTAGTTGCATCTACAAGATGGCATAGAAATTTGTGAAGTACATACGGATCTGAATGTTGCAGACCCGTTGACTGAAACCTCTCTCACAAGCATAACATGATCAAACCCAAAACTCTTTGGGTGTTAGTCACATGGGGATGCGACCTTGAGTGTTAATCACATATCGATGTGAACTGGATTATTGACTCTAGTGCAAGTGGGAGACTGTTGGAAATATGCCCTAGAGGCAATAATAAATTAGTTATTATCATATTTCCTTGTTCATGATAATCGTTTATTATCCATGCTAGAATTGCATTGTTAGGAAACTCAGATACATGTGTGGATACATAGACAACACCATGTCCCTAGTAAGCCTCTAATTGACTAGTTCGTTGATCAATAGATGGTTACGGTTTCCTGACCATGGACATTGGATGTCGTTGATAACGGGATCACATCATTAGGAGAATGATGTGATGGACAAGACCCAATCCTAAGCCTAGCACAAGATCGTGTAGTTCGTTTGCTAAAGCTTTTCTAATGTCAAGTATCATTTCCTTAGGCCATGAGATTGTGCAACTCCCGGATACCGTAGGCATGCTTCGGGTGTGCCAAACGTCACAACGTAACTGGGTGGCTATAAAGGTACACTACGGGTATCTCCGAAAGTGTCTGTTGGGTTGGCACGAATCAAGATTGGGATTTGTCACTCCGTGTGACGGAGAGGTATCTCTGGGCCCACTCAGTAGGACATCATCATATGCGCAATGTGACCAAGGAGTTGATCACAGGATGATGTGTTACGGAACGAGTAAAGAGACTTGCCGGTAACGAGATTGAACAAGGTATCGGATACCAACGATCGAATCTCGGGCAAGTACAATACCGCTAGACAAAGGGAATTGCATACGGGATTGATCGAATCCTCGACATCGTGGTTCATCCGATGAGATCATCGTGGAACATGTGGGAACCAACATGGGTATCCAGATCCCGCTGTTGGTTATTGACGGGAGAACGTCTCGGTCATGTCTGCATGGTTCCCGAACCTGTAGGGTCTACACACTTAAGGTTCGATGACGCTAGGGTTATAGGGAATAGATATATGTGGTTACCTAATGTTTTTCGGAGTCCCGGATGAGATCCCGGACATCACGAGGAGTTCCGGAATGGTCCGGAGGTAAAGATTTATATATGGGAAGTCCTGTTTTGGTCACCGGAAAAGTTTCGGGTGCTATCGGTAACGTACCGGGACCACCGGGAGGGTCCTGGGGGTCCACCAGGTGGGGCTACCTGCCCAGAGGGCTGCGTGGGCCAAGTGTGAGAGGGGACCAGCCCCAGGTGGGCTGGTGCGCCCCCCACCAGGGCCCAAGGCGAAGAGAGAAGGGAAAAGGGGGAAACCCTAGGCTCAGATGGGCCTAAGGCCCACCTAGTGGTGCGCCCCCCCTCTCTCCCCCCTTGGCCGCCCCCCTAGATGGGATCTAGGGCTGGCCGCCACCCCTAGGGGTGGAAACCTAGGTGGGGGTGCAGCCCCTCCCTATCCCCTATATATAGTGGGGTTTTGGGCTGCCATACACACGAGAACATCTCCTTCTTGGCGCAGCCCTACCCCTCTCCCTCCTCGTCTCTTGCGGTGCTTGCCGAAGCCCTGCTGGAGTACCACGCTCCTCCACCACCACCACGCCGTCGTGCTGCTGCTGGACGGAGTCTTCCCCAACCTCTCCCTCTCTCCTTGCTGGATCAAGGCATGGGAGACGTCACCGGGCTGCATGTGTGTTGAACGCGGAGGTGCCGTCCGTTCGGCACTAGGATCATCGGTGATTTGGATCACGACGAGTACGACTCCATCAACCCCGTTCACTTGAATGCTTCCGCTTAGCGATCTACAAGGGTATGTAGATGCACTCTCCTTCCCCTCGTTGCTAGATTACTCCATAGATTGATCTTGGTGATGCGTAGAAAATTTTGAATTTCTACTACGATCCCCAACACAAACGATCCTGTGCCAAAGCCGGAGCCCTGACTGCCCTGAGCCGCTCTAAAGCCTGGGTGCCGGATTTACACCCGGTGGACGTGGCTAAGGGGTACCCTACCGTGAAGGAAGACGGGACACCATTTGAGCAAGATGACTTTATTGCCTGCGTGAGGGGATTTCGTCCTCAAGCTACCATTCCTGGAGAGGAGACCAACATCGACAAATATCAGCCGGGTTTTGATATGGAGAATAAGAAGATGGCGACTCCCTCTTATAAAGTGACGGCTCTTATCCCGCCGGTTCGTCAACACACTTTTGCCCCGGAAATTGACCCGGCCGGCCTAATTGATGATGAGGCTGATTTCATTGCTCTGAATGGCTTTGACTGGTCCAATCCCAGCTTCCAACCAGTGGAGGGAGGTGAGCCGGCCAGGGGGGAGTCATAAACATCTAAACAATCCAGCTTTCAATTTAAGACCTGCTTAGGAGAGAAAAACAGTCTAACCTTTTGGGCGTCAATGCCTTGTAATAGGTTAGTTTGAAAAGTGCATATTTTGCCTATGCCATCGTGCATAAGATGTTGCATATGACTCTTTTACCCATGATGTCAATATATACGTTACATCTGTGGTTACATCTGTAATGTTTTAACTCTGTTCCTGTAAAAGATGAAAAAACTGTCCTGGCGGTCTAGCACCGGACGGGTCAAAAACACCCGATATATGATTATGAAATTATCATAGTGGAAAACAGAACCAGATGTAAGATAAACAAGGTTGAAAAAACCTTTGATTAAGGAAAAACACAGAGAAACTTGTTCATGAATGACACTGTCGTACCTGTGTTCTTTGAACCTAGACCGCCGGTTTACATGACCCGGATGATGAGGTTGATAACCAAATCTTTTGTAGAAGTCAATACTTCCATATGTCTGATGACTGTTATGCCTTGGCAACTCATTGTCAAATAACCGAGCCGATTTAATTTGAAACCATACTGACAGTTAAATTTGAGATGATAAAAAACAGTAAAGACAAAACACTAGGCTTCACACAATGTAAATCAAAATATTTTAATAATAAATAGAGGCTTCTGATTCGAATACGATCAGTAAACCGGACCAAAGGGGTTAAGCTAAGATTCGAATACAATCATATAGCCCCCAGTGGCTTTGGCGTTGCGCCGATCAAGAGAGTACCGACATCTATGTTCTCTTCTGTTCGAATATGACCTATGTTTGAATAGGAAGCCCCCAAATGACCTTGAGGGGGTTTTAACGACCCTGATTCGAATATGATCCAAGTTGGACCCAAAAGGGGTTAAGCTATGATTCGGATACGATCAAGAAGCCCCCTAGTGAGTTTGGCTTTGAGCCAATCAAGAGGGTTACGACAGCTATGATCTCTTTGGTTCAAATACGACCTATGTTTGAACAGGAAGCCCCCAAGTGACCATGAGGTTTACAGCTAGATTCTAATATGATCATGAGCCGGACAAAAAGGGTTAAGCTAGATTCAGATACGATCAGCCCCCTTTTGGTCATTTTAAATAATGAAAATAATAAAGATAGATGATCATTGAGAAGGAAAAGGACAAAGGTCCTGCTTTATTGCTTATCATAATATATACAACATCAAAGTATGTACATGACGAGAGCCGGTGGCTTAAGTGTAGTACGGCCGAAGCTGAACAATGTTCCATGGCCGGCGGGTCTCCTCCTCCGACTAACGTGAGTCTTTGTGCTCTCGAACGTCAATTAGGTAATACGACCCATTATTTAAGTTCTTGCTGACCACAAAGGGTCCTTCCCAAGGCAGGGATAGTTTGTGTGCATCAAACAGATCCTGGATGAGCCGGAGCACCAGGTCACCTTCTTGAAAGGTCCTGGACTTAACCCGATGGCTATGATAATGATGCAGGTCCTGTTGATAAATTGCTGATCGAGCCGCCGCCAAATCTCTCTCCTCATCTAACAACTCAAGTGCATCCTGTCGGGCTTGTTCATTATCCGCTTCAACGTAAGCCGCCACGCGAGGTGAGTCATGACGGATGTCACTAGGCAGCACTACTTCTGCTCCATAAACCATGAAGAAAGGTGTATAACCTGTAGACCTGTTAGGAGTGGTATTGATACTCCACAGCACCGAGGGTAATTCATCTACCCAACAACCCGGTGTCCGTTGTAAGGGAACCATAAGCCGGGGCTTGAGACCTTTTAAGATTTATTGATTTGCTCTCTCAGCTTGACCATTAGATTGGGGGTGAGCTACTAAAGAAACATCAATCCGGATGTGCTCACGTTGACAAAACTGCTCCATAGCACCTTGGGACAAATTAGTGCCATTGTCAGTTATAATGCTGTGTGGAAAACCAAAGCGAAAAATCACCTTTTTCATGAACTGAACCGCCGTGGCTGCATCACACTTGCTCACTGGCTCAGCCTCAACCCATTTTGTGAATTTGTCAACTTCCACCAAAAGATGTGTGTTTTTATATTTGGACCTTTTGAAAGGTCCAACCATGTCAAGCCCCTAGACTGCAAACGGCCAAGTGATTGGAATCATCTGCAACTCTTGAGCCGGCACATGCGCTCGTCGTGTAAATTTTTGACATCCATCACACCTACTGACCAACTCCTCCGCATCAGCATGAGCCGTTAGCCAGTAAAAACCATGACGAAAAGCTTTGGCCACAAGATACTTTGACCCGGCGTGATGACCACAATCCCCTTCATGGATCTCACGAAGAATTTCTTGACCTTCTTCAGGAGAAACACAACGTTGAAATGCTCCAGTGATGCTGCGATGATACAACTCACCGTCAGAAATTGTCATTGACTTGGACCGCTGGGTTATCTATCGGGCCAGGGTCTCATCCTCTGGTAACTCGCCCCGCGTCATGTAAGCCAAGAACGGTACTGTCCAATCTGGAATGACATG
The DNA here is from genome assembly GCA_034509565.1 of Triticum monococcum. Lineage (NCBI taxonomy): Eukaryota > Viridiplantae > Streptophyta > Magnoliopsida > Poales > Poaceae > Triticum > Triticum monococcum. The sequence goes on along the minus strand of CM067842.1, from coordinate 231,551,651 downwards.
AAGAGCCATCACCAACTGTGCCTCTGGGCCAGGAATGGCCAAATCTTCCTCTATAGGCAACTTAACCGACGAGTTATGTAAAACATCCAAAAAGGTGTTAGGTGGCACCGGCTTACGCTGAGATCCCATCCGGCTTAAGGCATCGGCCGCTTTGTTCTTTTTGTGGTCAATGTGTTCCACTTGCTAACCTTTAAAATGCCCCGCAATAGCGTCGACCTCGCGGCGATAAGCCGCCATGAGAGGATCCTTGGAATCCCACTTGCCTGACACCTGCTGAGCCACCAAATCTGAGTCACCAAGGCATCGTATCCGTCTCAGACTCATCTCTTTAGCCATTCGAAGACCATGGAGCAAGGCTTCATATTCTGTTGTGTTGTCAGTACAAGGAAACATCAATCGCAACACATAACAAAACTTGTCACCTCGAGGAGAAGTTAAAACAACTCAAACCCCCAAGCCTTCCAATTGTCTGGACCCATCAAAATGAACCGTCCAATATGTGTTGTCTAGTTTCTCCTCTGGCATCTGCAACTCTGTCCAGTCATTAATGAAGTCAACCAGCGCTTGAGATTTGATTGAAGTATGTGGCACATACTTCAAACCATGAGACCCAAGTTCAATAGCCCACTTGGCGACTCGTCCTGTGGCTTCTCTATTTTGAATAATGTCTCCTAGAGGAGCAGAGCTAACCACAGTGATTGGGTGACCCTGAAAGTAATACTTGAGCTTCCGGCTTGCCATGTACACCTCATAAACAAGCTTCTACCAATGCAGATATCTTTGTTTAGATTCAATGAGCACCTCACTGACGTAGTAAACCGGCCGTTGGACCGGATGTTCCTTGCCAGCCTCCTTGCGCTCCACAACAATAGCCACACTGACAACATGTGAGTTAGCAGCCACATACAACAACAACGACTCTTTCTCAACCGGAGCAGCAAGAATCGGCGGCTCAGCGAGCTGTTTCTTCAGATTCTCAAAAGCGGAGTTAGAAGTGTCAATCCAGACAAAGTCATCCGCCTTCTTCATCATTTGATACAAAGGCATCGCCTTCTCCCCTAACTGGCTTATGAACTGGATTAAGGCTGCAACGCGACCCGCCAACCGCTGAACGTCATTGATGCACACCGGTTTAGCCAGAGATGTAATTGCCTTAATTTCCTCCGGTTTAGCCTCAATACCTCTGTTATACACCAAAAAACCCAAGAGTATGCCAGCTGGGACTGCAAAACACACTTGGCTGGGTTAAGCATCATCTTGTAGACCCGGAGGTTATCAAAGGTCTCCTTCAGATCAGTTACCAAGGTTTCATTATCTCTGTATTTCACCACTATATCATCCACATAAGCATGAACATTCTGCCCAATCTGATTCTGAAGGCAATTCTACACACATCATTGATAAGTCGCCTGGGCACTTTTAAGCCCAAAAGGCATAGACACATAGCAGAAGGCTCCAAACGGAGTGATGAGAGCTGTCTTCTCCTGGTCCTTAACTGCCATCTTGATCTGATGATAACCCGGATAGGCATCCAAAAAACTCAAACGCTCGCAACCCGCCGTAGCATCAATGATCTGATCAATACAAGGGAGAGCAAAAGGGTCAGCCGGACAAGCCTTGTTTAAATCGGTGTAATCCACACACATACGCCAGGTGCCGTTCTTTTTGAGTACAAGCACCGGGTTAGCCAACCACTCCGGGTGAAAAACATCAACAATGAACCCGGTCGCCAAGAGCCGGGCCACCTCTTCTCGAATCGCCTTGCGCCTTTCCTCGTTAAACTGTCAAAGAAACTGCCTGACTGGTTTAAAGTTCGGATTAATATTGAGAGTGTGCTCAGCGAGTTCTCTTGGGACACCCGGCATGTCAGAAGGCTTCCATGCAAAGATGTCCCGCTTCTCATGGATGAACTCGATGAGCACGCTTTCCTATTTTGGATCTAAGTTAGCACGGACAATGAACTGTTTGGATGAGTCGCCAGGCACAAAATCAACCATCTTGGTGTCATCAACTGATTTGAATTTCAACACCAGTTCATGCTCCATAGTTGGCTTTTTCAAAGACGTCATGTGTGCCGGGTCAACATTATCTTTATAAAACTTTAATTCCTCTGTTGCACAAACAGACTCAGCATAAGCAGCATCACCTTCTTCACATTCCAGGGCTATTTTTTGGCTTCCATGTACTGTGATGGTGCCTTTATAACCCGGCATCTTGAGCTGTAGATATACATAACACGGTCGGGCCATGAACTTGGCATAGGCCAGCCGTCCAAACAGGGCATGATATGGGCTTTTGATGTTAACCACTTCAAAAGTTAACTTCTCAACCCTTGAATCGTATTCATCCCCAAAGGCTACTTCCAGCTCAGTCATTCCAACTGGGTATGCCGACTTACCAGGTACAACACCATGAAAAATAGTGTTGGATTGTTTAAGACTCTTGTTAGTCAACCCCATGCGACGAAATGTCTCATAATAGAGGATGTTCATGCTACTGCCTCCGTCCATGAGCACCTTAGTAAACTTATATCCACCAACCTGAGGCGCCACCACCAAAGCCAAGTGACCCTGGTTATCAACCCAGGGAGGGTGATCCTCCCTACTCCATACAATAGGCTGTTCTAACCATCTCAAATAACATGGAACCGCCGGCTCAACAACGTTTACAGCCCTCTTATGAAGTTTCTGGTCCCTCTTGCACAAACTAGTGGTGAATACGTGGTACTGCGCACTGTTCAGCTGTTTCGGGTTACTCTGATACCTGAACTGCTGCTGCTGTTGCTGCTAATTACCTTGGCCGGATTGCTGATTATAACCACCTTGGTTACCCGGATGGACCTGGCCGTGAAAACCGCCTCCGCCTGAGCCAGCGCCCGGGCCATGAAAACCGCCGCCGCCTGAACCGCCGCCAGGTCCGTGGTTACCATCGAACATGTTCAAATTTTTAAACGCCTTCATGATCGTACAGTCCTTCCACAGATGGGTAGCTCGCTTCTCCTGGGTGCCGTGTCTCGGACAGGGTTCATTCAGTAGTTGCTCAAGAGTGGGACCTGACCCGCCGGACCGAGGAGGTGGCCTCCCCTTGCACCATTGGTTGTTGCCCTGTGTACTGGTGTTAGCCACAAACTCATTCGCCTTATGTTTATTACCTCCTTGATTCGCCAGGTTATGCTGGTGACCCTTGCCATTGCCGTTCTTTTTTCCCTTACCTGCCTTCTCTTCATCAGACGCGGGATCCTTGGTACTATCTGGATCAACATATTTGACCAGAGCCGCCATCAACTGGCCCATGTCATGACAATCACCCTTGAGCCACCCTAGCTTCTGCTTTAGAGTTTCAAAACGGCAATTTTTCTCCAAAATTAAAACCGCAGAGCCAGCATCCATTTTATCAGATGATTGTATTATCTCCTTGACTCGTCGCACCCAATGGGTCGTGGACTCACCTTCCTCTTTCTTACAGTTAGTCAAGTCCACGATTGATATAGGTTGCTTACATGTGTCCTTGAAGTTCTGAATGAACCGGGCTTTTAACTCCGCCCATGAGCCGATGGAGTTGGGCGGCAATCCTTTTAACCAAGTGCGAGCTGTTCCATCCAACATCATAGTGAAATATTTAGCCATTGCTACATCGCTGACCTCCAATAGCTCCATCACCATCTCATAACTTTCAATCCATGCCCCAGGCTGCAAGTCGGCCGTGTAATTAGGCACCTTACGAGGCCCCTTAAAATCTTTTGGCAAGCGCTCATTACGTAGAGCTGGTACCAGGCAAGGGACACCTCTTGTCCTTGTGGCCACTCCTGCCTCAACACAGGTTGCTGGATAAGCCGGAAAAGCCCGATGAGCCGCGTGCTCAACTGCCATTTGAATTGCCCGCTCAGCCTCCTGACGGATCCTCTCCTGATCCACCAAGTTAAAGGCTCCATCCTGCGCCGGGTCATGCCTGTGCGGTTGGTTACGCCGTTGGGCATTGCTTGACATAGCCGCTGAGTCCATATGCCTGCTATAGCTCGGGCTCCGGCTCGGGTGAGGGGTTGAATGGATTCTGTCTCGACTATAAGAGTACGCATCCTGCTGTGCTAGGGCTGTCTGAAGAAGTTCTCTGACCCTTCGTGTTTCGATCGCCGTTGGAGAGTCGCCTTCTATTGGGAGAGCCGCCAGCCGAGCCGACGCAACAATTAAATTCTCCAAAGGGTTAGAGAAGTGACCCGGTGGTACTCGCATGTAATGAGGCGGAGCAATATTCACACGGGGTGGTTCCATGGCCCTCGGCTGAACCGGCGCCCCCGTCCCGGGTGTTGTGATCCGGTTTGCCTTCGGCGGGTTGCTGGGACCGGCCCCGGGTGTGTGGAAAAGGTTCCTAGGATCATAAGTCAGAGGCAGACGTGATTGAGTTTTCTGGTGTCTTCTCCTCATGACCTTGTTTGACGCGTTCAGATCCACCGAAAGCCAGAAAGTCTCTGCTTGAAGCTGCTGAGCACGTGCATCCAGAGCCGCCCGCTCTACGGCCATCCTGACATCTTCCGCTGCTAAATTTTCCTTGGCCTGTGCTACCTCCCCGTGAGCCGTGCTACTTCTGCGTCATGCTGAGCCTTATCCGCCGGCTCAACCACAACAGTCAACAGTGCCGTCATCCTATCCATGAGGTCCATTAATACCTTATCTGGCGGGCGCACGGGGTCTCCCGACCTGGCTACTGCTGACCCGGTGGTTATGGCTGCTGCTGCCGTAGAATTCTGACTAGGTTGAGTGCCAGCCATGAAGGCTCCGGCTTGATTTAGCGGCTCAGTGGGGTCCGGAATACTGCTGCCATCGGAACAGCCCCCAAGCCCACCGTCTTGTAACTGATACAAAGAATATGTTTCGTCTGTGGATGACTCACCGTCAGAACAAACGGTTGAATCACCACCGTCCACCGATCCTTCATAAAATTCCCCTCCATGGATGCAACCCACGAAGACACGCCTCATGGCAGGTTGAGCCCGGGAAGATCTAGCGCGTTGAGCCGTCTCGACGAGGTCGGTGCAGATGTCCGACTCAGGGCCCGGCTCACCGATTCGGCCGATGAAGACTTGGATTCTGCCGAAGGGGACCCGGTATCCGTACTCAATTGAGCCGGCGTCGGGGCCCCAGCTTCATCTTCGATGTAGAGCTTGCGGCGACGACTCTTGGTCATCCGGCCCACAGCGTATCCCTTGAGCCCTTCGAAGTTGCCCTTCAAGAACTCAAATCCACTGTGCGCTGGCCCCACGGTGGGCACCAACTATCATGGAATTGTCACGGCAGATGTCCTAGCGAAAGGACTTAGTCGTAGGGCCATCGCAACTAGGAAGCTTAAAGGGGTTAATCGGGACAAAGGACACGAGAGGTTTATACTGGTTCAGCCCCTTACGGTGAAGGTAAGGCCTAGTCCATTTGATGTTGTATTGCTAGGTTTCGATGACCAAGGAGCGAATCCGCTAGCTTGGCTATCGATCTGTTGATTCTTGTCCTTAGTCACCACCGGGTCGTCCCCTTATATACACGGGTTAACGCCTGGTAGCCTACAGAGTCCCGGCCGGCTCATATAACGTGTCCGGCTCGGTGACTTCTATTACATGCCTTTCTTTACAAGTCTTACTTTACACATGGCGGTTTATAATTACAAGCCTTAAGCCGCCTCTGGGCTTGGGCCTAGTACAAGCCCTATAACAAACCATCGCCTTGCATGTTTACCTGGCTTCTTTTTGTAACCCGCCATTGGAGTTGACCTGGCCCCTCCTGGGCGGGTCATACCTGGTAGCTATATCCCCAACAGGTCCCCTTCGGCAGAATCCACGTCTTCATCGGCCGGATCGGTGAGCCGGGCCCTGAGCCGGCCATCTGCACCAACCTCGTCGAGACGGCTCAGCGCGCTAGATCCGCCCGGGCTCAACCCGCCATGAGGCGTGCCTTCGTGGGTTGCATCCATTGAGGGGAACTTTCTGAAGGATCGGTGGACGGTGGTGAGATGGCCATTTGCTCTGACCGTGAGTCATCCACAGGCGAAACAGATTCTTTCTATCAGTTACAAGATGGCGGGCTTGGGGGCTGTTCCGATGGCAGCAGTATTCCGGACCCCACTGAGCCACCGAATCGAGCCGGAGTCTTCATGGCTGGCACTCAACCTGGTCAGAATTCTATGGCTGCGGCAGCAATAACCACCGGGTCAGCAGCGGCCGGGTCAGGAGACCCCGTGCGCCCCCCGGCTCTGGTATTAATGGACCTCATGGATAGGATGACGACGCTGTTGACTGATGTGGTCGAGCCAGCAGATAAGGCTCAGCATGACGCAGAGGTAGCACGGCTATGCGGAGAGGTAGCATAGGCCAAGGAAAATTTAGCGGCGGAAGATGTCAGGATGGCCGCAGAACGGGCGGCTTTGGATGCACATGCTCAGCAGCTTCAAGCGGAGACTTTCCGGCTCTCGGTGGATCTGAACGCGTCAAACGAGGTCATGAGGAGAAGGTACCAGAAGGATCAATCACGTCTGCCTCTGACTTATGATCCTAGGAACCTTTTTCACACACCCGGGGCTGGTCCCAGTAACCCGCCGGAGGCAAACCGGATCACAACACCCGGGGCTGGGGTGCCGGTTCAACCGCAGGCCATGGAGCCGCCACGTGTGAATACTGCTTTGCCTCACTACACACCAATACCACCGGGTCACTTCTATAACCCTTTGGAGAATGTAATTGCCGCGTCGGCTCATTTGGCGGCTCTCCCAATGGAAGGTGACTCTCCGACTGTGATCGAAACATGAAGGGTCAGAGAACTTCTTCAGACAGCTCTGGCACAAGAAGATGCATATTCTTACAGTCGAGATAGAATCCATTCAGCCCCTCGACCAAACCGGAGCCCAAGCTATAGCAGACATATGGACTCAGTGGCCATGTCGAGCAACGGCCAGCGTCGTAACCAACCACGCGGGCGCGGCCCGGCCCCGTGCGGAGCCCTTAACTTTGTGGACCGGGAGAGGATCCGTCAAGAGACTGAACGGGCGATTCAGCAGGCGGCCGAGCAGGCGGCTCAGCAAGCTTTCCCGGTTTATCCAATGGCCTCTATTGAGGCTGGGGTGGCCACCAGGACAGGAGGTGTCCCTTGTCTTGTGCCGGCTCTGCATAATGAGCGTTTGCCAAAGGATTTTAAGGGGCCTCATAAGGTGCCCAATTACACAGCTGACCTGCAACCCGGAGCGTGGATTGAAAGTTACGAGATGGCCATGGAGTTATTAGAGGTCAGTGACGCAGCAATGTCCAAATACTTCACCATGATGTTGGATGGAATGGCTCATACTTGGTTAAAGGGGTTGCCGCCCAACTCCATCGGCTCATGGGCAGGGTTAAAGGCCCGGTTCATTTAGAACTTCAAAGACACCTGCAAACAGCCCATGTCGATCGTGGACTTGACCAACTGGAAGCAAGAGGAAGGCGAATCCATGACCCATTGGGTGCGCCAGGTCAAGGAAATAATACATTCATCTGATAAGATGGATGCCAGCTCCATGGTCTTAATGTTGGAGAAAAATTGCCGTTTTGAACCCCTGAAACAGAAGTTGGGGCGGCTCAAGCATGACTATAATGACATGGGCCAGCTGATGGCGGCTCTCGTCAAGTACGCCGATTTTGATAGTACCAAGGACCCTGCGTCTGACGAAGAGAAGACAGGGAAGGGAAAGAAGAATGGCAATGGCAAGGGTCACCAGCACAACCCGATGAATCAAGGAGGTAATGAACGTAACGCTGACGAGTTTGTGGCTAACACGAATACGCAGGGCAACAATCAACGACGCAAGGGGAGGCCGCCTCCACGGTCTGGCGGGTCAGGTCCCACCCTTGAGCAGCTGCTAAACGAACCTTGTCCAAGACATGACACCCGGGAGAAGCCAGCTACCCATCTGTGGAAAGATTGTACGATCATGAAGGCTTTTAAGAATTCTAACATATTCGATGGTAAACACGGACCTGGCGGTGGTTCAGGTGGTGGCGTCTTTCATGGCCCGGGCGCCGGCTTAGGCGGTGGCGGTTTTTCATGGCCAGGGCCATCCGGGTAGTCAAGGCAGCTATAATCAGCAATCCAGCCAGGGCAGTCAGCAATAGCAGCAACAGTCCGGGTATCAGAGTAACCCAAAATAGATGAAAAGTGGGCAATACCACGTGTTTACCACCAGTTTGTGCAAGAGGAATCATAAGCTTCGTAAGAGGGCTGTAAATGCTGTTGAGCCGGCGGTTCTGCGTTATTTGAGATGGTCTGAACAGCCTATTGTGTGGAGTAGGGAGGATCACCCACCCCGGGTTGATAATTCGGGTCATCTAGCTTTGGTTGTGGCGCCTCAGGTTGGTGGATATAAGTTCACTAAAGTGCTCATGGATGGATGTAGTAGCATCAACATCCTCTATTATGGGACGTTCCGTCGCATGGGGTTAACTGATAAGAGTCTTAAAACATCCACCATTGTTTTTCATGGGGTAGTGCCTAGTAAGTAGGCGTACCCAGTTGGTAAGATTGAGCTGGAAGTAGCCTTTGGAGATGAGTATGATTCTAGGGCTAAGAAGTTAACATTTGAAGTGGTTAAGATCAAAAGCCCATATCACACTCTGTTTGGACGGCCGGCTTATGCTAAGTTCATGGCTCGGCCGTGTTATGTGTATCTACAGCTCAAAATGCCGGGTTATAAGGGCACTATCACGGTACATGGAAGCCGGAAAATAGCCTTGGAATGTGAAGAAGGTGATGCTGCTTATGCCGAGTCTGTTTGTGTAACCGAGAAGTTGAAGTTTTATAAGGATAATGTTGACCCGGCAGACATGACATCTTTGAAAAAGCCAACTACGGAGCATGAGCCAGCGTTGAAATTCAAATCAGCTGATGACACCAAGATGATTGATTTTGTGCCTGGCGATTCATCCAGAAAGTTCATTATCAGTGCTAACTTGGATCCAAAATAGGAAAGCACGCTCATCGAGTTCATCCATGAGAACCGGGACATATTTGCATGGAAGCCTTCTGACATGCCGGGTGTACCAGGAGAACTCGCTGAGCACACTCTCAATATTGATCCAAAGTTTAAGCTGGTCCGGCAATTTCTTCGGTGGTTTAACGAGGAAAGGTGCAAGGCTATCAGAGAAGAGGTGGCCCGGCTCTTGGCGGCCGAGTTCATTGTTGAAGTTTTTCACCCGGAGTGGTTGGCTAACCCAGTGCTTGTGCTTAAAAAGAACGGCACCTGGCGCATGTGTGTGGATTACACAGATTTGAACAAAGCTTGTCCGGCTGACCCTTTTGCTCTCCCTCGCATAGATCAAATCATTGATGCTACGGCGGGTTGTGAGCGTTTGAGTTTTTTGGATGCTTACTCTGGTTATCATCGGATCAAGATGGCAGTTAAGGACCAGGAGAAGACAACTTTCATCACTCCGTTTGGAGCCTTCTGCTATGTGTCTATGCCTTTTAGGCTTAAGAGTGCCCAGGCGACTTATCAGCGGTGTGTACAAAATTGCCTTCATAAATAGATTGGACGTAATGTTCGTGCTTATCTGGATGACATAATGGTGAAATCCAGAGAGAAGGAAACCTTGGTAGCTGATCTGAAGGAAACCTTTGACAACCTTCGGGTCTACAAGATGATGCTTAACCCGGCCAAGTGTGTTTTTGGAGTCCCAACTGGCAAGCTCTTGGGTTTTTTGGTGTCTAACAGAGGCATTGAGGCTAACCCGGAGAAAATTAAGGCAATCACATCTTTGGCTAAACCGGCATGCATCAATGACGTTCAGCGGCTAGCGGGCCATGATGCAGCTTTAAGCCGGTTTATAAGCCAGTTGGGTGAGAAGGCTATGCCATTGTATCAAATGATGAAAAAGGCAGATGACTTTGTCTGGAGTGACGCTGCCAACTCTGCCTTTGAGGATCTGAAGAGACAGCTCGCTGAGCCGCCAGTTCTTGCTGCTCCTGTTGAGAAGGAGCCATTGTTGTTATATGTGGCTGCTAACTCACGTGTTGTCAGTGTGGCTATTATGGTGGAGTGCAAGAAAATTGGCAAGGAACATCCGGTTCAGCGGCCGGTTTACTATGTCAGTGAGGTGATCATTGAATCTAAGCAAAGGTACCCACATTAGCAGAAGCTTGTTTATGGGGTGTTCAGGGAAAGCCAGAAGCTCAAGCATTACTTTCAGGGTCACCCTATCACCGTGGTTAGCTCCACTCCGTTAGGAGATATTATTCAAAATAGAGAAGCCACAGGACGAGTCGCCAAGTGGGCCATTAAACTTGCGTCTCATGGTTTAAAGTATGTGCCATGTACTACGATCAAATCTCAAGCGCTGGTCAATTTCATTAACGATTGGACAGAGTTACAGACACCTGAAGAAAAGCCAGACAACACATATTGGATGATTCATTTTGATGGGTCCAGACAGTTGGAAGGCTCGGGGGCTGGAGTTGTTTTAACTTCTCCTCGAGGTGACAAGTTTTGTTATGTGTTGCGATTGATGTTTCCTTGTACTAACAACGCAGCAGAATATGAGGCCTTGCTCCATGGTCTTCGAATGGCTAAAGAGATGAGTTTGAGCCAGGTACGGTGCCTTGGCGACTCGGATTTGGTGGCTCGACAGGTGTCAGGCAAGTGGGATTCCAAGGACCCTCTCATGGCGGCTTATCGTCAAGAGGTGGACGCTGTGGCTGGACACTTCAAGGGGTATCAGGAGGAACACATTGATCGCAGAAAGAACGAAGTGGCGGATGCCTTAAGCCGGTTGGGATCTCAGCGTAAGCCGGTGGCACCTATAACCTTTTTAGATGTTTTACATAACCCTTCTGTCAAGTTGCCCACAGAGGAAGACTTGGTCGTTCCTGACCCGGAGGCCCAATTGGTGGCGGCTCTTCATGTCATTCCAGACTGGACAGTGCCATATTTGGCTTACATGACCCGGGGCGAGTTGCCAGAGGATGAGACCTTGGCAAGACAGATAACCCGGCGGTCTAAGTCAATGAAAATTTCCAATGGTGAATTATATCATCGTAGTGTCACTGGGGCGTTTCAGCGATGTGTCTCTCCTGAAGAAGGTCAAGAGATTCTTCGTTAGATCCATGAGGGAGATTGTGGCCATCATGCCGGCTCAAAATCTCTAGTGGCCAAAGATTTTCGTCATGGTTTTTACTGGTTAACAACTCATGATGATGCAGAGGATCTGGTCAGTAGGTGTGATGGGTGTCAAAAGTTCGCACGACAAGCACACGTACCGGCTCAAGAACTACGGATGATTCCAATCACTTGGACGTTTGCGGTTTGGGGGCTTGATATGGTTGGACCTTTCAAAAGATCTAAGGATAAATAGACATATCTTTTGGTGGCAATTGACAAATTCACGAAATGGGTTGAGGCAGAGCCAGTGAGCAAGTGTGATGCAGCCATGGCGGTTCAGTTCATGAAAAAGATGATCTTTCACTTTAGTTTTCCACACAGCATTATAACTGACAATGGCACTAATCTGTCCAAAGGTGATATGGAGGAGTTTTGTCAACGTGAGCATATCTGGCTTGATGTTTCATCAGTAGCTCACCCCCAATCCAATGGTCAAGATGAGAGAGCAAATCAGGAAATCTTGAAAGGTCTCAAGCCCCGGCTTATGGTTCCCTTACAATGGACGCCGGGTTGTTGGGCAGAGGAATTACCCTCGGTGCTGTGGAGTATCAATACCACTCCTAATAGGTCTACATGTTATACACCTTTCTTCATGGTTTATGGAGCAGAAACAGTGCTGTCTAGTGACATCCGTCATGACTCGCCTCACGTGGCGGCTTATGTTGAAGCTGATAATGAACAAGCCCGACCGGATGCACTTGACTTGTTAGATGAAGAGAGAGAGATTTGGCGGCGGCTCGATCAGCAATTTATCAACAGGACCTGCGCCGTTATCACAGCCGTCGAGTTAAGTCCAGAACCTTTCAAGAAGGTGACCTGGTGCTCCGGCTCATCCAGGATCTGTCTGGTGCACACAAACTATCCCCGCCTTGGGAAGGACCCTTTGTGGTCAGCAAGAACTTAAACGACGGGTCATATTACCTCATTGACGTTTGAGAGCACAAAGACTCACGTAAGTCGGAGGAGGAGACCCGCCGACCGTGGAACATTGCTCAGCTTCGGCCATACTATATTTAAGCCACCGGCCCTCATCATGTACATACTTTGACGTTGTCTATATTATGATAAGTAATAAAGCAGGACCACTGTCCTTTTCCCTTTCAATGATCATATATCTTTCTTATTTTCGTTATTTTAAATGACCAAAAGGGGGCTGATCGTATCCGAATCTAGCTTAACCCTTTTGGTACGACTCATGATCATATTCGAATCTAGCTGTAAACCTCATGGTCACCTGGGGGCTTCCTATTCAAACATAGGTCGTATTTGAACCAAAGAGATCATAGCTGTCGTAACCCGCTTGATCGGCTCAAAGCCAAACTCACTAGGGGGCTTCTTGATCGTATCTGAACCATAGCTTAATCCCTTCTGGGTCCGACTTGGATCGTATTCGAATCAGGGTTGTTAAAAACCTCTCAAGGTCATTTGGGGGCTTCCTATTGAAACATAGGTCATATTCGAACCAAAGAGAACATAGCTGTCGGTACCCTCTTGATCGGCGCAATGCCAAATCCACTGGGGGCTATGTGATCGCATTTGAATCTTAGCTTAACCCCTTTGGTCTGGCTTACTGATCGTATTCGAATCAGAAGCCTCCAGTTTTTATTTAAATGTTTTGATTTACATTGTCTGAAGCCTAGTGTTTTGTCTTACTATTTTTTATCATCTCAAATCTAAATGTCAGTACGGTTTTGTGACGCCCCGAGACCGATGCTCGAGAAGACTTCCATATGTTCCGGGTTTTGCCGTGTGTTTCATTTGTGCCTGCCCTTTTATTTTTGCATTGCATCATGTCATCATCTCATAAATCTTTTGCAACTCAAATAAATAAACCGTATGGATCTTCGGTCCATTTAAACCGAGGGAATTCACGTGGTGATTCTCTTTATAACATACGCCCCCAATATTTAGGGAGCTAGTATAAAGTATTCCATTAATTTGGAATTATCCGCAACCCACTTGCATGTTAAATCCTTGACCTTTTCTTCTTCCGATTTTCGACTCTCGAACTTTGTCGATAATTCTTTTACCATTTTCCGGAGCTCTACCAAAGTTCTCAACATTTTTGGATACTCCAAAACCTCATCCTAGTTCAAACCCATTTGAATTAAATTCAAATGAGTTTGAATTCTTATCGTTCAAACTAGCCTTTTCTAATTTTCTTGGACCGAGCATATTTTTGTGAGTCCAAGAGAATTACCCGCATGTTCAAATTCGTTCCCTACATCCCTCTTTTTTTCTTCTCTCTATTTTTTTCCTGTCTTGTCTCCCTCTTTTCTTCTAAGGAGTGTAAGAGAGAGAGAGAGCGCACGAGGCCCAGCAGGGGTCGGCAGTCCAGCCAGGCCGACCGGCCTCCCAGGCCCATTTTCCCCGCTAGGCCCACTCCTCCTAACCCTAGTGCACCCCTAGCATCGCCTTCGTCTCCCTCCAGGCCGCCGCTCATGCACGCATCAAGACAGGAGACCGCGCTCGATCCCCTTTTTTCCCTCTCTTCGATCTCCCTCGCAGCGCCCCAGTCCACTTGATCCCTGTCTCTCCTGCCATTTCCCTCGACCCACTCCCTCTGGTTCTCCTAGCACCGAGCATGCAGAGGGGCCGCGCGTCACGCCCGATCCCTCCTCTCACTCATGCCGTCCTCCAGCCGCGGGATAGCGTCGCCGTCCTACTGCCGGAACTCCTCCGCCGCCCCTTGTCTCGTCCACACGTCGCCCGGGGACCTCCGCCACCAGTCGCGCCTTCTTCTGCGTCGTCGCCTCGCCTTGGCACCATGCCTCGCCGCCTCGGCCTCGCGAACCTCGCCGAGATATTGCCTCCATCTCTGGTCGCCACCAGCGAGCAGCATCGCTAGAGCCACGCTCCTAGCGCCACCTCGAGCGCCCGCATCCGTCATCCTCCGCGCCCAGCAGGAGCCTCACGCCACTCGCCCCCTTCGTCGTCTGCGTTGTCGGAGCTCGCCGGAGCCCCAGCAACAATCGCCATCGTCCTCGCCCTGTCGACCAGCCGGTTCCGCTTCCTGCACGTGACGCCTCTTGCCGAGCTTCCCGTCACCTGCATCATCTACATGCTGCTGCCCCGCTGCCTTTTTTTTTGTCGTTGCCAAGGCCACCGAATCCAGGGACGCAAGGCCGCCTCTAGAGATCCCTTTCGTCAAGTACCACTATGGCCGGAGATCTCGGACGCGCCAAGTACCCCTTCATGTTGGCAAGACCCGCAAGTCGGACCCCGAACGATTGACGTCTCGTGGACCGTGTACAACTATCGTCGCCTTGAAGACGTTGGAGTCATCAAGTACCTCTCCGTATGAACGTGAACGACTTCCGTCGCAAGAACGGGACCGGATAGTCCGAAGACCCCAAGTAACACGACACCGATGACATGAACGTCTACGGAAACTCGTGCAATGATGAACATGTACCACTACCATCGCCGATGAACGATAGGATGACTACTTCGACTACCGTCGCGTGAACCACTACTTCCCTCGACGTCCGAGAACGTCTACTTCCACTACTTCCTCTACGCCGACTCGAACTGCTCCGATAATGCACGCTTCAAAGCAATAACCGCCGAGACGACCGTCCGTGAACTAATGCATGTGTGTTGTATGTAATGCTCGTGTTTGCATCGTGTCCGAGTTGTCTCTTGCTCGGTCCTCCTCGTTTGCCGCTAACCCGTGGGAACCCGGTAACCGGGAGCACCCCACCGTTTATCGCATGACCCGCATCCGCACACTTCTCCTTTGCATCGGTATCTCAATCGAGTTACCGGGAACCGGAACGTTGCCGTGGCACCGTTCGTTATCGTCGCCGTGGCACCCTTTTTGTTTCCGCCACGATGACAAGTGCCTCATCTCTTATCATGTCAACTTTTAATAAAACGTGCATAAAACTTGAACATGTCATCCGCATTGTGTTAACAACATTAGTATGTTTAAAATTGTTGTTGCATTAAATTGCTAATGCATATGGGGATTTACCGGATTCGTTATTTGTTATACCCGGCCCCATTTAAATTGTTTAGATGGTGTAGTTTTGTTATGCCTCACCTCTTGCCATGTTAACCAACATTTAATATTGTTGAGTACCTAACCGAGAGAGAACTAAATAATTGATGTGGTGTTCCGTCAATATGCAACTCGTTGCATATTGAGCTCCACTTAATTTGTAGGATTGTTTGTGCTTTTTGCCATGCCATGCCTCTATAAACCGGACATGCATCATACTTGATTGTGCATCATGCCATGATTATGTGGTGGTTGTTTACCATGATTGTTTGCTTCTTTCCGGTGTTGCTTCTTCGGGTGGTTCCGATAACGTCGCGTTGTGAGGAACCGTCCGTCTACGTCCGTTTGTCTTCTTCATGGACTCGTTCTTCTTCTTTGCGGGATTTCAGGCAAGATGATCATACCCTCGAAATCACTACTATCTTTGCTATGCTAGTTTGCTCGCTCTTTTGCTATGCCATTGCTACGATGCCTACCACTTGCTTGTCAGCCTCCCAAATTGCCATGTTCAGCCCCTAACCCACCTTGTCCTAGCAAACCGTTGATTGGCTATGTTACCGCTTTGCTCAGCCCCTCTTATAGCGTTGTTAGTTGCAGGTGAAGATTGAAGTTTGTTCCTTGTTGGAACATGGAGATGTTGTCCCTTGTCGAAACATGTTTACTTGTTGGGATATCACAATATATCGTATTTAATTAATGCATCAATATACTTGGTAAAGGGTGGAAGGCTCGGCCTTATGCCTGGTGTTTTGTTCCACTCTTGCCGCCCTAGTTTCCGTCATATCGGTGTTATGTTCCGGGATTTTGCGTCCCTTACGTGGTTGGGCTATAATGGGAACCCCTTGACAGTTCGCCTTAAGTAAAGATTCTCCAGCAATGCCCAACATTGGTTTTACCATTCGCCACCTAGCCTTTTTCTTCCCTTGAGTCGGCCGGCTGAAGGGTCATCATTATTTTACCCCCCCGGGCCAGTGCTCCTCTGAGTGTTGGTCCACCTGTCAGCTGCCGGTGGCCACCAGGGGCAACTCTGGGTTGGCTTACCCGTACCTAAGACAATCTGAGTGTGCCCTGAGAAAGAGATATGTGCAGCTCCTATCGGGATTTGTCGGCACATTCGGGCGGTGTTGCTGGTTTAGTTTTACCCTGTTGAAATGTCTTGTTGTACCGGGATACCGAGTCTGATCGGAACGTCTCGGGTGGAGGTCTATTCCTTCGTTGGCCGTGAGAGCTTGTGATGGGCTAAGTTGGGACACCCTGCAGGGATTGAACTTTCAAAAGCCGTGCCCGCGGTTATGGGCAGATGGGAATTTGTTAACGTCCGGTTGTAGAAAACCTAAACTTGACCTTAATTAAAATGAATCAACAGCATGTGTAACCGTGACGGTGTCTTTCCGGCGGAGTCCGGGAAGTGAACACGGTTGTTGGAGTTATGCTTGACGTAGGTAGTCCAGGATCACTTCTTGATCATACTTTTATCGACCGTGCTTTGCCTTCTCTTCTCGCTCTCATTTGCGTATGTTAGCCACCATATATGCTAGTCGCTTGCTGCAGCTCCACCTCATACCTTTACCTTACCCATAAGCTTAAATAGTCTTGATCGCGAGGGTGCGAGGTTGCTGAGTCCCCGTGGCTCACAGATACTTCCAAAACCAGCTTGCAGGTGCCGATGAGTCTGTGCGGATGACGCAACCAAGCTCAGGAGGAGCTCGATGAAGATCTTGTCCTTTGTGTTGTTTTGTTCTATTTGATCAGTAGTGGAGCCCAGTTGGGGTTGATCGGGGACCTTTGTCGCATTTGGGGTTCTTCTTTTATTTTGGTTCCGTAGTCGGACCAGAGTGTATTTGGATGATGTAATGTTTATTCATGTAATTGTGTGAAGTGGCGATTGTAAGCCAACTATGTATCTCTTTCCTTATTATATTACATGGGTTGTGTGAAGATTACCTCACTTGCGACATATGCCTTCAATGCGATTATGCCTCTAAGTCGTGCCTCGACACGTGGGAGATATAGTCGCATCAAGGGTGTTACAGGTTTCAAATTAAACCGGCTCGGTTATTTGACAATGAGTTGCCAAGGCATAACAGTCATCAGACATATGGAAGTATTGACTTCTACAAAAGATTGGGTTATCAACCTCATCATCCGGGTCATGTAAACCGGCAGTCCAGATTCAAAGGACACAGGTATGACAGTGTCATTCATGAACAGGTTTCTCTGTATTTTTCGTTAATCAAAGGTTTTTTCAGCCTTGTTTATCTTACATCTGGTTCTGTTTTTTCCACTATGATAATTTGATAGTCATATACTGGGTGTTTTGACCCGTTCGGTGCTAAACCGCCAGGACAGTTTTTTCATTTTTTACAGGAACAGAGTTAAAACATTGCAGATGTAATCACGGATGTGCTGCATTTATATATTGACATCATTGGCAAAGAGTCATATGCAACATTTCATGCACGATGGCATAGGCAAAACATGCAGTTTTCAAACTAATCTTTTACAAGGCTTTGAGAGCCCAAAAGATGGTTATGACTCTCCCCTCGCCGGTTCACCTTCCTCTACTGGTTGGAAGCTGGGATTGGACCAGTCAAAGCCGTTTAGAGCAATGAACTCCGCTTCATCGTCAATCAGGCCGACTGGGTAAACTTCCGGGGCAAAAGTGTGTTGGTGAACTGGCGGGATAAGATCTGTCACTTTATAAGAGGGAGTCGCCATCTTCTTGTTCTCCATATCAAAACCCCACTGATATTTATCGATGTTGATCTCCTCTCCAAGAATGGTAGCTTGAGGACGAACTCCCCTCACATAGGTAATAAAGTCATCTTGCTCAAATGGAGTCCCGTCTTCCTTCACGGTAGGCTACCCCTTAGCCACGTCCACCGGGTCTAAATCCGGCACCCAGGCTTTGGAGCGGCTCAGGGCAGTCAAGGCTCTGGCTCTGGCACAGGATTGTTTGACCTCTTGAAACCTGGCGGGTAAGTTCGGTAACTTCTTCAAAACATCACTCAAACGGTTGGGTCCTTGGTTGGCAGGGGAGACAGTAGCAAGTGCTCGTTGAGCGCCAGTATACAATTGCTCCACCAAGTTATAAACCGCCTTCAGTTTGTCGCATTGTCTTGGCTCAGATTTTTACTTCATGGGCATGTGAGTGTTTTTGAACAAAAGCTCAGCAGGCAGCTTATATTCCTGGTCAAAATAAAGTATAAGTGATCAATACAAATGACTCACCGAAGATGGCGGAGACCATTTGAGACACACGGTTTTTTAAACCGGTGAGCTTCGTGGTAACCTCCTCAAGAGCCGCCTCTGCTGTCTCAGCACGTTGTATCAGCAAGGTCTTCTCATCGGCCCAGGATTTCTTCTTTTCAGTCAAGCTGGTCTTCAATTATTCAGTTTCAGGGAGACTCAATTGAAGTTTGGAATTAGCAGTCTTTATCTCTGCTTCCTGATCCACCAGCCGGGTCTTTGCATCCGTCAATTGAGAGCCCAATTCAGTTAGGGCAGTCTACAAGCATGCACAGGTGTGTCAAGATATAACTAAAGGTTATAATGATTGAAGTCCCAAGAGATTTGCAAACGCAATACCACTAGGCACTTGGGGGCTAATGTCTGCCAAAGCAATTTTTATGCAAAATGACTCTTCTATGCTTCAAGTCCCAGGTGTTTTACAAAGTAACAATGCTTGGCACTTGGGGGCTAATGCATGACATTCAGAAAGTTTTTAAGTTGAGCCGGATCACACTACTTATTTGGACTGATTTAAGACAGTTATGAAGTTAAGTACTGGCTCATTTATGATAAATTGAGCCGGCCCTTGGGGACTACAGGTGAAAGTTTATACTAATCTGTTGGAGTTAGGAAAAATCTAAATACAAGGTATCAACCTGTATCATAAGTCTACATATCATTCAGGTTCATCATAATCTGAAGACTTGGGGGCTGGCAGAGTATATATAAACCGGAGTACATACCTCATATTTCAGTTGCAATTGCTTGACCATCTCAATTTCCGAGTCACGGTTGAAATGCACATGACTGAGATAGCCGGAACAACACGTCACTAACATTCAGGTGAGCATAGTGTGAGATAGCAAACTGTAATTTCTGCCTTTCCAAGGCCTCCTATTTGGCAGAATGCCTGGCCAGCACAGTCGAATTACCCGGCGCAACAAATCTGATGCCAGTGATCAGAACATCATGGTCAGAAGACGCTGGCGGGTTAGCCGAACTGGATGGTCTGACAGTGGATGGATCGGCAATGGTTTTGTCAGCTGATGGCTCAGGAGGGTCCAATTGAGCATGGACAGCCAGATCTTCTGGTACTTCAGATTGAGTGGGAGGAGTTGATGTTGCCGGTTCAGGTGTAGGATTTTTTGGGTCTTCTGCCGGTTTAATCACCTTAGCTTTCTTGGACTTCGCTTGACCACTAAGAAAGATTTTTTTATGAGATAGTTAGTATAATGATGCAGTTTTAAAGATGCAGAGGAAAGATGATTTTCCTTACCCAGGGGCAGTCTTGAAAGCCGGAAATCTAGTCTAAGATGAGTCGCCAGAAGAGCGAGAAACCTCCTGCAAAGGTAAAATAAAGTTAAAGCATAAGAGGAAATAGATTCATGGATGAAAACAAAGGACAAAGGTGAAAGAAACCTCATTCTGGCGTTTTCGAGGAGTTTTTTGTAAGTCGGAAGGTGGTTCACCATCATCATTAGTCCGGGCCTGACGGCAGCTCTCATGTTGCTGCTTTTTCAAAAGAAAATGAGGGTCCAAATAAGCCAAAGGTTGCGAAAACCTTACTTTCCGGGTTACCAGTCGAAGTTTCTGTCTTGGCAAAGGGGCTGAGTCGGAGGAAATAGTTACCTCTTCTTCCACGGCCTGGCTGGCCCCCGTGTCGTCCTGGCAATAGTCAGTGTCAATAAGATAGTTGAAAAATTGGCCAAGGGAGTCAAGGGCTACCTCTAACTCAGAAACATCATCCAGCTGGAACATGTCAGATGCAGTATTCTTCTTCTTGGGCTTCCGGGTCGTTCTTTTGGCGGCTATGGCAGCAGCTCTAGCCTTCTTGGCAGCTTCATGATCATACTTGGCCTTCTAGAAGTCAGATTTGGCCTATAAACAAATAAACAGGTTAAAAGGTCATGCAAGTATTTAAACTACTGAGGAAAATAGAAAAAGAGAAAGAGGTCAGGGATTTTCACCTCTAGTGCCGGGTTAAGTTTGCAGAAGGGATTTAACCCAACCTTACTGCATTCCTCATATTTGCCATTCACAATGATGGTTGACATTGCAACAATGTCTTCTTCAGTCAATTGAACAGAGCTGTAACGCAGAGAGTCATCTCGGTCCCCGCCATATTCATACATTAACTTGGATCGGCGACTTAGAGGGATGACCCGCCACGAGATCCAGCAATGGATTAAGACAACTCCGGTTAAGCCATTTCCCAATAAAGCTTGAGTCCTTTTGATAGATGGGATAAGCTTCTTGCATTCAGCAGTAGCCAGTTTTCAGGAAGCACAAACTTGGAATCAAGATGCTCTGGACGATAACCGGACAGTGGTTTTTCGTCAGCTGATGATGTATCTTGGCAGTAGAACCAGGTTTGGTTCTAGTCTTTGGGATGGCTTGGTAAGACCACTAAAGGAAAAACGGCACCTTGTCGGTGTTGAATTGAAATTCCTCCAAGTTCCAAGCTAAGGCCGTTGGTGCACTCATTCTGGCGGTTCAAGTAAAAGTACTCTCTGAAGAGTTCCACCATCGGTTCTTCTTGAAGATGTACCTCACAAAGAACTTGAAAATTGCAGATATTCGATATAAAGTTGGGTCCATTGTCTTGTGGATGAAGCTTGAAAAAAATGCAGATCGTCTCGGAAGAACTTTGAGCCAGGTGGTGAGAAGCCGTGGTTCACGTGATCAGTGAAAATGATAACTTCACCGTCTTTGGGCTGAGGTCGTTCTTCATCCGGGTCAGGAGCACGATAAAATATAATGTCTTTCTTTGGCAAAAATCCTATGGTGACAAATTCCTTCAAGGTATCCTCAGTAACTGTGGAAGGGACCCAGTTGCAGACTGTTGGCGCTTTGGACGGCATGATGACAAAAGGGCAAGCTGAAAAGAAAGTGATTTGCCGGTTCAATTTATTGATGAAGCTACAGGTTCATGATTATAATACAGATGAATAATGGCGGCTTAAATAAGGGCTAATGACATATAAAGGAAAAATAAGCCTAGGTCATAAGCCGCCATGACTAAAAAGTATTCGATGGTTGCCAGAATCAAAATTGGCTAAGTGTTGAGACAAACAGGTTTCCCAAGCTGTGGCTATTATTATGGATCAAAATGGTTTAGAAAAGAAAATTAAAGTTAGACCTAAAAAACGGGCACAAAGGAGTTTGTCAGTTCTAAAGAGGCATTTATACAAGAGAAGGGGATCTGCTAGCGTCTAAAATGGATGATAAATAGCTACCGCATAAGTTCTGCACTACTTTTAGATCAAAAGAGGGTGCGGTAAGAGAGGTTACAACGAATATACGACGAACAGCGAAGAACACAAGAACAAAACCTTCTGAACCCTAATGCAGTTCTATGGGGGTGAGAAGGTGATAGCTTACGGGTGCGGAGTTGCTGCGGAGGATCGCCCCGTTCTCTGGACAGAATCAGGGTGATGCAGCAGCCGGAGTTGAGGACGACGGTGCGCTGGTGGCAGCGGAGCTCGAGCGGCAGAGAAGGTGCGAGAGGAAGAAGAAGAAAGAGGAAGGAATGGCCAAGCCTATTTATAAGGGGATAAGTGAACAGGCATGCATGAAAATCGAGGAAGACCAAAGTAATGATTATCCAGCGAAATGGACACCTCGATTCTCGGAAGACATTTAAGGATAAGGATCCGTTGAAGATGACATCATGGCAGATTTTCATATTTTCTAAAGATGACCTCATGGCGGGTTACAAGAGCTTTTACAAATAAAGGAGGATGGATTTCATTTAAGGTGTTAGAGATCAACAAGAACAAGGTTCAAATCAATCTGGGCCTAATGTTGGGGATATAACTACCAGGTATGACCCGCCCAGAAGGGGCCGGGTCAATCTTAATGGCGGGTTACTAAAAGTTCAGTGAATATAAAAGGTGATGATTTAGTATAAGACTTGTAGTAGGCCCAAGCCCAGAGGCGGCTTGAGGTCCATGATTGTAAACCGCCATGAGTAAGAATGGCTTGTAAAGAAAGGCATGTAAAGGAAGTCACTGAGCCGGACACGTTATATGAGCCGACCGGGACTCTGTAGGCCGCCAGGCGTCAACCTGTGTATATAAGGGGACGACCCGGTGGCGGCTTAGGGGAAGAAACAAGAGATCGAGAAGCCAAGCTAGCGTATTTCGCTCCTTGGTCATCGAAACCTAACAATACCACATCAACTAGACTAGGCTTTACCTTCACCGCAAGGGGCCGAACTAGTATAAACCTTTCGTGTCCTTTGTCCCGATTAACCCCTGTAAGCTTCCTAGTTGCGATGGCTCTACGACTAAGTTCTTTCACTAGGACATCTGCCGTGACAATTCCACAACAACTCTTCTTTGAGAAACCCATTAAGGAATGCAGTTTTGACGTCCATTTGCCAGATTTCATAATCATAAAATTCGGCAATTGCTAACATGATTCGGACAAACTTGAGCATCGGTACGGGTGAGAAGGTCTCATCATAGTCAACTCCTTAAACTTTTTGAAAACCTTTCGCAACAAGTCGAGCTTTGTAGACAGTAACATTACCATCAGCGTCAGTCTTCTTCTTGAAGATCCATTTATTTTCTATGGCTTGCCGATCATCGGGCAAGTCCACCAAAGTCCACACTTTGTTCTCATACATGGATCCTGTCTTAGATTTCATGGCCTCAAGCGATTTATCAGAATCTGGGCTCATCATTGCTTCCTCATAGTTTGTAGGTTCGTCATGGTCTAGTAACATGACTTCTAGAACAGGATTACTGTACCACTCTGATGCGAAACGTGCTATAGTTAACCTACGAGGTTAGGTAGTAACTTGATCTGAAGTTTCATCATCATTATCATTAGTTTCCTCTCTAGTTGGTGTAGGCATCACTAGAACTGATTTCTGTGATGAGATACTTTCCATTTCGAGAGAAGGTACAATTACCCCACCAATTTCTAGTTTCCTCCCACTCACTTCTTTCGAAAGAAACTCCTTCTCTAGAAAGGATCCATTCTTAGCAAAAAAAATTGCTTTCGGATCTTTGATAGAAGGTGTACCCAACAGTTTCTTTTGGGTAATCCTATGAATACGCACTTCTCTGATTTTGGTTTGAGCTTATCAGGCTGAAGTTTTTTCACATAAGCATCGCAACCCCAAATTTTAAGAAACGACAGCTTTGGTTTCTTGCCAAACCACAGTTCATACGGTGTCATCTCAACGCATTTAGATGGTGCCCTATTTAACGTGAGTGCAGTTATCTCTAATGCATAACCCAAAATGATAGTGGTAAATCGGTAAGAGACATCATAGATCGCACCATATCTAATACAGTACGGTTACGATGTTCGGACACACCATTATGCTGTGGTGTTCCAGGTGGCGTGAGTTGTGAAACTATTCCACATTGTTTTAAATGAAGGCCAAACTCGTAACTCAAATATTCGCCTCCGCGATCAGATTGTAGAAACTTTATTTTCTTGTTATGATGATTTTCCACTTCACTCTGAAATTCTTTGAACTTTTCAAATGTTTCACACTTGTGTTTCATTAAGTAGATATACCCATATCTGCTCAAATCATTTGTGAAGGTAAGAAAATAACGATACCCACCGCGAGCCCCCACTTGAGCCACGCCGCAAGCCGCAGGCAGGCAAGTCTAGGGACCCCCGTTCCCAGAACGCCGACAGCGACGTGGTCGTGGGTGCTGACGAGGACGGCGTGGCGAGCGGCCCTGACGCCGCCGGCAGCGACACGGGCGTCGATGGCGAGCTCGGCGACTCCGGCGAGGGCTCAGGAGGTGCTTCGGGGGACGCATTGGGGGATTGGTTCGACTGAGAGCGTACCGCTCCTGTCTTTTTCACTCTGCATGAATAAAACTCAGGCTTTCGACCTGGTGGTGTGTGAGAACATTTTGGGAGGGGAAGCCCCTCATGTAAAGACCTATGTCTATCATATCAGTAGTTATCAAATTCCGCTTGCGCCCGATGGTGGGCTGGTTTACCTTTGCCCCACGCTGGTTCAGCGGCGGCCTGCAAGAGGGCGCGACGCCTTGGGCGCTTTCTAGCTGGGTCCTGAGGACGTGAGGTTGTCGCTGATGAGAAACTCCTCATGCGTTGGTCTTCTCCATGGGCCCTGGGCCTTCTTCCGGGCGCGGGAGCTTCACAGGCACTCGCCTTGCTTCATAGGCCCTGGGCCTTTTCCTCGAGAGCGAGAGCTTCACAGGCATTCGCCTTGCTTCACAGGCTCCGGGCCTTTTCCTCGAGAGCGAGAGCTTCATAGGCACTCGCCTTGCTTCACAGGCTCCGGGCCTTTTCCTCGAGAGGGAGAGCTTCACAGGCACTCGCCTTGCTTCACAGGCTCTGCGCCTTTTTCTCGAGAGCGAGAGCTTCACAGGCATTCGCCTTGCTTCACAGGCTCCGGGCCTTTTCCTCGAGAGCGAGAGCTTCACAGGCACTCGCCTTGCTTCACAGGCTCTGGGCCTTTTCCTCGAGAGCGAGAGCTTCACAGGCACTCGCCTTGCTTCACAGGCTCTGGGCCTTTTTCTCGAGAGCGAGAGCTTCACAGGCACTCGCCTTGCTTCACAGGCTCTGGGCCTTTTTCTCGAGAGCGAGAGCTTCACAGGCACTCGCCTTGCTTCACACGCTCTGGGCCTTTTTAAACAGGACAACCTCCGCAGGCCCCCGAAAAGCCTCCCGAGGGGGAGTAACAGCGGCAGTTTGGGTTGCGCACGAGCCAGGCCTAACCCGACTCACGAGGGGCTCACGAGGGGAGGCAGCTGTGACGGAGCGGTAAGCGGAACGCGAGAAACGGCTCGAGCGAGAATAAGCACCCCTTCCCCGAACACACGCAAATCTCAAATTCGAATCCAACTTAAATCCAGCGGGGGAAAGCAACAGCCAAAGGGCAAGGCAACAAAAGGCAGACAAAAAGCCGCGTCCGGCACCTAATCTAGTCTTCGACGTCTTCTCACCAGCGCGGAGATAAGTGTTGTCCACTGGGCGTGGGAGGGAGCCCGAGGGCCTGAGGCCGGCACCCCTGAGACTCCGGGGCGTGTACAGCCCCACTCATTATTACGTGAGAGTGTCACGGGGCGGCGAGCTTCACAGGCACTGGGCTTTCTTCACAGGTACTGGCCTTGCTTCATATCGCCAGATGGGGGCCCCGCCTTGCGCCACACTCTAGTGCCATCAGCAACGACCGGAACCCAGGACGCTGCCCGATGGGGTAGAGCGGTCGCCAGCGGTTCCCCTGACGACCATGGGTCCTCTGCCAGGGGCAGGCCTTGAGGCACCTCCCCAGCAGAGGGCCTACTTCCTGAGAACGCCTTGCTCCGAACGCCGCGGTGATGATGTCGGATCCCGGTCCCTCCCCCGCAGCCCCCTGCACCCTCCTCCCGAGGGGTGAGGGGCTGTGGGAGCGGGGCGGCCGCTCGCTGCGGCGACCTGCACCTCCTGCGATCCATGGTTAGCATATACCTGCCCCTGAAGAGTTAGCGGTGCCCGGTGACCGCTGCCCCCTGCGTGGCCAGCGGGCTCATCCTGGAGCGCCGGGAAGGGCTCAGCCTCCATCACCTCGTCTCCCCAGCTGGGGCCGAGGAGTAAGCCCTGCCCGTCCTCGCGAGGGTATCCTTGGTCCATCATGCAGGGCACGTACTCTTCCGTCGCCGTCATCCCGTACGCCATGCCGTGGCGCCCCGCTTGCCATGCGGCCCCACCTGTCATGCCTGCCACTGGGTGGCAATGCGGCCGCCCTCCGGGGCCGCGGGTCTTGTCGAGTCCTTCTCCTTCGTGGGCCGGGGGCGGGGGCAGCGCCGCCACCAGTCCGGTGCTGACAGCTTCGCTGGCGTCGGAGTAGCCTTGAAGCCCGCGGGCGCGCGCGGAGCCCCCGTGCGGGTCGCTCTGGGCTGGAGACGGGAGCTGGGTGGAGAAGGGGTGAGCCCCCGAGGCGGCGAAGCCCAGGAGCTCCGCCACTCGCTCTAGCAGCACGTCGTGGCCGCCCTCCAGCAGCCTGCATTGCAGCAGCTCTCGGGCCACCGTGAGCGCGGCCCTCGAATCCGCCTGCTCCCGGCAGGTGTATGGTGTCGTTATCGCAGCGTGATCGGAGGCCCTTGCCGCCGACCGAGCCTGTCGCGGCGTAAGAGTTGCCGAAGTTTGTCCGCATCACCCGCGGCCCGCAGCGCCCTGTGAACCGCGAGCTGCCTGGGGTGCGGGGTCGCCCGAGGCGAGCGGTTCCAAGTGTTTGGGCCATGCAGCCCACGGGTCGGGGTTGACCTCCTGGTTGCCTGGCATGGCGATGAAGACGCGACGGGGCACGGAGTGGTGGGAGACGAATTCCGGCGCACCCCTACCTGGCGCGCCAAATGTCGGGTTTCGGGTTCCGGCAGACCCTTAAGGTTCGAACACTGGGGTGCGCGCGGAAATCTCACCTCCGACCTCTCCGTCTCAATGGGATCTAAACTACTAAAAATACTGCACGAAAGACACAAGATGTATACTGGTTCGGGCCACCGATATGGTGTAATACCCTACTCCAGTGTGTGATGGATGGATTGCCTCCTGGGGCTGGTGAGGACGAACAATACAAGGAAGAACAGCCTCGCGAGGGTCTGTTCTTGGCTGTGGTGATGAACCGCTATGAAGAGTTTAGTCACCCTCTCTCTCTCTCCCTCTCTGCTTTCTCTCTCTCTCTCGTCCTCGTCCCGGACCGAACGACCAGGAATCGAACCCCTTGCTATGTGGGCGGCTAGTCCTATTTATAGAGGCCCTGGTCCTCTCCCCAAATATTGAGCGGGAAGGGATCCAACAATGGCGGGCTAATTTGAAGGGGGACATCGAGTACATCTATCCTGACAAAAGTAGTCTACGCCTGCCAAAGGCTCTGGAGATGACGCCGCGTTAGGCTCCATGGTGACCTCCGTCTCGTAGTCCTCCCGGTCCTGGTCTCGTTGCACCGAAGTGGCAACCTTTCGCCTGATGCCTCGGTACTCCGCTGATACGCTTGCCCCCTTTGCACCAAAGAGGAAAGTCGGACGCTGCGCGCGCTGGCACCCGCCTGGTGCCCTGTGTCATCATGGCTTGTGTCATAGGCACCTCGCGAGGTACCCCGCCTTGAACTCTCCGCCTCCTCGCGAGCCAGCCTGACGAGGCTGTGCCTGAGGATGCGTCGTGTCGCCCGCCTTGCGAGGCTTGGCCCCTCGCGAGGGTCTTGAGCCTCGTGTTGATGAAGATGGGCCGCGCTGGGCCCCCACTTGAGCCACGCCGCAAGCCGCAGGCAGGCAAGTCTGGGGACCCCCGTTCCCAGAACGCCGACAGTATCCTCCCCTTTATGTACGGCGTTGAGCTTGCCGGACTGCTTGAAGACCCAACATTCTCTGTGGGTATGATTAGCAGGTTTACCAGGGGTACTATGGATCTGACATACTTG
Source organism: Triticum monococcum (assembly GCA_034509565.1). Taxonomy (NCBI): domain Eukaryota; kingdom Viridiplantae; phylum Streptophyta; class Magnoliopsida; order Poales; family Poaceae; genus Triticum; species Triticum monococcum. The sequence continues at coordinate 231,523,860 of CM067842.1, read as the reverse complement.
GTCCAGAATTTTGTTAAGGCTGGACAGTTCATCCCTGGTGCCTTCAGGGGGCGGCTTGTGACCTGGCCGAGAGCTTTTAAATCCGGCATTTACTGTCGTGCCCTTCGTGCTGTCTTATTTATTCCTACGTTTGTTATTGCTGTTGCGCTGTGATTTCCTGTTTCCATCTCTAACTTCAGATGTACTGGGGTCGCTGGTGCTGCATCTGGCTAGCCAGCTGTCCTCACCCGCGCAAAAGTGGGTCATGAGGTTCGTTAATGCGGCCATTGTTCTCGGCTTATTTTGGCCGAGGTGTCTGGCAAGCCATTCGTCATGGACGCTATGCTTGAAAGCTGCCAAGGCTTCGGCGTCCGGACAGTCGACAATCTAGTTATTTTTAGTAAGGAAATTGTTCCAAAGCTTTCGGGCTGACTCTCCGGGCTGTTGAATTATATGACTCAAATCGTCCGCATCCGGAGGTCGGACATAAGTCCCTTGAAAATTTGCCCGAAAGGCGTCTTCGAGCTCTTCCCAACTTCCAATGGAGCTTTCGGGGAGGCCTTTGAGCCAGTGACGAGCTGGCCCTTTGAGCTTGAGGGGTAGGTACTTGATGGCGTGGAGATCATCTCCTCGAGCCATATGGATATGAAGGATGTAGTCCTCAATCCAGACCCCAGGGTCTGTTGTTCCGTCGTATGCCTCTATGTTTACGGGCTTGAATCCCTCTGGAAATTCGTGGTCCAGTACCTCATCGGTGAAACATAGGGGGTGTGCGGCACCCCTGTACCTGGGTGTACCGCGTTGTTCGGATGTTTGTTGTGTTGCTTTGTATGCTGGGGCGCGCTTGCGTGGTCCATAGATGGATCTGGTTGCGCCGTCCTTTGGGTGCGAGCCCTCGCATGGGTCGTGTATTGTATTGTGAGCGGCATTGTATGCTGCTCTGTGTTGGTAGAGGGGTCGTCTATCCGACCAGGTGGCTGCTTTGATATTTGGTTGTGGGGGTTCTGAAGCCTCCTCATCGAATTCGGGTAGCAGCTTCCGCTTTGGGTAGCTCTTGGAGGGGCGATTGTCGCCGTACCTTGTTGCAGTGCTGAGTATTTTACTCCATCTGAATTGGAGTGTGTCTTGCGCGACCTTGAGCCTTTGCTTCTGCTTTTTCAGGCTCCTCGCGGTGGCAACAAGCCTTTTACAGGCAGTCTGCTGCTCCGGGTGTCTGTCCGGCGTTATGTCATCCGGACCATTATCCTTGATAGGATTTGTTTGTTCGGTTTGATTATCCTGATTCTCATTGTCCGGCAGTGGTTCGCCCTGCTCCAGCGCTGGGTCTGTGTGATCTCTATTTTTGTCGAGGCGGGATTTGGGGCGGCGCTTGTGTCGCCGCTTTGACTGCTTTAAGAGGGGACAAGCCTTCAGTGCGTCCTTCCGCTCCTCGTTGTCATCTTTTGGTGCGTCCACCATGTATACGTCATATGATGAGGTGGCGTCCCAGGGCCCAATAGGCGCTGGTTCTTCATCGTCTCCTTCATCGGCGTCCATACCGTCGATGTCTTCGGAGTCGAAGTCGAGCATGTCGGTTAAGTCATCGACAGTGGCTACAAAGTGGGTGGTGGATGGGCTTTGAATTTCTTCATCATCCGTATCCCAATCTCGCTGACCGTAGGCCGGCCAGGGCTCTCTTGATGAAGAGAGAGACTTTAGTGATTTTATAATGTCGCCAAAGGGCGAGTGCTGAAAGATGTCCGCGGCAGTAAACTCCATGATCGGCGCCCAATCGGATTTGATTGGCAGAGGCGCGAATGGTTCAGAGTCCGGAGAGGAGTCCAACTCCTTGGAATCATGAGTCTCGCGGAGTGCGGGGCTGGTGTTTGGCTCGATCGCCATGGGGATCGAGCCCTCGAGGCAGCGTCCATCCACCCATCCTCGATCGGTGCGATTGGCTCCGAATTAAGGGTCGAAGCCCATGCGGGTGCGGCCTCCAGGGCACTGTTCGGCGGCAGAGCTAGATCATCCTCGTCGGGACAGTGCGGCGCGCTCGGCAGTGGCTCGAATCCATCGAAGATCAAGTCTCTGCGGATGTCAGCTGTGTAGTTTAAACTTCCAAATCGGACCTGACGGCCAGGGGCATAGCTTTCAATCTGCTCCAGATGGCCAAGTGAATTGGCCCGCAGAGCAAAGCCGCCGAAGATGAAGATCTGTCCGGGGAGGAAGGTCTCACCCTGGACTGCATCGCTATCGATGATCGTAGGAGACATCGAGCCTGACGGCGACGACGCAGAGGAACTCTCAATGAAAGCACCAATGTCGGTGTCAAAACCGGCGGATCTCGGGTAGGGGGTCCCGAACTGTGCGTCTAGGCCGGATGGTAACAGGAGGCGAGGGACACGAAGTTTTACCCAGGTTCGGGCCCTCTCAATGGAGGTAAAACCCTACGTCCTGCTTGATTAATATTGATGATATGGGTAGTACAAAAGTAGATCTACCACGAGATCAAGGAGGCTAAACCCTAGAAGCTAGCCTATGGTATGATTGTTGATGTGTATGTTGTCCTACGGACTAAAACCCTCTGGTTTATATAGACACCGGATAGGGTTAGGGTTACATAGAGTCGGTTACAATGGTAGGAGATCTAAATATCTGTATCGCCAAGCTTGCCTTCCACGCCAAGGAAAGTCCCTTCCGGACACGGGACGGAGTCTTCAATCTTGTGTCTTCATAGTCCAGGAGTCCGGCTGAAGGTATAGTCCGGCTATCCGAACACCCCCTAATCCAGGACTCCCTCAATAACTCTTTGGCTACCCGGGATCCCCAGTATCCGGCTCCTAAGGAGGGCAACAACAAAGGTCCGTACAGAGTGCGGTTGGACGCGCTGAAGGATCTTCTAGGGCAAGCGACCGTCTCGGAAGCGCATCGTACGCTAATGGGTATGGTAATTTAAAGGATTTCATCCGCTGAAAGCGGTTTGCATGAAGCCTTTATGAGTCTGCTGAAAGGCTTTGAGGTACGTGAAATAATGTATGTTTTTAACAGTACCGCACACGTTAGGTGTGCTCTATGCAGATAGTAGCCCCTAAGACTCTGGTTGTCATCGAAAACGGCGACAAATAGAGGATCATAGTCCTAGGTAATAACTAGACCGCCTTTATGTGCCGGTGGCTGAAGCTCCGGTGGTTAGCCGGACTGATGGGTTTGCTGAGCTAAAGCGCCAACTTGATGCGGCAGATGCCGACATCGTGCTTGTCAACAAGCGGCTTGACGAGGCACAGGGTGAGTGATTTTTCTGGTGATCGTCACATGATAAGAGTAGCATGATGCCAGTATCTTTAATATGTTGTGACTAAAGATGGAGCTGCCACCATGGAGACCCTTCGGGTAGAGCTTACCCGAGCCAAGGAGTAAGCAAGGAGTAGCAATGCGGCCGCTCTAAAGGCGGCCGAAGAGTTAAGGGCCGAACAGGTTGCGCATTGCGAGAGCAAGGAAAAAATAGCCAAGATGGCTGTAGAGTTAAAAGATGCCACTGACCATTACCAGCTTCTTGAAGAAGAAAACCGGGTGAAGGCGACGGACCTGGAGAAGGCCCTGGTGGCTGCCAAGGAAGCCCGCTCCAAGATTAGAGCGACGAAGGAGGAGCTGAATCAAGCTGCAGATATCACATCTGGGAAGCCCTTCTTGTTGCGGACTAAGTTCGGAGATCCAAAGTATGCTCCTCTGGACCGGCTACGGAGTTCTGCGGACGCGTACATGGATTTGGCTGCAAGTGCTGCTGATGCGGCCGAGTACTTCAAGGATCAGAAAGGTCCCGAAGTGGAAAAGCTGTTCTGGTCACAGTTTCACGCTCTAGTCCGTCCGCTGCTGTTGAATGAGCGATGGGATGAGTGGGCCGAGCTCCATAGGTTGTCCGGACTTGCCATGAGGTCCATTGTGGATCACCTGTGGCTGGGAGGGCCGAGGCCGAATAGCTACTTTAGCTTAGTGCAACAATTCCTTGGTGTTGTGCCATGCATCGATGATGTAAAGAGATCGGCGTGCATAGAGGGTGCGCGGATGGCCCTTGCCCGTGTCAAGACATACTGGGCGGAGATGGAGGCCACCACTGTTGCGACACAGGGTTCGACCGTAGGCCGAGTGGCTGCCGAGCACTACTTTGAAGAAGTTCTTGAAGGCGCTCGTTCGATAGAGGCTCAGTGCTCGAAGAATATTATGTTCTAGTGACATGTATTCCCATTGTACAAACAATGTTTTACCGAATTATCAAGGCTGTATTTATACTTTTGCCCGAAAGTACTATGATGCCTCCTGTGCGGCCGTCTATGTATATATGTATATAACCTGAAAGTTTGTAGCGTCGGCTTCCGCCCCCACGCATATAATGCAGGGGTGTTCACAAAAGATGCATATCCACACTTGATCCAACGTCTTGGTCCGTTAGGGAGGTGATAGCGCAGCGAACGAGGCAATCGGACTATATTGCTTTAACACTTTCACTTAGCCATAGGAGTTTGACAGTGGGGCTACTATATAGCCCTTGGTACTTCCGCGCTCGTCCGAATACGGGGCGCGTACGTACATGACCGGGAAATGTCCCTTCATTAATGCGGAGGAATCCCAAAGATTCCGATGAGTCATCGAGTGGTTGACCAGTCTCTCGCTATATCATGACAGTCAGTTTTCGGCTTTCTCTACTGAGGTGCTTATCCGGATGAACCAGGGCACAATCGCAGTAGTTCTCCCAGTGCTACCTTACCCGATATAATGGAACGTAAGGTACCAAAACATGGGAGCCGGGCAAACCCAACATTTGACCAAAGACATGATTCGGAGCTGATGCATATAGGGCCAAACTCGCGACGCCGAACACTCCCTAAGGTGTTCGGTCTTTATAACATATACCGGGCTAAACAATGCCCTTAATAATAAACCCCATGTGTCCAGGTACGTGCAAAATCCTGGCGTGGCCACATGCCAATAACGCCAGCATCCTTCTCGGTTGTGTGGAGTATCCGGAGAATGTGAGCAACAAGAGACAGTAAAAAAGGTTTACACAGGGTCTTAATCTAAAAAGAAACCTTTGGGCAGGTCCCTGCCGCACGTCTACGCCTATGTCTCCATTGTGCCGTGTCCTGGATGGGTGTAGCACGATTGTCATATGTAAAAGGAAAGAACATAGGTGAAAGTTGTCGTGCCAAAAAAAGAAGAATTGGTTATTAGCAATGAACTATCAAAATTCAAGAGAAGCCAAGTTGAGCCGGGTTGGCCGTGATTACACGCGGGAAGCCCCTGGTATTGTTTATGAGGGTTTGATCATCAAACCAATCTCATGTATATATGATGGAAAGCCGGATTCGTTTGTCCGTGTCCGTGGTCTTGACGACCTGCCATTTTTCTGGTTGGTGAGGCCGTCTAGTTTGCGGCTGCTAGAGCCATCGCGTCCTCTTCCGTACGTAAAAAACGTTCGGTATTTCTGCTAACTGAGATGATGCCACGTGGAATGGGCATCTTGAGCTTGAGAAAAGCATAATGTGGTATTGCGTTAAAACGAGCGAAAGCCATTCTTCCGAGTAGTGCTTGATAGTCACTTCGGAATGGGGCAATGTGAAAAGTTAACCTTTCACTTCGGAAGTTATTGGGAGAACCGAATACCACATCTAGTAGTAGAGAGCCCGTACAGCAGGCCTCTTGGCCTGGTATTACTCCCTTGAAGGTAGTATTACTATGGCTTATTTGTGTCGGGTCTATCCCCATTTTGTGGACTATGTCCTGATATATTAGATTTAGATCACTGCCGCCGTCCATGAGGACACATGTGAAATGGTACCCATTTATTATTGGGTCTAACACCAAGGCCATCAGTCCTTCATGCCGGATATTTGTCTCATGATCCCTACGATCAAAAGTGATCGGGCAGGCCAACCAGGGGTTGAACCTAGGGGTGACGGGCTCTATGGCGCGTGTGCCTCGGAGTGCATGCTTGCTTCTCCTCTTTATCACATGGATCACGTTTACTGTTTTAACCTCTGGTGGGAACTTTCTTTGTCCTCCGGCGCTTTGCTGGCGAGGCTCATCCTCGTCTTCGCTTGGTGTCTCTTCCCCTTTGTGTTCGGCGTTTAGCTTACCGGCCTGCTTGAAGACCCAACATTCTTTGTGGGTATGGTTTGCAGGTTTGTCTGGGGTGCCGTGAATCTGATAGAGTTTGTCAAGAATTTTGTTTAGGCCAGATTGTCCTTCTCTGCTGCCTTTGAAAGGCTTTTTCCACTGACCTGGTCGGGAGCCCCTGAATCCGGCGTTTACCACCCTGTTATCTGGGCTACCTTCTTTAATTTGACGCTTGTTTTTGTTGCGTCATGGTTTACCATTGCCATCCCTGACTTCGGATGTGCTTGGGTCGCTGGTGCTGCTACGGGCCAACCAGCTATCCTCGCACGCCCAAAAGTGGGTCATGAGGCTTGTTAGGGCTGCCATTGTTCTCGGTTTTTCTTGACCGAGGTGTCTGGCGAGCCATTCGTCTCGGACGCTATGTTTAAAAGCTGCTAAGGCTTCGGTGTCTGAATAGTCGACGGTTTGGTTCTTCTTGGTGAGGAACCTGTTCCAAAGCTTTCGGGCGGACTCTCCGGACTATTGGATTATATGACTTAAATCTTCTACATCCGGAGGTCGGACATAAGTCCCTTGAAAATTGGCCCGAAAAGCGCCTCTAGCTCCTCCCAACTTCCAATTGAGTTTTCGGGGAGGCTTTTCAGCCAGTGCCGAGCTGGCCCTTTAAGCTTGAGGGGCAAGTATTTAATGGCATGGAGATCGTCTCCGCGAGCCATATGAATATGGAGGATGAAGTCCTCTATCCAGACTCCAGGGTCCGTGGTTCCGTCGTACGCCTCTATGTTCACCGGTTTGAATCCCTCTGGGAATTCGTGATCCATCACCTCATCGGTGAAACATATGGGGTGTGAGGCACCCCTGTATTGGGATGCGCCATGGCGTTTGGACGGTTGTAGTATTCGGTGTTGGTTTTATACCGTAGCGCGCTTCCTAGATCCATAGATAGATCTGGTCGTGCCGGATTTTTGACGCAAGTTCTCACGTAGATCGTGTGTTGACTTATGCGCGACTTTGTTAGCCGCTCTATCGTGTTCACAAGGTGGTGGATCCGGCCGGTTGGCCGTACCACTCTTCGGCTGTATGGGCTCTAAGGCCTCATCGTCGAATTCCGGTAATAGCTTGCGCTTTGTATAGCTATTTTTATGGTAACTTCCACCATACTTTGTTACTTTGTTCCACTTGCTGTTGAGCGTATCTTGTGCGACCTTGAGCCTTTGCTTCTGTTTCTTCAGGCTCCTTGCTGTGGCAATAAGCCTTCTGAAGAGGTTTTCTTGCTCCAAGTGCGTTTCCGGGATGATGTGTGCATCTTCGTCCGGACTGTTTTCTTCCCCAGACGGGGTTTGATGAGGCTTATCCTTAGCGTCATCGTGGTCGGACGTCGGATTCGTACTATGTTTGCAGCTTGCATCTTGATCGTGCTCTGCCACCGGGGTGGTGCAGTCGTCGTTTCTTCTAGAGTCGACTGGACTGTTATTTCCTCTTGCGCTATTATCGTTGTTTTTGCTATGGCGGGACTTAGAGTGGCGCCGCTGACGTTGGCGGTGGGGTTGCTTGGAGGGGGCATCCTCCACTGTCTCTTTGCCGTCGCCCTCTCTGGGTGTATCCACCATGTATACGTCATGTAATGAAGTGGCGGTCCAGCGCCCTATGGGCGGTGGTTCCTGTTCATCTCCTGCATTGTCGTCCATCCCGTCGATGTCTTCGGAGTCGAAGTCGAGCATGTCGGTTAAGTCATCGATAGTGGCTACTAAGTGGGTGGTGGGTGGGTCACAAATATCTTCGTCGTCCGCATCCCACTCTAGCCAGACATAGTTCGGCCAAGGTTCTCTTGACAGGGAGAGGGACCTTAATGAATTTAGCACGTCTCCGACAGATGAGTGCTGAAAGATATCCGCGGAGGTGAACTCCACGATCGGGCCCCGTCGGATTCAACAGGCACGGATGTAGGCGGCTCGGAGTCCGTGGCCGGGGATAAATCCAGTGGTTCGGCGACGCGGCTCTCGAAAGGGGTGAAGTCAGTATCTGGCTCTATCGCCACTGAGAGTGCGGCCTCCATGGCGGGGTCTATCCCTTCGCTCTCGGATGGCGCGATTTGCTCCGGATTAACAGCCGGAGTAGCTGCGGATGCGATCTCCCGAACACTGTCCGATGATAGAGTTACGTCTTGCTCGTCGTGACTGTGCGGCGCGTCCGGCATGGCCTCGAATCCGTCGAAGATCAAGTCTCCGCGGATGTCGGCCGTGTGGTTCAAGTTTCCAAATCTGACCTGATGGCCAGGGGCGTAGCTTTCGATCTGCTCCAGATGGCCAAGCGAATTGGCCCATAGTGCGAAGCCGCCGAATACGAAGATCTGTCTGGGGAGGAAAGCCTCACCCTGGACCGCATCGCTAGCGATGATCCAAGGAGCCATCAAGACTTATGGTGACGACAAAGTGGAACTCTCAATGAAAGCACCAATGTCAGTGTCAAAACCGGCGGATCTCGGGGAGGGGGTCCCGAACTGTGCGTCTAAGGCGGATGGTAACAGGATGCAGGGGACACGATGTTTACCCAGGTTCGGGCCCTCTTAATGGAGGTAATACCCTACGTCCTGCTCGATTGTTCTTGATGATATGAGTATTACAAGAGTTGATCTACCACGAGATCAGAGAGGCTAAACCTTAGAAGCTAGCCTATGGTATGATTGTCTGTTGTCCTATGGACTAAAACCCTCCAATTTATATAGACACCGGAGGGGGCCAGGGTTACACAACGTCAGTTACAAAGGAGGAGATATACATATCCGTATTGCCTAGCTTGCCTTCCACGCCAAGTAGAGTCCCATCCAGACACGGGACGAAGTCTTCAATCTCGTATCTTCATAGTCCAACAGTCCGGCCAAAGGATATAGTCCGGCTGTCCGGAGACCCCCTAATCCAGGACTCCCTCAATCTTCATAGAATATGTAGGAACCAATATGAGCATCCAGGTTCCTCTATTGGTTATTGACCATAGACGACTCTCGGTCATGTCTACATAGTTCTCGAACCCGTAGGGTCCGCACGCTTAACGTTCGGTGATGATCGGTATGAGTTTATGTGTTTTGATGTACTGAAGGTACTTCGGAGTCCCGAATATGATCACGGACATAACGAGGAGTCTCGAAATGGTCAAGACATAAAGATTGATATATTGGAAGGCTATGTTTGGACATCGGAATGGTTCCGGGTGAGTTCGGGCATTTACCGGAGTACCGGGGGGTTACCAGAACCCCCCGGGGTGTGTATGGGCCTTAATGGGCATTAGTAGGAGGGAGGAGGAGGCGGCCAACATGGAGGGCGCCCCCCAAGCCCAATCTGAATTGGGTGGGGGGCCGCCCCCCTTCCTTCCCTCTCTCTCCCCCCTTCCGTCTCTCCTACTCCAACAAGGGAAAGGGGGAATCCTACTCCCACCGGGAGTATGACTCGCCCCTTGGGCGCACCATAGAGGGCTGGCCCTCCCCCTCCTCCACTCCTTTATATACCGCGGAGGGGGGCACCCCATAGACACACAAGTTGATTGTTTAGCCGTGTGCGGTGCCCCCTCCACAGATTTCCACCTCGATCATATCGTTGTAGTGCTTAGGCGAAGCCCTGCGTCAGTAACTTCATCATCACCGTCATCACGGCGTCGTGCTGACAAAGCTCTCCCTCGACACTCAGCTGGATCTAGAGTTCATGGGATGTAACGCCCCAAGACCGATGTGCCAGGTGTCCTCCAGTTATTCGTTGTTCTTGCCTTGTCATTGCTTGCGTGTCATGCATCTCATATCATGTCATCATGTGCATTTCATTTGCATACGTGTTCGTCTCATGCATCCGAGCATTTTCCCCGTTGTCCGTTTTGCAATCCGGCGCTCCTATGTCACCCGGTGTCCCTTTCTACCTCTTTTCGTGTGTGGGTGTTAAACGTTTTCAGATTGGACCGAGACTTGTCATGCGGCCTTGGTTTACTACTGGTAGACCGCTTTTCAAGTTTCGTGCCATTTGGACTTCGTTTGGTACTCCAACGGTTAACCGAGGGACCGAAAAGGCCTCGTGTGTGTTGCAGCCCAACACCCTTCCAAAGTGGACCAAGACCCACCTAAACCTCCTCCATCATCTCGGTCGTTCGATCATGATCACGTGGCCGCAAACCGCACCTCATTTGGAGCTTCCTAGCTCCCTCTACCTATATATATGTGGCCTCCCCCGAAAAATCTCGCAGTCCAAACCCTAGATCCAACTCCCTCTGCGCCGCCAGACATGTCCGCCCGTCACCGGACGCGTCCACCGCCGCCGCCACATCGCCTCGACCAATGGAGAACCGCCACGTCAGCGCGCCGCCTCCCACGCCCACTCACGGCGTGCCACGTCGCCACCCCGGCGCCCTCCACCGCGCGAGGCCCGGCCGGCCCAGGGAGGGCCCCCGAGGGCCCGAAGCCGCCGCCGTCTCCTTCGTTCGCCGCGCCCGGCGTGTCTGTTCGCCCCGCGCCTCCCGCGCTTCTCCACACCGCCGCCACACGCATCACCGGCCGCCTCCTCCGCCGAAGCACCGCCGCCTTCGCCGCCCCACCTCGCCGCCGGCGAGTTCCACCGCGGCGCCTCCCTCGCTGCCCGTGCCGCCCGAGGCCGCCTCGTCGCGTCCGGCCACCGCCGGCGCCGCCCCTTCCTCCTTTGGCCACCGGAGCTCCGGCCACCTCTCCCCCCAGCTCCGGACTTCTTCTCCGGCGACGACGAATGACTCCGGTGAACAGTGTCAGCGAGATCCCGATCTGGATCTGGATCCCCTCGGGTTGACTTTTTCGCCTGAAACCCTAATATTTTTGCATAATTTGACGCATTATAACTTCCTCATTGTATCTCCGATTCGTGTGTGCAGCATATCAAAATGTTCGTCTCGACGAGTACTTCATTTCATCTCATTGCATCATTTTCATTTGAGCTCATCTTGATGCCCGAAATGCTGTTGGAAGAGGGCTACGTGATGATAGTTTCAGTTCTGTTTTAGCAAATGCACTTTTGTCATTTTTGCCATGATTAATGTGTGCATGCTATGATCCTGAGCTCTACATGTGTTTTGATGTATGCCATGCCATCTTTACAAGGGTGTATGCCATGTATTTTTGTGATCTCTGTGGTGACTAGCACAAGCATGCAAAGTAGCTTACTCAATGATGCTGATTTCAGGGACTTGGAATTTCACCAAGTCCTTGTCCTGTCATTATTTTATGCCATATGTTCATGTTGTTTCCTAGTGATCCGTGCCTCTTTTGAGCATGATCAGTAAGGATGTTTTGTAGATAATGTTGTGCTCTATCCATCCATGCCTTTGTTTGCAATTATGGAGCACCCTAGCTTGAGTCAATCGAGCTCTACTTTTGCTATAAAATGTTCCTGGCAGATTGTTAACATGTTTAGCGATTTTGCCGAGCTCATTGTTGTTGATCCGTGCATGCTATGTTGTTTTTTTTGTCATGTCTAGCTTCTATGCCATGTCTAATTGATGGGTGTATGCTTAGTTTGTCGGGAAATGCCTCGTGGTGAGTGCATCGAGCTCGTAAATATGCCTGCTCGTTAAATGCTTTGCCATGCTCCAGTTTTTCACTAAGTCTGAATCTGTTTATGTTTTTGTTATGTTCGCATGCTTGCAATTGTATTTTCTGATCCCTTTTGGCTCTTGGTCACTAAGGGACTTTTGTTGTATGCTTTGAGTAGCTCCATGCCATGCCTTTCTTTGCCATGATATGTTCCTGTAGCATGTAGTTTTCATGCTCTAAAGATTGCTTCCTGATGATAAATTCCGTACATGCTGTTAATTTCACAAAGTCTGAAACCTGTTATCGTTTGCACTTTTGCCATGCTTGTTTGAACCTGTTATTGAGTGAACTAGCCGTAGCTCAGTGTTCATCTTTTGTCAAGCATCTTGAGTGGATCCCCGCCATGTATTTTGTTGCTATATTAGAGTGCTGTAGCATGTTGTTCTTGATGTATTTAGATGGCTTCTTGCTGATTATCGCAGATCGGTGTCATATTTGTTTTGCTTGCCATTTCCAAAGCGTGCATCCGATTCTGGTGTTCTTTATATCGATTTCGACCGAAATCAACTCCTCTTTCCAGTGGCACTCTTGGATTTCCAAGTTGAGGCCAGGTTCAATCATTCCTTTCCAAATCATGCATATGCACCGCATACCGCGTCCCACATATCATGCCATGTTCATGTGTTGGTTGTTTACTATGTTGTGTGCTTCTTTCCGGTGTTGCTTCTTCGGGTTAGTTCCGATAATGTCGCGTTTGTGAGGACCCATTCGACTACGTCTATTTGTCTTCTTCATGGACTCGTTCTTCTTCCTTGCGGGATCTCCGGCAAGATGACCATACCCTCGAAATCACTTCTATCTTTGCTTGCTAGATGCTCGCTCTTTTGCTATGCCTATGCTGCGATACCTACCACTTTCTTATCATGCCTCCCACATTGTTAAGCCAAGCCTCTAACCCACCTTGTCCCAGCAAACTGTTGTTTGGCTATGTTACCGCTTTGCTCAGCCCCTCTTATAGCGTTGTTAGTTGCAGGTGAAGATTGGAGCTTGTTCCATGTTTGGAACATGAATATTTTGTTGGGATATCACAATATATCTTATTTACTTAACGCATCTATATACTTGGTAAAGGGTGGAAGGCTCGGCCTTATGCCTGGTGTTTGGTTCCACTCTTGCCGCCCTAGTTTCCGTCATATCGGTGTTATGTTCCCGGATTTTGCGTTCCTTACACGGTTGGGTTATAATGGGAACCCCTTGACAGTTCGCTTTGAATAAAACTCCTCCAGCAAGGCCCAACCTTGGTTTTACCATTCGCTACCTAGTCTTTTTTCCCTTGGGTTAGGCCAGCCCAAGGGTCATCTTTATTTTAACCCCCCCCCCCCCCCCCCGGGGCCAGTGCTTGTCTAAGTGTTGGTCCAAACTAGAGCCCCTTGCAGCGCCACCTCGGGGAAACTCGAGGGCTGGTTTTAGTTGTACGGATTGCTTATCCGGTGTGCCCTGAGAACGAGATATGTGCAGCTCCTATCGGGATGTCGGTGCATCGGGCGGTCTTGTTGGACTTGTTTTACCATTGTCGAGGATGTCTTGTAACCGGGATGCCGAGTCTGATCAGATTGTCTTGGGAGAAGGAATATCCTTCGTTGACCATGAGAGCTTGTGATGGGCTAAGTCGGGACACCACTGCAGGGATTTGAACTTTCGAAAGTCGTGCCCGTGGTTATGGGCAGATGGCAATTTGTTAGTGTCCGGTTGTAGAAAACCTGAAGTTGATCTTAATTAAAGTACATCAACTGCGTGCGTAGCCGTGATGGTCTATTCTCGGCGGGGTCCGAGAAGTGAACACGGTGTTGGAGTTATGCTTGATGTAGGTTGTTCTAGGATCACTTCTTGATCATAGTTTCTCGACCGTGCTTTTGCCTTCTCTTCTCGCTCTCATTTGCGTATGTTAGCCACCATATATGCTAGTCGCTTGTTGCAGCTCCACCTCATACCTTTTACCTTACCCATAAGCTTAAATAGTCTTGATCGCAAGGGTGTGAGATTGCTGAGTCCCCGTGACTCACAGATACTTCCAATACCAGCTTGCAGGTGCCGATGATATCATGCAGGTGTCGCAACCGAGCTCAAGGAGGAGCGCGATGAAGATCGTGTTCGTGATGTTGTGCCTTGTCCAGTTGATCAGTAGTGGAGCCTAGTTGGGACGATCGGGGACCTGTGTAGCATTTGGGTTAGTCTTCTTTTATTTTGGTTCCGTAGTCGGACCTTAATTGTATCCGGTTGATGTAATGCTTTATTCATGTATTTGTGTGAAGTGGCGATTGTAAGCCAACTATGTATCTCTTTTCCTTATGTATTACATGGGTTGTGTGAAGATTACCTCACTTGCGACATTGCTTTCATCGATTTCCTTATGCTTCGACACGTGGGAGATATAGCCGCATCGAGGGCGTTACATGGGACATCACCGAGCTAAACGTGTGCAAATCACGGAGGTGCCCTACCTTCGGTGCTAGGATCGGTCAGATCGTGAAGACATACGACTACATCAACCGTGTTGTCATAACGCTTCCGCTTACGGTCTACGAGGGTACGTGGACAACACTCTTCCCCTCTCTTAGCTATGCATCACCTAGATGGATCTTGCGTGTGCGCTGGATCTTTTTTGAAATTACTGCGTTCCCCAACAATATGCTCACTGGCTGAGCCATTCTCCTCCATCTTGTAGGCAAAGTACTTGTCAGAGGTCTCAAACCTTTCGACATGGGCATGAGTCTGAAATACCAATTTCAACTCTTGGAACATCTTATATGCTCCGTGGCGTTCAAAACGTTTTTGAAGTCCCAGTTCTAAGCTGTAAAGCATGGTGCACTAAACTATCAAGTAGTCATCATACCAAGCTTGTCAAACATTCATAGCGTCTGCATCTGCTCATGCAGTAGGTCTGTCACCTAGTGGTGCATCAAGGACATAATTCTTCTGTGCAGCAACGAGGATAATCCTCAGATCACGTACCTAGTCCGCATCAGTGCTACTATCATCATTCAACTTAGTTTTCTCTAGGAACATATCAAAATAAAACAGGGGAGCTAAACGCGAGCTATTGATCTACAACATAGATATGCAAAAACTATCAGGACTAAGTTCATGATAAATTAAGTTCAATTAAGCATATTACTTAAGAAATCCCACTTAGAAAGACATCCCTTGAGTCATCTAAATGATCACGTGATCCATATCAACTAAACCATGTCCGATCATCACGTGACATGGAGTAGTTTTCAATGGTGAACATCTCTATGTTGATCATATCTACTATATGATTCACGTTCGACCCTTCGGTCTCCAGTGTTCCGAGGCCATGTTTGTACATGCTAGGCTCGTCAAGTTTAACCCAAGTATTCCGCATGTGCAAAACTTTCTTGCACCCATTGTATGTGAATGTAGAGCTTATCACACCCGATCATCACGTGGTGTCTCGGCACAACGAACTGTCGCAATGGTGCGTACTCAGGGAGAACACTTATACCTTGAAATTTTAGTGAGGGGTCATCTTATAATGCTACCGCCGTACTAAGCAAAATAAGATGCATAAAAGATAAACATCACACGCAATCAAAATATGTGACATGATATGGCCATCATCATCTTGTGCCTTTGATCTCCATCTCCAAAGCACCGTCATGATCTCCAGCATCACCAGCTTGACACCTTGATCTCCATCGTAGCGTCGTTGTCGTCTTGCCAACAATTGCTTCTACAACTATCGCTAACGCATAGTGATAAAGTAAAGCAATTACATGGCGATTGTATTTCATACAATAAAGCGACAACCATAAGACTCCTGCCAGTTGCCGATAACTTCTACAAAACATGATCATCTCATACAACAACGTATATCACATCATGTCTTGACCATATCACATCACAACATGCCCTGCAAAAACAAGTTAGACGTCCTCTACTTTGTTGTTGCAAGTTTTACATCGCTGCTACGGGCTTCTAGTAAGTTCCGTTCTTACCTACGCATCAAAACCACAATGGTGTTTTGTCAAGTTTGCTATTTTAACCTTCAACAAGGACCGGCCATAGTCAAATTCGATTCAACTAAAGTTGGAGAAACAGACACCCGCTAGCCACCTTTATGCAAAACTAGTTGCAAGTTTGTCGATGGAACCGGTCTCATGAACGTGGTCATGTAAGGTTGATTTGGGCCGCTGAATCAAAATAAGACGCTGGTGGTAAGCAGTATGATTATCACCGCCCACAACTCCTTGTGTTCTACTCGTGCATATCATCTACGCGTAGACCTGGCTCGGATGCCACTATTGGGGAACGTAGCATGCAATTTCAAAAAAAATCCTACGATCACACAAGATCTACCTAGGAGATGCAAAGCAACGAGAGGGGTGAGTGTGTCCATGTACCCTCGTAGACCAAAAGCGGAAGCATTAGTTTAACGTGGTTGATGTAGTCGAACGTCTTCTCGATTCAACCGATAGAGTATTAACGTACGACACCTCCGAGTTCAGCACACATTCAGCTCGATGACCTCCCTCGAACTCTTGATCCAGCAAAGTGTCGAGTGAGAGTTTCATCAGCACGATGGCATGGTGACGGTGATGGTGCAGTGATCCGCGCTGGGCTTCGCCTAGGCACCATGACAATATGACCGGAGGAGTAAACTATGGAGGGGGCGCCACACATGGCTAACAATCTTTGTTGTTTTTTCTAGGTGCCCCCTCCCCACATATATATAGGTGGGAGGGGGAGGGGGACAGCCATGGGGCACCCCAAGTTGGAGGAATCCTACTTGTTGGCCTTGTCCAATTTGGCCCCCCTTACCATCTTTTCCGGAGAGGGAAGGAAAGAAGAGAGAGAAGGGAAGGAAGGGGGATGCCGAATTGCCTCCCCTTCCTTCTCTCTTCACCTTTTCCTTTCCCCTTCCTAATCGGCCTATATGGGGCGCACCAGCCCATTAGGGGCTGGTCTGTCCCGCCCTGGGCCCAATAAGGCCCATATCTTTGTCGGGGGTGCCCGGAACCCCTTTCGGTGACCCGATATGTACCCGGTACCCCCAGAACACTTCCGGTGTCCGAATACTATCGTCCTTGATAACCCACAAGTATACGGGATCGCAACAGTTTTCGAGGGTAAAGTATTCAACCCAAATTTATTGATTCGACACAAGGGGAGCCAAAGAATATTATCAAGTATTAGCAGCTGAGTTGTCAATTCAACCACACCTATAAACTTAATATCTGCAGCAAAGTATTTAGTAGCAAAGTAATATGATAGTAGCGGCAACATTGGCAATGGTAACAATATTGGTTTTGTAGTGATTGTAACAGTGGCAACGGAAAAGTAACTAATAAAAGATCAATATGTGAAAAGCTCGTAGGCAATGGACCAGTGATGGATAATTATGTCGGATGCAATTCCTCATGCAATAGTTATAACATAGGGTGACACAGAACTAGCTCCAGTTCATCAATGTAATGTAGGCATGTATTCTGAATATAGTCATACGTGCTTATGGAAAAGAACTTACATGACATCTTTTGTCCTGCCCTCCCATGGCAGCGGGGTCCTATTGGAAACTAAGGGATATTAAGGCCTCCTTTTAATAGAGTACCAGACCAAAGCATTAACACTTAGTGAATACATGAACTCCTCAAACTATGGTCATCACTGGGAGTGGTCCTGATTATTGTCACTTTGGGGTTACCGGATCATAACACATAGTAGGTGACTATTGACTTGCAAGATAGGATCAAGAACTCACATATATTCATGAAAACATAATAGGTTCAGATCTGAAATCATGGCACTCGGGCCCTAGTGACAAGCATTTAGCATAGCAAAGTCATAGTAACATCAATCTTAGAACATAATGGATACTAGGGATCAAACCCTAACAAAACTAACTTGATTACATGGTAAATCTCATCCAACCCATCACCATCCAGCAAGCCTACAATGGAATTACTCATGCACGGCGGTGAGCATCATGAAATTGCTGATGGAGAAAGGTTGATGATGATGATGGCGACGGATTCCCCTCTCCAGAGCCCCTAACGGACTCCAGATCAACCCTCCCAAGGAAGATTAGGGCTTGGCGGTGGCTCCGTATCGTAAAACACAATGAATTCTTCTCTCCTATTTTTTTCTCCCCGAACATGAATATATAGAGTTGGAGTTGAGGTCGGTGGAGTCTCAGGGGGCCCATGAGGCAGGGGGCATGCCCTACACCCTCGTGGACAGGGTGTGGGTCCCCTGATGCTGATTCTTTCGCCAGTATTTTTTATTAATTCCAAAACGCATGTCCGTGGATTTTCAGGTCATTCCAAGAACTCTTATTTCTGCACAAAAATAACACCATGGCAATTCTGCTGAAAACAGCGTCAGTCCGGGTTAGTTCCATTCAAATCATGCAAGTTAGAGTCCAAAATACGGGCAAAAGTGTTTGGAAAAGTAGATACGTTGGAGACGTATCAACTCCCCTAAGCTTAAACCTTTGCTTGTCCTCAAGCAATTCAGTTGACAAACTGAAAGTGATAAAGAAAAACTTTTACAAACTCTGTTTGATCTTGTTGTTGCAAATATGTAAAGCCAGCATTCAAGTTTTCAGCAAATATTATGAACCAACCATATTCGCAATAACATTTAGGTCTCATGTTTACTCATATCAATGGCATAATCAACTAGCGAGAAATAATAATAAATTCGGATGACAACACTTTCTCAAAACAATCATAACATGATATAACAAGATGGTATCTCGCTAGCCCTTTCTAAGACCGCAAAACATAAATGCAGAGCACCCCTGAAGATAAATAGATAGGCCCTTCGCAGAGGGAAGTAGGGATTTGCAGAGGTGCCAGAGCTCGAGTTTTGAAACAGAGATAAATAATATTTTGAGTGGCATACTTTCATTGTCAACATAACAACCAAGAGATCTCAATATCTTCCATGCTACACATATTATAGACGGTTCCCAAATAGAATGGTAAAGTTTATACTCCCCCACCACCAACAAACATCAATCCATGGCTTGTTCGAAACAACGGGTGCCTCCAACTAACAACAATCTTGGGGGAGTTTTGTTTGCAATTATTTTGATTTGAGGATGGGACTGGGCATCTCGGTTACCATCCATTTTCTCATGAGTGATGAGCGGAGTCCACTCATCGTGAGAATAACCCACCTAACATGGAAGATATAGACAACCCTAGTTGATACATGAGCTACTCGAGCATACAAAACAGAATTTCATTTGAAGGTTTAGAGTTTGGCACATACAAATTTACTTGGAAAGGCTGGTAAATACCACTTATAGGAAGGTGTGGTGGACTCATGTGAAATAACTTTGGGGTTTATGGAAGTGGATGCACAAGTAGTATTCCTGCTTAGTACAAGTGAAGGCTAGAAAGAGATTGGGAAGCGACCAACTAGAGAGCGACAACAGTCATGAACATGCATTAAGATTAATCAACAATGAGTGCAAGCATGAGTAGGATATAAATCACCATGAACATAAATATCATGGAGGCTATGTCGATTTTGTTCCAACTACATGCATGAACATGTGCCAAGTCAAGCCACTCGAATCATTCAAAGGAGGATACCACCCTATCATACCACATCACAACCATTTTAATAGCATGTTGGGATGCAAGGTAAATCATTATAAACTCCTAGCTAATTAAGCATGGCATGGGCAACTATAATCTCTAATTGTCATTGCAAACATGTTTCATTCATAATAGGCTGAATCAGGAATGATGAACGAATCATATTTACAAAAACAAGATAGGTCGAGTTCATACCAGCTTCTCTTATCTCAATCAGTCCATCATATATTGTCATTATTACCTTTCACTTGCATGACCAAACGGTGTGGATAATAATAATAGTGCACGTGCATTGGACTAAGCTGGAATCTACAGGCATTTAATTCAAGGGAGAAGTGTAACGCCCTCGATGCGGCTATATCTCCCATGTGTCGAAGCACGACTTAGAGGCATAACCGCATTGAAAGCAATGTCGCAAGTGAGGTAATCTTCACACAACCCATGTAATACATAAGGGAAAAGATACATAGTTGGCTTACAATCGCCACTTCACACAAATACATAAATAAAGCATTACATCAACCAGTTACAAACAAGGTCTGACTATGGAACCAAAATAAAAGAAGAACCCCAAATGCGACAAGGTCCCCGATCGACCCCAACTGGGCTCCACTACTGATCATCTAGAACGAAACAACACAAAGGACAAGATCTTCATCGAGCTCCTCCTGAGCTTGGTTGCGTCATCTGCACAGACTCATCGGCACCTACAAGCTGGTTTTGGAAGTATCTGTGAGCCACGAGGACTCAGCAATCTCGCACCCTCGCGATCAAGACTATTTAAGCTTATGGGTAAGGAAAAAGGTATAGGGTGGAGCTGCAGCAAGCGACTAGCATATATGGTGGCTAACCTATTCGCAAAAGAGAGCGAGAAGAGAAGGCAAAGCACGATCGAGAAACTATGATCAAGAAGTGATCCTAAAACATCCTACATCAAGCATAACTCCAACACCGTGTTCACTTCCCGGACTCCGCCGGAAAGAGACCATCACGGTTACACACGCGGTTGATGTATTTTAATTAAGGTCAAGTTCAGGTTTTCTACAACCGGACATTAACAAATTCCCATCTGCCCATAACCGTGGGCACGGCTTTCGAAAGTTTAAATCCCTGCAGGGGTGTCCCAACTTAGCCCATCACAAGCTCTCACGGTCAACGAAGGAATAGACCTCCTCCCGAGACAGTCCGATCAGACTCGGTATCCTGGTTCTACAAGACATCTCGACAGGGTAAAACTAAACCAGCAACACTGCCCGAATGTGCCGACAAATCCTGATAGGAGCTGCACATATCTCTTTCTCAGGGCACACTCAGATTGTCCAAGGTACGGGTAGGCCAGCCCAGAGTTGCCCCTAGTGGCCACCGGCAGCTGACAGGTGGACCAACACTCAGAGGAGCACTGGCCCGGGGGGGTAAAATAATGATGACCCTTAGGAGCACGACTCCCAAGAGAAAAGAAAAGGCTAGGTGGCAAATGGTAAAACCAATGTTGGGCATTGCTGGAGGAGTTTTACTCAAGGCGAACTGTGAAGGGGTTCCCATTATAGCCCAACCGCGTAAGGAACGCAAAATCCGGGAACATAACACCGATATGACGGAAACTAGGGCGGCAAGAGTGGAACAAAACACCAGGCATAAGGCCGAGCCTTCCACACTTTACCAAGTATATAGATGCATTAATTAAATAAGATATATTGTGATATCCCAACAAGTAAACATGTTCCAACAAGGAACAACATCTCCATGTTCCAACAAGGAACAAAACTTCAATCCTCACCTGCAACTAACAACGCTATAAGAGGGGCTGAACAAAGCGGTAACATAGCCAAACAACGGTTTGCTAGGACAAGGTGGGTTGGAGGCTTGGTTCAACAATATAGGAGGCATGATAAGCAAGTGGTAGGTATCGCAGCATAGGCATAGCAGAAGAGCGAGCAACTAAGCAAGCAAAGATATAAGTGATTTCGAGGGTATGGTCATCTTGCCTGAAATCCCGCAAGGAAGAAGAACGAGTCCATGAAGAAGACAAACGGACGTAGTCGAACGGGTCCTCACAAGCACGACGTTACCGGGACCAACCCGAAGAAGCAACACCAGAAAGAAGCACACAACATAGTAAACAACCACCACATAAGCATGGCATGATGCACAAACAATTATGATGTATGTCCGGTTTAATGAAGCATGGCATGGCAAAATGCACAAACAAAACTACAAGTTAAATGGAGCCCAATATGCATCGGGATGCATATTGACGGAACACCACAACAATTATTTAGTTCTCTCTCGGTTAGGTACTCAACAATATTAAATGTTGGTTAACATGGCAAAAGGTGAAGCATAACAAAACTACACCATCTCAACAATTTAAATGGGGCCGAATATAACAAATAACGAATCCGGTAATTCCCCATATGCATTAGTAATTTAATGCAACACCAATTTAAACATTTTAATTGTTGTAATCATGATGCGGATGACATGAACAAGTTTATGCAATTTTATGAAAAAGTTGACATGATGATGATATAGGGCACTTGGTCACCACGACGGAAATAAAAGGGTGTCTTGGCGGTGAAAACGGAAACGGTGCCACGGCAATGTTCCGATGATCCGACAACTAGTTGAGATGCCGATGCAAGAAACAAATGTGAGATGTGCGGAATGTGAAAGAGGTACGGGGAGTGATCCCGGATACCGGGTTTCCCACGTATCGGTGGCAAGGAAAATGAGTGACAAAACGGACACGGTGCGAACATGGCCAAACAGGAGCATATCATACAACACATCACAAGTATTTGTCCACGGGCGTCGTTTCGGCGGTTATACCTTACAAGGGAGCATTCTCCGAGCGGTTCGAGTTCGTAGAGGAAGTAGTTGTTCTCGCGACGGTAGTGGTACACATTTCTTGTCAAAATTACAACGGCGGTAGTGGTACTTGGCGTTTCGTTCAGTACTCGCTCGAGCCTCCGTGTGGACTTGTCGACAAAAAAGTGGTACTTGGCAGGTCCGCGTAGTTGTACATGGGCCGTTGCACACGTGACGAATCCGAGCCTTTCGGGGTCGGTCTTGGCGAGGGATGGTCGTAGTGGTACTTGTTCGTCTCGGTCGGGGCGGAAAAACGTAGTCGAACTTGAGGTGGTCCTGACGATCCCAAAAATGCTCCTGCTCGAGGAGGTCTCTGTCTTGGTCTTCACCGGTCGTGGTACTTGACGAAAGGGATCCACGAATGCGATAGTCCTTGGACTTGAGGCTTCGTGCCCGGAGATGGTCTTGGCCTTGGCAGTGATTCGCGAAGGGGCCTTGCGGAGACAACCCAGCGAAGGCATGCTGCGATCGAAAGGGCATGGGTCTTCCACCCGCAAGGAACAGAACATGGAGGCGATTGCGGCTGATGCGACCGAGCAGAACAGCCAGCAAGGCCAAAGTGGCCATGGTGGATATGAACGAGATGGGCCAGGAGGTGATGCAGGGGGTCGGACGTCGCGGACAACGTTAGAACGAGGCATGAGGAGAAGCAACGGGGATGGACAGAGGAGATGGGCTCGCTGTTGGTGTCATTGGTGGTTCTCCGGCAACGAGGTGCACCGGGGCGGCGCTGCTGCCAACTGCTGGCGCTAGTCGGCGGCGACCTTTAAGCACATAGAGAGAAAACTTGATATTATTGCACTCCTACAAGCATGTATTCCTCCCTCATAATAATTTTTAGTAGCATCACGAATGATTTCAACAATATAACCATCACATAAAGCATTCTTTTCATGATCTACAAGCATAGAAATTTTTCTACTCTCCATATAAGCAAAATTCTTCTCATTCGAAATAGCGGGATCACTAGTTCCTAGAGTTGACACTCTTCCAACCCCGCTTTAGATGATAGTATTATTCATACTCCAAAAGATATAAGTGAATTTAATGGAGCTTTCTACAATTAATATAAACTAACCGATGTCCAAGCTCAAAATGTATAAGTGAAGCACACGAAGCATTCTATAAAACCATACTCAAAAGATTTAAGTGAAGCACAAAGAGCAATTCTATAAGATCATACTTAAAAGATATAAGTGAAGCACATGAAGCATTCTATAAATCCATGAAGGGCTATCTCATACTAGCATGGTTCATAAAGGAAGAAAAAACAAAGGACACAAATCATGTGAACAAAACAAAAGCCGAGGTATACCGATAATTGTTGAAGAAGAAAGATGGGATGCCAACTGGGGCATCCCCAAGCTTAGATGCTTGAGTATCCTTAGAATATTTACTTGGGGTGCCTTGGGAATCCCTAAGCTTGAGCTATTGCCTCTCTTTATTCTTCTCACATCGGTAACTCATCGTTCTTCGAACACTTCATCCACAAAAAACTTAACAAAAACTTTGTGAGATCCGTTAGTATAATAAAGCAAATCACTACCTTTAGGTACTGTAGCAAACTCATTCCAATTTCATATTAGAACTATATCTAGTGTATTCCAACTTCACCATGGTTCATACCCCCCGATACTACCCATAGATTCATCAAAATAAGCAAACAACACACGAAAAACAGAATCTGTCTAAAACAGGACAGTCTGTAGTAATCTGAAGGTTTAGTAAACTTATGTACCTCCAAAAATTATGAAATAAATTTTAAAATTTGAAAAATTTATACATAAGTAATTTGCAAAAAGTTTCAGACCCATTTGACCTTCCAGTAAAAACTGTAAAATCACGCGCTGCAGCCAAAGTTTCTGTTTTTGTTCTGCACATAGTAAACAAGCAATCTAATCATCCTAAAACCAAAGCTTGGCACATTATTTTTATAATACAATGGATATATATAAGGGGATAATTATTTACAGAGAAACTTCCATGAAAAATTTTACATTGTTTCCGTGAGCATGAACACGAGTGCTCAAGGTCGACCCTCACTTCTTCAATGCATAACTTTCCAATCACTTCTCTTTTTGAAAAACTTTTTAGGCATGAGAGGCAAGTATTTTTTTTTGCTATTTTCATTCTTTTAATTTTTTTTGTATGTTTCACCCACAACTAAACATAAACAAAAAGGAAAAACAAAATCTACTTAGTGAAGAAAGCAAACAAGCACACACGAGAATATCAACCCCACGCTATTGCTCCCCGGCAACGGCGCCAGAAAAGAGCTTCATAATCCCCAAGTGCAAGGAATCATCGTAACAATTTCCAAAGGTGGAAGTGATAAGTATGGATTGTCGAACCCACAAGGATCTAAAGGTAAGATCAATATTCTCTCAAGCCCTATTTTCCACTGATACGACCCTACGTACACCGAACATTTGCTTCCAACTAGCAACGAGAAATAAAACTAGGTTGTGGGTATGAAGAGGATAACTTTGTATGATATCGGAGAGCTAAAGTATAAAAGTAGGTGCTGTTATCATGAAGTTAGAATATATTACTAAATATTGTAAATAGCGAGTGTGAAATAATGGTGGATCGGTGTGTGGAATTGTCCTAGGCAATCGTTAACAAGACCGGTAATCACTATTGCAGTTTCATATGAGGGAGAGGCATAAGCTAACATACTTTCTCTACTTGGATCATATGCAATTATGATTGGCACTCTAGCAAGCATCCGCAACTACTAAAGATCATTAAGGTAAAACCCAACCATAGCATTAAATCATCAAGTCCTCTTTATTCCCATACGCAACAACCCCCTTACTCGGGTTTGTGTTTCAGTCACTCACCAAACCACTATAAGCGAATCATGAACGTATTGCAACACCCTACAGCAGGAACCCCTCACGCTTGCGCGACACGGAGGGAACCATAGGACAGCATCAAAGTAAAACATACAACTCATACCAATCTAGATCATAAATCAACCCAAAGACAAAAGCTATCTACTCAAAACATCATAGGATGGCAACAGATCATTGGATCATAATATGTGGCATAAAGCACCATGTTCAAGTAGGGATTACAGCGAGGTGCGGGAGAGTGGACCGCATAAAAGAGATGAGGGTGATGATGATGATGGTGATGTTGACAAAGACGATCACCGCGGCGATGATTCCCCTCCCGATGGCACTCCGGTGCCACCAAGAGAGAGGAGGAGAGGTTCTCCCCCTTGTGCTTGCTCCTCCATGGCCTCCCCCTGGATGGGGAGAGGTTCTCCCTCTAGTCCTTGGCCTTCATGACGATAATGGCCCCTCCGGGATCCTCCTCCATGCCCTCCGGTAATGATGGCCCCCTCTGGCAGGGTGCCAGAGAGGGCCAAGATTGGTTTTTGGTGGCTACGGAGGCTTCTGGCGGCGGAACTCCCGATCTAGGTTAATTTTCCGAGGTTTCTGTATTTATAGGAATTTTTGGCGTCGGTCTCACGTCAAGGAGGTGCCCGAGGCGTCCACGAGGTAGGACCACACACCTGGGGGGTGGGCGCGCCCCCCACCCTCGTGGATGCCCCGGGACTCTCCTGACCCAACTCTTTTACTCTAGGGTCTTCTTTTTGTCCATAAAAATCGTCAAAAATTGGCACATCAATTGGACTCTGTTTGATATTCCTTTTCTGTAAAACTCAAAAACAAGGAAAAACAGAAACTGGCACTGGGCACTAGGTTAATAGGTTAGTCCCAAAAATCATATAAAATGGCATATAAATGCATATAAAACATCCAAGGTTGATAATATAATAGCATGAACACTTCATAAATTATAGATACGTTGGAGACGTATCAAGTACCACCTCGCCTAGCGAGTGCATAGGAAGCGGAGCGCTGCATATATAAATCAATAGAAGGAGCAGCATGCGAGTAGAAATCCTTGGTTTGGAGGAAGTGCATGGCCCCAGCAGGTAGCATACATTAAATAATAAATAAATGTATTATGCCCGATGGGTGCCCGATCGGGTTGGGTAACCCAATGGGTTTGGGCATGCGCATGAGATTCGACCCATGGGTAGGGTCATGGGTTGGACATAGACCTGATAAGTGTTCCGGGCATGGGTTTGGTAGAGGTTAACTCGACCAAACCCGACCCGATTGCCAGGTTGACTCAGGATACAAAGGTTCCTGAGTCATTTTACCCCCTCTAGTCACAACTCTAATAGCATTATCATTTTTCTTATTATTCAATTCATTGAGCAAATCATCTTCTGCTTTAAGCGCTTGTTCTACCTGAGTGGTAACCATAGAAGCATGTTTACTGATAAGTTTATGGTCACCTTTAACTCCAGACATATAATCACTCAAGTGTTCAATCATATAAGCATTACGTTTCAATTGTCTACCAACATAAGCATTGAAGTTTTCTTGTTTAACAATAAAATTATCAAACTCATCCAAGCATTGGCAGCAGACTTATTATGAGGAATATCACCTTCATCAAATCTATAGAGAGAATTTACCTTTACTACCTGTGTCGGATTATTAAGACCATGTAGTTCTTCAATAGGTGGTAAATTCTTAACATCTCCAGCTTTAATACCCTTTTCTTTCATAGATTTCTTTGCCTCTTGCATATCTTCAGGACTGAGAAATAGAATACCCCTTTTCTTAGGAGTTGGCTTAGGAGTTGGTTCAGGAAGTGTCCAATCATTATCATTACTCAATATATTATTCAATAGCAATTCAGCTTGCTCAACAGTTCTTTCCATGAAAAAACAACCAGCACAACTATCCAGATGGTCTCTGGAAGCATCAGTTAGTCAATTATAAAAGATATCAAGTATTTTATTTTTTCTTGAGAGGATGATCAGGCAAAGCATTAAGTAATCGAAGAAGCCTCCCCCAAGCTTGTGGGAGACTCTCTTCTTCAATTTGCACAAAATTATATATTTCCCTTAAGGCAGCTTGTTTCTAATGAGCGGGGAAATATTTAGCACAGAAGTAATAAATCATATCCTGGGGACTACGCACACAACCAGGAGCAAGAGAATCAAACCATGTTTTAGCATCACCCTTTAATGAGAACGGAAGTAACTTAAGGATATAGTAGTAACGAATTTTTTCCTCGTGAGTGAATAGGTTGGCTATATCATTCAATTTAGTAATATGTGCCACAACAGTTTTAGATTCATAGCCATAAAAAGGATCAGATTCAACCAAAGTAATTAACTCAGGATCGACAGAGAAATTATAATCCTTATCAGAAATACAGATAGGTGAAGTAGCAAAAGTAGGGTCATATTTCATTCTAGCATTCAAAGAATTTTCTTTTATCTTAGCTAACAGTTTCTTAAGATCATATCTATCTTTGCAAGCAAAAAGGTCTCTAGCAGTTTCTTCATCCATAGCATAACCCTCAGGCACGCCAGGAAATTCATATCTAGGGGGAGAATCTTCATCATCACTTTCATCAATATTATCTATTTCAATAATTTCATTCTCTCTAACCCTAGCAAGTTGTTCATCAAGAAATTCACCTAATGGCACAGTATTATCAAGCATAGAGGTAGTTTCATCATAAGCATCATGCATAGCAGAAGTGGTGTCATCAATAACATGCGACATATCAGAATCAATAGCAGGAGTAGGTGTCGCAAGTTTACTCAAAACAGAAGGTGAATCAAGTGCAGAGCTAGATGGTAGTTCCTTACCTCCCCTCGTAGTTGAGGGGAAAATCTTGGTTCGTTCATCTTTCAAGTTCCTCATAGTGATCAAGAGATATAAATCCCAAGTGACTCAAAGAACAGAGCTATGCTACCCAGCAACGGCGCCAGAATATAGTCTTGATAACCCATAAGTATAGGGGATCACAACCGTTTTCAAGGGTAAAGTATTCAACCCAAATTTATTGATTCGGCACAAGGGGAGCCAAAGAATATTCTCAGGTATTAGCAGTTAAGTTGTCAATTCAACCACACCTGAAAGAATTAATATCTGCAGCAAAGTATTTAGTAGCAAAGTAGTATGGAAGTAACTGTAACGGTGGCAAAAGTAACAGTAGTAGTTTTTGTAGCAATCATAACAGTGGCAACGGAAAAGTAACTAAGCAAAGATCAATATGTGAAAACATTGTAGGCAATGGATCAATGATGGATAATTATGTCAGATGCGATTCCTCATGCAACAGTGATAACATAGGGTGACACAGAACTAGCTCCAGTTCATCAATGTAATGTAGGCATGTATTCCGAATATAGTCATACGTGCTTATGGAAAAGAACTTGCATGACATCTTTTGTCCTACCCTCCCATGGTAGCATTGTCCTATTGGAAACTAAGGGATATTAAGGCCTCCTTTTAATAGAGAACGGACCAAAGCATTAACACTTAGTGAATACATGAACTCCTCAAACTATGGTCATCACCGGGAGTGGTCCCGATTATTATCACTTCAGGGTTACCGGATCATAACACATAGTAGGCGACTATTGACTTGCAAGATAGGATCAAGAACTCACATATATTCATGAGAACATAATAGGTTCAGATCTGAAATCGTGGCACTCGGGCCCTAGTGACAAGCATTAAGCATAGCAAAGTCATAGTAACATCAATCTTAGAACATAATGGATACTAGGGATCAAACCCTAACAAAACTAACTCGATTACATGGTAAATCTCATCCAACCCATCACCGTCCAGCAAGCCTACAATGGAATTACTCACGCACGGCAGTGAGCATCATGAAATTGGTGACGAAGGAAGGTTGATGATGACGAAGGCGATAGATTCCCCTCTCTGGAGCCCCGAACGGACTCCAGATCAGCCCTCCCGAGGAATATTAGGGCTTGGTGGCGGCACCGTACCGTAAAACGTGATGAATCCTTCTCTCCTATTTTTTCTCCCGAACGTGAATATATAGAGTTGGAGTTGAGGTCGGTGGAGTCTCAGGGGGCCCATGAGGCAGGGGGCGCGCCCCGGGGGGGAGCCCTGGACCCTCGTGGACAGGGTGTGGGCCCCCTAATGTTGATTCTTTCGCTAGTATTTTTTGTTAATTCCAAAACGCGTCTCCGTGGATTTTCAGGACATTCCGAGAACTTTTATTCTGCACAAAAATAACACCATGGCAATTCTGCTGAAAACAGCGTCAGTCCAGGTTAGTTCCATTCAAATCATGCAAGTTAGAGTCCAAAACAAGGGCAGAAGTGTTTGGAAAAGTAGATACATCGGAGATGTATCAGTCCTATATATGAATCTTTACCTCTCGACTATTTAGAGACTCCTCGTCATGTTCGTGATCTCATCCGGGACTCCGTACAACATTCGGTTACCAAATCACATAACTCATGTAATACAAAATCGTCATTGAACGTTAAGCGTGCGGACCCTATGGGTTCGAGAACTATGTAGACATGACCGAGACACCTCTCCGGTCAATAACCAACAGTGGAACCTAGATGCTCATATTGGTTCTTACATATTCTACAAGGATGTTTATCGGTCGTACCGGAATGGCAACATACGTTATTCCCTTTGTCATCGCTATGTTACTTGCCCGAGATTCGATCTTCGGTATTTTCATACCTAGTTCAATCTCGTTACCGTCAAGTCTCTTTACTCGTTCTGTAATGCATCATCCTGCAACTAACTCATTAGTCACATTGCTTGCAAGGCTTATTATGATGTGCATTACCGAGAGGGCCTAGAGATACCTCGCTGATACTTGGAGTGACAAATCCTAATCTCATTCTATGCCAACCCAACAAACACCTTCGGAGATACCTATAGAGCATCTTTATAATCACCAGGTTACATTGTGACGTTTGATAGCACACAAGGTATTCCTCCGTTATCCAGGAGTTGCATAATCTCATAGTCACAGGAATATGTATAAGTCATGAAGAAAGCAATATCAATAAAACTTAACGATCATTATGCTAAGCTAACGGATGGGTCTTGTCCATCACATCATTCTCCTAATTATGTGATCCCGTTAATCAAATGAAAACACATGTCTATGTTTAGGAGACTTAACCATCTTTGATCAACAAGCTAGTCTAGTAGAGGCTTACTAGGGGCACGGTGTTTTGTCTATGTATCCACACATGTATCAAGTTTTCGGTTAATACAATTCTAGCATGAATAATAAACATTTATCGTGATATAAGAAAATATAAATAACAACTTTATTATTGCCTCTAGGGCATATTTCCTTCATCCTTAACCTACTGCACCTACTGAAAATATTTATTATGAAATTCCTTCAGGTATGATAGAGAAACTGCTAGCTAATCCTTATGCATGAGATGGAACATTACATCCCGATATGCACCTAATCTATGTGGATGAAGTTTGTGGATTATTTAAGCTTGCAGGTATGCCCGAGGATGTGGTCAAGAAGAAGGTATTCCCTTTATATTTGAAGGGAAAGGCATTGATATGGTATAGGCTACTGGATGATATTGGATCATGGAACTACAACCGACTGAAATTGGAATTTCATCAGTAGTTCTATCATATGCATCTGGTTCATCGTGAACGGAATTATATATAACTTTTGGCCTCGTGAAGGAGAAAGTATCGCTCAAGCTTAGGGGAGGCTTAAGTCAATGTTATATTCATGCCCCAATCATGAGCTATCAAGAGAAATTATTATTCAAATTTTTTATGCTCAGCTTTCTCATAATGATCGATCCATGCTCGATACTTCTTGTATTGTTTCATATGAAGAATGATATTGAATTCAAATGCGATTTATTGAAAAGAATTAAATGCAAGTCTGAAGATTGGGAACTCGATGAAGGTAAAGAGTCAGGTATAAACCTTAAGTTTGATTGTGTTAAATCGTTTATGGATATCGATGCTTTTCGTGATTTTAGCACCAAATATGGACTTGACTTTGAGATAGTAACTTCTTGCTGTGAATATTTTGCTACTCATGTTGATCTCCCTAAGGAGAAGTGGTTTAGATATCATCCTCCCATTGAAGTTAAAGTAGTAGAACATATTAAAGTTGAAGAAGAAACTATTGCTTACAATGTTGATCTGATTGGTCCTACTGCTTATATTGAGAAACCACCTTTTCCTGATAGAATAAAGGATCATGCTAAAGCTTCAACTGTGGTTCGTAAGAGTTATACTAGAACACCTACACCCTCTGAGCAAATTAAAGTTGAACCTAGTATTGCTATGGTTAAAGATCTCTTGGTTGATAATATTGATGGGCATGTTATTTATTTCTGTGATTATACTGCTAGAATTGCTAAACCTGGTATGAAAGATAAACATAGACCTATTGTTGGCATGCCTATTGTTTCTGTTAAAATAGGAGATCATTGTTATCATGGCTTATGTGATGTGGGTGCTAGTGTGAGTGCAATTCCTTATACCTTATATAAAGAAATTATGAATGATATTGCACCTGCTGAGATAGAGGATATTGATGTTACTATTAAGCTTGCTAATAGAGATACTATATCACCAATTGGGATTGTTAGAGATGTTGAAGTCTTGTGTGGGAAGATAAAATATCCTACCGATTTTCTTGTTCTTGCTTCCCCACAAGATAATTTTGTCCCATTATATTTGGTAGACCTTTCTTGAATACTGTTAATGCTAAGATAGATTGCGAGAAAGATATCGTTACTGTTGGCTTAGGGGATATGTCTCATGATTTTACTTTATCTAAATTTCGTAGACAACCTCATGATAAAGAATTGCCTAGTAAGGATGAAATTATTGGTCTTGCTTCTATTGACGTGCCTCCTACTGATCCTTTAGAACAATATCCGCTAGACCATGAAAATGATATGTTTATGAATGAAAGAATGGAAATAGATGAAGTATTCTTTAATCAAGGGCCTATTTTGAAACACAATTTGCCTGTTGAAATCCTTGGGGATCCTCCTCCACCTAAGGGTGATCCCGTGTTTGAGATTAAACAATTACCTGATACTTTGAAATATGCTTATCTTGATGAAAAGAAGATATATCTTGTTATTATTAGTGCTAACCAAACTCTAAAGAAGCACCGTGCCACAGATATACTCTTGATGATCTTAAGGGCATTAGTCCCACTCTATGTCAGCATAAAATTAAATTCGAGAAAGATGCTAAACCAGTTGTTGATCAGCAATGACGGTTAAATCCTAAGATGAAAGAAGTGGTAAGAAATGAAATACTAAAGCTTCTAGAGGCAGGTATAATTTATCCTATTGCTGATGGTCAATGGCTAAATCTTGTTCATTGTGTCCCTAAGAAGGGAGGTATTACTGTTGTTCCTAATGATAAGAATGAATTGATTCCTCAGAATTGTTACATGTTATAGAATGGTAATTGATTTTTGCAAATTAAATAAAGTTACTAGAAAAGATCATTACCCTCTACCTTTTATTGATCAAATGCTAGAAAGATTATCCAAGCATACACATTTTTGCTTTCTAGATGGTTATTCTGGTTTCTCTCAAATACTGGTGTTAAAAGATGATCAAGAGAAAACCACTTTTACTTGCCCTTTTTGGTACCTTTGCTTATAGACATATGCATTTTGGTTTATGCAATGCACCTGCTACCTTTCAAAGATGTATGACTGCTATATTCTCTGATTTCTGTGAAAAGATTGTTGAGGTTTTCATGGATGATATCTCCATTTACTGAACTTCTTTTGATGATTGCTTAAGCAACCTTGACCGAGTTTTGCAGAGATGTGAAGAAACTAATCTTGTATTGAACTGGGAGAAGTGCCACTTTATGGTTAATGAAGGTATTGTCCTGGTCATAAAATTTATGAAAGAGGTATTGAAGTTGATAAAGCTAAAGTAGATGCTATTGAAAAGACGTCGTGTCCTAAAGATATCAAAGGTATAATAAGTTTCCTTGGTCATGCTAGTTTCTATAGGAGGTTTATTAAAGACTTCTCTAAAATTTCTAGGCCTCTCACCAATCTCTTACAAAAAGATGTTCCTTTTGTTTCTGATGATGATTGTGTAGAAGCATTTGAAATACTTAAGAAAGCCTTGATTTCTGCACCTATTGTTCGGCCACCAGATTGGAATTTGCCCTTTGAAATTATGTGTGATGCTAGTGATTATGTTGTTGGTGTTGTTCTAGGACAAAGAGTAGATAAGAAAATAAATGTTATTCAGTATGCTAGTGAAACTCTAGACAGTGCCCAGAGAAATTATGCTACCACTGAAAAAGAATTTTTAGCAGTTGTATTTGCATGTGATAAGTTCAGACCTTATATTGTTGATTCCAAAGTAACTGTTCACACTGATCATGCTGCTATTAAATATCTTATGGAAAAGAAAGATGCTAAACCTAGACTTATTAGATGGGTTCTCTTGCTACAAGAATTTGATTTGCATATTATTGATAGAAAGGGAGTTCAGAACCCCGTTGCAGACAACTTGTCTAGGTTAGAGAATGTTCTTGATGACCCACTCCTATTGATGATAGCTTTCCTGATGAACAATTAAATGTCATAAATTCTTCTCGTAATACTCTTGGTATGTTGATTATGCGAATTATATTGTTGCTAATTTTATACCACCTAGTTTCACATACCAGCAAAAGAAAAAGTTTTTCTATGATTTAAGACATTACTTCTGGGATGACCCACACCTTTATAAAGAATGAGTAGATGGTGTTATTAGACGTTGTGTACCTGAGTATGAACAGGGACATATCCTACGCAAGTGCCACTCCGAGTCTTATGGAGGACACCATGCTGGAGATAGAACTGCACATAAGGTATTGCAATCTGGTTTCTATTGGCCCACTCTCTTTAAGGACACCCATAAGTTTGTATTATCTTGTGATGAATGCCAAAGAATTGGTAATATTAGCGGCGGTGGGGCATCTTCTTCCCGCGTGCTAGAGGCGTGCGTCGCAGGGCGCAGCCTTCTGTGTTGGCGGTGGTGGTCGTCGGCCCATCCAGGAGCTCTGCTCCTTCCTCCCGGTGTTCTGCGGTGGTGCTGCCCCTCCCCCTCCATGCGGCGGCTCTTGGGGCACCGGGTTGCGGGGGCCTTGTTGGCGGCGGATCTGGGTGCTCCTGCCCATATTCGAGTGGTTGTGGCGGCGGACGTGTGGGTTGCGGCGGCGACCTGGCTAAGGTGGTGGCGGGGCGGCCGACAGTCAGGCTGCTCCTATTGGGGTGGAGGGGCGCTGGGCATCCATGGCCGAGGGGCGGGCTGCATCTTTGGCGAAGTGTCGCAGCTGCTGCAAGGTGGCTCGGGGTTGCTCCTCGGGGTCTCGGCATGGATGTGGGCTGTCACGGGGTGGTGGTAGCTCATGGTGGTGGTTCGGATCGTTTCACAGCGGCGGTTGGTCTCCTCCGGCGTCGGCCATCGGGAGCGGCCTGTATCAACCTTCAATTCCTGTTGGGGAACGCAGTATTTCAAAAAAATCCTACGATCACGCAAGATCTATCTAGGAGGTGTATAGCAACGAGAGGGGGAGAGTATGTATACGTACCCTCATAGACCGAAAGCGGAAGCGTTATGAAACGCGGTTCATGTAGTCGAACGTCTTCACGATCCAACCGATCAAGTACCAAATGCAGGGCACCTCCGCGATCTGCACACGTTCAGCTCGGTGACGTCCCTCATACTCTTGATCCAATTGAGGCCGAGGGAGAGTTTTGTTAGCACGACAGCGTGATGACGATGATGATGAAGTTACCGACGCAGGGCTTCGCCTAAGCACTACAACGATATGACCGAGGTCGAATTCTATGGAGGGGGGCACCGCACACGGCTAAACAATCAACTTGTGCGTCTATTGTTGGGGAACGCAGTAAATTCAGAAAAAATCCTATGCACACTCAAGATCCATCTAGGTGATGCATAGCAACAAGAGGGGAGAGTGTTGCCCACGTACCCTTGTAGACCGTTAGCGAAAGCGTTATGACAATGCAATTGATGTAGTCGTACGTCTTCACGATCCGACTGATCCTAGTACCAAAGATACGACACCTCCGCGATCTTCACACGTTCAGCTCGGTGACGTCCCATGAACTCTAGATCCAGCTAAGGTCGAGGGAGAGTTGCATCAACGACGGCGTGGTGACGGTGATGATGAAGCTACCGGCGCAGGGCTTCGCCTAAGAACTGCAACGATATGGCCGAGGTGGAAATCTGTGGAGGGGGGCACCGCACACGGCTAAGATCAACTTTGATGTGTTCTAGGGTGCCCCCTCCCCACATATATAAAGGAGGGAGGGGGAGGTCGGCCGGCCCTCTAGGCATGCCAAGGGGGGAGGAGTCCTCCTCCTAGTAGGAGTAGGACCCACCTTTCCTAGTCCCACTAGGAAAAGAAGGAAGAGGGAGAAGGAGAAAGGAAAGGGGGGCCAGCCCCCCACCCCCACCCAATTCGGATTGGGCTTGGGGGGCGCGCCCTCCACCTGGCTGCCTTCTCTTCTCTCCCACTAAGGCCCAATAACGCCCATTGACTCCCCGGGGGGTTCCGGTAACCCCCCCCCCCCCCCCCCCCCGGTACTTCGGTAATTGCCCGAACTCACCCGGAACCATTCCGATGTCCAAATATAGCCTTCCAATATATCAATCCTTATGTCTCGACCATTTCGAGACTCCTCTTCATGTCCATGATCATATCCGGGACTCCGAACTAACTTAGGTACATCAAAACACATAAACTCATAATACCGATTGTCACCGAATGTTAAGCGTACGGACCCTACGGGTTTGAGAACTATGTAGACATGACTGAGACTCGTCTCCGGTCAATAACCAATAGCGGAACGGGGATGCTCATATTGGTTCCTATATATTCTATGAAGATCTTTATCGGTCAAACCACATAACAACATACGTTGTTCCCTTTGTCATCGGTATGTTACTTGCCTGAGATTCGATCGTCGGTATCTCAATACCTAGTTCAATCTCATTACCAGCAAGTCTCTTTACTTGTTCCGTAATGCAACATCACGTAACTAACTCATTAGTCACATTTCTTGCCAGGCTTATAGTGATGTGCATTACCGAGAGGGCCCAGAGATACCTCTCCGATAATCGGAGTGACAAATCCAAATCTTGATCTATGCCAACTCAACAAACACCATCTGAGACACCTGTAGAGCATCTTTTTAGTCACCCAGTTACGTTGTGACGTTTGATAGCACACTAAGTGTTCCTCCGGTATTTGGGAGTTGCATAATCTCATAGTCATAGGAACCTGTATATGTTATGGAGAAAGCAATAGCGGTAAACTAAACGATCAAAGTGCTAAGCTAACGGATGGGTCAAGTCAATCACATCATTCTCTAATGATGTGATCCCGTTCATAAAATGACAACTCTTTGTCCATGGCTAGGAAACTTAACCATCTTTAACTAACGAGCTAGTCAAGTAGAGGCATACTAGTGACACTCTGTTTGTCTATGTATTCACACATGTACTAAGTTTCCGGTTAATACAATTCTAGCATGAATAATAAACATTTATCATGATACAAGGAAATATAAATAACAACTTTATTATTGCCTCTAGGGCATATTTCCTTGAGTCTCCCACTTGCACTAGAGTCAATAATCTAGATCACATTGTAATGATTCTAACACCCATGGAGTCTTGGTGTTAATCATGTTTTGCTCGTGAGAGAGGATTAGTCAACGGGTCTACAACATTCAGATCCGTATGTATCTTGCAAATCTCTATGTCTCCCTCCTTGACTTGATCGTGGATGGAATTGAAGCGTCTCCTGATGTGCTTGGTTCTCTTGTGAAATTTGGATTCCTTTGCCAAGGCAATTGCACCAGTATTGTCACAAAAGATTTTCATTGGACTCGATGCACTAGGTATGACACCTAGATCGGATATGAACTCCTTCATTTGCTGCTTCCGAAGCAGCTATGTACTCCGCTTCACACATAGATCCCGCCACGACACTCTTCTTGGAACTACACCAACTGACGGCTAACCATTCAATAAAAATATGTATCCGGTTTGTGACTTAGAGTCATCCGGTTCAGTGTCAAAGCTTGCATCGACGTAACCGTTTACGATGAGCTCTTTGTCACCTCCGTAAATGAGAAACATATCCTTAGTCCTTTTCAGGTATTTCAGGATGTTCTTGACCGATGTCCAGTGATCTACTCCTGGATTACTTTGGTACCTCCTTTCTAAACTAATAGCAAGGCACACATCAGGCTGGTACATAGCATTGCATACATGATAGAACCTATGGTTGAAGCATTAGGAATGACTTCCATTTTCTCTCTATCTTCTGCAGTGGTCGGGCATTGAGTCTGACTCAATTTCACACCTTGTAACACAGGCAAGAACCCTTTCTTTGCTTGATCCATTTTGAACTTCTTCAAAACTTTATCAACGCATGTGCTTTGTGAAAGTCCAATTAAGCGTCTTGATTTATCTCTATAGATCTTGATTCCCAATATATAAGAAGCTTCACCAAGGTCTTTCATTGAAAAATTCTTATTCAAGTATCCTTTTATGCTATTCAGAAACTCAGTATCATTTCCGATCAGCAATATGCCATCCACATATAATATCAGAAATGCTACAGAGCTCCCACTCACTTTCTTGTAAATACAGGCTTCTCCAAAAGTCTGTATAAAACCATATGCTTTGATCACAGTATCAAAACGTATATTCCAACTCCGAGAGGCTTGCACCAGTCCATAAATGGATCGCTAGAGCTTGCACACTTTGTTAGCACCTTTTGGATTGACAAAACCTTCTGGTTGCATCATATACAACTCTTCTTTAAGATATCCATTAAGGAATGCAGTTTTTACATCCATTTGCCATATTTCATAATCATAAAATGCGGCAATTGCTAACATGATTCGGACGGACTTAAGCATCGCTACGGGTGAAAAGGTCTCATCGTAATCAACTCCTTGAACTTGTCAAAAAACCTTTCGCAACAAGTCGAGCTTTGTAGACAGTAACATTATCGTCAGCGTCAGTCTTCTTCTTGAAGATCCATTTATTCTCTATGGCTTGCCGATCATCGGGCAAGTCAACCAAAGTCCACACTTTGTTCTCATACATGAATCCATCTCAGATTTCATGGCCTCAAGCCATTTTCCGGAATCTGGGCTCATCATCGCTTCCTCATAGTTTGTAGGTTTGTCATGGTCAAGTAACATGACCTCTATAATAGGATTACTGTACCACTCTGGTGCGGATCTTACTCTGGTTGACCTATGAGGTTTGGCAGTAACTTGATCAGAAGTTTCATGATCATCATCATTAGCTTCCTCACTTACTGGTGTATGAATCACTGGAACTGATTTCTGTGATGTACTACTTTCCAATAAGGGAGCAGGTACAATTACCTCATCAAGTTCTACTTTCCTCCCACTCACTTCTTTCGAGAGAAACTCCTTCTCTAGAAAGGATCTGTTCTTAGCAACGAATATCTTGCCTTCAGATCTGTGATAGAAGGTGTACCCAACAGTCTCTTTTGGGTATCCTATGAAGACACATTTCTCAAATTTGGGTTCGAGCTTATCAGGTTGAAGCTTTTTCACATAAGCATCGCAGCCCCAAACTTTAAGAAATGACAACTTGGATTTCTTGCCAAACCACAGTTCCTAAGGTGTCGTCTCAACGGATTTCGATGGTGCCCTATTTAATGTGAATGCAGCCGTCTCTAAAGCATAACCCCAAAACGATCTCGGTAAATCAGTGAGAGACATCATAGATCGCACCATATCTAATAAAGTGCGATTACGATGTTCGAACACATCATTACGCTCTGGTGTTCCAGGTGGCGTGAGTTGCGAAACTATTCCGCATTATTTCAAATGAAGACCAAACTCATAACTCAAATATTCACCTCCACGATCAGATCGTAGAAACTTAATTTTCTTGTTACGATGATTTTCCACTTCACTCTGAAATTCTTTGAACTTTCCAAATGTTTCAGACTTATGTTTCATCAAGTAGATATACCCATATCTGCTCAAATCATCTGTGAAGGTAAGAAAATAACGATACCCGCCGCGAGCATCAACACTCATCGGACCGCATACATCAGTATGTATTATTTCCAACAAGTCTGTTGCTCGTTCCATTGTTCCGAAGAACGGAGTCTTAGTCATCTTGCCCATGAGGCATGGTTCGCAAGCATTGAGTGATTCATAATCAAGTGATTCCAAAAGCCCATCAGCATGGAGTTTCTTCATGCGCTTTATACCAATATGACCTAAACAGCAGTGCCACA
The DNA here is from genome assembly GCA_034509565.1 of Triticum monococcum. Classification (NCBI taxonomy): domain Eukaryota; kingdom Viridiplantae; phylum Streptophyta; class Magnoliopsida; order Poales; family Poaceae; genus Triticum; species Triticum monococcum. The sequence goes on along the minus strand of CM067842.1, from coordinate 231,484,564 downwards.
AATAAGTTGCACTATCATTATTAAACTTATATCTTTTGGCTCAATACTATGAACATGTGTATCACTACTATCAAGATTAGTAAAAATAGACCACTCATCAAGGGTGCATGACCATAAAATATATTACTCATATAAATAGAACAACCATTATTCTCTGATTTAAATGAATAACCGTCTCGCATCAAACAAGATCCAGATATAATGTTCATGCTCTACGCTGGCACCAAATAACAATTATTTAGGTCTAAAACTAATCCCGAAGGTAGATGTAGAGGTAGCGTGCCGACGGCAATCACATCGACTTTGGAATTATTTCCCACGCGCATCGTCACCTCGTCCTTAGCCAACCTTTGCTTAATCCGTAGCCCCTGTTTCGAGTTGCAAATATTAGCAACAGAACCAGTATCAACTACACAGGCGCTGCTGCGAGCATTAGTAAGGTACACATTAATAACATGTATATCAAATATACCTTTTCACTTTGACATCCTTCTTCTCCGCCAAATACTTGGGGTAGTTGCGCTTCCAGTGACCAGTCCCTTTGCAGTAGAAGCACTCAGTCTCAGGCTTAGGTCCAGACTTGGGCTGCTTCACTTGAGTAGCAACTTGCTTGCCGTTCTTCTTGAAGTTCCCCTTCTTCCCTTTACCCTTTTCTTGAAACTGGTGGTCTTGTTGACCATCAACACTTGATGCTCCTTCTTGATTTCTACCTCTGCAGCCTTTAGCATTGCGAAGAGCTCGGGAATTGTCTTACCCATCCCTTGCATATTATAGTTCATCACGAAGCTCTTGTAGCTTGGTGGTAGTGATTGAAGAACTCCGTTAATGAAACTATCATCAGGAAGATTAACTCCCAGCTGAGTCAAGTGGTTGTGGTACCCAGACATTCTGAGTATATGTTCACTGACAGAACTATTCTCCTCCATTTTGCAGCTATAGAACTTATTGGAGATTAAATATCTCTCAGTCCGGGCATTTGCTTGAAATATTAACTTCAACTCCTGGAACATCGCATATGCTCCATGATATTTAAAACATCATTGAAGTCCCGGTTCTAAGCCGTAAAGCATGGCACACTGAACTATCGAGTAGTCATCAGCTTTGCTCTGCCAGACATTCATAACATCTAGTGTTGCTCCTGTAGCGGGTTTGTCACCTAGCGGTGCTTCCAGGACGTAATTCTTCTATGCAGAAATGAGGATAATCCTCAAGTTACGGACCCAGTCTATGTAGTTGCTACCATTATCTTTCAACTTAGCTTTCTCTAGGAACGCATTAAAATTCAACGGAACAACAACACGAGCCATCTATCTACAACAACATAGACATGCAAAATACTATCAGGTACTAAGTTCATGATAAATTAAAGTTCAATTAATCATATTACTTAAGAACTCCCACTTAGATAGACATCCCTCTAATCATCTAAGTGATCACGTGATCCATACCAACTAAATCATGTCCGATCATCACATGAGATGGAGTAGTTTTCAATGGAGAACATCCCTATGTTGATCATATCTACTATATGATTCACGCTCGACCTTTTGGTTTCAGTGTTCCGAGGCCATATCTGCATATGTTAGGCTCATCAAGTTTAACCTGAGTATTCCGCGTGTGCAAAACTGGCTTGCACCCATTGTATGTGAACGTAGAGCTTATCACACCCGATCGTCATGTGGTGTCTCGGCACGACGAACTGTAGCATCTGTGCATACTCAGGGAGAACACTTATACCTTGAAATTTAGTGAGAGATCATCTTATAATGCTACCGCCGAACTAAGAAAAATAAGATGCATAAAGGATAAACATCACATGCAATCAATATAAGTGATATGCTATGGCCATCATCATCTTGTGCCTTTGATCTCCATCTCCAAAGCACCGTCATGATCACCACCGTCACTGGCTTGACACCTTGATCTCCATCAAAGCATCGTTGTCATCTCGCCAACTATTGCTTCTATGACTATCGCTACCGCTTAGTGATAAGGTAAAGCAATTACATGGTGATTGCATTTCATACAATAAAGCGGCAACCATATGGCTCCTACCAGTTGCCGATAACAGTGTTACAAAACATGATCATCTCATACAACAATTTATATAATCACGTCTTGACCATATCACATCACAACATGCCCTGTAAAAACAAGTTAGACGTCCTCTACTTTGTTGTTGCAAGTTTTACGTGGCTGCTATGGGCTTCTAGCAAAAACCGTTCTTACCTACGCATCAAAAACCACAACGCGGTATAGTGATTGCTTTTTGATCTTCACAAAGAACCATGTTCATTGAATCTGATTCAACTAAAGTTGGAGAAACAGACACCCACTAGCCACCTGTGTGCAAAGCACGTCGGTAGAACCGGTCTCGCGTAAGCGTGCGCGTAATGTCGGTCTGAGCCGCTTCATCCAACAATACCGTTGAATCAAGAATCAACTAGTGACGGCAAGAAATATGTATATACCCACGCCCACAACTCCTTTGTGTTCTACTCGTGCATATAACATCTACGCATAGACCTGGCTCGGATGCCACTGTTGGAGAACACAATAAATTCAAAAAAAAATCCTACGCACACGCGAGACCCATCTAGGTGATGCATATCAACAAGAGGGGAGAGTGTTGTCCACGTACCCTCGTAGACCGTAAGCAGAAACATTATGACAACGCGGTTGATGTAGTCGTACGTCTTCACGATCCGACCGATCCTAGTACCGAAGATACGACACCTCCGTGATCTGCACACGTTTAACTCGGTGACATCCCACGAACTCTAGATCCAGCTGAGGTCAAGGGAGAGTTGCATCAACACGACGGCGTGGTGACAGTGATGATGAAGCTACCGGTGTAGGGCTTCACCTAAGCACTGCAACGATATAACCGAGGTGGAAACCTGTGGAGGGGGGCACCGCACACGGCTAAGATCAGCTTTGATGTGTTCTAGGGTGCCCCCTCCCCACGTATATAAAGGAGGGAGAGGGAGGCCGTCCGGCCCTCTAGGTGCGCCAAGGGGGAGGAGTCCTCCTCCTAGTAGGAGTAGGACTCCCCCATTTCCTGGTCCCACTAGGAAAAGAAGGAAGAGGGATAAGGAGAAAGGAAAGGGGGGCTTGACCCCCACCCAATTCGGATTGGGATTATGGGGGTGCGCCCTCCACCTGGCTGCCTTCTCTTCTCTCCCACTAAGGCCCAATAAGGCCCATTGACTCCCGGGGGGTTTCGGTAACCCCCCGGTACTTCGGTAATTGCCTGAACTCACCTGAAACCATTCTGATGTCCAAACATAGCCTTCCAATATATCAATCTATATGTCTCGACCATTTCGAGACTCCTCGTCGTGTCCATGATCATATTCGGGACTCCGAACTACCTTCGGTACATCAAAACACATAAACTCATAATACCGATCGTCGCCGAACGTTAAGCATGCGGACCCTATGGGTTCGAGAACTATGTAGACATGACCGAGACTCGTCTCTGGTAAATAACCAATAGCAGAACCTGGATGCTCATATTGGTTCCTACATATTCTACGAAGATCTTTATCGGTCAAACCGCATAAAAACATACGTTGTTCCCTTTGTCATCGGTATGTTACTTGCTCGAGATTCGATCATCGATATCTCAATACCTAGTTCAATCTCGTTACCAGCAAGTCTCTTTACTCATTCCGTAATGCAACATCCCGTAACTAACTCATTAGTCACATTGCTTGCAAGGCTTATAGTGATGTGCATTACCGAGTGGGCCCAAAGATACCTCTCCGACAATCGGAGTGACAAATCCTAATCTCGATCTATGCCAACTCAACAAACACCATCAGAGACACCTGTAGAGCATCTTTATAGTCACCCAGTTACGTTGTGACGTTTGATAGCACACTAAGTGTTCCTCCGGTATTTGGGAGTTGCATAATCTCATAGTCATAGGAACGTGTATAAGTTATGGAGAAAGCAATAACAGTAAACTAAACGATAAAAGTGCTAAGCTAACGCATGGGTCAAGTCAATCACATCATTCTCTAATGATGTGATCCCGTTCATCAAATGACAACTCTTTGTCCATGGCTAGGAAATTTAACCATCTTTGATTAACGAGCTAGTCAAGTAGAGGCATACTAGTGACACTCAATTTGTCTACGTATTCACACATGTACTAAGTTTCCGGTTAATACAATTCTAGCATGAATAATAAAAATTTATCATGATATAAGGAAATATAAATAACAACTTAATTATTGCCTCTAGGGCATATTTCCTTCATCTATGGGGTGCCCCCTGAAGGAAATATGCCCTAGAGGCAATAATAAAGTTATTATTTATTTCCTTATTTCATGATAAATGTTTATTATTCATGCTAGAATTGTATTAACCGGAAACATAATACATGTGTGAATACATAGACAAACAGAATGTCACTAGTATGCCTCTACTTGACTAGCTCGTTGACCAAAGATGGTTGTGTTTCCTAGCCATAGACAAAGAGTTGTCATTTGATTAACGGGATCACATCATTAGGAGAATGATGTGATTGACTTGACCCATTCCTTTAGCTTAGCACTTGATCGTTTAGTATGTTGCTATTGCTTTCTTCATGACTTATACATGTTCCTATGACTATGAGATTATGCAACTCCCGTTTGCCGGAGGAACACTTTGTGTTCTACCAAACGTCACAACGTAACTGGGTGATTATAAAGGAGCTCTACAGGTGTCTCCAAAGGTACATGTTGGGTTGGCGTATTTCGAGATTAGGATTTGTCACTCCGATTGTCGGAGAGGTATCTCTGGGCCCTCTCGGTAATGCACATCACTTAAGCCTTGCAAGCATTGCAACTAATAAGTTAGTTGCAAGATGATGTATTACGGAACGAGTAAAGAGACTTGCCGGTAACGAGATTGAACTACGTATTAAGATACCGATGATTGAATCTCGGGCAAGTAACATACCGATGACAAAAGGAACAACGTATGTTGTTATGCGGTCTGACCGATAAAGATCTTCATAGAATATGTAGGAGCCAATATGAGCATCCAGGTTTCGCTAATGGTTATTGACCGAAGACGTGTCTCGGTCATGTCTACATTGTTCTCGAACCCGTAGGGTCCGCATGCTTAAGGTTTCGATGACAATTATATTATGAGTTTATGAGTTTTGATGTACCGAAGGAGTTCGGAGTCCTGGATGAGATCGGGGACATGACAAGGAGTCTCGAAATGGTCAAGACGTAAAGATCGATATATTGGACGACTATATTCGGACATCGGAAAGGTTCCGAGTGGTTCGGGTATTTTTCGGAGTACCGGGGAGTTACGGGAATATGGGAGAAGAAGTATATGGGCCTTACTGGGCTTTACGGGAGAGGGAGAGGCAGGCCCCCCCCATTGACTAGTCCGAATTGGACTAGGGGGAGGGGCGGCGCCCCCTCCTTCCTTCTCTTCCCTCTTCCCCTTCCTTGTCTCCTACTCCTACTACTTGGAAGGACTCCTAGTTGGACTAGGAAAGGGGGAATCCAATCCCGGTGGGAGTAGGACTCCCCTAGGGCGCGCCATAGAGAGGGCCGGCCCTCCCCTCCTCCACTCCTTTATATACGGGGGCAGGGGCACCCCATAGACACACAAGTTGATCTTCATGATCGTTCTCTTAGCCGTGTGCGGTGCCCCCCTCCACCATACTCCTCGATAATATTGTAGCGGTGCTTAGGCAAAGCCCTGCGACGGTAGAACATCAAGATCGTCACCACGCCGTCGTGCTGACGGAACTCTTCCCTGACACTTTGCTGGATCGGAGTCCGAGGATCGTCATCGAGCTAAACGTGTTCTAGAACTCGGAGGTGCCGTAGTTTCGGTGCTTGATCGGTCGGGCCGTGAAGACGTACAACTACATCAACCGCGTTGTCATAATGCTTCCGCTGTCGGTCTACGAGGGTACGTAGGCAACACTCTCCCCTCTCGTTGCTATGCATCACCATGATCTTGCGTGTGCGTAGGAAATGTTTTGAAATTACTACGTTCCCCAATAGTGGCATCCGAGCCTGGTTTTATGTGTTTATGTTATTTGTACGAGTAGAACACAAGTAAGTTGTGGGCGATATAAGTCATACTGCTTACCAGCATGTCATACTTTGGTTCGGCGGTATTGTTGGATGAAGCGGCCCAGACCGACATTACGCGTACGCTTACGTGAGACTGGTTCTACCGACGTGCTTTGCACACAGGTGGCTGGCGGGTGTCAGTTTCTCCAACTTTAGTTGAACCGAGTGTGGCTACGCCCGGTCCTTGCGAAGGTTAAAACAGCACTAACTTGACAAACTATCGTTGTGGTTTTTGATGCGTAGGTAAGATTGGTTCTTGCTTAAGCCCGTAGCAGCCACGTAAAACTTGCAACAAACAAAGTAGAGGACGTCTAACTTGTTTTTGCAGGGCATGTTGTGATGTGATATGGTCAAGACATGATGCTAAATTTTATTGTATGAGATGATCATGTTTTGTAACCGAGTTATCGGCAACTGGCAGGAGCCATATGGTTGTCGCTTTATTGTATGCTATGCAATCGCCCTGTAATGCTTTACTTTATCACTAAGCGGTAGCGATAGTCGTAGAAGCATAAGATTGGCGAGATGACAACGATGCTACGATGGAGATCAAGGTGTCGCGCCGGTGACGATGGTGATCATGACGTTGCTTCAGAGATGGAGATCACAAGCACAAGATGATGATGGCCATATCATATCACTTATATTGATTGCATGTGATGTTTATCTTTTATGCATCTTATCTTTCTTTGATTGACGGTAGCATTTTAAGTTGATCTCTCACTAATTATCAAGAAGTGTTCTCCCTGAGTATGCACCGTTGCAAAAGTTCTTCGTGCTGAGACACCACGTGATGATCGGGTGTGATAGGCTCTACGTTCAAATACAACGGGTGCAAAACAGTTGCACACGCGGAATACTCAGGTTATACTTGACGAGCCAAGCATATACAGATATGGCCTCGGAACACGGAGACCGAAAGGTCGAGCATGAATCATATAGTAGATATGATCAACATAGTGATGTTCACCATTGAAACTACTCCATCTCACGTGATGATCGGACATGGTTTAGTTGATATGGATCACGTGATCACTTAGAAGATTAGAGAGATGCCTATCTAAGTGGGAGTTCTTTAGTAATATGATTAATTGAACTTTAATTTATCATGAACTTAGTCCTGGTAGTATTAGCATATCTATGTTGTAGATAAATAGCTCGCGTTGTTGCTTCCCTATATTTTATATATGTTCCTAGAGAAAACTAAGTTGAAAGATGTTAGTAGCAATGATGCGGATTGGATTCGTGATCTGAGGTTTATCCTCATTTCTGCACAGAAGAATTATGTCCTTGATGCACCGCTAGGTGACAGACCTATTGCAGGAGCAAATGCAGACGTTATGAACGTTTGGCTAGCTCAATATGATGACTACTTAATAGATTAGTGCACCATGCTTAACGGCTTAGAATCGGGACTTCAAAGACGTTTTGAACGTCATGGACCATATGAGATGTTCCAGTAGTTGAAGTAAATATTTCAAGCAAATACCCGAGTTGAGAGATATGAAGTCTCTAACAAGTTCTATAGCTAAAAGATGGAGGAGAATCGCTCAAGCAGTGAGCATATGCTCAGATTGTCTGGGTACTACAATCGCTTGAATCAAGTGGGAGTTAATCTTCCAGATAAGATAGTGATTGACAGAATTCTCTAGTCACCATCACCAAGTTAGTAGAACTTCGTGATGAACTATAATGTGCAAGGGATAAAAGAAACAATTCCCAAGCTTTTCGTGATGCTGAAATCGACGAAGGTAGAAATCAAGAAAAACATCAAGTGTTGATGGTTGACGAAACCACTAGTTTCAAGAAAAGGGCAAAGGGAAGAAGGGGAACTTCAAGAAGAATGGCAAGCAAGTTGCTGCTCAAGTGAAGAAGCCCAAGTCTGGTCCTAAGCCTGAGACTAAGTGCTTCTACTACAAAGGGACTGGTCACTGGAAGCAGAACTGCCCCAAGTATTTGGCGGATAAGAAGGATGGCAAAGTAAACAACGGTATATTTGATATACAGATTATTGATGTGTATTTTACTAGTGTTCGTAGCAACCCCTCGGTATTTGATGTTGGTTCAGTTGCTAAGAGTAGTAACTCGAAACGGGAGTTGCAGAATGAACAGAAACTAGTTAAGGGTAAAGTGACGATGTGTGTTGGAAGTGGTTCCATGATTAATATGATCATCATCGCAGACTCCCTATACTTTCGGGATTAGTGTTGAACCTAAATAAGTGTTATTTGGTGTTTGCGTTGAGCATGAATATGATTTGATCATGTTTATTGCAATACGGTTATTCATTTAAGTAAGAGAATAAATTGTTGTTCTGTTTACATGAATAAAACCTTATATGGTTACACACCCAATGAAAATGGTTCGTTGGATCTCGATCGTAGTGATACACATATTCATAATATTGAAACCAAAAGATGCAAAGTTAATAATGATAGTGCAACTTATTTGTGGCACTGTCGTTTAGGTCATATTAGTGTAAAGTGCATGAAGAAAATCCATGCTGATGGGCTTTTGGAATCACTTGATTATGAATCAGTTGATGCTTGCGAACCATGCCTCATGTGCAAGATGACTAAGACTCCGTTCTCTGGAACAATGCAGCAAGCAACATATTTGTTGGAAATCATGCATACTGTTGTGCGTGGTCCGATGAATATTGAAGCTCGCGGCAGGTATCATTATTTTCTGATCTTCACAGATGATTTGAGCAGATATGAGTATATCTACTTGATGAAACACAAGTCTGAAACATTTGAAAAGTTCAAAGAATTTCAGAGTGAAGTGGAGAATCATCATAACAAAAATAAAAGTTTCTACGATATGATCGCAGAAGTAAAATATTTGAGTTACGAGTTTGGCCTTCAGTTAAAACAATGTGAAATAGTTTCACTACTCACGCCACCTGGAACACCACAGTGTAATGGTGTGTCTGAACATCGTAACCGTACTTTATTAGATATGGTGCGATCTATGATGTCTCTTACCAATTTACCACTATCGTTTTGGGGTTATGCATTAGAGACAGCTACATTCATGTTAAAAAGGGCACCATCTAAATCCGTTGAGACAACACCGTATGAACTGTGGTTTGGCGAGAAACCTAAGCTGTCGTTTCTTAAAGTTTGGGACTGCAATGCTTATGTGAAAAAGTTTCAACATGATAAGCTCGAACCCAAATCGGAGAAGTAAATCTTCATAGGATACCCAAAAGAAAATGTTGGGTACACCTTCTATCACAGATCCGAAGGCAAGTTATTCATTGCTGAGAATGGATCCTTTCTAGAGAAGGAGTTTCTCTCGAAAGAAGTGAGTGGGAGGAAAGTAGAACTTGATGAGGTAACTGTACCTACTCCCTTATTGGAAAATAGTTCATCACAGAAATCTGTTCCTGTGACTACTACACCGATTAGTGAGGAAGCTAATGATGATGATCATGTAACTTCAGATCAAGTTACTACCGAACCTCGTAGGTAAACCAGAGTGATATCCGCACCAGAGTGGTACGGTAATCCTGTTCTGGAAGTCATGTTACTTGACCATGACGAGCCTACGAACTATGAGGAAGCGATGATGAGCCCAGATTCCGCGAAATGGCTTGAGGCCATGAAATCTGAGATGAGATCCATGTATGAGAACAAAGTATGGACTTTGATTGACTTGCCCAATGATCATTGAGCCATTGAGATTAAATGGATCTTCAAGAGGAAGACGGACGCTGATAGTAGTATTACCATCTACAAAGCTAGAATTGTCGCAAAAAGTTTTTCGACAAGTTCAAGGTGTTGACTATGATGAGAGTTTCTCACTCGTATTTATGCTTACGTCTGTCCGAATCATGTTAGCAATTGCCGCATTTTATGAAATCTGGCAAATGGATAAACAAAATTGCATTCCTTAATGGATTTATTAAAGAAGAGTTGTATACGATGCAACCAGAAGGTTTTGTCAATCCTAAAGGTACTAACAAAATAGGCAAGCTCTAGCGATCCATCTATGGAGTGGTGCAAGCATCTCGGAGTTGGAATATACGCTTTGATAAGTTGATCAAAGCATATAGTTTTATACAGACTTGCGGTGAAGCATGTATTTACAACAAAGTGAGTGGGAGCACTACAGCATTTCTGATAAGTATATGTATGACATATTGTTGATCGGAGATGATGTAGAATTATTCTGCAAAGCATAAAGGAATGTTTGAAAGGAGTTTTTTTCAAAGAAAGACCTCGGTGAAGCTGCTTACATATTGAGCATCAAGATCTATAGAGATAGATCAAGACGCTTGATAAGTTTTTCAATGAGTACATACCTTGACAAGATTTTGAAGTAGTTCCAAATGGAACAGTCAAAGAAGGAGTTCTTGCTTGTGTTACAAGGTGTGAAGTTGAGTAAGACTCAAAACCCGACCACGGCAGAAGATAGAAAGAGAATGAAAGTCATTCTCTGTGCCTCAGCCATAGGTTCTATAAAGTATGTCATGCTGTGTACCAGATCTATTGTATACCCTACACTATGTTAAGCAAGGGAGTACAATAGTGATTTAAGAGTAGATCACTAGACAGCGGTCAAAATTATCCTTAGTGGAATAAGGAAATATTTCTCAATTATGGAGGTGACAAAAGGTTTGTCGTAAAAAATTACGTCGATGCAAGTTTTGACACAGATCTGGATGACTCTAAGTCTCGATCTAGATACATATTGAAAGTGGGAGCAATTAGCTAGAGTAGCTCTGTGCAGAGCATTGTAGACATAGAATTCGCAAAATACTTATGGATTTGTATGTGACAGACCCGTTGACTAAAATTATCTCACAAGCAAAACATAATCACACCTTAGTACTCTTTGGGTGTTAATCACATAAGCGATGTGAACTAGATTACTAACTCTAGTAAACCTTTTGTGTGTAGGTCACATGACGATGTGAACTATGGGTGTTAATCACATGGTGATGTGAACTATTAGTGTTGAATCACATGGTGATGTGAACTAGATTATTGACTCTAGTGCAAGTGGGAGACTGAAGGAAATATGCCCTAGAGGCAATAATAAAGTTATTATTTATTTCCTTATTTCATGATAAATGTTTATTACTCATGCGAGAATTGTATTAACCAGAAACATAATACATGTGTGAATACATAGACAAACAGAGTGTCACTAGTATGCCTCTACTTGACTAGCTCGTTGATCAAAGATGGTTGTGTTTCCTAGCCATAGACAAAGAGTTGTCATTTGATTAACGGGATCACATCATTAGGAGAATGATGTGATTGACTTGACCCATTCCGTTAGCTTAGCACTTGATCGTTTAGTATGTTGCTATTGCTTTCTTCATGACTTATACATGTTCCTATGACTATGAGATTATGCAACTCCCGTTTGCCGGAGGAACACTTTGTGTGCTACCAAACGTCACAACGTAACTGGGTGATTATAAAGGAGCTCTATAGGTGTATCCAAAGGTACAAGTTGGGTTAGCGTATTTCGAGATTCAGATTTGTCACTCCGATTGTCGGAGAGGTATCTCTGGGCCCTCTCGGTAATGCACATCACTTAAGCCTTGCAAGCATTGCAACTAATGAGTTAGTTGCGAGATGATGTATTACGGAATGAGTAAAGAGACTTGTCGGTAACGAGATTGAACTAGGTATTAAGATACCGACGATCGAATCTCGGGCAAGTAACATACCGATGACAAAAGGAACAACGTATGTTGTTATGCGGTCTGACCGATAAAGATCTTCGTAGAATATGTAGGAGCCAATATGAGCATCCAGGTTCTGCTATTGGTTATTGACCAGAGACGTGTCTCGGTCATGTCTACATTGTTCTCGAACCCATAGGGTCCGCACGCTTAAGGTTTCGATGACAATTATATTATGAGTTTATGAGTTTTGATGTACCGAAGGAGTTCGGAGTCCCGGATGAGATCGGGGACATGACGAGGAGTCTCCAAATGGTCGAGACGTAAAGATCGATATATTGGATGACTATATTCGGACATCGGAAAGGTTCGGAGTGGTTCGGGTATTTTTCGGAGTACCTGGGAGTTACGGGAATACGGGAGAAGAAGTATATGGGCCTTATTGGACTTTAGGGGAGAGGGAGAGGCAGGCCGCGCCCCCCCCCCCCCATTGACTAGTCCGAATTGGACTAGGGGGAGGGGCGGCGCCCCCTCCTTCCTTCTCTTCCCTCTTCCCCTTCCTTGTCTCCTACTCCTACTACTTGGAAGGACTCCTAGTTGGACGAGGAAAGGGGGAATCCTACTCCCGGCGGGAGTAGGACTCCCCTAGGGCGCACGATAGAGAGGGCCGGCCCTCCCCTCCTCCACTCCTTTATATACGGGGGCAGGGGGCACCCCATAGACACACAAGTTGATCTTCGTGATCGTTCTCTTAGCCGTGTGCGGTGCCCCCCTCCACCATACTCCTCGATAATATTGTAGCGGTGCTTAGGCGAAGCCCTGCGACGGTAGAACATCAAGATCGTCACCATGCCGTCGTGCTGACAGAACTCTTCCCCGACACTTTGCTGGATCGGAGTCCGGGGATCGTCATCGAGCTGAACATGTGCTAGAACTTGGAGGTGCCGTAGTTTCGGTGCTTGATCGGTCGGGCCGTGAAGACGTACGACTACATCAACCGCGTTTTCATAACGCTTTCGCTGTCGGTCTACGAGGGTACGTAGACAACACTCTCCCCTCTTGTTGCTATGCATCACCATGATCTTGCGTGTGCGTAGGAAATTTTTTGAAATTACTACATTCCCCAACACCCCCTCCCCCATATATAAAGGGGGGAGGAAGAGAGGGGTGGCCCTCATAGGGCGCGCCCAAGGGGGGAGTCCTACTCCCGGTAGGTGTAGGTTTCCCCCCTTCCTAGTTGGAGTAGGAGAAGAAGGAAGAGGGGGAGGGAGAGAAGGAAAGGGGGGCCGGCCCCCCACCCCAATTCGTATTGGGCTTGGGGGGTGCCCTCCACCTGGCCGCCTCCTCCTCTCTTCCACTAAGGCCCAATAAGGCCCATTGACTCCCCGGGGGGTTCCGGTAACCTCCCGGTACTCCGAAAAATGCCCAAACTCATCCGGAACCATTCCGGTGTCAAAACATAGCCTTCCAATATATCGATCTTTATGTCTTGACCATTTCGAGCCTCCTTGTCATGTCCGTGATCACATCCGGGACTCTGAACTGCCTTCGGTACATCAAAACACATAAACTCACAATACCGATCGTCATCGAACGTTAAGCGTGCGGACCCTACAGGTTCAAGAACTATGTAGACATGACTGAGACTCATCTCTGGTCAATAACCAATAGAGGAACCTGGATGCTCATATTGGTTCCTACATATTCTACGAAGATCTTTATCGGTCAAACCGCATAACAACATACGCTGTTCCCTTTGTCATCGGTATGTTACTTGCCCGAGATTCGATCATCGGTATCACCATACCTAGTTCAATCTCGTTACCGGCAAGTCTCTTTACTCGTTCTGCAATGCGTCATCCCGCAACTAACTCATTAGTCACATTGCTTGCAAGGCTTATAGTGATGTGCATTACCAAGAGGGCCCAGAGATACCTCTCCGACAATCAGAGTGACAAATCCTAATCTCGATCTATGCCAACTCAACAAACACCATCAGAGACACCTGTAGAGCATCTTTGTAATCACCCAGTTATGTTGTGACGTTCTATAGCACACTAAGTGTTCCTCCGGTATTCGGGAGTTGCATAATCTCATAGTCATAGGAACATGTATAAGTCCTGAAGAAAGCAATAACAATAAACTAAACGAACATAGTGCTAAGCTAACGGATGGGTCTAGTTCATCACATCATTCTCCAATGATGTGATCCCGTTCATCAAATGACAACACATGTCCATGGCAAGGAAACTTAACCATCTTTGATTAACGAGCTAGTCAAGTAGAGGCATACTAGGGACACTTTGTTTGTGTATGCATTCACACATGTACTAAGTTTCCGATTAATACAATTCTAGCATGAGTATAAACATTTATCATGATATAAGGAAATATAAATAACAACTTTATTATTGCCTCTAGGGCATATTTCCTTCAGTCTCCCACTTGCACTAGAGTCAATAATCTAGTTCACATCGTCATGTGATTTCACACCAATAGTTCACATCTTTATGTGATTAGTTCACGTCTTCATGTGACTAATACCCAAAGGGTTTACTATAGTCAATAATATAGGTCACATCGCTACGTGATTAGCACCCAAAGAGTGATCATGTTTTGCTTGTGAGAGAAGTTTAGTCTACGGGTCTGCAACATTCATATCCGTATGTATTTTGCAAATTTCTATGTCTACAATACTCTGCACGGAGCTACTCTAGCTAATTTCTCCCACTTTCAATATGTATCTAGATCAAGACTTAGAGTCATCTAGATCGGTGTAAAAAGCTTGCATCAACGTAACTCTTTACGACGAACTCTTTTATCACCTCCATAACCGAGAAATATTTCCTTAGTCCTCTAAGGATAATTTTGACCGCTGTCCAGTGATCTACTCCTAGATCACTATTGTACTCCCTTGCCAAAATCATGCTAAGGTATACAATAGGTCTGGTACACAGCATAGCATACTTTATAGAACCTATGACTGAGGCATAGGGAATGACTTTTCATTCTCTTTCTATTCTCTGTCGTGGCCAGGTTTTGAGTCTTTACTCAATTTCACACCTTACAACTCAGACAAGAACTCCTTTTTTTGACTGATCCATTTTGAACTCCTTCAGAATCTTATCAAGGTATGTACTCATCGAATGTCTTATCGAGCGTCTTGATCTATCTTTATATATCTTGATGCCCAATATGTAAGTAGCTTTACATGCAATTCTTTCTTTGAAAAACTCCTTTCAAATTCTCCTTTATGCTATCCAGAAATTCAGTATCATTTCCGATCAATAATATGTCATCCACATATAATATCAGAAATGTTACAGAGCTCCCACTCACTTTCTTGTAAATACAGGCTTCTCCAAAAGACTGTATAAAACTATATGCTTTGATCAACTCATCAAAGCGTATATTCCAACTCCAAGATGCTTGCACCAGTCCATAGATGGATCGTTGGAGCTTGCACACTTTGTTAGCACCTTTAGGATTGAGAAAACCTTCTGGTTGCATCATATACAACTCTTCTTTAATAAATCCATTAAGGAATGTAGTTTTGATATCCATTTGCCAGATTTCAGAAAAAGCGGCAATTGCTAACATGATTTGAACAGACTTTTAAGCATCGATACGAGTGAGAAAATCTCACCATAGTCAACACCTTGAACTTGTCGAAAACCTTTTGCGGCAATTCAAGCTTTTTAGATAGTAACGCTACTATCAGTGTCTATCTTCCTCTTGAAGATCCATTTATTCTGAATGGCTCACCGATCATCAGGCAAGTCAATCAAAGTCCATACTTTGTTCTCATACATCGATCCCATCTCAGATTTCATGGCCTTAAGCCATTTCGCGGAATCTGGGCTCATCATCGCTTCCTCATAGTTCGTATGTTCATCATGGTCTAGTAACATGACTTTCAGAACAGGATTACCATGCCACTCTGGTGCGGAACGTACTCTGGTTGACCTACCAGGTTTGGTAGTAACTTGATCTGAAGTTTCATGGTCATCATCATTAACTTCCTCACTAATTGGTGTAGGCCTCACTCGAACTGATTTCAGTGATGAGCTACTTTCCAATTCAAGAGAAGGTACAATTACCTCATCAAGTTCTACTTTCCTCCCACTCACTTCTTCCGAGAGAAACTCCTTCTCTAGAAAGGATCCATTTTTAGCAACAAAGATCTTACCTTCGGATCTGTGATAGAAGGTGTACCCAATAGTTTCTTTTGGGTATCCTATGAAGACGCACTTCTCCGATTTGGGTTTGAGCTTATCAGGATGAAACTTTTTCATATAAGCATCGCAACCCCAAACTTTAAGAAATGACAGCTTAGGTTTCTTGCTAAACCACAGTTCATACTTGAATGCAGCTGTCTCCAATGCATAACCCCAAAACGATAGTGGTAAATCGGTAAGAGACATCATAGATTGCACCATATCTAATAAAGTATGGTTACGACGTTCGGACACACCATTACGCTGTGGTGTTCTAGGTGGCGTGAGTTGCGAAACTATTCTACATTGTTTCAACTGAAGGCCAAACTCGTAACTCAAATATTTCGTCTCCACGATCAGATCGTAGAAACTTTATTTTCTTGTTACGATGATTCACCACTTCACTTTGAAATTCTTTGAACTTTTCAAACGTTTCATACTTGTGTTTCATTAAGTAGATATACTCATACCTGCTCAAATCATCTGTGAAGGTCAGAAAATAACGATACCCTCCGCAAGCATCAACACTCATCGGACCGCATACATCGGTATGTATTATTTCCAATAAGTCAGTTGCTCGCTCCATTGTACCGGAGAACGGAGTTTTAGTCATCTTGCCCATGAGGCATGGTTCGCAAGCATCAAGTGATTCCAAAATCCCATCAGCATGGAGTTTTTTCATGCGCTTTACAACAATATGACCTAAATGGCAGTGCCACAAATAAGTTGCACTATCATTATTAACTTTGCATCTTTTGGCTTCAATATTATGAATATGTGTATCACTATGATCGAGATTCAGTAAACCATTCACCTTGGGTGTATGACCACAGAAGGTTTTATTCATGTAAACAGAATAACAATTATTCTTTGACTTAAACGAATAACCGTATTTCAATAAACATGATCCAATCATATTATGCTCAACACAAACACTAAATAACATTTATTTTAGGTTCAACACTAATCCCTAAGGTAAAGGGAGTGTGCGATGGTGATCTTATCAACCTTGGAATCACTTCCAACACACATCGTCACCTCGCCCTCAACTAGTTTTTGTTCATTTTGTAACTCCTGTTTCCAGTTACTAAACACAGCAACTGAACCAGTATCAAATATCCTGGGGTTACTATGAACACCAGTAAAGTACACATCAATAACATGTATATAAAATATACTTTTGTTCACTTTGCCATCCTTCTTATCCACCAAGTATTTGGGGCAGTTCCGCTTCCAGTGACGATTACCTTTGCAGTAGAAGCACTCGGTTTCAGGCTTAGGTCTAGCTTTGGGCTTCTTCACGGGAGTGGCAACTTGCTTGCCATTTTTCTTGAAGTTCCCTTTCTTTCCCTTGCTCTTTTACTTGAAACTAGTGGTCTTGTCAACCATCAACACTTGATGCTTTTTCTTGATTTCTACCTTCACCAATTTCATCATCGCGAACAGCTTGGGAATCGTTTCTGTTATCCCTTGCATATTATAGTTCATCACGAAGTTCTAGTAACTTGGTGATAGTGGCTACAGAACTCTGTCAATCACTATCTTATCTGGAAGATTAACTCCCACTTGATTCAAGTGATTGTAGTACTCAGACATTCTAAGCACATGCTCACTAGCTGAGCTATTCTCCTCCATCTTGTAGGCAAAGTACTTGTCGGAGGTGTCATACCTCTTAACACGAGCATGAGCATGAAATACCAATTTCAGCTCTTGGAACATCTCATATGCTCGATGGCGTTCAAAAAGTTTTTGAAGTCCCGGTTCTAAGACGTAAAGTATGGCGCAGTAAACTATCAAGTAGTCATCATACTGAGCTTGTCAAATGTTCATAAGTCTGCATCTGCTCCTGCAAAAGGTCCGTCACCTAGCAGTGCATCAAGGACACAATTCTTCTATGCAGCAATGAGGATAATCCTCAAATCACGGAGCTAGTACGCATCATTGCTACTAACATCTTTCAACATAGTTTTCTCTAGGAACATATCATAAATAAAACGGGGAAGCTATACGCGAGCAATTGATCTACAACATAGATATGCAAATACAATCAAGACTAAGTTCATGATAAATTAAAGTTCAATTAATCATATTACTTAAGAACTCCCACTTAGATAGACATCCCTCTAATCATCTGAGTGATCATGTGATCCATATTAACTAAACCATGTCCGATCATCACGTGAGATGGAGTAGTTTTCAATGGTGAACATCACTATGTTGATCATATCTACTATATGATTCATGCTCGACCTTTCGGTCTTAGTGTTCCAAGGCCATATCTTTATATGCTAGGCTCGTCAAGTTTAAACCAAATATTCTGCTTGTGCAAAACTGGCTTGCACCCATTGTATGTGAACGTAGAGCTTATCACACCCGATCATCACGTGGTGTCTCAGCACGAAGAACTGTCGCAACAGTGCATACTCAGGGAGAACACTTATACCTTGAAATTTAGTGAGAGATCATCTTATAATGCTACCGCCGTACTAAGCAAAATAAGATGCGTAAAGGATAAACATCACATGCAATCAAATATAAGTGATATGATATGTCCATCATCATCTTGTGCCTTTGATCTCCATCTCCAAAGCACTGTCATGATCACCATCGTCACCTACTTGACACCTTGATCTCTATCGTAGCATCGTTGTCATCTCGCCAACTATTGCTTCTACGACTATCGCTACCGCTTAGTGATAAAGTAAAGCAATTACATATCGATTGCATTTCATACAATAAAGCGACAACCATATGGCTCCTGCCAGTTGCCGATAACAGTGTTACAAAACATGATCATCTCATACAACAATTTATATAATCACGTCTTGACCATATCACATCACAACATGCCCTGCAAAAACAAGTTAGACGTCCTCTACTTTGTTGTTGCAAGTTTTATGTGGCCGCTACGGGCTTCTAGCAAGAA
This sequence comes from Triticum monococcum, assembly GCA_034509565.1. Taxonomy (NCBI): domain Eukaryota; kingdom Viridiplantae; phylum Streptophyta; class Magnoliopsida; order Poales; family Poaceae; genus Triticum; species Triticum monococcum. The sequence continues at coordinate 231,465,679 of CM067842.1, read as the reverse complement.
CCATTCTTACCTACGCATCAAAAACCACAACGTGGTATAGTGATTGCTTTTTGATCTTTAGAAAGAACCATGTTCATTGAATCCGATTCAACTAAAGTTGAAGAAACAAACACCCACTAACCACCTGTGTGCGAAGCACATTGGTAGAACTAGTCTCGCGTAAGCATACACGTAATGTCGGTCTAAGCCGCTTCATCCAACAATACCGCTGAATCAAGAATCAACTAGTGATGGCAAGCAATATGTATATACCCACGCCCACAACTCCTTTGTGTTCTACTCGTGCATATAACATCTACGCATAGACCTGGCTCGGATGCCACTGTTGTGGAACATAGTATTTCAAAAAAATCCTACGATCACGCAAGATCTATCTAGGAGATGTATAGCAATGAGAGGGGGAGAGTATGTCTGCGTACCCTTGTTGACCGAAAGCGGAGGCATTATGAAACGCGGTTGATGTAGTCGAATGTCTTTGCGATCCAACCGATCAGGTACCGAACGCACGACACCTCCGTGATCTGCACACGTTCAGCTCGGTGACGTCCCTCGTACTCTTGATTGATCTAGTTGAGGCCAAGGGAGAGTTTTGAAAGCACGACGGCGTGATGACGATGATGATGAAGTTACCGATGCAGGGCTTCGCCCAAGCACTACAACGACATGACCGAGGTGGAATTCTGTGGAGGGGGCACCGCACACGGCTAAACAATCAACTTGTGTGTCTATGGGGTGCCCCCTCCCCCGTATATAAAGGGGGGAGGAAGAGAGGGCCGGCCCTCATAGGGCGCGCCCAAGGGGGGAGTCCTACTCCCAGTAGGAGTAGGTTTCCCCCCTTCCTAGTTGGAGTAGGAGAAGAAGGGAGAGGGAGAGTGAGAGGGAGAGAAGGAAAGGGGGGGCGCCCTCCACCTAGCCGCCTCCTCCCCTCTTCCACTAAGGCCCGATAAGGCCCATTGACTCCCCGGGGGGTTCCGGCAACCTCCCGGTACTTCGAAAAATGCCTGAACTCATCCGGAACCATTCTAGTGTCCAAACATAGCCTTCCAATATATCGATCTTTATGTCTTGACCATTTAGAGACTCCTCGTAATGTCCGTGATCACATCCGGGACTCCGAACTGCCTTTGGTACATCAAAACACATAAACTCACAATACAGATCGTCATCGAACGTTAAGCGTGCGGACCCTACGGGTTCGAGAACTATGTAGACATGACCGAGACTCATCTCCGGTCAATAACCAATAGAGGAACCTGGATACTCATATTGGTTCCTATATATTCTACGAAGATCTTTATCGGTCAAACCGCATAACAACATACGTTGTTGCCTTTGTCATCGGTATGTTACTTGCCCGAGATTCGATCATCGATATCACCATACCTAGTTCAATCTCGTTACCGGAAAGTCTCTTTACTCGTTCTACAATGCATCATCCCGCAATTAACTCATTAGTCACATTGCTTGCAAGGCTTATAGTGATGTGCATTGCCGAGAGGGCCCAGAGATACCTCTCCGACAATCGGAGTGACAAATACTAATCTCGATCTATACCAACTCAACAAACAACATCGGAGACACCTGTAGAGCATCTTTATAATCACCCAGTTATGTTGTGACGTTTGATAGAACACTAAGTGTTCCTCCGGTATTCGAGAGTTGCATAATCTCATAGTCATAGGAACATGTATAAGTCATGAACAAGGCAATAGCAATAAACTAAACGATCATAGTGCTAAGCTAACGGATGGGTTTAGTCCATCACATCATTCTCTAATGATATGATCCCATTCATCAAATGACAACACATGTTCATGGCTAGGAAACTTAACCATCTTTGATTAACGAGCTAGTCAAGTAAGGCATACTAGGGACACTCTGTTTGTCTATGTATTCACACATGTACTAAGTTTCCGGTTAATACAATTCTAGCATGAATAATAAACATTTATCATGATATAAGGAATAACAACTTTATTATTGCCTCTAGGGCATATTTCCTTCAATTCCTTCCCTCGTCGTCCGGGCTCTACCCTCGTCGTAGGGCTGGACCGCTCCCAGCTACGGTCCATTGCTCGTCTCGCGCCCGTGGCTTCGGGACAGAGCTCGTCTTGCGCCCGACAGAAGGACCGAGCTCGTCGCGCCCCCGGCAGCAGGACCGACCTCGTCTCGCGCCCGGCGTTTCGACCGAGCTTGTCTTGCATCCGCTGCAGCAAGACGGGTCGATGGAGGCCATTTTTGGCCGGCCCTTTGGGTCTCGACGCGGGGAGGGGGGCAGGGGTGTGAAAGGAGCGGCCTTTTCTACTCATCTCTTTGGTTGGGGTAGCAACGGGTCTTGTGACGCCCCCGATTTAATCGTACACCAATCATACACGCAAACATGTACGATCAAGATCAGGGACTCACGGGTGGATATCACAACACAACTCTACAAATAAAATAAGTCATACAAGCATCATATTACAAGCCAGGGGCCTCGAGGGCTCGAATACAAGAGCTCGATCATAGACGAGACAGCGGAAGCAACAATATCTGAGTACAGACATAAGTTAAACAAGTTTGCCTTAAGAAGGCTAGCACAAACAGGGATACAGATCGAAAGAGGCGCAGGCCTCCTGCCTGGGATCCTCCTAAACTACTCCTGGTCGTCGTCAGCGGGCAGCACGTAGTAGTAGGCACCTCCGGTGTAGAAAGAGTCGTCGTCGACGGTGGTGTCTGGATCCTGGGCTCCAACATCTGGTTGCGACAACCAGGTAGAAGGGATAGGGGGAAAAGAAGGAGAAAGCAACCATGAGTACTCATCCAAAGTACTCGCAAGCAAGGAGCTACACTACATATGTATGCATTGGTATCAACTAGAATAAGGCTATTATAAGTGGACTGAACTGCAGAAAGCCGGAATAAGAGGGGGATAGCTAGTCCTGTCGAAGAATACGCTTCTGGCAGCCCCCGTCTTGCAGCATGTAGAAGAGAATAGACTGAAGTCCTCCAAGTAGCATCGCATAGCATAATCCTAACCGATGATCCTCCCCTCATCGCCCTGTTAGAGAGCGATCACTGGGTTATATCTGGCACTTGGAAGGGTGTGTTTTATTAAGTATCCGGTTCTAGTTGTCATAAGGTCAAGGTACAACTCCGGGTCGTCCTTTTACCGAGGGACACGGCTATTCGAATAGATAAACTTCCCGACAGGGGTGCACCACATACCCCAACACGCTCGATCCCATTTGGCCGGACACACTTTCCTGGGTCATGCCTGGCCTCGGAAGATCAACACGTCGCAGCCCTACCTAGGCACAACAGATAGGTCAGCACGCCGGTCTAAATCCTATGGTGCAGGGGTCTGGGCCCATCGCCCTTTGCACACCTGCATGTTGCGTACGCGGCCGGAAGCAGACCTAGCCTAGTGGCTTTCCAGTCCAATCCGGCGCGCGCCACTCAGTCGCTGACGTCACGAAGGCTTCGGCTGATACCACGACGCCAGGATACCCATAACTACTCCCGCGTAGATGGTTAGTGCGTATAGACCAAATGGCCAGACTCAGATCAAATACCCAGATCTCGTTAAGCGTGTTAAGTATCCGCGAACGCCGACCAGGGCCAGGCCCACCTCTCTCCTAGGTGGTCGGAACCTGCCCTGTCGCTCCGCCACAAAGTAACACTCGGGGGCCGTCGGGAACCCAGGCCCACCACTACCTGGGTGGAACCACCTGCCCCTTCAGCCCCCAACTCCGAACAGTACCACAGGTAATGTAACAGTGTAAAGTATATAGTATATGCCCGCGATCACCTCCCGAAGTGATCACGGCCCAGTAGTATAGCATGGCAGACGGACAAGAGTGTAGGGCCACTGATGGAACACTAGCATCCTATACTAGGCATGTAGGATTGCAGGTAAAGGTAACAACAGTAATAACAAGGACAGGCTATGCATCAGGATAGGAATAACGGAAAGCAGTATCATGCTACACTACTCTAATGCAAGCAGTATAGAAGAGAGTAGGCGATATCTGGTGATCAAGGGGGGGCTTGCCTGGTTGCTCAGACAAGGAGGGGTCGTCGGTGACGTAGTCGACCACAGGGGCATCAGCATCGTCACGGGGTCTACCGGAAAGAAGTAACGGAGGGGGAACACAATAAATAACGGAGCAATCAAATGTAACACAAGGCAATACGCGATAATACGTTGTGCTAGGGGTGACCTAACGTAGGGATAGGTGATACCGGCGAAGGGGGGAAACATCCGGGAAGTATTCCTGGTGTTTTGCGTTTTTGGACAGATGAACCGGAGAGGGAAAGTTGCGTGTTCGATAGGTTAGGGATGTGTGGCGGACGAACGGGCTGCGTATCCGGATTCGTCTCGTTGTTCTGAGCAACTTTCATGTAGAAAACTTTTCCATCCGAGCTACGGTTTATTTTATATTAATTTTAAAATATTTAAATCATTTTTAATTTTTGGATTTAATTTAATTCAAAACTAAATTAGTATTTAAATGCTATGGGTACACAGGAAGTGTACCCAGAATTGTGCACCTGAGGCTGACAGGTGGGGACAGTTGACTTAGTCAACTACCCAGTTAGCAGTTGACTGGTCAGCTTGACTAGTCAAAGGGGTCTAGTGGGACCCTCCTGTCAATGACTAGGCTAGTCCAGTCAGCAGTTTGACTTGGTCAAACTGGACAGGGGGTCCACCTGTCATTGGCTGATACTTTAACAGATCGTTTTTAATGGGATAATTAGTTGACGGGGCCCATCTGTCAGTTTCCCATATGTTTTAACCAATTGTTTAAATCAGTGAAATTAGAGGTGAGGCCCTACTATCATAGACACATCAAGCTAATTACAAGTTAACTAGCTATTTAAGCTAGTTTGATTAATTTTAATTAAAAATTGATTATTACCATTATTCTTTTTACACATTTATTTTTTTGTTCTTATCCCAAGGCGGGCCCCAACGGTCAGTGGCTCAACCGAGCCACTCGGGGATGGGCATGCGAGCACACGCGCAGAGGCATGGCTGCGGCCGAAGTAGGGCGCCGACGAGCAGGAGCGTCGGGGCAGGCATGCATGGCGCAGGGCGCGCACGGCCATGGCAGCAGGTGCGAGCGGGAGGAGGCCGCGGTGGCGCGCTGGTGCGGACACAGCAAAGGGGCAGACGGAGGTGCAGCACCACGGGGACCGGGCGCGGTGTGCGCGGCGATACGCGCAGGCGCGCAAGCAGGGGCAGGGGGTCGTGGTGGCCGGCAGGGGCGGGGCACGACGGCGATGCGCGGGTGGCAGCCGGAGCAGGGCAGAGGAGGAGGAGCAGCGCTCACGGTGGGGTTGTAGGGGTTCGGGGGCAGCGTGTTCGGAGAGGGGTCGAGGAGGTCCGGCGATGCGGCACCAGCGAGGTCCAGGCGGGGCGGCGGTGTCCTGGCGTGGGAGGGGGGGCGCCGAGCTCCGGGCGCTGGCGTCGGGGACGGGATCGGGCCCGATCCGATCTGGATGGGGGGGCGCGTCGTGGTGGGGGGAAATGGGTGGTAGCACTGGGGCGATGGGATCGGGGGGGCGATGACGGGCGGCGGCGAGGCGGCCTCGGCCGGCGAAGCCACCGGGCGACGACCGGCGATGGCGCTCGGGGCGAGGGGCGCCCGGATCGAGGAGAGGGGGAGGGGACTGGATCGGGGGGTTGAGCCCTCGATCTCGATCCAGATCGAGGAGGGAGTGGGCGATGTGGGGGGAGGAGTGGGGTAGTGCGGGTGTTAGGGTTTCGGGGCAAGGGGTGGGGGTAAGGTGAATGGGGGTGGCCGGCTGGGCCTTTGCCCAGTTGGGCCGGTTGGTGGTCTGGCCGGCTGGGCCGTCTGGCCCAGTGGGGGGGTCCTTTTATATTTTTTTTTTGTTTGTTTTCTGTTTTTTTGTATTTTCTTTTCTCTTTTTATTTGTAGTTTCTTTTATTTTTTAGTTTTATAAAAATCACCACTAGTGCCTAAATTTGTATTTATCAACAAACTACTATGAGATTAATTCTCAACCCATAATAAAATAGTTTTAGCATTTTATAAATTCAATAGGCATTTGTTTAATCGTTTCCGCTACTGTTTTAAATTGTTATAGAGCCTTTAAACATTTTATCAAAGTTTGGTTTCTCCACCATAATTACTTATGATTTATTTGCCACAACCCGAACATTTTAGTTTTGACGTTTGAAAATTTTTCTAGTTTGACTTTATTTAAAATTTGAATTTGAACGAGTTTTGAATCATCGCGAGATTATCAACAGTAATCGTGGTGATGTGGCAACACTAGCAGAGGTTTACTGTAGCTTAATTACCCGGGCGTCACAATTCTCCTCCACTACAAGAAATCTCGTCCCGAGATTTAGGAGGGGAAGTAATGGGGAAGGGATTTGGTTGCGAAATTCTAACGAGCCTTCTCGGTCGTAGTGGCTCTTCTTGAAGAGGTAGACTCATAGCATCGATGTCTTCATTCCTATGCATCAATGTATCATGATGAAGTTGTCATCCTTTCTTCGGAGTCTTCATTGTACGTATGAAGGACACGGGGTAACTTCGAAAAATGGACCTCTGAAAGATTGACTATCTGGTCGATAACATCGGGGATGTGTGGTAGAAAGTATCTCTCGAATAGAAACTTAAGGAAATATCGAGAGTGAAGTAAGAAGGTACCATGAGAAGTTTCAAGCGGGTAGTTAATCGCTTGATACCTAATCAAAAGGTGAGAGGGTTTCAGGACACGTGAAGTATTACCAGAATAGATCACTAGGAATCATGGCTCATGAATTGCATATAAAGCCACGCGCGAGGAATAACTTTGGGAACATGTGGTGTACAGGAGAGTCAGGTTTTGATCCTGTGGAACTATGGGTTATGGGCCCACCATGTGTGTTAAAAGTAGGAAGGGTGGTGACATCTCGCGTGATTATGTAAGAAAGGCATGTCAGAGGATTGCCTGTCGTTTATCTCGGCAACAACATCGGTACCAAGGGCGAGGAACGAAGAGAACCATTTTCCTGCCCGTCGAAACGAGGCGGACCAATAGGCAAAGTTCTCGTTCATCGGTGGTTACCGGAATGTCAACAACAATAGTAACAGGGTCTTACTGACAGAGTTGTACGCTGAGGTGCTTATAAAAGCAGTGACGTATTACTGCGTAGATCATATAAACCTCAAGAAGGTTAAACAGAACAATGGAAAGGAAAATGTGATTATCAGATTAAACAGAACAATGGAAAGGAAAAATGTGTTTAAGCACATATTTCAGGGGTATATCCTTCCCAATACAAGCCTAGTATGATACCCAAGACCGGATAGAAGGTAGAAACCCACTTAGGTAAGGGGAGAGGAATTTCATGGCGTTACCCATACAACGGTGTTTGGATAGTTGAGCAAGAAACAATTAGTATTGGGCTTCAACTGTTCTTGTTGAAGAACGGAGTACCATAAACGTGCTTCGAGATAGCATTGACATGGTCAACAGGTGATAATCAGACTTTGGAAACAAAAAGGATCCATTAGGAATAACTTGTAGAATAAGTCTTATAGTTTCCTCATGGAAGAATGGATAACATTGCTAAAAGGGAACTATAACAATAGGGCCTCCGGCCAGGTGGGCTAGGTATGATACCACCTTACCGGGTCATCTAAAGACCAACGTTATAACTCTTGGAAATATGTTCCAACCATCATATCTGACCGAGATTCAGATTTGATTTGTGTCAGGATACCTCAGACTCGGGATGCCTGAGAAGAAAAGGTGCAACACAATTTGATGAGATGACATTGTGAGATTCTCAGAAGTGATCTATGTAAGTGAGCTCTGAAACAAGAGGTCATCAGTAAACCAAGGAGAGGATGAGGAGGTGGCTGATAGGCTCAGCAACAAATCATCGAGATTTCCAAAGGATTGATTTCCACAATTATGTGAACAAGGAAATATCATTTGTCGGATCAAATGTCATAATGATGTATGCTTGAGGGAAACATACACAACTGAACAATGATAGAAGGGTGCACCCAGGAATCTGGACTAGGTAGCACGATCAATGTTTGAATGATGATTCAATAATCAATAGACTTAGAATGAAACTGTGGACCAATAACTTCAAGCAATAGGGTTGCTAGAAGTTTAGAATTTACACATCACAGACCATTTATCGGTATTCCGGTTAGAAACAACACGGAGACCAAGAAATGAACGCAAAAGGTGAGAGATATTACTATATCAAGAATTCTCAAGAGGTGGTAAAATTACCACGACATTCTTGACATAAAAGGTGGTAACATTCCAAGGTAAAGAAGAACAAATGCTGGATAGCAAGGATCTCAAGGTATAACACAAAACACGAATAAGTTTGTGTTGGAGGGAAGGCAATAAGGTTGTCGATGATAACACAATTCATCGAGGGGCAAGGATGGTATTTCTCATTATGACTTCGATTGATATCCTAGAAGAGCTCATAAGATTGATGATGATCATGACACAATTGTTGAGAGATTTCATGAAGATGTAATCGGTTGGCGATGACATCAAGTCAAATTATGATGCAGCGAAAGTCAAATAATACCTGAAGAAGAACTCATAAGAAGTTATGCAGTTCCATGATAATCTCGAGATACCAGAGGGGGGTAATACTCGATGACAGGTCAAGTAGAGGTTGGCCTGGGGTATTGCTCTACAAAAGACAAGCGCTTAAACTTGCACGCGAAATGGTATTTAAAGGAGAACATGGTCGGAACCACGATTGCAAAAGGTCAGATCCCAGATATAAGATGAACTTATACCAAAGGATTAATTAATTTAAGAGAAGCTTTAATGATAAGATCTGCATCGTGTCCATGGGCATGAACACAAGTTCAAGGTCGACTCCCACTTCTCCAATGCATAACCTTTCATTCACTTCTCACTTTGATAAAGGCATTAGTGTTGAAAGTTTTATCTGGTGAAATATCAGATGAGTATGACTCGTGAAAACTTCCGAGTTCACACATATAAAGGAAGGCATAGGTTCAACCCGTCAGGGTATCGTGGAAACATATACCACAAGCTTCAATAGTAAGTACGACCAGCTCGATAGCAGAGCATGGTTGGCCAAGCAGATGATACCATTTACCAAGGGCATTATGTATCAGGTAAAGAACTCACAAGAATTTTGGTTGTGAAGGACATTGTCAGATAATAACCCGGCAATGGGTATGGCGATCCACAACGGGGCTGATGTGAGTATCGGTACTCAATCAAAGGAAGAAGGAATGCCATGGCATCGGGTTATGGAAACAACCGACTAATTCAAAGCTTAATGCAAAGAAACTTTATGATCTCCAAATCAAGGGATCAGAAGCAATCGTTCTGATCGAAAATGAATAAGTTCAACAGACTTGGAAGCACAAACAATCAAGGCATTGATTGGTCAAGAACCAGCTCATATCCAAATGACGTCTGAGCCGGAATGATGAATCCTAGGATTCGACTGAGGAATGCGAGCATCCTCAACATATTGAATCAACGGACTTAAAATGATAAAGACAAGGGAGGCCAATAGGATTACGAAACTTATGGGATTAACCATAATGCAAGCAAGCGAGAATTTCAAGAGCAATAGGCTGCTCGGGATTTTCGGAAGATCGAATGATATTTTGAAGTCTTTGGCGGAACACCTGAACAACTGGGAATGAGCGGATACCCGATAAGTGCGAGAATTATCCGTAGGGGTGTATATGTGGATAATGAACTGCAAGGCAGTAGGCACAAAGTATTCTCGGAAAAATAGAGAGAATTTCCAAGGTATCTTGTAATAACAAGATTAACTGGGAATGAACTTATGGACGACAAGTGTATGTATCTTTCCATATGGACTTATCGGTGGTATGGAATTGCAACGGCGAAGGACACAAAGGTCTCGGGGAAACATCGGAGAGTATTGTCAGAATCTTCTGTTGCAGCAGGCGATCATCTGGCCTGAAGGGGCTCTCCAGGAGGAAGTATTTTCGAGAACCTAAAGTTAGATTTTAGCAAAATCACTTAACCCGAATAGAAGAGAGTTCAGAGTCCCAGAGTAAAGATCGAGGAGTAAAATATCCTAATACCACCCGATGGCGACGTGGGCCCAAGGGCCGCACAGCCAAGTTAGTAAAACAATTTCCATCGACTAGACTCAACTTCGGCCAAGGAGTGTGGAAGGGGATTCCTACAGGCAGTCGGCTCTGATACCAACTTGTGACGCCCCCAATTTAATCGTACACCAATCATACACGCAAACGTGTACGATCAAGATCAGGGACTCACGGGTGGATATCACAACACAACTCTACAAATAAAATAAGTCATACAAGCATCATATTACAAGCCAGGGGCCTCGAGGGCTTGAATACAAGAGCTCGATCATAGACGAGACAGCGGAAGCAACAATATCTGAGTACAGACATAAGTTAAACAAGTTTGCCTTAAGAAGGCTAGCACAAACAGGGATATAGATCGAAAGAGGCGCAGGCCTCCTGCCTGGGATCCTCCTAAACTACTCCTGGTCATCATCAGCGGGCAGCACGTAGTAGTAGGCACCTCTGGTGTAGCAAGAGTCGTCGTCGACGGTGGCGTCTGGATCCTGGGCTCCAACATCTGGTTGCGACAACCAGGTAGAAGGGATAGGGGGAAAAGAAGGAGAAAGCAACCATGAGTACTCAGCCAAAGTACTCGCAAGCAAGGAGCTACACTACATATGTATGCATTGGTATCAACTGGAATAAGGCTATTATAAGTGGACTGAACTGCAGAAAGCCGGAATAAGAGGGGGATAGCTAGTCCTGTCGAAGACTACGCTTCTGGCAGCCCCCGTCTTGCAGCATGTAGAAGAGAATAGACTGAAGTCCTCCAAGTAGCATCGCATAGCATAATCCTAACCTATGATCCTCCCCTCGTCGCCCTGTTAGAGAGCGATCACCGGGTTATATCTGGCACTTGGAAGGGTGTGTTTTATTAAGTATCCGGTTCTAGTTGTCATAAGGTCAAGGTACAACTCCGGGTCGTCCTTTTACCGAGGGACACGGCTATTCGAATAGACAAACTTCCCTGCAGGGGTGCACCAGATACCCCAACACGCTCGATCCCATTTGGCCGGACACACTTTCCTAGGTCATGCCCGGCCTCGGAAGATCAACACGTCGCAGCCCTACCTAGGCACAACAGAGAGGTCAGCACGCCGGTCTAAATCCTATGGCGCAGGGGTCTGGGCCCATCGCCCTTTGCACACCTGCACGTTGCGTACGCGGCCGGAAGCAGACCTAGCCTAGTGGCTTTCCAGTCCAATCCGGCGCGCGCCACTCAGTCGCTGACGTCACGAAGGCTTCGGCTGATACCACGACGCCGGGATACCCATAACTACTCCCGCGTAGATGGTTAGTGCGTATAGACCAAATGGCCAGACTCAGATCAAATACCCAGATCTCGTTAAGCGTGTTAAGTATCCGCGAACGCCGACCAGGGCCAGGCCCACCTCTCTCCTAGGTGGTCGGAACCTGCCCTGTCGCTCCGCCACAAAGTAACAGTCGGGGGCCGTCGGGAACCCAGGCCCACCACTACCTGGGTGGAACCACCTGCCCCTTCAGCCCCCAACTCCGAACAGTACCACAGGTAATGTAACAGTGTAAAGTATATAGTATATGCCCGCGATCACCTCCCGAAGTGATCACGGCCCAGTAGTATAGCATGGTAGACGGACAAGAGTGTAGGGCCACTGATGGAACACTAGCATCCTATACTAGGCATGTAGGATTGCAGGTAAAGGTAACAACAGTAATAACAAGGACAGGCTATGCATCAGGATAGGAATAACGGAAAGCGGTATCATGCTACACTACTCTAATGCAAGCAGTATAGAAGAGAGTAGGCGATATCTGGTGATCAAGGGGGGGGGGGCTTGCCTGGTTGCTCAGACAAGGAGGGGTCGTCGGTGACGTAGTCGACCACAGGGGCATCAGCATCGTCACGGGGTCTACCGGAAAGAAGTAACGGAGGGGGAACACAATAAATAACAGAGCAATAAAATGTAACACAAGGCAATACGCGGTAATACGTTGTGCTAGGGGTGACCTAACGTAGGGATAGGTGATACCGGCGAAGGGGGGAAACATCCGGGAAGTATTCCCGGTGTTTTGCGTTTTTGGACAGATGAACCGGAGAGGGAAAGTTGCGTGTTCGATAGGTTAGGGATGTGTGGCGGACGAACGGGCTGCGTATCCGGATTCATCTCGTCGTTCTGAGCAACTTTCATGTAGAAAACTTTTCCATCCGAGCTACGGTTTATTTTATATTAATTTTAAAATATTTAAATCATTTTTAATTTTTGGATTTAATTTAATTCAAAACTAAATTAGTATTTAAATGCTATGGGTACACAGGAAGTGTACCCAGAATTGTGCACCTGAGGCTGACAGGTGGGGACAGTTGACTTAGTCAACTACCCAGTCAGTAGTTGACTGGTCAGCTTGACTAGTCAAAGGGGTCTAGTGGGACCCTCCTGTCAATGACTAGGCTAGTCCAGTCAGCAGTTTGACTTGGTCAAACTGGACAGGGGGTCCACCTGTCATTGGCTGATACTTTAACAGATCGTTTTTAATGGGATAATTAGTTGACGGGGCCCATCTGTCAGTTTCCCATATGTTTTAACCAATTATTTAAATCAGTGAAATTAGAGGTGAGGCCCTACTATCATAGACACATCAAGCTAATTACAAGTTAACTAGCTATTTAAGCTAGTTTGATTAATTTTAATTAAAAATTGATTATTACCATTATTCTTTTTACACATTTATTTTTTTGTTCTTATCCCAAGGCGGGCCCCAACGGTCAGTGGCTCAACCGAGCCACTCGGGGATGGGCATGCGAGCACACGCGCAGAGGCATGGCTGCGGCCGAAGTAGGGCGCCGACGAGCAGGAGCGTCGGGGCAGGCATGCATGGCGCAGGGCGCGCGCGGCCATGGCAGCAGGTGCGAGCGGGAGGAGGCCGCGGTGGCGCGCTGGTGCGGACACAGCAGAGGGGCAGACGGAGGTGCAGCACCACGGGGACCGGGCGTGGTGTGCGCGGCGATACGCGCACACGCGCAAGCAGGGGCAGGGGGTCGTGGTGGCCGGCGGGGGCGGGGCACGACGGCGATGCGCGGGTTGCGGCCGGAGCAGGGCAGAGGAGGAGGAGCAGCGCTCACGGTGGGGTTGTAGGGGTTCGGGGGCAGCGTGTTCGGAGAGGGGTCGAGGAGGTCCGGCGATGCGGCACCAGCGAGGTCCAGGCGGGGCGGCGGTGTCCTGGCGTGGGAGGGGGGCGGCGAGCTCCGGGCGCCGGCGTCGGGGACGGGATCGGGCCCGATCCGATCTGGATGGGGGGCGCGTCGTGGTGGGGGGGGATGGGTGGTGGCGCTGGGGCGATGGGATCGGGGGGGGCGATGACGGGCGGCGGCGAGGCGGCCTCGGCCGGCGAAGCCACCGGGCGACGACCGGCGATGGCGCTCGGGGCGAGGGGTGCCCGGATCGGGGAGAGGGGGAGGGGACTGGATCGGGGGGTTGAGCCCTCGATCTCGATCCAGATCGAGGAGGGAGTGGGCGATGTGGGGGGAGGAGTGGGGTAGTGCGGGTGTTAGGGTTTCGGGGCAGGGGGTGGGGGTAAGGTGAATGGGGGTGGCCGGCTGGGCCTTTGCCCAGTTGGGCCGGTTGGTGGTTTGGCCGGCTGGGCCGTCTGGCCCAGTGGGGGGTCCTTTTATATATTTTTTTGTTTGTTTTCTGTTTTTTGTATTTTCTTTTCTCTTTTTATTTGTAGTTTCTTTTATTTTTTAGTTTTATAAAAATCACCACTAGTGCCTAAATTTTTATTTATCAACAAACTACTATGAGATTAATTCTCAACCCATAATAAAATAGTTTTAGCATTTTATAAATTCAATAGGCATTTGTTTAATATTTTCCGCTACTGTTTTAAATTGTTATAGAGCCTTTAAACATTTTATCAAAGTTTGGTTTCTTTACCATAATTACTTACGATTTATTTGTCACAACCCGAACATTTTAGTTTTGACGTTTGAAAATTTTTCTAGTTTGACTTTATTTAAAATTTGAATTTGAACGAGTTTTGAATCATTGCGAGATTATCAACAGTAATCGTGGTGACGTGGCAACACTAGCAGAGGTTTACTGTAGCTTAATTACCCGGGCATCACATGTCTTGGGTGAGGTGGTGTCAAGGTCTCGGATGCCAGGGCGGCCGCCCTGGTGGTGGTAGCGCGGCGTCATGGGTAGAGCTCGTGGCTTGGTGCTGCCCAATGACCATGGATGTGTGGGTGGCATGGTGGTAGGGGTGTGGCGTTCGGTGACGGTGAGTGTTTGCTGGGGTGAAAACCTGTTCTGTCTTCGGACGGACCGGCAGTGGCGTAGCACGTTACCTTCTTGAAGGCGTCATCGCGGCTCTCATCGGTCATCGTGTCGCTCCAGGGGAAACTCTAACCCCCGGTGTCGGGGATATACCCCGCGGCATAAACCGGCCGAAAGTATAACCCGGCCGGACTGGGCGTTTCATTGGTAAACCGCCAGAGGATTGACGGTTTACGTGTCTGGCGGTTCACTGGTATGACGATTCACGAGCCTGAAGATTCATTGGTGACCCGGCGCGTATTCCAGATGCATGACAAGGCCCAAGAACCAGCAGGCCGGTTTAGGTTAATGGTGAGCTGGTTTAAGAGGAAAGGCATGAGGAACATTTATCTTACAAGGAGTTAAGACCTGGACTTGTATCCGGTTTGTATTAGAGATAGACTAGTCCTAATTCTAATAAGACTCTACATGTAACCCGCCCCTCCAACATATATAAGGAGGGGCAGGGCTCCCCAAAAGGGACAAGATTCACAAGTTCCACAAATTGGACAAGTTAGGTTTAGACAATAGCTTCCAAGATAAAGCACTCTTGTAATCGTGATCATCATCATCAATATCAATAAAGCAGGATGTAGGCTTTTACCTCCACCGTGAGGGGCCGAACCTGGGTAAAACATCACGTCTCTCGTCCCGCTCAACCCCTCTCAAGTTATCACATAGATGCGTTGGTCTCGCGATTAAGTCCTGACACTAAAGACATCTGCCGTGACAATTTCACGACAGTTGACACCCACCGTAAGACATGCGCACGATGGTGTTGAGTTCTTAAAGGGATCTTACTCAAGGAGCGAGAAAATTCATAAGTTTGCGGGTGAAGCAAGAGCCGGCACGGACGGATTGCACCAGATAATCCGGCGAGGGACAGCGCAGATGTCTTAAGCTGCCACATGTCGCTTGAGATCGAGAAGGATCGCGTGAAATCGTCGCACGCGTCGGTGATCCGACGAATCCGACTCTGCTGTTGTGCCTCCACACGTGACCGGTCAATAGGTCCTGGTTGATTTTCAATTAGGACGTCTGATGCAAAAACCGAGTCGGCAAGTGGACAAGACGAGTCCAATCATGTCGCTGTGCAAAGTCGGTCCACCACCCGGACTTGCTCCTGCCAAAGCCCGTTGCTCCTCCGCGAGCCGCCCGTCACTCCGGCTGGCTCGGCATGCCCGGGCTTCTCTCCGTCAAATCGCTATGACTGCCGCGCTGCCACAAGCTGCCGGTCGTCCGGCGTTGACCGGTTCAGACCTCCGCTGCTATTAGTCGCGGCCGTGGAGTCGCCACCTTAAGTCGATCCCGTGACTCTCCTCTACCGGCTGTTGCCGCGCCATATCTGCCAGAACTTTCAATCCGGCTCTACCACAAGCCATGCATATACCCTGCACTGCCATGGAAGACGCCGGCTCCGGTCACCGCAGGTACGGACGCCGCGAGGACTGGACGCGCCGTCGCTGCAGCCCTGTCAACAAGTGAAGCCGGTTCCGTCAAGTTGTCGTTGCTGCTCCCGAGGAGATCAAGCGTGTTTGCTGATACTATTAATCATGGATCACAAGCATCAAGTCCCGATGAAAGTCCTAGCCCGTGTGTGCTTGTCCGCATGGCCTACTGTTGAAAATAAACAGTGCAACAGGATCATATAACAAAATAAAAGAAAAAGGAGATTAAGTCCCAGATGATCGACCGGCCGTTGATATTTTATATTGTCAAAGACAAAGCTACTACTACTTTGCTCAAGCCTGGGAAGTATCTCCCTCATGTGGATAATGGATTCTATCATGCGAGATGCAAGTTCCAGTACTCCCGTCATCAAGGGAAAATTACTATTGAAAAAAAAGGAAAAAAAAAGAAAAGAGTGAATTCAGTACCTCACTGAATCGTCAAGCAAAATTCATCGGATGCTCTCTGTACTAGTGTTCTGGCCACTAAAATTGTTACTCCCGTGAAGGTTATCTGTGTGAGGATAACAGTTTTTGGGAGGATAACATTTTTTGCAAAGTTATCTACGGATGCCACGTACTGATCGTCCATCATCCAGATGAATCAGGTGAAATCCATCCGATCTATTTTTATGATATTTTTTTCATTCTTTTGAGAACAATTACTCTCGTCTGTGATCTTTGTGCAGGAAAATTACTCATTATAAGAATGGCTACCGTGCCATAGATACGGAGAGCACATTGCTGGCGTCTGTCTACACCGACGATCGATCGCGCCGGTTTACAATGCCCGCGGCCAACTCTCCGTCCGCGCCGGTTTACAAAGCCCGTGGCCGACTCAACCGTCCACGCCGGCTTACAACGAGGAGAACTACTTGCTTGTCCGCACTGGCGTACAACGTCGTGGCCGACTCATCTATGTTGCCTCTGATGTTACGGTCGTTTTTACCGTCCGTCTCTCGCGGCATGGTCTACATCAACACACCGGGCCGCACCTGTCTGCATGAGCTGTTTATTGGATATGAGCAAGTCATAGCTTGGATAGCCCGGTTTTCTTTTAAATTGGAGACAAATTATCATCAACCGCCGTTTGCACTGGATGGTTTAATGGGCGGGCGCACAAGTCGCCGCCACTACAGTTTTGATTAAACTTCAAATCGCCAGTTGGAAGGAACCATTGGCCGAGTTGCTGACACGGCTCATATGGGATCATTTACAACCCGCCGCAGTCACCTCAACCTTCTATGGATTCACATCATGCTATCAACGCCAATGATATACAAGTTATGTCGGTTTATATCAGGGTCAAATATGGAGAGTCTCAAGCCAACTCCTCGAGTCACCTTTGAGACTCGGGGGCTACAATGATATGATTCAGCTATATGCCGGTTTTTCAGTGAACTCAAGAACCCCGGGACATTGGAGAGAAAGATAACTCGGTCCCGGAGGCTACTGTTATGTTGATGAAAATTTAAAGGCCGTCAGAAATATTCCGGCTCACAATGATGCTTCCGATTTACAATCCGATTTAAGAGGAAACTATCTCTTGCAAAGCTCTGAAGCGCTCAAATCCGGTTTAAAATTTCCGGTTCAAAAACGAATTAACTTCTCGCAAGTTCGAGTTTAAAGGCCGTCAGAAAATTTCCGGCTAAAAATAAAGATTCCGGTTTAAAATCCGGTTCAAGAGAAAGATATCCCCCACAAAGCTTTGAAGCTCTCAATATCCGGTTCAAGATCCCGGTTCAAGAAGAATTTATCTCTTGCGAAAAGTTAAAAATTGCCGAAGAGGACCTGCTGCCATGATGCGCGGTTCAAACATGGGTATCCTGCCTTATTGGCTTATCATATTATTGATCACTTGGGGACTTGGTCATATCTGAACCATAGTCACACCTCTTGATCGGCTCAATACCACAACATCACTTGGGGGCTTGGTCGTGTTCGAACCAATGCAACACCTTTTGATAGGCGAAAGCCACCAGATCACTTGAGGACATGGTCAAGTCTGAACCAGTCACGCCTCTTGATCGGCCTAAGGCCATAGAATCACTTGGGGGCTTAGTCGAACCCGAACCATTGCCACGCCTCTTGATCGGCGTAATGCCACGGTTTCATTTGGGGACCTGGCTGACTTGAATCATAGCTACACCATTGGGGAGCTTGGTCGTGTCCGACCATGGTAACACCATCTGATCGGCTCAATAAGCCTCTTTTTGCAAATGGTTTTATCATTGCCTTTGCTTCAATATTTTCCTTGATAACTGTTTCTTTTATTTTTGTTGCGTTTTTAAACTGATAATTCTTAAACCGGTTCGACTGTCAAATTACAAATTGACGGAACACGGTCAAATCTTAATCCGGAGGCTATCTGCCCGGTTTGATTTTCTGTTACCATCCTATTATGGAGTAAACCGGTGTTTATCAACCCGGCTCGGTTTTCAACTACAAATTGTCAATATATGATCAGTTATAATCCGGAGATTATCAACCCGGTCTGGTTTTGACTACAAGTCGCCAGTATTATATGTGGTTAAACCGGTGTTTATTACAACCTGATACGGTTTTATCATAAACCGACACAATATGGAAGGAGTTCTCGGTACTCAAAATCTGGGTTATTACCCCTATTACAAAAAGTTGGTAAACCAACGATGTGATTCAATGTCACAGGTATGATATATTTCATATTTGATTATTTTTAAGTACAGCCTTGGTTATAAACCTGGGTTATATGTTGGGCATTATGACCCGTCCGACGGTAAACCGTCCGGACACTTTAAACTTGTTGTATGCAGAAACAGGTTGAATAAAGCATGATTATAAATCATCGGTGTTTACTAACCCGACCTGGCTTTCGACTATAAGTCGCCAGTATGATGATAAATTATCCGGTATTTATTAAACTGGCCTGGCTTTAAGACGATAAGTCGCCAGTATATGATGAGAAATTATCCGATGTTTATTAAACCGGCCTGGCTTCGGACTATAAGTCGCCAGTATATATTTGGATTGCGCCATTGGAATCATGCGCTTATAAATGATTGGGTTATATTATTCAAATAGCCAAACTTGGCTGAATTTTCATTATGATATTGGATGAATAAGATTTTCATACCGGATTATATTATCTTTAATAGCCAACATGGCTGGATTTTTATGGTTATTAATAACCGGTATTATTGAGTTTTCAAAGTCGCTTTAGCGCAATGGCTATTATTTTATCAAAAGATATGATTTATTCTATAATTGAAGGAATAGTCCCGAGTCGCTGCAGGCTTACGACCCGGCACTTGGGGACTACATTATTCAAGTTGAAGTTATATCAAATATGCAAGTCTCATTTCACTGCAAGCATGCACCACGACACCTGGGGGCTAATGCAAAGTCATTTTTACTGGCCTTATTGAAGACCCGACTCATCACTTCATAATGAGCCGGCCCTTGGGGGCTACCAGTTGCTCCTGTCAACAATTTAAGGTACACAAGTTTTATTCATTATATTGAAGGGTCCACTACTCAGTTGGTAAAGCACAAGGCTCTTAATCTTGTGGACGTGAATTTAAGCCCCATGATGGGGGTTACATCATATGATGTTATTCTCAATGAAGTATATATAAAGTCCCAGCTCGATATTATCTTACTGAGCCGGCCCTTGGGGGCTACATGCTGCTGATAAAATCTACATGATCATATTTTCGAAGTCCCTGCTCATTATTTACATAATGACCCGGCCCTTGGGGGCTACACTGATTGAAGTTTTTATAAGCAATTACAAGTCCCAGGTTGCCGCAAGCATGACAACCCGGTACTTGGGGGCTACATATGTGGAATACTCAGTTCTGACTGGTGATTGAAATGAACAACCTGGATTTCTTCAAGTTTGTGACATTCATATTGAAGCAAGTCTTAAGCTGTTGCTATGCTATCCTCTTAAGACTTGGGGGCTACAGGTATTATGCATATAAAGGAGGAACATCTTTATTTTATCAGTTTTGAGAAAATCAGGAAGATCAATTACATGACCCGGTGTCGACAACAATTATGACCAGGTGCCATCAATATTTATAAACCGGCCATTTTGGTAATATTAAACCGGCAAGTTTTACATCTTCAAACCGGCTGAATATCAGATAAGTATTTCAAGACCCATATTTCTTAAACCAACGCTTTGGGAGCTGAGTCAAAGGAGTTATTCTTCACAATATTTCTCTGTGACAAACCAATGTCGGCAAATTGATTATGAAGCTGGTCTGTTGACCCGGACTTCCCAGAAGGAGGAAATAACAAGGACTTAAGGGTGATCAGCATAAGTTTACCATGGATAATTCCAAGCTAAACTTGGGGGCTAATGTCGGGGATATACCCCGCGGCGTAAACCGAACGAAAGTATAACCCGGCCGGACTGGGCGTTTCATTGGTAAACCGCCAGAGGATTGGTGGTTTACGTGTCTGGCGGTTCACTGGTATGACGATTCACGAGCCTGAAGATTCATTGGTGACCCGGCGCGTATTCCAGATGCATGACAAGGCCCAAGGACCAGCAGGCCGGTTTAGGTTAATGGTGGGCCGGTTTAAGAGGAAAGGCATGAGGAACATTTATCTTACAAGGAGTAAAGACCTGGACTTGTATCCGGTTTGTATTAGAGATAGACTAGTCCTAATCCTAATAGGACTCTACATGTAACCCGCCCTCCAACATATATAAGGAGGGGCAGGGCTCCCCAAAAGGGACAAGATTCACAAGTTTCACAAGTTGGACAAGTTAGGTTTAGACAATAACTCTCAAGATAGAGCATTCTTGTAATTGTGATCATCATCATCAATATCAATAAAGCAGGATGTAGGCTTTTACCTCCACCGTGAGGGGCCGAACCTGGGTAAAACATCGCGTCTCTCGTCCCGCTCAACCCCTCTCAAGCTACCACATAGATGCGTTGGCCTCGCGACTAAGTCCTGACACTAAGGACATCTGCCGTGACAATTCCACGACACCCGGGTCGGGCGGTGACAGCACATTGGCGTCGTAACCTTCTTTGAGGTGCCACCTTGGAGCTCGCGGTTCGTCATATCCGGCTTCATCTTCTTCATGATGGCGTGTTCATGGTGAAGGTCCCCGATTGCTCTTGTAGTGTTAGGGGTGGTGTTGCTGCGCTCAACGCCTATGTATCCTGCTTTGGGTGTGTGTGTTGTCGTGGGATGCGTTTGTACTTGGGCTATGGTTGATCTTTCCTTTATATATAAAGCGGGCCTAAAGTCTTTTTCGATACTATCTAATATCCACGTGCAATTACTACAATATCAATATTCGAGCATTGCACGTCCTCAAAGAAGACCCCAAATAGCTAGAATTAAACCCATTAAGCATCGCAAGATTAGCGGCTAACCAGCTATGCCATGTGGCGCAAGCTAGTTGGCCACGATGAAAAAGCTTTCGGATTAATTTTTAGATAGATGTGAGGATTATTTTTTATTTAGATGGTGGTCAGAAACCCACGTATTTTTTTAAATGACGGGTTATGCAAAGTGGCACTCGCCGGTAGGCTATGATGGTAATTTTTTTTCATTTCTTTTTTAGATGGAGGTGATGATTTTTTTCTGTGATGTTTTTTAATAAAGAAGAGGACCATATGTTTTTCTTAAATGAAAATATGCACACAACTTTCTCTCAATCAGCGCCACCCCCAACCACTAGTACATTAGCAAGGGTGTTGCCTCCAGTGAACGCTTCAGCTTGGGGAGGAACCCTTTAGTGAACATTTCATTTCCTGGAGCGTTCGTTGTGGTGGGGTTCAAGGTGATCCACGATTAGCCCACTTAATTGTTTGTTTAAATGTCCTGGACAAAATAATCTTATAAAAGAAGTTGAGAGACATAATTTTAGTATTGCCATGATCTGAATCATAAAGATGACACGCTATACTTTACAAAAGGGTAATTTAACTAATTTATAAATGGTATTATTAAAATAAATGTGATGTGTTTATCTAGATCTTATCATGTCATGGTCTACATAATAAAAATGCCATGGTCTAGAAAAACAACCATGCTACCTACAATGGCATTACCATGGTCTAAAAAACAAATTACCAAGCTACCTACAACAACATTACCATGGTCCAATTAATAAATTTGCCATGGTCCAAGTGAAAAAATTGCCATCATCTAACTGAAAAAATTGACATCGTGTAAATAATGAAATTGTCATGTTACCTGCAAAAAACTACCATGGTCTAAATAATTAAAATGACATGGTACCTGCAATAGAACTATCATGGTGTAATTAATAAAAATTTCATGGTTTAACTAAAAAAAAATTGGCATGGTCTAAAACTGAAATTTCCATGGTACCTATAATAAAATTGCACATGGCAAGTTTTAGAAAATTTCTCCCTAAGAACATGGCAACTTTCGGGATTTGTAATGGGAGCATGGCAAAAATTATAAAAAAGTGCACATGGCAAGTTTAGAAAAACTGTTCTCTAAAAAACATGACAACTTCTAGGATCTGTAGTGGGCACATGGCAAAGATTATGGATTTTTGTTTTTTCTTCTTCCAAAATGTACAATTTTTGAATTTTTCTTTGCACAAAAAATTTAAAATATTTTAGCTTCAAACAATATAGCAAAGTTTAACCATATATCTTCACAGCCCGCTTCCAGCTCAAAGTGGTCAGCCAACATGTCCTTCCTTCAGAGGTCATGAGTTCAAGCCATCCTTCACACTCTCGGCCACATAATATTTCCATACAAAAGTAATCTCTTATGTAATCAGCTATTTCCAAAACAAAGGTGAATACAAGCACCCACGTAAAATCATCCAAATGGGTCGAGAGATAACACATGTCGACGAAACTTTGTAGAAAAACCTGCCCAAAGGAAGCAAAGTACAAAGCACTCCTCGGGTATCCTACAAATACCATCGCTGTTGCTAATCGTCGCGGGACTCATAGGAGAGCCATAGCTCGCAAGTGCATTGCAAGTCAATGAGTAAGCATGTTAGCAACAAGGCATTTGTCGATGTGGTATGTCGATCGGGGATCACCCCACACCCTCCATGAGCCCCTAAGCCAACATCGCCATCTTCAGCCCTCAAGGATCTGAAACTACCATCCTCTCTTGCCCACCAATGACATCATCAAGGACGACAACCACTAGCCGAAAACCTAAACCCTCATACTCGAAGGGTTAGCAAAGACTGAGCCCACCAACTCATCGACGCCACCATGGACATGGTCGATGCGAGATTGGAGCGGGGGCATTATTCTTGGATGCGTCGTCGTTACCATCATTAGTAGTGCCTCCCCCCGACACACACACACGCAAACGCGCGCGCACACACACGTCCGAACCGAAATACCAAGGTCCCTACCCTTTTTGATTTGTATATATGTGTTCTAATTTTTGTTTTTGCATATAAAATACACCTTGTGGAAAAACAACAATATTCATGCGAACATCAATACAAAAGTTCAAAATGATAAAGAAATGTTGGCAACAGTCTATACCACTTTTTTTTGGCAAAAACAGTCTATACCACTTTAAACCTGACATTGTCAATATTACTTCAACCATTCATTTATACATTGTGCTTCAAAAGCAAAATAATTATTTCTTTTATTTGTCTTTTGCAGAGTCATGTTCTCAAGTTTTTTTTTGCAAGTACACAATTCAATCTACGGTTTTCCTTTACATACAGGTGTTGTTCTGGTCTATGGAGTCAAAGCATGTCATTTTCTTCCTTTTACCATTAGATCAAACAAATGGTTGATAACGAGTTCAACAAACGAAAAAGGAAAGCAAGAATCCAGTTGGACGCATTGCAAGCCAATCACCAATGAAACCCGACCTCAGGTCCAACCTAATCATGGTCGAGTACAGCGTTTAGCACGGCGTAGAACAGATACAAAGACGGTGTATAAACATCATATCAGCAAAGCCGCAAATAACTTCTGCGCACGTTCCAGTAAGCTGAAAATATCCAGCGTTTCAAATAATTCTGTCAAACAAATGTTCGTTCCGTTGCTTCCGGTTTCTCCCACAGTAGGCCGGGAGCAAGAGGCCTTAGAAACAAGGTGCACAAGCAATCAGGTCCTATCAACCGATGATTCCACCAACGATCAATCAACATACTCCAGGTTCGTGTGGACCTGAACGCGCTTGACAATCATCGGCACGCAGCTTAGCTAAGCTAGCCATGGCGTGGCCAGACTGAGCCATACACATCCTTCTTCGTGTACCTCCGATCCCAAGACCATGGGACATCTGAAAGTAAAACAACATTTCAGGTTTTACAGCTGAAAGTACCACAATCATTATGACATCGGCTAACCTTCCGGGCCGTAGAGTTGTGGAGGGAGTTGATACGGCACTGGCATTCTCACAGCTTCTGCAGATGAATCCTTCCCTTCATCGCCTTTCCAGCAAAGTGTCACCAGCTTGGTCTTGATGTTCTTACCAAGGGCAAGTTTATCCTGGGTATACATGAGAGGAACAAATGATGATCGGAGGAACAGATTTGCATAGCGATAATACTCGAATGATAAGGAAAGATTTGCTGTTACCAGGTTTGAGCGGCTCTTGTCTGTGCATGAAAATTGTGGAACAGACTGGAGAGTTTTGGGCAAGAACAATACACCTAACTGAAAAGAGGCCAAATGACAAGGTAAAGTCATGTTCCCATGATGACTATTAATTACTCTATTAGTCAACTAACACTGAATGCTTCAGATGCGTAGTGCTTCTTACTAAAGTTCTGTAATCTAGTGCGTCCAGAAAATCATACAAATGCAGCAAGCATCACAATTGGGTACCTCATATGATCGTATCATCAGCTGTGTATTGTTCTTCTGCAGTGCTCCCCAAGCAGCTTTGCTTAAATTTGATGAGGTAAGCAGAAACCATCTGATGGGGATAGAGAGATTTTAGGTAAGGAAAACGTTTTAGCCCCCTCTACTCCTAACAGAGTCCAGATTAACCTATTAATTCAGCTATTTAACCGGCTCAACTTTCAGAATCAATACAAATCACCTATCCTATGGATCTTGTTGCTGTGCTAGCTACTTATGTGGCATACCGGTCAATGTATCAAAGTAGAAGCCAATAGAGAGGAGAGAAGAGGAAGATAAATGGTTTTCAAGTTACTGTGGGCAGCTCTGGAGAAGCTGCAGCCCAAAAGAACTGGCCCTTTGTAAGGTGAATCTAGCTCAGTCGAATGTCATGCAACAAAAACTGTTACCATTACCATCGGTGCTGTGAAGCATCATGAAGTGACATATTACAGATATTGAGTCATCAATGGAGATAACTTGCTATAAATACTTACGCAATATTTTGACCATTGTAGCGAGTAAAAGTTTTTATGTGCGGCATAGCACGGCTGATAAAAAAATCAAGATCAGAATATCAGTTTGGGTCAGTAATAAAAGAACTTGTTCCAAAGAAGAAACAGTGAAGTATCCAAAGGGTATGAGGATGCCAATCTTTTGCAGGATATATCAATAAAAAGCTTTCTTTCAAATGCTATATTTTGGCAACATATCTTAATGCTACAGCACATAAATGAAGGCCAAAAAACACTAAGTATATCAGTGTTATAATTGCTGACGAGTTGCTATGATTTAATGCTACAACACATAAATGAAGGCCAAAAAACACCAAGTGCTGACGAGTTGCTAGCCTTCCAATAATGCACACTATGAGGCAAAACCAAACAGCCCAAGCAAATCCTGTTGTGACACATGGCATAAATGACCACACAAAGGATTAGCTACATTACCCATCGTGATGTACTGCTGTCCTAAAAACTAGAGAAATGTACAGTAGATAACAGCAGATAGAATGGGCTTAAATGGTACATAGTTCAAAACTGCGACCTGAGGGAGTAATATCCTACTCCCTCCGCCCACAATATAAGATCATTTTTTCAAGACGATCTTATATTGTGGGACGGAGGGGGTACTGGTAGATTAGAAAGCACTGTGAAATTTCATTTGACCAACGTGATAGCTTTTCAGGTAGCTGCAGGAAAAGGGAGAGCATACCAACGGCCTACGTGGTCTGCTTTCCACCTGGACCAATATTTTCGCAAGAAATCTTTCTCAACATTCTTTTGAGGACTTGGAATGCAACTGCCAGCTGCATAGCCCTAAAATGAAATATTAAACAGAAAAAAAGGTAAGATGGTGAATTTTCAATAAAAAAGGACTAGTCCAAATTCTTATCATGGATCTTGCCAACATTTATCTAAAAAGTCAACACACATATTTTATATGTTTGTATGCTTTTGGGGCCAGCACTGATCTCATGGATTATTAGTATATCACAACCTATTACCAAGCTCTGAAGTCTAAGACAGGTCAAGAAAGCACAAGCAACAAGGGGCCATTAACAAACAAATCATGAATTTTGCGATGACACAGCAAGTATAACTGTAAAGCTTTTACAGAGCTCAAATTTATACCTCTATTGAGCACCTAACATCCTCCACTGTTGGCCATACAATCAGTGGTTTCCCGATACCCAACTGTGATCCATCATCTGCTTTACCAGCTGATAACGAACATGCAAACTCAGTCATCCATTTCTCATCAAGTGACCCCAAGGACGAAAACTGCATGCAAGAAGAAATTAATGCTAAGAATCCTTCAAGAAGTTCAAACAAAATAAGAAATAAACAATGACACATTACATTATAACCTTCTCAGTCAAATGAAAAGAAATATGAATGCCATATCTGAGTGGAAGACATTAACTAGGGATGCATCCTGCACTCTTCTGTAATACTCCCTCCATTCCATAATGTAGTGCTTCCTCTATCCACGTGTTTCAACTTTGACCGTAAATTTAACTACCAAGACCGATTGCGGCGGGAGCAAAAATTATATCAGTGAATTCGTATTCGAAAGAAGTTTTCAATTATATAATTTTTTTCTCCCGCTGCAGTTGGTCTCGTTGGCTAAATTTATGGTCAAAGTTGCACCTCGGGAGGCGCGGGCGCACTATATTTTGGAATGGAGGGAGTACAAGATACAACATAAAAATTTAATATACTGTTGTGCTTCTTTGTCCACCAGTGCAACATAAATGACAGCTTATATCGATGCTTTAAGCAAACAATCAAATTTGCGGGTCAGGAACTGGCTTTTCTAAGGTAATTATATGAAAAAGCTGCTTGCTAGGCATCAAGTTTATCAGCATATCAAGTTCTTAAGATAAAATGTTATTAAGTTTATTTACCACAACTTGCAAAATTGCATGCCCTAACAAATAGATAGATGGATGAGAAAATGAAAGGTACCTGATAAATAAGTGGTGACTTGCAAAACTGCTTTTCAAATACGCACTCTTCAAGAACACTCCTAAGCTTCATATGGCCCCACTTTTTCATATTGGGGCCGACATGATAACCAGGAACAGATCCGATCAACCTGACCTGCAAATGATGCAAAGTTAGCTGAGACTAATTTACAGTAACACACTGGGGCCTGAGTGTAATTGAAGTGGCCAGACATGTTTGTACATTTAAGTACAAAGTACAAACCATACGCAAGTAGTCGCATAATCATGGTTAAATAGCGACAAGCCTTTTGTGTAGGAAATGGGCGCTTGAACATGCAAGGATTACTGTCGGAGCATCCCCTATTATTTCAGTTTAAAACAAAACATGCAAGGGAGGGAGAAAAAACAACGTATCACACCTTTAACACGCAATGCAGTCACTCTAGCAAAAATGCAAAATGCATGCTAAGACTCATTTCAACAACTGCCAGAATGGTACAAGGTGCCCAATCGCAGGATCTCAAAATGGACAACAAACAGAACAATGCAGTCATTTTGCATGAACATGATAAAGCTGGTCAAAATGACAGAATTCGTGACTCATTTGGGACAACAGGAAACTTTCAGATTAAGCAGTATCAGAACAGATTAACATAATCTG
This sequence comes from Triticum monococcum, assembly GCA_034509565.1. Classification (NCBI taxonomy): domain Eukaryota; kingdom Viridiplantae; phylum Streptophyta; class Magnoliopsida; order Poales; family Poaceae; genus Triticum; species Triticum monococcum. The sequence continues at coordinate 231,437,907 of CM067842.1, read as the reverse complement.
GAGCTAGTGGCTACATGTTTCAGAAATTGCCATGGTTTATCAAGCGAAGCTAGAGTTAGTAGAAGCATGCCACACCGAGTCAATAACTTACATCGGTAACTTCATTTGATAAGCACGATGGTCTGTTTTTCTTTCCCTTTTCATTTTATGTCAGACCACTAATTTGAAAAGAAAAACATATCTATGATTCAGCATGTCTCATAAAGCTTAAAGAAAATGTGAGATTGCAGAAATATACCAACCGTTGAGCTACTATAATCAAATTTCCGAAAGAAGGCTGCATTGATGTTGACATCACCAGCAACTGGGAGATTTACCCTGAACTCAGGCCACTGCATTGTAATCAAGAGGACATTTTAGTTCACAACTCATTGATCTAAACGATCTTATATTTCTTTACAGAAGGAGTAGCAGACAAAATGAACTATAAGGAGTGGTTTCCTGACAGGCTAAAAGCTAGACAGTTTCAAGATGAGCTATCAGATAAGGCTTGTGAAAGCCAGGTGGTTCCCAGAATTGATAAGAGAACAGGATAGAACTTTTTACGGAAATAAATTCCACGGAAAACCAGATCATGTTTCATGATCTGTAGAAATCCTTCTAATTATTTTGGATATTTTGCATTGAATCTTACGACATATGTCATACAGAGGGACTTATCTGGTAAGAGATATGATAAGAACCATCTATTATCTTACCATCGATTCCTAGACCTTTATCTGACTAAACGTTGAAGTGCATATTTCACCATTCAACAGTATTTTAGTTACACTATAATTGCTAAACTAATAATTTTACATTTATTCTGTTGTAGTAGTGCACCACTAGATAAAAACACAAGTTTCTAGTATCCTTTGTGAATGTATTACTTTTTGGAAGCTGCACATAGTTATTTAGTTCATTCTTCTTCAGGTAAGCTCAAGTGACTGATGTTTTTTACTTCAAAATGTTGATAATAAATTTAAAATTTAAATACACTGGAGAATAACAATAATTTTATTAAACACAGCGAGTGGATTGTAGCAACAGTTGATTATATATTCTAGAAGCAAAGAGAGAATACCCTGCTACCTTAAGTGCCCTGAGATAATCAACCAGGTCATTCTCAAAACCAATATTTGTACTCATATCATTTGCTTCCTTCCAGGGAAAATCTTGTGTCCATAGTCCCTGACTTTTGTTGTTCCAGTCAACATGTATCAAATTTGCAGTGTGAACAACAACACGAATCCCTTGAGGATATACAAGCAGCATGGCCTTCGAATGATGTGTTCCAAATGATATTGGGAGCGGGGGCTTGTGAAGGATCCAATTTGCAGGCTTCGTTTTCTGTCACAAAAGAATGAATGTGCAATGAGAAAACTAAATAAACAAGATAATGGATTGTTTAAGCAATTTTGCTACCTTCAAGCGTTCCAATGAAGCACCATCTTCTCCATGCAGAACTAGGACATGTGGAACTTTATTTAGACTTGGACATGCTGCAACATGTAATATCTGATTACATTTATTACAAAATAATGTAGATAAGGAAGAATAATACATTAAACTTAAGTGGTGAAATAGAAATATGATATCCAAAAAATCCAATGAGTTGCAATAATGTAATTATGCACATACTGGTAGAATCAAGTACTCTACCAGGTCTAGGGTGTAGGTGGTAAGGGAAGGATGGAGGGGGACGTGGCGAGGAACGGGCGTGCCGGCGGCAGGGCGCCGTCGCGAGCTAGGAGAAGGGCGGCGGCGGTTAGGGTTGTTGGCGGCTAGGGTTTCCGGCTCCTCAGGGAGCCGGGCAATAGGAGATAATATTCTTCTTATTGCTTGATCTGAAAAGAGTCTTACAACTTATATTTATAACCTAGATAACTTGCACACGAATTAACCTAAGATAACTTGTGGGCTAAGATTGCCCGATGGGCCTTCCATATGACAGGCCGGACATAACACTTCTCCCCGCCTGCACAAACAGCTCGTCCTCGAGCTGTAAGGTGGGGAATCGCTTGCTGAACTCCTCGAGGTAATCAACCAGCGTCAAACACCTTCTCGACATCTGGGGCGGCCAGGTCGGCGGCGACGGCGTCCTCCGGAATGTAGTCTGCCACCTCCAGGTAGAAGAGTCGCGGGCAGGCGTGGCCGGGCTTGTAGGGTTCGTCGCAGTTGAAGCACAACCCTTGGCGGCGACGCTCGAGTATCACGGCTGGGGTGAGCCGGCGGAACGAGCGGGCCGCAGTCGCGGCGAGGGGTGCCGCGGAAGTCTGCACGGGCCAACCCGGTGCGGAATCCGGCGAAGGTAGTGAGCCAGCGGCCCGGAACGGTGAATCATGCTGAATGGCCACCGCGCGGCGCTCGAAGTACATGGCCGTCTGGAGATCGGGGGGATCCCGTAGCTCGACATCCACGCGAATATGGTCCGGCAGACCGCCCACAAATAACTCGGCGCGCTGAGTCGCGGAGACGCCCGGCGCGTGGCACGCCAGGGCCTGAAAGCGGTCGGCGTAGTCCTGCACCGTGGATGTGAAGGGTAAGCGGCCGAGGGCCGCCAGGCGGCTCCCGCGGATAGGAGGCCCGAAGCGGAGGAGACAGAGCTCCCGGAACCGCTCCCACGGTGGCATGCCACCCTCGTCCTGCTCGAGGGCGTAGTACCAGGTCTGCGCTGCGCCTCGAAGATGATAGGACGCGAGCCAGGTACGATCTGAAGCGAGCGTCCGCTGCCCTCGAAAGAACTGCTCGCACTGGTTGAGCCAGTTGAGGGGGTCCTCCGTGCCCTCGTAGGTGGCGAAGTCGAGTTTGGCGAACCATGGCGGTGTCTACTGCGGCCCGCCGTGCCGAGCAAGCTCGAGGGCTCGGAACAGTGAAGCCGGGGGTGCCTGATCGGAGTAGTCCGGATACTGGCCGGCGGGGCCGGATGGCCCGCCGAACTGCGGAAACGAAGTCGGCTCAACCGGGGTCGTGGTGTAGACCAGCGAAGGCGAAGACCCCGCCGCCCCTGCTGGCAGGGGGGGCGGGGACGGGGGAAACCGGACCTGATGGATCGGTAACCCGGTAGTCGAGGCCGCGCCCGAGCTGTGCCCGGATGAAAAGGGCGCGGATAACGGCGGTTGTAGCAGGCCTTGGGGCGCCGTCTGTGGCGGCTGCTGGGTCGGCCACGCGGCGGTTAGCGGCTGCTGCAGCGGCCACCGGGAGGCAGCGGCGGGCGCGGGCGGTACTGACCAGGGGGCCGCCACGGCCGGAGGAGGCCCTGGCGCCGCACCCATCTGGCTCGGCCAGAACGGGACGCCGCCGCCCGCGGTAGCGCCAGGATGAGGCCAGGGCGCGTACGCGTAGGAGCCCGGCCCGATCCCATATGGCGGCAGTAGATGGGGGCCGGGGAAGGCGATCGGGGCCGAGTGCTGGTGGTCGTATGCTCCTGCCCCAAGCTGCTGTTGGATCTGCAGCCCCTGGACCGCGGCACACAGGTGATGCAGCGTCGCGGCGAGCAGCTCTGGGGACAAGGCGGCCGCCGGCGGTGGTGCAGATGCACCCGGAGACGGCGGTGCAGGCGGTGCTGAGGAGACGGGACACGCCAGCGAGGTCCCGGCGGATGTGGTCGGCGCGGTGATGATTGGCGCCGTCGTCATGGGCGCGGTGGTACCGACGGGCAGCGGCGGCGGTGATGGCGGCAGCGACATGATCACAACGTGGTCTCTGATTACCAAATTGGTAGAATCAAGTACTCTACCAGGTCTAGGGCGTAGGTGGTAAGGGAAGGATGGAGGGGGACGTGGCGAGGAACGGGCGCGCCGGCGGCAGGGCGCCGTCGCGAGCTAGGAGAAGGGCGGCGGCGGTTAGGGCTGTTGGCGGCTAGGGTTTCCGGCTCCTCAGGGAGCCGGGCAATAGGAGATAATATTCTTCTTATTGCTTGATCTGAAAAGAGTCTTACAACTTATATTTATAACCTAGATAACTTGCACACGAATTAACCTAAGATAACTTGTGGGCTAAGATTGCCCGATGGGCCTTCCATATGACAGGCCGGACATAACACATACAGTATAGCAAAATAATATAAGATGACACAGGGCATAATTTGATTCACCACTTAATGTTCCGAATGTACCAAGTGGCGGCAGCCTTCTAATAAAAAACTTTAGGTTTGACAAAATTAGTTACCATAACATAAACATCAACAACTTTACTTTCATAATAAATTGCTTACCAGTAAGCAACCAATCCATGTCCACCATATAATTTGAGAGTACAGCAAGAAGCACTTCACCCTGATAATTCACTGATCATGTAAGAACTACTAGCATACTTATCGATCAAATCTGACAATGCAGAAATAGAATGTGAAAATGATAAACAATGTTTATTCGAGTTCTTTTTGTTTCTGTAAAATGACATGGAAGAAAGGTTCACTGAATTATAACCAGAACGTTATCACATGTTTATAATAGGTCAAGGAATTAACTCTTACGCAACATTTTCACAATTTTCATTAAAAAGCTCATATGTTAAACAATACTGTGATACAGCATGCTAAAAAAAATCGATCACTCATACAACTTCAACTAAAGTGGTCATATGGAATAAGCAATACCTGTATGACATCCCGAATGGTAACTGTTGAAGTGTTAGTCCATGACGGAAGACCTTGGACACGCATGAGTCGAAAAGTCAACGGAAGTGTATCTTTCAAAGGACCGACAGAATGTGTTCTCTCTTTGTTTCTCTCGGAAGAACCAGCACTATCAAGTGAACTTAATACTTCAGTAACAGATGTACTCTCTTCTGCAAAGCTTTCCTGATTAGAGTTCAATGATGTGGTCAACATGAATGTTTGCATGAAAATCAAACCCCACTTGGCACTCTTTTGCACCACATGTATTTGCAGATTTTCCAAACAAAAAGAGAGAGTGAACCTAATAAGTAGGAATTGTATTTAGTGTTCAACTAAGAAATATTCATCACTCACATATGGTACATAGCAAAAAACACCTCTAAGCTAAAAACACTTGACTTATTTCATATGTTTTCACTTTCCCTTCCATGGTAAGTACTGGAACATGGAATGTTCATGAAGTGCACAAAGGAGAGTTTTTATACCAGTGGAATAATCCATCATTACGAAGTATTTGCAATTGCAATTCATCACATTTTAAGGACATGCAAAATAATATGTGGTATTTTTATGTACATGGATAGCTAAACTATTGTCTATCTTCCTATCAAGAGATTTCTCATGAACTTGCAAATCAAAAGAACAGTAACAATAGCAGCAGAGCACAGAAGCATATTCAGTGAAAAAGAAGGCAAAATAGTACTCCCTCTGGTCCATATTACTTGTCGCTCAAATGGATGTATCTAGACATATTTCAGTGCTAGATACATTCGTTTGAGCGACAAGTAATTTGGATCGGAGGGAGTAAGGAGTAATATACATGGATACGACATCCACCTATACATGTTGTGTCAAAGACATCCTGAATCTCCACAACATAACACTCGAGTCTTGGATGAATTATGGTTTCGATGTTGAGTAAATAAATACTACTTCCTCCGATCCATGTTACTTGTCGCTCAAATGATGTATCTAGATGTATTTCAGTGCTAGATACATCCGTTTGAGCGACAAGTAATATGGATCGGAGGGAGTAATATTTATTCCACACTATGGATTAAGGCGTCATTTTATTTTCCTTTACATGAGTAAAGCAGCTGAATGACATGAGTGATTTCTGTGGCTGGTATTGGTGTATCTTTATTAATATGAAGATTACCACACATTATGTAAATTGTTTTTCTGAAACTCAACATGATGATCCAAATCACAACAAAAGAAAAGGTAAAAAATAGAGACTCATTGAGCAAACACAAACAACAGATTAAGAATCACTACCTTCATGTTGTCAGGTAATCTGCAGCTATGTAAGGTAAGAACTCGTCTGCATGTAAACCTAGTCCTAGCTTAATTTGTTTTAGCTTGCGCTGTAAGATTATGTAAGCATTGAAAAAGTTCCTTCTTTCTAGTCTGCACTATCAGACACTAGTATTGTTTTAGAACTGTAAGAAATCACCCAAACGAAATTTCATAAAGATCATCGAGACATAAGTTATCTTTGCAGCTAACTAACCTGCAATGTTCTTGCCAAAGCCTCATCTTCCATAACTTGTCGATTTCTCTTCGCAGCTACACTATCTTCCTCGCTATGCCTCTTCCCTTTCTTTAAGTCATGTGACTCGACTGATGTGGAACTTTTACGCTCATCGCTCATATTGACATACTTCATAAAATATTCACCGGGAATCAGCTCCAGGACATCATCGTGCATAATCTTGGCTCTCTGCTGAGCACAAACTTTTCTTCTCTGACCCTCTGATTGGACAACAATGGGATTTGTCCCCTCCTGCAAACGCATCGACGTCGGACTACAACAGCTTATTTCTCCAATCAAAATCAATCATGGAATCATCCACTATCCTTCTGACATACTCACCACGACGACTTCGAGGGAGCCATCAGGCAAGGCGCGCAGGCTCAAATGCTTGCGGCTGACTCTCTTGTCAACAGCCACCAAATTACTCCTCCCAACGACATTGGAGCCCTTGAAGATGGGAATGCTTGGCATTGGCAGCGACAACGCATTCGGTGACCCAGATTTGCCTTCAACGAAGGGAACCAGAGTCCCAACCCTTACCTACATACACACAGAACGAACATGCCACATGAACAGAATGCACACACCAGCCACGCGAAATGCACAACTGGAACCCATTCCACCCCAATGCGCAGGAAAAATCTGATCACAAGGCAGTTCGATCCGTTTCCGGCCACGGTTCAATCACAATAACAGTCCTACCAGGATTCGCGCGGGCGCTGACAGAGAAGGCCGGAGAAGGTAAGGATGGGGTGACTTACTCGGGAGGAAGACGACATGAGAGCGGTTTGGGAGGGGAGCCGGGCTCCTCCCGGATCCTAAACCTTGTGTCTAGTACTACAAGACTAAACCCTAGCACATGGCCACGGGAGAAAGAGCGGTCAAGTGGTCAAGAGGAAGACGAAGGAGGAGGGACCGAGCGGCGCGCAGGTTGTTTACAGTTTACCCCTGGCAAATAACCTTAATACAAACAGGTCCCTGCAGGATATTTTAATTTTAATAATAAGGAAAGAAACCTGATTTCTTCTGAAACCCAAACCCTTGTGCGGCTGCGGAGGCGGAGCGGCTGGCTATCTCAAGACGAAGGTGCGGCGAACTCCCTCCTCTGATTTCTCTTCCAAATAATTGTACTACCATACTTCTCTGATCCTCGCCGTCAGTCTGCCGGCTGCGGCCCGTCGGCAGTCGCCCCCCCCCCCCCCCCCCCCTGCTTACTCCCCCTTTTGGATTAGCCGTACGCACTGCTGTACCGATGAAATTAACCATAGAAGTTCTGTTTAAGTTTGGACTGTAGGGATTCGTGTGTTCGTTGAACTGTAAGACGGTTTAGAAGTCAATTTGGAGGAAACCCTTCCTTCTGATGATAAGATTGGGGACCTAGGTTTTGGGCATCCCCACTTTTGTCAAACACATGGTACATCTGTACATGATTGTGACTAACTGACTATGACTCTTAGATGGGGGTGGTGCGTCCTGATAATCATGATGCTGATGAAAAAGGAACTTTTAGACAACACATTTTGTTTTGAGGCCATATAAATCGATAGGTTAATCTAACAAGAGGGATCTCTGATGAACGAATTTAGATATGGGGTGGCTGTAGAATGTAGTACTTGCTGTTTTTATTTGTGGCCCATAGCCATTAGTGCCGTATATAACCTGCAGGATATAGATCCTTAGTTATTATTAGAACAATATAAAATGTACTCGTACCTCTTTGTGTCAAAGGCGTAATAGACAGAGGGAGGATAAATTCCCTACTTATCCATGTCGGGGCAAAGGAAGAAAGGGGATGGAATGTAGGACTACTTTCACTTTTCATGTGTAATGTTTCGAAGTTCTTTGATTTTTGAGTTTTAATCAATCGTTTGTATTGTCTTAATTCAATCTGCAACAACATTTAGGTTATATTTTTAGCAAAAGTTTGACTTCCCTTGATCTATAACGTTGCTTTCAATCATGAGTTTTTTCATATTTACTTACTGCTGCAACCTTTATTTTGTTGATGGGGCAGATTTCTTGGAATTACATATTTTTGCAAACTGAATATTGTTCGACGATATTAGACTTTGGTTATATCATGGATTTTCTTGAACCAACATTAACCTTAGATGAGACACATTATCAAGAGGGTTATGCAAATGGGTATGAAGATGGCCTGGTATCTGGAAAGGATGAGGGGAGGCAGGTTGGCTTAAAGAATGGTTTCCAGGCAGGCGAAGAACTGGGATTCTATCAGGGCTGCTTGGATGTGTGGATGTCAGTAATTCGCCTTGATCAAGATGCATTCTCAGCTCGGGTGAGGAAATACATGGAGCAACTAGCTGCACTTGTGAGCAACTATCCTTTGTCTGATCCAGAGGATGAGCAGCTTCAAAGCATGATGAGGGAGATAAGACTGAAATTCAGCGTTATCACGGGAAGCTTAGGAGCAAAATTGGGGTATGAAGGTCGCCCCACATCATCTGAGCAAGACATCGAGGATATGTAGCTTGTTTAGAATTATCAAAAGGTCCCTTGTGGATTACCAAATCTCAGTCACCACTTTGAAACTGATATTTGGTGTCAATAGAGTTTCCTTTTGATTTTGTACTTATGATGTTCGGTTTCACGTATTTATGCTGCCACTGGGATAACGGAGGATATCTGGAGCACTGTTTCTAGATGTATCTAGCAGAGAATTTTTGCAGTCATGTTGTTTATTATATGTGGTCTTCTCCTTTCAAGATGAGATGATTTTCTTCACTGTATCTAGATGATTTCGGGGGTACATGTTTTATGCGGGTCGCATATATTTCCACTCAGTTTTCCCTCGGTTTGTATATTTTCCACTCTATGCAGTGAGTACTTTAGGTGCTATATATGCTGACTTGACAAATGACTGATTAGTACTCTCTCCGTAAACTAATATAAGAGCGTTTAGAATACTAAAATAGTGATCTAAACGTTCTTATATTAGTTTACAGAGGGAGTACTACTTACTGTTCACACATTATGTCAGCATATTGTCCAACCCTCTTTGTAGGGATCCTATTCTCCAAGCTGGTTCCATGTCTTGTACTCCCTTTGTAAATTAATATAAGAGCGTTTAGATAATTATAAAGTAGTGATCTAAATGCTCTTATATTAGTTTACGGAGGGAGTGCTGTATAAAGCATCTTCTAAGAATAAAGATATGGGACTATTTATAACATGACTCACCAGCACTTCGTTTTCTTTTGCTGTCATTCAAACTTGGGTATTATTCAGCAAAACCAGCGGCTGCCTTTTCTTTGATAGAGCACGGTAGTGCATAATTGCTGGAATGAGATCATAACTCAGTACATGATGAAGAGTTGCTAACATCAGAGCCAAATTGTTATGTTGTTACAGCAGAGAATCTCAACCCGTACACTATTAGGGACAAACGGTATTCACTAAGGGCCTGTTCAAGTCTCATCACTCACTTGAATTGTAGAAGAAGGTCCTATTAGAGATTAAGTATTGGTTGTCCATGTATTAGAAATCGTGGAAATAGGACTGAGAGGCGTTAGGAAATGTGTAAAAGCACTTTTTTTTGTATTTCTTGGCAAAAAGGTGATACGAACACTTGGGTGACGATGAACCGGTACACTAGGGTTTGGCGGAGACGGGGCGACGCCCAGCCGCCGCCACCGCGTACGACAGTCGCCGGCGAGGACGGCGCCAGTTCCGCACGGGGAAACCATCCTCGGGGCGGTCATGTTGCGGCTTTGTCCGCCATTGCGGCATCGTCTGCCATTGCGGCTTCGTCCGCCAGTTCCGCGATTCTGCGGGGTTCTTCACATGAGATTGACGAGAGCAGGAGATGGAACCCCCGATTAGATGTTGAATCCTCCAGGCTCGGGAAAGCTACTGCCAACGAGGAAAACCTCAAGGCTGCTGGTGTCGCACGCCCAAAGATGCGTGACCGTGAGCCCCCAGATCGATCTACTCAGTCGGAGAGCTTGCAATCTCTGGCTGCAGCGCGGCCTTTGCCGGCAACGACGGCGAGTCCTGGGATGCTTCAGCAGATGGCTCCTTCGATGAACCTGTTTACTGGTGGGGGTGACAAAGGGGCAACCGATGAGGATGCTACCCACCCGAAGCCAGGCCACAGGGCATCACCGAGCAACGCGATGATCAGTACGGAGGCGCATACGGCGGCGGATGGCGTACAGGACATGCGCGCAGTGGGGACAGGTATTCTGAACTGCCTGGCATGGAACTGTAGGGGGATTGGTGGCTCTCGCACAGTCTGGGACCTAGTGTCACTCATCCAAGTTCACCATCCCCGGTTTGTCTTCTTATGTGAGACAAGGCAAGCTAAAGAAAAAGTCCATCGTTTGAGCAAGCGCTTCGGGTTGAGAGGCTTTGCAGGGGTTAGTAGCTCAGGTTTCAGTGGAGGGCTGGCCCTCTTTTGGGATGATCAGATGCAAGTCGAAATCAAAGAACTCAATGATCGGTACATTGATGCGTATGTGCGAGCCTCTCCGGATGATGCTATGTGGAGACTAACGTGTGTGTATGGTGAACCAAGAGTCGAAAACAGACATCTGATGTGGGATCACTTAAGAAAACTGAAAGCAAAGTCAGACCTTCCATGGATCGTGATGGGCGATTTCAACGAAGCTCTATGGCAATTTGAGCACTTCTCGTTAACCGGTCGAGCTGAATGGCAGATGACTGCATTCCGGGATGTCCTTGATGATTGTAACCTGGCCGACCTTGGCTTTAAGGGGGTTCCATTTACATATGACAACAAAAGGGGTGGACGGAAGAATGTTAAGGTGCGGCTTGATCGAGCTGTCGCAAATGCTGCATGGAGGGATCTTTTTGCGAACGCGTCGGTGGAACACATCGTTTCTTCCTGCTCTGACCATTGCCTCCTTCTCACTCAGTTTCACGTGAAGCAACTAACTCAAAATAAGAACAGATGCAGACAGTATGAGTTATTTTGGGAGAGAGCTTCGGACTTGCCGGAAATTATTCAGCACGCGTGGGAGACTGCTGGGGACAAGGGCGACCTGGAGGCGATTCAGAGTTGCCTCGGCTCGGTTATGAAGGATCTTCAGGCATGGAGCAAGAACCGTTTTGGGAACATTTTACGCAAGCTGGAAGACTTACGCGGTGAACTGAACCGGTTGCTTAGTTGCGGTGCTGACAAGAATGAAGTCCGTAAGGTAAATGATGAGCTGAATGAATTGTTGTACAAAGAAGAAATGCTATGGCTGCAGAGATCACGTATTACTTGGCTTCGTGAGGGTGACCGCAATACGAAGTTCTTTCACAAAAAAGCTGTGTGGCGAGCTAAGAAAAATAAAATCACCAAGCTCAAGGATGAGAATGGTACGTGGGTTACATCTCTGGTGGAACTAAAAGCCATGGCAACCGAGTATTTTCAGGACCTTTTCACTTGTGATCCTAGTCTCAACCCGGAAGAGATAGTGCAACTATTTGAGAAAAAAGTGACACCCGAGATAAATGAGGAATTATGTCGGGAGTTCTCTGAGAAGGAGATATCTGATGCTTTGTTTCAGATAGGGCCGCTCAAGGCGCCAGGCACAGATGGTTTTCCGGCCAAGTTTTATCAACGCAATTGGGGATTATTGAAGGAGAAAGTGGTGCCTGCGGTGCAGAACTTTTTTGCTACTGGTTGTATGCCGGCTAATGTTAATCACACTGCCATTGTCTTAATCCCCGTGGTGGATCAGCCGGCTACTCTCAAGGAATTTCGCCCTATCAATTTGTGTACGGTGCTATATAAGGTGATTGCAAAATGCCTCGCAAACAGATTGAGGCCAATCCTGGGTGACATCATTTCAGTGAACCAAAGTGCATTTGTGCCTGGTAGGTTAATCACGAATAATGCACTTGTAGCGTTTGAGTGCTTTCACTTCATTGAGCAGAATAATAATCCTGGGAAGAATTTTTGTGCTTATAAGATTGATTTATCAAAGGCTTATGACCGCGTCGATTGGGGCTTCTTGGAGAAGGCGATGAAAGGCTTAGGTTTCACTCACCGGTGGATCGGTTGGATCATGGCGTGTGTATCCTCGGTGAGTTACTCGGTCAAATTAAATGGAACCTTGCTGGATTCGTTCACCCCGACGCGAGGGCTACATCAAGGCGACCCACTCTCGCCATTCTTGTTCCTGTTTGTTGCTGATGGGCTCTCGGCACTATTGCAAAAGGAAATAACCAGCAATAATATCACTCCCCTTAAGGTGTGTCGCGGAGCTTCGGGTATATCATACATGCTCTTCGCCGATGATACCCTACTCTTCTTCAAAGCAAACGCAATACAGGCTTCCTGGATGCAACAAGTCATCAATACATATGCGCAAGGTACGGGCCAGTTGATAAACTTTGACAAATGCTCACTCATGTTTGGCAAATCTTGCCCCATTGAGACCCAGGATGAGGTAAAGGCTGTTTTGCAAGTCTCACAAGTTGAGTTTGAGCCCAAATACCTTGGACTCCCAACACCGGAGGGAAGAATGCACCGAGGCAAGTTCCAAGATGTGCAAGCAAAGATGCTCAAAAGACTTGTGCAATGGGGGGATTGCTCGTCAGGAGGTAAGGAGGTACTTGTGAAAGCAGTTGCCCAGGCTCTCCCAACTTATCTTATGGGTGTATTCAAGCTACCTGATGGCCTGTGCGAGGACCTCACGAAGATGATTCGGGATTTTCTGTGGGGTGCGAATCAAGGGCGTCGACGTACACATTGGGTGGCTTGGGATATCATGGTGCAGCCTAAATCTCACGGTGGTATGGGGTTCAGAGACATGAAACTGTTCAACCAAGCTTTGCTTGCTAAGCAGGCGTGGAGATTGATTGAGAACCCTCAAAGTCTATGCGCCCAGGTGCTTAAAGCGAAATATTTCCTTAATGGGTTTTTGGTGGACACGGTTTTTACAGGAAACGCCTCCTCGACATGGCAAGCAATTGAGTATGGATTGGAGCTCCTCAAGAAAGGTGTTATTTTGCGTATCGGTGATGGCTCGAAGGTGCGGATATGGAGGGATCCATGGATCCCACGGGATCAGTTGCGCCGTCCAATAACGCCAAAACGTCGTTGCCGGCTCAAGTGGGTCTCGTAGCTTCTCAATCTTGATGGTACATGGAATAGAAGACTCGTGCATGAGCATTTTTATCAGCCAGACGTAGAGAGTATTCTGCAAATCAAGCCATCGAATAGATTGGAGTCTGACTTCATAGCATGGCATCCTGACAGGAGGGGCTGCTTCTCAGTCCGCAGTGCATATTACCTTGGGCTGCAGGAACGGATGAACTCACAAGGTACAGTAGCATGCAGTGCTCGGCCTGATGGAAGAAGGCCAGTGTGGGACTTGATCTGGAAAAATAGTGCACCAGCGAAGGTACGTATTTTTGCTTGGAAGGCAGCTAAGGAAGCTCTAGCTACGCAAGCTACAAAAAAGGATCGACATATGGAACATGACCACACATGCACGCTTTGTGGAGTTGAGAAGGAGACCGCTCACCATGCACTGGTCCGTTGCCCCCATGCAATGGCGTTATGGCAGGCCATGCGTGAGACCTGGGAACTCCCAACTCAGGACGAGCTGCACGATGCCGAGCCGGACTGGTTGTTCCGGCTGTTAGAAAAACTCCCAGATACACAGAAGATGGCCTCGCTGATGATTATGTGGAGGATATGGTATGCACAAAATGAGATCACACATCACAAGCCCCCGGTTCCGATTGAAGCTTCGCGCCGATTTTTAACCAGCTACATCACTTCCCTCATCGCGATTAGGCAACATCCAGAAGCAGATTCGGTGAAAGGTAAACAAGTACTTAATATTTCTGGGTACAAACCTCCTGCTGTACATGAAATAAGGCCGAAGCTGCATTGGAAACCTCCTGACAGAGAATATGCAAAACTGAACATTGACGGGGCGTTTGTCAAGGCGGATGGTACAGCCGGTGCCGGGATGATACTGCGAGACCATGAGGGTGCGGTCATCTTCGCTGCGACACGTGCGCTGTTCAATTGTGGTGATGCCCTCGAAGCTGAGATGGCTGCGATGAAGGAAGGACTACAGTTGGCCCTTCACTGGACAAACCAATCACTGCTTGTGGAGACGGACTGTGCTGAATTGTTGCAAATGATTAGTGCGCGAGGCGTGGATAGGTGTAGATATGCATACTGAATTAGTGAGATCAGAAATATTCTGTCTCATGAAAGGAACATAAGTTTAGCTAAGATTAGCCGACATGCAAACATGGTTAGCCATGCTCTTGCATGCATGGGTCGTTCGCAACAGCGAACTGCTTGTTGGCTTCGTAATTCATCCAATGAAATAGCTAGCATTGTAATCTCTGAATGTAGCCATTTGGTTTGATTAATGAAAGTTCCTTTCCCGCAAAAAAAAAGAGTCTCATCACTTCAGAACTCCACTCCCGGAACGGGGAAACACCCGCTCAGCAGATTCTCGTATCGGCGGACTATTAAATTTCATATTTTACGGTAGAGAAAGTGCATTACAGAAGGTAAAAATACATAACCATGCACAAAAAAAGGGTAGAAATACATAACCATGCACAAAAAAGGGATAGAAATACATAAAGATCACTACGGATGGGGCAATCAACTTTGCTCAAAATTGCAGTGGTGCGGGTGGTGTCGCGCGCTCGAGTACTACATTCCTGGGAGCTTGGTGTAAACCACATGTGGATATCTCTGACTCACTTATCGCGGAAGCTTTGGCAATGCGTGATGGTGCTCGTTTTGCCAAAATTCGTGGACTTACACATGTCATTATGAAGATGGATTGCCTAGAGATGGTGCAACTGTGGAGCAATCGTCACAATTCTCGTTCAATTGTGGCCCCTATCTTACTAGAAATTGGAGAGCTAGTTAGCGAGTTTTTGTTATTTGATGTACTTCATGTACATCGGTCAGCAAACGTTTCAGTACATCTGTGTGCCAAGCATACTTGCACGCTGAGTGTGACTCAGTGCTGGCTCGATGAGACCCCTGGCTTCCTAGTGACCAGTCTGTTGGCTGACTGTTTTGGGAACGCCTTGATTTAATAAAGCTCTCTGAATTATCGAAAAAAAAATACATACACAGGGTAGGTATACATGCTCAGTTATTGGTACAGGCTATTTGCACGTGGTGTATTGGCCAGCCCTGATTCTAGCATTATTTATATATATAAATCTATCTATTGGTGCTGTGACGGCGGCGGCGAGGTCGGCGGCAGCCCGAGGCGAGCTCGCCTCATCAGGTTGTACTCCAGCAGCCTCGGCGCATCCGGCATCACCTCCTTGACGCCGTCGAGCGCGCGGAACCGCTCCGCCCAGGCCGCCAGCAGCGGCGTCGCGGCGGCGTCGAGCAGCCTCACGCCGCACATGGCCTCGGACGTGTGCAGCCACCCGACGAAGCCGCCGAGCACGACGTCCACGAGCCCCACCGTGTCCCCGCCGAAGAAGCCCTTCCCCTTGGAGCACTCCCCAAACGCTCGCTCCAGCGTCTCCAGGGCGGCGCCGACCCGCCCCGCCGCCTCCGCCCTCTCCTCGCCGGTGCGTCCGCCGTAGACGGGCAGCCACGCGCTGAGCAGCTCGCCGTCGACGTAGGAGGCCCAGAAGCGGGCGACGGCGCGCTCGTGCGGGTCGCGAGGGAGGAGGCGCGGGGAGCTGGCCGGGAAAGCCTCGTCGAGGTACTGCACGATGAGCTGCGACTCGGGGACGGGCTTGCTGTTGTGGATGAGCACCGGCACCCTCTTGTGCACGGGGTTGGAGGCGAGGAGGAGCGGGCTCTTGCCGTCGAAGAGGCCCACCTCCTCCACGTACGCGTAGGGGAGGCCCTTGAGGTTGAGGGCGAAGCGCGCGCGCAGAACGAACGGGCTCGACCAGTACCCCACCAGCGTCAGCTCCTCCTCCATGCCGACTGGCGTAGTACTCCTACCAGCGAGTAGTGGTGACCACTGATAAATGCCGGCTAGACTTTTCACAGTACTACTGGGGTACTATATAGTTGGTTTATGATCACGTGCTAATTTTTTTACAGTACTATATAGTTGGTTTTCGATCACGTGCTCTATGATCAAGTGATTCGTCATGCATGACGTTGAGCCAGACTTTGCTATCAGTATTTCTTAGTGCGGCATCGGTTTACTCTGCTCTCTCTGTATTAAGCAGACTTTTTATTTTGAGGTAATCACGTGTATCATTAATCAGAAATAAGAAGAATACAAAGCATGCACGTGGAACCGACCAGAAGGAGTACTACACCAGCCAAATCACCAGGGTCCCTACCCCCTCCAGTCACCGGATAAGACGACCAAGGAGGCAGGGACCGGCGGCGACGTGGACGAAGGCTGGGAGCAGCGGTTCGCCAACCCAATCGCCTTTCTCGGACGGTTGTTGGAGCAAAGTGGTGTAAGAAGTTCCCACAAGTATTAAGCAGACTTATTACGGCCCCTCAAGTGCTCCCGCAAAAGTATGGACGGACGCGTTTGAACTTTTTTTCTTTCTTCATTCAACGCGGTGTTGTAAAAGTCCGCCGTCCATGCATTCGAATTCTCACCATGTGCAAACTGATTTCTAGTTGGTCGAATCTTGAGATCCGTCATCTAGTCCCGGCTGTGAGCCGGGGGACATAGTTGCCGGTGAAAATCGAGTCGACGGCACGCGATGGCGATGTTCTATGTCATTATTACCTTGATGAAGGCATTGTCGTGTAACTACTGTCGAGCCACTCGTGCTGCTCCGGGGGAAACCTTAAGATCTGGTCTTCCAGATCGGACGATGGCAGCACTGCGGTGTCGTTTCTCTCTTGGGAGCATTGTTTGTGGAGCAGCGTCGAAAGACAGAGGCAAGAGGTGGAGCGGCTTCATCTTGCACGGAGCTTTGGTGAAGATGTCAAGTCATGCCTGGTCGACAGGTGTTACACTGTGTCATGCCTATTCGGCAGGTGCTACGGACGAGGGATTTTCCAGAGTCTTCGCATCTGGATGGACGAGCGTAGGGCGATGATGGCATTGACGGATGGCTGGACTGGCAAGGATGATGTGGATCTTGTTGGGGAACGCAGTATTTCAAAAAAATTCCTACGATCACGCAAGATCTACCTAAGGATGCATAACAACGAGAGGGGAGGGTGTGTCTACGTACCTTTGTAGACCGAAAGCGGAAGCGTTAAGTAACGCGATTGATGTAGTCGAACGTCTTCGCGATCCAACCGATTAATTACCGAACGCACGGCACCTCCGCGATATGCACACGTTCGGCTCGGTGATGTCCCTCGAACTCTAGATCCAGCTGAGGCCGAGGGAGAGTTTCATCAGCACAACGGCGTGTTGACGGTGATGATGAAGTTACCGACGCAGTGCTTCACCTAAGCACTACGACAATATGACTGAGGTGGAAATCTGCGAAGGGGGGCACCGCACACGGCTAAGAGATCAACTTGTGTGTCTATGGGGTGCCCCCTTCCCCCGTATATAAAGGAGTGGAGGGGAGGCCGACCTCCTATATGGCGCGCCCCAAGGGGGGGGGGATTCCTACTCCTAGTAGGAGTAGGTTTCCCCCCTTCCCTAGTTGGAGTAGGAGAAGAAGGAAGAGGGAGAGGGAGAGGGATAGAAGGAAAGGGGGGCCGGCCCCCCTCCCAATTCGGATTGGGCTTGGGGGGCGCGCGCCTCCCACTTGGCCGCCTCCTCCTCGCTCCCACCATGGCCCGTTAAGGCCCATTAACTCCCCCACGGGGTTCCGGTAACCTCCCGGTACTCCAGAAAATGCCCGAACCTATCTGAAACCTTTCCGGTGTCCAAACATAGCCTTCCAATATATCAATATTTATGTCTCGACCATTTCGAGACTCCTCGTCATGTCCGTGATCACATCCGGGACTCCGAACTATCTTCAGTACATCAAATCACATAACTCATAATATATATATCATCATCGAACGTTAAGCGTGCGGACCCTACGGGTTCGAGAACTGTGTAGACATGACCGAGACTCGTCTGTGGTCAATAACCAATAGCGGAACCTAGATGCTCATATTGGTTCCTACATACTCTATGAAGATCTTTATCGGTCAAACCGCATAACAACATACATTGTTCCCTTTGTCATCGGTATGTTACTTGTCCGAGATTTGATCGTCGGTATCATCATACCTAGTTCAATCTCGTTACCGGCAAGTCTCTTTACTCGTTCCGTAATACTTCATCCCGCAACGAACTCATTAGTCACATTGCTTGCAAGGCTTATAGTGATGAGTATTACCGAGAGGGCCCAGAGATACCTCTCAGATACACGGAGTGACAAATCCTAATCTCGATATATGCCAACTCAACAAACACCATCGGAGACACCTATAGAGCATCTTTATAGTCACCCAGTTACGTTGTGACGTTTGATAGCACACTAAGTGTTCCTCCGGTATTCGGGAGTTGCATAATCTCATAGTCATAGGAACATGTATAACTCATGAAGAAAGCAATAGCAATAAACTAAACGATCATAGTGCTAAGCTAACGGATGGGTTATATCAATCACATAATTCTCTAATGATGTGATCCCGTTCATCAAATGACAACTCATGTCTATGGCTAGGAAACTTAACCATCTTTGATTAACGAGCTAATCAAGTAGAGGCATACTAGTGACATTTTGTTTGTCTATGTATTCACACATGTACTAAGTTTCCGGTTAATACAATTCTAGCGTGAATAATAAACATTTATCATGATATAAGGAAATATAAATAACAACTTTATTATTGCCTCTAGGGCATATTTCCTTCAGTCTCCCACTTGCACTAGAGTCAATAATCTAGATTACATTGTAATGATTCTAACACCCATGGAGTCTTGGTGCTGATCATGTTTTGCTCGTGAGAGAGGCTTTGTCAACGGGTCTGCAACATTCAGATCCGTATGTATCTTACAAATCTCCATGTCTCCTTCCTTGACTTGATCGTGGATGGGATTGAAGCGTCTCTTGATGTGCTTGGTGTCGTGGTTCTAACTCTGACAGTGATGTAGGGGGGTATGTATGGAGAGGCTAGATCTCAGCTTTGGAGAAGTTGTAAATACACCAGGATGTACGAGTTCAGGCCCTTCGCGGAGGAAGTAACAGCCCTACGTCTCGGTGCCCGGAGGCGGTCGACCGGATTATGTGTGTATGAGTTACAGGGGTGCCAACCCTTGCTACTGAGGAGGGGGTGGCTTATATAGAGTTCGCCAGACCCCTCCGGCCCTCAGTAATGCAGGGTTAAAATACATTAAGACTGGGCGTTACTGGTAATGTCCCTAATAAAGTGCTATGATGACCATAAAGACTACTTAATGGCCGACCGTTTGCTTGCGGAGTGACTTTAGATCTCCTGTCAGTCGAGTGGTTGGCTTCGTGGTCGAGTGGTAGCTTCCTGGTCGAGTGTCTTGAATCCGTCGAGTGGGATACCTTCAAGTCGATTGAAAGGTGACTTCTTCCAGGTATGTCCTTGGGTAGGGCTCTTAGGACAGGTCCATGCCCCTACCCTAGGTACATAGCTTCATCATTAGCCCCCAAATGGATCGAGGTTCGAGTGGGGAAGGAGTTGGGGGTCCTTCCGACTGGTTCTTAGCGTTATACGAATGTCTTGTACTGGATCAATCGTCACGGATGACGTTGTCAACTTCTTTCGGTCACCTTGATCCATTCTTGGTCTCTTGTCGAGTGAATTTCCTTACTTGTGGAATACCGAGTGCCGGCATGAGCGGGCTCTTCAGTTTGATGAGTTGTTCTGCAGCCCGCGGATTTTGCGGGATTTGAATTTCGGGAAGCGAGCGGGACGGGGGCGGCCGAAGTAATCGGATGGGATAGGATGGAAGCTCCTCGATCTCCGCGCCACCTTTTTCGCCACGTACCGCGCGCGCCTGTTGCGGGATTTGACGGGATCGCCTAGGCCTACCGGTCAGCCACTCGGAAGCGGCTCCTTATAAGTTGCCGGCTCGGGGCTCCCCAACAGTGTGCTCTCGCCTTTCCTCCTCCCCCCGCAAGGTCCTCTGCCACCTCCGCTCTCACCCTAGCGCCATAGGTCCGTTCGAGCCTCGCCGGCGACGATGGTGAAGGACAAGACGTCGGCTTTGGAGCGCGCGAAGAAGGCGGCGGTGTAGGGGAAGGGGAAGAAGTCCGCTCGGGGCGGATCTTCCTCGAGGACTGCTCTGCCCAGGGATTGGATCCAGGGCGACTGGATGCCCTCGGTGATTCGGCAGGAAGATCTTGACGACATGGTCGAGGGGGGAGTCATTCCCCATGAAGCCGCGCGTCTCCCAGGGAGAGAAGTCGAACCCCAACCTCGTGACGGTGAGTGCATCCTCCTCGCCACCCATATCGGTCACGGATTTTCTCTACCTCCTCATCCTTTTTCCGGAGCTTTTTGAACTTCTTCGGAGCGCAGCTCCACCATTTCACTCCCAATTCCATCGTGTATCTTGCGGCTTTCGTTTCCTTGTGCGAAAGTTTCTTGGGTTGCCGCCCTCATTGGGGACTCTTTAAACACATCTTCACTTGCCGTTCCCAATCGGTAAAGAAAGCCAAGTCGAGTGACGAACGGACGCAAGTGATCCAGCTATGCGGCGGCCTGGCGATCCAGATGAGGGGTAAAAGTTCTTTTCCGTCTATCACTTTTCCTGAGTCGGTCCGTGGTTGGCAGTCGACCTGGTTTTATTGCCAAGACCAGGTGACCCCAGGGCAGTCGACTGGTCTTCCCCCTTTCTCTCTGGACCGAGCTCAAAAGCCTGCCTCTCTGAAAAGTGCTGCCGGAGGAAAAGGCGCAAGTCAAGGTGCTGGTTGGTCGAGTGGTTCAGCTTGTCCGAGAGGGCGTGACCGGCATGGACTTGCTGGAGGTCTTCCTTCGGAGGCGCATCCAACCGCTTCAGGCTCGTGACCACCCTATGTGGCTGTACTCGGGTCTCGACGACACCACTCGGGTTCACCCAGAGGATGTCACTGACGAGATGCTGGAAGGGTGGCTGTCGAGCATCACAGGGAACAAAGACAACCCCCGAGGAGCCAGGAGGGTTCCCCCGCTTGACAGTACATACGACGTGGACCAGGTCTGACCTTGTGTTCCCGACTGAGATCTTGCTTTCTTCATTTGCTCTCTTTGAATCGGTCGACTGACTTTCGACTTGTCTGATGTTCTCCAGGCAACTACAGAGATGTACTCGACACCCAACGGAGCACAAGGGCAGGCCAAGGAAGGGGAGGCGAGCGGAGGCAAAAGCGGAGACGAATAGGGGGAGTGGGAATCTGACGGCGAAGGAGAGGGAGACGACGACGTCGACTCCAGCGAAGAGGAGGAGGAGGAAGCTGAACCTCCCCGCTCGGAAAGTCGATCCAAGCTTACACATGACCCTGCGCGGGAACGTGGTAAGGCGATTGCTCCCGTTGGGCAGTCGTCGAAGCACCCTCGGACCTCTTCTCCAGCGCCGACTGAAAAAGCTCCCAAGCACCCCCGCGCGGCGCCGTCCAAGCCACCCAAGGCTCTGCCCAAGATGAGGATGACCGTCCCCACCATTTCTAGGTAATGATAGAACTTGTTCTCCTTTGTCGACCGTGGACGGATCCTTGGTCGATCCACTGAGCCGACTGACTGTCTTTCAAAATTTGCAGTGCTGCTATTTCTGAGATCTCCGCCAAGGACGATGATCAAGAGATGGAAGATGCTGTTACTTCCAACCCTGGTATGATTACTGATGTTCTGCCTTGAATCGACTGACGATTTCTTATAACTCTGGTCGATTGAATTTTTCTCGTAGCTCCTCCTCATGTTATTAACCTTCCTGACGACGAAGACGAAGCGCCGCTGAGAGTGAGGCGGAACAGGAAAGCGTCGGCTGGCGAGACCCCACAATCCACTCCGGCGCCCGAGGCCGTAGCTCGAGACGGTGGCGATACCACCCGGGCTTCTATGACTTTCGCCGATCCTCTGACGCGTGTGCAGCCCTCGACGTCGATCGTAAATCTGCCTTCGCTCTTCGCCACACACCACGTCCCTGAGGACCAAGTGGGTGCAGCTAAGGAAGCTATACGCCAGGCAGGAATCATGATGGAGCAGGTCAAGGTGGTTCGAGAAGCCAGCCAAGCGGCTTATGACGCGAGTTCAACTCTTCAGAGTAACGTCCAGGTCAGTTGATTCACTGCTTGTTCTGTTAGGGTATGCTGTCTGAAGAATCTCTTTTCCGAAGATCTTTAAATCTGTACACCCACTGGGTGTTTCTGTTAAGTTTTTTGGTCGAGTGGGGGCACGCTGAGTGCACCCACTGGGTGTAGTCCCTGAGACTACGGTGGACTGCTGGCAGTCGACTGTAGTCTTTATATTGTGTTGCTGTAGTTTTACTTCTTCACTCAGTCTGGCCAGGCCATGTCGAATGAAAATGTATCCGGTCGACTGCGGGCAGTCGATTTTTTTCAAAACCAGTGGGGGCACGCTGAGTGCACCCACTGGGTGTAGTCCCCGAGACTACTGTTCAATGTTTTTGATTCAACTGTAGTCTTAGAAACGTCATCATTGTCTCTTGGTTACTCAGAAGCAACTTATCTTGGACCTCTGTCGACTGACTTTTGCAGAAATCCTGTGAACTTGTGGCTCTCTACACTGAGTTGGAGAACAAACAGATCCAGCTCAACCTTGACTTGAAGCTCACTCAACAGAACCTGCAGAAGGCGCGAGACGGAGCAAAAGGTATGGCTGGTGAGGTTTCTCATTCTTGCCCGTTCTTGATGTTGAGTTCACTCGATGTTCTGTAGATAAACTGGAGGAAGCTCTGAAGAAGAAGGATCAAGATCTTGCCGAAGCACAGAAGGAGGCCTTGAGCAAAACGAAGCTTGCAGAAGAGAAACTGGCTTCGGTCGGAACTCTTGAACAGGAGAACTCCAGACTGAAAACTGCTCTCGAGACAGCTAATCAAGAGGTCAGCCGACTGAAGAACGACAAGATGGTTCTGCACGACCAGGCGGGTGAGCTGGCGGGGAAGGTAAACGATCTGGAGGCTTATCTCAGTGGACTCACCAAGAAGCTGTTCGTCATGCTCGAAGGTAATTACTCCGACCCGGCTGTCTTGCAGTTACCAAGCCCGCGTAAGGCCACTATCTTATTCTTGAATCGTGTTTGCAGAATTCTGTCAGAGCTTCGAAGAGGAAACCAGTCGAGTGGAGCCAGGCTTGGATCCCACCAATTCTCTCGTGAAGGACGAGGCTGCTATGAACGTGCTCCGACTGGAGTCTCGTGTTACCAGCGTTGTTGACTATCTTGCTCGGCTGAAGGCTGCGATGTCGCGGATCAACACATCACTCTGGCCTGGAACAACGCTTCAGAACGACCTCGAGTCCCTGATGGTTCGACTGGATGAAGTCTCGGGTCGAGTGGCGGAATGGAAGAAATCTTCTGCTAGATGTGGTGCTGATGTCACTCTGTCTCTGGTCCGCGTCCATTGCAAGGAGGCGCGAGAAGAAAAGCTGGTCGCCATCCAAGTTGCCAATACCAGGAAGCACATCTTTCAAGACTTCATGGAGACTTTCATTGCTGCTGCTACTCATATTGCAGACGGGATCGACTTGGACGAGTTCGTCGCCCCTTCCGGTCCTCCGCTTGAGGAATGAAAAACTTTTATGCTTCACTTTAAATTTGCCTCGGAATGCCGAGTGGATTTTGTAACCATTAAACTCTGTCGAGCCGAGGGCTCGAGTACTTTGATCTGAGGCCTGGGACCTTTGGGTCTTATCTGAACTTAATTTATCGTTGAATATCTTCGTGGTCAATCCGTCGAGTGGAACTAGATCTTCACTCGAAATAACCTTGTATTTGTGGTGCAGCTCCGAAGGAGAAGGTAGCAGTCGATTTGCACCTCGTCGTCCTTGCGGGTTGGGTTGTGTTCCGTACTTAGGCGAGCGCTGGGCTGCAGCTAAGCCCCCGAGTGGGAGGTTTGCTCTCCACTCGGTAAGATTTTTCAAACTTAGGCGAGTACTTGGACTGCAGCTAAGCCCCCGAGTGGGAGGTTTGCTCTCCACTCGGTAGGATTTTTAAAACACTTAGGCGAGCACTGGGCTGCAGCTAAGCCTCCGAGTGGGAGTCTGGCTCGCCACTCGGTAGGATTTTAAAACTCTTAGGCGAGCACTGGGCTGCAGCTAAGCCCCCGAGTGGGATGTTTGCTCTCCACTCGGTAGGATTTTTTAAACACTTAGGCGAGCACTGGGCTGCAGCTAAGCCTCCGAGTGGGAGTCTGGCTCGCCACTCGGCAGGATTTTAAAACTCTTAGGCGAGCACTGGGCTGCAGCTAAGCCCCCGAGTGGGAGGTTTGCTCTCCACTCGGTAGGATTTTTTAAACACTTAGGCGAGCACTGGGCTGCAGCTAAGCCTCCGAGTGGGAGTCTGGCTCGCCACTCGGCAGGATTTTAAAACTCTTAGGCGAGCACTGGGCTGCAGCTAAGCCCCCGAGTGGGAGGTTTGCTCTCCACTCGGTAGGATTTTTTAAACACTTAGGCGAGCACTGGGCTGCAGCTAAGCCTCCGAGTGGGAGTCTGGCTCGCCACTCGGCAGGATTTTAAAACTCTTAGGCGAGCACTGGGCTGCAGCTAAGCCCCTGAGTGGGAGGTTTTCTCTCCACTCAGTAGGATTTTTTAAACACTTAGGCGAGCACTGGGCTGCAGCTAAGCCTCCGAGTGGGAGTCTGGCTCGCCACTCGGCAGGATTTTAAAACTCTTAGGCGAGCACTGGGCTGCAGCTAAGCCCCCGAGTGGGAGGTTTTCTCTCCACTCGGTAGGATTTTTTAAACACTTAGGCGAGCACTGGGCTGCAGCTAAGCCTCCGAGTGGGAGTCTGGCTCGCCACTCGGCAGGATTTTAAAACTCTTAGGCGAGCACTGGGCTGCAGCTAAGCCCCCGAGTGGGAGGTTTGCTCTCCACTCGGTAGGATTTTTTAAACACTTAGGCGAGCACTGGGCTGCAGCTAAGCCTCCGAGTGGGAGTCTGGCTCGCCACTCGGCAGGATTTTAAAACTCTTAGGCGAGCACTGGGCTGCAGCTAAGCCCCCGAGTGGGAGGTTTGCTCTCCACTCGGTAGGATTTTTTAAACACTTAGGCGAGCACTGGGCTGCAGCTAAGCCTCCGAGTGGGAGTCTGGCTCGCCACTCGGCAGGATTTTAAAACTCTTAGGCGAGCACTGGGCTGCAGCTAAGCCCCCGAGTGGGAGGTTTGCTCTCCACTCGGTAGGATTTTTTTACAAACTTAGGCGAAACGGATTCGCAGCTAAGTCACCCACTGGGGGATTTCGTACGCAAACAAAAGTGATAGCAATTATTGGAACACTCTTGTCTTTGATAAAAATGAACTGCAGAAGTTTTTCTTATTACATCTTATCCGAGAGAGAGCTCAAGTGTAAAAGGGGCGGAGCAGTTCCGCATTCCAAGCTCGCAGCTCGTCGATCTGGCGATCAACATTGTAGAGGTGATACGCTCCATTGTGGAGGACTCTGGTGACGATGAAGGGGCCTTCCCAAGTAGGAGCAAGCTTGTGTGGTTTCTGTTGATCCACTCCGAGGACCAAATCTCCTTCTTGGAAGGCTCGACTCTTCACATTCCTGGCGTGGAATCGACGCAAGTCTTGTTGATAAATGGTCGATCTGATCATGGCCATTTCCCTCTCTTCTTCTAAGAGGTCGACTGCGTCTTACCGGGCTTGTTCTGCTTCATCTTTGGTATAAAGTTCGACTCGGGGTGCGTTGTGAAGAAGATCACTCGGCAGAACTGCTTCGGCTCCATAAACTAGAAAGAATGGAGTTCTTCCAGTCGACCGGTTCGGGGTGGTCCTCAATCCCCACAGAACTGGCGGAAGCTCGTCGACCCAAGCACCTGCCGCGTGCTTGAGATCACGCATCAGTCGAGGCTTTAGTCCTTTGAGAATCAGACCATTTGCCCTTTCAGCTTGTCCATTCGACTGGGGATGGGCGACCGATGCGTAGTCGACTCGTGTGCCTTGTGAGGCGCAAAAAGCTCTGAATTTGTTCGAATCAAAGTTTGATCCATTGTCAGTGATGATGCTATGCGGGACTCCATATCTGAATGTTAACTCCCTGATGAAACTGATAGCAGTGCAGGCGTCAAGATCCTTGATAGGTTTAGCTTCGATCCATTTGGTAAACTTGTCGACTGCCACAAGCACATGAGTGAAGCCGCTCCCGCCTGTTCTCAACGGGCCAATCATGTCCAGTCCCCAAACAACGAAAGGCCAGACGAGTGGAATGGTCTTCAGGGCTGATGCAGGCTTGTGTGACATGTTGGAGTAGAACTGGCACCCTCCACACTTGTCGACTATCTCCTTTGCCATTTCATTTGCTCTTGGCCAGTAAAATCCCGCTCGGTATGCTTTAGCCACAATGGTCCGAGAAGACGCATGGTGACCACAGGTCCCCGAGTGGATATCATCAAGGATTATCTGACCTTCTTCTGGTGTTATGCACTTCTGACCGATTCCAATCGCGCTTTCTCTATACAACTATCCCTTTATGACTATGAAGGCCTTGGATCGACGGACGATCTGTCGAGCCTCTTCCTCGTCCTCTGGGAGTTCTTTCCTCAGGATATACGCGATGTACGGTATCGTCCAGTCGGGAGTGATTGCCAAGACTTCCATGATTAGGTCGACCACAGCAGGAACTTCGACTTCAGTCGGATCTGTGGCACTTTTCGGCTGCGGGGCTTCTTCTATAAAAGGATCTTCTTGGACTGACGGTGAGTGGATGTGCTCCAGGAACACGTTGCTGGGAATGGCTTCTCTCTTGGAGCCTATCTTTGCCAAATCGTCAGCCGCTTGATTTTTCAGTCGGGGGATGTGATGAAGCTCTAACCCCTCGAATTTCTTTTCTAACTTTCTCACTGCATTGCAATAACCAGTCATTACCGGACTTCTGACGTCCCACTCCTTCATCACCTGATTGACCACCAAATCTGAGTCGCCATAGACCATGAGGCGACGGACGCCGAGTGAAATGGCCATGCGCAACCCATACAAAAGTGCTTCATATTCTGCTTCATTATTGGAGGAATCGAAGTGAATCTGGAGAACGTATCTGAGCTTATCTCCTCGGGGGGAGACTAATACTACCCCAGCACCGGAACCATTTAGCATCTTAGATCCATCGAAGAACATGGTCCAGTGCTTCGAGTGAATTTGAGTCGGAAGTTGCTGTTCAATCCACTCGGTGACGAAATCTACGATTGCTTGGGACTTGATAGCCTTCTTTGCTTCAAACTTAATATCCAGGGGAAGGAGTTCCATCGCCCACTTTGCCACTCGACTAGTTGCATCTCTATTGTGCAGAATCTCTGACAGTGGGGCGTCGCTGATGACTGTAATGGAGTGGTCAGAGAAGTAATGAGCAACCTTCTTCATGGTCATATAAATCCCATATACGAGCTTCTGGTAATGAGGATATCTTTGTTTTGAAGGGGTCAAAACTTCAGACACATAATATACTGGGTGCTGAACTCTGAAGGCCTTCCCTTCTTCTTCCCGCTCGACCGTAAGTACTGTACTGACAACTTGTCCCGTGGCCACAATGTAAAGCAGCAGAGACTCTTTACTGATTAGGGTAGCAAGCACCGGCTGGGTGGAGAGCAGAGCTTTGAGCTCTACAAATGCTGCATCAGCTTCTGGAGTCCACTCGAACTTGTTAGACTTCTTCATCAGTCGGTAAAGAGGCAACGCCTTTTCACCGAGACGATAAATGAATCGACTTAGAGTGGCCAAGCAACCTGTAAGCTTCTGGACATCGTGCACACACACAGGACGCTTCATCTGGAGTATGGCACCGACTTTTTCAGGATTGGCGTCGATTCCCCGTTCGGAAATGAGAAAACCGAGTAACTTTCCACCTGGAACTCCGAATTTGCACTTTGATGGATTGAGCTTGATATCATACCTCCTGAGGTTTGCAAAGGTTTCAGCAAGGTCAGTCCGCAGGTCGGAACCTTTCCGTGACTTAACCACAATATCATCCATGTATGCCTCCGCATTCCGACTGATTTGGGTGAGTAAACACTTCTGAATCATCCTCATGAACGTGGCTCCGGCATTCTTGAGGCCGAATGGCATGGTGACATAACAGAAGCATCCGAATGGAGTGATGAAAGCTGTTTTGATCTCGTCGGGTCCATACAGACGGATCTGATGGTACCCGGAATAGGCATCCAGAAAAGACAATCGCTCGCACCCCACGGTCGAGTTGACTATTTGGTCGATGCGAGGGAGAGGAAAATGATCTTTCGGGCAGGCCCGATTGATATGTTTAAAATCAATGCACATGCGAAGTGACCTGTCCTTCTTGGGGACTATGACAACATTGGCGAGCCACTCGGAGTGGTAAATCTCTCGGATGAACTCCGCTGCTAAGAGCCGAGCCACCTCCTCGCCAATAGCTTTCCTCTTCTGTACGGCGGACCGTCGAAGATGTTCTTTCACAGGCTTAAATTTTGGGTCGACTCGTAGACGGTGCTCAGCCAGCTCCCTGGGAACTCCAGGCATGTCAGAGGGCTTCCATGCGAAGATGTCCCAGTTCTCACGGAGGAACTGGATGAGCACTTCTTCCTATTTGGAGTCGAGCGTCGTTGAGATGTGAGTCGGGGCAGCATTGGGGTCGGTCGGGTGAATGTGGGCTGGCTTTGTTTCACCGGACGGCTGAAAAGCTGATTCTGAAGCAGGCTTCTCGGCTCGTAGCAATTCACTCGGATCGGCAGTCTTCTGGTACTCTTGCAGCTCGACCACTGCCATCTGAGCATCAGCAATCTTTGAGCCTTTCTGAAAACACTCTTCTGCTTTCTTTCGATTGCCTGTAACAGTGATCACACCTCTGGGGCCAGGCATCTTCAGTTTGAGATACACATAACATGGTCGAGCCATGAAGCGTGCATAAGCTGGCCTGCCCAAAATGGCATGATAAGCACTTTGGAAGTCCACAACCTCAAATGTCAACTTTTCCTTGCGGTAATTCTTTGAATCACCGAAAACCACATCAAGAGCAATCTGGCCGAGTGATTCGGCTTTCTTCCCAGGAATGACTCCGTGGAAGCTCATTTTACTGGTACTGAGCCTGGACATCGGAATGCCCATCCCTTTCAATGTTTCTACATACAGTATGTTCAGGCCACTGCCACCATCCATCAGGACTTTGGTCAGTCGAGTGCCTTCGACAACTGGGTAGACCACCAAAGCTTGCCTCCCAGGGGTGGCAATGTGCGTAGGGTGATCAGACTGGTCGAATGTGATGGTAGTCTGAGACCATTTTAGGTAACTGGGTGTTGCCGGAGCAACCATATTCACCTCACGGTTAATGACTTTCAGTCGACTTTTGCTTTCGACATCAGCAAAAATCATCAGGGTGGAATTGACTTGGGGGTATCCATCGTCACTATCTTCTTTGTCCTCAACTCTGTCTGACTCTTTTTCCTTGTCTTTGGACTGCTTGCCCTGAAACTGCTGGATCAGGAGCCGACACTGTCGAGTGGTATGCTTTGGGTAAATAAGATTACCCTCTTCATCTTTCTTGGTGTGGATGTGACATGGCAGATCCAAAACATCATTTCCATCTTGATCCTTGACTTTCTTGGGGTTCCAGGGCCCCTTGGGTTTTCCCTTGAATTTTCCCTGGGTTACAGCCAGGGCCTCCCCAGGGGCGACTGGCTCGGCCTTCCGCTTCTGTTTCCGGCTGGAATTTCCTCCGGTTTCTTGGGCGACTGCCTTGTGCTTGCCACTCCGAAGTCGATCTTCGTCTTCGCCATTAGCGTATTTGGTGGCGATCTCCATCATCCGATTCAGAGACATCTCTCCGGTTCGACCGAACTTCAGATTCAATTCTCTGTACTTAACGCCTTCTTTAAAGGCACAAACTGCTTGATGATCTAGTACATTCTCAACTGTGTGATGCAATGTGATCCACCTCTGGATGTAATCCCTCAGAGTTTCATTCGGTTTCTGCATGCAAGACCGCAATTCTATAAGGCCTGCAGGTCGCTTGCATGTTCCTTCAAAGGTTGTAACAAACACTCGGGAGAGGTCCTCCCAAGTGTAGATACTGCTGGGTGCTAACTGATTCAGCCACGCTCTGGCTGAGCCCTCTAACATGAGAGGCAAATGCTTCATAGCCACATCATCATTGCCACCGCCAATCTGGACAGCCACTCGGTAATCTTCGAGCCAAGTGTCAGGCTTAGACTCACCGGTGAACTTGCTTACTCCAGTCGCCAACCTGAAGTTGGGAGGAATCACTGCGGCTCTGATGGCTCGACTGAAACACTCTGGCCCCGAAACACGTACTCTGCTGCTAGCAGGCGCATCTCTGCCGTGGCCTTCTCGGTGAGCTCTGTTCCTGTCAACCAGACCCTGAACGAGGATGGATCTCGCATCAAAGCCTAGGTCCCTGGGGTCGACTGGAACCCTCCGCCCAACACTATGAGGGTGTCTGTCATCCTGCCGTCGAGGCGCATATGACCCACTCCTCGGGGGAGGGGTTGGCACTCGACGTCGATCGAACCAGTGATCATACTGCTCATTTCTTCTGTACTGATCGTGCCGGTCTCCGCGTCCCTCACGCCTCGGGGGCGATCTTGGGCTGTGAGCCGACTGGACTGTATCCGTTGCAACAGATTGACAGTGGATCCTATTCCGCGATTGAGAAACAGTGGAATTCTGGTTCCCCGCTGCCCGGAGCAATGCTCTGATTTGCAACAAGCCCCTGTCAGCCTCTGACTAGGAGGGCTGAATCGATTCCGCTATACGGGCCGCGGCTGCCAAATTCTGAACAGGGGTTCGATATACCTGCATAGGCGGGAAGAGCTGACGTCGACTGGACTCGGGAGCTCGCTGACGCGCTTGCTCGTCGAGTATTCGCTGGAGATTCTCCAGTCGAGTGCGCTCGGCCAAGTTAGCCAAGCGCGCGTCCTCCAAGGCCCGGGCCTCGGGGGTTTCTCCGACGATAGGAGTGTGGAGTGCATCCATGTTCCGGCGGCGAAGCTCCTCTCGCTGCAATGACGTGAGAGGTTCGGGGAGATACTCATCGCGGGGATGCGACATGTCGCCTCCATCCGCGCCTCCATCGGTGCGAGGGAAACCGGGAGGACTGTGTGTTCCATCGACCGCCAGAACCTCAGCCACTGGGTCGCTGCTGTCGCACTCAGATGCGGTCTCCGCGGAGCCAGTCGACAGGTCGAACAGGCCATAGAGGGATTCGTCGGGCTCGATTGCCGCGACTTGTGGGGCTGCCGACTGGCGGGCCATGGCATGCCTCACCCACCTCTGAAGTCTCGACCGACCGGAGCGCTTGCGCTGGTGGGAGACAGGGCGGGAAGATGACACGGGAGCCGACCGATACTGGGTCGACGGCTGCTGCAGGAGGACGCCACGAACACATGCGCGGAAGTGCGTCGCACCGCGGACGGGGAGGGCGTCGATGTCGAGTGGAGCCTCCTGAAGCCAAGCGGAGTCATCGGCGATGAACGTGAGCGCGCCGAGACGGATCTCGCGGCCCTCCACCAAAACTCCGCACGAAACCATGATCAAAGGGATCAGAAAAATCGCAACTTCTCCAACTAGGCGCTAAGACTCCGGCCCCATGGTGGGCGCCAACTATCGTGGTTCTAACTCTGACAGTGATGTAGGGGGGTATGTATGGAGAGGCTAGATCTCAGCTTTGGAGAAGTTGTAAATACACCAGGATGTACGAGTTCAGGCCCTTTGTGGAGGAAGTAACAGCCCTACGTCTCGGTGCCCGGAGGCGGTCGACCGGATTATGTGTGTATGAGTTACAGGGGTGCCAACCCTTGCTACTGAGGAGGGGGTGGCTTATATAGAGTTCACCAGACCCCTCCGGCCCTCAGTAATGCAGGGTTAGAATACATTAAGACTGGGCGTTACTGGTAACGTCCCTAATAAAGTGCTATGATGACCATAAAGACTACTTAATGGCCGACCGTTTGCTTGCGGAGTGACTTTAGATCTCCTGTCAGTCGAGTGGTTGGCTTCGTGGTCGAGTGGTAGCTTCCTGGTCGAGTGTCTTGAATCCGTCGAGTGGGATACCTTCAAGTCGATTGAAAGGTGACTTCTTCCAGGGATGTCCTTGGGTAGGGCTCTTAGGACAGGTCCATGCCCCTACCCTAGGTACATAGCTTCATCACTTGGTTCTCTCGTGAAATCTGGATTCCTTTGCCAAGGCAATTGCACTAGTATTGTCACAAAAGATTTTCATTGGATGCGATGCACTAGGTATGACACCTAGATCGAATATGAACTCCTTCATCCAGACTCCTTCATTTGCTGCTTCTGAAGCAGCTATGTATTCCGCTTCACACGTAGATCCCGCCACGACGCTTTGCTTAGAACTGCACCAACTGACAACTCCACCATTCAATAAAAATACTTATCCGGTTTGTGACTTAGAGTCATCCCGATCAGTGTCAAAGCTTGCATCGACGTAACCGTTTAAGACGAGCTCTTTTGTCACCTCCACAAACGAGAAACATATCCTTAGTCCTTTTCAGGTATTTTAGTATATTCTTGACTGCTGTCCAGTGATCCACTCCTGGATTACTTTGGTACCTCCCCGCTAAACTAATAGCAAGGCACACATCAGGTCTGGTACACAGCATTGCATACATGATAGAACCTATGGCTGAAGCATAGAGAATGACTTTCATTTTCTCTCTATCTTCTGCAGTGGTCAGGCATTGAGTCTGACTCAACTTCACACCTTGTAACACCGGCAAGAACCCTTTCTTTGCTTGATCCATTTTGAACTTCTTCAAAACTTTATCAAGGTATGTGCTTTGTGAAATTCCAATTAAGCGTCATGATCTATCTCTATAGATCTTGATGCCCAATATATAAGCATCTTCACCAAGGTCTTTCATTGAAAAATTCTTATTCAAGTATCCTTTTATGCTATTCAGAAATTCAGTATGATTTCCAATCAATAATATGTCATCCACATATAATATCAGAAATGCTACAGAGCTCCCACTCACTTTCTTGTAAATACAGGTTCTCCAAAAGTTTGTATAAAACCATATGCTTTGATCACACTATCAAAGTGTATATTCCAACTCCGAGATGCTTGCACCAATCCATAAATGGATCGCTGGAGCTTACACACTTTGTTAGCACCTTTTGGATCGACAAAACCTTTTGGTTGCATCATATACAACTCTTCTTTAAGATATCCATTAAGGAATGCGCTACCTCTTGAGCATGCGTTGGTTTTCCCTTGAAGAGGAAAGGGTGATGCAACAAAGTAGCATAAGTATTTCCCTCAGTTTTTGAGAACCAAGGTATCAATCCAGTAGGAGACTACACGCAAGTCACCTAGTACCTGCACAAACAAACAAGAACCTCACAACCAACACGATAAAGGGGTTGTCAATCCCATCACGGTCACTTATGAAAGTGAGATCTGATAGAGATAATAAGATAAATATTTTTGGTATTTTTTTGCATAGATTGAAAAGTAAAGATTGCAAAATAAATAGTAAACTAGAATTGTAGATCGGAAACTTATATGATGTAAAGTAGACCCAGGGGCCATAGGTTTCACTAGTGGCTTCTCTCAAGATAGCATATATTACGGTGGGTGAACAAATTACTGCCGAGCAATTGATAGAAAAGCGTATAGTTATGATGATATCTAGGCATGATCATGAACATAGGCATCATGTCCGTGTCAAGTAGACCGAAACGATTCTGCATCTACTACTATTACTCCACACATCGACCGCTATCCAGCATGCATCTAGAGTATTAAGTTCAAAGGAACAAAGTAACGCATTAGACAAGATGACATGATGTAGAGGGATAAACTCAATCAATATGATATAAACCCCATCTTTTATCCTCGATGACAACAATACAATACGTGCCTTGCTGCCCCTGCTGTCACTTGGGAAGGACACCGCAAGATTGAACCCAAAGCTAAGCACTTCTCCCATTGCAAGAAAGATCAATCTAGTACGCCAAACCAAACTGATAATTCGAAGAGACTTGCAAAGATATCAAATCATGCATATAAGAATTCAGAGAAGAATTAAATATTATTCATAGATAATCATATCATAAACCCACAATTCATCGGATCTCGGCAAACACACCGCAAAAAGAATTACATCGAATAGATCTCCAATAACATCGAGGAGAACTTTGTATTGAGATCCAAAGAGAGAGAAGAAGCCATCTAGCTAATAACTATGGACCCGAAGGTCTGCGGTAAATTACTCACACATCATCGGAGAGGCTATGGTGTTGATGTAGAAGCCCCTCCGTGATTGAATCCCCCTCCGGCAGATCGCCGGAAAAGGTCCCCAGATGGGATCTCGCGGGTACAAAAGGTTGCGGCGGTGGAAAAGTGGTTTCGTGGCTCCCCTCGATGTTTTCAGGGTATAAGAGTATATATAGGCAAAAGAAGTAGGTCGGCGGAGCTGCGAGGGGCCCACGAGGGTGGGGGCGCGCCGCCCTACCTCGTGGCCGCCTCGCTGCTTCCTTGACGTCCACTCCAAGTCTCCTGGATTGCGTTTGTTCCAAAAAATATCCTCGCGAAGGTTTCATTCCGTTTGGATTCCGTTTGATATTTCTTTTCTGCGAAACACAAAAATAGGCAAAAAAACAGCAATTTGCACCAGGCCTTCGGTTAATAGGTTAGTCCCAAAAATAATATAAAAGTGCATAATAAAGCCCATAAACATCGAAAACAGATAATATAATAGCATGGAACAATAAAAAATTATACATACATTGGAGACGTAACAAGCATCCCCAAGCTTAATTCCTACTCGTCCTCGAGTAGGTAAATGATAAAAACAGAATTTTTGACGTGGAATGCTACCTAACATAATTTTCAATGTATTTCTCTTTATTGCAGCATGAATGTTTAGATCCGAAAGATCCTAGACAGAAGTTTAATATTGACATAAAAATAATGGTACTTCAAGCAATGCTAACCAAGCAATCATGTCTTATCAAAATAACATAGCCAAAGAAAGCTTATCCCTACAAAATCATATAGTTTGGCCATGCTTCATTTTCGTCACACAAAATGCTCCCATCATGCACAACCCCGATGACAAGCCAAGCAATTGTTTCATACTTTAGTCTTTTCAAACTCTTTCAACTTTCACGCAATATATGAGTGCGAGCCATGGATATAGCACTATGGGTGGAATAGATATGATGATGGATGTTGTGTGAGAAGACAAAAAGGGAGAAAGTCTCACATTGATGGGGATAATCAACGGGCTATGGAGATGGCCATCAATTGATGTCAATGCAAGGAGTAGGGATTGCCATGCAACGGATGCACTAGAGCTATAAATATATGAAAGCTCAACAAAAGAAACTAAGTGGGTGTGCATCCAACTTGCTTGCTCAAGAAGACCTAGGGCATTTTGAGGAAGCCCATTGCTGGAATATACAAGCCAAGTTCTATAATGAAAAATTCCCACTAGTATATGAAAGTGACAACATAAGAGACCCTCTATCATGAAGATCATGGTGCTACTTTGAAGCACATGTGTGGAAAAAGGATAGTAACATTGCCCCTTCTCTCTTTTTCTCTCATTTTTTTGGTCCTCTCTTTTTTGGCCTTTCTCTTTTTTCACTTTTTTGAAGAAATTTCCTCACATGGGATAATGCTCTAGTAATGAAAATCATCACACTTTTATTTACTTTACAACTCGATACTTAGAACAAAATATGACTCTATGTGAATGCCTCCAGCGGTGTACCGGGATATGCAATGAATCAAGAGTGACATGTATGAAAGAATTATGAAGGTGGCTTTTCCACAAATATGATGTCAACTACATGATCATGCAAGGCAATATGACAATGATGAAGTGTGTCATAATAAATAGAACGGTCGAAAGTTGCATGGCAATATATCTCGGAATGGCTATGGAAATGCCATAATGGGTAGGTATGGTGGTTGTTTTGAGGAAGATATAAGGAGGCTTATGTGTGATAGAGCGTATCATATCACGGGGTTTGGATGCACCAGTGAAGTTTGCACCAACCCTCGAGGTGAGAAAGGGCAATGCACGGTATCGAAGAGGCTAGCAATGATGGAAGGGTGAGAGTGCGTATAATCCATGGACTCAATATTAGTCATAAAGAACTCACATACTTATTGCAAAAATCTACAAGTCATCAAAACTAAGCACTACACGCATGCTCCCAGGGGGATAGATTGGTAGGAAAAGACCATCGCTCGTCCCCGACTGCCACTCATAAGGAAAGCAATCAAAGAACACCCCATGCTTCAAATTTGTCACACAACTTTTACCATACGTGCATGCTATAGGACTTGCCAACTTCAACACAAGTATTTCTCAATTCCATAATTACTCAACTAGCACAACTCTAATATTACCACCTTTATATCTCAAAACAACTATCAAGAATCAAACTTCTCATAACATTTAATGCACTCTAGATGAAAGTTTTTATTATACCCATCCCGGATGCCTATCATATTAGGACTAATTTCATAACCAAAGCAAATTACCATGCTATTTTAAAAGGCTCTCAAAATAATATAAGTGAAGCATGAGAGATCAATAGTTTCTATAAAATAAAACCACCACCGTGCTCTAAGAAGATATAAGTGAAGCACTAGAGCAAAATTATCTAGCTCAAAAGATATAAGTGAAGCACATAGAGTATTCTAATAAATTCCGTTCATGTGTGTCTCTCCCAAAAGGTGTGTACAGCAAGGATGATTGTGGTGAACTAAAAAGCAAAGACTCAAATCATACAAGGCGCTCCAAGCAAAACACATATCATGTGGTGAATAAAAATATAGCCTCAAGTAAAGTTACCGATAGATGAAGACGAAAGAGGGGATGCCTTTCGGGGCATCCCCAAGCTTAGGATTTTGGTTGTCCTTGAATTAAACCTTGGGGTGCCTTGGGCATCCCCAAGCTTAGGCTCTTGCCACTCCTTATTCCAAAATCCATCAAACCTTTACCCAAAAACTTGAAAACTTCACAACACAAAACTCAATAGAAAATCTCACGAGCTCCGTTAGTATAAGAAAAGAAACCACCACTTTAAGGTACTGTAATAAACTCATTATTTATTTATATTGGTGTTAAACCTACTATATTCCAACTTCTATAAGGTTCATACCCCCCGATACTAGCCATAGATTCATCAAAATAAGCAAACAACACACGAAGAACAGAATCTGTCAAAAACAGAACAGTCTGTAGTAATCTGTAGGTTTAGAATACTTATGTAACTCCAAAAATCCTGAGAAATTAGGACATCCTAAATAATTTGTATATTGATCTACTTCAGTTGGAATTAGTATTTTATCGCTCTCTTATTAAAAACTAAAATTATTCTCATGAGCGCATACTTTCTGTTTTTTCAGCAAGATCAAATAGCAGTCATCCAAGAAGATCCTAAAGGCTTTACTTGGAACAAACACTAATTAAAACATAAAAAACACAATCATAACAGAGGATAGATGATTTATTTATTACTAAACACAAACAAAAATCAAGGAATAAAGATAAAATTGGGTTGCCTCCCAACAAGCGCTATCGTTTAACGCCCTAGCTAGGCATAAAGGCAAGAATAGATCTAGGTATTATCATCTTTGGTCTTTTTAATAGGGTTTTGCTCGGATCCAGGAGGTTCCTTACACTTCCCTTCATACTCGGAGATCTTTAGATCTAGAGCATCCAACCTCTTATTACAAAGAGTGATCAACATATTCATGCGGTGAAGGTTCCCACTAACATTTTTAAGGGGTTCGAGAGATTTTTGCAAAATTTTAGTTACTTCGGATATTTTCTCAAAAACTTGGGTTCCCTCTTGAGTATGATGGAGTCCCTTTTGTGGGGGTAGTGTTCCTACTATTCCCTCTATAATCTCATATGCAATATTGGGATCAACGTAAAAAAAAACTCTCTTTGACGAAAAAGTCCAAGAGTTGTCTATGGGACATGGTTAGCCCAACATAAAAATTACAAAGCAAAATCTTGAAATCCCCCTATAGTGCAATTACGATAGGATTATATCATTATGTACCAAGCATCTTTTAAGTTTTCTCCTTGTCTTTGTTTGAAGTGAAGAACTTCAAAATCGGGAGACAAAGGAAGAGAAGGAGGGCTCGCCATGAAGACGAAACAAACAATCTAACACAGAGATACACAAGAGGCAAGCGAAAAGAAGAAAACCGAAAAAGGGCGAACAGAAAAGAGGCGAATAAAACGGCAAGGGTGAAGTGGGGGAGAGGAAAACGAGAGGCAAATGGCAAATAATGTAATGCGAGGGATAAGAGTTTGTGATGGGTACTTGGTATGTCTTGACTTGGCGTAGATCTCCCTGGCAACGGCGCCAGCAATCCTTCTTGATACCTCTTGAGCATGCGTTGGTTTTATCTTGAAGAGGAAAGGGTGACGCAGCAAAGTAGCGTAAGTTTTCCCTTAGTTTTTGAGAACCAAGGTATCAATCCAGTAGGAGACTACACGCCAGTCACCTAGTACCTGCACAAACAAACAAGAACCTCGCAACCAACACGATAAAGGGGTTGTCAATCCCTTCACGGTCACTTACGAAAGTGAGATCTGATAGAGATAATAAGATAAATATTTTTGGTATTTTTTTTGTATAGATTGAAAAGTAAAGATTGCAAAATAAATAGTAAAGTAGAATTGTAGATCGGAAACTTATATGATGTAAAGTAGACCCGGGGGCCATAGGTTTCACTAGTGGCTTCTCTCAAGATAGCATATATTACAGTGGGTGAACAGATTACTGTCGAGCAATTGATAGAAAAGTGCATAGTTATGATGATATCTAGGCATGATCATGAACATAGGCATCACGTCCGTGTCAAGTAGACCGAAATGATTCTGCATCTACTACTATTACTCCACACATCGACCGCTATCCAGCATGCATCTAGAGTATTAAGTTCAAAAGAACAACGTAACGCATTAGGCAATGTGACATGATGTAGAGGGATAAACTCAAGCAATATGATATAAACCCCATCTTTTTATCCTTGATGGCAACAATACAGTACGTGCCTTGCTGCCCCTGCTGTCACTGGGACAGGACACCGCGAGATTGAACCCAAAGCTAAGAACTTCTCGCTTTGCAAGAAAGATCAATCTAGTAGGACAAACCAAACTAATAATTCGAAGAGACTTGCAAAGATATCAAATCATGCATATAAGAATTCAGAGAAGAATCAAATATTATTCATAGATAATCTTAATCATAAACCCACAATTCATCGGATCTTGGCAAACACGCTGCAAAAAGAATTACATCGAATAGATCTCCAAGAACATCGAGGAGAACTTTGTATTGAGATCCAAAGAGAGAGAATAAGCCATCTAGCTAATAACTATGGCCCCGAAGGTCTGTGGTAAACTAGTCACACGTCATCGGAGAGGCTATGGTGTTGATGTAGAAGCCCTTGATAACCCACAAGTATAGGGGATCACAATAGTTTTCTAGGGTAGAGTATTCAACCCAAATTTATTGATTCAACACAAGGGGAGCCAAAGAATATTCTCAAGTATTAGCAGCTGAGTTGTCAATTCAACCACACCTGGAAACTTAATATCTGCAGCAAAGTGTTTAGTAGCAAAGTAATATGATAGTAGTGGTAACGATGTCAAAGGTAACAGAATTGGTTTTGTAGTGATTGTAACAGTAGCAACGAAAAAGTAAATAAGCAAAGATCAATATGTGAAAAGCTCGTAGGCAATGGACCAGTGATGGATAATTATGTTAGATGCGATTCCTCATGTAATAGTTATAACATAGGG
Organism: Triticum monococcum; assembly: GCA_034509565.1. Classification (NCBI taxonomy): domain Eukaryota; kingdom Viridiplantae; phylum Streptophyta; class Magnoliopsida; order Poales; family Poaceae; genus Triticum; species Triticum monococcum. The sequence goes on along the minus strand of CM067842.1, from coordinate 231,397,932 downwards.
TGACACAGAACTAGCTCCAGTTCATCAATGTAATGTAGGCATGTATTCCGAATATAGTCATACGTGCTTATGGAAAAGTACTTGCATGCCATCTTTTGTCCTACCCTCCCGTGGCAGCGGGGTCCTATTGGAAACTAAGGGATATTAAGGCCTCCTTTTAATAGAGTATCAGACCAAAGCATTAACACTTAGTGAATACATGAACTCCTCAAACTACGGTCATCACCGGTAAGTATCCCGATTATTGTCACTTTGGGGTTAACGGATCATAACACATAATAGGTGACTATAGACTTGCAATATAGGATCAAAAACTCACATATATTCTTGAAAACATAATAGGTTCAGATCTGAAATCATGGCACTCGGGCCCTAGTGACAAGCATTAAGCATAGCAAAGTCATAGCAACATCAATCTCAGAACATAATGGATACTAGGGATCAAACCCTAACAAAACTAACTCATTTACATGATAAATCTCATCCAACCCATCACCGTCCAGCAAGCCTATGATGGAATTACTCACGCACGATGGTGAGCATCATGAAATTGGTGATGGAGGAAGGTTGATGATGACGATGGCGACGGATTCCCCTCTTCGGAGCCCCGAATGGACTCTAGATCAGCCCTCCTGAGAGAGATTAGGGCTTGGCGGCGGTTTCGTATCGTAAAACATGATGAATCCTTCTCTTTGATTATTTTCTCCCTCAACGAGTATATATGGAGTTGGAGTTGAGTCGGTGGAGCACCAGGGGGCCCACGAGGCAGGGGGCACACCTAGGGGGTAGGCGTGCCCCCACCCTCGTGGACAGGGTGTGGGCCCCTGGCCTTGATTCTTTCGCCAGTATTTTTTATATATTCCAAAATTATTCTCCGTTGATTTTCAAGTCATTCCAAGACTGCACAAAAATAACACCATGGCAATTTTGCTGAAAATAGCGTCAGTCCGGGGTAGTTCCATTCAAATCATGCAAGTTAGAGTCCAAAACAAGGGCAAAATTGTTTGGAAAAGTAGATACAATGGAGACGTATCAACTCCCCCAAGCTTAAACCTTTGCTTGTCCTCAAGCAGTTCAGTTGATAAACTAAAAGTGATAAAGAAAAACTTTCACAAACTCTGTTTGCTCTTGTTGTTGTAAATATGTAAAGCCAGCATTCAACTTTCCAGCAAATATTATGAACTAACCATATTCACAATAACATTTAGGTCTCATGTTTACTCATATCAATGACATAATCAACTAGAGAGCGATAATAATAAATCCCGGATGACAACACTTTCTCAAGACAATCATAATATGACATAACAATATGGTATCTTGCTAGCCCTTTCTGAGACCGCAAAACATAAATGCAGAGCACCCCTGAAGATCAAGGGCTGACTAGAAATTGTAATTCATGGTAAAGAAGATCCAGTCAAGTCATACTCAATGTAAACTAACAATAATACATGCAAATGACAGCGGTGCTTGTTGGGGAACGTAGTAATTTCAAATTTTCCTACGCACACGCAAGATCATGGTGATGTATAGCAACAAGAGGGGAGAGTGTAGTCTACGTACCCTCGTAGACCGACAGTGGAAGCGTTATGACAACGCGGTTGATGTAGTCGTACGTCTTCACGGCCCGACCGATCAAGCACCGAAACTACGGCACCTCCGAGTTCTAGCACACGTTCAGCTCGATGACGATCCCCGGACTCCGATCCAGCAAAGTGTCGGGGAAGAGTTCCGTCAGCACGACGGCGTGGTGACGATCTTGATGTTCTACTGTCGCAGGGCTTCGCCTAAGCACCACTACAATATTATCAAGGACTATGGTGGAGGGGGGCACCGCACACGGCTAAGAGAACGATCTTGAAGATCAACTTGTGTGTCTAGAGGTGCCCCCTTGCCCCCGTATATAAAGGAGCAAGGGGGGAGGAGGCCGGCCCTAGGAGGGGCGCGCCAGGGGAGTAGGATTCCTACTCCTAGTTGGAGTAGGTTTCCTCCTTTCCTAGTCCAACTAGGAGAAGGGGGGAAAAGGGGGGAAGCGGGGAAGGAAGGGAGAGAGGGGCCGCGCCCCAAACCCCTTGTCCAATTCGGACTGGGCTTGGGAGGGGTGCGTGCCACCTCCTGGTCCTTCCCACTAAGGCCCATTAAGGCCCATTGCTTCTTCCTCGTATTCCTGTAACTCCCCGGTACCTCCGGAACTACCCAAATCACTCAGAACCTTTCCGATGTCCGAATATAGTCGTCCAATATATCGATCTTTACATCTCAACCATTTCGAGACTCCTCTTCATGTCCCTGATCTCATCTGGGACTCCGAACTCCTTCGGTACATCAAAACTCATAAACTCATAACATAACTGTCATCGAAACCTTAAGCGTGCGGACCCTACGGGTTCGAGAACAATGTAGACATGACCGAGACACGTCTCTGGTCAATAACCAATAGCGGAACCTGGATGCTCATATTGGCTCCTACATATTCTACGAAGATCTTTATCGGTCAGACCGCATAACAACATACGTGTTCCCTTTGTCATCGGTATGTTACTTGCCCGAGATTCGATCGTCGGTATCTCAATACCTAGTTAAATCTCGTTACCGGCAAATCTCTTTACTCGTTCCGTAATACATCATCTCGCAACTAACTCATTAGTTGCAATGCTTGCAAGGCTTATGTGATGTGCATTACCGAGAGGGCCCAGAGATACCTCTCCGACAATCGGAGTGACAAATCCTAATCTCGAAATATGCCAACCCAACATGTACCTTTGGAGACCCCTGTAGAGCTCCTTTATAACCACCCAGTTATGTTGTGACGTTTGGTAGCACACAAAGTGTTCCTCCGGTAAACGGGGGTTGCATAATCTCATAGTCATAGGAACATGTATAAGTCATGAAGAAAGCAATAGCAACATACTAAATGATCGAGTGCTAAGCTAACGGAATGGGTCAAGTCAATCACATCATTCTCCTAATGATGTGATCCCGTTAATCAAATAACAACTCTTGTCTATGGTTAGGAAACCTAACCATCTTTGATTAACGAGCTAGTCAAGTAGAGGCATACTAGTGACACTCCGTTTGTCTATGTATTCACACATGTATTATGTTTCCGGTTAATACAATTCTAGCATGAATAATAAACATTTATCATGAAATAAGGAAATAAATAATAACTTTATTATTGCCTCTAGGGCATATTTCCTTCAGTCTCCCACTTGCACTAGAGTCAATAATCTAGTTCACATTGCCATGTGATTTAACACCAATAGTTCACATCATCATGTGATTAACACCCATAGTTCACATCGTTATGTGACCAACACTCAAAGGGTTTACTAGAGTCAATAATCTAATTCACATTGCTATGTGATTAACACCCAAAGAGTACTAAGGTGTGATCATGTTTTGCTTGTGAGAGAAGTTTAGTCAACGGGTCTGCCACATTCAGATCCGTATGTCTTTTGCAAATTTCTATGTCAACAATGCTCTGCACGGAGCTACTCTAGCTAATTGCTCCCACTTTCAATATGTATCCAGATTAAGATTTAGAGTCATCTGGATCAGTGTCAAAACTTTGCATCGACTTAACCCTTTACGACGAACCTTTTTGTCACCTCCATAATCGAGAAACATATACTTATTCCACTAAGGATAATTTTGACTGTTGTCCAGTGATCTACTCCTAGATCACTATTGTACTCCCTTGCCAAAAACAGTGTAGGGTATACAATAGATCTGGTACACGGCATGGCATACTTTATAGAACCTATGGCTGAGGCATAGGGAATGACTTTCATTCTCTTTCTATCTTCTACCGTGGTCGGGCTTTGAGTCTTACTCAATTTCACACCTTGTAACACAGACAAGAACTCTTTTCTTTGACTGTTCCATTTTGAACTACTTCAAAATATTGTCAAGGTATGTACTCATTGAAAAAACCTATCAAGCGTCTTGATCTATCTCTATAGATCTTGGTGCTTAATATGTAAGCAGCTTCGCCGAGGTATTTCTTTGAAAAACTTCTTTCAAACACTCCTTTATGCTTTGCAGAATAATTCTACATTATTTCCGATTGATAATATGTCATTCACATATACTTGTCAGAAATGCTGTAGTGCTCCCACTCACTTTCTTGTAAATACAGGCTTCACCACAAGTCTGTATAAAACTATATACTTTGATCATCTCATCGAAGCGTATATTCCAACTCCGAGATGCTTGCACCAGTCCATAGATGGATCGCATGAGCTTGCATATTTTGTTAGTACCTTTAGGATAGACAAAACCTTCTGGCTGCATCATATACAACTCTTCTTTAATAAATCCATTAAGGAATGCAGTTTTTGTTTATCCATTTGCCAGATTTCATAAAATGCGGCAATTGCTAACATGATTTGGATAGACTTAAGCATAGATACGAGTGAGAAACTCTCATCGTAGTCAACACCTTGAACTTGTCGAAAACCTTTTTGCGACAATTCTAGCTTTGTAGATAGTAACACCACTATTAGCGTCCGTCTTCCTCTTTAAGATCCATTTAATCTTAATGGCTCGCTGATCAATGGGCAAGTCAATCAAAGTCCATACTTTGTTCTCATACATGGATCTCATCTCAGATTTCATGGCCTCAAGCCATTTTGCAGAATCCGAGCTCACCATCGCTTCTTCATAGTTCGTAGGTTTATCATGATCTAGTAGCATGACTTCCAGAATAGGATTACCGTACCACTCTGGTGCGGATCTTACTCTGGTTGATCTACGAGGTTTAGTAGTAACTTGTTCTGAAGTTTCATGATCATCATCATTAGCTTCCTCACTAATTGGTGTAGGTGTCACAGAACCCGGTTTCTGTGATGTACTACTTTCCAATAAGGGAGTAGGTATAGTTACCTCATCAAGTTCTACTTTCCTCCCACTCACTTCTTTCGAGAGAAACTCCTTCTCTAGAAAGGATCCATTCTTAGCAATGAATGTCTTGCCTTCGGATCTGTGATAGAAGGTGTACCCAACTGTCTTCTTTGGGTATCCTATGAAGACACATTTCTCCGATTTGGGTTTGAGCTTATCAGGATGAAACTTTTTCTTATAAGCATTGCAACCCCAAACTTTAAGAAACGACAACTTTGGTTTCTTGCCAAACCACAGTTCATACAATGTTGTCTCAACGGATTTAGATGGTGCCCTTTTTTAACGTGAATGCAGCTGTCTCTAATGCATAACCCCAAAACTATATTGGTAAATCGGTAAGAAACATCATAGATTGCACTATATCCAAGAAAGTATGGTTATGACGTTCGGACACACCATTACACTGTGGTGTTCCAGGTGGCATGGGTTTGTGAAACTATTCCACATTGTTTTAATTGAAGACCAAACTCGTAACTCAAATATTCGTCTCTGCGATTAGATCATAGAAACTTTATTTTCTTGTCACGATGATTTTTCACTTCACTCTGAAATTCTCTGAACTTTTCAAATGTTTTAGACTTATGTTTCATCAAGTAGATATACCCATATCTGCTCAAATCATCTGTGAAGGTTAGAAAATAATGATACCCGCCACGAGCCTTAACACTCATCGGATCGCAAACACTTCTGTCTGTTATCTGAGTATCCGTGCAATATAAAAATACCTCGAAAATAAAAGTTCTCCAAATGCCCTGAAAATTAAATTTGATTTTTTATAGAATATTTGAGGATTTATGGAACAAAGAACACACCAGGGGGGCAACCAACTTGCCACGAGGGTGGAGGGTGCGCCCACCTCCCTAGGGCGCGCCCCCTGCCTCGTGGGCCCACGGTGGCCCTCCTCCTCTTATTCTTTTAGCCACACACTTCATCTTCCTCCCCCAAACACGAAAATCCAACTCAAACCCGAGTCCAAGCTCGTTTTGCTGCCATTTTCGATCTCCTTGCTCAAAGCACCTCTCACAAAACTGCTTGGGGAGATTGTTCCTTGGTATGTGACTCCTCCATTGGTCCAATTAGTTTTTGTTCTAGTGCTTTATTCATTGAAAATTTGTGTTGCTTAGGTGACCCTGTTCTTGAGCTTGCATGTCAAATTTATATGGTCAAAAGTAGTTTTGATGCATGATATAGGCCCTAGGCACTTGTAGGAGTAGTTGCTATCAATATTATTGAGTTTGGTTTACTTTTATTTTGAAGTTACTAAAAATTTTCAGAATTTTTCAGAGGAAGAAATATGTTTAGGAAAATGTTACAAGGTGGTTCTTCAAAGAAGCAAGGACCCAGGCTTGCAATGCGTGATGCTGACGAAGAGCCACCAAGAGACGCTCCAGTGCGTCCTTGTGAGTGGCCTTCTGAAATTTTTATGGACCAAGTGGGAATTAAAGAAGAATTTAACGCATATTTTCGTAATGCCGATCTTGAGGACTTTGAGGCAGATAAATGCCCCCAGTATCATGATCTCACAAGCTCTTTTGTGAGGAGGTTTGAGTATTCATCTTCGCGTAATTCTCCTTCAGTCATGTTTGATCTTTATGATAAATCTTATACCATGGACTTAGAGGATTTCACTTTTGCTTGCAAACTTCCACAACGGGGTAGTGTTAGGGATCCCCCTAAATCTGAATTTAGAAATTTTCTTGCTAGTATAACTGTAGGGGAATCCAGAGATATAACGCAAGCTACCATAGGGAGCATTCACTTTCCTGCTATACATTATTTTGCTCTCTTCATAGGTAGGTGCATAAGTGCTAAGGATGAAGCATGTCACATGTGTGTCCCTGACCTTAGCATTCTCAGGAGTGCTGTGTCAGGAGACCAATCTTATCATATGGGAGCCATTGTAGCTCGTAGGTTGCATCATAATAGACATAATGGATATTTCTTTGGAGGAATTTATGCAACCCGCTTAGCGAAGGAGACATGGAGTTGCCTCCTTCTTATTTAGATTTTGATTCTATGGTTTCCCACCATTTTGTTGAGAGGAACGAATCACCTCTCCAGTATCGACTAATCTTTGACAGATGCCGTGCTGTCCACATTAATCTCCATGCTCCTGCTTTCTTTGATTATCAGGCAAGAGGAGGATATACTATTACCAGAGAGGAGGCAGATGAGTACGAGAGGAGAGCAGAGGCCGCTCGTCGCCACACTTCAGCTCAGGAGGCGATAGCTGCTGCATCACAGTACGACCCCAACAACTATTATTATGGATATTAGCCAGGCCAGCCGTGGCCATAGACCAACTTAGGCCAAAAGCCTAAGCTTGGGGGAGTATGTATTTCTCACTGACATTACATTTATGTTCACACATACTCATTGCTAGATGTCGGTGCTCATACTTTTTCATTGTATCATCCATGCTAGTTTATTTTCTTTTATGCTTTCTTCTTGTGTGTTTAATAAACCTTAAGAAAAACCAAAAAAATTAGTTGTAGCTTTTAATTAATTTACTTTCCATGCTTGTAGTAGTAATTAAAAAGAAAACCCAAAAATATTTCCCGTTCTTCTTTTGCTTGTTGGGAGCTTTCCCGTGTAAATAGTTTTATTTCTTTTCTTTTCTTTGGGGGTTAGTAGGAGAAGACCATGATTAAATTGTTGAAGTGGCTCTTATATGCATTATTGTTTATCTGACAAAAGAGCCCATATTGCCTTGTCTTCTCCTGTTTATTGAATGCTCGCAGATTCCAACTTAGTCCAATGCACGTGCACTCTTATTATTATTCACATCGTTTGGTCGTGCAAGTGAAAGGCAATTATGATGATATATGATGGACTGGCTGAGATGAAAAAAGCTGGTATGAACTCGACCTCTTTTGTTTTTGTAAATATGATGAGTTCATCATTCTTGATTCAGCTTGTTATGAATAAACATGTTTGCAATGACAATTAGAGATCATAGTTGCTTGTGCCATGCTTGATTAGCTATGAGTTATAATGGCTTACCTTGCGTGCCAACATGCTATTAAAATGGTTATGATGTGGTATGATAGGGTGGTATCCTCCTCTGAATGATTTAAGTGACTTGACTTGGCACATGTTCACGCATGTAGTTGAGACAAATCAACATAGCCTTCACGATATTTATGTTCATGGTGGATTATATCCTACTCATGCTTGCATCCAATGTTTATTAATTTTAATGCATGTACATGGCTGTTGGCGCTCTCTAGTTGGTCGCTTCCCAGTCTTTTGCTAGCCTTCACCTGTACTAAGCGGGAATACTGCTTGTGCATCCAAACTTCTTAAACCCCAAAGTTATTCCACATGAGTCCACTATACCTTCCTATATGCGGTATCGACCTGCCGTTCCAAGTAAATTCTTATGTGCCAAACTCTAAACCTTCAAATAATCATCCTGTTTTGTATGCTCGAATAGCTCATGTATCAACTAGTGTTGTCTGTATCTTCCATGTTAGGCGGGTTATTCTCAAGAGGAGTGGACTCCGCTCCTCACTCACGAGATAAAGGGCTGGTCACCGGGATGCCCAGTCCCATGCTTTATGCAAACTAAATAAAAAATAATTGCAAACAAAACTCCCCCTAGGACCTGATGTATGTTGGAGGCACTCGTTGTTTCGAGCAAGCCATGGATTGATGTTTGTTGGTGGAGTGGGAGTATAAACTTTACCATTATGTTTGGGAACCGCCTATAATGTGTGTAGCTTGGAAGATATCGCCTTCTCTTGGTTGTTATGTTGACAATGAAAGTATACCGCTCAAAATATTATTCACCTCTATTTCAAAACTGAGCTCTGGCACCTCTACAAATCCCTGCTTCCCTCTGCGAAGGGCCCATCTATTTACTTTTATGTTGAGTCATCACCTCTTATTAAAAAGCACTAGCTGGAGAGCGCAGCTGCCATTTGCATTCATTATTGTTAGTTTGCATTGGGTGTGACTATGATTGGATCTCTTTTACCATGAATTACAATGTCTAGTCAGTCCTTGATCTTTAAAGGTGCTCTGCATTTATGTTTTGCGGTCTCAGAAAGGGCTAGCGAGATACCATCTTGTTATATCATATTATGATTGTTTTGAGAAAGTGTTGTCATCCGAGAGTTATTATTATGGCTTGCTAGTTGATTATGTTATTGATGTGAGTAATCATGAGACCTGAGAATTATTGCAAATGTGGTTAGTTATAATCTTTGCTGAAAACTTGAATGCTAGCTTGACATATTTACAACAACAAGAGCAAACAGAGTTTGTAAAAGTTTTTCTTTATTTTTTTCAGTTTGTCAACTGAATTGCTTGAGGACAAGCAAGGGTTTAAGCTTGGGGGAGTTGATACGTCTCCGTCATATCTACTTTTCCAAACACTTTTGCCCTTGTTTTGGACTCTAACTTGTATGATTTGAATGGAACTAACCCGGACTGATGTTGTTTTCAGCAGAATTGCCATGATGTTGTTTTATGTGCAGAAAACAAAAGTTCTCGGAATGACCTGAAACTCCACGGAATACCTTACAATAAATAATAAAAAATCCTCGCCAAAGATGAAGACTAGGGGGCCCACACCCTTCTTACGAGGGTGGGGGGCGCCCCCCCTAGGGCGCGCCCCCCTAGGGCGTGCCCCCTACCTTGTGGGCCCCCTAGAGACCCCCCGACTCCAACTCCAACTCTATATAACTGCTTTCGGGGAGAAAAAATAGAAGAGAAGAAATCATCATGTTTTACGATATGGAGCCGCCGCCAAGCCCTAAAACCTCTCGGGAGGGCTGATATGGAGTCCGTTCGGGGCTCCGGAGAGGGGGATTCGTCGCCGTCGTCATCATCAACCATCCTCCATCACCAATTTCATGATGCTCACCGCCGTGCGTGAGTAATTCCATCGTAGGCTTGCTAGCCGGTGATGGGTTGGATGAGATTCACCATGTAATTGAGTTAGTTTTGTTAGGGTTTGATCCCTAGTATCCACTATGTTCTGAGATTGATGTTGCTATGACTTTGCTATGCTCAATGCTTGTCACTAGGGCCCGAGTGCCATGATTTCAGATCTGAACCTATTATGTTTTCATCAATATATGAGAGTTCTAGATCCTATCTTGCAAGTCTATAGTCACCTATTATGTGTTATGATCCGTTAACCCCGAAGTGACAATAATTGGGATACTTACCGGAGATGACCGTAGTTTGAGGAGTTCATGTATTCACTATGTGCTAATGCTTTGTTCCGGTTCTCTATTAAAAGGAGGCCTTAATATCCCTTAGTTTCCATTAGGACCCCACTGCCACGGGAGGGTAGGACAAAAGATGTCATGCAAGTTCTTGTCCATAAGCACGTATGACTATATTCGGAATACATGCCTACATTACATTGACGAATTGGAGCTAGTTCTGTGTCACCCTATGTTATGACTGTTACATGATGAACCGCATCCGGCATAATTATCCATCATTGATCCGATGCCTACGAGCTTTCCATATACTGTTTTACGCTTATTTACTTTCCCGTTGCTATTCTTACAATCACTACAAAACACCAAACACATTATTTTGCTTTCATTACTCTTTTGTTACCGTTACCATCACTATCATATTACTTTGCTACTAAACACTTTGCTGTATATACTAAGTTTCCAGGTGTGGTTGAATTGACAACTCAGCTGCTAATACTTGAGAATATTCTTTGGCTCCTCTTGTGTCGAATCAATAAATTTGGGTTGAATGCTCTACCCTCGAAAGCTGTTGCGATCCCCTATACTTGTGGGTTATCACAATACTGGTGCAATTGCTTTAGCAAAGGAATCCAGATTTCACAAGAGAACCAAGCACATCAAGAGATGCTTCAACTCCATCTGGGATCAAGTCCAGATGGGAGACATAGATATTTGCAAGATACATACGGATCTGAATGTTGCAGACCCGTTGACTAAGCCTCTTCCACAAGGAAAAACATGATCAGCACCAAGGCTCCATGGGTGTTAGAATCATTACTATGTAATCTATATTATTGACTCTAGTGCAAGTGGGAGACTGAAGGAAATATGCCCTAGAGGCAATAATAAAGTTATTATTTATTTCCTTATATCATGATAAATGTTTATTATTGATGCTAGAATTGTATTAACCGTAAACATAATACATGTGTGAATACATAGACAAACGCCTCCGGTTGGACGGGGGTCACCGGCACGGAGGGCCTAATCCTCTTGGAAGGAGGTCGCCCGCCGGACTCTGGAACGTTTGAAGGTTCCGGAGCGGTGTCCGGCCTAGAGCCGGACTTGGAGCCCTGGGGGGTTTTATCCCCTTTACTCCTGGAGTCCGGGAGGTCGCCTAGCGGCGCCTCCAGGACCACCTCCTCCTGGCCTGGAACCTGTTGGGACAACACTTCGGCGTCGTCTGTAGGGCGGGGGGAGGAAGCCGTCGGAAGCGAATTCACATCCGACGAGTCCAGTGAACCGCTCGACGACGCGTCGATCCGGTCTTTGGGTGGGCTGCATAATCATATTCGACATAAGGGAAAGCTGTGCAATAAAGGAGTACTACGAATTAATCTGGTATCCGGATACTTACGATTTCGCTAGGGGCTTGGCCCTGAGCGGCCACTTCTCTTCGCCGTCGTCGGCGTTGGTGGAGTAGTCCGGAGGAAGGGTTTTCCCCTTCTTGGACCCTTCGGCCTCCCCAGTTGGGGCAGCCTTCCTTTTCTTCCCTTCCCCCGCTGGAAGGGGAGAGGTCTCTTCTTCCTCCTCCTCGTCTTCATGGGAGGAGTGCGTCTTGGAGTCGTCGGATGATGAATCCAACACCTCCTGGCGCTGGGCACTCTTTCGAGTCCCTGTGGCCTTCTTCTTGGCCTTCTTCTCCGGCACCACATAGGGTGCCGGAACCAGCAGCTTTGCCAAACGAGCGTCCGTTGGGCCTTCGGGCAAAGGAGCCGGACAATTGATCTGTCCGGACGTCTCCTGCCAATCCTGTCAAAGGTAAGGGAGCTTAGATCCCGCATGGAGTCAAACTATGAAAAACTGATACCCTGTAAAAGGTAAAAATAGCTTACCGCATGAGCATGACGCTGCGTGCTGAATCCGCGATCCTCGGTAGCGGATGCGGGGGCCTCGGCGCCCTTGAAAAGCACCTTCCAGGCATCTTCGTACGTCGTGTCGAAGAGCCTACTCAGAGTTCGGTGCCGCTCCGGGTCGAACTCCCACAGGTTGAAAGCCCGTTGTTGACACGGGAGGATCCGGCGGATGAGCATAACCTGGACTATGTTGACAAGTTTGAGCTTGTTGTCCACCAGGGTTTGGATGCATGTTTGGAGTCCGGTCAGCTCTCATTTTTTACCCCACGACAGGCCCGTCTCTTTCCAGGAGGTGAGCCGCATAGGGGGTCCGGATCAGAACTCGGGGGCTGCGACCCATTTAGGGTCGCGCTGCTCGGTGATGTAAAACCACCCCGATTGCCACCCCTTCAGGGTCTCCACAAAGGAGCCCTCGAGCCATAAGACGTTGGGCATCTTGCCCACCATGGCGCCTCCGCACTCCGCCTGGTTACCACGCACCACCTTTGGCTTGACATTGAAAGTCTTGAGCCATAGGCTGAAATGGGGGCGGATGCGGAGGAAAGCCTCGCACACGACGATAAACGCCGAGATGTTGAGGATAAAATTCGGGGCCAGATCATGGAAATCCAGGCCGTAGTAGAACATGAGCCCCTGGACAAATGGGTGGAGAGGGAAGCCCCGTCCGTGGAGGAAATGGGGGAGGAACACCACCCTCTCATGGGGCCTAGGGGTGGGGATGAGCTGCCCCTCTTCGGGAAGCCGGTGCGCAATGTCGTTAGACAAGTATCTGGCCTTCCTTAGCTTTTTGATGTGTCCCTTCGTAACGGAGGAGACCATCCACTTGCCTCCTACTCCGGACATGGCTAGAGAAGGTTGAGGTGGGGAGTGCGGACTTAGGCGCTGGAGCTCGAGTGCGCGAAAATGGATAGGCAAAGGAGGAAGAAGGCGTAGGTGAAAAGGTGGATCCTTATCCCCTTATATGGGTGGACACAACTACGTGTCCCCACCATCCTGGTAAAACTCGCTTATCTCCAAGCGTCGTAGTCAATGGCGCGGTTGGGTTACCCACGCCCGTATTGATGAGAATCCCGGAATAAGGGGACACGATCTCTGCTTTAACAAGACGTGCCAAGGAATCGCCTCGCATGACACACCGAGGTGGGACAATAAAACGATTCAAATAAAGGCTTGGCCGTGGTGTGATGTCACTCTACGGAATACGTCTGCAGATTAGATTTGTGTAAATATTATTCTCTCTATGGCAATATGTGGAAACTTATTTTGTAGAGCCGGACACTATCTTTGTGTTCAAAATCTTCTATGAAGTACTTGGAGGAGGAACCTGCCTTGCAATGCCGAAGACAAACTACGCGTCGGACTCGTCGTCATTGAAGCCTGGTTCAGGGGCTACTGAGGGAGTCCTGGATTAGGGGGTGTCTGGATGGCCGGACTATACCTTCAGCCAGACTCCTGGACTATGAAGATACAAGATTGAAGACTTCCTCTCGTGTCCAGAAGGAACTTTACTTGGCGTGGAAGGCAAGCTTGGCGATACGGATATGTAGATCTCCTACCATTGTAACTGACTCTATGTAACCCTAACCCTCTCCGGTGTCTATATAAACCGGAGGGTTTGAGTCAGTAGGACAACACATATAGAACAACAATCATACCATAGGCTAGCTTCTAGGGTTGTCAGGTGGTAGGTGCGACATATGCCAACGGGTGGCTTATCATTGTGGGAGCCAATAAAACATCGCCGGTGCCTGGAAACGGGATAAGGCGAAGACATGCACGCCGGCGAATCTTACCCAGCTTCAGGGCTCTCCGAGGAGATAACACCCCTACCGCTGCTCTATGGGGTCTCCGCATGGTTACTAAATGAACAAGTAGCTACACAATGCTCCTCGAGCTGTTTTGGGTGGAAGGAGGAAGAAGGGCACAGCTAGCTTGCTTCTTCTCCTTGTGTGGTGTCTAAGTCTAGCTTGAGAGTCCGACCCTTTGCATGGGTGCACCGGGGGGTTTATATAGGCCTACCCCCCGGGGGTACAATGGTAATCCAGCCGGGCGCGGGGCCCAGCTGCCTGTGACTGTGCTCGCCGGCTTCTGCGCCGGCTGCTGGGGCCCGCCGACTGCCGGCTCCCTGGTCGACAGGCAGGCCCCACTATCCAGGGCCTGGTCGGCGGCTGGTTACTGTTGCTCCGTGCGGTTGACACAGGCTTGGTCGGGGTAGGCGTGGCTATAGTGCCGCCACCCTGGCGGGCGATTACTGTAGCCCCGTCATATCTTGTCTCCTTAATGGGCGTCTCCCTCGAGGAGGATGGCGAGCCGGCCATGGGGGGCCGGCTCTCCATCAGGCCGACTTGGGAGGAGTTGCGGCCGCCTTCGGTATCTCTCTGCCCGAAGGGGCCCACCACCTCGGGGGCCACGCTGGTGGCCCGTCGTGGACGGCGTCGGGGCCACCGTGGCAACAGTGCCGCGCCGGACGGGTCGTGGCCACCCGTACGGCACACTGTACCAGGCGTGCTCCGGGTTTTGGGGGTGGCAGGCTCTACTGTAGCCACGCCCTGCTTCATCATCGCGGGGCGGACGCGTACGCTGCGGGTACGGCTTTGACTACTTTATGGGGGCCGATCTCTTGTAGTCGGCCCTGCTATAGCCGGCTTCTCGTAGTCGGCCCTCCACAGCTTTCTTCATGAGGGAAAAGGGGCGGGCCGCCCCCGAAGCCGGCCTAGGAGGTAGCCGGCAGAGGGGGGAGGTGGCCCCAGGTCTTGAGTCTTCTTGAGAGCCGGACAGGCTCGTAATTTTTTCTGATGGGCCAGGGGAAGCCGTCTAGGCTACCTATGGCTATTTACTCCGATAGTAGTCCCCGAAGCTGGGCGAGCTTCACGGCGGACAGAGGGACGCGAAGCTTGGTCAGCTTCATACCCTGAGGAGCCGACCTCGCCGTTGTAGGCCGACTTCGGAGAACTTTCTTGTTTATTAATATGACCGTGGTTGACCCGCGGGCTGGCCGCGGGCCCCACGACGGGCCACGTGGCGGAGAAGTCCTGCCGTCGCACGCGCGCGATGGGACGCCGCCTCAGGCCCGGGCCCGCCACTCCTTGGCCTCGGCCCGGGCGTAGATCTTCTGTGGCCCGAGGGGACTGCTCGCCTCCCCGCGGCCGTTTCTTCGTGTCTTCAATGCGCACAATTAACGCGGGCCGTGGGGGAGATGGGCACGATCGATCCCCGCGATCCCCCACGCCGCGCCTCCTCGGCTCCGGCGCACGAGCCTACAAGTAGGAGGGGGAGGGGAGAGACAAAGGCTTGCTCGCTCCCCTGCTCCCCGTCCCTCCTTGTTCTCGTTTCCTTTCTTCTTCCTCCGCGCCCGACGCAGCCTCCCATCGCAGCCCGCCCACGCCGCCATGTCCATGGCGCTGTCGAGCTCGTGGGACGGGTCCAACGTCCACGAAGATCACATAGAGTTTCTCCGCCGGACCCGGCGCCTGCCCGCCGCCAACCTCGTGCAGGCTCGTCTGGCGCCGGAGGCGGAAATTTCGCCGGCGCCAGAGGAAGGCGAGCGCGTCGTCTTCCGTACGCATTTCCTGCGTGACTTCGGCTTCTCGGCGAGCGGATTCATGCGTTCCTTCCTCGACTTCTACCGTCTCCAGCCGCATCACCTCATGCCCAACGCGGTGATGCTGCTGTCGGCCTTCGTCTCCCTCTGCGAAGGCTTCTTGGGAGTGCTGCCCACGCTGGAGCTTTGGGCGGAGCTTTTCCAGAACAAGCTCGGCACCGTCTCTGCCGGCGTGCCCGCCCCCTGCGGGGCCTTCATCGCGATGAAAAGGTCAAGCGAGAACAATCCCTTCCCGCACATCCCCTTAATCCAATCGGTGAAGCTCTGGCAAAAATCATACTTCTACGTCAAGAACATCGCCCCGCAAGGAGACTACGTCAATCTGCCGGCTTACATAGCCGGCCCGCCGGCTGGGAGGCAGCCGTCTTGGGGCTTCAGGCTCAAGTCCTTATCTCCGGCTGGGAACGCCGCCATCTCCCGGCTTCGGGTAATGATCCAGTCGGAAGGCCTGCGCAGGGCCGACTTGGTGGCCGCCTTCGTCGAGTGTCGGATCCTTCCCCTTCAGAGCCGGCCCCACATGCTATGCCAGATGAGCGGCCGCTTCGACCCTTGCCGGATGAGCACATGGGACATGCCCCATGCCGAGGTAGCGCTCATGGTGAACTACATCGCCAACCTCAAGCTCGCCGACGACTGGCAATATGGTAAGGCGTTGTATTCCCGCGCCCATCCACCGCCCGTGGTAAGTCCTTCTATCTACCTTTTTTCTGTCGTCAGCCGGCTTTACGCCGGCCAGCTTCTGACCAGGTGGCTGCTTTTATCAGAACCCTCTTCTCCCGCCGCCAGCCGGGACGGCAGGAGTCGAACGCCGGTTCGCCCCGGACCGTACGGTAGACGACATCGACGACCCGGATTTGGGGGCGGCCGCCATGGAGGACACCGCCACGGGGGACGTCGCCGAGCCCGAAGGCACGGGGCTTTCGGCCAGTTTTGATGACTGGCCGGACGACACCGACGCCGAAGAAATCCCGCGCCACCAGCGGGCAACCGACCGCCACAGCGCGGGCTCGTCCGCCGCGCCGGCTGCCGGTGGTGGGAAGGCGAAACGCCGGGCCGCGCTTCCTCTCTTCGGCAGCCGGCCGAAGAAAACGAGAGCCTCCGCCGCGGCAACGAAGCGAGACGAAGCGGCGGCGAAGGCGGCCCGTTTCCGGAAGGCGGTGAAGCAACCTCCAGCGGTTTCTTCGTAAGCCCTTTGGCCGCTTGTGTGCTTGTTTTTTGTTGTCTTCTTTTGTTTTAACCCTTCTCCGACTTCTAAGCTGGGCGCCACTTTCCCTTGAGCGAGGCCCAGGTGGCTCTGTGGTCGGGCCGGGTGCTGGATCTTCAGGGCCCCACCGCGTGGACCCCCGCGCCGACCTTGCGGAAGCCACGGAGCGGAACGCCCGCGAGGCGCGAGAAGAGAGGGAGGCGGCGGAGCGGGAGGCCGCCTGGGCGACGATGGAGCAAGCGGATGCGGCAGCCGAGGCTCCATTGGAGCGGGCGACTGCGGAGACGGAGGCGGAGGGCACCCGTAGCCGGCCTCCACTGCTTGCCATCCCTCTCCGCACCGTAGACCCGGACATCCCGCTGCCCACGGCGGAGGAGATCACCCCCGATCAGCCGCCGGTGCAGAGGGATGAGCTTTTCGAGGTCGTCGCGGAGAGGACGCCGCCGGCAGCGCCAGCCGGAGCGGGCGAAGGCGGCCAGTCGTCGGCGGTGCCGGAGGAGCCGGCCCGGGTCGCACCCGAGGCCGGAGCCGGCTTTGAAATTCAGCTGGCGGCGAGCCAGCGCGCCGGAGGGAGCACGGCCCCGCCGGACATGCGCCAAGCCGCGGGTGCCAACCAGACGGCAGAAACCTTGGAGGCGGCCAGTTCCGCTACGTCCGGGTGGACTCC
The DNA here is from genome assembly GCA_034509565.1 of Triticum monococcum. Taxonomy (NCBI): domain Eukaryota; kingdom Viridiplantae; phylum Streptophyta; class Magnoliopsida; order Poales; family Poaceae; genus Triticum; species Triticum monococcum. The sequence continues at coordinate 231,380,480 of CM067842.1, read as the reverse complement.
CAGCGGAGGAAGTGGTGAGCTGAATGTGGCGGCCCAAGGGGTTCGGAGCCGGCTGCAGGCTCAGGCCGCCCTCCTGCGGCAATTTACTCAGGAGTTTCTGTCGACGCGGTCTGCAATCCGGGTAAGTTTTTTACTTGTCGACCGCTCTGGTCCTCTGATTTTTTCCGTGGGGGCGCGCTAGCGCACCCACTGGGTGTAGTCCCCGAGATCCGGGCCGACTGCAGCGCAGTCGGGTCGGATCTTTCTCGACGGCTATCTTAACTCTGTTTTCTATCTGGTTTTTAGGATTATCACAACTCTCGTGCCGCCGCCTTCAACTCCCAGGCTCGGGAGCTGAGCCGGAGGACCGAAGATTTGGCCAGCAGCCGTCGTAAGTATATTGCCTTTATCTGTCTCTCGTGGGGGCGCGACAGCGCACCCACTGGGTGTAGTCCCCGAGATCCGGGCCGACTGCGGTGCAGTCAGGTCGGATCTTTCTTGATGACTTTTCCCTTATTGACTTTTTCTCTTTGTCTCTTGCTCATGTAGGGGCCAACGCCGACTTGCGGAGGGAGCTCGGTGAGGCGCAGACCGCTCTTTGTGCCAGGGACGCCGAGTATGCCGACTTGGTTCAGGAGCGTGACCGCCTGGTCAAGAAACTGGCCGATCAGGAGGAAAGCCATAAGGCGGCCCTGCAGAAGGCGCAGGACGGCGAGGCTGCCCTGAAGGCGGAGTTCGAGATCAAGGCGGCGAGCTGGGCCGAGATGCGCCAGGCGCTGGAGGAAGGTTTCGGCCGAATCGAAGATCTGATCGCTGGTAAGCCGCCTTTCTCACCCTTCCTCCATCTGCCGGCCGCCTGGGGTTTTATTCTGACTTGTGCTTGTTACTTTGCGCATATTACTTTCCCGGCCACTCCGTCCTCGCCACCCAAGCCATCGAGGCCCATCGCGAGGCGCGCCGTCGGGCTGGAGTTGTCATTTCGCCGGATGCAAATCAAACGCTGTCGGAGCAGCTCATTGCCATCCAAGCGCGACTGCAGCCGGCCCATCGGATGCTCCGCCGGCTCCAACGTGCCGGGGCGCAGGTGCTGGCCGCGCTCTGGCCCGGCCAGATGATTGCCCGCACCCCAAGTCGGACCGCCGACTGGCTAGAAGTCGCAGTCGGCCGCTTCGAGGCTTGGAAGGCGTCGGCAGCCCGTCTCGGAGCCGGGCGTGCGTTGGAGTTCGTCCGCGCGTGGTACCCAGGGCTAAGCCTGGACCAGCTACGGACTTGGCGGTTAGAGGCCGACGCGGAGCTGGAGGAGGTGCGGCCGGCGATCGCGCAGCATGCCTCGACGATCGCCGAGTGCACCGACACCAGCGTCTTCGTGCCGGAACTCAGTGATGACGGCATCGCTCAGCCGGAGGAGTGGTTCGGGCTGAACCCGGCGAACGGCGAGGACTCGGCCGAGGAGATTGCCTCCAGCGACGAGGGCGAGGATGACGAGGAAGAAGACGGCGGAGACGCCGAGCCGGCTGGTGAGACGACCGACCGCCCTCAAGCCGACCGTGCCTCCAGCAACGAGCCGCGCGGGAGCGCACCCTCTGCCGGAGGTGGTGATCAGGCCGAAGTTGGCCAGCCGGCCTCTCCTTCAGCCGGCATGACCGTCTCCACCGCCCAGCCCGGCTCGTCAGCGGCCCCGCCGGCTTGATCTGCCGTTCCTGTTGTTCCTGCTTTTGCCTTTTCGAACAATTTTAAGTTTTCGCAATTCCACCCACTGGGGGTGTATCGAACAATGTTGGATGCTGACCACTCTGGAGGTCCTTTGTGTAAATATTATTGTATGCATGTGTTGGCTTCCATTCAAGTGCACTTTTTTATCCTTAGGCTTTTTCCTTTGCCGCCTTCCCTCTTTGGGAAGGCAAGTACTCAAGCTTTCTTGGATTTGAAGCAGACTGAATGTAAGCCAGCCGACCGGCTACTCTGGTAGTCAGTCGGCGGGAGGCAGCAAGCCGGCTTTTGTTATATAAGCCCGTTAGTCCCTAGCCGTTTTTCGTGTGCACACCCTTTCCGGCTTACGACTCTTGCCAGCCGGGCAGTCGGTTCTTCGAACTACGATTTTGGCAAGAGCCAAGCCTGGGTGTCGGCACATTACTTGTCTGACCGCGGGTAGGGCTCGTAATATAACTCTAGTCGGCTAGTCCCCGGGCCGACTCGTCGAACCCGGTGCCGGACAAAATAAATGAACAGGCGATATCATACGCATGATAACTTTCATTCATAAAATAAAAGATGGCAATCCCCGAGTCCTCCTCGGGGAGCCTATTGTTTCATACTTAATACAAAAGTGTACATGATACATACTGCATTTTAACTGTAAAATTTCCGAAGAAGATTGGCATTCCATGGTCGTTCCGACTCCTTGCCGGAGTCGTCTCTCTTGCGTGCCTTCGGCTTCTGCACGTCGATGAGGTAGTAGGAATCGTTGCCTAGAGCTCTGCTGACGACGAAGGGACCTTCCCAGGGGGCTGCGAGCTTGTGCTGGCCGGCTGTTCGCTAGATCAGCCGGAGCACAAGGTCGCCCTCCTGGAAGGATCTTGGTCTGACCTTCCGGCTGTGGTAGTGGCGCAGACCCTGCTGGTAGATGGCAGACCGGCTGAGGGCTAACAGCCGGCCTTCTTCCAGCAGGTCGACGCCGTCTTCTCTTGCTTCTTTGGCTTCCGCTTCCGTGTACATGGTTACCCGAGGCGCGTCGAACTCGATGTCTGTTGGGATGACTGCCTCGGCACCATATACAAGGAAGAAAGGAGTGAAGCCGGTTGATCTGTTTGGGGTAGTACGCAGACTCCATAGGACAGCCGGCAGCTCGTCGAGCCAACAGCCGGCTGAACGCTCCAGAGGTACGACCAGTCGGGGCTTGATGCCGGACAGGATGAGGCCATTTGCTTGCTCCACTTGGCCGTTTGACTGCGGGTGGGCGACGGACGCAAGGTCCAGCCGGATACCTTGTGCAGCGCAGAATCGTGCCAAGGCACCTTTGGCATAATTCATGCCGTTGTCGGTGATGATGCTGTGCGGTACGCCATACCGGGTTGTTATATCTGCAATGAAAGTCACCGCAGTCGGCCCATTCAGCTTCTTGATCGGCTTCGCCTCAATCCACTTGGTGAATTTGTCAACGGCGACGAGCAAATGCGTCATGCCGCCGCGCGCCGTCTTGAATGGGCCCACCATATCCAGTCCCCAGACGGCAAAGGGCCAGGTGAGGGGAATGGTCTTGAGTGCCGAAGCCGGCATGTGTTGCTTGGAGCTGAAAAGCTGGCAGCCTTTGCAGTGTTTGACTAGCTCTTTGGCGTCGTCCAAAGCAGTCGGCCATAAGAAACCGTGGCGGAAAGCTTTGGCGACAAGTGATCTTGATGCGGCGTGGTGGCCGCACTCTCCTTGATGTATATCTCTGAGGATTGCAATGCCTTTCTCCTGCTCGACGCATCGCTGTAAGACTCCGGTGACACTGCGCTTGACAAGTTCTCTGTTGATGATTGTGTATGCTCCGGCTCGACGTTGGACTTGTCTCGCTTCGGTTTCGTCAGCCGGCAGATCTTGGTTCACCAAAAAGTTGAGGATGGTTTGGGCCCATGATGGAGCTGCCACTTCCCCTGCCGCCAATGTGGCTACAGCCACCAGGGTGGACGGGCTGGGTAATGAAGTGCTGGAATCAGCCGCCGCTTGCTGTGCTGAAGAAGTCTCCGGGCCGGCTACCGCAGTCCCCGAGCCGGGTACCGCAGTCCCCGAGCCGGGTGCGGCAGCCCCCGAGCCGGCCACTGCAGTCCCCGAGCCAAGTATTGAAGTCCCCGGGCCGACTGCTTGAGTCTTCGAGCCGGACCCGGCCCCATCGGGGTTAGGCGACACGAAGATGGAGTCGGATTCCGGAGACGGCTTGACAGACGGCTTGAGGAGGCGTTGTAGGGCGACGCCGGTTGGTATTGCTTGCCGCGTGGAGCCTATTCAGGCCAGGGCATCTGCTGGCTCGTTGTCGGCTCGCGGTACATGGAGGAATTCGCATCCATCGAAGTATCCACTGATTTACTGCACTAGGAAGCGGTAGCTTGCCATGTTTGCATCCTTGGCGTCCCAGTCGCCAGATGATTGCTGAACCACCAAATCCGAGTCGCCATAGCACAGGATCCAGCGGATGCCGAGTTCCTTGGCAAGCCGGAGCCCGTGTATGAGCGCTTCGTACTCGGCTACATTGTTGGAGGCGGCGAAGTGGATCTGCAGCGTGTATCTGAGCTTGTCGCCCTTAGGAGAGGTAAGGACGACGTCGGCTCCCAAGCCAGTGCGCATCTTGGATCCGTCAAAGTGCATGCGCCAATGGGTGGAGTCGGGAGCTAGCGGTAAGTACTGGGTCACGGCCCAGTCGACGAGGAAGTTGGCCAGTGCTTGCGACTTGATGGCGGTGCGGGGTTGGTAGAAGATCGTGTAAGGGGCCAGCTCGATGGCCCATTTAGCCACCCGGCCGGATGCATCCTGGCTGCCTATGATCTCGGCCAGCGGGGCAGTGCATACGACCATGATGGGATGTTCTTGAAAGTACGGCTTCAGCTTCTTGGCGATGAAGTACACGCCGTAGCACATCTTCTGGTAGTGCGGGTAGTTCTATTTCGAGGCGGACAGCACCTTGCTCAGGTAATAAACCGGCCTCTGGACCGGCTGGGCTCGGCCTTCTTCGGGGCGTTGGACTACAATGACGGTGCTGACCACCCGGCTAGTGGCGGCAATATAAAGGAGCATGGGCTCTTTCTCAGTCGGCGCCGCCAAGACAGGCGGCGTGGCCAACATTTTCTTTAGCTCGTGGAAAGCTTGGTCGGCCTGGTCATTCCACTCGAAGTGGGTGCTCTTCTTCATGAGGCGGTAGAGAGGGAGAGCTTTCTCTCCAAGCCGGCTGATGAAGCGGTTCAAAGAGGCCAGGCACCCGGTGAACTTCTGGATCTCTCGAAGCTTGGTTGGGACCGCCATCCTCTTGATGGCCTTGATCTTCACAGGGTTGCACTCGATGCCGCGTTCGGAGACCAGAAAGCCTAGGAGCTGGCCGGCTGGCACTCCGAACATGCATTTCTCGGGGTTGAGCTTGATTCGGAACCGACGCAGGTTCTCGAATGTCTCTTTCAGGTCTTCTAGCAGAGTGCCGCGCTTCTCCGTCTTCACCATGATATCGTCCACGTAGACGTGGGTGTTTTTGCCGAGCTGCATGAGGAGGCACTTCTGCATGCAATGCTGAAAAGTGGTGCCGGCATTCCTCAAGCCGAACGTCATGGTCAGGTAGCAGAAGGCTCCAAATGGCAAGATGAAGGCGGTCTTCTGTTGGTCATCCGGGTTCAGTTTTATCTGGTGGTATCCCGAATAAGCATCCACAAAGCTCAACCGCTCACATCCGGCTGTGGAGTCTATCACTTGGTCAATTCTGGGCAGAGCGAAGGGATCTTTTGGGCAGGCTTTGTTGAGGCTTGTGTAATCTATACACATGCGCCACTTGTTATACTTTTTCAGCACGAGAACCGGGTTCTCGAGCCACTCAGGGAAGAAAACTTCCATGATAAAGCCGGCTGCAAGAAGCCGGGCTATCTCCTCCCCTACGATCCTTCTCTTCTCCTCTGACAGTCGGCGGAGAGGCTGCTTGACTGGTTTGGCGTCCTCCCGCACATGTAATTTGTGCTCGGCGAAATCCTTCGGAACACCCGGCATGTCCTTGGGGGACCATGCAAAGATATCCCGATTCTCACGGAGGAAATCGACGAGCTCGCCTTCCTATTTGCTGCTTAGGCTCGCCCCAATGACGGCAAACCTCTCGGGGTGCTCGGGGTCGAGCTGTATTTTCTTGGTCTCCTTGGCCGGCTGGAAAGATCCTTGGGCATCATACTCCTTGGAGTCGGCGGGCTGGTTTAGCTGCTTGTTGGCCAGGGCCACGACCCTGTCCAGCGTCTTCTTTTCTTCGGCAATCACGAGGGATTCGGCCAGCCGGCTGCTGGCCGCGGCGCAGTCGGCGGACTTCTTGTAGTCGCCGGTGATGGTGATGATGCCCTGGGAGCTTGGTATCTTCATCTTGAGGTATGCGTAGTGGGGGACCGCCATGAACTTGGCCAAGGCGGGTCGGCCAAGCAAGGCGTGGTAAGGGCTCTCCAGGTCCACCACCTCGAACCAGATTGCTTCCCGGCAGAAATGATCCTTGCCCCCAAAGAGTACATCAATCTTGATCTTGCTGATGGGGGCGCAGGACAAACCGGGTACGATGCCGTGAAACACCGTTCGAGTCGGCACAAGCTGTTTTGCCCTGACACCCAACTTCTCCATGGTGTCGCGGTACAGGATGTTGATGCTGCTTCCACCATCGATCAACACGCGGGAGAAGCGTGCGGCGCGCGTGTCCGTCGCAAGGGTGGCCTCCAGGACCAAAGCGTAGGAGCCGGGGGACGGCATCACCTCTGGGTGGTTCGGCCCGGCTCTAGTTGATGGATTTCTCTGACCAATGCATGTGGCCAGCTGGGTTGGCGGCGGCCACATTGGCTTCCTGTTGCTCTCGACGCTTGCTGCGCCAGTCTTCGGGCTGGCTCGTAAAGACAACGTAAGATGCTTGCTCGCCGGGGAACTCGTCCTGCACGGCGTCGACCGCGGGCCGAGCGGCCTTGGGCGGCGGAGCCGGAGGCGGCAGGCCGGCAGGCGGAGTCGGCGTGAGCCCTTCGCCCTTGGAGATTCAGGCGAGCCAGTTACACTTTCGGGTCGTATGGTTGGACGGCTTCGCGCCGCTATGGAACTTGCACGGGGCGTCAAGGGTTTGTTCGTAGGAGAAGGCCGGCTGCCAAGCCGGCCGGCCGCCCTTGGGCTTCTTGGGCGCGGGCCGCCCCTCGGGCGGCGCGTCTTCGACCGTGGCCACCTGCCGGCTAGCGGGAGGCGGCGCAGGGCCTTTGCGCTTCTGATCATTCTGGTGTTGGCGTCGGCCGGAATCTCCAGCCGGTGCTTGGGGAGCCGGATTGAGCACTTTCCCGGTCGCGTCCACCCGGAGCTCGGTCTTCACCGAGGAGTCGGCAGTAGCGTACTTGTCGGCGATGTTCAGGAGCTTGTCGAGGGTAGTCGGCTCGTCGCAAAGAAGCTTGTGCTTGAGGAGGGTGCCCTCTCGGCACCCGGCAGTGAAGTATTCGATGGCTTGTACCTCATGCACCCCTTCGCAGGAGTTGCGGAGCTCGACCCAACGCGTGAGGTAGTCGTGAGTGGACTCGGCTGGGCCCTGTATGCACAGGGAGAGCTGTCTGGGCTTGGGAGCCCGCTTGTAGGTGCTGGTGAAGTTGCGAACGAAGCCTTCAGTGAAATCTACCCAGCTGTTGATGCTGAGAGGCTTGAGGCTGTTAAGCCAAGTCCGTGCCGTGCCTTGCAGCATGAGGGGCACGTACTTCACGGCAACGCGCCGGTTGCCATTGGCGATGCTGACGGCTGTGGAGTAGTCGGTCAGCCAGTCTTCCGGCTTCACCGAGCCGTTGTACTTGGGCGTGTCTCTTGGGAGCGAGAACCCTTTGGGGAAGGGCTCGTCGCGGATGCGGGGGCCAAAGCAAGGCGGGCCGACATCGTTTTCTTCTTCCAGCGCCAGGGATCTGGCCAGGCGGTCGATCTGGTGGCGGGCGTCGTTTTCGCCGACTCCTTCGCGGCGACCAAGCCGGCCGCTGAGAGTCGGGTGCGCCACTGGAGGCGGGGTGGGGTATCTCTCTCCACGAGCTCGAGGCGGAGGCGGGGTGCCCCGCCATTCCATGGCCCGGGGGCGGCCGTCCGCGTCTCGTTCAATGGAGATTTGGGTCCGGCTTCGGCTCGAAGCCGACTCTTTCTCGTGCCGCGCGCGGGTGTTGCTCGTAGTCGGCGATCGGGAAGTCGCGCCGTGGTCGCGGCGCGGGGGAGGGCTCCCCGCGCAGGCGTCGGTTTTGTGCCGCCGAGCAGCCGCGTCAATTAGTTGCTGTATACGCCGCGTCATGTGGGGGAGGTCTTCGGCTTCCAAGCCGTCCAGCTCGTCTACGGTCGCCTGGGCGGCGCGCAGGTTCTCGAGCAGAGTGGTGTAGACCGGGCGATCGACTGCAAGCGTGTCGGCGATGACGGCGCCGCGTTGCCTGACAGCACCAGCCCGGCTTGGGCCAGCCGGAGCCGGCGTGCCGAAGGCGGCGCGGTCAGCTTCGCGCTGGTAGGCCTCGGTGAGGCGTCTTATGGAGGCCAGCCGCCAGCCCTCCGCGAGGAGGGCGAGGCGACGCGCCTCCAGTACTTCGTCGTTGGTGTCAGCCGGAAGGGGGGCGGACAAGTCGTGGGCCGCCGCGCGCGGGGCGTCGCGGGCTCCCTCGTCAGTCGGGCCGTCGTGGCCGATAACCATCACCTCGGTAGTGACAGTATCGCGATCGCTGGCCGGAGGAAGCGGGTCATTGTAGATCGTGACGTTGGTGGGGAAGGTGTCGTAGGATGCCGTGTCGGAGTCGACAGGCATCGGGTCGGTGGAGCCAACCGACTCCAAATCCGCAGCGGGCTCGCCGGAGACGTGGAGCTAGCCGAGGAGGTTGGCGAGGTGGTCAGTGCCCGCATTGGAGGCAAGCTCGTCGGAGATGCGGGCCTTGTCGAAGAGGTCGGCGAGGCTGCTCGACGCGTAGATGTTGGTGACGCCATGCAGCGCGTCGTGGCAAGCGCCATCGGGCGAGCCGGGCTGGCTACGCTCGCGGGGGAGAAAAAGGGTTCCCGTCCAGAATAGGTCTCCGGACGACGGTGCACCTGGCCCCATGGTGGGCGCCAAATGTCGGGTGGTAGGTGCGACATATGCCAACGGGTGGCTTATCATTGTGGGAGCCAATAAAACATCGCCGTTGCCTGGAAACGGGATAAGGCGAAGACATGCACGCCGGCGAATCTTACCCAGCTTCAGGGCTCTCCGAGGAGATAACACCCCTACTGCTGCTCTACAGGGTCTCCGCATGGTTACTAAATGAACAAGTAGCTACACAATGCTCCTCGAGCTGTTTTGGGTGGAAGGAGGAAGAAGGGCACAGCTAGCTTGCTTCTTCTCCTTGTGTGGTGTCTAAGTCTAGCTTGAGAGTCCAACCCTTTGCATGGGTGCACCGGGGGGTTTATATAGGCCTACCCCCCGGGGGTACAATGGTAATCCAGCCGGGCGCGGGGCCCAGCTGCCTGTGACTGTGCTCGCCGGCTTCTGCGCCGGCTGCTGGGGCCCGCCGACTGGAGGGTCCCGCCGACTGCCGGCTCCCTGGTCGACAGGCAGGCCCCACTATCCAGGGCCTGGTCGGCGGCTGGTTACTGTTGCTCCGTGCGGTTGACACAGGCTTGGTCGGGGTAGGCGTGGCTACAGTGCCGCTGCCCTGGCAGGCGATTACTGTAGCCCCGTCGTATCTTGTCTCCTTAATGGGCGTCTCCCTCGAGGAGGATGGCGAGCCGGCCATGGGGGGCCGGCTCTCCATCAGGCCGACTTGGGAGGAGGTGCGGCCGCCTTCGGTATCTCTCTGCCCGAAGGGGCCCACCGCCTCGGGGGCCACGCTGGTGGTCCGTCGTGGACGGCGTCGGGGCCGCTGTGGCAACAGTGCCGCGCCGGACGGGTCGTGGCCACCCGTACGATGCACTGTACCAGGCGTGCTCCGGGTTTTGGGGGTGGCAGGCTCTACTGTAGCCACGCCCTGCTTCATCATCGCGGGGCGGATGCGTATGCTACGGGTACGGCTTTGACTACTTTATGGGGGCCGATCTCTTGTAGTCGGCCCTACTGTAGCCGACTTCTCATAGTCGGCCCTCCACAGCTTTCTTCATGAGGGAAAAGGGGCGGGCCGCCCCCGAAGCCGGCCTAGGAGGTAGCCGGCAGAGGGGGGAGGTGGCCCCAGGTCTTGAGTCTTCTTGAGAGCCGGACATGCTCGTAATTTTTTCTGATGGGCCAGGGGAAGCCGACTAGGCTACCCATGGCTATTTACTCCGACAAGGGTTTTAGCCTCTCCGATCTCGTGGTAGATCTACTCTTGTACTACCCATATCATCAATATTAATCAAGCAGGATGTAGGGTTTTACCTCCATCAAGAGGGCCCGAACCTGGGTAAAACTTCGTGTCCCTTGCCTCCTATTACCATCCGGCCTAGACGCACAGTTCGGAACCCCCTACCCGAGATCCGCCGGTTTTGACACCGACACCTCTCCTCTCCTACTCCAACATAGAAAGGGGGAGTCCTACTCCCGGTGGGAGTAGGACTCCTCATGGGGCGCGCCAAGGGTGGCCGGCCCCCTCCCCCTCCTCTACTCCTTTATATACTGGGAGGGAGGCACTCCCTAGAGACACAACAATTGATCTCTTAGATCTTTTAGCTGTGTGCGGTGCCCCCCTCCACCATAATCCACCTCGGTCATATCGTAGAGGTGCTTAGGCGAAGCCCTGCGTCGGTAGAACATCATCATCGTCACCACGCCGTCGTGCTGACGGAACTCTCCCTCAAAGCTCGGCTGGATCGGAGTTCGAGGGACGTCATTGAGTTGAACGTGTGCAGAACTCGAAGGTGCCGTGCGTTTGGTGCTTGATCGGTCGGATTGTGAAGACGTACGACTACATCAACCGTGTTGTCCTAACGCTTCCGCTTTCGGTCTACGAGGGTACGTGGACACATTCTCCCCTCTCGTTTCTATGCATCACCATGATCTTGCGTGTCCGTAGGATTTTTTTTGAAATTACTACGTTCCCCAACACCCAGTGACGCGTATCGTTTATGCATTTACCCGAGCTAGGTTGCCTTTCATGCTTAATCTATCTATGACTATCACCTGCTTGATTGTCGTCCATCGCAGGAGCCGCATGCCGGTCGTCTTTCTTTAGGACCCTTCGCGTGAGAGGGATAGGCACATCGTCTGTGCACGGGCCCGTCCCTACAGCGTCGATCAATCCAACGGTCGAGCTCTGTCTGGCGGGCTGGCCCCGTTCACGTCACCTCCTGGGGCCATTGGTGCCTAGCTTTCTCACGCAATAACCTCAGGAGATTCGTTTGGCGTAAGTTGTCTAACCACCTCGCAGGACCAAGACAGCGAACAAGAATCAAGACCAGGCGCAACCCGCCTTGAGGTAGGGCCTCGCGAGTCTCGCGCTGGCTCACGAGTGCCCAGACACACCTCGTCTGGCCCTGCCGTGCAAGCCGCGTGTCAGGGCGGGGCTGTACATGCCCCAAGGGCTCTCCGCAGTAGGGAGCCCCCTCCCACATACCAGAGGCGGATCGGCAATCACCACGACGATCGGTGCCCTTCCTTGCGCTAACTTGCAGGAACCCCGTGAAGGCTACAACAGGCGGTACCGCAGACTCTCCCTCTTCTCTCATGTGATTCGCTTGCGCGTGAAAAGGGGGGCTCCTGAGCATCACAACTCAGGAGCTCTTACTAGCTCTCCAGATCTCACCCCCTGGCCTTGACCATGGCACGCGACCTGGCATACCAGCGGCAGCTGAGCTCGCTCGAGGGCCGGGACCTGAGGATGCAGAGCACCAAGAAGAATATGGAGGGGAGGGGGAGGCCCGCACGGGTCTGGCCTAGCTACTCAGCAGCGACCGACGCCCAAGCCTGGCATCTCGTGAGGAACCACCCCCAGATTGTCAAGATAAGTTTCGCGCTCAATCAGCCGCTACAGCGCAGAGTTCTCATTTATGTTGCCCCGCTGCGGCGACGTAGTCTCCCTCTCCTACCTCTCGGCGGTTGCTTGCACGCCAAAGGGGACCTCCTGAGAATCGCGTCTCAGGGGCTCTTACTGGACCTTGGGCCTCTCACCTCCTGGCCTTGACCACGGCACGCGACCTGGCATACCAGCGACGGCTGAAGCCTGCCTGGGGACCGGGACATGTCGGTGTAGAGCACCATGCCATCGCGAGGTTGGAAAGGAGGAAACCGAGCCGGAATGGAGCACGCACATGCACAATTTCATAATAAGGATAATGTCAACAAAGGATTCTACAGACGCCTGACTCGCCCTAGCGGGGACCATTTCTTGATTCCTCACAGGGAACAAAAGACAAGAACTTAGGGGGTCCTAACTACACGTGCCCCTGTGGATGGCGCTGTCATCAACAGTGGGCCACCAAAGGCAGGCGCCAACCTCATCCAGATCAGCGGCGGCGGCGGCCTAACGCTGCAGCTCTGCTCCGTGCTCGGCGGGAGCTCGGGGGCACATAGCTGTCGTCACTTGTCTCCGGAGACTCCATGAGCTCGGGAGAGTCGCTGGACCACCAGGAGTTGCCGCTGTCACTGGAGGAGCTGCAGGCGAGGCCTGCGGCAGGCCCAGCGCCCGCCGCTGCACTAGCCTGGTGACCTCCTTCAGGGCAGAACTCCAGGCAGCGGCCCTCCTAGTCGAAGACCTTGAAGAGCAGCACGGAGGCGCCATCGTACTCGAAGTGGATCGCGAGGGCGCCCTCCACGCAGTAGACCCGGGCAATCTCGCCCCAGCCTTTGGTCATGAAGATCTTCCCGGAGGCAACGGCTCTAATCTCCGCTCCATTCGTTGGGGCGTCGCAGTCGGCGCGTTGCATCCAAAGCTCGAGAGGGCCCCTCGGTGGCATCTCGGCAGCGAAGAACTATGGGAGGCGAATCAAGGTGCTCGGGGGCATCACCGCCCATATCACGAACTCGCGCGAGGAGTCCGTTGCGTGGACCCCTGGGGAGATGGCATGCACCTCCGCGGCACGGCGGCCATGGCCCTGGTGCGGGCGGAGACACTCGTCGCTCCTCCCTCCGGAACCATCGGCACAAGCATACAAGGGCAGCGGGTACCCAGGCGGCGGCCTTTCGTACCAAGGCCGCGACACCACCGGCCTCACTACCATCTCACAGAGATTGGACCTCCTCTTCTTCGGCGGGAGCAGCTTGGGCTAAGTGAGGGGAGCCTTGCCCTTCTCTGCGGCCGAGAACCTCCGAATCGGTGCCATGACTGCACAAGCAAGGAGTGGAGCTAGAAAGGAGAAGAAGCAGGAGAGGCAGAGAAGAGATGGGCGATGGGGCTCCGCCCCCACCTCGAATTTATAGCCAAGGGGAGGCCAACTGCCGGCCTCCATGATCTAAGGTAATAATGATGGATTTCCCTTGCATGCAGCAGGGACTCGTCAAGTCGGACAGTTGCCGAGGCGGCGTGGGGAAGCGGAGACGCCCACGTCCAATCAACCGCCACGCATCGACCAAGGCCACAGGCTATTGGTGCCCGCGGCGCTCCACACTTGGCCTTTGGCTTCGCCTCGAAGCCAAGACCGAGCGCGCCTTAGGCCCGGGGGCTACTGTCGGCATTCTGGGAACGGGGATCCCCAGACTTGCCTGCCTGCGGCCCATGGCGTGGCTCTGTGAGCGGGCCTGTACGGACCATCTTCACCAGCAAGGACTCAATACCCTCGTGAGGGGCCAAGCCTCGTGAGGCGAGCGACAAAAGACCTCCTTAGGAGCGGCCTCACCAGGCTGGCTCTCGAGGGGTGGAGAATTCAAGGCCAGGCGAACCTCGCGAGGTTCTAGTGACGTGAGCCATGACGACCAAGGCCAGGCGGGCGCTGGCGCACACAGTGTCCTTGTTTCCTCTTCGATGCTAAGGAAGCAGGCGCATGCGCGGAGTAACGAGGCATCAAGCAAAGGTTTCCATATCAGTGCAACAAGACCAAGACCAGAAGGACGGCAAGACGGAGGTCACCATGGAGCCCAAGGTAGCGTCACCACCAAAGCCTTTTGCAGGCGAAGACTGCTTTTGTTAGGATAGGCTGTACTAGCTATCCCCTTTCAAATTGGCCGTTGTTGGCTCCCTTCCCGCTCAATATTTGGGGAGAGGACCAGGGCCTCTATAAATAGGACTAGCCACCACCGTAGCTGGGGGATCAAGGGGATCGATCGATCGGTCTAGCCAAGGAGAGGTCAGATCAAGAGAGACCAGGACAACCACAAGTTCACCAAGCACAAGAACACCTCTCCTCGGGAGGCAGTTCTTCCCCTTGTACTATCCATCCTCAGCCCGAGAGGCAATCCACCCCACCACACTGGATTAGGGTATTACACCACAACGGTGGCCCGGACCAGTATAAATCTTGTGTCCTTTGTGTTGTGAGTTCGTCGAGTTAGTTCGTAAGATCTTAGCCGAGCTAGGACGTGGATCGGTAGGGGGAGATCTTCGCGCGCACCAAAGAGTTCGAACCTTGAGGGTTTTGCCGGAACCCGTAATCCGACAGTTCTTACCTACGCATCAAAAACCACAAAGCGGTATAGTGATTGCTTTTTGATCTTCAGAAAGAACCCCGTTCATTGAATCCGATTCAACTAAAGTTGGAGAAACTGACACCCACTAGCCACCTATCTGCGAATCACGTCGGTAGAACCAGTCTCGTGTAAGCGTACGCGTAATGTCAGTCTGGGCCGCTTCATCCAACAATACCGCTGAATCAAAAATCAACTAGTGATGGCAAGCAATATGTATATACCCACGCCCACAACTCCTTTGTGTTCTACTCGTGCATATAACATCTATGAATAGACCTGGCTTAGATGCCACTGTTAGGAAACGCAGTAATTTCGAAAAAATTCCTACGGACACGAAGGATCCATCTAGGTGATGCATAGCAACAAGAGGGGAGAGTGTTATCCGCGTACCCTCGTAGACCGTAAGCGGAAGCGTTATGACAACGCGGTTGATGTAGTCGTACGTCTTCACGATCCTAGCACTGAAGGTACGACACCTCCGTGATCTGCACACGTTCAGCTCGGTGACGTCCCACGAACTCTAGATCCAGCTGAGTGTCGAGGGAGAGCTTCGTTAGCACGACGGCGTGATGACAGTGACGATGAAGTTACCGATGCAAGGCTTGGCCTAAGCTCTACAACGATATGACCGAGGTGGAAATCTGTGGAGGGGCACCGCACATGGCTAAACAATCAACTTGTGTGTCCTAGAGTGCCCCCCTCCTCACGTATATAAAGGAGGGAGGGGGAGGCCGGCCGGCCCTCTCTAGGCGTGCCAAGGGGGAGGAGTCCTCCTAGTAGGAGTAGGACTCACCCCTTTCCTAGTCCCACTAGGAATAGAAGGAAGAGGGGGAAGGAGAAAGGAAAGGGCCCCCCCACCCAATTCGGATTGGGTTGGGCGGGCGCCCCCTCCCAGGCTGCCTTCTCTTCTCTCCCACTAAGGCCTATTAAGGCCCATATACTCCCCAGGGGTTCCGGTAACCCCCCGGTACTCTGGTAAATGCCCAAACTCACCCGGAACCATTCCGATGTCCAAACATAGCCTTCCAATATATCGAGAGGGCCTAGAGATACCTCTCCGACAATCGGAGTGACAAATCCTATTCTTGATGTATGCCAACTCCACGAACACCATTGGAGACACCTGTAGAGCACCTTTATAATCACCCAGTTACGTTGTGACATTTGGTAGCACACAAAGTGTTCCTCTGGTATTCGGGAGTTGCATATCCATGATCATATCCGGGGCTCCGAACTACCTTCGGTACATCAAAACACATAAACTCATTATACCGATCGTCACTTAAACGTTAAGTGTGCGGACCCTACGGGTTCGAGAACTATGTAGACATGACCAAGACTCATCTCCGGTCAATAACCAATAGCGGAATCTGGATGCTCATATTGGTTCCCACATATTCTACGAAGATCTTTACCGGTCAAACCGCATAACTACATACATTGTTCCCTTTATCATCGGTATGTTACTTTCCCGAGATTCGATCGTCGGTATCTAAATACCTAGTTCAATATAATTATTGACAAGTCTCTTTACTCGTTCTGTAATGCAACATCCCGTAACTAACTCATTAGTCACACTGCTTGCAAGGCTTATAGTGATGTGCATTACCGAGAGGGCCCAGAGATACCTCTCCAATACACGCAGTGACAAATCCTAATCTCGATCTAGGCCAACTCAATAAACACCATCGGAGACACCTGTAGAGCATGTTTATAGTCACCCAGTTACGTTGTGACATTTGATAGCACACTAAGTGTTCCTCTGGTATTCGGGAGTTGCATAGTCTCATAGTCATAGGAACATGTATAAGTTATGGAGAAAGCAATAGCAGTAAACTAAACGATCAAAGTGCTAAGCTAACGGATGGGTCAATTCAATCACATCATTCTCTAATGATGTGATCCCGTTTATCAAATGAAAACTCTTTGTCCATGGCTAGGAAACTTAACCATCTTTGATTAACGAGATAGTCAAGTAGAGGCATACTAGTGACACTCTGTTTGTCTATGTATTCACACAGGTACTAAGTTTTCGATTAATACAATTCTAGCATGAATAATAAACATTTATCATGATATAAGGAAATATAAATAACAATTTATTATGCCTCTAGATCATATTTCCTTCAACATTCATTTCCCTAATCGAGATCATCCAGGCTCGTCTTATCCACCTCTGCTCTCGTCTTATCCACCTCTGCTTTCAGTTCAGTAAGAACCTTTTTTGCACTGGCCAACTGGGAAAGTGCCTCCTCCTTTGCCAACACCATCTTAGCAAAGTCTGATTTAAAAAATCTGAGCTCATTCTCCACCTTCCTCTTTTTATCCTGCATCTTCAAATATTCTTCAGCATTGACAACACTTTCTCTAAGCCTACCTCTGTTCTCTTCCTCATACATGCTCCACAGCTTAGCTAGGCACATCTTCAAAGACTGTGGCCACTCTTGATCAACCCACTCCAAGTAAGAACACTTCCGTTCATCCTATAATATTTAAAACTAGATCAGCAACAATTGTAGGGGAAATGGGTTTATAGCAACATAGAAAATCACCAATGCTTATTTAGAAAAACTGAAGAAACATGTTAATTATGACATATCTTCTCAAAAATATCAATATGCAAATGAATTAATTTCTACCGAGACAACAACCAAATTCTGAAACATCAGAAGCTATAATTAACTACAAGAACGCTACAAGTTCTTACTCATGTACAATAAATAACAAATTGAACATTTTATGAGGAAGGTAAATATAACTGCTGGAGGAAATATTCCCTAGAGGCAATAATAAAGTTATTATTTATTTCCTTATTACATGATAAATGTTTATTATTCATGCTAGAATTGTATTAACCGGAAACCATAATACATGTGTGAATACATAGACAAACACAGTGTCACTAGTATGCCTCTACTTGACTAGCTCATTGATCAAAGATGGTTAAGTTTCCTAGCCATAGACATGAGTTGTTATTTGATCAATGGGATCAAATCATTAGGAGAATGATGTGATTGACTTGACCCATTTCGTTAGCTTAGCACTTGATCGTTTAAGTTTTCTACTATTGCTCTCTTCATGACTTATACATGTTCCTATGACTATGAGATTATGCAACTCCCGAATACCGGAGGAACACTTTGTGTGCTACCAAACGTCACAACGTAACTGGGTGATTATAAAGGTGCTCTATAGGTGTCTCCAATGGTGTTCGTGGAGTTGGCATAGATCAAGAATAGGATTTGTCACTCCGATTGTCGGAGAGGTATCTCTGGGCCCTCTGGATAATGCACACACTATAAGCCTTGCAAGCAATGTGATTAATGAGTTAGTTGTGGGACGTTGCATTACGGAACGAGTAAAGAGAATTGCTAACGAGATTGAGCTAGGTATTGGGATACTGACGATCGAATCTCGGGCAAGTAACACACCGATGACAAAGGGAACAACATATATTGTTATGCGGTTTGACCGATAAAGATCTTCGTAGAATATGTAGGAACCAATACGAACATCTAGGTTCCGCTATTGGTTATTGACCGGAGACGTGTCTCGGTCATGTCTACATAGTTCTCGAACCCATAGGGACCACACGCTTAAAGTTCTGTGACGATCAGTATTATGAGTTTATATGTTTTGATGTACCATAGGTAGTTCGGAGTCCCGGATATGATCACAGAGATGATGAGGAGTCTCAAAATGGTCGAGACATAAAGATTGATATATTGGAAGGCTACATTTGGACATCGGAAGAGTTTCGGGTAAAACTGGGATTTTACCGGAGTATGGGAGGGGTTACCGGAACCCCCGGGGGTTAATGGGCCTTATTGGGCCCTAGTGGAGAGAGAAAGGGGCCGGCCAGGGCAGGCCGCGCGCCCCCTCCCCCTCTGGTCCGAATTGGACTAGGAGAGGGGGGGGGGGGCGCCCCCCTTTCCTTCTCCTTCTCCCCCGTCCTTTCCCCCTCCTAGTAGGAGTAGGAAAGAGGGGGGTCCTACCCCTACTAGGAGGAGGATTCCTCCTCCTGGCGCGCCCTCTAGGGCCGGCCGGCCTCCCCCTTGCTCCTTTATATACGGGGGCAGGGGGCACCTCTAGACACACAAGTTGATCATTGATCTGTCCCAGCCGTGTGCGGTGCCCCCCTCCACCATAATCCACCTCGGTCATACTGTAGCGGTGCTTAGGCAATGCCCTGCAACAGTAGCTTCATCAACATCGTCACCATGCCGTCATGCTGACAAAACTCTTCCCGAGCTCTACTGGATCGTGAGTTCGCGGGACGTCACCGAGCTGAACATGTGCTGAACGCGGAGGTGCCGTACGTTTGGTACTGAGGATCGGTCGATCCTGAAGACGTACGACTACATAAACCACGTTGTCATAACGCTTCCGCTTAACGGTCTACGAGGGTACATGGACGACACTCTCCCTTCTCGTTGCTATGCATCACCATGATCTTGCGTGTGCATAGGAATTTTTTTGAAATTACTACGTTCCCCAACGGTGGCATCCGAGCCAGGTTATTCCATAGATGTTTGATTCCATACCTTTCCTAAGTGGTGTTCTCACATTTCCATGTGAATGCTAATCCTTCTTGATCATCAAGGTTGCCATTTCAATTCTATCTTCCAACCGATGTGCTTCTCTTCAAGTGGATCCGATCATTTCAACATCAGCAAGATCAATTATCAGTTCTTCTCAATGGTGTTCATTTCATCCGTTCCAAGCTGCCTTTGTTTTCCCGCCCTCCCACCCTTTCTCTTCAAGGACTCCGATATCTTAATCAAGTATCCATTTTATTCATGTGAACTTTCTTCATTCTTTTCCTTCATTGTTCTTATCCGGTGACTCTCATGAAGATGATAAAGGAAGCTTCAAGTTCATCATTCTCCATTCTTTTCTTCTCCGATGGTTTCAATTCAAGCTTTGTTGATCACATCCTTGTCCTCGCTTCAAATGCTTTCCCATGCCGGTGCACCTCATAATCATTCCCTGCTTGCTATTCAATTGTTCCGGAGTGTTGAAGATATCTCGAAGATTCGTGTTTCCACTCTGCATTCATTCAAGTTCTTTTGAGGATGTTAGCTCATTCAAGCCATTTAATTCAACCGGTGCAATCTTCCTTTCAAGTAATCGTTCAACGGTGTTTCTTTTGAGTGGGCCCTAACCCACAGGTCTTTCCCAGAATCTTACCTGGCTCTTCTAGTTTTTCTGGAGTTATTCTCAAATTCTTCTCCAAGTTTGACGTAAGAATGAATTATCATCAGTCATTTTTATTTCTCCAAGATCTGGCAAATTCTTTTCGTCGTTGGCTCAACCTTTCTATTCGTCATCCCGGAGTATCTCAACAATTCATGTGGTGTTTCTCGTCGTCATTCTCAACATTTGAAGACCGAAGAAGAGTGTTCCTCCATATCTTGCTCCATTCTCTTCAAGATTCATCGTGCTAGCCTTATGCCACCCTCTCATAATTGTTTTCAATTGTGAGAATTCTTTTCACCCATCCGAAGCAATTCAGGAGTATTTTCAGTTTGATTCTTCGGAGCCCATCATTTTGGGTTTATTCATTCTCAGCTTTCAGCTCTTATTCTCCAAATCTTACAGGTGCATCGATCAAATATCCTCTAATCAGATCGTGATCTCTTCGGTCTCATGTATCTAAATTTCCTCAAGTATCTTCATTCGTTCCCTAATTCTTCCCGGTGTTTCTTTATCTTTTCTTCGTTCGTTTCTCAATTCTTACGGTGGTTCCTTCAAGAGTTCTTTTCCTTGGTTACCATATCAATTCATTCGTTCTTTCCAATCCTACCGGTGGTTCGTTGAAGTCTTTTCTCAAGTTTGCGCTATATCTCCCTTAATCCTTTCTACGAGAGTAAGTAGTATGCCAAATTCGTTGCTTGTCATCAATTTAATTGGTGAAGGATGAGCATAAGGTAATTCTTATTCTTGTTTCATCGAGTGAATTCAATTCCTTATTCCGGAGGTTCATCAAAATTCTTGATTTCAATTGTTTCATCTTTTTCTTTTCCCAGAGTTCCAACTTCTCTCAATTATATCATTTCAAAGCCTCTTCTAATCATTGCAAGGTTTCACCTTGTGTTTTTAACTTCTCTTTCCTTTCGTTTGATAATTCTTTTATTACCGGAGTTCTTCATGGAGGTTCTACATGATGGTTCATCAAGGATTTAATTCCTTCTCCAAGTGTTCATTGAGATTCTTTCCAGAGGAGCTCAAGTTTTCTTCATCTTGCAATCCGGAGTGCAATTGTTCTCCCTTATCTTTTGAGGTGGTAATATATCATTCTTCATTCACAAGAATGAGGTATTTAAACCCATCACTTTCTTCCATGGAGTTATCTTGGTATAAATTTCACCTAAAGCCTTCCATTGGGAATGTTGCTCTTTATGGTGATTATCAATGATCCAAGTTTCTCCTTCTCTTCTCGGTGAAGAAGTTTTTCATCTCTTCTTTGTTCCCGATCTATCATTGTTTTTTCGTTAGTGGTAGAATTTCACCTCAAGATTTTGAGATATTTTCCATAAGCCCACAACAAGCTTACCCTTTTCGTTGTTGTTTTCCAACAACCCCATTATAACCTTCTTGGAAGGGTGCTTTCCAAACGCATTTGTGGTAGAAGTTGTCATTTTCTTCTCCATTCTTTTGTTCCTACGATCTACCTTCTATTCTTTCTTCCGGAGGCTTCGTGATGTTGATCTCCTCACTCATCATCTCAAATGGTGAGGATCATGTTCTTTTCGTGCTTATCCATTTAACCGGAGTGTTGTGCCCTTTGCTCAAGTTCTTTCATCTTATCAAGTCTTGCTTCTCTTTTCAACTGGAGTGCTGCCTGAATTTGTTCTTCCTTGTTCCTCTTTTCTAGAGGAGAGTTATCAACTTCGATCACCTTCGTGGTTTTATTCCTTTCAAGTTGTTCAACCTTTCATGGTTCTTTGGTTTCACTCGTTTGTCAAAGAAGCAACTTAGTTTTACCTCTTCTCTTCTCTTCCTCTTCCTTTTCCCCCCCAGTGCCATCCTAGATCTCGGGACGAAATCCTCTCGTAGTGGTGGAGAGTTGTAACGCCCCAAGACCGATGCTCCAGTTGTCTTCCATTTATTTTAGTTGTTGCCGTGTGTATTGTGTTTGTTGCATTATCATAATTGTTTTTGCACATTTCATTCCTATATGCTTGTTGCCATGTTCATGATGAATGCCATTGCCATATTTTGCTTCTTGCATCATGATCATCTTGCTTTGTTTTATGCTTCATGATTTTGTTGTGCCTCTTGTCATTTTATTGCATTGCATCATGATCATCTTGCTTGTTGTTGCATGTGCATTTTAACTGTGTATGTTATGGTGTGATCTCTTTCTCTTCATCTCCCTTGCTGTTGGCATCTTCAGCCTTCAAGTTAATCCATATCCAAGCAAACCCCATCTCCTTCTTCCTTCTTTCAAATTTTAGCCATTTACTCGAGTGACACTTTTCCTCCCCCAAATAATGTTCATTCTTTTCCTATAAATCCTACACCATGTCAGTATCTACTCTGTTAAATTTTAGCTCAATTGGATGTGTTTGGTTGGGTCCAAAAATGGCCCATGTTTGAATTTTATTCAAACTTGTATTATTTTTATTCCTCTAAAATTTCCCAAACCAATTTATAAAATCCACCATATTTCCTGGAGAGCATAAATATTTTCATCTTGGACTCACCCCTCTCCTAACCCCCTGCACATTTCTGTCCTTGTTTCCTTTCTGAAGGAATTATTTTTGATAAACAAAACATCAGAGGACAGCAGCAGCAGCCTAGCTGGGCCTCCTCCTACTAGGCCGGCCCAGCAGCAGATCCAGCCGCAGCCTCAGCGCAGCCCCTCGCTCTCTCCCGTGGTAAAACCACGTGGGTGCCCATGCAGGGCCTGCTTGGCAGCGACCCCTCCTCTCCTTCGTCCTCCTCGGTCCCCCTGTCGCTCTCACAGTAAAACCGGCAGGGGCATGATCACATGGCCACCGTGGCCGAGCCCTCACTCCGCGTACCCTTCTATAAAGCACTCTGAGGCCGCGCCCTAGGGTTTCTCCCTCTCCTCCTCACCTCCCTGCGCGCCGCTGCCTCTCCACAGATCCCCCTCTCATGCATGTTCGCTGCTCCCAGCCACCATGGTCGGCCCGAGTAAGAGCTCCTTACCGCCGTAGGAGAGTCGCCGGCCTCCCCTCCATCGATCCTAAGCATCGCAAAGCCTCCCCGAGTCCGTTCTAACGCCTACCCGAGCCCGAGGACTCCATCCACGACGTCCCCTTCTTCCTCTACTTCGTCTCCTTCACGGATCAGGGAAACGCCAAGTTTAGCGAGCCCCCTCGTCGCCTCCGTCGTCTCTCCGTCCGATCTATCGCCGCCAGCACCCCATGATGAGCAGCCGCCCCTCCAAGCCTCGTACCCTGTCGGCTTCCTCGCCGTAGCAGCGTGCTGCTCGTGCCTGAAGACCAGTCACCGCGCTCTCGCCATGTGGATGAAACAAAGCACCTTGCCAGATTCCTCGCACGCACGCGCACCCGCATGCCTTGACCTACAATCCTGCAGTCCTTCTCGCCGTTGCCTCAGTTCGGCAGTGCCGAGACGGCCCGAGTCAAGCACTAGCTTGTCCTCGGGTTCCCGCAACCGTAGCTTTGCAAACGCACGCTCGAGATCGAGGTCTCTGCCTTCGCCTCACTCCGCACGTCGCACACCGCACCCCCGCCATTGGCCTGTGGTCGCGACGGTCGTCGTCTTGCTCGCCGGCGTCGTCACCGAGTTCCTCTGTGATCCACGAAGAAGAAGGCATGGCCTCTGGTTTTGTTCAAGTTGAGCCATGCCCTTGTTTTTCCTCAAACATACAGCATCAGTGTAGTGGTCAGCACTCCTCTCCTCTATCCAGGCGGTCGTGGGTTCAAGTCCCGGCTGCCCCCCTTTTCTAGCTCTGTTTTCCTGCTATTTTGCACACCCACAGCCAGTTGGGCCAATTCCTCATCTGGGCCGCTGCAGCGTGATGCTTCTGGCCCGTGCATGTTTTATTTTTTTCGCCTGTGGTTTTGGTTAATTTCCAATGCATTGCATATTTACAAAAATGCCTTTATTTTGCATTGCTAATAACTAAATGTGCAGGCACCCAAATGAAACATGTCATGTATGTAAAATGCTTAGAATTTCCTATACTTTCATAACATGCATCTTTTATCCATTTTAAAATATTTAAAATTGTTGTTTGCATTAATTTGCATAAATGACATGTTAAAATGTTTTATTTCATAACTAAACAACCGTTGCTCCAATCTTAACAAACTTTATATGTAAATGGGGTAGAAAAATGCCTAGTTTAACATGGTGGTTTTACTTTGCATGTTTAACAACTCTAAAAATATGGATTAGGGCAGAATAGTACCAAACCTAAAAATATGCACATGAGGAGTTTCCGGACTTGTTGTTTGTTGTTACGGCCTCATTTAAACTTGCCTAGATAGGTAGTTTTCATTTGCTTCACCTCTTGCCATGTTAATCAACATTTAACATTGTTGGGTACATAAACGAGAGTGAACTAAATAACTGATGTGGTGTTCCGTCAATATGCTACTCGTTGCATATTGAGCTCCACTTAATTTGTAGTATTGTTTGTTGCACTTTGCCATGCCATGCCTCATTAAACCGGACATGCATCATTCTTGGTTGTGCATCATGCCATGTTTATGTGATGGTTGTTTACCATGTTGTTTTGCTTCTTTCCAGTGTTGCTTCTTTGGGTTAGTTCCGATAACGTCGCGTTTGTGAGGATCCGTTTGACTACGTCTGTTTGTCTTCTTCATGGACTCATTCTTCTTCCTTAAGAGATCTCAGGCAAGATGACCATACCCCTGAAATCACTTCTATCTTTGCTTGCTAGTTGCTCGCTGTTTTGCTATGCCGCGATACCTACCACTTGCTATATCATGCCTCCCATATTGCCATGTCAAGCCTCTAACCCACCTTTCCTAGCAAACCGTTGTTTGGCTATGTTACCGCTTTGCTCAGCCCCCTCTTATAGCGTTGCTAGTTGCAGGTGAAGATGAAGGTTGTTCCATGTTGGAACATGGATTTTGTTGGGATATCATTATTATATCTTGTTTACTGTAGCGACCAGACCTCAAATGGTCCAATCTCAATGCTCAGGTGTCATCCCTGGATGGGTAATGCTGACACCACACAGTACTAGAAGGATTTATAACAGAGTAGCAATCACACACTTATTACATCGAGTGTCTCAAAAGAGAACTTATTACAATAAATATGGCTTAAGGCCATCTAATAGCGATAACAGTGGAAGGCTTGGAAGATAAGTGAGTCCATCAACTCCAATGGCATCACTAAGTATAGAACCACGACCTAAAGGCACCTTACTCGTTGTTTGAAAAGTCTGCAACATGAATGTTGCAGCCCGAAACGGGTCAGCACATGGAATATGCTGGCAATGTAACACATAGAGAGCAATGAAAGAATAAGACTATACTATATGCATATTTGGCTGGTGGAAAGCTCTATGGTTACAGTTTTTGTGTAAAGCCAATTTTTCCCTACTTCAAAGGAATAAATTTTATTTAACTATCATGGTAGTTGTTGAACATTGAGAATGGTTGACAGCATTCTCAATCCCAATTAAGAAACATCATTAAAACCCAACAAAATTAATTTAGAGTAACATGATGAGATTCACATGATAATCCAAGTACTAGATACTCAAATGTCCATAACCGGGGACACGGCTAACGGCTAACCATGATTAGTTTATACACTCTGCAGAGGTTTGCGCACTTTTCCCCACAAGACTCGATCTCCTCCGTTGGGATTCTCGCACTACATGGTGTTTGAGAAACGGATGATCGAGACATAGTTTTTCAAAAGCGCTAGCACCTTACGATCGGGTAGACTGTTACACCTACTTTCCCCTACATCTGCTAGTCTACCACTGTAAGAGTTCGCACGACTTACTTAACTATGCTAGAGCCCATAGTAGCTTGTGGCCGCACACGGAAGTTTCTAGCATGAATAATCTCATGATCCCTTTGAGCCTGGGTGGCGGTCCAAAAGAAAAACAACAGGCAATCGCTGGAATACCCAGGTGCCTCAATCCACTCAGATGTGTATTTAGGTTGCCACCTTAGATAAACCATTAATTTAACAATCTCACATCTGTCATGGATACACTCACCCAATCCACGTCTACTAGCATAGCATGCCATAACAAGCAAACGCAGAAGTAACTCCCAAAGGTTTGCTAATAAAACAGGTGATAGGTACTACCTCATCTACTTCCCAGATCCCACAATTTAATTAGATCCTAAACATGCAATGTCTGAGGATTGATCTAATGCAATAAAAACTGGGTAAAAGGAAATATGATCACAGTGTTACTTGCCTTGCTGATGATCCGGGAAACCTAGCGATTCGAAGTAGCAAGCGGCGCACTCCGGGTACTCTATCGCAAACAAACAAGCATACAATAAGTACTCAACTAATGCACAGGTAAAACTCAAATAAGAGATCTAACTAGAAAGTTCAACTTAAGAACTCCGGTTGGCAAAAAGAATCAAATCGAACGAAGCAATGAAATACAAACGGCAAAAGAAACAGGCTTTATTTACTATTCTAGATCTTGGGCAATTTTTACAGAGGCAAAAACTTGTTTGAGTTGGTTAAACGGAAAGAGGGTTTCGAGACGAAACTCCAGGCGCTTGAATCATCTGATTCCGATAAACGAGCGAAAAGTTATACTAGAACGAAAATTGGATCAGGAATCGTGATCGGAAAAATCGCGGATTTAATCCGAGAAAAGAAAAACGACAAGCAGATTAACGAACGAACGTTCATTATCTGGATCTAAACGATGAACGCGTTCGTTAAAATGAACGGACGAGCGAACGCTCGCTAATTAACTAAACCGGAAAAAACCGATCTAACGAAAAACAGATCTAAGTTTTTTTAAAAAACCGATCGGTTTTCTTCACGAATACCGAGCCAACAGCGGCTAGCTCGGCGGCTCCGGCGAACGACGGCGGCGGCGGCGCGGCTCCGGCGAACGACGGCGGCGGCGGGTGGCGTGGCGGGGCAGCGCGGGGTGGCGGCGGCGGCGCGGGGCGGCGCGGCGGCGGCGCGGGGCAGTGGCGCGGCGCGGCTAGGGTTAGGGTTTGGGGCAGGGTGCGGTTGGGCTGTTCGGGCCTTGGGGCGGCGCTAGTTAAAGGCCTCGGCCAGGGAGTCCTGGCCGGATACGGCCCGTAGGTTGGTTCAGACTTTTTTTTGATATAAATAATTATGCTCAGAAAAAATAAAAGGAATACTAAACGGACTCCAAAAATCTTGAAATAAATTTTCCCCAGCTTCTAAAATCAAGGCGCACAGGATAAACAATTATTTGGGGCAAAATGCAATTTTTGAAAAACACGCATTTTTCCTAAATTCAAATAAAATAGCAAATAAATCCAAAATAAAATCTTATTTGATTTTGTAATTAAATCCTCAATATTTCTTCATTTTGGAGAAGTCATTTTATTCCCTCTCTCATATTTTTATGATAGAAATAATTGAAGATAAAATAAATAAAATAAAATGATCCTATTTTCAAAATTTGAGAAAACTCAAATATGAAAATAACGAAATCCCCAACTCTCTCCGAGGGTCCTTGAGTTGCGTGAAATTTCTAGGATCAACCAAAATGCAATAAAATATGATATGCAATGATGATCTATTGTATAACATTCCAAATTGAAAATTTGGGATGTTACAAACCTACCCCCCTTAAGATGAATCTCGCCCTCGAGATTCGGGTTGGCTAGAAAATAGGTGAGGGTGGTCCTTCAACAATTCTTCCTCTCGCTCCCAGGTGGCTTCATCCTCCGTGTGGTGGCTCCACTGTACTTTGCAAAACTTTATAACCTTGCTGCGGGTGACTCGACTGGCATATTCAAGAATCTTGACTGGTTTCTCCTCGTAGGTCAAATTACTGTCCAACTGAATCGCTTCCAGCGGTACTGTGTCTCTCAGTGGTATATCAGCCATCTCGGCGTGGCACTTCTTCAACTCGGATACGTGGAACACGTCGTGAACTCCTGACAATCCTTCAGGCAACTTCAACTTGTAGGCTACTTCTCCCATACGCTCCAAAACTTTGTATGGTCCTACAAAACATGGCACTAACTTTCCCTTAACTCCAAAGCGCTTAACTCCTCGAAGTGGAGATACTGGAAGATAAACTCGATCTCCGACTTCGTAAACTGTCTCCTTGCGTTTTGAATCTGCGTAGCTCTTCTGCCTGGACTGGGCTACCTTGAGCCTATCGCGAATCAATTTTACTTTCTGTTCAGACTCTTTAATCAGATCTGGTACAAACAACTAGCGGTCTCCAACTTCATCCCACGACAAATGGGGTCCTGCACCTCCTTCCGTACAAGGCTTCGAAAGGGGCCATCTTCAAACTGGATTGATAACTGTTGTTATAGGAGAACTCCGCATATGACAAATTCTCGTCCCAACTAGATCCGTAATCTAGCGCACAAGCTCTCAGCATATCCTCCAAAATCTGATTGACTCTCTCGGTCTGTCCATCTGTCTGCGGATGGAAAGCTGTACTAAAATCTAGCATGGTACCCAAAGTTTCATGCAACTGATTCCATAACTTTGAGGTAAACTGGGTTCCTCTATCTGATATAATGCCCCATGGAACACCATACAGACATACGATCCTGGTCATGTATATCTTTGCCAACTTGGCACTGGTATAGGTAGTCTTCACTGGAATGAAATAGGCTACCTTTGTCAAACGATCGACTACAACCCAAATCGAGTCATAGCCTGAACGAGTTCTGGGCAATCCTGTAATAAAATCCATACCTAGCTTATCCCACTTCCATTCGGGTATCGGCAATGGCTGTAGCAATCCCGCTGGCTTCTGATGCTCTGCTTTTACTCTCTGACATACATCACAAACTGCTACATACTCCGCAATATCCTTCTTCATTTCGGTCCACCAGAAAGTATCCTTCAAATCCAAATACATCTTGGTATTCCCTGGGTGAATCGAATATGGTGAATCATGGGCCTCTTGCAGAATTAACTTCCTGATCTCCGGGTCATTGGGCACATAAACACGGTCTTCAAACCATAAGGTATCGTGCTCATCCTCACGAAATCCTTTAGCTTTTCCTTTTCTTATTTTCTCCTTAATAGAAGCAATCTCCTTGTCAGTCTTTTGAGCTTCTCTGATCTTATCCATCAAGGTAGGCTGAATCTCCAATGCTGCTACATAGCCTCTCGGAACTATCTCCAAACACAGCTCACGAAGATTCTTAGCTAACTCTCTTGATAATTCTCCCGTCATTAAGGTTTTGACATGACTTTTACGGCTCAACGCATCAGCTACTACGTTAGCCTTTCTGGGGTGATAATGCAATCTCATGTCATAGTCCTTGATGAGTTCCAACCATCTCCTTTGTCTGAGGTTCAAATCCTTCTGTGTGAAAATATACTTCAAACTCTTGTGATCCGTATATACCTCACAATGGTTTCCAATGAGAAAGTGTCTATAGGTTTTCAATGCATGCACTACGGCTGCTAACTCCAAATCATGCGTAGCATAATTTAACTCATGTGGCTTGAGCAGTCGTGAGGCATATGAAACAACTCTTCCTTCTTGCATAAGCACTGCTCCAAGTCCTCGACGTGAAGTGTCACAATACACCTCATAATCCTTGGTCTGATCTGGCAAAATCAACACGGGTGATGTAACCAAACGTTTCTTCAACTCCTGGAAATTGGCCTCACATTCCTCGGTCCATATGAACTTGGTATCCTTCTTCAACAACTCCGTCATAGGCTTCGCAATCTTCGAGAAATTTTCAATAAATCTCCGGTAGTATCCTGCGAGTCCAAGAAAACTCCGGATCTCTCCAACTGTTGTTAGGGCTTCCCAATTTGTCACAGTGTCAACCTTGGTGGGATCAACTGCTATACCTTCTCCGGATATAACATGTCCGAGGAATCCAACTTCCTTTAACCAAAACTCACATTTGCTAAACTTGGCATATAACTAATGTTCTCTGAGCTTACCAAGTACCAAACGCAAATGCTCCTTATGCTCCTCTTCATTCTTTGAGTATACCAGGATATCATCGATGAACACTACGACGAACTTATGCAAAAACTCCATAAACACCTTGTTCATCATGTTCATAAAATATGCAGGTGCATTAGTCAGACCAAATGACATAACGGTATACTTGTACAGCCCATACCTGGTGGTAAAAGCCGTCTTAGGTATATCCTGTTCTCGAATCTTCAACTAATGGTATCCTGATCGAAGATCAATCTTGGAAAATACCTTAGCTCCTTGCAATCGATCAAATAGATCATTGATCATCGGTAGTGGGTACTTGTTCTTGATGGTTACTTCATTCAATCCTCGATAATCAACAACCATCCTTAACGATCCATCCTTCTTCTCCACTAGAAGTACTGGTGATCCCCAAGGCAAAGAACTTGGGCGAATATAACCTTTATCCAGTAACTCCTTAATCTCCACCAAATCCTTTGCGGGCATCCTATATGGTCTCTTAGATATTGGCCATGTGCCTGGCAAAAGCTCAATCAAAAACTCAATATCTCTATCCGGTGGCATGCTTGGCAACTCTTCTGGAAATACATCAGGGAAATCCTTCACTACTGGTACTTCCTCCTGCACAACTCCTGTTAAGCAATTTATTTGAGTCCTTTTTGGCACATGCCAGGATACATACTTGATCCTTCTTGCTTCTTGGGTGGTAAGTAGAATTGACTTACTGGCGCAATCGATGTTTCCTCCATACATCGACAGCCAATCCATACCCAGAATTACACCCAATCCTTGTGATTCCAAAATGATCAAATCTGAGGGAAACACATGCCTGCCTATACTCAATGGCACTTGAAAACATCCCTTGCTATCCATATACTCCGCTCCTGGTGAGCTTACTAACATAGGTGTTCTAAGAACTTTGGTGGGCAGGTTATACTTATCCACAAATCCCCTTGATATGTATGAATGCGATGCACCAGTATCGAAAGAACGAGTGCAGTAAATGACTTAACCAAAAACTTACCGATTACTCCATCCGGCTGCTCTTCAACCTCCTCCATGTTAACTTGGTTCACCTGTCCCCTGTTGAAAGGGTTCAGCTTCTTCCCAGAGCTTCCATTGCCATTTCCATTCTGGGATTCAGGACATTCATTGGCATAATGTCCGGTCTTCTGGCACTTGAAACAAGTGACTTGGCTCAGGTCTCTCTTGGCTAGGGTTGATGGGTTGGTGCGGTTCTGGCCGTTGCTTCCTCCATTCCCATTACCATTCTTGGTGCCATTATGATTGTGCTAGCTACCTCCTCCATGGGTATGCTGAAAATGTCCTCCCGGTCTAGGGGTAAAACGTGACTTCTGCTGAGCTCCTGAATTGTACTTCCCTTGTCCATACTTCCTCTTGCGGTTCTCAATCTGCTGCTGCTTCCCTTCAATCATGAAAGCGCGGTCTACCAACTCCTGGTAGTTGTTGAAGGTTGCTACCATCAACTGCATGCTCAACTCATCATTCAGTCCTTCCAGAAACTTCTCCTGCTTAGCTGCATCCGTAGCAACGTCATCTGGGGTATAACGTGCTAACTTACTGAAGTTCTCCACATACTGGCCAACTTTCCGTCCTCCTTGGTGCAAGTTGCGAAACTCTCGCTTCTTCATGGACATAGCTCTTGCTGAAACATGGGCAGTATGGAAAGCCTGCTGGAACTGGTCCCATGTGACAGTGTCGATAGGGAAAGTGGCGGTGAAATTCTCCCACCATGATGATGCGGGTCCTTCAAGCTGGTGTGCGACAAACTTCACCTTTTCCGCATCTGTGCATCCTATCATGGTCAACTCCCTTGCTGTCTTGCGGAGCCAATCATCTGCTATTATCGGCTCGGTGCTACTGGAAAACACCGGCGGATTCAGCCTAAGAAAACGGGCTAAGTGATCAACAGGTGGTGGTGGTGGTGGTGGGTTGTTGTTGTTGTTCCCCTGATTCTGATTCTGGACTAGCAACTGCATCAATGTGTTCTGCTACTGGATCAACTGGGTGAGCTCCGGTGGGAAGGTAAATCCGGGATCACGTCTCGGAGGCATCTGAGGGTTTAGAAAAGATGAGATTTAAGAATAGAGAGGGGTCTAGAGAGAAAACACTACCCATATGCACATGAGGCAAAAGCAAACAATTCACTTCATTCAATCAAACAAGGGTATACAATCGATCTAACTATCGCAAAAGTGCTCGGACTACTATATTTACATGGTGGACTACTACTACTGATGGGGTGGTCTACTAGAAATATTCTTCGGTTGCAGACTCCATGATATCTGCTCCAGCTTCATCAACATAGTCATCATCGCTATCATCTGGATCCGAGTCGGCGTCATCGATGATGATGTAGTCTTCCGCACGAATTTCCTTGGATTCTTCGTCTTCTTCTACTGGTGTAGGGCCTCCCATAAATATTCTGATCTTCATTGTTAGGTCGGCATTCTTGTCCACTAATACTTCGATTTCCTCTTCATAATCTTCACGTGTAGCCTTGAGTTCTTCCTCCAGTTCCTTGATTCTAGTCCTTGCCTTCTCCAGATCTATCATGTCGGCGCACATCTGGTTCTCCTGACATCAAATGTGCTGGTTTAACTCCTGGATAAAAGTTGCAATTGATCTATCCTTCCTGGTGCTGATCATCTCCCAGTGCTCATCTCGGCGCCCACAAATCTAGTAGATAGTATCCTTGAGATCATTGCGGTAAACTTCTCCAATACGTCCCATGGCGATGTGAGCTGCCGTGCTCTTTCCTAGACTCCAGGTTGGTGCATCAAAAGAAAACTCTATGGGCTCAGTGACTGGCATGAACGTCCTTCCTGGAACTTGAACTTGAATCATCCATCGCTCTTCTTCAGGTGAAGTGGCATTGTAGGTTCCGGTGAAGCTTGGTACTCCTATGTTCAGGTATCTAATGACTTCCTTCAAGTGACGTCCAAAGGGTGTATCTTCATCCGGTTGTGTGAACTTGTTCCTTGCATCCGCCATCCTAAAAGAGTAGAAAAGATGAGGAGTCAGAATGAGAAGAGAGTGAGTAGTGATCTAGGTCTTTAGCTTAGTGGTCGTGTCCTACAGTCAGCGTGTGCTCTGATACCATCTTGTAGCGACTAGACCTCAAACGGTCCAATCTCTGTGCTCAGGTGTCATCCCTGGATCAGTAATGCTGACACCACATAGTACTTGAAGGCTTTATAACAAAGTAGCAATCACACACTTATTACATTGAGTGTCTCAAAAGAGAACTTATTACAATAAATATGGCTTAAGGCCATCTAATAGCGATAACAGCGGAAGGCTTGGAAGATAAGTGAGCCCATCAACTCCAACGGCATCACTGAGTATAGAACCACGACCTAAAGGCTCCTTACTCGTTGTCTGAAAAGTCTGCAACATGAATGTTGCAGCCCGAAACGGGTCAGCACATGGAATATGCTGGCAATGTAACACATAGAGAGCAATGAAAGAATAAGACTATACTATATGCATATTTGGCTGGTGGAAAGCTCTATGGTTACAGTTTTTGCGTAAAGCCAATCTTTCCCTACTACAAAGGAATAAATTTTATTTAACTATCATGGTAGTTGTTAAACATTGAGAATGGTTGACAGCATTCTTAATCCCAATTAAGAAACATCATTAAAACCCAACAAAATTAATTTAGAGTAACATGATGAGATTCACATGATAATCCAAGTACTAGATACTCAAATGTCCATAACCGGGGACACGGCTAACGGCTAACCATGATTAGTTTATACACTCTGCAGAGGTTTGCGCACTTTTCCTCACAAGACTCGATCTCCTCCGTTGGGATTCTCGCACTACATGGTGTTTGAGAAATGGATGACCGAGACATAGTTTTTCAGAAGCGCTAGCACCTTACGATCGGGTAGACCATTACACCTACTTTCCCCTACATCTGCTAGTCTACCACTGTAAGAGTTCGCACGACTTACTCAACTATGCTAGAGCCCATAGTAGCATGTGGCTGCACATGGAAGTTTCTAGCATGAATAATCTCATGATCCCTTTGAGCCTGGGTGGCGGTCCAAAAGAAAAACATCAGGCAATCGCTAGAATACCCAGGTGCCTCAATCCACCCAGATGTGTATTTAAGTTGGCACCTTAGATAAACCATTAATTTAACAATCTCACATCTATCATGGATACACTCACCCAATCCACGTCTACTAGCATAGCATGGCATAACAAGCAAACGTAGAAGTAACTCCCAAAGGTTTGATAATAAAACAGGTGATAGGTACTACCTCATCTACTTCCCAGAACCCATAATTTAATTAGATCCTAAACATGCAATGTGTGAGGATTGATCTAATGCAATAAAAACTGGGTAAAAGGAAGTATGATCAAAGTGTTACTTGCCTTGCTGATGATCCGGGAAACCTAGCGATTCGAAGTAGCAAGCGACGCACTCCGGGTACTCTATCGCAAACAAACAAGCATACAACAAATACTCAACTAATGCATAGGTAAAACGCAAATAAGAGATCTAACCAGAAAGTTCAACTTAAGAACTCGGGTTGGCAAAACGAACCAAATCGAACGAAGCAACAAAAGACAAACGGCAAAAGAAACAGGCTTCGTTTACTATTCTAGATCTAGGGCAATTTTTACATAGGCAAAAACTTGTTTGAGTTGGTTAAACGGAAAGAGGGTTTTGAGACGAAACTCCAGGCGCTTGAATCGCCTTATTTCGATAAACGAGCGAAAAGTTATACTAGAACGAAAATCGGATGTCACAGCCCTAGAATTGTTTGCAATAGTTGCATAAGAGAGCATCCATGCATCATGTCTAATTTCTGAAAGTTGAATTGAGGTTTGTTGAAACCCTCAGAAATTAGTTCAAAAATAACCAACTTTAAAAATCTTCTCAAATGAGTCCAATAAAATGTCCCTGTTATTCCATAGAATTATTGGCAAGAGCTAAAATGCAAACCAATATTTTTATGAGCTCAGAAACATTTATTTTGGCCATTTGAATTAATCCAATAATTATTTGCTTTGGATTTATATTTAATATATATTAAATATAACTTCAACAATTCTGGAAGTTTGTGAGTGGCTTTGTATATATTTTAGCAAGCCATATAATAACCTACAGAATTTATGAAAATGATTTAGTGGCTAAAACTAAATCAAAACAGAGAGGGAATAAAATAGAAAACAATAATTAAAATAGAAACAAAGAAGGAGGGAGTACCTGGGCCTTACCTGGCAGAAGAGGCCCAGCCCACCAGGGGCTGAGTGGTCTTCTTCCTCCTGCCAGGAGGACACGCAGGTGCGTGGCGAGCGCGCCGACGACGCCTTGCCACCTCCTACTTCAGCCGCATGACCCCAGCCCTCCAGACGTGCCACGGAGACGCCCAGCGCTCCCTCTCGCTTCCCCTCCTCCCTCTAGACGCTCTTCCCTCCTCTGCTCTCTCTCCCTCGCACGCACCCGAGCGGCCCCGTTGCTGACGACGTGCACCACCGCGGCCATCGGCCTCCACACGCCTCTCCGACGCACCAAGAAGCTCCGCAGCTGACCTCTACGCCATCTCCGCCAAGCCACGCGAGCGGACGTGCCCTGCAGCGGCTCCCCCGACCTCTTCTTCACCCTCGGCCGCCGCGGATCTCCACCGTCAACTTGCCGCCGTCCGAGATTCCCCGAGCACGCTGGCCATCCCTACGGCGCTACCGTGAGCCCCCGAGCGTTTTCCCCCTCTCCCCGCGGTCAATCCCCTCCTCTAGCCGCCTAGGCACCGGAGCCGAGAGCTCCGTGCCGCCGGCCATGGCGCCGCCGTGGCCAGAGCCCGAACCAGCCGCCCCCGCACGCGTCATCGTTCTCCCCGCCTCTGCAGGAGCCCGTAGCCACCAGCAGCTCCTCCTCCCGTACACCACAACACCGTCCCGGCCAACTCCGTGCGGGCGCCGCCACGGATGTGCTCGTCGCCGTCAGCTCCGGCGACTACGCGACCAACCAGTGGCACCGTTGGACGCGGTGCATCCCCAGGGTCCCGTAGAATCCACCCGCGCGACGAATGGTCGCCGGAACAGAGATTTCGGCGTGCCTCCGCCGTCGGTTGAGGTCGCCGGCGGCCTAACCCCGGCCGGCTGACGTGTCAAATTAGGGTAAAGCTAATTAGTCACTAACTACCCTCCCTAGTCACTGACATGTGGGCCCATGCCCCACTGACACTTTAGTTAGGATTAAATTAGCACTAACAATCTCTGTTAATTAGCCTAGTCACTGACCAGTGGGTCCCAGTGTCAGGTTTGATCTGGGCTGACGTTGTTGACCTGATGACATCATTCTGACGTCAGGCTGACGCAGTAATGCTTTCTGGATTTTAAATAAATAAAAAATGATTTATTTAATTTAGAAAATGTCCAAAACTTCCTAAAATCATAGAAATTCAACCGTAACTCCAAATGAAATAATTTATATATGAAAAATTATTAGAAAAATCCAATCTATCCATTTATGCTACTTTCATGCATGTTCAACCAACTTATACCCACTGTATAAGTGAAAACATGATAATGTCATTTTAAATGCTAAATATGGAGTTTGCATATGAACCCATGGTCCATATGGACTTCATTTAAATTGTTGCTAGATGCATTAGTGCAAATTATAACATTATTGCCATGTCACATTCATGCATCATATTGTTGCATTGCATTGATTGTGTTTCCTCTCTGTTGCCGGTGCTTGTCCCCTCTTAGTAGACGACATTCCGACAATTTGATCGATGACACCGATGAAGAACTATACTATCTTCAGAAGTGCCAGGCAAGCAAAACCCCCTTGTTCATTCCGATACAATCCCACTCTCTCGCTCCTGCTCTCTTTTACTGCATTAGGACAACACGATTCCTCTGTTACTTGCTGCGGTAGTTGAACCCCTTATCCTCTGCATGACCTGTCATTGCCACAGTAAATAGATGAAACCCACTAGCATGAGTAGGAGTTGTTTGAGCCCTGATGTGCCTACTCATTCATGCTTGTTTGTCATGCCTGCTACTGTTTAGAGTTGAGTCAGGTCTGATTCATCGGAGATGAATCAGAGGTGTGTAAACATGTCCTACTGTTGAGAGCTAAGTGTGTGAACACGATTTGGTAAAGGTAGAGATGAGAGGCCATGTAGGAGTACATGGTGGGTTGTCTCATTGAAGCCGTCCTTAGGAACTGAGTTCTGTGTTTGTGATCCAGGAAACAGTTACTACCATGCATTGGGCCCGAAACTAATGGACCCTCTCGGCTTCTTGATCACCCTTGTCTGTCCAGGAGTTGCAACTAGTTTCTGGTGTTTATAGGATATGTGTTGGCGGCCGTGCGTAGCGCTGACCCTAGGGGTGGGCTATGATGCGGTAGATACACCGTGGCATGGTGTACCGGGCGCCCGTTTGGTGTCTCGGGAACCCTGTTCACATCATTCGGGGCCGTATGTGGAAACCTTGGCCGGACTCCCTGCGGATGGAACCTGGATAGGCGATAAACCTGGACTAGAGACTTGAGTGTTTAGGTAGGCCGTGGCCGACACCCTCGTTGGGCTTCCGCTTGAAGGTTGCCGAGTACATGTCGTGTAAACGGCGGTAAGTGGTGAGAGCATGTGTGAAGTACACCCCTGCAGGGTTAACATCATCTATTCGAATAGCCGTGTCTGTGGTAATGGACTTCTGGGTTGCCTATAACAGTTCATAGACAAGTGAAAGTGGATACTTTAAAACTCGCAAGACAAGTGTGAGTGCTATGGATGGCCTTCTCGTAGGGAGACGGGAGCGGATCCATAGTGGTGTATTGAATGGTGAATATGTGGACTCGTGTGTGCCACCTCAAAAGAGTTGCTTGCAGTCGTAGTTCAGGTTAGCCATTGAGTCAAAGCTGGCTTGCTGTAGTTAAACTCCACCACCCCCCTTGTTGATACCGATGCATATGTAGCTAGTTCTGATGTAAGTCTTGCTGAGTACCTTTGTACTCACGTTTGCTTAATTTATGTTTTGCAGAGAGATTTCAGTCTCGCTAGTAGTTCCGCGTGGACTTCGACATTTAGCTTGATACCTCAGCTACGATCTTGTGCCTCGGCAGGATCTAGTAGATAGTCAGGCTTCTTAGCCTTTTCCATTTGTAGATGTCTGTACTCAGACATGTTAAGCTTCCGCTTGTGCCTTGATTTGTATGCTATGATTGTTGGGTCATGAGACCCATGTTTGTAACATCTCGCTCCTCGGAGCCTAATGAATAAATACTTGAGTTGTAGAGTTATGTTGTGATGCCATGTTGTATTTACACATATCGAGCATATTGTGTGTATGATTGAAATGCTTGGTATGTGTGGGATCCGACAATCTAGTTGTTTAGACTTGGCAGCCTCTCTTATGGGGAAATGTAGTCTAAGTGCTTCCATGAGCCATAGTAGTCCGCTACAGCCCGGTTCACCGGAGTCCTGTTAGCCTAGCACTACTGCTCAGGACACTTGACTGGCCGGCGTGTGTTTCACTTCGTTCCTGTGTCTGTCCCTTCGGGGAAATGTCACGCGGTGACATCCGGAGTCCTGCCTAGCCTGCTACAGCCCGGGTTCCTGGAGTCCTGTTAGCCAAGTGCTATAGTCCGGATTCACACGCTGCTGACCGACATGCTCGATGTGATTCATGTATGCCTGTCCCCATAGGTTAGTGCCGCTTTGGGTTCACGACTAGCCATGTCGTCCCGGGTTCTCTGTCATATGGATGCTAGCGACACTATCATATACGTGAGCCAAAAGGCACAAACGGTCCCGGGCCATGGTAAGGCGACACCCGTGGGAATACCGTGCGTGAGGCCGCAAAGTGATATGAGGTGTTACCGGCTAGATTGATGTGACTTGGAATTGGGGTCCTGACAGCAGATCAGGAATCACGATCGGAAAAATCGCGGATTTAATCCGAGAAAAGAAAAACGACGAGCAGATTAACGAACGAATGTTCGTTATCTGGATCTAGACAATGAACGCGTTCGTTAAAACGAACGGACGAGTGAACGCTCGCTAATTAACTAAACTGAAAAAACCGATCTAACGGCTAGGGTTAGGGTTTGGGGCGGGGCAGCGGCACGGCGGGGTTTCAAGTTCATCATTCTCCATTCTTTTCTTCTCCAATGGTTTCAATTCAAGCTTTGTTGATCCCATCCTTTTCCTTGCTTCAAATGCTTTCCCATGTCGGTGCACCTCATAATCATTCCCCACTTGCTATTCAATTGTTCCGGAGTGCTAAAGATATCTCAAAGATTCGTGTTTCCACTCTGCATTCATTCAAGTGCTTTTGAGGATGTTAGCTCATTCAAGCCATTTAATTCAACCAGTGCAATCTCCCTTTCAAGTAATCGTTCAACGGTGTTTCTTTTGAGTGGGCCCTAACCCACAGGTCTTTCCCAGGATCTTACCTCGGGGAAACTTGAGGGCTGGTTTTAGTTGTACGGAGCGCTCATCCGGTGTTGCCCTAAGAACGAGATATGTGCAGCTCCTATAAGGATGTCGGCGCATCGGGCGGCTTTGCTGGTCTTGTTTTACCTTTGTCGAAATGTCTTGTAACCGGGATTCCGAGTCTGATCGGGTCTTCCTGGGAGAAGGAATATCCTTTGTTGACCGTGAGAGCTTGTGATGGGCTAAGTTGGGACACCCCTGCAGGGTTATGAACTTTCGAAAGCCGTGCCCGCGGTTATGGGTAGATGGGAATTTGTTAATATTCGGTTGTAGTAAACTTGACACTTAACTTAATTAAAAGGAATAAACCGCGTGTGAAGCCGTGATGGTCTCTTTCCGGCGGAGTCCTGGAAGTGAACACGGTTCTTGTGTTATGCTTGAACGTAAATAGTTTCAGGATCACTTCTTGATCACTTCTAGTTCACGACCGTCGCGTTGCTTCTCTTCTCGCTCTCATTTGCATATGTTAGCCACCATATATGCTTAGTTCTTGCTACAGCTCCACCTCACTACCCTTTCATACCCATAAGCTTAAATAGTCTTGATCTCGCGGGTGTGAGATTGCTGAGTCCTCGTGACTCACAGATAGTTCCAAACAGTTGCAGGTGCCGATGATACCAGTGCAGGTGACGCAACTCAGCTCAAGTGGGAGCTCGATGAAGATCATGTTCGTTGTGTTGTTTCGTTTCCTGTTGATCAATAGTGGAGCCCAGTCGGGACGATCGGGGATCTATGCATTTGGGGTTGTCTTCTTTTATTTTGGTTCCCTAGTCGGACCTTGATTGTATTCTGGCTGATGTAATGCTATATTTATGTGTTGTGTGAAGTGGCGACTGTAAGCCAACTCTTTATCCCTCTCTTATTCAGTACATGGGATGTGTAAAGATTACCCCTCTTGCAACATGCCTACTATGCGGTTATGCCTCTAAGTCGTGCTCCGACACATGGGAGATATAGCCGCATCGTGGGTTTTACAAATGATGATCTTGAAACTTCAGATCAAGTTACTACTGAACCTCGTAGGTCAACCAGAGTAAGATCCGCACCTTAGTGGTACGGTAATCTTGTTCTGGAGGTCATGTTACTTGACCATGACGAACCTACGAACTATGAGGAAGCGATGATGAGCCCAGATTCCGCAAAATGGCTTGAAGCCATGAAATCTGAGATGGGATCCATGTATGAGAACAAAGTGTGGACTTTGGTTGACTTGCCCGATGATCGGCAAGCCATCGAGAATAAATGGATCTTCAAGAAGAATACTCACGCTGACGGTAATGTTACTGTCTACAAAGCTCGACTTGTTGCAAAAGGTTTTTGACAAGTTCAAGGAGTTGACTACGATGAGACCTTCTCACCCGTAGCGATTCTTAAGTTCGTCTGAATCATGTTAGCAATTGCTGCATTTTATGATTATGAAATTTGGCAAATGGATGTAAAGACTGCATTCCTCAATGGATTTCTGGAAGAAGAGTTGTATATGATGCAACCTGAAGGTTTTATCGATCTAAAGGGTACTAACAAAGTGTGCAAGCTCCAGCGGTCAATTTATGGACTGGTGCAAGCCTCTCGGAGTTGGAATAAACATTTTGATAGTGTGATCAAAGCATATGGTTTTATACAGACTTCTGGAGAAGCCTGTATTTACAAGAAAGTGAGTGGGAGCTCTGTAGCATTTCTAATATTATATGTGGATGACATATTGTTGATTGGAAATGATATAGAATTTCTGGATAGCATAAAAGGATACTTGAATACGAGGTTTTCAATGAAAGACCTCGGTGAAGCTACTTATATATTAGGCATCAAGATTTATAGAGATAGATCAAGACGCTTAATTGGACTTTCACAAAGCACATACCTTGATAAAGATTTGAATAAGTTCAAAATGGATCAAGCTAAGAAAGGGTTCTTGCCTGTGTTACAAGGTGTGAAGTTGAGTAAGACTCAATGCCCGACCACTACAGAAGATAGAGAGAAAATGAAAAGTGTTCCCTATGCTTCAGCCATAGGCTCTATCATGTATGCAATGCTGTGTACCAGACCTGATGTGTGCCTTGCTATTAGTTTAGTAGGGAGGTACTAAAGTAATCCAGGAGTGGATCACTGGACAGCGGTCAAGAACATCCTGAAATACATGAAAGGGAGTAAGGATATGTTTCTCGTTTATGGAGGTGACAAAGAGCTCGTCGTAAATGGTTATGTCAATGCAAGCTTCGACACTGATCCGGACGATTCTAAATGCAAACTGGATACGTGTTTATATTGAACGGTGGAGCTGTCGGTTGGAGCAGTTCTAAACAAAGCGTCGTGGCGGGATCTACGTGTGAAGCGGAGTACATAGCTGCTTCGAAAGCAGCAAATGAAGGAGTCTGGATGAAGGAGTTCATATCTGATCTAGGTGACATACCTAGTGCATCGGGTCCAATGAAAATCTTTTGTGACAATACTGGTGCAATTGCCTTGGCAAAGGAATCCAGATTTCACAAGAGAACCAAGCACATCAGGAGACACTTCAATTCCATCCGGGATCAAGTCCAGGTGGGAGACATAGAGATATGCAAGATACATACGGATCTGAATGTTGCAGACCCACTGACTAAGCCTCTTCCAAGAGCAAAACATGATCAGCACCAAGAATCCATGGGTGTTAGAATCATTACTGTGTAATCTAGATTATTGACTCTAGTGCAAGTGGGAGACTGAAGGAAATATGCCCTAGAGGCAATAATAAAGTTATTATTCATTTCCTTATTTCATGATAAATGTTTATTATTCATGCTAGAATTGTATTAACCGGAAACATAATACATGTGTGAATACATAGACAAACATAGTGTCACTAGTATGCCTCTACTTGACTAGCTCATTGATCAAAGATGCTTTCCTAGCCATAGACATGAGTTGTTATTTTATCAACAGGATCACATCATTAGGAGAATGATGTGATTGACTTGACCCATTTCGTTAGCTTAGCACTTGATCGTTTAAGTTTTCTGCTATTGCTTTGTTCATGACATATACATGTTCCTATGACTATGAGATTATGCAACTCCCGAATACCGGAGGAACACTCTGTGTGCTACCAAACGTCACAATGTAACTGGGTGATCATAAAGGTGCTCTACAGGTGTCTCCAATGGTGTTCGTGGAGTTGGCATAGATCAAGAATAGGATTTGTCACTCCGATTGTGGAAGACGTATCTCTGGGCCCTCTCGGTAATGCACATCACTATAAGCCTTGCAAGCAATGTGACTAATGAGTTAGTTGCGGGATGTTGCATTACGGAACGAGTAAAGAGACTTGCCGGTAACGAGATTGAGCTAGGTATTGGGATACTGACGATCGAATCTCGGGCAAGTAACATACCGATGACAAATGGAACAACGTATATTGTTATGCCGTTTGACCGATAAAGATCTTCGTAGAATATGTAGGAACCAATACGAACATCCAGGTTCCGCTATTGGTTATTGACCGGAGACGTGTCTCGGTCATGTCTACATAGTTCTCGAACCTGTAGGGTCCGCACGCTTAAAGTTCTATGGCAATAGGTATATGAGTTTATATGTTTTAATGTATCGAAGGTAGTGCGGAGTCCCGGATATGATCACGGACATGATGAGGAGTCTCGAAATGGTTGAGACATAAAGATTGATATATTGGAAGCCTACATTTGGACACCGAAAGAGTTCCGGGTAAAATCAGGATTTTACCGGAGTGCCAGAGGGGTTACCGGAACCCCCCGGGGGTTAATGGGCCTTATTGGGCCCTAGTGGAGAGAGAGGGGCCGGCCAGGGCAGGTTGCGTGCCCCCTTCCCTTCTGGTCCAAATTGGACTAGGAGAGGGGGGCGCCCCCCTTTCCTTCTCCTTCTCCCCCTTCCTTTCCCCCTCCTAGTAGGAGTAGGAAAGAGGGGAATCCTACTCCTACTAGGAGGAGGATTCCTCCTCCTGGCGCGCCCTCTCGAGCCGGATGGCCTCCCCCTTACTCCTTTATATACGGGGGCAGGGGCACCTCTAGACACATAAGTTGATCATTGATCTCTCCCAGCTGTGTGCGGTGCCCCCCTCCACCATAATCCACCTCGGTCATACTGTAGCGGTGCTTAGGCGAAGCCCTGCAACGGTAGCTTCATCAACATCATCGCCACGCCATCATGCTGACGAAACTCTTCCTGAGCTCTACTGGATCGTGAGTTCGCGAGACGTCACTGAGCTGAACGTGTGCTGAACGCGGAGGTGCCGTACGCTTGGTACTGAGGATCGGTCGATAGTGAAGACGTACGACTACATCAACCGCATTGTCATAACGCTTCCGCTTAACGGTCTACGAGGGTATGTGGACGACACTTTCCCTTCTCGTTGCT
This sequence comes from Triticum monococcum, assembly GCA_034509565.1. Taxonomy (NCBI): domain Eukaryota; kingdom Viridiplantae; phylum Streptophyta; class Magnoliopsida; order Poales; family Poaceae; genus Triticum; species Triticum monococcum. Next base: position 231,337,300 of record CM067842.1, on the reverse strand, counting down.
ATGCATCACCATGATCTTGCGTGTGCGTAGGAATTTTTTTGAAAGTACTACATTCCCCAACAACTGCAACAACATAGCGACAGTGTTTGGATGACAGCAAATTGATACTAACAGGTGTGTACATGCACAAATTTAGTAAGATAGAACTAATAGCACTAAGGCCGTCCACAATGTATGCCAAAACTGGTGTAAAGACAACTCTTGCTACATCTCGCACTGGTACCCTGCACTGGCGAGCCGATGCAGCGGAAAAAATATTAGGGACCCAGACTCCAGAGCACCTAGTTGCTCCGATGCCCAGTTCCTTCGTGCCATAAAGATTTAGTATTTTACTGCTTGGTTGCTCGGATGTGTGGACCAAAGTTGGTTACACAAACTGGTGAAGCGGTGCCAAATAATTTTCTAATGGCATCGCTGATGAAATGGCAATAATTTTAGATACTAGGTACAAACTGTGACACTGTCTTAGGATGTGTTTGGTTGAAGGTGTGGTATGAATGGGTTGGGACCGTGACAGTGTATGAATCACATCTAACAAATGATTTGTAACAATGAAAGAGGGTCTAACCTTCTCTGCACATGCCAGAAACTTCCTCCCACTGTCCACAGATTCAAACGCAAGTAGCTTCACGCATGGAGATTGATGGTGACAATGAGAAGATAGATCTTCAGCCACCCCGCTCCATTCATTGCCACTGATGGTACTAGGGAGCTACAAGAGGAAGAAATGACACAAATCGACCATCGGGTAAAAATCCTTCATTCCAAGTCATAGCCCGAGAGAGAGAAGACATGCATACCCGGGTGGTGAAGGAGTCATCGTCGGAGGAGGAACCGCTGGAGAGGTCTTTGAAGAAGACCATGGCGACCCCTGTGGTAGGATGCGAGACGCCAGACGGCGAGAGCGAGGAAGCAGCTATAGCTTAGGAAGGAAGGAAGGAGGAAACAGGGGAAATATGACTTGTGGTCGGGGAGAAAAAGGGGTGGCGAAGGGGGGAGGGGGCGGGGTAGATATTTTGGCGATAGGCCAAAATTTTGGAAATGTGGAGGGAAACTTTGTGCGCGGTGCCGCCAGACCATTCACTTTGAACAATTGTGTGCATCGCAAACGATTCTTCTGCTTTACGCGCATGGGATGAGTTTGATAATTCAAATTTTGGTGGAAATTTCCCCGGGTACATCATTGCATAATTTAACATCGCTTGCTAATTTGGGCACACAAAAGAGCGTACAACACACATGCCACACTTACTGAATCGAGCAATTTTAGTAATTAAACAGACCCAATTGACCTAAACATTGCTCTAACAAAAGACCAGCATTAAAAACAAAGCATAAGTATGCATAATTTTAACAAATCCGCCGCCACACCAGCCTATGCATCGCAGGTGTGAGATGAGACGTCGATGACTTGTCCTAGCGACATGCCGTCATTGGTGGACTCCGCGCCCCCCCCCCCCCCCCTGCTAAAGTCGACCGCGTCCTCGGCGCCGCCCTCAAGGTTGTAGTACTCGTATTAGTGGTTGCGCCAGAGCTCGCGTTGATACTCCACCGCTGATTCCTTGATGGGCAGACTCTTCTCTACCTCGACCTCGGCCACGCGTAACTCCTCCTCCCGGCGCTCCTCGATCTCCTCGGCCTCCTGCATCTCCAGCTCCCGCTCGGCGACCTCATAAGGAAGCAGGTGCTCCATGGCCTCCGCCGCCTTTTCGGACGTGGGTTACATGTTCAATTCTGAGGTGGCCTGGAATATCTTGGCGTGCGCATCCTCGATCTTGGCATGGATGGACTCGACCCGGTCTAGGGCAACATCGACGACACAGATGGCAGCTCAAGCACTCTCGATGTTTGCAGTCGTCATCGCAGCAGATGCTGCAGCCATCTCGGCTGCTGCCGCTGCCCTGTCGGCTTCGGCAGACGCCCTCTCGGCGAAAGCGGCCGCACTCAATGCGGATACGGAGGCGCTCTCAGCGTAGGCGGCGGCGCTCTCGGCGAGGCGGCGGCGCTCGAGGGGGAGGGGGACGCGGCCATCGTACGGGCCTTCACGAAGCGTTTCCATGTCGTCATCTTTGTAAGAAGGGGGTGCGGGAATGGGGATCAGGATTCGTGGATTCGAGGGTTGCCAGCACTAGAGAAGACGAGCCGGCGAAGCTTAAGGAGGAAGACTTAAATAGACCCAGAAATTTTCATCGCAAACGGTTCCTACAAAACAATTGTGTGTGATGTCATAGATATTTTTATTAGCTGTGAAAGATGAATTAGGAGTAAAGTGGCAACGGATGGTGTTTTAAATGTACGAGTACTAGTACAACTGTCATGTCAAATTTTGGAAAATTTCAGGGGTCATTTGACCTTTTAAGACATTTAAGTGATTTTCTAGCCATTTAATGACCGTAATTGAAATTTGAACTACATGTACATGTACATGCAACAGCTACCATAATGGTTTGAAAAGTCATATTTTGTGTACTTGTGTGCGATTTAATTCCATGTGCAATAAATTGGAAGGATTTTTCAAACATATTGGTCTAATGTCTATGACACAATTAAGCATGGAGTGCCATGGCATTTAAATTCCAAAAAATTAAAACAATATCAGAAACACATGAAACCTTGGTTGATGTAATGTCATGCCACCAAGATGATGTGGTAAAAAAATTGGCATCTTTGACGAAAGTTTGGACACACACCCCTCACAAACTGGAGCAACTCACTAGAAGACTCGTGGTTTCGAGAGGGAACAATGGATGTTTGATGACGAATGAGAGATAGCTTTCTCTTACGGCCTTCAAATTTTTTCTACGTCTAACGTGCATTAATTCAACTGTCATGTCAAATTTTGGAAAATTTCAAGGGTCATTTGACCTTTTGAAGACATTTAAGTGATTTCCTAGCTATTTAATGACCGTAATTCAAATTAGAACTAGATGTACATGCAACAGCTAACCATAACGGCTTGAAAAATCATATTTGTGTACTTGTGTGCGATTTAATTCCATGTGCAGTAAATTTGAAAGAATTTTCAAACATATTGGTCTAATTAGGGATGAAAATGGAGCGAAAACGGACGGAACTGGGTGTTAGCATATTTGTTTTCACATTTTTTTGCAGAAGCGGAAACGAATACAGAAACCCCGAAATGAATACAGAAATAGATACTACCGGAAACGGACACGGAGCGAATGCAAAGCGGATACGGAAATAGAAATAGGCATTGATCAGAACTTAAAAACCCCTTGAATCATAGAGAAATACACACAAAAAAACAAATTCAATGTGTTGTTAACATGGCTACAAAATAATATCATTATGTTAGCAATTTAGCGTAGTATTGTAGTAGTACCAGACAATTGCGTATAGGGTCAAGCTGAGTACATGTGTGGTAGTAGAAGTTGGGCCCTAGATCCATTCTACTAATTGTGTCATTGTGTTCTCTTTGGTGGTTGGGCTACAAAGCAGCTATAGGTCTATAGTAAAAACAGAAATTCCATATTCACAGAAATGAAAAGTTCCATTTCCATGCATGTTCCATCGGAAAACACCGTTCCGATTTTGTTTCCGTTTCTGCATAAAAAATTCCATTTCCACTTCCATTTTGCAAATTTCTGGTTCCGTTTTCATATTTCCTCTCTGTGGGAGTCCTGGATTAGGGGGTCTCCGGATAGCCGGACTATATCCTTTGGCTGGACTGTTGGACTATGAAGATACGAGATTGAAGACTTCGTCCCGTGTCCAGATGGGACTCTACTTGGCGTGGAAGGCAAGCTAGGCGATACGGATATGGATATCTCCTCCTTTGTAATCGACCTTGTGTAACCCTAGCCCCCTCCGGTGTCTATATAAACCGGAGGGTTTTAGTCCATAGGACAACATACAATCATACCATAGGCTAGCTTCTAGGGTTTAGCCTCTCCGATCTCGTGGTAGATCTACTCTTGTACTACTCATATTATCAAGAATAATCAAGCAGGACGTAGGGTTTTACCTCCATCAAGAGGGCCCGAACCTGGGTAAAACATCGTGTCCCCTGCCTCCTGTTACCATCCGCCTTAGACGCACAGTTCGGGACCCCCTACCCGAGATCCGCCGGTTTTGACACCGACATTGGTGCTTTCATTGAGAGTTCCTCTGTCTCGTCATCATTAGGCTTGATGGCTCCTTCAAACATCGATAGCGATGCAGTCCAGGGTGAGACTTTTCTCCCCGAACAGATCTTTGTATTTGGCGGCTTCGCACTGCGGGCCAACTCGCTTGGCCATCTGGAGAAGATCGAGAGTTACGCCCCTGGCCACCTGGTCAGGTTTGGAAGCTTAAATGATATGGCTGACATCCGCGGAGACCGGATCTTCGACGGATTCGAGCCCCTGCCGAGTGCGCCGTACGGTCACGACGAGCATGATTTAGCTGTACCATCGGACAGTGTTCAGGAGACCGCACTGGCAACCGCTCCGACACTCAATTCGGAGCCAATTGCGCCATCCATGGACGGGTGGATAGACCCCGCCATGGAGGCCATATTCTCAGCGGCGATCGAGCCAAGGATCGACCTTACCTTTCATGGGAGCCGTGACGCCGAACTACCAGATTCTTCCCCGGCCACAGACTCCGAACCGCCTGCGCCCGTGCCTGTCAAATCCGACTGGGCGCCGATCATGGAGTTCACCTCCGCGGATATCTTTCAGCACTCTCCTTTCGGCGACATACTGAACTCATTAAGGTCTCTCTCCCTATCAGGAGAGTCCTGGCCGAACTATGTTCGGCAGGATTGTGATGCAGAGGACGAAGAAATTCGCCGCCCACCCACCACCCACTTAGTAGCCACTGTCGACAATTTGACCGACATGCTCGACTTCGACTCCGAAGACATCGACGGTATGGAAGACGATGCGGGAGACGAAGAGGAACCACTGCCCACAGGGCATTGGACAGCCACCTCATCATATGATATATACATGGTGGACACACCCAAAGAAGGCAGTGGCGACGAGATAGCGGAGGATGGCCCCTCCAAGAAGCAACCCAAGCGCCGACGTCAGCGGCGCCGCTCTAAGTCCCGCCAAAGCAAAAGTGGTGATACCGGCACAGGAGATAATAACACTCCGGATAGTGCCGAAGATGGCAACAATCCCCTCCAGCAAGATTTAGAGCAGGAGGATGGAGAAGCCATCCCTCCCGAGAGAGCGGCAGATGGAGAGGGGGAGGATGATAATTACATGCCTCCCTCCGAAGACGAGGCAAGCCTCGACGATGACGAATTTGTCATGCCTGAGGATCCCGTCGAACAAGAGCGCTCCAAGCGCCGGCTTATAGCCACGGCAAATAACCTTAAGAAAAAGCAGCAGCAGCTTCAAGATGATCAAGATTTGCTAGCTGACAGATGGACTGAAGTCCTTGCGGCCGAGGAATATGAACTCGAATGCCCCTCCAAGAGTTAGCGTAGGTTGCTACCCCGACTGGAGGAGGAAGCATTCAAACCTACATCTCCAGCATATGATGCGGCTGATCGGCCACCTCGTGGCCGTGACAGAGAGGCATTTCAGCCAAAAACTCAGCCCGCACCCCGACGCCACACAAATAAAAATGCTAAGGCACGGGGGAACACGCTAGACCTGCGAGACGTATTGGAGAACAAAGAAAAACATGCAAGATCGATCTACGGATCACGAGGGCGCGCCACTACGCGAGACGATAACCGTCACGCCGGATACAGTAAAAGTAAGTCCATCCAGGCCGAACACAGCGGACAAGACTCATTTGAACTACGTCGCGATATAGGCCAGTACAGAGGCACTGCACACCCCCTATGCTTCACAGACGAAGTAATGGATCACCAAATCTTAGAGGGTTTCAAACCCGTAAATATCGAATCATACGAGGCACAACAGATCCTGCGGTATGGATCGAGGACTTCCTCCTGCACATCCACATGGCCCGCGGTGACGATCTACACGCCATCAAATACTTCCCACTCAAACTCAAAGGACCAGCTCGGCATTGGCTCAACAGCCTGCCAGCAGAATCCATTGGCTATTGGGAAGATCTGGAAGCCGCATTCCTCGACAACTTCTAGGGCACTTATGTGCGACCACCAGATGCCGATGACTTGAGCCACATAATTCAGCAGCCAGAGGAATCGTCCATGCAATTCTAGACACGGTTCCTGACAAAGAAAGATCAAATCGTCGACTGTCCCGATTCAGAGGCCCAAGCAGCTTTTAAGCACAACATCCGCGATGAGTGGCTCGCCCGGCACCTTGGCCAGGAAAAGCCGAAATGTATGGCAGCCCTCACGACACTCATGACCCTCTTTTGCACGGAGAAGACAGTTGGCTGGCTTGCAGCAATAATATATCAAAGAATCATGGTACTTCGGATACCAAGGATGGCAATGGCAGGTCACGTCGCAGCAAACACAAGCGCCGCATCAACAGCGACAATACCGAGGATACGGCAGTCAATGCTGGATTCAAAGGCTCTAAATCCGGTCAATGGAAAACGCCATTTAAAAGAAGCACTCCGGGCCCGTCCAGTTTGGACTGTATACTCGATCGCTCGTGTCAAATACACGGCACGCCCAACAAGCCATCCAACCACACCAACAGGGATTGTTGGGTGTTCAAGCAGGCCGGCAAGTTAAATGCCGAAAACAAAGATAAGGGGTCACATAGCGATGACGAGGAGCCCCAGCAGCCGAACGCAGGAGGACAGAAGAGGTTCCCCCCACAAGTGCGGACGGTGAACATGATATACGCAACCCACATCCCCAAGAGGGAGCAGAAGCGTGCGCTAAGGGATGTATATGTGTTGGAGCCAGTCGCCCCAAAGTTCAAACCATGGTCCTCCTGTCCGATCACCTTCGATCGCAGGGACCAGCCCACTAGTATCTGTCATGGCGGATTCACCGCACTGGTCCTAGACCCAATCATTGACGGATTTCACCTCACTCGAGTCCTTATGGATGGCGGCAGCTGCTACGTCTTGAGCTTGCGTTGGTTTTCCCCGAAGAGGAAGGGATGATGCAGCAAAGTAGCGTAAGTATTTCCCTCAGTTTTTGAGAACCAAGGTATCAATCCAGTAGGAGGCCATGCTCAAGTCCCTCGTACCTGCACAAAATGATAGCTACTTGCAACCGACGCGATTAGGGGTTGTCAATCCCTTCACGGTCACTTACGAGAGTGAGATCTGATAGATATAATATTTTTGGTATTTTTGGTATTTTTGGTATAAAGATGCAAAGTAAAAAAGTAAAGGCAAAGTAAAAAAGCAAAACAAGATTAAAGTGATGGAGATTAATATGATGAGAATAGACCCAGGGCCATAGGTTTCACTAGTGGCTTCTCTCAAGAGCATAAGTATTCTACGGTGGGTGAACAAATTACTGTTGAGCAATTGACAGAATTGAGCATAGTTATGAGAATATCTAGGCATGATCATGTATATAGGCATCACGTCCGTGACAAGTAGACCGAAACGATTCCGCATCTACTACTATTACTCCACTCATCGACCGCTATCCAGCATGCATCTAGAGTATTAAGTTAAAAACAAAGTAACGCCTGAAGCAAGATGACATGATGTAGAGAGATAAATTCATGCAATATGAAATAGACCCCATCTTGTTATCCTCGGTGGCAACGATGCAATACGTGCCTTGCTGCCCCTTCTGTCACTGGGAAAGGACACCGCAAGATCGAACCCAAAGCTAAGCACTTCTCCCATGGCAAAAACTACCAATCTAGTTGGCCAAACCAAACGGATAATTCAAAGAGACTTGCAAAGATAACCAATCATACATAAAAGAATTCAGAGAAGATTCAAATATTATCCATAGATAGACTTGATCATAAACCCACAATTCATCGGTCTCAACAAACACACCGCAAAAAGAAGATTACATCTGTCGGCGTTCTGGGAACGGGGGTCCCCAGACTTGCCTGCCTGCGGCCTGCGGCGTGGCTCAAGTGGGGGCCCAGCGTGGCCCATCTTCATCAACACAAGGCTCAAGACCCTCGCGAGGGGCCAAGCCTCACGAGGCGGATGACACGCGCATCCTCAGGCACAGCCTCATCAGGCTGGCTCGCGAGAAGGCGGAGAGTTCAAGGCGGGGTACTTCGCGAGGTGCCCATGACGCAAGCCATGACGACACGGGGCACCAGGCGGGTGCCAGCGCGCGCAGCGTCCCTCTTTCCTCTTTGGTGCAAAGGGGGCAAGCGTATCCGCGGAGTACCGAGGCATCAGGCAAAGGTTGCCACTTCGGTGCAACGAGACCAAGATCAGGAGGACTACAAGACGGAGGTCACCATGGAGCCCAGCGCGGCGTCATCACCAGAGCCTTTGGCAGGCGAAGACTGCTTTTGTCAGGATAGATGTACTCGCTGTCCCCCTTCAAATTAGCCCGCCATTGTTGGATCCCTTCCCGCTCAATATTTGGGGAGAGGACCAGGGCCTCTATAAATAGGACTAGGCACCCACATAGCAAGGGGTTCGAGGGTTGGTTCGTTCGGTTCGCAAGTAGAGAGAGAAAGAGAGAGAAAGGTGACCGAACTCTTCATAGCAGTTCATCACCACAGCCAAGAACAGACCCTCGCGAGGCTGTTCTTCCTTGTATTGTTCATCCACACCAGCCCGAGGAGGCAATCCATCCACCACACACTGGAGTAGGGTATTACACCACATCGGTGGCCCGAACTAGTATAAATCTTGTGTCTTTTGTGCAGCTCTTTTAGTAGTTTAGATCCCATCGAGACGGAGGGGTTGAAGGCGAGATTTCCGCGCGCACCCCAGTGTTTGAACCTCAAGGGTCTGCCGGAACCCGAAATCCGACAACATCGAATAGATCTCCACAAGAGAGGGGGAGAACTTTGTATTGAGATCCAAAAAGAGAGAAGAAGCCATCTAGCTACTAACTATGGACCCGAAGGTCTGAGGTAAACTACTCACACTTCATCGGAGAGGCTATGATGATGTAGAAGCCCTCCGTGATGACGGCCCTCTCCGGCGGAGCTCCGGAACAGGCCCCAAGATGGGATCTCATGGATACAGAAAGTTGCGGCGGTGGAATTAGGTTTTTGGCTCCTGTTCTGATCATTTGGGGTACGTATGTATATATAAGAGGAAGGAGTACGTCGGTGGAGCTCCGAGGGGCCCACAAGGCAGGGGGCGCGCCCTAGGGGGGGCGCGCCCCCACCCTCGTGACCGCCTCTTTGATGCCTTGGCGTAGTGTCCAAGTCTCCTGGATCACGTTCGGTGAGAAAATCACGTTCCCGAAGGTTTCATTCCGTTTGGACTCCATTTGATATTTCGTTTCTTCGAAACACTGAAATAGGCAAAAACAACAATTCTGTGCTGGGCCTCCGGTTAATAGGTTAGTCCCAAAAATAATATAAAAGTGGAAAATAAAGCCCAGTATAGTCCAAAACAGTAGATAATATATCATGGAGCAATCAAAAATTATAGATACTTTGCAGACGTATCAGGCATCCACAAGCTTAATTCCTGCTCGTCCTCGAGTAGGTAAATGATAAAAAGAGAATTTTTGATGCGGAGTGCTACTTGGCATAATTTCAATGCAAATCTTCTTAATTGTGATATGAATATTCAGATTCGAAATATTCAAGACAAAAGTTTATATTGACATAAAAAAATAATAATACTTCAAGCATACGAACAAAGCAATTATGTCTTCTCAAAATAACATGGCCAAAGAAAGTTATCCCTACAAAATCATATAGTATGGCTATGCTCTATCTTCACCACACAAAGTATTTAAATCATGCACAACCCCGATGACAAGCCAAGCAATTGTTTCATACTCTAACTTTTTCAAAACTTTTCCAATCTTCACGCAATACATGAGCGTGAGCCATGGATATAGCACTATAGGTGGAATAGAATGGTGGTTGTGGAGAAGACAAAAAGGAGAAGATAGTCTCACATCAACGAGGCGTATCAACGGGCTATGGAGATGCCCATTAATAGATATCAATGTGAGTGAGTAGGGATTGCCATGCAACGGATGCACTAGAGCTATAAGTATATGAAAGCTCAAAAAGAAACTAAGTGGGTGTGCATCCAACTTTCTTGCTCATGAAGACCTAGGGCAATTTGAGGAAGCCCATCATTGGAATATACAAGCCAAGTTCTATAATGAAATATTCCCAATAGCATATGAAAGTGATAACATGAGAGACTCTCTACTATGAAGATCATGGTACTACTTTGAAGCACAAGTGTGGTAAGAGGATAGTAAGATTGTCCCTTCTCTCTCTTTCTCTCATTTTTTTAATTTTTTTATTTGGTCCTTTTCTCCCCCTTTTTTGGCCTTTTTTATTTGGGCTTCTTTGGCCTCTTTTTATTTATTTTTCGTCCGGAGTCTCATCCCGACTTATGGGGGAATCATAGACTCCATCATTCTTTCCACACTAGGACAATGCTCTAATAATGATGATCATCACACTTCTATTTTTCTAACAACTCAACAATTACAACTCGATACTTAGAACAAAATATGACTCTATATGAATGCCTCCGGCAGTGTACCGGGATATGCAATACGACAATGATGGAGTGTGTCATAATAAACGGAATGGTGGAAAGTTGCATGTCAATATATCTCGGAATGGCTATGGAAATGCCATAATAGGTAGGTATGGTGGCTGTTTTTAGGAAGGTATTTGGTAGGTGTATGATACCGGCGAAAAGTGTGCGGTATTAGAGAGGCTAGCAAAGGTGGAAGGGTGAGAGTGCGTATAATCCATGGACTCAACATTAGTCATAAAGAACTCATATACTTATTGCAAAAATCTAGAAGTTATCAAAGCAAAGTATTACGTGCATGCTCCTAGGGGGATAGATTGGTAGGAAAAGACCATCGCTTGTCCCCGACCGCCAGTCATAAGGAAGACAATCAATAAATAAATCATGCTCCGACTTCATCACATAACGGTTCACCATACGTGCATGCTACGGGAATCACAAACTTTAACACAAGCATTCTTTAAATTCACAACTACTCAACTAGCATGACTTTAATATTATCACCTCCATATCTCAAAACAATTATCATGCTTCAATCTTTTCTTAGTATTCAACACACTCAAAAGAAAGTTTCACAAATCTTGAATACCAAGCATATTATTATTAAGCAAATTACCATGCTATTAAGATTCTCAAAATAATTTAAGTGAAGCATGAGAGATCAATAGTTTCTTTAAAACAAATCCACCACCATGCTCTAAAAGATCTAAGTGAAGCACATAGAGCAAAATTATAACGCTCAAAAGATATAAGTGAAGCACATAGAGCAAAATTATAACGCTCAAAAGATATAAGTGAAGCACATAGAGCAAAACAACTTAGCTCAAAAGATATAAGTGAAGCACATAGAGTATTCTATCAAATTTTAATTCATGTATGGCTCTCTCAAAAGGTGTGTACAGCAAGTATGATTGCGGCATACTAAGACACAAAGACACAAATAATACAAGACGCTCCAAGCAAAACACATATCATGTTGGTGAATAAAATATAGCTCCAAGTAAATTACCGATGGAAGTGGACGAAAGAGGGGATGCCTTCCGGGGCATCCCCAAGCTTTGACTTTTTTGGTGTACTTGGATTATCCTGGGGGTGCCATGGGCATCCCCAAGCTTAGGCTCTTTCCACTCCTTGTTCCATAATCCATCACAAGAATTCACCCAAAACTTGAAAACTTCACAACACAAAACTTAAAGTAGAAAACTCGTGAGCTCCGTTAGCGAAAGAAAACAAAAAACCACTTCAAGGTACTGTAATGAACTAATTAATTATTTATATTGGTGTTAAACCTACTGTATTCCAACTGCTCTATGGATTATAAATTATTTTACTAACCATAGGTTCATCAAAATAAGCAAACAACACACGAAAAACAGAATCTCTCAAAACAGAACTGTCTGTAGTAATCTGTAGCTAGAGCAAGATCTGGAACCCCAAAAATTCTAAAATAAATTGCTGGACGTGAGGGATTTATCTATTAATCATCTGAAAAAATAATTAACTAAATATAACTCTTAAAATAAAAATGACAGCAGTTCTCGTGAGCGCTAAAGTTTCTGTTTTTACAGCAAGTTCAACAAGACTTTCCCCAAGTCTTCCCAACGGTTCTACTTGGCAAAAACACTAATTAAACACAAAAACACAACCAAAACAGAGGCTAAATAATTTATTTATTACTAAACAGGAGAAAAAGGCAAGGAATAAAAATAAAAATAGGTTGCCTCCCAACAAGCGCTATCGTTTAACGCCCCTAGCTAGGCATAAAAGCGAGGATAGATCTAGGTATTGCCATATTTGGTAGGCAATCCATAAGTGGCTCTCATGATAGTTTCATATGGAAATTTTAAATATCTTTCTTGGAAAGTGTTCCATGCCTTTTTAATGGAAATTGAAATCAAATATTCCCTTCCTTCATATCAATAATCGCACCAACCGTTCTAAGGAAAGGTCTACCAAGAATAATAGGGCAAGAAGGATTGCAATCTATATCAAGAACAATGAAATCTAGGGGCACATAATTCGTATTTGCAACAATAAGAACATCATTAATCCTTCCCATAGGTTTCTTATTAGTAGAATCCGCAAGATGCAAGTTTAGAGAGCAATCATCAAAATTACGGAAATCTAGCAAATCACATAAAGTCTTGGGAATAGTAGAGACACTAGCACCCAAATCACACAAAGCATAAAACTCATGATCTTTAATTTTAATTTTAATAGTTGGTTACCACTCATCATAGAGTTTTTTAGGGAAAGAAACTTTCAACTCAAGTTTTTCTTCATAAGATTGCATCAAGGCCTCAACAATATGTTCGGTGAAGGCTTTATGTTGACTATAAGCATGTGGAGAATTTAGCACGGATTGCAACAAGGAAATACAATCAATTAAAGAGAAACTTTCATAATTAAATTCCTTTAAATCCAATATAGTGGGTTTAGCAACATCTAGATTTTTATTTCTTTCAATCCCACTTTCATCAATTTCATCATAAAGATCTAAATACTCCAAATTTTTAGAACACCTTCTAGGTAAGGGAAGATCATATTTAGTTTCATCAAGATTCATATTGCAAAACAAAGATTTAATAGGAGACACATCAATAACTTTTAGATCTTCATCTTGATTTTCATAGGAATTGGAAGAACACACTTTAACAAAGGCATCTTTGGAAGCACGCATCCTAGCGGTTCTTTCCTTGCACTCATCAATGGAAATTCTCATGGCTTTGAGAGACTCATTGATATCATTCTTAGGAGGAATAGATCTAAGCTTTAAAGAATCAATCTCAAGAGAAATTCTATCAACGTTTCTAGCCAAATCATCAACTTTAAGCAATTTCTCTTCAAGCAAAGCATCAAAATTCTTTTGTGAATTCATAAACTCTTTAACACTATTCTCAAATTCAGAGGGTATCTTATTATAATTTCCATAAGAGTTGTTGTAGGAATTCCCATAATTATTAGAAGGATTACTAGGATATGGCCTAGGATTAAAATTCCCTCTATAAGCATTGTTACCAAAATTATTCCTACCAACAAAATTCACATCCATAGATTCATTGTTATTCTCAATCAAAGTTGACAAAGGCATATCATTAGGATCAGAAGAAACACTCTTAGTAGCAAATAATTTCATAAGTTCATCCATCTTTCCACTCAAAACATTGATTTCTTCTATCGCATGCACTTTTTTATTAGAAGATCTTTCAGTATGCCATTGAGAATAATTAACCATAATATTATCTAGGAGTTTAGTAGCATCTCCTAAAGTGATTTCCATAAAAGTGCCTCCCGTGGCCGAATCTAAAAGATTTCTAGAAGCAAAATTCAATCCGACATAAATTTTTTGTATAATCATCCACAAATTCAAACCATGAGTAGGACAATTACGTATCATTAATTTCATTCTCTCCCAAGCTTGTGCAACATGATCATGATCAAGTTGCTTAAAGTTCATAATATCGTTTCTAAGAGAGATGATCTTAGCGGGAGGGAAATACTTAGAGATAAAAGCATCTTTGCACTTGTTCCAAGAATCAATACTATTTTTAGGCAAAGACGAAAACCGAGCTTTAGCACGATCTCTAAGCGAAAAAGGAAATAGCTTCAATTTAACGACATCATTATCGACATCTTTTTTCTTTTGCATATCACATAAATCAACGAAGCTATTCAGATGAGTAGCGGCATCTTCACTAGGAAGGCCAGCGAATTGATATTTCATAACAAGATTCAACAAAGCAGTATTGATTTCACAAGATTCAACAAAGCAGTATTGATTTCACAAGATTCAGTATTGGCAAGAGGAGCAATCGGAGTGCTAAGCAAATCATTATTATTGGCATTGGTGAAGTCACACAATTTGGTAGTATCTTGAGCCATCGCGACAAACAAGCAATCTAGCATACGAGCAAACAAAAAGGCAAGCGGGCAAAAGAGGCAAATATAGAGGGAGGATAGAGAGAGAGAGAGAGAGAGAGGGCGAATAAAACGGCAAGGGTGAAGTGGGGGAGAGGAAAACGAGAGGAAAATGGCAAATAATGTAATGCGAGAGATAGGGATTGTGATGGGTACTTTGTATGTTGACTTTTCGCGTAGACTCCCCGTCAACGGTGCCAGAAATCCTTCTTGCTATGTCTTGAGCTTGCGTTGGTTTTCCCCGAAGAGGAAGGGATGATGCAGCAAAGTAGCATAAGTATTTCCCTCAGTTTTTGCGAACCAAGGTATCAATCTAGTAGGAGGCCACGCTCAAGTCCCTCGTACCTGCACAAAACGATAGCTACTCGCAACCAACGCGATGAGGGGTTGTCAATCCCTTCACGATCACTTACGAGAGTGAGATCCGATAGATATAATATTTTTGGTATAAAGATGCAAAGTAAAAAGTAAAGGCAAAGTAAAAAGCAAAACAAGATTAAAGTGATGGAGATTAATATGATGAGAATAGACCCGGGAGCCATAGGTTTCACTAGTGGCTTCTCTCAAGAGCATAAGTATTCTACGGTGGGTGAACAAATTACCGTTGAGCAATTGACAGAATTGAGCATAGTTATGAGAATATCTAGGCATGATCATGTATATAGGCATCACGTCCGTGACAAGTAGACCGAAACGATTCCGCATCTACTACTATTACTCCACTCATCGACCGCTATCCAGCATGCATCTAGAGTATTAAGTTAAAAACAAAGTAACGCCTGAAGCAAGATGACATGATGTAGAGAGATAAATTCATGCAATATGAAATAGACCCCATCTTGTTATCCTCGGTGGCAACGATGCAATACGTGCCTTGCTGCCCCTTCTGTCACTGGGAAAGGACACCGCAAGATCGAACCCAAAGCTAAGCACTTCTCCCATGGCAAGAACTACCAATCTAGTTGGCCAAACCAAATGGATAATTCAAAGAGACTTGCAAAGATAACCAATCATACATAAAAGAATTCAGAGAAGATTCAAATATTATCCATAGATATACTTGATCATAAACCCACAATTCATCGGTCTCAACAAACACACCGCAAAAAGAAGATTACATCTGTCGGTGTTCTGGGAACGGGGGTCCCCAGACTTGCCTGCCTGCGGCCTGCGGTGTGGCTCAAGTGG
This sequence comes from Triticum monococcum, assembly GCA_034509565.1. NCBI lineage: Eukaryota > Viridiplantae > Streptophyta > Magnoliopsida > Poales > Poaceae > Triticum > Triticum monococcum. Next base: position 231,321,658 of record CM067842.1, on the reverse strand, counting down.
GGGCCCAGTTTTTGAGAACCAAGGTATCAATCCAGTAGGAGGCCATGCTCAAGTCCCTTGTACCTGCACAAAATGATAGCTACTTGCAACCGACGCGATTAGGGGTTGTCAATCCCTTCACGGTCACTTACGAGAGTGAGATCTGATAGATATAATATTTTTGGTATTTTTGGTATAAAGATGCAAAGTAAAAAAAGTAAAGGCAAAGTAAAAAAGCAAAACAAGATTAAAGTGATGGAGATTAATATGATGAGAATAGACCCAGGGCCATAGGTTTCACTAGTGGCTTCTCTCAAGAGCATAAGTATTCTACGGTGGGTGAACAAATTACTGTTGAGCAATTGACAGAATTGAGCATAGTTATGAGAATATCTAGGCATGATCATGTATATAGGCATCACGTCCGTGACAAGTAGACCGAAATGATTCTGCATCTACTACTATTACTCCACTCATCGACCGCTATCCAGCATGCATCTAGAGTATTAAGTTAAAAACAGAGTAATGCCTTAAGCAAGATGACATGATGTAGAGAGATAAATTCATGCAATATGAAATAAACCCCATCTTGTTATCCTCGATGGCAACGATGCAATATGTGCCTTGCTACCCCTTCTATCACTGGGAAAGGACACCGCAAGATCGAACCCAAAGCTAAGCACTTCTCCCATGGCAAGAACTACCAATCTAGTTGGCCAAACCAAATGGATAATTCGAAGAGACTTTCAGAGATAACCAATCATACATAAAAGAATTCAGTGACGATTCAAATATTATTCATAGATATACTTGATCATAAACCCACAATTCATCGGTCTCAACAAACACACCGCAAAAAGAAGATTACATCGAATAGATCTTCAGAAGAGAGGGGGAGAACTTTGTATTGAGATCCAAAAAGAGAGAAGAAGCCATCTAGCTACTAACTATGGACCCGAAGGTCTAAGGTAAACTACTCACACTTCATCGGAGAGGCTATGATGATGTAGAAGCCCTCCTGATGACGACCCTCTCCGGCGGAGCTCCGGAACTGGCCCCAAGATGCGATCTCGTGGATACAGAAAGTTGCGGCGGTGGAATTAGGTTTTTGGCTCCTGTTCTGATCGTTTGGGTGTACGTAGGTATATATAAGAGGAAGGAGTACGTCAGTGGAGCTCCGAGGGGCCCACGAGGCAGGGGGCACGCCCCCCACCCTCATGACCGCCTCTCTGATGCCTTGTGGTAGGGTCCAAATCTCCTGGATCATGTTCGGTGAGAAAATCACGTTTCCGAAGGTTTCATTCTGTTTGGACTCCGTTTGATATTCCGTTTCTTCGAAACACCGAAATAGGCAAAAACAGCAATTCTGGGTTGGGCCTTCGGTTAATAGGTTAGTCCCAAAAATAATATAAAAGTGGAATATAAAGCCCAATATGGTCCAAAACAGTAGATAATATAGCATGGAGCAATCAAAAATGATAGATACGTTGGAGACGTATCAGCAGCAGCCTGAACCTGCTTTATCAGGACACAGTGCGCAAAATGGGTATAGGCCCCTCAAGGATCAAACCCACAAAAACGACCTTCAAAGGCGTCATACCAGGTGTAGAGGCCCATTGAGGGAGTCCTGGATTAGGGGGTCTCTGGACAGCCGGACTATATCCTTTGGCCGGACTATTGGGCTATGAAGATACAAGATTGAAGACTTCGTCTCGTGTCCGGATGGGACTCTACTTGGCGTGGAAGGCAAGCTAGGCAGTACGGATATGGATATCTCCTCCTTTGTAACCGACCTTGTGTAACCCTAACCCTCTCCGGTGTCTATATAAACCGGAGGGTTTAGTCCGTAGGACAATAACAATCATACCATGGGCTAGCTTCTAGGATTTAGCCTCTCCGATCTCGTGGTAGATCAACTCTTGTAATACTCATATCATCAAGAATAAATCAAGTAGGACGTAGGGTTTTACCTCCATCAAGAGGGCCGAACCTGGGTAAAACATCGTGTCCCCTGCCTCATGTTACCATCCGCCTTAGACGCACAGTTCGGGACCCCCTACCCGAGATCCACCGGTTTTGACACCGACATTGGTGCTTTCATTGAGAGTTCCTCTATGTCGTCTCCGTTAGGCTTGATGGCTCCTACGATCATCGATAGCGATGCAGTCCAGGGTGAGACTTTTCTCCCCGGAGAGATCTTTGTGTTCGGCGGCTTCGCACTGCGGGCCAACTCGCTTGGCCATCTGGAGCAGATCGAAAGTTACGCCCCTGGCCACCAGGTCAGGTTTGGAAGCTTAAACTACATGGCCGATATCCGCGGAGACTTGATCTTCGATGGATTCGAGCCTCTTCCTTGTGCGTCACGATGAGTACGATTTAGCTCTACCATCAGACAGTGTTCAGGGGATCGCACCAGCAGCCGCTCTGACCCTCAATTCGGAGCCAGTTGCACCGTCCATGGACGAGTGGATGGACCCCGCCACGGAGGCCTTACCCTCAGTGGCGATCGAGCCGAACATCGACCTTACCCTGCACGAGAGCCGTGTTGTCAGACTGCCGGATCCTTCTCCGGCCACGGACTCCGAACCGCCTGCGCCCGTTTCAAGCAAATCCGATTGGGCGCCAATCATGGAGTTTACCTCCGCGGATATTTTTCAGCACTTGCCCTTTGGCGACATACTGAACTCATTAAGGTCTCTCTCCTTGTCAGAAGGATCCTGGCCGAACTATGTCCGGCAGGATTGGGATGCGGATGATGAAGAAATTCGCTGCCCACCCACCACCCACTTAGTAGCCACTGTCGACGACTTAACCGACATGCTCGACTTCAACTCCGAAGACATCGACGGTATGGACGACGATGCGGGAGACAAAGAGGAACCACTGCCCATAGGGCACTGGACAGCCACCTCATCACACGATATATACATGGTGGACACACCCAAAGAAGGCAATGGCGATGAGATAGCGGAGGATGACCCCTCCAAGAAGCAACCCAAGCGCCGACGTCAGCGGCGCCGCTCTAAGTCCCGCCAAAGCAAAAGTGGTGATACCGGCACAGGAGATAATAACACTCCGGATAGTGCCGAAGATGGCAACAATCCCCTCCAGCACGATCTAGGACAGGAGGATGGACATGCCAGCCCTCCAGAGAGAGTGGCAGATGGAGAGGCGGAGGATGATAATTACATACCCCCCTCTGAAGACGAGGCAAGCCTCGACGATGACGAATTCGTCGTGCCAGAGGATCCCGTCGAACAAGAGCGCTTCAAGCACCGGCTTATAGCCACGACAAATAGCCTTAAGAAAAAGCAGCAACAGCTTCAAGCTGATCAAGATCTGCTAGCTGAGAGATGGACTGAAGTCCTCATGGCCGAGGAATATAAACTCGAACGCCCCTCCAAGAGTTACCCAAAATGCAGGTTGCTATCCCAACTGGAGGAAGAAGCGTATGACGCGGCTGATCAGCCACCTCGTGGCCGCGATAGAGAGGCATTCCAGCCAAAAGCTCAGCCTGCACCTCGATGCCATTCAAATGAAAAGGCATGGGGAAATACGCTAGACCTACGAGACGTATTGGAGGACAAAGCAAAACATGCAAGATCGATCTACGGATCACGAGGGTGCGCCACTATACGAGACGGTAAACGTCACGCCAGATACAGTAAAAGTAAATCCGGCCGGGCCGAACACAGCGGGCAAGACTCGTTGGAGCTGCGTCGCGATATAGCCCAGTACAGAGGTGCCGCACACCCGATATGCTTCACAGATGAAGTAATGGATAATCAAATCCCAGAGGGTTTCAAACCCGTAAACATAGAATCATACGACGGCACGACAGATCCTGCAGTATGGATCGAGGATTTCCTCCTACACATCCACATGGCCCACGGTGATGACCTAGACACAATCAAATACCTCCCACTCAAACTTAAAGGACCAGCTTGGCATTGGCTCAATAGCTTGCCAGCAGAGTCCATTGGCTGTTGGGAAGATCTGGAAGCCGCATTCCTCGACAACTTTCAGGGCACTTATGTGCGACCACCAGATGCCGATGACTTGAGCCACACAATTCAGCAGCCAGAGGAATCGGTCAGGTAATTCTGGACACGGTTCCTAACAAAGAAAAATCAAATGGTCGACTATCTGGATGTAGAGGCCCTAGCAGCTTTTAAACACAACATCCGCGATGAGTGGCTAGCCTAGCACCTTGGTCAGGAAAAGCCGAAATCTATGGCAGCCCTCACGACACTCATGACCCGCTTTTGTGCGGGAGAAGACAGCAGGCTGGCTCGCAGTAAAAACATATCAAAGAACCGTGGTACTTCGGATACCAAGGACGGCAATGGCAGGTCACATCGCAACAAACATAAGCGCCGCATTAATAGCGACAATACCGAGGATACGTCAGTCAATGCCGGATTCAAAGGCTCTAAACCCGGTCAGTGGAAAAATCCATTTAAAATAAGCACTCCGGGCCCGTCCAGTTTGGACCGCATACTCGATCGCTCGTGTCAAATACACGGCACCCCCGACAAGCTAGCCAACCACACCAATAGGGATTGTTGGGTATTCAAGTAGGCCGGCAAGTTAAATGTCGAAAACAAAGATAAGGGGCCACATAGCAATGACGAGGAAGAGCCCCAGCAGCCGAACACCGGAGGACAGAAGAGGTTCCCCCCACAAGTGTGGACGGTGAACATGATATACGCAACCCACATCCCCAAGAGGGAGCGGAAGCGTGCGCTCAGGGACGTATATGCATTGGAGCCAGTCGCCCCAAAGTTCAACCCATGGTCCTCCTGTCGGATCACCTTCGATCGCAGGGACCACCCCACTAGTATCCGTCATGGCGGATTTTCCGCACTGGTCCTAGACCCAATCATTGACAGATTTCACCTCACTCGAGTCCTTATGGATGGCGACAGTAGCTTGAACCTGCTTTACCAGGACACGGTGCGCAAAATGGGTATAGACCCCTCAAGGATCAAACCCACAAAAACGACCTTTAAAGGCGTCATACCAGGTGTACAGGCCCATTGCACAGGCTCAGTCACACTGGAAGTGGTCTTCGGATCCCCGGATAACTTCCGAAGTGAAGAGTTAATCTTTGATATAGTCCCATTCCGCAGTGGCTATCATGCACTGCTTGGGCGAACCGCATTTGCGAGATTCAATGCGGTACCGCATTATGCATACCTCAAGCTCAAGATGCCAGGACCTCGGGGGGTCATTACAGTTAATGGAAACACAGAGCGCTCTCTTCGAACGGAGGAGCACATTGCCGCCCTCGCAGCAGAAGCAAAAAGTAGCCTCTTAAGGCAACCCACTAGTTCGGTGATTAAGGACCCAGACAACTTCAAGCGCGCCCGGAGTAATCGACAACTGGACTGCCTAGCACGTTCCGAGATCGCATAGCAATGCGGCCCCCACTCCGGTCCCAGCCAAGCAGCGAAACCCGTGCCACGCGTACATAATTACGCATTAAAAATACCATGGGCACAGGCAGGAAAGGGGGCACGACTACGGCACGCCCCAAGACGCGGCTTAAACCGCACTAGGGGCTTCCCGCTTTGCTATTTTTCTCTCTTTCAAGACATTAATCTCTGGAAACCCTGTCCGGCAGCATGATTGCCGAACACATGATGCAGCAACCAAGGAGGCAGAAAGCTACATCACACCCCGGAATTCCCAGGTGGATTACGATAATGAGTGAAATACTTGCTTTAATATTATTCCTCAGCTTGCCCTTGGAGGGGACATAGTCCTACTTTTTGCTTATCGCACTTCATGCATCATTCTGCTTTAACGCACATTTTTGAATAAACAATGCATAGCATTAAGACTATTATTGCATTATTCTTTATATATATATATATATATATTCATTCATGACATCCAGTACCCGTACACTCTGGTATGGCCAATACGCTAGGGGCTTAAGCATACCCCACAATACGGCGTGAGAAGTCCGGACACTTTCAACAGTGCGGCACCCCGAACTTATAGCATTATATGCATCATCTCCGAATCATGTCTTGGGTCAATAGTTGGGTTTGCCCAGCTCCCATGTTTTGGTACCTTACGTTCTACTATATCGGCAAAGGTAGCACTGGGAGAACTACTGCGATTGTGCCCCGGTTTTGTTGGGCTAAGCACCTCAGTAGAGAAAGCTAAAACTGACTGTCATGATAAGGTGCGAGACGGTTCGCTGTTCGAGAGGTTTTCGAGTCCTTAAAGACTTATGCCGCTTAGAGCGAGGAGTCGGCCCTGTCCGGCTTAAGGCGTGTATCGCGCCCCAGATTCGGCCTTCCGAATACTAGGGGCTTCGCCGATATTTAAAATTATAGAATTCTATGGCTAAGTGAGAGTGATAACGCACTATAGTCCGATTGCATTGTTCGTTGTGCTGAGCACCTCCCTCGAAGGACCCAAAAATGGGAACAAGAGTGCTCAGGTTTATCCCGAACACCCCAGCACTCGTGGCATTGGGGCAGAAGCCGATGACTAGCCATCTCTCAGATTTGATAAACAACCAAACAGAAGGTAATATTTTAAATTCAAACAAGCATTGCATAGTGCATATGAACAAGTTTTCATAACTACAGGATTACATGAGCGAGTTCACTCGAATATTATATGTTTCATACACTCGTCCGCTACGAGATGAGTACCCTTCAGGACACCCTCATAGTACATCTCGGGGTGGCGATGATCCTTGCCCTCCGACGGCCCTTCCTTGATCAGCTTCACGGCGTCTAGCTTGGCCCATTGCACCTTCACACGGGCGAAAGCCCAGTGTGCACCTTCGATGCAGACGGACCGCTTGACGACTTCCAGCCGTGGGAAGGCATCCACAAGCCGCCTCACCAGGCCGAAGTAGCTGTTCGGAAGGGCGTCGCCAGGCCACAGCCAGACTATAAAGCCCTTCATGGCCTGTTGGGCCGCCTTGTGTAGCTCGACCACCTGCTTTAGCTGGTCGCTCATAGGCACCGGGTGTTCGGTCCCAGTATATTGGGCCCAGAACAACTTCTCCGTTGAGCTTCCCTCCTCGGCCTGGTAAAACTGTGCGGCATCCGAGACACTGCGGGGAAAATCTACAAATGCTCCTGGAGACCTCCGGATTCGGGTAAGTAACAGGTAATTTACTTTCACATGCTTGCTTTGCATATAGAATGCCTTACCCGCCGCTATATTCTTCATCGCATCAATCTCCTGGAGGGCCTTTTGGGATTCGGCCTTGGCACTCTTTGCGCTCTTGAGGGCTGCGGCAAGCTCAGACTCTCGCATCTTCAAGTCAAGCTCCAGCGCCTCGTGCTTCGTCACGAGAGCGTGGAGCTCTTGCTGCACCTCGCCCACCCGTGCCTCATGCCTTTTCCGCTCAGTGCGCTCCTTGGCCACTTTGTTTTCGGCCTTGGATAGCGCTTGCTTCAGGGTCGCCACCTCGGTCGTGGCCCCTGGAAAATCTTCGATGATCCTGTCATTTTGCAATCGCAGTCTTTTTATACATATCCATAGACTAGGTACTACTTACCTTTGTTCTCCTCGAGCTACCTCTTGGCAAGGCCGAGCTCGTCCTTGGACCCTTTAAGGTCCTGCTTTAGTGCGGCGACCTCCGCAGTCAGTGCGGCAGATGCCAGCAGCGAAGCCTGCATACGCATATTGACATACTTATATTAGACTCCTGCGATATTGTTTGATCCTCAGTTTGGCTTTTCTTTGTGAACACCGAACAGAGTATCAGGGGCTACTGTCTATGCAGTAATATTTTCCCCATATTTCTAAAACTTACCTCAAAGCCTGTTAGAAGGTTGGCACAGGCTTCAGTCAGTCCGCTCTTGGTGGACTAAACCTTCTGGACCACCGCACTCATGATAGTAAGGTGCTCTTCGTCAATGGAAGCGCTGCGAAGCGCTCCCAGCAGATTGTCCGGTGCCTCTGGATGGACAGAGGTCACCGGCACAGGTGTCTTGCCCCTCTTGGAAGGAGGCCGCCTGCTCGAGTCCGGAACCACTGGAGGTTCCGGCGCAGTGTTCGGCTGAGGGCCGAACTCGGAGCCCTCGGGGGCCTGGTTCCCTCTGCCCTCGGAGTCCGGAAGGTCGCCTTGAGGCGCCTCCGGGACTGTCTCCCCTCGACCCGGTGCCTCTTGAGACAACACCTCGGCGTTGTCCGTAGGGCAAGGGGAGGTGGCGGTCGGAAATGGATCGCTATCCATATCCGATGAGTCCAGGGAGCCTCCGACGAGGATACATCGATACGGGCTCGGGACGGTCTGCATAATCACGATTCGGCGTTAGGAGAAGCAGTGCGACAAAGGAATGCTATGAGTTACTCTGGTATCCGAATACTTACGACTTCGCCAGGGGCTTGGCCTTGGGCAGCCACTCGTCTTCGCCTTCGGCGGCGGTACTGTCCGGAAGGAGGGTCCTTCCCTTCTTGGACCCTTCGGCCCCCCAGTTGGGGCGGCCTTCCTTTTCTTGTCTCTCCCGACTGGAGGGGGAGCGTCTTCATCTTCCTCCTCGTCTTCATGGAAGGAGTGCGCCAAGGAATCCTCGGACGATGAGTCCGATATCACCTGGCGCCGGGAACTCTTTCAGGTTCCCTTGGCCTTCTTGGTCTTCTCCGGCACCTTGTAAGGAGCCAGAGTCAGCATCTCCGTCAGGAGAGCGTCTGCTGGGCCTTCGGGCAAAGGAGCCGGACAGTCGATCTGTCCGGCCGTCTCCTACCAGTCCTGTCAAAGGTACGGGAGCTAAGATCCCGCATAGAGTCAAACTATGAAAAACAAGTATCCTGTAAGAGGTAAAACCGCTTACCGCGCTGGCTTGGCGCTTCGCGCAGAATCCACGATCCTCGGTAGTGGGAGGGGGAACCTCGGCGCCCTTGAATAGCACCTTCAAGTCATCCTCGTGTGTTGTGTCGAAGAGCCTGTTCAGAGTTTGGTGCTGGGCCGGGTCGAACTCCCACAAGTTGAAATCTTGTTGTTGACACGGGAGGATCCGGCGGATGAGCATGACCTGGACTACGTTGACGAGTTTGAGCTTCTTGCTCACCATGTTTTGGACACATGTTTGGAGTCTGGTTAGCTCTCCCGAACTACCCCAGGACATGCCCTTCTCTTGCCCGGAGGTGAGCTGCGTGGGGATGCCAGATCGGAACTCGAGGGCCGCTGCCCATGCAGGGTCACGCGGCTCGGTGATGTAGAACCACCCCGATTGCCACCCCTTTATGGTCTCCACGAAGGAGCCCTCAAGCCATGTGACGTTGGGCATCTTGCCCACCATGGCGCCTCCGCACTCCGCTTGGCGGCCGCTCACTACCTTCGGCTTGACATTGAAGGTCTTCAGCCATAAGCCGAAGTGGGGCTTGATGCGGAGGAAGGCCTCGCACACGACGATAAACGCCGAGATGTTGAGGATGAAGTTCGGGGCCAGATCGTGGAAATCCAGGCCGTAGTACAACATGAGCCCCCATACGAATGGGTGGAGAGGGAATCCCAGTCCGTGGAGGAAATGGGTAAGGAACACTACCCTCTCGTGGGGCCTGGGGGTGGGGATGAGCTGCCCCTCATCTGGAAGCCGGTGTGCGATGTCGTCGGGCAGGTATCTGGCTCTCCTCAGCTTCTTGATGTGTCCCTCCGCGATGGAGGAGACCATCCACCTGCCTCCCGCTTCGGACATGGTTGGAGAAGGTTGAGGTGGGAAATGCGGACTTGGGCGCTGGAGCTCGAGTGTGCGAAAATGGATGAGCAAAGGAGGAAGAAGGCGTGGATGAAAAGGTGAATCCTTGTCCCTTTATAAGGGCGGCCGAAACTATGCGCCCCCACTAGCCTAGTAAAACTCGCTTATCCCCCAAGCGCCGTAATCGATGGCGCGGTTGGGTTACCCACGCCTGTATTGATGAGAATCCCATAATAAGGGGGACACGATCTCTGCTTTGACAAGACGTGTCAAAAAACTGCCTTGCGTTATGTGCGGGGCTAGTTAAAGGAAACGGTTCGAATAATCACCGGGCCATGGCTTAATGTCATGTTGCCAAAACATGTCATCAGATTAGATTTGTGGAAATATTATTCTCTCTACGGTGGTATGTGGAACTTATTTTGCAGGGTCGGACACTATCCTTGTATTCAAATTCTTCTGGGGTGTATTCGGAGGAGGAACCCGCCTTGCAATGTCGAAGACAATACTACGAGCCGGACTCATCGTCATTGAAGCCTGGTTCAGGGGCTACTGAGGGAGTCCTGGATTAGGGGGTCTCCGGACAGCCGGACTATATCCTTTGGCCGGACTGTTGGACTATGAAGATACAAGATTGAAGACTTCGTCTTGTGTATGGATGGGACTCTACTTGGCGTTGAAGGCAAGCTAGGCAGTACGGATATGGATATCTCCTCCTTTGTAACCGACCTTGTGTAACCCTAACCCTCTCTGGTGTCTATATAAACCGGAGGGTTTAGTCTGTAGGACAACAACAATCATACCATAGGCTAGCTTCTAGGGTTTAGCCTCTCCGATTTCGTGGTAGATCAACTCTTGTAATACTCATATCATCAAGAATAAATCAAGCATGATGTAGGGTTTAAGCATACCCCATAATACGGCGTGAGAAGTCCGAACACTTTTGACAATGCAGCACCCCAAACTTATAGCATTATATGCATCAGCTCCGAATCATGTCTTGGGTCAATAGTTGGGTTTGCCCGGCTCCCATGTTTTGGTACCTTACATTCCGCTATATCGGCTAAGGTAGCACTGGGAGAACTACTGCGATTGTGCCCTGGTTCATCTGGGCTAAGCACCTCGGTAGAGAAAGCTAAAACTGGCTGTCATGATAAGGCGAGAGTTGGTCGCTGTTCGGGAGGTCTCGAGTCCCTAAAGACTTATGCCGCTTAGAGCGAGGAGTCGGCTTTGTCCGGCTTAAGGCGTGTATAGCGCCCCGAATTCGGCCTTCCGAATACTAGGGGCTTCGCCAAAATTTAAAATTGTAGACTTCTATGGCTAAGTGAGAGTGATAAAGCATTATAGTCCGATTGCCTTGTTTGTTGAGCTGAGCACCTCCCTCGAAGGACCCAACAATGGGAAAAAGAGTGCTCAGATTTATCCCGAACACCCCAGCACTCGTGGAATGGGGGCAGAAGCCGACGACTGGCCATCTCTCAGATTTGATAAACAACCGCACAGAAGGTAATATTTTAAATTCAAACAAGCATGGCGTAGCGCATATGAACAAGTTTTCATAATACAGGATCACACGAGCGAGCTCATTCAAATATTACAAGCTTCGCACACTCGTCCGCTACATGACGGGCACCCTTCGGGACACCCTCATAATACATTTCGGGGTGGTGATGCTCCTTGCCCTACGGCGGCCCCTCCTTCACCAGCTTCTCGGCGTCCATCTTGGCCGAGTGCACCTTTGCATGGGCAAAAGCCCGGCGTGCACCTTCGATGCAGACAGACCGCTTTACGACTTCCAGCCGTGGGCAGGCATCCACAAGCCGCCTCACCAAGCCAAAGTAGCTGCTGTGAAGGGAGTCGCCAGGCCACATCCGGACTATAAGGCCCCTCATGGCCTGTTCGGCCGCCTTGTGCAGATCGACCAGTTGCTTCAGCTGGTCGCTTATAGGCATCGGGTGTTCGGTCCCAGTATACTGAGACCAGAACAACTTCTCCGTCGAGCTTCCCTCCTCGGCCTGGTAAAATTTCGCGGCATCCGACATGCTGCGAGGCAAATCTGCGAATGCTCCTGGAGAGCTCCAGACTCGGTTCAGTAACAAGTAATTTACTTTCACATGCTTGCTTTGCATATTGAATGCCTTACCCACCGCTATCTTCCTCATCGCCTCAATCTCCTGGAGGGCCTTTTGGGCTTCGGCCTTGGCATGCTTTGCGCTCTCGAGGGTCGCGGCAAGCTCGGACTCTCGCATCTTCGAGTCAAGGTCCAAAGCCTCGTGCTTCTTCACGAGAGCCTGGAGCTCTTGCTGCACCTCACCTACCCGTGCCTCTTGTTTTTCCCGCTCAGTGCGCTCCTTGGCCGCTTTGTTCTCGGCCTCGGACAATGCTTGCTTCAGGGTCACCACTTCGGTCGTGGCCCTTGGCACATTCGTGATGATCCTGTCATTTTGCAACCACATTTTATTTTTTATATAGACAAGGTATTACTTATCTTTGTTCTCCTCGAGCCGCCTCTTGGCAAGGCCAAGCTCTTTCTCGGACCCCTCGAGGTCCTGCTTCAGTGCGGCGACCTCCGCAGTCAGTGCGGCAGAGGTCAGCAACAAAGCCTGCATACGCATACAGACATACTTATATTAGACTCCTGCATATATTATTTGATCCTCTATTCGGCTTTTCTTTGTGAACACGAAACAGAGCATCAGGGGCTACTGTCTATGCGGTAATATTTTCCTATATTTTAAATACTTACCTCAAAGCCTGTTAGAAGGCTGGCACAGGCTTCAGTCAGTCCGTTCTTGGCGGACTGAACCTTCTTGATCACCGCACTCATAATAGTGCGGTGCTCTTCATCGACGGAAGCACCGCGAAGCGCTCCCAGCAGGTTGTCCGGTGCCTCTGGATGGATAGAGGTCACCGGCACGGGCGGCTTGCCCCTCTTGGAAGAGGGCCGCCTGCTCGAGTCTGGAACCACTGGAGGTTCCGGCGCGGTGTCCGGCTGAGGGCCGAACTTGGAACCCCTGGGAGCCTTGCTCCCTTTGCTCCTGAAGTCCAGAAGGTCGCCGTGAGGTGCCTCCGGGACTGTCTCCCCCTGGCTCGGTGCCCTTTGAGACAATACCTCGGCATTGTCCGTAGGGCAAGGGGAGGAGGCGATTGGAAGTGTATCACTATTCATGTCCGATGAGTCCAAAGAACCGTCCGACGATGATACGTCGATACGGGCTTGGGGTGGACTGCATTATCATATTCGACGTTAGGAGAAGCAGTGCGACAAAGGTATGCTATGAGTTACTCTTGTATCCGAATACTTACGACTTCACTAGGGGCTTGGCCCTGAGCAGCCACTCGTCTTCGCCGTCGGCGGCGGTGGTGGAGCAGTCCGGAAGGAGAGTCCTTCCCTTCCTGGACCCTTCGGCCTCCCCGGTTAGGGCGGCCTTCCTTTTCTTGTCTCCCCTGGCTGGAGGGGAGAATCTTCATCTTCCTTCTCCTCGTTTTCACGGGAGGAGTGCGTCTCGGTGTTATCAGACGATAAGTCCGATACCACCTAGCGCCGGGAACTCTTTCGGGTTCCCTTGGCCTTCTTCTCGGTCTTCTCCGGCACCTCATAAGGAGCCGGAGTCCGCATCTCTGTCAGGAGAGCGTCCGCAAGGTCTTCGGGCAGAGGGGCCGGACAGTTAATTTGCTCCGATGTCTCCACCCAGTCCTATCAAAGGCATGGGAGCTCAGACCCCGCACATGGTTAATATATGGGAAATAAATATCCTACCAGATGTACAGAACTTACCGGATTCGCAGGGCGCTTTGCGCTTAGCCCGCGGTCCTCGGTAAGAGAAGGAGGGACCTCGGCGCCCGTGAACAGCACCCTCCAGACGTCCTTATGCGTTGTGTCGAAGAGCTCGTGTAGATTCTGGTGCTGGGCCGGGTCGAACTCCCATAAGTTGAAATCCCGTTGTTGACACGGGAGGATCCGGCGGAAGAGTATGACCTGGACTATGTTGACAAGCTTAAGTTTCTTGCTTATCATGTTCCGGATACACTTCTGGAGTCCGTCCAGCTCCACCGATGAACCCCAGGACAGGCCCTTCTCCTTCCAGGAAGTGAGCCGCGTGGGGATTCCGGATCGAAACTCGGGGGCCGCCACCCAGTTGGTGTCGCGCGGCTCGGTGATGTAGAACCACCCCGATTGCCACCCCTTTATGGTCTCCACGAAGGAGCCCTCGAGCCATATGACGTTGGGCATTTTTCCTACCATGGCTCCGCCGCATTCCGCTTGTTGGACACCAACCACCTTCGGCTTGATATTGAAGGTCTTCAGCCACAGGCCGAAGTGGGGGCGGATGCGGAGGAAAGCCTCACATACGACGATGAACGCCGAGATGTTGAGGATGAAATTCGGGGCCAGGTCATGAAAGTCCAGCCCATAATAGAACATGAGGCCGCGGACGAATGGATGGAGGGGAAACCCCAGCCCGCGGACGAAGTGGGGGAGGAAAACCACCCTTTCATGAGGTTCCGGGGTAGGGACGACCTGCCCCGCGGCTGGCAGCCGGTGCGCGATATCCGCGGCTAAGTATCCGGCTCCACGTAGCTTTTTGATGTGTCCCTCTGTGACGGAGGAGGCCATCCACTTGCCTCCCGCTCTAAACATGTTTGGAGAGAGTGGAGGAGAAGGATGTGGACTTGGGCGTTGGAGCTCGAGTGCGCGAGAATGGATGAGCAAGGAGGAAGAAGGCGTGGGTAGAAAAAGGTGAAACCTTATCCCTTTATAAGGGCGGACGAAACTATGTGCCCCACACTAGCCTGGTAAAACTCGCTTATCCCCCAAGCACCGTAATTGGTGGCGTGGTTGGGTTACCCACGTCCGTATTGATGAGAATCCCGTGATAAGGGGAACACGATCTCTGCTTTGACAAGACATGTCAAGAAACCGCCTCGCGTTATGTGCGGGGTTGGTTAAAGAAAAATGGTTCAAATAATTACCGGGCCGTGGCGTGATGTCATGCTGCCAAAACATGCAGCAGATTAGATTTGTGGAAATATTATTCTCTCTACGGTGGTATGTGGAACTTATTTTGCAGGGTCGGACACTATCCTTGTATTCAAACTCTTCTGTGGCATATTCGGGGGAGGAACCTGCCTTGCAATGCCGAAGACAACACTGCGCGCCGGACTCATCACCATTGAAGCCTAGTTCAGGGGGTACTCAGGAAGTCCTGGATTAGGGGGTCTCCGGATAGCCGGACTATATCCTTTGGCCGGACTGTTGGACTATCAAGATACGAGATTGAAGACTTCGCCCCGTGTCCGGATGGGACTCTACTTGGCGTGGAAGGCAAGCTACGCGATACGGATATGGATATCTCCTCCATTGTAACCGACCTTGTGTAACCCTAGCCCCCTCCGGTGTCTATATAAACCGGAGGGTTTTAGTCCGTAGGACAACATACAATCATACCATAGGCTAGCTTCTAGGGTTTAGCCTCTCCGATCTCGTGGTAGATCTACTCTTGTACTACTCATATTATCAAAAATAATCAAGCAGGACATAGGGTTTTACCTCCATCAAGAGGGCCTGGACCTGGGTAAAACATCGTGTCCCCTGCCTCCTGTTACCATCCGCCTTAGACGCACAGTTTTGGACCCCCTACCCGAGGTCTGCCGGTTTTGACACTGACACTCTCCATTTCCATTTTTCCTCTGGAAAAACGGAAAGTTTCCACTCCATTTTCATCCCTAGGTCTAATGGCTATGACACAATTAAGCATGGAGTGCCATGGCATTTAAATTACAAAATATTATAAAAATATCAGAAACACATGAAACCTTGGTGGATGTAATGTAATGCCACCAAGATGATGTGGTAAAAAATTTGGCATGTTTGACGAAAGTTTGGACACACACCCCTAACAAACCGGAGCAACTCACTAGAAGGCTCATGGTTCCGAGAGGGAACAATGCATGTTTGGTGACGAACGGGAGATAGCTTCCTCTTACAGCCTTCAATTTTTTTCTACATGTAGCATGCACTAATACAACTGTCATGTGAAAAATTGGAAAATTTCAAGGGTCATTTGACCTTTTGAAGACATTTAAGTCATTTTCTAGCCATTTAATGACCGTAATTCAAATTTGAACTACATCTACATACAACGGCTAACCATAATGGTTTGAAAAATCATTTTTGTGTACTTGTGTGCGAGTTAATTCCATGTGCAGTAGATTAGAAGGAATTTTCAAACATATTGGTCTCAGGACATGGACACATAAATATGTATGCATGGACTGCCATGGCATTTTAATTCCAAAAAATTAAAAAATGATCAAAAAACATGAAACCTTACTTGATATAATGTCATTCCATCAAGATGATGTGGTAAAAAAATTTGGCATGTTTGACGAAAGTTTGGACACACACCCCTCACAAACTGGAACAACTCACTAGAAGGCTAGTGGTTCCGAGAGGGAACAATGCATGTTTGATGATGAAGAGGAAATAGCTTCCCCTTACAGTCTTCAATTTTTTATACGTTTAACATGCACTAATACAACTGTCATGTGAAAATTTGGAAAATTTCAGGGGTCATTTGACCTTTCAAAGTCATTTAAGTGATTTTCTAACCATTTAATGACCGTAATTCAAATTTGAACTACATCTACATGCAACGGCGAACCATAACGGTTTGAAAAAAAATCATATTTGTGTACTTGTGTGCGAGTTAATTTCATGTGCAGTAAATTAGAAAGAATTTTCAAACATATTGGTCTCACAACATGGACACATGCATGGAGTGCCATGACATTTTAATTCCAAAAAATTAAAAAATGATCAGAAAAACATGAAACCTTGCTTGATGTAGTGTCATGCCACCAAAATGATGTGGTAAAAAAGTTGGCATGTTTGATGAAAGTTTGGACACACCCCCTCACAAACCGGAGCAACTCACTAGAAGACTCGTGGTTCCGAGAGGGAACAATGCATGTTTGATGACGAACGGGTGATAACTTCCTCTTACGGCCTTCAATTTTTTTCTACATTTAACGTGCACAAATACAACTGTCATGTGAAAAATTGAAAAAATTTAGGGGTCATTTGACCTTTTAAAGACATTTAAGTGATTTTTCTAGCCATTTAATGACCGTAATTCAAATTTGAACTACATCTACATGCAACGGCTGACCATAACGGTTTGAAAAATCATATTTGTGTACTTGTGTGCGAGTTAATTCCATGTGCAGTAAATTAG
Organism: Triticum monococcum; assembly: GCA_034509565.1. Lineage (NCBI taxonomy): Eukaryota > Viridiplantae > Streptophyta > Magnoliopsida > Poales > Poaceae > Triticum > Triticum monococcum. The sequence continues at coordinate 231,304,764 of CM067842.1, read as the reverse complement.
AAGGAATTTTCAAACATATTGGTCTCACGGCATGGACACATGCATGGAGTGGCATGGCATTTTAATTCCAAAAATGTAAAAATATCAGAAAAACATGAAAACCTTGCTTGATGTAATGTCATGCCACCAAGATGATGTGGCAAAAAATTGGCCTATTTCACGGAAGTTTGGACACCCCCCTCACAAACCGGAGCAACTCACTAGAAGGCTCGTGGTTCCGAGAGGGAACAATGCATGTTTGATGTCGAACGGGAGATAGCTTCCTCTTACGGCCTTCAAATTTTTTCTACGTTTAACGTGCACTACTACAATTGTCATGTGAAAATTTGGAAAATTCTAGGGGTCATTTTACTTTTTAAAGACATTTAAGTGATTTTCTAGCCATTTAATAATCATAATTCAAATTTGAACTACATCTATATGCAAAGGCTAACCATAACGGTTTGTAAAATCATATTTTTGTGTACTTGTGTGCGAGTTAAAAAATCATCAGACGATGTAAATATCTGGTGTTCAAAAAAGAAAATGTAAAGATCTGGCAAGACAACCGCCCCCCACACGATGGGTACTCTATTTTATGGCTCGGGGTTTGGTAGGTGAGTGGCGGGGGTCATTAATCAGACACGTTCTGTATTGGAAATCGTCAGCTATTATATTCAAACACGGATTTTGCTGCGGGAATCGTGTGTAATTCAAACTATAGTACTCGTAAATTCTGGCGACCGGCGTGTGTATTGTTGCCTTCGATCTAGATTCCGGCCACCAATAAATACTACCTTGCTCACGCCGTCCCGCCTGCATTCTCATCTACATCCTTCCCTCGCTCGCCCTCTCTCTCTCTCTCTCAAATCTCTGCCATGGCATCGCCGGTCTGCCCACGCACTGACGAGGAGTCGCCGCCCCCCGAGGACGCTGACTCGAATAGCAGTGACGAGGACCCCTACGCGTCGCCAGACGAGGTTGCGCCGGACCCGCCCAACTTTGGATTGGTTTTGGGGCCAATACAATCTTTGTCTGTGGAAGTCGCTGCCGCCGGCTGAGAAAGCCAGGCAAGTGCGTTCAAGAAGCAGATGGCGGAGGAGGAAGCCAGGTACCAGGCGGCCTGTGAAGCTCATGATGCCGCCTAGAAAGAGGAGGCGGTGGAGCTTTGGGGGCGGGCGCGTCGTCGTGTGGAGGAGGTGTACGAAGACGGGTACTTTGCGAGGAAGTTCAAAGGCGTTGGGCGCCTCATCGCTGCGTGGAGGTGGACCGGTAAGGTCCAGCGTGCCACTGACGAGGAGCTCCGGTGGGCGCCCAACGAAATGACAAGATCGTTCACACTCGTCTGCCAGCAAGAGGCACATCAGTACGTCAAGCACTGCGAGGCGGAGGAGGCAGAGTACTGTCTACGCACTGGGAAGATGCCGCCCACCAGGGAGCTGCTGGCGAGGGGCTGCCGGAATACTGGCCCCAGGAGGGATCATTAGTTTTAATATTATTCTTTTTCAATTTTATGCATTGTACCTAGTAGTTAAGTATCATCATGTATATGTGATGATTATATATATAGGACAACACTATTCTAATCCCAGGATTAGAATAGTTATTTGGATCACAGCAGCCCTATATAGGGCCCGAAGACAGGTTCCCAAACTTCCCTGGACTGCTAGCCTGGCCCGACAGAATCCCACCTGGACCCCGATCCCGATCGAGTCGCCCCTCCCCAACCCCCTCCTCGCCGCTCCTCCCCTTGATCTCCGCCATGATTCGCCGCCGAAAATCCTCCGGATCCAGCACCTCCCTTCCTTCTCCAGATCCTGGCTAACCGGATCGAGCTCCGCCCCCTCCGACTCCACCTCCTGCCCGACCGTTGGCGCAGGCGAGCGAGCGACGGCGGACGCCGGTGCAAGGGAGACCGCGTCGCCTGGAGTCGGCGGAGCCGGCGAAGCCGCCGGATTTCTGCGATGAACGACCGCCATGGACTTCCGGAAGCCTCATACTCGGTCCATTGTCACCGCCAGACCGCTTGGCAGTGCTCGTGACGGCCAAGGCGCAACCTACGGCGAACAGCGCACCCAAGGAAGCATCTCGGCGGCAGAGGCTGCATCGGCGGCAGCTTCAAATCTAAGAACGGTATATGAATTTCCTCCATGATCTTGCCTTCTTCTTCAATCTTGCCTTCTCTGACCTTCTTGCTTCGTGCAGATGAACTTCGCGCCCCCCTACAAGACATGGATTGCCATGCGGTTCCTCTCCTACCTCCACGACGAATTTTTCTCAAGGTGGCCTATCAACTGCTGGAAAAAGGTTGGCCGAACTTCTAGCAAGGGTATGATTGAACTTCTTCCTTCCTTTGGTTTGTTATTTGCTTACAGCCATGTGAAGTTTTGGTAGTGTATGAGCCTCAGTCCAGGCTACAAACATTATAAAATCTGCCTGCATTCACATTCACATGTGGAAAAGCCATGTGAAGTTCAACTAGTAAGTGTGCTAGAGTTCAGGTTGGTATGTATCTGGTTCTGTGCAAAAAAATAAAAGGAAAATAGAACATGCATGTGATATGACATGAAGGTCAGGTTGGTATGCACTAGCAGTCCAACCATTCAAACTCATGGAGGTTCAGGTTTTTTTTACTGTAGACAGTATTTCCCCTTTGCAAAACAAGAAGTTCAGGTTGTTGACAGTGCTCAGTTCAGGTACATATAAGTAATCAAATATTGTAGAATTAAAAAACAGGATGTGAAGTTCATTCTGTGAAGGGGTGCTCAGTTCAGGTACAAAGGTATTGGCAGATGCTCAGCTCAGTGCATAGTGTGATGCCTCTCACCACTTTTATATGAGAAGTTCAGGCTGTGAATAATGCTAAGTTCAGTTACAAAGGTATAGGCAGATATAACTTGTGTGCTAATAGAATTTTTTTTCTTTTATGTCAGCAAGACGAGAGACGCATGAAGCTTAGAAGTTCCCAGCAGCAAGTACACAATCCAAAGCCTGTACGCGTTGCACCACCCCCTCAAGGGGTCACACCTCAAACGCACCAACAACATTACCAACCTGCTCCAGACCAAAAATGGATGACACCTGAAACACACAGATACTTACAAGATGCTGGGTCACAACCCTATCCGCACAAGTTTGCGCCTCCACCTAATTGGGTGACGCCGGAAATCCCCTGCAGATTCATTGTATCCACCAGCAGACTCCCAAGCATGCCAATGGACGAGGGGGTTAGCTCAAGTCCTGTGTGTAACTCTGGAGGTTATCCTGGTGTGCCCCATCAATGCCAAAGCGAAGCAACTAAACGGAATCCCAGGAAAAATCCAACAGCAACACACACACACACATAGAAGAGAGTGCTCTGCACACTACCACCGTTGGATCATGCTGCTGCTGCTACAAGTCAGAATTGTACGGGGCATAAGGTAGATGGATTGCGTCACAAAACAAAAGGGCAAACCAAGACCAGGATCGCAATACCTCCACAACCACCTCAAGCAAAAAGGACGCAAACAAGAGAGAGGCCATCTTCAGCCCTCCTTCCTCCTCGTGATCCACTGTTGCATCCTACTATGATTACTCCGCCATGCCCCATCCCAGAGGGACAGCAGCCGACACCAGTGGAGTTGCGATCATACACGCACGTAAGTGAAACAAAAAATATTTATATATGCATCTTGTATTATCTGCAAAATTTCTGCTCCCTCCAGGATAACAAGTTCATAAACTGCATTTTAACGTGTTGTTTGGATTATTTTTTTCTGTTTCTGCAGATGCCGGATCTACCAGATTATCTAATGCCAAGACTAAAGATGCGATTCAAAGATGTAGAGAAAGCAAGGGAATTTTATAACAGATACGCCAGACACGCTGGTTTTGGAATCAAGAAGACGGGAGGAAATGACAACCACAAGTATTTTGTTTGCGCCTTCCAAGGGATACACACATCTTCTGTTTCAGAGGCCAACAGGAAGCGAAACAAAACATCGCAGAGGACAGGCGCCAATGCAAGAATGAGGGTGAAGGTGCAGGAGGATGACACATGCATGGCAGTGGACATTGAGTACAATCATAATCACCAGCTCATGCAAACTGATGACATGCTGGTATTTTTACACTCACGCAAGAATTATGACCCCACTATTTTGGAGTACGTAAAGCTCATGCAGTACCATGATGTCAAGCACACAACAATCATGTCCATGCTATCTGAAAATGAAGATGGAAGCTATTTCCTAAGCATGACCGGACGAGACCTGCTAAACCAGTAAGTATTCAAACACCCACATACTGCAATGTGAAATAGCATCCTAGCTCACAACCCTTTGCTAGCAAAAAATAAACAAATGCATGTTTGCATGTGATTTGTAGGAAAGCCATGAATGCAAGGAAAGATGATTTGGATGATGTATTGAAACTTGTTTCATTCTTCAAAGACATGAAGGCAATAAATGATGAGTTTTTCTATGACATCCAAGTGGACAAGGACAAGTCAATTAAAAACATTTTCTGGTCCAATGCAAGCTGCCGAAGAGCCTATCAAGACTTTGGCGATTGCATAACATTCGACACAACTTACAAGACCAACAGATTTCATATGCCCCTGGGAGTGTTTGTTGGAACAAACCATCACTTGCAGTCAATGATATTTGTTGTTGCCCTGATAAGAGACGAAGATGCAAAGTCATTCAAGTGGATGTTCGATACATTTATACGGTGCATGAACAACAAGCACCCAACTTGCATTCTAACAGGTGAGTTCAAAAAAAACTCTTCAAGTTTCATCATCTTTTCAGTCTATGGGTCTGTGTTGGGTACATTGGTTTTGTCTGAAAATAATGTAAAGAATGCAGTTCAACCACTGTTAGCACAGAAGTCCAACTAGCAGTACAAAGAAAGCAAAATTATCTATCACATGCTTAGAAAAAAATTAGTTATGAATGTGAAGTTCAAATACATGAATTATAGAAGTTCAAGGACAAAGTTGTAAGATAAATATATGTAGCATGTTCAGAAAAATATAGTTATTTACGTGAAGTTCAGGCACTGCTACCACAGAAGTTCAACGACAATGCTTTAAGAAATTTTTGATTGCGACACTACTAGTTTGTCCTACTACTAACTGTGAAGTTCAAGCACTGGTACCACAGAAGTTCAGCAACACTGCTGTAAAGAAAAAAACATGTGACATTCTTAGATACCATACTGCCAAGATGTGTAGTTCAAGTACTTGTACAACATAAGTTCACCATCAGTACAAAAAAATCAAGTTTCATTTTTTTTAATTCATGCAGACCAATGCCCATTGATGGCGAAAGCTATACCACAATCATTTCCAAACACCGTCCACAAGCTATGCCGTTGGCACATCATGAAGAAGTACAGGGAATACCTCGTGTTGATGTACAAAAAGTATAAAACATTCAAAGAGGAGTTCACAGCTATTTTAAACTGGCCGCTGATGCCAACGGAGTTTGAAGATGCCTGGGCTAAACTCGTGCACAACTACAACCTGGAGAACGACCAGATGATGATGCAGCTCTGGAGTGATAGGAAGATGTGGATTTCAGCATATTACAAGAACATTCTCTGTGCTAGAATGACTTCCACACAATGAAGCGAGAGCATGAACCATGTGCTAAAGAAAGGGTTTGTCAAGGGGACCCAGAACCTACACAAGTTTGCTAGGCGGGTCAATGCTTGCATACAAACTCGGATGCAGAAGGAGAACAAGCAAACAATGACCAGCATGGTATGATGACAAGTACAAAACACCCCCATCATGTTCTGTTTTACCTTCAACATGTGCACTTTGAATTTAAAAAAATGAAACCCATGACTCTACTTCGACTAATATCTCACTTTTTGACATGTGGAGACCAATCCTGTGACAAAAACAACTTATGGGTACGAGGAAGACATGTCTATCAAGTACACGAGAGCCATGTACACCGAGATGAGGAATAGGATGAGAAAGGCCACACTACTTCGCGCAAAGCGTACAGCAGAGCCCACTAAGTACCTTGTGTACTACCACAACAAGCCTTCCCATGATGATGAAGAAAGATTTTCCTGGTCAAAGCATGAATTCTAGGTTGTAGCTGACCCAAAGAATGAAATATACGAATGTGAATGCAAGCTCTGGACACACACAGGTGAGCGAAAAAACAAACTCATTAAATAGCTAGACTAGTAGTATCATATCAAAAATTATGAAACTCATTGCTGGCTCACAAACTATGTATTCTACATTCATCACAAAATGCAGGCTTGTTCTGCCTTCACATAATGAACATACTGGACTACCTCAAGCCTGACAAATTTCCAAACAAGTATATCCTTAAATGGTACACAAAGACTGCAAGATCACAACCAACCTTTGATACAAGGGACTACAACACAACCGCATCGGATGGCAGCTCAAGGCTATCGAAGCAAGACATCTTGCTGCAGCTGAATTTGATGGTTAACAAGAAAGCGATGAGATGTGACCAGCAATATGATAGAGCCTACTATGTTCTCAAGAGGCTTGTGGAAGATCTTGATGCAATACATTCAGTAAATCAAGCGGATGCTGACGAAAGGATGGCTGAAGAGGACGCTGAAATTGAAGATGACCTTCATTATTATGCAGCTGAAATGCTCAACGCCGCCACTGAAGCCAACCAATGCAAGCAGGGTGATGTCCAATCAATGGAGCAGCGACAACAAGAGACGATGAAATTGCCGCTGTATTCTGAAACAAAGGGTAGGAAGAAAATTACTGCAGCAAAGAAAAGTGACAAGAGAGCTCAAATAAAGGCACCACCTGCAGGAAGAGTCGTCGTGCTCGATGAGAACGGAGTGCCACTTGGACACAGGAAATGCAGTGTGTGCAACCAGGTTGCGGGACACAACAAGCTGACCTGTCCAACACTCTTGGAAAGAAACAATGCTGAGGAGGTCAAGCAACCCAAATCTCAAAAACAGCAGCCAAAAGTTATGGAACAAAAGAAGGGACCACACCCAAAGAAAGCAAGCAGCAGACTTTGTAGCATATGCAAGGAGTATGAACCACATAATGCAAGAACATGCCTGAAGCGCGCAGATGCTGAAAAGACAAGCAAAATGCCAGAGAAGAAACAGAAAGCAAGACCTAGAGCCAACAACAAGAAAGTGGTGGAAGATGAAGAGGAAGACGAAGGTGAAGACACCGTCGAAGAAGAGGAAGACGAAGAGGAAGAGGAAGTGGAATGCGACGATGAAGAGGAAGACGACGATGAAGAGGAAGAGGACGATGAAGAGGAAGAGGTACATGTCAAGCAAAAAACTCTACCACCAAAGCCTAGGAGGAGCGCAAAGCTCATGAACAGTTAGAATAGGTCAATTAACACAATGCAAACTTATGTCATGTCAATGTACAGAACATTATGTCATCCCCCGGTAATATACACTGTGAAGTTCAAGTAATATTACTGCAGAAGTCCTGGTATGTTATGAGAGGAAGTGATGTGCGGGTGTTGTATTGCATGAAAGTGCAAGAAGTAATAAATTGAAAAAACATACACTGTGAAGTTCAAGTAATATTACTGCAGAAGTTCTAGTATGTTATGGCAGGAAGTGATGTGCTGGTGATGTATTGCATGAAACTGCAAGCAAGAACAAACATGAAAAACATACATTGTGAAGTTCAAGTAATATTACTGCACAAGTTCTGGTATGTTATGGAAGGATCTGCTCGTGTTGTATTCCATAAAAGGGCAACCAGCAAATAATCATACAGTTTTGAAGTTTAGGTCAGCTTACAGAAGAAGTTCTGGTATGTAAAATCGATGTAGGAAAAAAATATGCTTACAAAATAAAGTTTCGCCGCATAAACTAAGGTTAGCAAGCCTAAGACAACGCGTTCAAATGTGAAGTTCTGCTTGGATACGTGCAGAAGTTCATGTACAATGCCGACAAAAGATAAAGAAACATCAACAATGCACAAAGTTACATATGAAATACATTCACACTTGAAAAAACACAAAAAACCAAATATAGATTCTACGCATAAGCATACATATTGGTTGGGTTGAAAATTACCAATACATTAAATAACATAGAATATCCTCTCCATCTGAAACCAGTAGGCCAGCCACATCTCAAAGCAGAAGTTCAAGTCTACGATCATATGTTGGGGCCCAAAAATAAACAACACAAAAAAATCAAGCAGTTCAACCAAAACAGAGGCAGAAGTTCAGGTACATCTGTTGGGGCAAAACATTCAACACATGGATACTGAAAAACGACGCAGTACATTGAAATTCACAAAGCCAAATCATTCTTCACACCAAATGCATTTGTCCACAATATCATAAGTAATAGTGCTGCACCTATAGATACACAAATCACTAAAACATTCTTACAAACAAATCTTTATGGAATTGTTCCAATCATTATCAAACCTAAAAATCTGTACGAAATCAAATCTACAATGAAACTAATGCTTTGGATTCACGGGCCAAAGGACTGGACCTCTTTAGGGAGCTCTGAACGCATGACTTCATTCTTCTCGCTAAAAATCAGAGTATGCATGAACTCAGCCTTCCAGTCATCTGCAGCAACCTCCAAAACAAAGAAAGGTGAAATGATGGTTTAGTAACGGATATCTAAAACCAGAGAAGGAGCGTCTCAGCAAAAACACACAAGAAAAATCAAAGGATGATGAGACAAGAATAAAGACAGAACATACTTCCACATCACCAAAATCTTCAATAATCTCATCGCCATCATACGAAGAGCTGAACTTCATGGCAAAGAAACCACAATCATTACTCTTCTGCTTCGGAACATCAATGAAAGTCGGCCTCTTTGCAATGGTCACCTAGTTAGGCTGCTTGCTCACCTTGTACGCAGCCTTGCCGTACACCACCTCGAGCAACCCAACAAATCTCTTGATCTGCTGGAAATAACAAAATTAGATAAAGTCAAAAACATATTAACCAAAATAGTTAAGTTCAGGTACATAAAAAAGCGACACTTGCATAAGATCCACCTAAACAAAATAGCAGAAGTTCAACTTCTAAATGATAGTCAGTTCAAGCAGTATTACTAAAACAGAGACAACAACATATTTTGTCAACACAAGGCATAATAAACTTTGTGTCAAACAAGAGAATGTGAAAGGAGGTTCAGGCTAAGAAACACTCACGATATTTTGGCAGTCCCCGTGGAATCTCGATCGCGACATTTTCATATTATCGTAAGGAAGTGAATCAAGGATGTTAATGCTCCCACGATATCTATTCACCACGTACACACGGTAGTGCGCCATTGTGCCAATTGGCTTGAATAGAATCAAGAAAACCTGCCAAGAATGAAAGGACCAGTGAACACAAACTATAAAAGCATATGTACTGAAGAACCAACATGAACAAAAACTTCCTGACAAACTTAGCAAAAGGATGCACATGAAATTAAAAAAAGCAAGAGTTATGAAAAACTAACCAGCTTTGTGTTAAGAAGGTCTTCTTCCTTGCGAACAAACATTGGGAGGAGACTAGCAGATTTTTTTGCATCAAACTTTGGAACTGTTGCACCGAAGAAATCATACTCCAGGCAGTACTGTGCATTCACAAAACACAATTAAAACACCTCCCAAATGCCACTACAACAAAACTAAGGCAAAAAGAAGGAGATAGGGGTGCAAAGAACTAAAACCTGTATGAAGTAGGGACTAAGTACAACCCTGTCAGCATTAGTGAATATCTCAGAGGTCTCAAGCTTATCCTTCCACAAATTTATGAGATAATCCATTATGTCTCCTTCCATCTGTGGTCCTTCACCGAAAAGCGTATAAAGGACACGTCTTGTGAGGTCAATCACATTCACAGGGATGGTAAACATGCAGTAGCTTGTCCTGCAGAATACAAAAGGATGGTAAAAAATATATTAGAAGTTCAGATACAACAACAAACAAACTTTCAGACACTATAACTCAAAAGGCAAAGAGGAGACATAAAACAGAAGTTCAGATACTACAACAACGGCAGTTCAGACAATACAACAACAGAAGTTCAGACACTATAACTCCAATGTAAGGGAGAAATGAAGAGAAGCCCACATACTATACAACAACAGAAGTTTCAGACACAGAGTAGCATCTCTGGCAGCAACAAAGTTAAAGAAGAAGAAAACTCACTCAGAATACTTCTCCAGACCATCTTTACTCATCACATATTGTTTCAACTTCCGGGCCTTGGATAGATGAGGGTAACTGTATTTTTTCAGGGGAGCGACATGAGAACGCCACTTCAAAGGCAATCTTGATGCTCTCTTGGAGGAAGTTATGTTCCCAGACTCAACTGCCGGTTTCCTCCTGGTGATGACATCATTCTTCCCACCTCTACCAGCAACAGTACCAGCAGCACATTTAGCATTCTTCGGGTAAGCAATCTTCTCAAAATCATCATCGGACGAAATCACTTCTGCTTCGACTGCATCAACCTTCCTGTAGCAAGGGGTTTTTGGAGTAACACGAATACCACCAGCCTGCTTCCCAACTTGGAAGGAATGAGGGTCCGAGGTCTATCATCTTCTATCAGAGCTGTACTGATTGGTTCCTCCCTAGGCTGGTATTCCTATGACCCGAGGAATGAGTAGTGGTAATCGGTCAACTCCAACGGATCCACTATCAAAGAAAAAAGGAAGAGAAAACATCACCATTCAAATACAACTGAAGTTCAGGAACATCACAATGTGCAGTCCAACTAATAAAGATGACATGGTTACTACTCAAGCTGACCTAAAAAAATTAGTTGCAGTAAAAAACTAAATGAAGTTCAGGCACAACCAGAGGCACAGTTCAAGATAAACCGATGAATTGGGAATCCTTCAACCACAGCTAACAAAACCATAGAAAGGCATCATCTCTAAAGTTCAATTAGAAAAGAAAATGCTCATGTCCATTTAAGCAATGGAAGGACGGAAATTACTGAAACAAAGCACACAAGCAAAATTAAAAAAGATAGAAATGAAGTTCATGTACAAAGAAAATGCTCCTCTCCTTCCGAAACCAGCAGCCCAGCTAGATCTCAAGTAGAAGCCCAAGTTTCAGAGAAAAATATGAAGTTCAGGTAGAATAAAAGATGCAGTGCAGGTAAGCAGTCCAAGTTCCAAATACTTACATCTGTAGTAGCCAAACAGAGCTTGGAAGTCTGTCTCAAACAGATTAGAAGAAGCGATTGTGTACAGCCACGTCTTCCTGATATCCCCGATATTCTCATGGGAATAATTTGCAAGAACCCCGTCATGATACGAATTAACATTCGTAAGCATGAAGAATCCATAGTCGATACTGCCATCAAACAAAGTAAAAGAATAGTGTTAGAACAGAAAAAGAAAGCCAACGAATTAAACACGTTGCAGCTTAAGTACAACTACAGTTAAACAGATGTGATAAAGAGAAAAAGTGGAACTCATACTTGTTTTGCTGCTGGGGGACATCAATCCTATCCAGAGGGAAATTGTCGATGGTAAGAGGACTGAAGGGTGTCTCCCTATCGTTGCTGGCATCCTTCCAAAGCCTCTTGATGTTGTCGGTCATCCACCAAAATAGGCGTACTGCACATTCATCTCCTGGTTCATAGTAGGAATCGAGAAGCTAGAACCTTGAATTCTTCAGGTCAAGGAATATCGACACCCAATGACCGACACCACCCATGGAAGCAGGAATCTCAGGTGGGTCAAAAGTAGGGAAAACAACCCGAAGCATCATAAACACACGAATCATTAAAAACTGAGAATTAATATCAGAACGATACAAAAGAAATAGAAAACAAATATTACCACAGTGGATCGTACTGCAAAACTAATACAGAGGCAAAGAACAAGATATTGCATACCAAATCATGTGCATCCATGCTATCTGGACCACTCGCCATGAAGTACTTCCTCACACGGGAATCAAATTGACCTCTGAAAATCTTGTCCTAAAATAATGCAGACAACACCAACATATGAAAAATACAAAAATGAGACAAACAAGTTTTAACTAAAATGGTAAGGAACAAAACAGAAAATAAATCATTGTATGGTTGACTTACACAAACCCAATACGGCAGGATGAGTTTATCCGATCCCTGGTACTTCGCACGTAGACAGTAGAGTGCACACTCAGCCACATTAGATGTAAGCATTCCGCGAGGACCAAAAGATATTGCGACTTCTTGAACAGAAGCTTCACACTCCTTGTTTCGGAACATAATCATTTCTCTAAACAAAGCGAATAGAAAGTAAAATAAGTTCAGCAGCAGGAACCCAGGAAGTTCATAACACATGTTAGCACAGAAGTTCAGCCATATCACAACAAGCAGTACAGTACAAAAGAGGCCAGAAGTTTAGCACCAGAGAAGTAAAAATAAAGAAGTTCAGGTACATAGAGTTGAGAAGTTCAGGTATGAAACCACAGGCAGTTCACAGGGGGTACATGGATGATGTAAATATTGAGCAGCTGCACTCACCTCTTGGAACGATCATTCCTAAGCCTAGTTACACTGTAATAAAAGTCATCAACCTTCTTTCGGACGACAGCAAGGTCGCTATCTGCTCACCAAAAAGAAAATAGCAATTAACAGCAACACTCCAAAGCACATAGATTGACGACAGTTTCAATTAAGACCAACATTCAAGCACAAACATTCAAAACGTAAGCACATCTCAGCTGCTACATCAGAAAAGATAAAACCACAGCATCATAGACATCACAACCCATACATTACAAACCTCCACCCACATAGAAAACAGGTTCACTTAACATTCTTTACAACCCACACGACAAACAACAAAACCAGAAGTTCAACTTAGACTACACACGCAGTTCACAGGGGATATCATGGACTAAACCAAACAAAAAAGAGGGAAGGGGATGGGGAAAGAAGAGAGAAGCATGCTCCTCTCTTCATGGATCCTTGCCTAGACCAGTGGCAGCACTGGAATGATCAACCTCCTCTCCATAGCTATCGCTTTCGGTATCTTCATCGTCGTCTCCAGTAGACGTTGCAGCGTCGTCGGGAAGGACACCAGCAGTAGCTGGAGCAATTGGAGAATCTGAAACAAGAAAAACATTGGGTTGTGCCTGTACAGCATCAACATCATGTGATGGCTCTGCTGCAGGAGACTTCTTCGGGCTTGCAGCAGCACTACCACCAGTTTCAACAGCAGACTCAACACGATCTTTCTCCAAAATGATGTCTCTAGTTGTCTTGCCCTGCTCAGCATCAGAAACCTCAGCGCCAATGGACGACTGAGGTTCAGTCAGGACCACCCCGTTGGAGCAGCCGGTGCCTGAGACAGACATGTCTGCAACCTTCTCTGGAGGAACACTAACATCATCATTCTGCTGCTGCAAAAAGAAACAGAAAGTCATTACAAAGAGCTGACTGAACCTCATGCACAGGGGCAGCAAGTCCATCTCAGGGGCAACAAGACAAATGGACAAGAAAAAATAGTACCTTCTTTTCACGGCCATGAACCTCATCAACTATTACACCACTAGCGGGAGCAGGTTCATGCACAGGGGCAGCCTCATGCACAGGAGCAGCTTCATGCACAGGTAAAACATCCTCCTCAACCCTAGCATCATCATCAACAGCCTACAAAAAAATCATGTAGAAAACAAATACCTAGTCAACAGAAGTTCAGATTGCATAATCAGAGAAGGTCAGCTACCACAACTGACATATAATGGAAGTCCAAATACAGTAAAAATAGCAGGTCAGATATCAAACTACTCTAAGATACAAAAGGGAACAAAAAAGGGCCAGTCATGGAAGTTCAGGTGCTGTAGCAGTTGAAGTTTTAGGTTATATAAACAGAGAAGGTCACATAGGAACACTAGTGCTAAAAAGAAACAGTTTACGACACATGAAATCAATAACGGTCGCCTATGACTACAAACAGTAATAACTGAAAGCTAACATTAAACATTACTGCAAAGAAATATCAAAAGCCAACATAAACAAACCTTTTTGGTACGCTCCACGTGGCCTCCTTCATGACCCGAACGAACAGAATCCTGCCTCTGAATCTGTCTCACAACAACACTTGCCTCATCTTCAAAAGGCTTGCAACGAGCATCTTGCATTTCCTTGAATAGCCCAACGCTAGTCTGGAGGTGGGAAGTGCTCTGACGAAGCTCTTTAAGAAATTTAGCTTCAATAGATAAGACCCCCTTCGAAGACTCCGCATCAAATTTCCGGGAGGAAGAATCCCATCAATGCGACTAAGACGCTCAGCAGTTGAAGGAACACGAGCCAACTCCCCACAAACAGTTTCAAGAAGACTGTCAATCCTAACCAGAGAAACATTGGTAGCTTCAAACAAATTCTCAGAAGAAACGCCACCTGCAGCACTCACACGGGTAGAAGAGCCTCCTGGATCTACAGGGGGCACCTGTATTAACATCCCGGGAGAATTCAAATATTGGGGAAGTTCCACTCCCTAGGCCGGCAGAGCGAGGCATAGTTAGAACAGGACGTTCAATAACCCTAAAGAACACAACCTCAGCCTGTATCTTCCACTGCATACAAAAACAAAAGTCAACGCATAAGAAAACAAATGAAGGAACATGGGAACAAAAAATATACAAGACAATACCAGAAGTTCAAGTTAAACTACACAGGAAAGAATAATGCATAGAAACACTCACAGGCAGTCTCCCAAACACCTAGTTGGCTGGGTCATCATCACCCTTCGTGACCAAGTCAGCCGCAGCAAGCTCAAGAAGCTTGGCCTGATCCATGAAATTGATGCGAGGGGTCCTCAAGTCAATATTAGGCGTCTTGCCAATGATAAGGCGGTCTAGATACATAAGAAGCGGTGCGATGGCACAGCCTATGACAGCTTTTCCTCTGGTAGTACCTTGCTGATACCTAACAACAGCACTCCGAATATCGTCAACAACCAACTAGCAGTAGTCCATGTCTGCCATGTCCTCAAACACAAGGTTCTCGGCCATTGCTGCCTCCCTGGACACTCGTGTAGACATTCCAGGGATAACCACCTTCATGAAAACAATAAGGTAAAACACCTGCAGAGCAAGATCATCCTTCGTCTCATCCTTCACAAGTTCAGCGAGGATATTCCGAAAATCCTTTGTCTTGATGTCGTCACTCCTAGCATACCCAAGCTTGCCCTTCAAATTCATAACAACATCATCGAAACCATCATTCGAGGGCCTAGGGGGTACGATTACCTTGAGGGAACCCAAAGAGATGGTGAATAGCATCACTTGTAATACGTATAACCTTGTTCACCTCACCCATGTCCAAAATCATGGTTGAAGGGTCAATCCTCGTGTAGATGTTGCCCATCGAAGGACGAGAAATGTTGGAATCAACCTTCAAGTCAAACACACAACCAAAACCAGCATTGATAACCCTCGTCTTGTGCCTAAGTTGTAGCATTTCCGCACACGTCTTGACCTCTTTGAGTGAGCAGCGAACCGTCTTGTTAAAACGTTTCGCCTCACCTCCTCCTTGGCCAACTTCTTCGGGCGCTTTGCCTCCTCTCTTCCTCCTCTCAGGCCGCTGCACAAGCTGATACTGAAAAAAAACATACATTGACAAGGAAAAAAAGGAAGAACAATGAGACACACAACCTTCACCAAAATTCCACTAATGACTACATACACACTACATCTGAGAAGTCCAACTATGTATACATAGGCAGTACAACCATGTATGAACAGAAGTTAACATGCTTTCAAATTGTTGGAAATTTACAAAGCAGAAGTTCAACCATGTATACCAAGGCAGTAATCAAACATGTATATCAGAAGTCCAACTATGTCTACATAGGCAGTACAACCATGTATGACCAGAAGTTAACATGCTTTCAAATTGTTGGAAATTTACAAAGCAGAAGTTCAACCATCTATACCAAGGCAGTAATCAAACATGTATATCAGAAGTCCAACTATATATACATAGGCAGTACAACCATGTTGTTGGGGAACGTAGTAATTTCAAAAAAATTCCTACGCACACACAAGATCATGGTGATGCATAGCAACGAGAGGGGAGAGTGTGATCTACGTACCCTTGTAGACCGACAGCGGAAGCGTTATGACAACGCGGTTGATGTAGTTGTACGTCTTCATTGCCCGATCGATCAAGCACCGAAACTACGGCACCTCCGAGTTCTACCACACGTTCAGCTCGATGACGATCCCCGGACTACGATCCAGCAAAGTGTCGGGGAAGACTTCTATCAGCACGACGGCGTGGTGACGATCTTGATGTTCAACTGTCGCAGGGCTTCGCCTAAGCACCACTACAATATTATCGAGGAGTATGGTGGAAGGGGGCACCGCACACGGCTAAGAAAACGATCACGAGGATCAACTTGTGTGTCTATGGGGTGCCCCCTGCACGCGTATATAAAGGAGTGGAGGAGGGGAGGGCCGGCCCTCTCTATGGCGCGCCCTAGGGGAGTCCTACTCCCACCGGGAGTAGATTCCCCTTTTCCTAGTCCAACTAGGAGTCCTTCCATGTAGTAGGAGTAGGAGACAAGGAAGGGGAAGAGGGAAGAGAAGGAAGGAGGGGGCGCAGCCCCTCCCCCTAGTCCAATTCGGACTAGGCCTTGGGGGGCGCGCGACCTGCCTCTCCCTCTCCCATAAAGCCCAATAAGGCCCATATACTTCTTCCCCCATATTCCCGTAACTCCCCGGTACTCCGAAAAATACCCGAACCACTCGGAACCTTTCCGATGTCTGAATATAGTTGTCCAATATATCGATCTTTACGTCTCGACCATTTCGAGACTCCTCGTCATGTCCCCGATCTCATCCGGGACTCCGAACTCCTTCGGTACATCAAAACTCATAAACTCATAATATAACTGTCATCGAAACCTTAAGCGTGCGGACCCTACGTGTTTGAGAACAATGTAGACCTGACCGAGACACGTCTCCGGTCAATAACCAATAGAGGAACCTGGATGCTCATATTGACTCCTACATATTCTATGAAGATCTTTATTGGTCAGACCGCATAACAACATACATTGTTCCCTTTATCATTGGTATGTTACTTGCCCAAGATTTGATCATCAGTATCTCAATACCTAGTTCAGTCTCGTTACCGGCAAGTCTCTTTACTCATTCCGTAATACATCATCTCGCAACTAACTCATTAGTTGCAATGCTTGCAAGGCTTATGTGATGTGCATTACCGAGAGGGCCCAGAGATACCTCTCCGATAATCGGAGTGACAAATCCTAATCTCGAAATACGCCAACCCAACAGGTACCTTTGGAGACACCCATAGAGCACCTTTATAATCACCCAGTTACGTTGTGACGTTTGGTAGCACACAAAGTGTTCCTCCGGCAAACGGGAGTTGCATAATCTCATAGTCATAGGAACATGTATAAGTCATGAAGAAAGCAATAGCAACATACTAAACGATCGGGTGCTAAGCTAATGGAATGGGTCATGTCAATCACATCATTCTCTTAATGATGTGATCCCATTAATCAAATGACAACACATGTCTATGGTTAGGAAACATAACCATCTTCGATTAATGAGCTAGTCAAGTAGAGGCATACTAGTGATGTTTAGTTTGTCTATGTATTCACACAAGTATTATGTTTCCGGTTAATACAATTCTAGCATGAATAATAAACATTTATCATGATATAAGGAAATAAAATAATAACTTTATTATTGCCTCTAGGGCATATTTCCTTCAGTCTCCCACTTGCACTAGAGTCAATAATCTAGTTCTCATCGCCATGTGATTTAACATCAATAGTTCACATCACCATGCGATCAACACCCATAGTTCACGTCGACATGTGACCAACACCCAAAGGGTTTACTAGAGTCAATAATTTAGTTGACATCGCTATGTGATTAACACCCAAAGAGTACTGAGGTGTGATCATGTTTTGCTTGTGAGAGAATTCACTACAAGGATACCCCCTATAAAGCAACACATGTTCTACAACGTTTTAACTATATGGTGCAAAAATCATGATAGATACGGATATAAACGATGCAGCATATGCGTTATAGGCTTGCACCTCGTGAGACCCTATTGAGTGCAACAGATCTTATATGTCGCCATTTATTGTTGCAAAATATATGTGTTATAAAACTACAAATATACATAATTAAAAATAGAAATTAATTCAGCGAAACAAAGGACACGCCGGTAAACATGGTTAATAATGTGGCGCGAAAATCTGTGCCAACTATCCTAAGACAAACCAAATTGCGCGAAGTAACAAATCTTCCTCTTCTATTCTCGATCCAGATTGATATTGCCCTTCATATACGGATCGATCTAGGTCTGTCCCTCCGAACACGACACAAATCAATCATCCAATCTCCTCACGTTAGGCTTGAAGGCAGACGGAAAGGGGAGCCGCGAAAAGGCGGCGACGGACTGGGGAGCGGCGGCTTTGCGGACAGCATAGAAAGGAGAAGCAGCAAGGCCGCGGTAGGAGGGCTGGAAGTCGTCTGCTAGCGTCCACTGCTCCTCCGGCCGCCACTCCGACCTGCCCGCCATTGGTGTGCTGCTCCTCGAGCCGACCATCTTCTACCTCACCGTGCAGGACGGCAAGACTGACCACCAAGGTAAACCTCCCTCCTTCCCTTCTCCTATCATCTAGTCAACTTATTTGTGGGCACCTGGAGTCATGGCCGTGGGATGTAGGGGGATTTGGTAGATGACGAAGGGGATGGATTTCAGAGCTGTACAGTACCACCTGGGTTATGTTCAGTTGTTTGGACTACCCTCGATGTTAGACCAGTTCCAATAGTCTGTGAAGGGACTACCAACATAAGTTCTATAGTTGTTTGGACCACTCCGTCAGCTCCCGTGGCTGCCAGAATAAGTGCCATAACATTGTTGAAGCTAACCTGACTACCCTGGCTGTATTGTTTTGTTCTATAGTTGCTTTTTGCGTGTAGATTACTACTGGAGTAGTATAGTAACTAAACGTGTTACCGTCTAAGTATTCCACTGATGTTATTTGGGTACTTCTGACTAGATTATAGATTTTTTTTAGAAACATCTCTATTGCTCTGCTCTTTCTAGAACTTCAACTTTGACGTAACTGAATCTGTTATTTTAGAACACCATTGGTGTTAATTGGGTACTGTCTTCTCGGAAGTGCAGTCGACTTTAGATTTCGATTGTATTGATTTTTTGAACAACTGGAGAAATGATTCACATGATTTTTCAAGGAAAATGTCGAGTATAGATGCCAATGATATGGCTTGTGTATAGTTTACGTTGATCTTTTTTCTCCACATTTTAAGCTTGTTGTTCCAGTTCACAACTACATTCTGCTAGGCAATGGTTTGCCCGCTTCAAGACTCATGTTTGTTTCCTAATCAGATACTACAAACTATGAAAGTGCCAGTTTGTTTTCTAGTTGCGCTTTGAGTGCAGATTACTGAAGAACGTGTCCACTCTGTTTGTTTCTAATCTCTTATCTTTTTTTAGGGATTTTCTAGCCTATATTGATCTGCTCTCTCCAGAACTTGATGTTCCAACTCCCAATCGCAGTCTGTTAGCCTAGCACTGAAAATGGACGTTGGCTAATGATTTATCGGTGCTTTATTGATGTCAGAGAAACAATGACTTAGATCATGCTATTTCATTGACAGTAGTGACTTATGCCTAATGGATTAACAAGTGTTACTCTGAATTGGCTAACATAGGCATCGCTACATGATCATGTCAGTTTGTTAGCTGCCTTTTGAGATGGAATTGCTGTTGTAACTACATCTGATCTGTGCTTGCATCATTGATGTTATTTGGACACTTGTATGTCATATGTTTAGATTTTTTTTCTTTTAGTGAATTGTTAGATTAAAAGGATTCAGATTATACAATATGGTCTTTGGGACTAACTGGAACTTTTGCAGCTGCTGCTAGTGTTGTATCATGGTGAAAATTCAGTTGGTCAACAATTGAATTGGACTATTTGACTTGCTAGCTGCTCTCGTACAAGAGGTAAATGCTAGTTATACTATTTATTGCTTGTGATGTACCATGTGTTCACCGATTTTGCGTACTTGTACTATGTGCTCACAAATTTACTATCATTCTGTGTTGTTGGATGTCAAGTTCACATTGTTAGGAAATAGTGTACAATATGGTTGCCTTTTCTTTGAACCAAAGATATATTAAGATGATTTCACTAGTTTTGTAGCCAAAATAACTTGCAATCATGTTTGCCGATAACATGCAGTTTATGAACTGGAAACAAGTATACATTTCTTATATATTGTTGAAAAATGATATAATTTTGAATTTCTGTTGTACAAGGATTGGAACTTAAATCCCAAATCAGATATTTACAAGCTAAGCTTTTGCAATTACTTCATTGTTACAACTGTAGTAATATTTGTTATTTTTATGCGGTGTGCAATGGATTTAGAATCCACCAAATTACTATTCGATTTCCAAGAGAAAGTACACAATACTCAGCTGGTGTAGATGAATTTCTTTTATGTGTCTGACAATTTCTGTTTGGTGGTTGAAGGAATTGCAGCTGCAACAGTTGATACCTGGAAAAACCGATCTTGCTCGTTACTCATCAGTTCCTAGGTCCCAGGGGACACAGGTCTTTTGTCATATTTCCATGTATCAGAAGGGTCGGATCTTGGAATTCCTGCCCTTACTTCAGAGACAGAAACTGCAGTTAAACTGTTTTCTGTTGGGCACACTTATTCATCATGCTGTTTCTGAACTGCTTATGTGTCATGGTTTGTGGAAGAGAGGCAGCTCTCTGCTCGATCTAGTTTTCTTCTGTTAGTGTTCTCCTTAACACCTGAATATGAAACAGTAACGAGATTCAGAGAAAATATATCGTGATAAATAGCATAGAAGTGTTAAATAGGCTGGTTCCGTGAACTCGATCAATAGGTAGGTGTCACGCGCAAGACCAGACAGCCTCGCTGTTGTGTCTGGTTGGAGGCGGCACCTCCCTGGTTGCCTATTTTCTTTTCTCCCTTCGGTTTAAGCAAAAATAAATAAACAGACATAAATTGAAATAAAAAGCAAAATTAAGAGTACTGGACTTCAATCGTAGACATAATATTTTTCAGCGGCAGGGAAATATTATGAGGTCACAAATAATGAGGCATGACCGAAAATAAGAACAAATTTATACCTTTTTAATATAATGCATTAATGGTATTAATGAGAGTTCACTGGGGGGGATTTAAAATCGTACGGATGCGGGAGCGGCGACTGCAAAGGCGCTCCCATGCCCGCGCGCCCGTCGCTTGTGGCCTTGCCGTCATGATGGAGTTCGTCGCTGCCGCGCCTGCCTGCGGGGCTGCTCGGCTGGGTGGGCCGGCCCATGTGTCCCTAGAGGATGCGCCGATTCCCTATCGGCCGCCGCCCGCCCATGTGCCCCTGGCGGGATGCTCGCCTGCTCCCGCACCCGTGAGGAGACGATGTGCATCAACTGTGGATGCACCGGGCACTTCCGGTTGGAGTGTATCGCCCCGTAGGTGCCCCTCCACCCTTGCGTACTTGGGGTACGGGGTGCCTGATGGGGCGTTCTACGACGTGGACGCGACCCTGGAGGATAGGCGTGTTTGGCCTGACTTGGTGTCGATCTCTGTCATCCCTTGCCAGGAGTGGCCGTCGTCCTTGGCGGTGACTGCCGAGGTCATCAAGGCCGAGCTGTCAGCACACATTGGCGATTACAAAGACAACGTCTTCTCGTGGGAGGTCACCGAGATGGCACCGATGGTCTTCTCGGTGCCCTTCCTCTCGGTGGAGATGCTCAACGTTTGAACCCGAGACAGCGTCAAGTGTCCTATCGACAAGTTCAAGATCTCTATTCAGAAGGCCGTGGTGAAGCCGGACCCGGTGCCTCCTCTTGAGCAGGTGTGGTTGTTCATCTATGAGCTCCCAGAATGGGGCAAGCAGGAACACATCCTCAAGGCCATGTCGAAGCCGATTGGTAAGCTGTTGATGATCCATATGGACTCCTTGGTTGGAGATGGCCCAGCTCGCGTAGAGGTCCTTTGTCTCCTTGGTGGGAGATGGCTTGATGGGGCGTTCTATTAGGTGGCTTTCCCCCCCCCCCTTTCTTTTTTTTTGACATGATTGTGCTGCTGCCCGAGCCATCCTTGTGGTTGCAATTGTGTTGGATGTTTGTATGGATTGTTGTTTTATATCTATAAAGCAAGGCAGAAGCCTATTTTGAGATGGTATTAATGAGAAATAATGTTTTTTTGCGTGCGTCTGGACTCGTGCTAATGTATGCGATCCAACCAAACCGCTCTCCCATGTAAACTGATCTCGAAACAGCGCCAACGCACCGATCCAATCAACCATTCCAGAGGATGCGAGGAGTTACATCGACAGTTCGAGCTCCCTCTGTGATTGCCGTTTGGCGCTGCCCTCATTGACTCCCCGCTGCCATCACTGCCATGTCGTTGCCCGGATCATCGTGAAGCAGAAGCCCCACCTGGCGCTTGATAACACATGCAGATGCCTTGTGCATTACCTGGGACGCAGCGGCCGAACAACGTCACCGTTGTGCGACGGCGGCCGAGTTAGCAGAGCGGCGCAGCGCATAGCACCGTACCGTGTTCGCGATGTCGGACATCCCGCTAAACTGGGTCCTCGCAACCGCCGCATTGGCGGAGGCCTATGCCATCTACTGGTCCAAGACCACCGCGGAGATGTCCGAGCGGAGCCAGCGCCGCCTCAAGGGGAGGGCAGGCGGAACGGGGTGGCGTCCTCGACCAACGCTGCCGTGCGCGCGACGGTGTAATTTATGACAAATATATGTACAAGTGCGTGTCACTGGCGAGATGATAATAACAAATAATATAACTTATTTCTCTTCAAATCTTTACTCCCTCATTTTCTTTTTTGGTTTTTTTGAGAAATATTTTCTTTTTTGTTTTCACACCAAATTTTCCCTTTTCCCTTCCCTGTCTCCCGCCAATAGCGACTAATTCTAGTCAAAAGAAATTAAGCTCGCGCTCTTGATTACCATGGCCCCACTTGTCATACTAATCAACGACGGAGACTAACATCAGGTCTCGTGAGGAGTTAACCGCGCCACAAAAATAGGAAACCTCCCGCGCCTCCCCCATATCAACACAGATCCCTTCCTCATCCTGTACGAAGGATCCCTCTCTTGAGCAGATTGACGGCAAAGGAGGCATTTCTTGTTCAGCATCTGGGACGGAAAGCATATCAATCCCCACCCCTGATTTCGTAGAAACAACGGGTAAATACTACTCGTAAGATTTGAAGATTTTGCCTCCACCCCCCTTTTTCTTGAGATCTGACCCTTCAAAGCTTTCTAATTACTCTTCTCTTGAGTGAATTTGATAGTGCACACCAAGTGTATGATAGTTGTCCTCTGTTATTTGTTTAGATTATAATTTTGGGGACCCTTCAGATAGATGGGTTGTTTCTGATTCTTCCTATACTTCTAATATAAGGTTACACTTTACATATACTTGATTGAAATTAGCATTTTAGAGGTTATTCATTAGTATTTACAAAACTGTAGTAATTTCTCTGCCTGAGCTGAGGTCTGTTAGTTGTTCATTACCTGCGGTTGTAGTACTTGAACACCTGCTTCTTTCATCAGCCTTTCCAAAAATCTCACAACAGAAAGATGCAGATCCTGAAAAGAAGTATCCTCATAGGGCTCACCTGTTCGTCCATACGCACAAGCCGAAAACTTGCAAGAACAAAATCACTAATGTTCATGTGGTATATTTACAACTCTCAACCATTCATTTTTGAATTTGATATTATATATATTCTTCTTATTTACATTCTTTATGTATTTAGGAAGAGTTGAAGGATATTATGGGGAAAACCCCCGAATTAGCAGATAACAGTCATGGAAAGATTGCATGGATAGGAGATGCGTTAAACAGAGTATTAGGAGATGACAAGCCTGGTCATGTACATGGTTTGGGACTAGTTCCATACCCGGAAAAACTTTTTGATGTTTCTACTTCACGTATATTCCAGAATACACATTTTACTTCGGTGGAGGACACATCAAATGAAGATATGCTAGCATTTAGAGTTGATCTGGAAAAGTTACACCAAGATAAGAAAAAATCAAGATGCTAAAATTATGGAACTACAGGAGCAGATGAGAAGAATGGAAAGACAACCAAATCAGGTAAATTTCTATGAACTGTAACCTTCATTTAGTTTGTGGACTAACCTTTCTGTATTTATATCATAGGAAGTTTCACATCCAATGGCTACAATTGGGCTTGAACCTTTGGTTGATGGACATAACTCAAATAGAAAAGTTTGTATCTTGTCAAAGTACTAAATAAAATCCTAAAATTTCACTCTAGAAATTATGTCTCAACTAATATTTATGTTATGCTATATGTAGAGGGTGCTTGCTCCTCCCATTGATGGACTCCGACGTGTTAAAACATGACCAAGTGATTTACAGAACAAGCAAAGTGGTTCAAATGGTGCAGATTTGCAAACATCAAACAAAAATTCTCTTTCAGATAAGGTTTGTGTACTTCAATACTCTTTGGAACCTGTCATTGCTGACTTTTAAGTTGTTACCCTTGCACTTTTTGCAATTGCAAGTACAATACTCAAAAGTTGATTCGTACCATTTTATCCTAGAAGAAACAAACTATGGTTCATAGTGGTGGCAGTGCACGACAACTAGAAAAATATTCTGCTGCACCCAAGGTATCATCGATCTCATATCCAAAATTATGATCAAACTATATTGCTCCCATGTTTATGTGGTTACTTCTTGCTATCAGAATGTTATCCAGAACCAAGAAACTTCTGATCATAATTTTAGTGCATGGCAAGGGGAAATAAATTCTGCCACACAAAATGTATATTTCCATTACCATATACAATATTTTTCAAAAAATATTGTTTCCGATGGTTATGTATCTACTGGTCGTCTTGCTATCAGAACGTTGTTCAGAACAAAGAAACTTTTCTTGAGCATGTCAGTGCGTGAAGGAAATATGCCCTAGAGGCAATAATAAAGTTATTATTTATTTCCTTATTTCATGATAAATGTTTATTATTCATGCTAGAATTGTATTAACCGGAAACATAATACATGTGTGAATACATAGACAAACAGAGTGTCACTAGTATGCCTCTACTTGACTAGCTCGTTAATCAAAGATGGTTATGTTTCCTAACCATGCACAAAGAGTTGTCATTTGATTAACGGGATCACATCATTAGTTGAATGATCTGATTGACATGACCCATTCCACTAGCTTAGCACCCGATCGTTTAGTATGTTGCTATTGCTTTCTTCATGACTTATACATGTTCCTATGACTATGAGATTATGCAACTCCCGTTTGCTGGAGGAACACTTTGTGTGCTACCAAACGTAACAACGTAACTGGGTGATTATAAAGGTGCTCTACAGGTGTCTCCAAAGGTACATGTTGGGTTGACATATTTCGAGATTAGGATTTGTCACTCCGATCGTCGGAGAGGTATCTCTGGGCCCTCTCGGTAATGCACATCACTTAAGCCTTGCAAGCCTTGCAAGCATTGCAACTAATGAGTTAGTTGCGGGATGATGTATTACGGAACGAGTAAAGAGACTTGCCGGTAACGAGATTGAACTAGGTATTGGATACCGACGATCGAATCTCGGGCAAGTAACATGCCAATGACAAAGGGAACAACGTATGTTGTTATGCGATCTGACCGATAAAGATCTTCGTAGAATATGTAGGAGCCAATATGGGCATCCAGGTCCCGGTATTGGTTATTGACCGGAGACGTGTCTCGGTCATGTCTACATTGTTCTCGAACCGTAGGGTCCGCACGCTTAAAGTTACGATGACAGTTATTATGAGTTTATACATTTTGATGTACCGAAGGTAGTTCGGAGTCCCGGATGTGATCACGGACATGACGAGGAGTCTCAAAATGATCGAGACATAAAGATCGATATATTGGAAGCCTATATTTGGACATCGGAATCGTTCCGGGTGAAATCGGCATTTTACAGGAGTACCGAGGGGTTACTGGAACCGACCGGGGGGTTAATGGGCCTTCATGGGCCATAAGGAAGAACAGAGGGGCCGGCCCGGGCAGGCCGCGCGCCCCCTCCCCCCCTAGTCCGAATAGGACAAGGAAGGGGGGGCGGCGCCCCCCTTTCCTCTTCTCCTTCCCCCTTTCCTTCTCCAACAAGGCAAGAGAGGGGGGAGTCCTACTCCAGTAGAAGTAGGACTCCTCCAGGCGCACCCCTTGGGGCCGGCCGCACCTTCCCCTCCCTCCTTTATATACGGGGGCAGGGGGGCACCCGGCCTAGAACACACAAGTTGATCATCGTGATCGTTCCTTAGCCGTGTGCGGTGCCCCCCTCCACCATATTCCACCTTGGTCATATTGTTGTAGTGCTTAGGCGAAGCCCTACGACGATAGAACATCAAGATCGTCACCACGCCGTTGTGCTGACGGAACTCATCCCCGAAGCTTTGCTGGATCGGAGCCCGGGGAGCGTCATCAAACTGTACGTGTGCTAAGAACTCGGAGGTGCCGGAGTAACGGTGCTTGGATCGGTTGGATCGGGAAGACGAACGACTACTTCCTCTACATTGCGTCAACGCTTCCGCTTCGGTCTACGAGGGTACATAGACAACACTCTCCCCTCTCGTTGCTATGCATCACCATGATCTTGCGTGTGCGTAGGAAATTTTTTGAAATTACTACGTTCCCCAACAGTGGTATCAGAGCCTAGGTTTTATGGTTTGATGTTATATGTACGAGTAGAACACAAGTGAGTTGTGGGCGATATAAGTCATACTGCCTACCAGCATGTCATACTTTGGTTCGGCGGTATTGTTGGATGAAGCGGCCCGGACCGAAATTACGCGTACGCTTACGCGAGACCGGTTCTCCCGACGTGCTTTGCACATAGGTGGCTTGCGGGTGACTGTTTCTCCAACTTTAGTTGAACCGAGTGTGGCTACGCCCGGTCCTTGCGAAGGTTAAAACGGCATCAACTTGACAAACTATCGTTGTGGTTTTGATGCGTAGGTAAGATTGGTTCTTGCTTAAGCCCGTAGCAGCCACGTAAAACTTGCAACAAACAAAGTAGAGGATGTCTAACTTGTTTTTGCAGGGCATGTTGTGATGTGATATGGTCAAGACATGATGCTAAATTTTATTGTATGAGATGATCATGTTTTGTAACTGAGTTATCGGCAACTGGCAGGAGCCATATGGTTTTCGCTTTATTGTATGCAATGCAATCGCCCTGTAATGCTTTGCTTTATCACTAAGTGGTAGCAATAGTCGTAGAAGCATAAGATTGGCGAGACGACAACGATGCTACGATGGAGATCAAGGTGTCGCGCCGGTGACGATGGTGATCATGACGGTGCTTCGGAGATGGAGATCACAAGCACAAGATGATGATGGCCATATCATATCACTTATATTGATTGCATATGATGTTTATCTTTTATGCATCTTGTCTTGCTTTGATTGGCGGTAGCATTATAAGATGATCTCTCACTAAATTATCAAGAAGTGTTCTCCCTGAGTATGCACCGTTGCCAAAGTTCGTCGTGCCCAGACACCACGTGATGATCGGGTGTGATAAGCTCTACGTCCATCTACAACAGGTGCAAGCCAGTTTTGCACACGCAGAATACTCAGGTTAAACTTGACGAGCCTAGCATATGCAGATATGGCCTGGTAACACGGAGACCGAAAGGTCGAGCGTGAATCATATAGTAGATATGATCAACATAATGATGTTCACCATTGAAAACTAATCCATTTCACGTGATGATCGGTTATGGTTTAGTTGATTTAGATCACGTGATCACTTAGAGGATTAGAGCGATGTCTATCTAAGTGGGAGTTCTTAAGTCATATGATTAATTGAACTTAAATTTATCATGAACTTAGTCCTGGTAGTATTAGCATATCTATGTTGTAGATCAATAGCTCGCGTTGTTGCTTTCATATGTTTATTTTGATATGTTCCTAGAGAAAATTGTGTTGAAAGATGATAGTAGCAATGATGCGCATTGGATCCGTGATCTGAGGTTTATCCTCGTTGCTGCACAGAAGAATTATGTCCTTGATGCACCGCTAGGTGACAGACCTATTGCAGGAGCAGATGCAGACGTTATGAACGTTTGGCTAGCTCAATATGATGACTACTTGGTAGTTTAAGTGCACCATGCTTAACGGCTTAGAATCGGGACTTCAAAGACGTTTTGAACGTCATGGACCATACGAGATGTTCCAGGAGTTGAAGTTAATATTTCAAGCAAATACCTGAGTTGAGAGATATGAAGTCTCCAACAATTTCAATAGCTAAAAGATGGAGGAGAATCGCTCAACTAGTGAGCATGTGCTCAGATTGTCTGGGTACTACAATCGCTTGAATCAAGTGGGAGTTAATCTTCCAGATAAGATAATGATTGACAGAATTCTCTAGTCACCATCACCAAGTTAGTAAAACTTCGTGATGAACTATAGTATGCAAGGGATAACGGAAACGATTCCCAAGCTCTTCGTGATGCTAAAATCGACGAAGGTAGAAATCAAGAAAAACATCAAGTGTTGATGGTAGACAAGACCACTAGTTTCAAGAAAAGGGCAAAAGGAAGAAGGGGAACTTCAAGAAGAACGGCAAGCAAGTTGCTGCTCAAGTGAAGAAACCCAAGTTTGGTCCTAAGCCTGAGACTAAGTGCTTCTACTGCAAACGGACTGGTCACTGTAAGCGGAACTACCCCAAGTGATTGGCGGATAAGAAGGATGGCAAAGTGAACAAAGGTATATTTGATATACAGATTATTGATGTGTATTTTACTAGTGTAAATAGCAACCCCTCGGTATTTCATACTGGTTCAGTTGCTAAGATTAGTAACTCGAAACGGGAGTTGCAGAATAAACAGAGACTAGTTAAGGGTGAAGTGACGATGTGTATTGGAAGTGGTTCCAAGATTGATATGATCATCATCGCACACTCCCTATACTTTCGGGATTAGTGTTGAAACTAAATAAGTGTTATTTGGTGTTTGCGTTGAGCATGTATATGATTTGATCATGTTTATTGCAATACGATTATTCATTTAAGTTAGAGAACAATTGTTGTTCTGTTTACATGAATAAAACCATCTATGGTCATACACACCAACGAAAATGGTTTGTTGGATCTCGATTGTAATGATACACATATTCATAATATTGAAGCCAAAAGATGCAAAGTTAATAATGATAGTGCAACTTGTTTGTGGCACTGCCGTTTAGGTCATATTGGTGTAAAGCGCATGAAGAAACTCCATACTGATGGACTTTTGGAACCACTTGATTATGAATCACTTGGTACTTGCGAACCATGCCTCATGGGCAAGATGACTAAGACTCCGTTCTCCGGAACAATGGAGCGAGCAACAAACTTGATTGGAAATAATACATACTGATGTATGCAGTCCAATGAGTGTTGATGCTCGCGGCGGGTATCGTTATTTTCTGACCTTCACAAATAATTTTAGCAGATATGAGTATATCTACTTGATGAAACATAAGTCTGAAACATTTGAAAAGTTCAAAGAATTTCAGAGTGAAATGGAAAATCATCATGACAAGAAAATAAGGTTTCTACGATCTGATCGCGGAGACAAATATTTGAGTTACGAGTTTGGTCTTCAATTAAAACAATGTGGAATAGTTTCACAAATTCGTGCCACCTGGAGCACCACAGCATAATGGTGTGTCCGAACGTCATAGCCGTACTTTATTAGATATAGTGCAAATCTATGATGTTTCTTACCGATTTACCACTATCATTTTTGAGGTTATGCGTTAAAGACAACTGCATTCACGTTAAAAAGGGGCACCATCTAAGTCCGTTGAGACGACACAATCTGAACTGTGGTTTGGCAAGAAACCAAAGTT
The DNA here is from genome assembly GCA_034509565.1 of Triticum monococcum. Classification (NCBI taxonomy): domain Eukaryota; kingdom Viridiplantae; phylum Streptophyta; class Magnoliopsida; order Poales; family Poaceae; genus Triticum; species Triticum monococcum. The sequence goes on along the minus strand of CM067842.1, from coordinate 231,274,867 downwards.
GTCGTTTCTTAAAGTTTTGGGATTGTGATGCTTATATGAAAAGGTTTCATCCTGATAAGCTCGAACCCAAATCGGAGAAATGTGTCTTCATAGGATACCCAAAGGAGACTATTGGGTACACCTTCTATCACAGATCCGAAGGCAAGACATTCGTTGCTAAGAATGGATCCTTTCTAGAGAAGGAGTTTCTCTCGAAAGAAGTGAGTGGGAGGAAAGTAGAACTTGATGAGGTAACTGTACCTGCTCCCTTATTGGAAAGTAGTTCATCACATAAATCGGTTTCTGCGACACCTACACCAATTGGTGAGGAATTTAATGATGACCATGAAATTTCAGATCAAGTTACTACTGAGCCTCGTAGGTCAACCAGAGTAAGATCCGCACCAGAGTGGTACGGTAATCCTGTTCTGGAAATCATGCTACTAGATCATGATGAACCTACGAACTATGAAGAAGCGATGGTGAGCCCAGATTCCGCGAAATGGCTTGAAGCCATGAAATCTGAGATGGGATCCATGTATGAAAACAAAGTATGGACTTTGGTTGACTTGCCCGATGATCGGCAAGCAATTGAGAATAAATGGATCTTCAAGAAGAAGACTGACGCTGACGGTAATATTACTGTCTACAAAGCTCGACTTGTCGCAAAAGGTTTTCGACAAGTTCAAGGGGTTGACTACGATGAGACCTTCTCACCCGTAGCGATGCTTAAGTCTGTCTGAATCATGTTAGCAATTGCCGCATTTTATGATTATGAAATTTGGCAGATGGATGTCAAAACTGCATTCCTGAATGGATTTCTGGAAGAAGAGTTGTATATGATGCAACCGGAAGGTTTTGTCGATCCAAAGGGTGCTAACAAAGTGCGCAAGCTCCAGCGATCCATTTATGGACTGGTGCAAGCCTCTCGGAGTTGGAATAAACACTTTGATAGTGTGATCAAAGCATATAGTTTTATACAAACTTGCGGTGAAGCCTGTATTTACAAGAAAGTGAGTGGGAGCACTACAACATTTCTGATAAGTATATGTGAATGACATATTGTTGATCGAAAATAATGTAGAATTATTCTGTAAAGCATAAAGGAGTGTTTGAAAGGAGTTTTTCAAAGAAAGATTTCAGTAAAGCTGCTTACATATTGAGCTTCGAGATCTATAGAGATAGATCAAGACGCTTGATAAGTTTTTTCAATAAGTACATACCTTGACAAGATTTTGAAGTAGTTCAAAATGGAGCAGTCAAAGAAAGAGTTCTTGCCTGTATTACAAGGTGTGAAGTTGAGTAAGACTCAAAGCCCGACCACGGCAGAAGATAGAAAGAGAATGAAAGTCATTCCCTATGCCTTGGCCATAGGTTCTATAAAGTATGTCATGATGTGCACCAGATCTATTGTATATCCTGCACTGATTTTGGCAAGGGAGTATAATAGTGATCTGGGAGTAGATCACTAGACAGCGGTCAAAATTATCCTTAGTGAAATAAGGATATGTTTCTCGATTATGGATGTGACAAAAAGGTTCGTCGTAAAGGGTTACGTCGATGCAAATTTTGACACTGATCTAGATGACTCTAAGTCTCAATCTGGATACATATTGAAAGTGGGGGCAATTAGCTAAGAGTAGCTCCGTGTAGAGCATTGTTGACATAGAAATTTGCAAAATACATACGGATCTGAATATGGCAGACCCGTTGACTAAACTTCTCTCACAAGCAAAACATGATCACACCTTAGTACTCTTTGGGTGTTAATCACATAAGCGATGTGAACTAGATTACTGAATCTAGTAAACTCTTTGGGTGTTGGTCACACGGCGATGTGAACTATGGGTGTTAATCACATAATGATGTGAACTATCGATGTTAATCACATGGTGATGTGATCTAGATTATTGACTCTAGTGCAAGTGGGAGACTGAAGGAAATATGCCCTAGAGGCAATAATAAAGTTATTATTTATTTCCTTATTTCATGATAAATGTTTATTATTCATGCTAGAATTGTATTAACCGGAAACATAATACATGTGTGAATACATAGACAAACAGAGTGTCACTAGTATGCCTCTACTTGACTAGCTCGTTAATCAAAGATGGTTATGTTTCCTAACCATGCACAAAGAGTTGTCATTTGATTAACGGGATCACATCATTGTTGAATGATCTGATTGACATGACCCATTCCACTAGCTTAGCACCTGATCGTTTAGTATGTTGCTATTGCTTTCTTCATGACTTATACATGTTCCTATGACTATGAGATTATGCAACTCCCGTTTGCCGGAGGAACACTTTGTGTGCTACCAAACGTCACAACGTAACTGGGTGATTATAAAGGTGCTCTACCGGTGTCTCCAAAGGTACATGTTGGGTTGACGTGTTTCAAGATTAGGATTTGTCACTCCGATCATCGGAGAGGTATCTCTGCGCCCTCTCGGTAATGCACATCACTTAAGCCTTGCAAGCATTGCAACTAATGAGTTAGTTGCGGGATGATGTATTACGGAACGAGTAAAGAGACTTGTCGGTGACAAGATTGAACTAGGTATTGGATACCGACGATCGAATCTCGGGCAAGTAACATGCCGATGACAAAGGGAACAACGTATGTTGTTATGCGGTCTGACCGATAAAGATCTTCGTAGAATATGTAGGAGCCAATATGGGCATCCAGGTCCCGCTATTGGTTATTGACCGGAGACGTGTCTCGGTCATGTCTACATTATTCTCGAACCGTAGGGTCCGCACGCTTAAAGTTATGATGACAGTTATTATGAGTTTATACATTTTGATGTACCGAAGGTAGTTCGGAGTCCCGGATGTGATCATGGACATGACGAGGAGTCTCAAAATGATCGAGACATAAAGATCGATATATTGGAAGCCTATATTTGGACATCGGAATTGTTCCGGGTGAAATCGGCATTTTACAGGAGTACCGAGGGGTTACCGGAACCCCCAGGGGGTTAATGGGCCTTCATGGGCCATAAGGGAGAAGAGAGGGGCCGGTCAGGGCAGGCTACGCGCCCCCTCCCCCCCTAGTCCAAATAGGACAAGGAAGGGGGGGCGGCGCCCCCCTTTCCTCTTCTCCTTCCCCCTTTCCTTCTCCAACAAGGCAAGAGAGGGGGGAGTCCTACTCCCAGTAGGAGTAGGACTCCTCCAGGTGCACCCCTTGGGGCCGGCCGCACCTTCCCCTCCCTCATTTATATACAAGGGCAGGGGGGCACCCTAGAACACACAAGTTGATCATCGTGATCGTTCCTTAGCCGTGTGCGGTGCCCCCCTCCACCATATTCCACCTCAGTCATATTGTTGTAGTGCTTAGGCGAAGCCCTGCGACGGTAGAACATCAAGATCGTCACCACGCCGTTGTGCTGATGGAACTCATCCCCGAAGCTTTGCTGGATCGGAGCCCGGGGAGCGTCATCGAGCTGTACGTGTGCTAAGAACTCGGAGGTGTCGGAGTAACGGTGCTTGGATCGGTCGGATCGGGAAGACGTACGACTACTTCCTCTATGTTGCGTCAACGCTTCCGCTTCGGTCTACGAGGGCACGTAGACAACACTCTCCCCTCTCGTTGCTATGCATCACCATGATCTTGCGTGTGCGTAGGAAATTTTTTGAAATTACTACGTTCCCCAACAGTGCATGTCAGGGAGAAAAAACTTCTGCTTCAAACAAGCTGGTATCTTTTCATAATCGCATACAAATTTGTGTTCGAACTATGGTGTTAGCTGTTTATTACTTCTTCTTTGGATGATGTTCCTCCTAGAATAACCGCTATTAGACTATTCTCCAGCCCAAAAAAAACAACAAAAGGTGCTAATGCAAGAAGTAAGAGTTCTCAAAGTGTTTCCCTGAGTTGGTTGGGTGCCAATGAACTACCTGTAAGAGTACTCATCCATTTCATATGCTCCCCTGTTTTTTCTGTTTTGTCATATGGTAACTTTGGTTTTCTCTAACAAGTAGGAACTAAAGTATTCTTGAAGAGCCTAAAAAATATAATAGGGACATAGCTCTTGCTACAATTGTAAGTTGTGATCCAAAATTAAACTTGATGGTGCTGAAATTGGAAATGAATTCTGGGCGGTGCATGTTGATATGGCACTTGAGAAAACTAAAAATTCGGTACGGAGTCGCAAAAACTGCAATACTCTCGGTAATGCTGAAAAAACAAAGATTGCACGGCCTTCAACCTTAATACGTTACTAATCATGCCTCTATTAGTACTTGCATCATGTCAATGCATTGCATGTTAACAATTCATTTTATTTTCTTGTTTGTAGATTCAAAAGATAAATGGATGAGTATATGGGGTGTGTGGCAACTCAACTACAAAGAAAGATGTCGATGGTCCGTTTCATGATGATGATGATGATGATGGATGGATGCTATCAGTTTTAGTTATGTCGTAGGGATGATGTTCTAGTTGGATGTTATTCCTCGGTTAAGTTTTAATTAAGTTGTAGGGATGTTGATGGATGCTTTCATTTAAGTTTCAGTGTCGGAAACTAGTTAGATTATGCATCACATTTGGATGATGTTCTCCTATAATAACCACTATTGTAATCCAACAATTTTATCTAATATATGATTTCTTTGTCTCGTCAGTATATTCTCTTGTTTTTCCTTCACTTCAAATACATAATTATCACCTTTACATGGAGCATTACTTTAATTGCTAGCAATAATAATAATAATAATATATTTGCCAACACTTGGAGTGTTGGAAATACTTCGTTGCCAAGCAATGGGATTTTGATTCTTGTACATTAAACACCAACGTATAAAAGTGGTGTAGAAGTCCGTTTTAACTGTTGTAGTCTTGCAACGGTCCTTTTACCAACGGCAATATAAGCGTTGCGTTATGCGCTAGCAACACTGGATAAGGCTACGCATCCCAAACCGTTGGTAAAGACACTGGCAACGCATATATGGACTTTTAGATACGGAAAAATGCGTTGCTATAGGAGGGGAGCTGTTGTAGTGATTTTAGTCAACGGGTCTGCCACATTCAGATCCGTAAGTATTTTGCAATTTTCCATGTCAACAATGCTCTGCACGGAGCTACTCTAGCTAATTGCCCCCACTTTCAATATGTATCTAGATCGAGACTTAGAGTCATTCAGATCTGTGTCAAAACTTGCATCGACGTAACTTTTTACGACGTATGCTTTGTTACCTCCATAATCGAGAAATATTTCCTTATTCCACTAAGGATAATTTTGACCGCTGTCCAATGATCTATTCTTAGATCACTATTGTACTCCCTTGCTTAACACAGTGTAGGGTATACAATAGATCTGGTACACAGCATGGCATACTTTATAGAACCTATGGCTGAGGCATAGGGAATGACTTCCATTCTCTTTCTATCTTCTGTCGTGGTCGGGCTTTGAGTCTTACTCAATTTCACACCTTGTAACACAGCCAAGAACTTCTTTCTTTGACTGTTCCATTTTGAACTACTTCAAAAACTTGTCAAGGTATGTACTCATTGAAAATACTTATCAAGCGTCTTGATCTATCTCTATAGATCTTGATGCTTAATATGTAAGCAACTTCCCCGAGGTCTTTCTTTGAAAAACTCCTTTCAAATATTCCTTTATGCTTTCCAGAAAATTATACATTATTTCCGATCAACAATATGTCGTTCACATATACTTATCAGAAATGTTGTAGTGCTCCCACTCACTTTCTTGTAAATACAGGCTTCACCGCAAGTCTGTATAAAACTATATGCTTTGATCAACTTATCAAAGCGTATATTCCAACTCCGAGATGCTTGCACCAGTCCATAGATGGACCTCTGGAGCTTGCATATTTTGTTAGCACCTTTAGGATTGACAAAACCTTCTGGTTGTATCATATACAACTCTTCTTTAATAAATCCATTAAGGAATGCAGTTTCGTTTATCCATTTGCCAGATTTCATAAAATGCGGCAATTGCTAACATGATTCGGACAGACTTAAGCATAGATACGAGTGAGAAACTCTCATCATAGTTAACATCTTGAACTTGTCGAAAACCTTTTGCGACAATTCTAGCTTTGTAGATAGTAACAGTACTATCAGCGTCCGTCTCCCTCTTGAAGATCCATTTATTCTTAATGGCTTGCCGATCATCGAGCAAGTCCACCAAAGTCCACACTTTGTTCTCATACATGGATCCCATCTCAGATTTCATGGTCTCAAGCCATTTTGCGGAATCTAGGCTCATCATTGCTTCCTCATAGTTCGTAGGTTTGTCATGGCCAAGTAACATGACCGCCAGAACAGGATTACCATACCACTCTGGTGCGGATCTCACTCTGGTTTACTTACGAGGTTCGGTAGTAACTTGATCTGAAGTTACATGATCATCATCATTAGCTTCCTCACTAATCGGTGTAGTAGTCACAGGAACAGATTTCTGTGATGAATTACTTTCCAATAAGGGAGCAGGTATAGTTACCTCATCAAGTTCTACTTTCCTCCCACTCACTTCTTTCGAGAGAAACTCCTTCTCTAGAAAGGATCCATTCTCAGCAACGAATTGGCCTTCGGATCTGTGATAGAAGGTGTACCCAACAATTTCATTTGGGTATCCTATGAAGATGCACTTCTCCGATTTGGGTTTGAGCTTATCATTTTGAAAACTTTTTTCACATAAGCATCGACGCCCCAAACTTTAAGAAACAACAGCTTAGGTTTCTTGCTAAACCACAGTTCATAAGCTGTCATCTCAACGGATTTGTATGGTGCCCTTTTTAATGTGGATGCAGCTGTCTCTAATGCATAACCCCAAAATGATAGCGTTAGATCAGTAAGAGACATCATAGATCGCACCATATCTAATAAAGTACGGTTATGACGTTCGGACACACCATTACACTGTGGTGTTCCAGGTGGCGTGAGTAGTGAAACTATTTCACATTGTTTTAACTGAAGGCCAAACTCATAACTTAAATATTTTACTTCTGCGATCATATCGTAGAAACTTTTATTTTTGTTACGATGATTCTCCTCTTCACTCTGGAATTCTTTGAACTGTTCAAATGTTTCATACTTATGTTTCATCAAGTAGATATACCCATATATGCTCAAATCATCTATGAAGGTCAGAAAATAATGATACTTGTCGCGAGCCTTAATATTCATCGGACCACATACATCAGTATGTATGGTTTTCAACAAATCTGTTGCTCGCTCCATTGTTCCGGAGAACGAAGTCTTAGTCATCTTGCCTATGAGGCATGGTTCACAAGCATCAACTGATTCATAATCAAGTTATTCCAAAAATCCATCAGCATGGAGTTTCTTCATGCGCTTTACACCAATATGACCTAAACGGCAGTGCCACAAATAAGTTGCACTATCATTATTAACTTTGCATCTTTTGGTTTCAATATTATGAATATGTGTATCACTACGATCGAGATCAAACAAATAATTTTCATTGGGTGTGTAACTATATAAGGTTTTATTCATGTAAACAGAACAACAATTTATTCTCTTACTTAAATGAATAACCATATTGCAATAAACATGATCAAATCATGTTCACGCTTCAATGCAAACACCAAATAACACTTATATAGGTTCAACACTAATCCCGAAAGTATAGAGAGTGTGCGATGATGATCATATCAATCTTGGAACCACTTCCAACACACATCGTCACTTCACCCTTAACTAGTCTCTGTTTATTCTGCAACTCCCGTTTCGAGTTACTAATCTTAGCAACTGAACTAGTATCAGATACTGAGGGGTTGCTATAAACACTAGTAAAGTACACATCAATAACATGTATATCAAATATACTTATGTTCACTTTTCCATTCTTCTTATCCGCCAATCACTTGGGGTAGTTCCGCTTCCAGTGACCAGTCCCTTTGCAGTAGAAGCACTTAGTCTTAGGCTTAGGACCAGACTTGGGCTTCTTCACTTGAGCATCAACTTGCTTGCTGTTTTTCTTGAAGTTCCCCTTCTTACCTTTGCCGTTTTCTTGAAACTAGTGGTCTCGTCAACCATCAACACTTGATGTTTTTCTTGATTTCTACCTTCGCCAATTTTAGCATCGCGAAGAGCTTGGAATTGTTTTCGTCATCCCTTGCATATTATAGTTCATCACGAAGTTCTACTAACTTGGTGATGGTGACTAGAGAATTCTGTCAATCACTATCTTATCTGGAAGATTAACTCCCACTTGATTCAAGCGATTGTAGTACCCAGACAATCTGAGCACATGCTCACTAGTTGAGCGATTCTCCTCCATCTTTTAGCTATAGAACTTGTTGGAGACTTCATATCTCTCAACTCGGGTATTTGCTTGAAATATTAACTTCAACTCTTGGAACATCTCATATGGTCCATGATGTTCAAAATGTCTTTGAAGTCCCGATTCTAAGCTGTTAAGCATGGTGCACTAAACTATCAAGTAGTCATCATATTTAGCTAGCCAAACATTCATAACGTCTGCATCTGCTCCTGCAACAGGTCTGTCACCTAGCGGTGCATCAAGGACATAATTCCTCTGTGCAGCAATAAGGATAAACCTCAGATCATGGATCCAATGCGCATCATTGCTACTAACATCTTTCAACACGATTTTCTCTAGGAACATATCAAAATAAACATATGAAAGCAACAACGCGGGCTATTGATTTACAACATAAATATGCTAATACTACCAGCACTAAGTTCATGATAAATTTAAGTTCAATTAATCATATTAGTTAAGAACTCCCACTTAGACAGACATCCCTCTAATCCTCTAAGTGATCACGTGATCCAAATCAACTAAACCATGTCCGATCGTCACGTGAGATGGAGTAGTTTCATTGGTGAACATCACTATGTTGATCATATCTACTATATGATTCACGCTCGACCTTTCGGTCTCCGTGTTCCGAGGCCATATCTGTATATACTTGGCTCGTCAAGTATAACCTGAGTATTCCGCGTGTGCAACTGTTTTGCACCCGTCGTATTTGAACGTAGAGCCTATCACACCCGATCATCACGTGGTGTCTCATCACGAAGAACTTTCGCAACGGTGCATACTAAGGGAGAACACTTCTTGATAATTAGTGAGAGATCATCTTAAAATGCTACCGTCAAACAAAGCAAGATAAGATGCATAAAACATAAACATCACATGCAATCAATATAAGTGATATGATATGGCCATCATCATCTTGTGCTTGTGATCTCCATCTTCGAAGCACCGTCATGATTACCATCGTCACCGGCGCGACACCTTGATCACCATCGTAGCATCGTTGTCGTCTCGCCAATCTTATGCTTCCACGACTATCGCTACCGCTTAGTGATAAAGTAAAGCATTACAGCGCAATTGCATTGCATACAATAAAGTGACAACCATATGGCTCCTGCCAGTTGCCGATAACTTGGTTACAAAACATGATCATCTCATACAATAAAATTTAGCATCATGTCTTGACCATATCACATCACAACATGCCCTGCAAAAACAAGTTAGACGTCCTCTACTTTGTTGTTGCAAGTTTTACGTGGCTGCTACGGGCTTAAGCAAGAACCAATCTTACCTACGCATCAAAACCACAATGATAGTTTGTCAAGTTGGTGCTGTTTTAACCTTCGCAAGGACCAGGCGTAGCCACACTCGGTTCAACTAAAGTTGGAGAAACTGACACCCGCTAGCCACCTTTGTGCAAAGCACGTCGGGAGAACCGGTCTCGCGTAAGCGTACGCGTAATGTCGGTCCGGGCCGCTTCGTCCAACAATACCGCCGAACCAAAGTATGACATGCTGGTAAGCAGTATGACTTATATAGCCCACAACTCACTTGTGTTCTACTCGTGCATATAACATCAACACATAAAACCTAGGCTTAGATGCCACTGTTGGGGAACGTATTAATTTCAAAAAAATTCCTACGCACACACAAGATCATGGTGATGCATAGCAACGAGAGGGGAGAGTGTGATCTACGTACCCATGTAGACCGACAGCGGAAGCATTATGACAACATGGTTGATGTAGTCGTACGTCTTCACGGCCCGATCGATCAAGCACCGAAACTACGGCACCTCCGAGTTCTAGCACACATTCAGCTCGTTGACGATCCCCGTGACTCCGATCCAGCAAAGTGTCGGGGAAGAGTTCTGTCAGCACGACAGCGTGGTGACGATCTTGATGTTCAACTATCGCAGGGCTTCGCCTAAGCACCACTACAATATTATCGAGGAGTATGGTGGAAGGGGGCACCGCACACGGCTAAGAAAACGATCACGAGGATCAACTTGTGTGTCTATGGGGTGCCCCTGCACCCCCATATAAAGGAGTGGAGGAGGGGAGGGCCGGCCCTCTCTATGGCGCGCCCTAGGGGAGTCCTACTCCCACCGGGAGTAGGATTCCCCTTTTCCTAGTCCAACAAGGAGTCCTTCCATGTAGTAGGAGTAGGAGACAAGGAAGGGGAAGAGGGAAGAGAAGGAAGGAGGGGGCGCAGCCCCTCCCCCTAGTACAATTCGGACTAGGCCTTGGGGGGCGCGCGGCCTGCCTCTCCCTCTCCCTTAAAGCCCAATAAGGCCCATATACTTCTTCCCCCGTATTCCTGTAACTCCCCGGTACTTCAAAAAATACCTGAACCACTCGGAACCTTTTCGATGTCTGAATATAGTCGTCCAATATATCAATCTTTACATCTCGACCATTTCGAGACTCCTCGTCATGTCCCCGATCTCATCCGGGACTCCGAACTCCTTCGGTACATCAAAACTCATAAACTCGTAATATAACTGTCATCGAAACCTTAAGCGTGCGGACCCTACGGGTTCGAGAACAATGTAGACATGACCGAGACACGTCTCTGATCAATAACCAATAGCGGAACCTGGATGCTCATATTGGCTCCTACATATTCTACGAAGATCTTTATCGGTCAGACCGCATAACAACATACGTTGTTCCCTTTGTCATAGGTATGTTACTTGCCCGAGATTTGATCGTCGGTATCTCAATACCTAGTTCAATCTCGTTACCGGCAAGTCTCTTTACTCGTTCCATAATACATCATCTCGCAACTAACTCATTAGTTGCAATGCTTTCAAGGCTTATGTGATGTGCATTACCTAGAGGGCCCAGAGATATTACAAAGGGCTGACTGAACCTCATGCACAGGGGCAGCAAGTCCGTCTCAGGGGCAATAAGATAAATGGACAAGAAAAAATGGTACCTTATTTTCACGGCCATGAACCTCATCAACTATTACACCACTAGCGGGAGCAGGTTCATGCACAGGGGCAGCCTCATGCACAGGAGCAGCTTCATGCGCAGGTAAAACATCCTCCTCAACCCTAGCATCATCATCAACAGCTTACAAAAAAATCATGTAGAAAACAAATACCTAGTCAACAGAAGTTCAGATTGCATAATCAGAGAAGGTCAGCTATCACAACTAACATATAATGGAAGTCCAAATATAGTAAAAATAGCAGGTCAGATATCAAACTACTCTAAGATACAAAAGGGAACAAAAAAGGGCCAGTCATGGAAGTTCAGGTGCTGTAGCAGTTGAAGTTTCAGGTTATATAAACAGAGAAGGTCACATAGGAACACTAGTGCTAAAAAGAAACGGTTTACGACACATGAAATCAATAACGGTCGCCTATGACTACAAACAGTAATAACTGAAAGCTAACATTAAACATTACTGCAAAGAAATATCAAAAGCCAACATAAACAAACCTTTTTGGTACGCTCCACGTGGCCTCCTTCATGACCCGAACGAACAGAATCCTACCTCTGAATCTGTCTCACAACAACACTTGCCTCATCTTCAAAAGGCTTGCAACGAGCATCCTGCATTTCCTTGAACAACCCAACGCTAGTCTGGAGGTGGGAAGTGCTCTGACGAAGCTCTTCAAGAAATTTAGCTTCAATAGATAAGACCCCCTTCGAAGACTCAGCATCAAATGTCCGGGCGGAAGAATCCCATCAATGCGACTAAGACGCTCAGCAATTGAAGGAACACGAGCCAACTCCCCACAAACAATTTCAAGAAGACTGCCAATCCTAACCAGAGAAACATTGGTAGCTTCAAACAAATTCTCGGAAGAAATGCCACCTACAGCACTCACACGGGCGGAAGAACCTCCTGAATCTACAGGGGGCACCGGTATTAACATCCCGGGAGAATTCAAATATTGGGGAAGTTCCACTCCCTAGGCCGGCAAAACGAGGCATAGTTAGAACAGGACGTTCAATAACCCTAAAGAACACAACCTCAGCCTGTGTCTTCCACTGCATACAAAAACAAAAGTCAACGCATAAGAAAACAAATGAAGGAACATGGGAACAAAAAATATACAAGACAATACCAGAAGTTCAAGTTAAACTACACAGGAAAGAATAATGCATAGAAACACTCACAGGCAGTCTCCCAAACACCTAGTTGGCTGGGTCATCATCACCCTTCGTGACCAAGTCAGCCGCAGCAAGCTCAAGAAGCTTGGCCTGATCCATGAAATTGATGCGAGGGGTCCTCAAGTCAATATTAGGCATCTTGCCAATGATAAGGCAGTCTAGATACATAGAAGCGGCGCAATGGCACAGCCTGTGACAGCTTTTCCTCTGCTAGTACCTTGCTGATACCTAACAACAGCACTCCGAATATCGTCAACAACCAACTGGCAGTAGTCCATGTCTGCCATGTCCTCAAACACAAGGTTCTCGTCCTTTGCTGCCTCCCTGGACACTCATGTAGACATTCCAGGGATAACCACCTTCATGAAAACAATAAGGTAAAACACTTGCAGAGCAAGATCATCCTTCGTCTCATCCTTCACAAGTTCAACGAGGATATTCCGCAAATCCTTTGTCTTGATGTCGTCACTCCTAGCATACCCAAGCTTGCCGTTCAACCTCATGACAACATCATCGAAACCATCATTCGAGGGCCTAGGGGGGTACGATTACCTTGAGGGAACCCAAAGAGATGGTGAATAGCATCACTTGTAATACGTATAACCTTGTTCACCTCACCCATGTCCAAAATCATGGTTGAAGGGTCAATCCTCGTGTAGATGTTGCCCATCAAAGGACGAGAAATGTTGGAATCAACCTTCAAGTTAAACACACAACCAAAACCAGCATTGATAACCCTCGTCTTGTGCCTAAGTTGTAGCATTTCCGCACACGTCTTGACCTCTTTCAGTGAGCAGCAAACTGTCTTGTTAAAACGTTTCGCCTCACCTCCTCCTTGGCCAACTTCTTCGGGCGCTTTGCCTCCTCTCTTCCTCCTCTCAGGCCGCTGCACAAGCTGATACTGAAGAAAAACATACATTGACAAGGAAAAAAGGAAGGACAATGAGACACACAACCTTCACCAAAATTCCACTAATCACTACATACACACTACATCTGAGAAGTCCAACTATGTATACATAGGAAGTACAACCATGTATGACTAGAAGTTAACATGCTTTCAAACTGTTGAAAATTTACAAAGCAGAAGTTCAACCATGTATACCAAGGCAGTAATCAAACATGTATATCAGAAGTCCAACTATGTCTACATAGGCAGTACAACCATGTATGACCAGAAGTCAACATGCTTTCAAATTGTTGGAAATTTACAAAGCAGAAGTTCAACCATCTATACCAAGGCAGTAATCAAACATGTATATCAGAAGTCCAACTATATATACATAGCCAGTACAACCATGTTGTTGGGGAACGTAGTAATTTCAAAATATTTCCTACGCACACACAAGATCGTGGTGATGCATAGCAACGAGAGGGGAGAGTGTGATCTACGTACCCTTGTAGACCGACAGTGGAAGCATTATGACAACGCGGTTGATGTAGTCGTACGTCTTCACGGCCCGATCGATCAAGCACCGAAACTACGTCACCTCCGAGTTCTAGCACATGTTCAGCTCGATGACGATCCCCGGACTCCGATCCAGCAAAGTGTCGGGGAAGAGTTCTGTCAGCACGACGGCGTGGTGACGATCTTGATGTTCAACTGTCGCAGGGCTTCGCCTAAGCACCACAACAATATTATCGAGGAGTATGGTGGAAGGGGGCACCGCACACGGCTAAGAAAATGATCACGAGGATCAACTTGTGTGTCTATGGGGTGCCCCCTGCACCCGTATATAAAGGAGTGGAGGAGGGGAGGGCCGGCCCTCTCTATGGCGCGCCCTAGGGGAGTCCAACTCCCACCGGGAGTAGGATTCCCCTTTTCCTAGTTGAACTAGGAGTCCTTCCATGTAGTAGGAGTAGGAGACAAGGAAGGGGAAGAGGCAAGAGAAGGAAGGAGGGGGCGCAGCCCCTCCCTCTAGTCCAATTCGGACTAGGCCTTGGGGGGCGCGCGGCCTGCCTCTCCCTCTCCCTTAAAGCCCAATAAGGCCCATATACTTCTTCCCCCGTATTCCCGTAACTCCCCGGTACTCCGAAAAATACCCGAACAACTCGGAACCTTTCCAATGTCTGATAATAGTCATCCAATATATCGATCTTTATGTCTCGACCATTTCGAGACTCCTCGTCATGTCCCCGATCTCATACGGGACTCCGAACTCCTTCGGTACATCAAAACTCATAAACTCATAATATAACTGTCATCGAAACCTTAAGCGTGCGGACCCTACGGGTTCGAGAACAATGTAGACATGACCGAGACACGTCTCCGGTCAATAACCAATGGCGGAACCTGGATGCTCATATTGGCTCCTACATATTCTACGAAGATCTTTATCGGTCAGACCGCATAACAACATACGTTGTTCCCTTTGTCATCGGTATGTTACTTGCCCGAGATTTGATCGTCGGTATCTCAATACCTAGTTCAATCTCGTTACCGGCAAGTCTCTTTACTCGTTCCGTAATACATCATCTCGCAACTAACTCATTAGTTGCAATGCTTGCAAGGCTTATGTGATGTGCATTATCGAGAGGGCCCAGAGATACCTCTCCGACAATCGGAGTGACAAATCCTAATCTCAAAATACGCCAACCCAACATTTACCTTTGAAGACACCTGTAGAGCTCCTTTATAATCACCCAGTTACGTTGTGACGTTTGGTAGCACACAAAGTGTTCCTCCGGCAAACGGGAGTTGCATAATCTCATAGTCATAGGAACATGTATAAGTCATGAAGAAAGCAATAGCAACATACTAAACGATCGGGTGCTAAGCTAATCGAATGGGTCATGTCAATCACATCATTCTCCTAATGATGTGATCCCGTTAATCAAATGGAAACACATGTCTATGGTTAGGAAACATAACCATCTTCGATTAATGAGCTAGTCAAGTAGAGGCATACTAGTGATGTTTAGTTTGTCTATGTATTCACACAAATATTATGTTTCTGGTTAATACAATTCTAGCATGAATAATAAACATTTATCACGATATAAGGAAATAAAATAATAACTTTATTATTGCCTCTAGGGCATATTTCCTTCACATGTATGAACCCAAGTTAACATGCTTTCAAAAATGTTGGAAATTTAAAAAGCAGAAGTTCAACGATATACACTAAGGCAGTAATCAAACATGTATACCAACAAGTTAAGCTAATTTCTTCATGTATATACCCAGAAGTCCAACTATGTACACAAAGGCAGAAATACCCAGAAGTCCAAGTATGTACACAAAGGCAGAAATACCATAAAAGCAAAGCACGTCGGCTAATTTATTCGTCTATATGGAGCAGAAGGTCAGCTATGTACACCAAGGCGGTGCTAAAAACAATAAAACTACAGCAATAGCGACAAATGCTCTAAAACAGTAAACATGAGATATTCATACCTGATTAGAGGCAAGATCATCATCGTCGTCATCCTCATCATTAGCATTGAAATCAGGATCATCCTTGCCATCTGGATTAACACGAGAATGCTTCTTCATACCCTTGTTGACCTTTGCAGGTGGAACCTTGTGCTTCACACCGCATTTCTTGCCCTTACCAGATGCACCAGCACCAAGCGGAGAAGGTGTAGGCGCGGCAGTGGCAAGCACACGAGGACTACGGCGTGGCGTACCACCAAGGCCTAACCATTCATCTTCAACAACTTCTGCAGGCCTTGAAACACGTGGGCTCCTCCGAGGAGTAACTTCACCAACTACTAGCTTCCTCGCAGAAGTCTTCTTGATTTTCTTCTTAACACGGACAACCGTGCCATCACTGCCACACGGCATGTCTTCCTCAATAGTGAGCTCAGCCGCATGAACAGATCCAGGACATCGGAACCTTTCTCAAGGCAGGCCACCCTCTTCTTGTAAAAATCTTCTTGCTTCTTCCTCTTACGTTGGTCCTCCAGGAGAAGCTGAAGAGGCACATCCTCGGGTTGCGTGACAGGTTCAGTGCCATCAACAGACTGCGATAGTGTCTCTAACATCTGAAGAGAGCACAAAGGATCCGGAATGGAATCACAACCTTTAACTGACGGAGCCCCCTCCTCAGCAGCAGCAGGGGTTTCTGATAAACCCAACTCAGATAAAACATCGTTGATGGTGTTCACAGCTTCCTCCTCTGTGGAGACATCTGCAAAGAACACAAAAAATCAAAGCAAAAAATAAAAAAAAGTCAGGAACAAAAACAAAAACAAACGACATGAACAAGCTAAAAACAAGGCTCAAACTTTAAAATGAAAAGAAAAGGGGTTTCACATACTAGGTGAAGCAAGAGCTGCAGAAGCAAGATCCTCGAGGCTTGAAAAATTCTCAAGGCTCGAAGCAACCTCGGTAATCACAGTCAAAGGGATAATGGGTGATTTAGCCGCATCAGATATTGGAGCATCAGTATTAACCTCTGAAGCTCCATCTTGATCGCAGGCATTTTTTCAGAACTATTCAACTCATCACCAACTACAAAAAATGCAAGTAAAAAGGCAACTGAGTTCTAATCCACAATCCTACACCAAAGGAACTTCTACTTTTACAACAATGTCCAATACTCAGAAGTTCAACAATACCTAACAAAGCAGTAAACACAAGAAACAAACTAAAAATCTACAAACTAAATATAAAAAGAATCTACACCAGAGGGACTACTACATATATCATGAATGTCTAGAAGTTCAACGGTA
Organism: Triticum monococcum; assembly: GCA_034509565.1. Lineage (NCBI taxonomy): Eukaryota > Viridiplantae > Streptophyta > Magnoliopsida > Poales > Poaceae > Triticum > Triticum monococcum. The sequence goes on along the minus strand of CM067842.1, from coordinate 231,257,803 downwards.
CATAACAAAGCAGTAAAACAAAATGTGCATAACAGAAGTTCAACCAAATTTCATTACAATCAAACAATAATTAAAACCAGAAGTTCAACTATGTGACCCAAGCAAGTAGCACATAAAAAAGATGTAGCATGACCAAAAATAGTATTTCACAGGCAAACTAAATATCAATACCATCAACATGATAACAAAAAAAGATATACACTACAAAAATGAAACATCTGGGAAGTCCAACAACACTTGGTGACAAAGTTTCACCTGCAAAATCATCAACTACAAAGTAAGCAAACACTCTACTAACTCAAACTAATGGTAAAAAGCATACACATAACCATTCCTAGAAGTTCACACTATTAAGAATGGCAGTCCAACATGAATACTAAGTGAAGATATGGGCAGACATATATGAGAATAATGCTATTTAAAATACAAGATACAACTACATTAAGATACCTGGAGAAGGTTTTGAAGCCACGACAACACAATCGCCTTGATGAATGCAACTCCAAACACTAGAACAACCTGCTAAAAACAGGGGATTGATTGCATATAGTTAGCAGGTAGAAAATAATACAACAAATACAAAAAACAACTAAATGAAACCCTAGGATGAAACAACTTGAACATATCAACAAGTATGAAAACATGAACAATAGCACATATAGGCAAGCACAAACAAAAAAAGAATCCATAAACTAAATAGCATGTGCCAGACACAATCTAGACTTCGAAATCAACAATACTAAGACAATTATATACATTAGATTTGCCATCAACCATCACACCACACCCTCTCTTACATGCATCTGAATGCTGAAATCACCAAAGGGGAAATGAAATCCACTCATCTTTGAACGGATAAAATAGCACACACAAGCATCTCATAGACAAATCTGACCACGGGGGAATGGAATCCAACCACCACACGCACAAGAACCCTACCTAATCTCCCACCAAACCATCAAAAGAAGGGGGTAGGACGTGTTGGAAATATGCCCTAGAGGCAATAATAAAATGATTATTATATTTCCTTGTTCATGATAATTGTCTATTATTCATGCTATAATTGTATTATCCGGACATCGTAATACATGTGTGAATACATAGACCACAATGTGTCCCTAGTGAGCCTCTAGTTGACTAGCTCGTTGATCAACAGATAGTCATGGTTTCCTGGCTATGGACATGGGGATGTCATTGATAATGGGATCACATCATTAGGAGAATGATGTGATGGACAAGACCCAATCCTAAGCTTAGCTCAAAGATCGTGTAGTTCATTTGCTGTAGCTTTTCTGAATGTCAAGTATCATTTCCTTAGACCATGAGACTGTGCAACTCCCGGATACCGTAGGAGTGCTTTGGGTGTGCCAAACGTCACAACGTAACTGGGTGACTATAAAGGTACATTACAGGTGTTTCCGAAAGTGTCTGTTGGGTTGGCACGAATCGAGACTGGGATTTGTCACTCCGTATGACGGAGAGGTATCTCTGGGCCCACTCAGTAATGCATCATCATAATGAGCTCAAAGTGATCAAGTGGTTGATCACGGGATCATGCATTACGGTACGAGTAAAGTGACTTGCCGGTAACGAGACTCAACAAGGTATTGGGATACTGACGATCGAGTCTCGGGCAAGTAACGTACCGATTGACAAAGGGAATTGTACACGGGGTTGCTTGAATCCTCGACATCGTGGTTCATCCGATGAGATCATCGAGGAGCATGTGGGAGCCAACATGGGTATCCAAATCCCGCTGTTGGTTATTGGCCGGACAGCCGTCTCGGTCATGTCTACGTGTCTCCCGAACCCGTAGGGTCTACACACTTAAGGTTCGGTGACGCTAGGGTTGTAGAGATATGAGTATGCAGTAATCCGAAAGTTGTTCGGAGTCCCGGATGAGATCCTCGACGTCACGAGGAGTTCCGTAATGGTCCGGAGGTGAAGAATTATATATAGGAAGTGTAGTTTCGGCCATCGGGAAAGATTCGGGGTCACCGGTATTGTACCGGGACCACCAGATGGGTACCGGGGGTCCACCTGGTGGGGCCACCCATCCCGGAGGCCCCCATGGGCTGAAGTGGGGAGGGGAACCAGCCCATAGTGGGCTGGTGCACCCCCCTTGGGCCCCCTGCGCCTAGGGTTGGAAACCCTAGGGTGGGGGGCGCCTCCACTTGCCTTGGGGGGCACTCCACCCCCTTGGCCGCCGCCCCCCTTGGGAGATCCCATCTCTAGGGCCGGCGCCCCCCCCCCCCAGGGGGGCTATATAAAGAGGGGGGAGGGAGGGCAGCCGCACCTCAAGTCTTGGCACCTCCCTGTCCCCTGCTACACCTCTCCCTCTCGCAGAAGCTTGGCGAAGCCCTGCTGTGATCATTGCTGCATCCACCACCACGCCGTCGTGCTGCTGGATCTTCATCAACCTCTCCTTCCCCCTTGCTGGATCAAGAAGGAGGAGACGTCATCCGCTCCGTACGTGTGTTGAACGCGGAGGTGCCGTCCGTTCGGCACTTGGTCATCGGTGATTTGGATCACGGCGAGTACGACTCCATCATCCCCGTTCTCTTGAACGCTTCCGCTTGCGATCTACAAGGGTATGTAGATGCACTCTCCTCTCGTTGCTAGTTGACTCCATAGATTGATCTTGGTGAAACGTAGGAATTTTTTTTGTTTTCTGCAACGTTCCCCAAAAGTGGCATCATGAGCTAGGTCTATGCGTAGTTCTCTTTGCACGAGTAGAACACAATTTGTTGTGGGCGTAGATGTTGTCAACTTTCTTGCCGCTACTAGTCTTATTTTGCTTCAGCAGTATTGTGGGATGAAGCGGCCCGGACCGACCTTACACGTACGCTTACGTGAGACAGGTTCCATCGACTGACATGCACTAGTTGCATAAGGTGGCTAGCGGGTGGCTGTCTCTCCCACTTTAGTTGGAGCGGATTTGACGAAAAGGGTCCTTATGAAGGGTAAATAGAAGTTGACAAATCACGTTGTGGCTTTTACGTAGGTAAGAAAGCGTTCTTGCTAGAACCCTATTGCAGCCACGTAAAACTTGCAACAGCAATTAGAGGACGTCTAACTTGTTTTTGCAGCAAGTGTCATGTGATGAGATATGGCCAAAGTTGTGATGAATGATGAATGATATATGTGTGATGTATGAGATCATGTTCTTGTAATAGGAATCATGACTTGCATGTCGATGAGTATGACAACCGGCAGGAGCCGTAGGAGTTGTCTTTATTTTTGTATGACCTGCGTGTCATTGAGAAACGCCATGTAAATTACTTTACTTTATTGCTAAACGTGTTAGCCATAGTAGTAGAAGTAATAGTTGGCGAGCAACTTCATGGAGACACGATGATGGAGATCATGATGATGGAGATCATGGTGTCATGCCGGTGACAAGATGATCATGGAGCCCCAAGATGGAGATCAAAGGAGCTATATGATATTGGCCATATCATGTCACTATTATTTGATTGCATGTGATGTTTATCATGTTTTTGCATCTTGTTTACTTAGAACGAGAGTAGTAAATAAGATGATCCCTCATAATAATTTCAAGAAAGTGTTCCCCCTAACTGTGCGCCGTTGCGACAGTTCGTTGTTTCGAAGCACCACGTGATGATCGGGTGTGATAGATTCCAACGTTCACATACAACGGGTGTAAGACAGATTTACACATGCAAACACTTAGGTTGACTTGATGGGCCTAGCATGTACAGACATGCCCTCGGAACACAGAAGACCGAAAGGTCGAACATGAGTCGTATAGAAGATACGATCAACATGAAGATGTTCACCGATGTTGACTAGTCCGTCTCACGTGATGATCAGACACGGCCTAGTTAACTCGGATCATGTTATACTTAGATGACTGGAGGGATGTCTATCTGAGTGGGAGTTCATTGAATAGTTTGATTAGATGAACTTAATTATCATGAACTTAGTCTAAAATCTTTACAATATGTCTTGTAGATCAAATGGCCAACGTTGTCCTCAACTTCAACGTGTTCCTAGAGAAAACCAAGCTGAAAGACGATGGCAGCAACTATACGGACTAGGTCCGGAACCTGAGGATCATCCTCATAGCTGCCAAGAAAGATTATGTCCTAGAAGCACCGCTAGGTGACGCACCCGTCCCACAGAACTAAGACGTTATGAACGCTTGGCAGACACGTGCTGATGATTACTCCCTCGTTCAGTGCGGCATGCTTTATAGCTTAGAACTGGGGCTCCAAAAGCGTTTTGAGCGACATGGAGCATATGAGATGTTCGAAGAGCTAAAAATGGTTTTCCAAGCTCATGCCCGGGTTGAGAGATATGAAGTCTCCGACAAGTTCTTCAGATGTAAGATGGAGGAAAATAGTTCTATAAGTGAGCACATACTCACAATGTCTGGGTTGCATAACCGCTTGACTCAGCTGGGAGTTAATCTCCCAGATGATGCGGTCATTGACAGAATCCTTCAGTCGCTTCCACCAAGCTACAAGAGCTTTGTGATGAACTTCAATATGCAGGGGATGGAAAAGACCATTCCTGAGGTATATTCAATGCTGAAATCAGCAGAGGTAGAGGTCAAAAAGGAACATCAAGTGTTGATCGTGAATAAAACCACTAAGTTCAAGAAAGGCAAGGGTAAGAAGAACTTCAAGAAGGATGGCAAGGGAGTTGTCGCGCCCGGTAAGCAAGCTGCCGGGAAGAAGCCAAAGAATGGACCCAAGCCCAAGACTGAGTGCTTTTATTGCAAGGGAAGTGGTCACTGGAAGCGGAACTGCCTCAAATACTTAGCGGACAAGAAGGCCGGCATCACAAAAGGTATATGTGATATACATGTAATTAATGTGTACCTTACCAATACTCGTAGTAGCTCCTGGGTATTTGATATCGGTGTGGTTGCTCACATTTGTAACTCAAAGCAGGAGCTGCGGAATAAGCGGAGACAGGCGAAGGACGAGGTGACGATGCGCGTCGGGAATGGTTCCAAGGTCGATGTGATCGCCGTCGGCACGCTACCTCTACATTTACCTACGGGATTAGTTTTAAACCTCAATAATTGTTATTTAGTGCCAACTTTGAGCATGAACATTGTATCAGGATCTCGTTTAATTCGAGATGGCTACTCATTTAAATCCGAGAATAATGGTTGTTCTATTTACATGAGAGATATGTTTTATGGTCATGCTCCGATGGTGAATGGTTTATTCTTAATGAATCTCAAGCGTAATGCTACACATATTCATGGTGTGAACAAAAGATGTAAGGTTGATAATGATAGTCCCACATACTTGTGGCACTGCCGCCTTGGTCACATAGGTGTCAAACGCATGAAGAAGCTCCATGCAGATGGACTTTTAGAGTCTCTTGGTTATGAATCATTTGACACGTGCGAACCATGCCTTATGGGTAAAATGACCAAGACTCCGTTATCAGGAACAATGGAGCGAGCAACCAACTTATTGGAAATCATACATATTGATGTGTGCGGTCCAATGAGTGTTGAGGCTCGCGGTGGCTATCGTTATGTTCTCACCCTCACTGATGACTTGAGTAGATATGGGTATGTCTATTTAATGAAACACAAGTCTGAGACCTTTGAAAAGTTCAAGGAATTTCAGAGTGAGGTTGAGAATCAACGTGACAAGAAAATCAAGTTCTTGCGATCAGATCGTGGGGGAGAATACTTGAGTCACGAATTTGGCACACACTTAAGAAAATGTGGAATAGTTTCACAACTCACGCCACCTGGAATACCTCAGCGTAATGGTGTGTTCGAACGTCGTAATCGCACTCTATTAGATATGGTGCGATCTATGATGACTCTTACCGATTTATCGCTATCATTTTGGGGCTATGCTTTAGAGACTGCCGCATTCACTATAAATAGGGCTCCGTCGAAATCCGTTGAGACGACACCGTATGAAGTATGGTTTGGGAAGAAACCTAAGCTATCGTTTCTAAAAGTTTGGGGATGCGATGCTTATGTCAAGAAACTTCAACCTGAAAAGCTCGAACCCAAGTCGGAAAAATGCGTCTTCATAGGATACCCTAAAGAAACTATTGGGTATACCTTCTACCTCAGATCCGAGGGCAAGATCTTTGTTGCCAAGAATGGGTCCTTTCTAGAGAAAGAGTTTCTCTCGAAAGAAATAAGTGGGAGGAAGGTAGAACTTGATGAAGTATTACCTCTTGAACCGGTAAGTGGCGCAGCTCAAGAAAATGTTCCTGAGGTGCCTGCACCGACTAGAGAGGAAGTTGATGATGATGATCATGAAACTTCAGATCAAGTTGCTACTGAACTTCATAGGTCCACAAGGACACGTTCCACACCAGAGTGGTACAGTAACCCTGTCTTGGAAATTATGTTGTTAGACAACGGTGAACCTTCGAACTATGAAGAAGCAATGGCGGGCCCAGATTCCGACAAATGGCTGGAAGCCATGAAATCCGAGATAGGATCCATGTATGAAAACGAAGTATGGACTTTGACTGACTTGCCCATTGATCGGCGAGCCATAGAAAATAAATGGATCTTTAAGAAGAAGACATGCGCGGATGGTAATGTGACCATCTATAAAGCTCGGCTTGTCGCTAAGGGTTATCGACAAGTTCAAGGGGTTGACTACGATGAGACTTTCTCACCCGTAGCGAAGCTGAAGTCCGTCCAAATCATGTTAGCAATTGCCGCATTCTATGATTATGAGATATGGCAAATGGGCATCAAAACGGCATTCCTTAATGGTTTCCTTAAGGAAGAATTGTATATGATGCAGCCGGAAGGTTTTGTCGATCCTAAGAATGCTGACAAGGTGTGCAAGCTCCAACGCTCGATTTATGGGCTGGTGCAAGCATCTCGGAGTTGGAACATTCGCTTTGATGAGATGATCAAAGCGTTTGGGTTTATGCAGACTTATGGAGAAGCCTGCGTTTACAAGAAAGTGAGTGGGAGCTCTGTAGCATTTCTCATATTATATGTAGATGACATACTTTTGATGGGAAATGATATAGAACTTTTGGACAGCATTAAGGCCTACTTGAATAAGAGTTTTTCAATGACGGACCTTGGAGAAGCTGCTTATATATTAGGCATCAAGATCTATAGAGATAGATCAAGACACCTCATAGGTCTTCCACAAAGCACATACCTTGATAAGATATTGAAGAAGTTCAATATGGATCAGTCTAAGAAGGGGTTCTTGCCTGTGTTGCAAGGTGTGAAATTGAGCTCAGCTCAATGTCCGACCACGGTAGAAGATATAGAAGAGATGAGTGTCATCCCCTATGCCTCAGCCATAGGGTCTATTATGTATGCCATGCTGTGTACCAGACCTGACGTAAACCTTGCCGTAAGTTTGGTAGGAAGGTACCAAAGCAATCCCGGCAAGGAACACTGGACAACGGTCAAGAATATCCTGAAGTACCTGAAAAGGACTAAGGACATGTTTCTTGTGTATGGAGGTGACGAAGAGCTCGTCGTAAAGGGTTACATCGACGCTAGCTTCGACACAGATCTGAATGACTCTAAGTCACAAACCGGATACGTGTATATTTTGAATGGTGGGGCAGTAAGCTGGTGCAGTTGCAAGCAAAGCATTGTGGCGGGATCTACATGTGAAGCGGAGTACATGGCAGCCTCGGAGGCAGCACACGAAGCAGTCTGGGTGAAGGAGTTCATTACCGACCTAGGAGTCATACCCAATGTGTCGGGGCCGATGACTCTCTTCTGTGACAACACTGGAGCTATTGCCCTTGACAAGGAGCCCAGGTTTCATAGGAAGACCAGGCATATCAAGTGTCGCTTCAACTCCATTCGTGAAAGTGTTCAAAATGGAGACATAGAAATTTGTAAAGTACATACGGACCTGAATGTAGCAGATCTGTTGACTAAACCTCTCCCTAGAGCAAAACATGATCAACACCAGAATTCCATGGAGACTGTTGGAAATATGCCCTAGAGGCAATAATAAAATGATTATTATATTTCCTTGTTCATGATAATTGTCTATTATTCATGCTATAATTGTATTATCCGGAAATCGTATTACATGTGTGAATACATAGACCACAATGTATCCCTAGTGAGCCTCTAGTTGACTAGCTCGTTGATCAACAGATAGTCATGGTTTCCTGGCTATGGACATGGGGATGTCATTGATAATGGGATCACATCATTAGGAGAATGATGTGATGGACAAGACCCAATCCTAAGCTTAGCTCAAAGATCGTGTAGTTCGTTTGTTGTAGCTTTTCTGAATGTCAAGTATCATTTCCTTAGACCATGAGATTGTGCAACTCCTGGATACTGTAGGAGTGATTTGGGTGTGCCAAACGTCACAACGTAACTGGGTGACTATAAAGGTACGTTACAGGTGTTTCCGAAAGTGTCTGTTGGGTTGGCACGAATCGAGACTGGGATTTGTCACTCCGTATGACGGAGAGGTATCTCTGGGCCCACTCGGTAATGCATCATCATAATGAGCTCAAAGTGATCAAGTGGTTGGTCACGGGATCATGCATTACGGTACGAGTAAAGTGACTTGCCGGTAACGAGACTGAACAAGGTATTGGGATACCGACGATCGAGTCTCGGGCAAGTAATGTACCGATTGACAAAGGGAATTGTATACAGGGTTGCTTGAATCCTCGACATCGTGGTTCATCCGATGAGATCATCGAGGAGCATGTGGGAGCCAACATGGGTATCCAGATCCCGCTGTTGGTTATTGGCCGGAGAGCCGTCTCGGTCATGTCTACGTGTCTCCCGAACCCGTAGGGTCTACACACTTAAGGTTCGGTGACGCTAGGGTTGTAGAGATATGAGTATGCAGTAATCCAAAAGTTGTTCGGAGTCCCGGATGAAATCCTCGACATCACGAGGAGTTCCGGAATGGTCCGGAGGTGAAGAATTATATATAGGAAGTGTAGTTTCGGCCATCGGGAAAGATTCGGGGTCACCGGTATTGTACCGGGACCACCGGAGGGGTACCGGGGGTCCACCGGGTGGGGCCACCCATCCCGGAGGCCCCCATGGGCTGAAGTGGGGAGGGGAACCAGTCCATAGTGGGCTGGTGTGCCCCCCCTTGGGGCCCCCTGCGCCTAGGGTTGGAAACCCTAGGGTGGGGGGCGCCTCCACTTGCCTTGGGGGGCACTCCACCCCCTTGGCCGCCGCCCCCCTTGGGAGATCCCATCTCCAGGGCTGGCGCCCCCCTAGGGGGCCTATAAAAAGAGGGGGGAGGGAGGGCAGCCGCACCTCAAGTCTTGGCGCCTCCCTCTCCCCTGCTACAGCTCTCCTTCTCGCAGAAGCTCGGCGAAGCCCTGCTGCGATCATTGCTGCATCCACCACCACGCCGTCGTGCTGCTGGAACATCATCAACCTCTCCTCCCCCCTTGCTGGATCAAGAAGGAGGAGACGTCATCCGCTCCGTACGTGTGTTGAACGCGGAGGTGCCGTCCGTTCGGCACTTGGTCATCGGTGATTTGGATCACGGCGAGTACGACTCCATCATCCCCGTTCTCTTGAACGCTTCCGCTTGCGATCTACAAGGGTATGTAGATGCACTCTCCTCTCGTTGCTAGTTGACTCCATAGATTGATCTTGGTGAAACGTAGGAATTTTTTTTGTTTTCTGCAACGTTCCCCAACAGGACACGGACGCGAGAGCACACAGGAGGCAGACTCGATAGATCTGGCAAAACTAGAAGCAAGCATTAGGAGGGGGCAGCACTTGTACCTCTCCAAACGACCCCCGCACGCACGAACCCGCGCCGGTTTCTTCCACTCCCCACGATGCCACGCGCACCTTGCAACCGCGCAGGTAGTTGCCGCCCTCGCTTCAAAGCAGAAGAGAGTGGGCTGGGCGAGAGAGAGCGGGGCGTGGGCGAGAAATAGGAGCGGGGCCGTGCGCCGGTTACTCTAGCACGAGGGCAGGGGACAGGGGCGGAGAAATCAGGGGGAGTTGGAGGTGAGGAAGATAGCAGAGCGACAGAGAGGGGGGAGAGTGCGAGCGACACAGGAAGGGGAAAGGGGTTTTCTGACAGATGGTGGCGATGGGAGATACTCACTTAATGCATCTCTCTCGTGGGAATTGCAGCGCCACTGAATTTACAATTTTACCCCCAACAGCTAAAATAGTAAATACATGTGTAGATAAATAAATGCACCATTTGAATGCATCTATTATAATGAGATAAGATCACAAAACAGCACAACTGATATCCTCAAAACCAAAAAAAATGGCAAATACACTACTAAAGGAAGAAACATACATACATAAATATGCCCCTAAAAAACAAGAGAAAAAGAAGTTCAAAAAATAAAGAACAGAAGTTCAAGTACTCTAATAAAAGAAGTAAAGGAATTAGAATAAATAAACCCTAAAGAAACAAAAAGAAGAAGTTCAAGTACAAAAACAGATGAAGTTCATATCTAAACCTAAAAACCCTAAGATAGATAGTGGGGTCACGGATGTGACGGACTTGCCTCCGCATGCGACGATGCGGCACGCCGCGTCGTCTCCTGCTCCGGCTCATTCCTGTCTCGGCCTCGTAGGGGGAGGGGAGGGGGGGTCCCGACCCCCCTTCCCCTGCTCGGCTTCGCGCTACCGCATTGCTGCGCGCTAGGATTTGACAGGACACAATGCGGCTATTCTGTTTCCACCCCCACCGCACGCACCCTAATCCCTAAAAACCCTAAGATAGATAGTGGGGTCATGGATGTGACGGGCTTGCTTTCGCATGCAACGACGCGGCACGCCGCGTCGTCGCCTGCTCCGGCTCGTTCCTGTCTCGGCCTCGCAGGGGGAGGGGAGGGGGGTCCCGACCCCCCCTCCCCCCCTGCTCGGCCTCGCTCTACCGAATTGCTGTGCGCTAGGATTTGACAGGATGCAATGCGGTTATTTTGTTTCCACCCCCACTGCACGCATCCTAAACCCTAAAAACCCTAAGATAGATAGTGGGGTCATGGATGTGATGGACTCGCCTCCGCATGCGACGACGCGGCGGCTCCGGATCGTTCCCGTCTCGGCCTCGCAGGGGGAGGGGAGGGGGTCCCGACCACCCTCCCCCCTGCTCGGCCTCGCACTACCGCATTGCTGCGTGCTAGGATTTGACAGGACGCAATGCGGTTATTCTGTTTCCACCCCCACCGCACGCACCCTAAACCCTAAAAACCCTAAGATAGATAGTGGGGTCACGGATATGACGGACTCGCCTCCGCATGCGACGACGCGGCACGCCACGTCGTCGCCTGCTCCGGCTCGTTCCTGTCTCGGCCCATACTTGGGCTAATCCCATGATTGCTCACGATACAAAAGTCTAAAAAAACATCTGGAGAATTAAAATTACAAAGAAAACCAAACAAAGAAAATATAGAGCATTATGCACCTTCACCTTGCAAAATGTGGAGTGCAATCTCCAAAACCAGAAGTTCAACCATTAATAAAAAATAAGTCCAGATCCTACTGAAGATAGTGGGTGATCAAAAAACTATACCGAAACATAGACTAAGGGAAAAGAGGATGCATGTGCCTGTGGTCCAGCCCCACACTTACACACTAGTTACAACAAATTGCAGAAGAAATCTAGTAAGGGTTTTTGATTTCTGGAATGTAATCTGTCCTGGAATATCAATGTCAAAAAGATGGACCTGCATTCATGAAAAGTTTTGTTGTGACATAAAAAACCAAGAAAGAAGCACCTTAGGAATAATAATGTTTAGTGTCAAAGAAACAAAATGCACAAGGCGTAAGTTAACTAATCAAATGTTCTAAATAAAGGTAAGTTCAAGTTGTAAAAACACAGAAGTTCGGTGTTTTGAAAAAACATCAAATGAACATGTAGAAAGACAAATTACACAAAAGCAAAAATCTTGTAAGTTCACGTTAAACACATACTGAAGTTCTACCACTGTTTGAAGTATGCAAACATGTTACAAAAAAAGTAAGTAAGGTATGCATGCATATTTGGGAATAATCCTATAGTTGCCATGGAACAAACTAAAACCCAAATTAGAAAATTGAAAATAATAAAAAAAATAGGGCGCGATGTTGCACCACCTTGCAATGTGGAAATCAGGAAGTTCAATCACTGGTACCATAGAAGTCCAACTACTACCACAGAATGTGGATGAACCAAAAAACTAGTCCTGAAGACAGAATAAATATAAAAAGGATGATTTGTGTATCTATGGACCAGCTCCACATTTACGTATATGAGTACTCTGAAAAACAAAAAAACAAACACAAAATTTTTATAACAACACCAACCGAACAGATCGTATTGCAGCATCACCCAAAAAACATGAATTAAAACAAGGGAAGTTCAAGCACAAAAGGTGCAGAAGTCCAACTCTGTAACACAGAGAGTAGAATCACTGAAAAATACGCATTATCGAACTTGGTTTTCAGATTTAATCACTTGGGTGACTACACCTTCTCAGTTCGCAACCTCGAACGATATCCTATTGCACCCTGACATCAAAACGATAAATCAACCAAGCTGTCTCATTGAAGAACCGAAACCAGCACGGGCCGACACGAGATCCAATCACCCGATTTCAGGGTTGTATTCGCCTGCCCGATCAAATTACCAACGCATGAACGGTCCAATCTCACTACTGCAATCAAATCCGCCCTCTATATTCAAATAAAAATAACAAATCCACAGAAGCCGCGGAACCACTCCCGCGGACGAAGAACACGGAGCCCGAAATCAAATCCGTTGAAATTAACGACAAATTGTCCACAAAACTCGTACTTACACCAAATTCCCATCATGTTGGAGGTTCTAGAACATCCAGTGAATGCATTAAACTTATAAACAAACACAAGTTCATCCGCCCCGAGAGTGAATCCGCCAAAATGCAAACGAATCAAAATGAGCATTTAGATGCACGTATGAGTATCTGGATTACAGTCACATCCCAGACAACACTACCGACCGGAATAATCCGCGGGGGAAGCCATGATTGCGAAGATAGCCCGAAGGTCGGGTTCGTAGAGAGGGAAGTTCAGGTGCGTTACACGGGAAGTTCAGGTCGTGATCAGAATGTTATTTTGATCCCGTGATCAGAATAGTGTTTATATATATATATATACAGCCGGTCTATTCTCATAACATTATGAGAATAATATTCTCATAACACTTTCGAACTGTATTGTAATACTGCATTGGAAAGCTAAGCGCACTGCACCACAGAGACCAGCAAACTTCATGTTTGAAAAAACTGTACGTGTGGTTTTTTCGGTACCTTTTTTGCTCTAGTTTTTTAACCGTTTATCGGAATTATGTGTGTAATATACCGTTAAAAAACTATGGAGTAGACGCAATTTCGCCATGTTGAACACTTTTCAAAATTCATCATAGTTTAAGAGCAGTTTCAAAAATCGTGCGGCTCACAACGAATGGCAGCGAGCGTTTTTTTGCTTTTTTTCTAAACCACTCGTCGGAATGAAACATATGATACACCGTTGGAAAGATATCATCGGCGCGCATCTTTTTCATATCTATTATTTTTTCTAATTCGCTACGGTTTAAGAGCAGTTTTGAATTTACTAAATCGCGGAATTGTGTTTTTTGAATTTTTTCAATTTTTCGGTACTGTTTACACTCCAGTTTCCTAACCGTTTGTCGAAACAAGGCGTGTAATATACCGTTGGAAAGCTACGAACGAGACGCAACTTTCATATGTTGGAATGTTTTTGAGATTCCTTACGGTTTTCAGTTAAATTTGAAAATCGTGCGTCTGACTATGAAGGGCAGCGGCCGTTTTTTCGTGAAATTTTTACAAAACGTTGGTCGAAATGATCCAACTGATACACCGTTGGAAAGATATCATCGAGACGCTACTTTTTCATATAGAACACTCCCTCTAATTCATTACGGTTTAAGAGCAGTTTTGAAATTACAAAAACGCGGAAACTCTGTTTTTCGCGACAACAAAATCGACGCCTGCACTGCATCGGACAGAAAGTGCACTACTTCAAACTGAAGAACGCACTGCATTAGACAATGAAGTGAACTTCATGATTTCTCTTGTTGGACGTAGATTTTTCTCAGAGGAGTTTTGTTTACTTTTTTCCAACTTTTTTTTCAAAGGAAAGTGGACCGCAACACTCCCGAAAGTGAAGCGGAACACTACCAAAAGTGAACCTCATGATTTGCTGTTTGTCTTTTTTTCGTACTAATTAATTTTTTACGCGCGTTGAGAAGTGTTTGAGAAGTGAGCTGCTTTTCTGATGTGTTTTTGTTTTTGGATCACCAAGTGAACCACAAAGGGGTCCTTGCGGTTTAAGAGAAGTTTTGAAATTACAAAAACACGGAAACTCTGTTTTTCGCGACAACAAAATCGATGCCTGCACTGCATCGGACAGAAAGCGCACTGCTTCAAACTGAAGAACGCACTGCATCAGACAATGAAGTGAACTTCATGATTTCTCTTGTTGGACGTAGATTTTTCTCAGAGGGGTTTTGTTTACTTTTTTCCAACTTTTTTTCGAAGGAAAGTGGACCGCAACACTCCCGAAAGTGAAGCGGAAACACTACCAAAAGTGAACCTCATGATTTGCTGTTTGTCTTTTTTTCGTACTAAATAATTTTTTACGCGCGTTGAGAAGTGTTCAGAAGTGAGCTGCTTTCTGATGTGTTTTTGTTTTTGGATCACCAAGTGAACCACAAAGGGGTCCTTGCGGCTACAGGCTGGATGGGCACCATTGCAGTTCGCATCCACGACAAACTCCCGCTCCTCCTTTATCGCCAACCTTAGAGGTCGCACCATCAGCATTAGCATTTTTCTTTGATGTTCCAAATTCGTAGTGGATTTTGCACTGCACCAAACCTTATGAAAGTGCATTTTTTCATGTTTCATTTTTTCATCAGCATTAGCGCCGCACATTTTTCTATACAAATAAAAGACAAAAACGCCGCCCGCGCCAGCGAACTGCATTGTGTGCCGAACCATGTTGCCGCAAACTAAATTTTGTGGAACTCCCCTCAACCAAAAAAATAAAGAAAGCAATCAAGTCCCGGGGAGTGGCTCGCGCGGCCAACCGTAGCTGCCACGCATGGCCGTGAGCACCGCACTGCATGTGCGGCGCTACCGCACTACATGCGTTGCCCTGCCGCACTACATCTGCCCGCTGCCAATGCATCATCATTAACCACCGGAGCAAACTGCAGGGGATGCAGAGGAGGAGGTGAACAGTGGAGGAGCTCCGACTAGACAGCTAGCGTTGAATGAATCGGGGTCGCCTGAAAAGAAAAGAAAAACAGTGAACTGCAAAGAAGACACATGGAACGAATCGGGGTCGCTTGCAACAAACCAAAAATTGATAAAAGTGAGTTGAAGATGGGTGTCGATTCCCCATGTTCCTCGTCTCCCATGGCGAGCAGAGAATAGGAGTATCCCACAGGATGTAGAGGGAACGCCGCGCCCCTCTTGTGATGTAGGGGAGGAGGGAGCTTGGAGGGGGCTAGGTAGTGGTGGATCTAGGTGTTCGTCACCGGCAGTCCCAACCACCGCACGACGAGACAGCCGCAGTTGGAGCAGGACTCGATCTCGATCCATGGGGCGACATGAACTGCATAAGAGGGCTCGATTCGGTGGGGATGGGGTGCGGCTGCCGGTGGAGATGGAGATGGGGTGGGACTGCTGGTGGATTGGGGGAGGGCGGCGCGCCCTACTGCCGGTCGTCCGTGTCGCTGCAGATCGAGGCGAGGGGAAGTTCGGTGATACCTGGGGAAGGGGAAGAAGATGGATCGGGGGAGAGCGGCACCGGCGAGGGAAGAAGGTGGATTGGGGAAGGGCGGCGCCGGCGGGGAAAGAAAGTGGAACGGGTGAGGGCGGCGCTGGCGGGGGAAGGTCGCCAGTCACGGGGGAGCCGCGCGCGTGTCGCTCCGGGGCAGGGGTTGGCAGGGCAGAAGAGATTGCAGGCGGCGGCAAGGCTCTGGCATCGGAGGCACGACCCCCTGGCGTCGCCGGCAGTGGAAGGTGGAGGGGAGGTGGGAGGAGGTTGTGTAGGAGGAAGAAGGTGGGAAAGAGGGGATTGGGCACGAACAGAACGTGGGACAAGAGGGGTAGGTGCGTTGACTCTTTTTGTTTTCGGATCGTGGTGGAATCAGTGGTGGGAGGTGTTATCAGAATAAGGTTTTTGTTATGAGAATAAGGTCTTAAGGGGTGTTATGAGAATAGACCCACCCTATATATATATATATATATATAGGAAAATGGGTTAGTACTCCTGGGAGTACATACTCCCACCTCTAAACTGTTTTTCCTGCGCACTATCGGGTGGCACCATGCATGTTGGTTAGCTTTAAAAAAAGAAATAGGTAATAGGTAAAAAAAAGAAATAGATATTAACCATGTCCCGGCCGAGTCTGTTTGCATGGATAACTCTCATTATATATATAGCTGTTATCATCCACATATACATAATGGAAATCGTATATACACACATTGAAACAGAACATATAAGAACGGAAAACAGAGTACACACATTGGAACAGAACGATGCTATGATTGCTATGAATACATAGTTATCCACATCGAAATGACTCAACAAAGTAAAACGCGTCCATGAGACCATGACCAGCAGCCCTTGCCTATGGTAGCTCTTGGCTCTGCCAGAACTCGTGTAGGCTTTCGTCCAAGCGGTCGACACACTCGTGGTACATCTGGAGCGTGATTTCGAGCTCCAAGTTGGCTATTTCATCGGAGATCACCAACTCGAGGATGCGACGGCTATTGGGGAACGTAGTAATTTCAAAAAAATTCCTATGCACACGCAAGATCATGGTGATGCATAGCAACGAGAGGGGAGCGTGTTGTCTACGTACCCTTCGTAGACCGCAATGGAAGCGTTGACGCAACGTAGAGGAAGTAGTAGTATGTCTTCCCGATCCGACCGATCCAAGCACCGTTACTCCGGCACCTCCGAGTTCTTAACATACGTACAGCTCGATGACGCTCCCCGGGCTCCGATCCAGCAAAGCTTCGGGGATGAGTTCCGTCAGCACAGCGGCGTGGTGACGATGATGATGTTCTACCGATGCAGGGCTTCGCCTAAGCACTACAACGGTATGATCGAGGTGGAATATGGTGGCAGGGGGCACCGCACCCGGCTAAGGAACGATCACGTGGATCAACTTGTGTGTCCTAGGGTGCCCCCCTGCCCCCGTATATAAAGGAGCACGGGGAGGAGGCGGCCGGCCAGGTGTGGCGCGCCAAGAGGGAGTCCTACTCCCACCGGGAGTAGGACTCCTAGTTGGACGAGTAGAGAGAGGAGGGAAAGAGGAGGAAGAGAGGACGGAAAGGGGGGGTGGCTCCCCCCTTCCCTTGTCCTATTCGGACTAGGAAGGGGAGGGGCACGCGGCCACCTCCTGCCTCCTTCTCTCTTCTCCCTCAAGGCCCATGTAGGCCCAATAAACCCCCGGGGGGGTTCCGGTAACCCCCCGGTACTCCGAAAAAATGCCGATTTCACCCGGAACGATTCCGATGTCCAAATATAGGCTTCCAATATATCGATCTTTATGTCTCGACCATTTCGAGACTCCTCGTCATGTCCGTGATCACATCCGGGACTCCGAACTAACTTCGGTACATCAAAATGCATAAACTCATATTAACTGTCATCGTAACGTTAAGCGTGCGGACCCTACGGTTCGAGAACAATGTAAACATGACTGAGACAAACCTCCGGTCAATAACCAATAGCGGGACCTGGATGCCCATATTGGCTCCTACATATTCTACGAAGATCTTTATCGGTCAGATCGCATAACAACATACGTTGTTCCCTTTGTCATCGGTATGTTACTTGCCCGAGATTCGATCGTCGGTATCCAATACCTAGTTCAATCTCGTTACCGGCAAGTCTCTTTACTCGTTCCGTAATACATCATCCCGCAACTAACTCATTAGTTGCAATGCTTGCAAGGCTTATGTGATGTGCATTACCGAGAGGGCCCAGAGATACCTCTCCGGCAATCGGAGTGACAAATCCTAATCTCGAAATACGCCAACCCAACATCTACCTTTGGAGACACCTGTAGAGCTCCTTTATAATCACCCAGTTATGTTATGACGTTTGGTAGCACACAAAGTGTTCCTCCGGTAAACGGGAGTTGCATAATCTCATAGTCATAGGAACATGTATAAGTCATGAAGAAAGCAATAGCAACATACTAAACGATCGGGTGCTAAGCTAATGGAATGGGTCATGTCAATCAGATCATTCAACTAATGATGTGACCTCGTTAATCAAATAACAACACTTTGTTCATGGTTAGGAAACATAACCATCTTTGATTAACGAGCTAGTCAAGTAGAGGCATACTAGTGACACTAAGTTTGTCTATGTATTCACACATGTTTTATGTTTCCGGTTAATACAATTCTAGCATGAATAATAAACATTTATCATGATATAAGGAAATAAATAATAACTTTATTATTGCCTCTAGGGCATATTTCCTTCAGTCTCCCACTTGCACTAGAGTCAATAATCTAGATTACACAGTAATGATTCTAACACCCATTGAGCCTTGGTGCTGATCATGTTTTGCTTGTAGAAGAGGCTTAGTCAACGGGTCTGCAACATTCAGATCCGAATGTATCTTGCAAATCTCTATGTCTCCCACCTGGACTAGATCCCGGATGGAATTGAAGCGTCTCTTGGTGTGCTTGGTTCTCTTGTGAAATCTGGATTCCTTTGCCAAGGCAATTGCACCAGTATTGTCACAAAAGATTTTCATTGGACCCGATGCACTAGGTATGACACCTAGATCGGATATGAACTCCTTCATCCAGACTCCTTCGTTTGCTGCTTCCGAAGCAGCTATGTACTCCGCTTCACATGTAGATCCCGCTACGACGCTTTGTTTAGAACTGCACCAACTGATAGCTCCACCGTTTAATGTAAACACGTATCCGGTTTGCGATTTAGAATCGTCCGGATCAGTGTCAAAGCTTGCATCAACGTAACCTTTTACGGTGAGCTCTTTGTCACCTCCATATACGAGAAACAAATCCTTAGTCCTTTTCAGGTATTTCAGGATGTTCTTGACCGCTGTCCAGTGATCCACTCCTGGATTACTTTGGTACCTCCCTGCTAAGCTTATAGCAAGGCACACATCAGGTCTGGTACACAGCATTGCATACATGATAGAGCCTATGGCTGAAGCATAGGGAACATCTTTCATTTTCTCTCTATCTTCTGCAGTGGTCGGGCATTGAGTCTGACTCAACTTCACACCTTGTAACACGGGCAAGAACCCTTTCTTCGCCTGATCCATTTTGAACTTTTTCAAAATCTTGTCAAGGTATGTGCTTTGTGAAAGTCCAATTAAGCGTTTTGATCTATCTCTATAGATCTTTATGCCTAATATGTAAGCAGCTTCACCGAGGTATTTCATTGAAAAACTCTTATTCAAGTCTCCCTTTATGCTATCCAGAAATTCTATATCATTTCCGATCAGTAATATGTCATCCACATATAATATCAGAAATGCTACAGAGCTCCCACTCACTTTCTTGTAAATACAGGCTTCTTCAAAAGTCTGTATAAAACCAAATGCTTTGATCACACTATCAAAACGTTTATTCCAACTCCGAGAGGCTTGCACCAGTCCATAAATAGATCGCTGGAGCTTGCACACTTTGTTAGCTCCCTTTGGATCGACAAAACCTTCCGGTTGCATCATATACAACTCTTCTTCCAGAAATCTATTCAGGAATGCAGTTTTGACATCCATCTGCCAAATTTCATAATCATAAAATGCGGCAATTGCTAACATGATTCTGACAGACTTAAGCATCGCTACGGGTGAGAAGGTCTCATCGTAGTCAACCCCTTGAACTTGTCGAAAACCTTTTGCGACAAGTCGAGCTTTGTAGACAGTAATATTACCCTCAGCGTCAGTCTTCTTCTTGAAGATCCATTTATTCTCAATTGCTTGCCGATCAACGGGCAAGTCAACCAAAGTCCATACTGTGTTCTCATACATGGATCCCATCTCAGATTTCATGGCTTCAAGCCATTTTGCGGAATCTGGGCTCACCATCGCTTCTTCATAGTTCGTAGGTTCATCATGATCTAGCAGCGTGACTTCCAGAACAGGACTACCGTACCACTCTGGCGCGGATCTCACTCTGGTTGATCTACGAGGTTCAGTAGTATCTTGTCCTGAAGTTTCATGATCATTATCATTAGCTTCCTCACTAATTTGTGTAGGTGTCGTAGAAACAAGTTTCTGTGATGTACTACTTTCCAATAAGGGAGCAGGTACAGTTAGCTCGTCAAGTTCTACTTTCCTCCCACTCACATCTTTCGAGAGAAACTCCTTCTCCAGAAAGTTTCCGAACTTAGCAACAAAAGTCTTGCCTTCGGATCTGTGATAGAAGGTGTATCCAATAGTTTCCTTTGGATATCCTATGAAGACACATTTCTCCGATTTGGGTTCGAGCTTATCAGGTTGAAGCTTTTTCACATAAGCATCGCAGCCCCAAACTTTCAGAAACGACAACTATGGTTTCTTGCCAAACCATAGTTCATAAGGCGTCGTCTCAACGGATTTTGATGGTGCCCTATTTAACGTGAATGCGGCCGTCTCTAAAGCATAACCCCAAAACAATAGCAGTAAATCAGTAAGAGACATCATAGATCGCACCATATCTAGTAAAGTACGATTACGACGTTCGGACACACCATTACGCTGTGGTGTTCCGGGTGGCGTGAGTTGTGAAACTATTCCGCATTGTTTCAAATGTATACCAAACTCGTAACTCAAATATTCTCCTCCACGATCAGATCGTAGAAACTTTATTTTCTTGTTACGATGATTTTCAACTTCACTCTGAAATTCTTTGAACTTTTCAAATGTTTCAGACTTAGGTTTCATTAAGTAGATATACCCATATCTGCTTAAGTCATCTGTGAAGGTGAGAAAATAACGATATCCGCCACGAGCCTCAATATTCATCGGACCACATACATCTGTATGTATGATTTCCAACAAATCTGTTGCTCTCTCCATAGTACCGGAGAACGGTGTTTTAGTCTTCTTGCCCATGAGGCACGGTTCGCAAGTACCAAGTGATTCATAATCAAGTGGTTCCAAAAGTCCATCAGTATGGAGTTTCTTCATGCGCTTTATACCGATATGACCTAAACGGCAGTGCCACAAATAAGTTGCACCATCATTATCAACTCTGCATCTTTTGGCTTCAACATGATGAATATGTGTGTCACTACTATCGAGATTCAATAAGAATAGACAACTCTTCAAGGGTCCATGACCATAAAAGATATTACTCATATAAATAGAACAACCATTATTCTCTGATTTAAATGAATAACCGTCTCGTATTAAACAAGATCCAGATATAATGTTCATGCTCAACGCTGGCACCAAATAACAATTATTTAGGTCTAATACTAATCCCGAAGGTAGATGTAGAGGTAGCGTGCCGACCGCGATCACATCGACTTTGGAACCGTTTCCCACGCGCATCGTCACCTCGTCCTTAGCCAATCTTCGCTTAATCCATAGTCCCTATTTCGAGTTGCAAATATTAGCAACAGAACCAGTATCAAATACCCAGGTGCTACTGCGAGCATTAGTAAGGTACACATCAATAACATGTATATCACATATACCTTTGTTCACCTTGCCATCCTTCTTATCCGCCAAATACTTGGGGCAGTTCCGCTTCCAGTGACCAGTCTGCTTGCAGTAGAAGCACTTAGTTTCAGGCTTAGGTCCAGACTTGGGTTTCTTCTCTTGAGCAGCAACTTGCTTGCCGTTCTTCTTGAAGTTCCCCTTCTTCTTCCCTTTACCCTTTTTCTTGAAACTAGTGGTCTTGTTAACCATCAACACTTGATGCTCCTTTTTGATTTCTACCTCCGCAGCTTTCAGCATCGCAAAGAGCTCGGGAATAGTCTTGTTCATCCCTTGCATATTATAGTTCATCACGAAGCTCTTGTAGCTTGGTGGCAATGATTGGAGAATTCTATCAATGACGCAATCATCTGGAAGATTAACTCCCATCTGAATCAAGTGATTATTATACCCAGACATTTTGAGTATATGCTCACTGACAGAACTGTTCTCCTCCATCTTGCAGCTATAGAACTTATTGGAGACTTCATATCTCTCAATCCGGGCATTTGCTTGAAATATTAACTTCAACTCCTGGAACATCTCATATGCTCCATGACGTTCAAAACGTCGTTGAAGTCCCGATTCTAAGCCATAAAGCATGGCACACTGAACTATCGAGTAGTCATCAGCTTTGCTCTGCCAGACATTCATAACATATGGTGTTGCTCTAGCAGCAGGCCTGGCACCCAGCGGTGCTTCCAGGACGTAATTTTTCTATGCAGCAATGAGGATAATCCTCAAGTTACGGACCCAGTCCGTGTAATTGCTACCATCATCTTTCAACTTTGCTTTCTCAAGGAACGCATTAAAATTCAACGGAACAACAGCACGAGCCATCTATCTACAATCAAACATAAACAAGCAAGATACTATCAGGTACTAAGTTCATGATAAGTTTAAGTTCAATTAATCAAATTACTTAAGAACTCCCACTTAGATACACATCCCTCTAATCCTCTAAGTGATCACGTGATCCAAATCAACTAAACCATGTCCGATCATCACGTGAGATGGAGTAGTTTCATTGGTGAACATCACTATGTTGATCATATCTACTATATGATTCACGCTCGACCTTTCGGTCTCCGTGTTCCGAGGCCATATCTGTATATGCTTGGCTCGTCAAGTATAACTTGAGTATTCCACGTGTGCAACTGTTTTGCACCCGTTGTATTTGAATGTAGAGCCTATCACACCCGATCATCATGTGGTGTCTCAGCATGAAGAACTTTCGCAACGGTGCATACTCAGGGAGAACACTTCTTGATAATATAGTGAGAGATCATCTTATAATGCTACCGTCAATCAAAGCAAGATAAGATGCATAAAAGATAAACATCACAAGCAATCAATATAAGTGATATGATATGGCCATCATCATCTTGTGCTTGTGATCTCCATCTCCGAAGCACCGTCATGATCACCATCGTCACCGGTGCGACACCTTGATCTCCATCGTAGCATCGTTGTCGTCTCGCCAATCTTATGCTTCCACGACTATCGCTACCGCTTAGTGATAAAGTAAAGCATTACATCGCGATTGCATTGCATACAATAAAGCGACAACCATATGGCTCCTGCCAGTTGCCGATAACTCGGTTACAAAACATGATCATCTCATACAATAAAATTTAGCATCATGTCTTGGCCATATCACATCACAACATGCCCTGCAAAAACAAGTTAGACGTCCTCTACTTTGTTGTTGCAAGTTTTACGTGGCTGCTACGGGTTTAAGTAAGAACCAATCTCACCTACGCATCAAAACCACAACGATAGTTTGTCAATTTGACTCCGTTTTAACCTTCGCAAGGACCGGGCGTAGCCACACTTGGTTCAACTAAAGTTGGAGAAACAGTCACCCGCAAGCCACCTTTGTGCAAAGCACGTCGGGAGAACCGGTCTCGCGTAAGCGTATGCGTAATGTCGGTCCGGGCCGCTTCATCCAACAATACCGCCGAACCAAAGTATGACATGCTGGTAGGCAGTATGACTTATATCGCCCACAACTCACTTGTGTTCTACTTGTGCATATAACATCAAACCATAAAACCTAGGCTCGGATGCCATTGTTGGGGAACATAGTAATTTCAAAAAAATTCCTACGCACACGCAAGATCATGGTGATGCATAGCAACGAGAGGGGAGAGTGTTGTCTACGTACCCTTCATAGACCGCAATGGAAGCGTTGACGCAACGTAGAGGAAGTAGTCGTACGTCTTCCCGATCCGACTGATTCAAGCACCGTTACTCCGGCACCTCCGAGTTCTTAGCACACGTATAGCTCGATGACGCTCCCCGGGCTCCGATCCAGCAAAGCTTCGGGGATGAGTTCAGTCAGCACAACGGCGTGGTGACGATGATGATGTTCTACCGATGCAGGGCTTCGCCTAAGCACTACAACGATATGATCGAGGTGGAATATGGTGGCAGGGGGCACCGCACACGGCTAAGGAATGATCACATGGATCAACTTGTGTGTCCTAGGGTGCCCCCTGCCCCCGTATATAAAGGAGCAAGGGGAGGAGGTGGCCGGCCAGGTGTGGCGCGCCAAGAGGGAGTCCTACTCCCACCGGGAGTAGGACTCCTAGTTGGACAAGGAGAGAGAGGGGGGAAAGAGGAGGAAGAGAGGAAGGAAAGGGGGGGCGCCGCCCCCCTTCCCTTGTCCTATTTGGACTAGGAAGAGGAGGGGTGCGCGGCCACCTCCTGCCTCTCTTCTCCCTCAAGGCCCATGTAGGCCCAATAAACCCCCCGGGGGGTTCCGGTAACCCCCCGGTACTCCGGAAAAATGCCGATTTCACCCGGAACGATTCCGATGTCCAAATATAGGCTTCCAATATATCGATCTTTATGTCTCGACCATTTCGAGACTCCTCGTCATGTTCGTGATCACATCCGGGACTCCGAACTAACTTCGGTACATCAAAATGCATAAACTCATATTAACTGTCATCGTAACGTTAAGCGTGCGGACCCTACGGTTCGAGAACAATGTAGACATGACTGAGACAAATCTCCGGTCAATAACCAATAGCGGGACCTGGATGCCCATATTGGCTCCTACATATTCTACGAAGACCTTTATCGGTCAGACCGCATAACAACATACGTTGTTCCCTTTGTCATCGGTATGTTACTTGCCCGAGATTCGATCGTCGGTATCCAATACCTAGTTCAATCTCGTTACCGGCAAGTCTCTTTACTCGTTCCGTAATACATCATCCCGCAACTAACTCATTAGTTGCAATGCTTGCAAGGCTTATGTGATGTGCATTACCGAGAGGGCCCAGAGATACCTCTCCGACAATCGGAGTGACAAATCCTAATCTCGAAATACGCCAACCCAACATCTACCTTTGGGGACACCTGTAGAGCTCCTTTATAATCACCCAGTTACGTTGTGACGTTTGGTAGCACACAAAGTGTTCCTCCGGTAAACGGGAGTTGCATAATCTCATAGTCATAGGAACATGTATAAGTCATGAAGAAAGCAATAGCAACATACTAAACGATCGGGTGCTAAGCTAATGGAATGGATCATGTCAATCAGATCATTCAACTAATGATGTGAACTCGTTAATCAAATAACAACACTTTGTTCATGGTTAGGAAACATAACCATCTTTGATTAACGAGCTAGTCAAGTAGAGGCATACTAGTGACACTAAGTTTGTCTATGTATTCACACATGTATTATGTTTCCGGTTAATACAATTCTAGCATGAATAATAAACATTTATCATGATATAAGGAAATAAATAATAACTTTATTATTGCCTCTAGGGCATATTTCCTTCAACGGCCATGTTTCTCTACTGCACCCAGGTGGACACCTAGGCCAAGGAGGCGGTCGAGCCTACCGACCAGCGCATTGGCATCAAGCGGGCCACGGACAAGGCGAACGACGCGACCCATGTGAACGGCACGGCGGGCGTCCAATGCAAGTACGGCGCGGCCGACCTCAGGCGCAAGTACGGCACAGAGGGCCTCTGCCCACTCCTGACGAGGAATGGGGGTACTGACAGGATGTGTACCCAGCTGTGACGTCGTTTCAATAACCTCCAAATTATCAGAATTAATAACAAGGCGATTGCAACCCGCACATTGCGCTAGTGAAAGACCAAATCTGAGAGCCCAACCTTCTGCTGTTAGAGCTTCGACGCAATGATCAATTTTCCAAGTACCCCTACAATAAAATTCCCTTTATCGTTCCTCAGGACAGCCTCAACTGTACATTTAAGAAGACCATGATCAAAAGAAGCATCAACATTAAGTTTCACAAATCCCATCGGGGGACGAATCCAACCCTCTCTTTTCATCGAAGCCCTTTAACTGGAAGCAACAACATAATTAGCCGTAAGAGCTTGTATCCCTATTGAAATATGTTTTGCATCTTGAATTCTCTCCTTGTGCACTAATTTACGTCTTTCCCACCCAAATACCAAGACGTAATGGCAATCATCTCCCAAATATTCTGGAACCCCATAAGAGATAAATCTTGGTTAGGCATGTGCAACAAAAAACCGAGGACCGCCTCTCCAGCACGATCAACTTCACAAGCTTGAGCAATGACCTTATCTAAGCCAAGCCTTCTCCAGACCTCTTTTGCCTTTTGGCACTGAAACAATAGATGCTTTGTGTCTTCTAAACCAGAAGCACAAAAAGGGCATAAAGGTGAAACTTTAATGTGTCTATTAGTAAGCGTAACACGACATGGAAGAGTACCATGTAGCGTCCGCCAAATAAAAAATTCACCTTCGCTGAACAAGATAAATTCCAAATCTTACACCAAATTGGATTAAAGTTTGTTTGACCCATTCCATTAGTACGACGAAGCTTCCTTCCATGTTGATAATCCCACTCAACAAAATATGCAGATTGAACAGGAAAAATCCCACTCTTAGTATAACTCCAGGCAACAAAATCTGACATATCAAACAGAGGCAGAGGGATAGCAAGGACCCACTGTGAATCAATGGGCCACAAGATCTGTCTGATGAGATCCTCATCCCACCTGTTCAAAGAGGGGTTAATGAAATCCGACACTTTTGATAACAAATGTTGCCCCTTTGGAGTGCTGACTTTTCTGTTAGCACAATTAGGGATCCAAGCATCTTCCCAAATGTCAATTTTCTGACCATTTCCAACTCACCAAATCTAGCCATGTTTTAAGGTATAACCCCCGTCATAATACTTTGCCATGTGAAGGATGATTCTTTTTTAACTTTGCGTTCAATAAATCTCCATTAAGGAAATACTTAGCTCGCAAAATGGTGGCACACAAGGAATCTAAGTTCTCAAGGAGACGCCAAGCTTGTTTATCCAGCATCGCCAAATTAAAACAATGAATGTCACGAAAGCCCATTCTGCCTTGGCTTTTCAGGACACATTTTTCACCACGCCATCCAATGC
Source organism: Triticum monococcum (assembly GCA_034509565.1). Taxonomy (NCBI): domain Eukaryota; kingdom Viridiplantae; phylum Streptophyta; class Magnoliopsida; order Poales; family Poaceae; genus Triticum; species Triticum monococcum. Next base: position 231,230,738 of record CM067842.1, on the reverse strand, counting down.
ATCCTTCTCTGGTTGTCGTCATCACCCCACCAAAAATGTGACATCTCGTCAGTTATTCCTTTACAAATTTTTTAGGAATTTTAAAGACCGACATAGCATAAGTTGGGATAGCTTGAACAACAGACTTGAGAAGAACTTCCTTGCCTCCAGTGGATAAGAGTTTTTCTTTCCATCCGCTAATTCTCATAATAATGCGATCAATCAGATATTGGAAACAATTAGTCTTATCTAACCCCACATGCGCAGGCAGGCCCAGATACTTATCATTGAGAGCTTCGATCATGATATTCAAAATTGAGCAAATTTGTTCTCTAATGTCCCCACTCGTATTTGGGCTAAAAAATATGCTAGATTTTTCAATGCTCACCATTTGTCCAGACGCAACACAATATAAGTCCAAAATTGATTTAAGTGTCTCCGCATTTTGTTGATTAACTTTCATGAGGATCAATGAGTCATCCGCAAAAAGGAGATTTCTGATAGTAGGGTCCTCTCTGCAAACCTTGACTCTCGAAATATTCCCAATCTCCTCCGCATGTGCCAAGAGAGCAGTAAGGCCCTCCGTGCATAATAAGAAAATGTAAGGAGATAATGGATCACCTTGTCTTAAGCCTCTTGTAGGCTTGAAACTTTCAGTTTCTCCGTCATTAATCCGTACCATATACTCAACAGTAGAGACACATTTCATAATAAGATTTACCCATCTCTCCTGGAAACCGAGTTTCAACATAATTCCCTTCAAAAAAGGCCATTCGAACCGATCGTAAGCTTTGTGCATACCAAGCTTGATAGCGCATAAACCCTCTTTTCCCACCCTCTTATTTTCAATAGTATGAAAGCTCTCATAAGCCACTAAAACATTGTCTGTAATTATTCTACCAGGCACAAAAGCACTTTCGGTCGGGCTGATAATATCAGGCAGTAAAACCTTCAAACGCGCCGACGACATTTTAAAGATAATTTTGTTTACCACATTGCAAAGACTGATAGGTCTAAACTGGGTTACCTTCTCGGGTGAGTTGACCTTGGGAATCAACACAAACGCAGTATCATTCCAACCCGATGGAATTGTGCAAGTATTCACTGCTTGCAAGACCTCATCCACCAAATCATCCCCTAGCATGGACCAAAATCTTTTATAAAAAATAGCATGAAGACCATCTGGCCCCGGAGCCTTTAAATCGCCAATATCAAAAAGAGCCTTACGAACATCATCAGCAGTATACGGGGCAAGCAAGGCATTATTCATCTCAGTAGTCACTCTACTCCGGACAAGAGACAAAACTTCCTGATTTGGGTATAAAACCTCTGATGTAAAAAGATTGGAGAAATAACCCATAATATGTTCCTTCAGATCATTTCCTTATTTCCAAACAGCAGTATCATCCAGAAGTCTTCTAATATTGTTCCTTTTTTCCCTGGCCATTGCAGCATTATGAAGAAACGAAGTATTACGGTCCCCATGTAGCAGCCAGTTCGCTCGACCTCCCTGTAACTAAAAAATTTCCTCTTGGTCCAAAAGATTTCCAATGAGTACTAGAATTTTCTTTTGCCTTGAGCGAGATTCACCACTAACAGGACCACGTTTCAGCCTCTTTAGTTCTTTCTTTAAAACTTATTTATTCTCCTCTTTGGTCCTTTCAAAGTAATTTGGTCCCAAGAATGTAAATCATCATGCATCGCTCTAGTCCGTGCTGCGAGAGAGGGACCAATACCCGCCAACTTTGCTTTTTCCTAAGCAGTCTTCACAATCTCCTCAACAGTATCTTCTTTCAGCCATTTTGCTTCAAATTGTCTCACACGACCATTCCGACGATTAAACAAGTTACTAGCAAAATAATCTGTGTCAAGAATTAAAGGACGATGGTCGAGATAATGCCATTCAACCTTATCATAAGCCTCCATCATGTCAAGTTTCACTGCACACAACGCATTGCCTCATGTCTTTCTCCTCTTCATTGCATACACACTCATGCGCAATTAACACATTGTCAGTGATCAGGCGTCCAGGGATAAATGCACTATATTCTTCCCCTATAACTTCATCAAGACAACTCCTTATCCGATTTGCAATAGCTTTAGATGCGATCTTGTACATAACCGGACATAAAGATATTGGACGATACTGTGAAATCTTTTGGGGAAATCTCACTTTGGGGATCAAAGCAACCCCTTCTCTTGATGCTCACTAGAACCATCGTAAGCGCCTCCTAGTGTATGCTCTACGATGGTTGCTACCATGTATTTTCACCCCTCTATCAATGAAAATGATACACATCCTGCGTATTCGCAAAAAAAAAATGTATTCCTGCTTGTATTCAGGAGGTTGTGAACGCTGAAGTTTGTAATGTTAAAAGAAAACGCTATGTTTTTTTAGCAAAAAAAACGCTATGTATGAGCCAGACTTGATCTAGTAACAGAAAAGAAAAAAAGACCAACAGTCTCTGCACCAAAAGTCCAAATCAGCTGGCGGCAGACATGGCATCAGCCCGTTGTCTTTCGCAGACCGAACCAAACCTGGAGCCATGCCAAACACCACCGCGTCAGTCGTCACGGCACGCAAAAACGTTGCGAAAAACGAACCCAATTCCTCTCGGTCACACGTCGCACGCTGCTCAGTGTTCTAGGTGTATCGCCTGATCCCATGATGAGCGCCAAGCTCGGCGCGGCGACGCCGTCCGTGCTCCTCCCGCCCTCCCCTCGGCCCCACGGCCTCCGCCCCTCCCCCACCGCCGCCTCATGCCTCCCCGACACCGCCACCGGCCCGCCTCTAAGCGCGGGACCGGACCAAGAGCTCTCTGGCGCGCCCGGGCAAGAGGAGGCGGCGGTCTCCTCCGCCTCCCAGCCGCGCTCGCGCGCGAGCTCGCAGCTGAGCCGCTGGTCCCGCGCGCGCGCGCTCCGGTCCGGGCGGAGGCTGGAGCTGCCGGCCATGCGGGCGACCGCGGCGCTCTCGGTGCGGACCAAGTCGCCGCCGTCATCCGAGGAAGAGGCCGCGGCGACGGAGGAGGAGGACGATGATGGTGACGAGGTGGTCGGGGTCGGGAGCGAGGCAGCGGGGAACTCGATCTACATGGTGTCGGACGGGACGGGTTCGACGTTGGAGCACTCGGTGAATGCCGTGCTCGGGCAATTCGAGCACTGCCTCGTGGACCGACGCTGCGCCACAAGCACCCACCTATTCTCGGGGGTAAACATCCGTCATTTTTGCTGCCCTTTATTACCTCAATTCGTGACATTGGATTTGATCCCCGCGCTCCAGTGCGATGTCTGGTTTACGAAATGCCTGTAGTCTCGCTAGAAATTAGGGATTTTGGTTTCCTACTGATTACTGTACCGTTGTAAGGCTGCCCGTAATGGGAGTATCATACATAGTATCATGCATGTTAACTAAGCAATTTTGATGAGGTGGCATAGTATTAAATGAAGAAAGAGAGACTTGAGTATCATATCATGATACCATATCATATTAAATGATGTGCTACTTTGTGTCATGCATGGCAATAAATATAGTATGCATTATTAAATGATGTGCTACTTTGTGTCATGCATACCAACATTTGATACTATGCATTACGGATGTAGTATCATAGACTAGTATCATATGCATGATACTAGTATATGATACTCCCTATTACAACCAGCCTGAGTAGTTGCTTTGCCAGATGTTTCTACTTTTCAATATAACGGGGTAAGTGTGAGAATTTACATCAGTAAATTTGTGTGAAGAGTTCAAGTTTAGAGATGAAATCGAACATTTTATGGGCATACCAGGGCAGCCCTGCAACTTTGCTTTGTGGTTAATTTCATAATTTGTGCACCGACATTATCTCTTTTCAGACGAATTACTGTAATACCTGTAGCTTGTATTCCCCTGTGGCTTGCTATGCAATGTCAGAGTGGTTTAATTGGGGATACTTTGGTTCATTTTACATTTAAGGTTTGCCTCTGAACTTCAGTGCTGGGGGATTATTTGGGTTAGCATGACACTATCATGCACTCCATCTGTAAAGAAATATAAGAGCGTTTAGATCACTCACAGAAACGCTCTTATATTCCTTTACAGAGGGAGTATTTGAGCATGAAAGCTACAATATCAATCTTACTCTGCAAAAGTTGGTATTGCCCATGAAATACGCTAATACTAAGAAGAAAAGTCGCATATGTTCCAATGGAGGAAAAATCCCTCACAGAAACTTCGGATGAATTACGCAATAGATCTTTTTGACATTTTAAGAAATAAAACGGACCGTGCAGTTGAATAAGGCTGAATGTTCATGTGCAAATTGAGAATTGTACAGTTGCTTCATGCATATCTATATGTTCTATTTGTGCAAATTGATATTCGCCGCACTTTACACCAGGTAGATGGTCTGACATGGTCAAAATATTGCCAGTTGGCCATACTATTTTGTTTTACGTGTTTGCTTGGATTGGTTCATTTTATTGAACAAAATCAGTCAGTTGATTGTAGTCATGAATCTTTCTGGGGTAGCGACTCGGAAAAGGTCGAGCCTGCAGTTGCAACTAGTCGCGAGTCGCGAGTCGACACTAAGTTGAGTCGACATTTTTTTGCGACTCATCGACTAGTCGACGACTAGTCGTGACTAGTCGCGCGACTCGAAAACCATGATTGTAGTCTTTGTTCAGAAACTGTTATTTGACACTATTCACCCAAGCTTAGCACAAGCATGGGCTAAGAAAAAGTTAACTGCACATCACTTGTCGGAAGTAATCAGCATCTCTTACACATTGCTTCTAATTTTCTTTAGATTGATGACATGGATAACCTTATTGAGATAGTAAGGCAAGCAGCAAAAGAAGGAGCATTGCTTCTATATACCCTTGCCGATCCTTCAATGGCTGAGGCAACTAAGAAGGCTTGTGATTTATGGGGTGTTCCATCCACCGATGTTCTTCGTCCTACTATTGACGCCATAGCTTCTCATATTGGTGTTGCTCCATCTGGGATTTCACGAAGCTCTGCTAGCCGCAAGGGTCAACTTTCTGAGGATTACTTCCAACGAATTGAAGCGATTGATTTTACAATCAAACAAGATGATGGTGCTCAGCCACAGAACCTTGCCCGTGCACACATTGTGCTTGTTGGTGTTTCACGTACTGGGAAAACACCATTGTCAATTTATCTAGCACAAAAAGGGTACAAAGTGGCAAACGTCCCAATTGTGATGGGTATTGATCTTCCAAAGGCCCTATTTGAGATCGACCAGGATAAGATCTTTGGGTTGACGATAAACCCCGTGGTTCTTCAGGCAATCAGAAAGACGAGAGCAAGCACTCTAGGATTTCATGGGCAGAAGAGCAATTATGCTGAAATGGAGCATGTGAGGCAGGAGCTCGACCATGCAAATCAAATTTTTGTTCGGCACCCAACATGGCCAGTGATCCGTAAGATCAGTTTCATCGTCTTTTATGGAGAGCTAATTTGTTTTTTCTCATGTTATAACCATATATTTTTCGTGCAGAGGTCACTGGAAAAGCCGTAGAGGAAACAGCTGCTGTCATTGTTAGAATATATCATGACAGGAAACAGAAGTGCTCCATGCCACGCATATCAAAACGGTACTAGCACCATGTTCTATCTATTCTACCGCGCCTTGTAAAGTATGTGTGCATTGATAAGCGCCATGTCAGCAGTACCTTAGCTGACCATGTTATTATTAGCTCTTACCATCCTGCTTTCTGTGACCACTGACCACCTTCTAGGTGGCTTCTGTATCTGAAAGATAACGCGTTCACAGTATAGCGCAGCATGAAATAAATGTATAATTCGTTCTCTAGTTTTTTGTTCCTTAAATTATTTTCAGTTATTGAACTATTTAGTTTGTTAAGTAAATTGTAGGTTGAACTGAGATTGTTAGAAAAATGAAAATCAGAGTAATACATTTCGTGCATAGAACTAGGATTCTCCGTCGGTATAAAATGGTTAGATGTGGACCACAATGTCCTTTATCCTCCTGAAAAAGCTCTGCATAGACAGGGTGCATGGGACATCACAACGATTTGTCCTCCTAAGCTTGATCACTCATTTGCGCAAGGATGTGTTCACTCTTAGATTCGATAGGAAGACCATCTAAAAGCAATTTCAGTAACAACATCATGCACTAGCACTACTTTTACTCTTTTCTTGTGATCTTTCTTTACTTTGTTTGTTTATTTATTTATGAGTTGTTCAAATTTGATAACCCTTGTTTTTTGGAAGTATGCTGCCTTCTACTTTGTGGTTGCCTTTTGAACTACTCATCTTATCTTATGGATTTGTGGCTGAAAGTAGACAATAAATATCTGGTGAGATGTGCTTCAACCAAAATGTAGCTTCTCTGCCAGACCAGGGCCACCTTGAGCCAGACCTGTGGTAACAGAAGTCTGGTTGAGCTGATCAGGAGTCTGGCTATTTGGTAGCCGCAGCAGCTTAAGGGCTGACTAAAAGACTAATCAGATAATCATTGTTTGGTACTTGATATCCTGTTTCTTTTTTATACAAAGTGAAGATAAATTTGGAAGGCGCTACTTTCAATTGACGAATAGTCCTTACACAATCCTTGTTTAAAACGAGACCAGCCAGTACTAGCCCTTGGCGGCATACTTTGATAGGAGGAGCAATCACGAGCACACTCGCAGAGTCCGGGACTCGAACACGGCTGGGCTGCGAGTGCACACACACTGCTAGCCAACGAGTGACGCTCGGTTCTCACATAATCATTGTTTTTGTTCTTGTTATCTTGTTTCTGTTTGGTACTACAAAGTTAAATTGAATTTTTAAGATAGTCTCTTACGTCAATAAATTGCCTCTTGGTCTCTTTGTATCGTGCAAAATGGTTTCAAGCTGTCCAACTACATGTTTTCTTTCTGAAATATCCTGGATATGCTCCAAGATGTTTTCATAGCATCACGACTATGTGTTGAAATGAATATCTCAAGGAATATGTTTTGTGTTCTTGCAGGGTGGCTCCAATTCGAGTCTATGATTCTCTGTCAGAGAAGGTCAACACTCCTGTTGAACCTGAAAAAGTATTGGCCATGGACGTATGAACGTGTTCTGCTTCTGCAGCAGCGAGGCGAAATCAGAAACTATAGAGCCTAGTAGCCTACTATTCGGTACTTGTTGTGTGTCCCAACTCCGCGGTTAGACTAGAGTCATTGTGGATAGAAGGTAAGAGGGGCCATGTTAAAACTGCTCTTCTTTTAAATAATCATAGCCTGTGCTGTCATGTGTTGGTTGTTCATTGGTTTAGTTTTCCTGTTAAGTCAAGCACTCATGTCATGTACCACCTCTTCTAGAAATGACCCAGGCAAAGACAATTATTCCAAAAACAGCAGTGTATATTTGTGTATGCTTATGTTTGCAGTATGTGTAAGAGAGAAAACCCTATCGCAGTCGCACCAAAGCTACTTGTATTCTTTCTTTTGAGCAATGAGAACAGAAAAAAGGGGGGAATAACAGAAGAAACCAGAATAGAAAGGGAGGACTGCCATCACAAACTTCTCCATCAGGACCTCAACCGGCCTAATCTCTTCTCTGCCGTCTGCTATGTATTCTGCTGTGCCTTCTCATATCACCACACGATTTTCACCCGAATTCTGGTAAATATCAGTCCCCGTCACAATCTCTACAGATCACACGTTGAAAACCCGGCCCTGCGATGAACACGCGAAAATCTCTTTGCGCTATGAGGCTGGTGTTTCACCGTGCATCGCTGTCGGCTCCCGTGCCGCTTCCGGCGCTGTCCATCTTGTTCATGGAAAGGGTGAAGTAGAGCAGAATCAAGGTCCCCACGCTGGACCTGCATAAACAAGAAGGAGGAAAAATCAGTTGGAGTTCAGAGATTATCACTGGAGAGGACCTGCTGACCAATGAAACGGTACTCCTGACATCCTTTTGTTTTTTTATCACTGCTCTGCTCTGAGTGCAAACACTACTACCACAAGTGGATGAATTAAAGCCAAATCAGAAACAAATAGTACTAAACTAGGCTACTCCAGATCAACGGAACCTTTTCTCCCCTTCTCCTCGACGGCTGGGGCGAACACTCCCTTCTAGGATCCGGTTCTGCCTAGTAGTTTAGTTTGGATTTTTTAGTCTCTGCATGGGCAGCGCTTCTTCCTCAAATTTATCTTTCGGGCTCGATCCTCCTCAAGTTTGTCTGTCTGGACAACATAGATTTCTATAGTCTCCTTGGGGCGTCGAGGTTGGAATTTCTCGTCGTGTGTGATGGCAATATTTGGTGTGAGGTAATTCAGATCTATTAAAGGGTTCAACAGTGACGATCGCGGCTCCAGGGTATCGATTCTTTGGGACACATGCATAAAGACTTCCCTGTTGTCATCAAGGACAAGCCGGCTTTGTAGGGAAGCGGCGAGACTATTTTTAAGGTGCCTTGTAACTTTTATAATCTATCGGCATCCTTCTAAAAATACTAGTAGTAGGAGTACTTCACGGCTTGTTCTGGCGGTTGTAGTAGTGGACGATGGTTTTAGACATTTCAGACTATTTTTAAGGTGCCTTGTAACTTTTATAATCTATCGGCATCCTTCTAAAAATACTAGTAGTAGGAGTACTAAATTGGCTGGTTGTTGGTCAATCGTCCTCTCGTCTCTCGATCACCGTGGCGAAGGCGAAGGTGCCAACCAGTTGTGCAACGGGGACTTGGCAACGAGAAACCACGGCCGTTGTTGCGTGGGATTTCCGCACGCCACGCACGCAGGAGGTGCACCATCACCGGTCGCGACGGACCCGTCCTAGACGCTGCAAATTATTGCCGATAATGATCCCACCATCGGCTCCCTTCCTCAAGCTGGAGGAGAGCCGTCGCGTCAGATCGATTAGTTGCATTTGCTATTGCTAGGTCCGGTTGATGTGCTAGCTACCACTGTCTGCTGCTAAGCCGCCACAAGACGCCAACAGGATTCGCTTTGCGTACTAGAACTGCCAGTGAACTTGCAAGGTACACTCACTGAATGCTTAACAGCTCCGCCTAATGATGGTTCGTGTTGTCCATGAATGGCAACGAAGCACGGCGGGTTTGGGGGCCAAAAAGTCGCCAGCGGCGACGACAAATGAGAGCGTACTGCCACTGATCCATCACCCCTACGTCGCCTAACATGTCCGAAGAATAGATTTCATTTCACCAAGTGAGACGTGTGCGTACTACAGAGAGGAGCCTGCAACACTGCCTAGTTCTAGTTGACACTTTTGACACTCTGCTGCCGGCTGGTTCAGTGATTGGATCTAAGCATCACAAAAAACTAAACCAAGGGAAGGGGAAGAAGATTCTTACAGCGTGGCGAAGAGGAAGACGACCCTTCGGGGATCCAGCCACGGCGCCGGACGCCGCCCCAGCCGCCTGGACTTCCCTCCCGGCGTGCCGGCGCCCCCCGGCGTGTTCACCAGCCGGTGCCCGTTCAGCATCTCGTCGGCGGCCGCCACATGGACCAAGAGCGGGGACAGCGGCGGCCTCTCGCCCGTCCCTACCCCGCCTCCTGCACACAAACGGATCAAACCGAACGTCTCATCAGCGCCTACTAACAAGCCACCGGTCCCGTCCGTTCGTTGTCAGAACTCGAAACTGTGCGGTTAACGTCAGTGTCACTGGTCACTAGTCACTTAATAAGCTATACAAGGTAGCAATTGAGTCGTAATTTCGTGAAATACAAAAAGAAAAAATAATAATTTTTGGTCCGAAATGCGAAGGCAGATTATCAACTGGGCAGGCTAACCTGTGGTGCCAGTGGCGGCGTCGCCGTCGGCCTGCTTCCTTTCTGACCCCTTCCGCGAGAGCGACCTCACCACCCTCTGTTCCGTTCACAGCACGATTAGAGATAGGGATAGTATCAAACACTAGGACGACGACCTAAAGAAATCTGGACGCGCATATTGCCGTCGTCCGCCGGCCAGCCTCCAACAGACTTACAGGTGTCCTCGGGGTCGAGGCCGGCGGCGCTGCCGGCGTCGTTTCCGGGCCGTCGCCGGCGAGCGACGAGAGGGCGGCCACGTCGAGGGAGATGAACCCACCGGTCGCGGCGCCGCGGCCGGCGTCGGAGCTCGACTGCGCAAGAACCTAGAAAAGGAACAGAAGTGTTATTGTCCTGTAAGCAAGAACCTATCTACCGGCGATGAAACCGAAGTTCTTCAATCAAATCAAACAAAGAGATATTCATCACAGCCTAAAAGGGCAAGCGATTCATGCGAAGATCCAAATCGCTTCCAGTTGGCCGGGGCAAGCAAGAACACCGTGCGGCGACTAGAGCCGATTGACGGGCAGAAGATTTGACGGGAAGAGACTTACGGGATGGTTGGAGGCGGCGTCCCCCATGCCTTGGTGACGACGTTCGGCGTGCACGCTTCTTCCCGCAGGAGTATGTCTTCTCTTTTGTTGTTTCTGAGTGAGTTATGGTAGCCCCTCGGGAAGGCGGAGAATTGAACGGCGGAACACTACAAAAACGAGGAACCGGAGGGAAAGGACCGTCGCTTTGCTCTTTTTGTTGAGGACCAAAGATTAGATTCTCTCTCTGCCCGCGAGCATGGAGAGAAGATGATGTTCACAGTACAGCTTCGCTTCTGTCATATATACTGCTGGATTTTTTGTGGGCACCCACGGACGGAATTGTTTAGAAATCACCCATGTGGTAGTATATCTCTTGTGGGGTCCATCTAGGTCTCGATAGATTGGTAAGATTTTATTAGGTCCTGATCGATTTATAAAATTTAGAATCAATTTAGGCTGCCCGCAATAGGACTATCATAGATATTATCATGCATGCCAACTAAGTAATTTTAATGAGGTGACATAGGATTAAATGAAGAAAGAGAGGCTTGCGTATTATATCATGATACCGTATCATATTAAATGATATGCTACTTTGTGTCATGCATGGCAATGAATGTAGTCATCTATGATACCAACATATGATACTATGCATTAGGGATGTAGTATCATAGACTAGTATCATATGCATGATACTAGTATATGATACTCTCCACTACAACCAGCCTAAGGCAATGCTACGCATCCGTCGAGATCAGCCGGGTCGCAAGCCGTCGGATTTGCCATATCTAGCGAGCGAGCGTGTCTTCACCACTGCAGCACGGGGCTTGTTGCAGAATTATTTCTAAAACATAGGTCTTATTGCAGAAACTTTTTACAACAGCTATTTTGTTGCAAAAAAATTTGCAATTGAGGTTTTGTTCTAATTTCTTTTGCAACCGAGGTCTGGTTGCAGAAAATTTCCACGACAGATGTTTTGTTGTAAAACATGACTCACCGTAAACCATTGCAGCACCGCATATGTTTCAGAAACATAGCTCTGTTGCAGAAGCGCGTTTGGCGTTATGCCCTCGCTGGACGCGTGTCATGCAGGGGAGGTGGCAAACGCTGTCGCTGCAATCCGCCGGATGACGGTAAGCTTTTCCCTTTTATAAAAGTGTAATTTTGGTCTAGTGAAAATTTTAGGACGCTGATAACGCCCACACATGTGGTGGGAGCGACACTCGCCCACACACCCTATAACACACAGACTACGCCATGTCACCGCATGCATGCATGTGAAAATCTTTTTGAATTTCCAGTTTTTAAACTATTTTATCTCTTTAATAAAAATCCGATTGAAGATCCGTTTTCACCATTAAATCCATCGCGACGAGATCTTCGAAAGTAGATCTCATATCAATATGTTCCGATGACTTTTAAAAGTTGCTATGTTTGTTGCATATAAATTGCCATGGTGTTTTCACTTAAATTGTCATGATATGTTTCAGCTATTTTCTTCTACATTTAAAAATAAATTTTGACACATTATAAAACAGAGAATTAAGAAACTAGACTTACCATGAATCATAAACTAAAATTTCCATGATACATGCACTTAAAATTGCCATGGTTCATACAAAAAATAATTTTCATGGTCAAAGTTCTGGAATTGCCATGGTCAAAATACTAAAATTGCCGTGCTCTATAAACTAAAATTGTCACATGGCAACTTTAGTGTAATACTATGGCAACTACAGTGTAAACATCATGATAATTTTTGGCCAAAAAAATTCGTCAAAACATATCAACATGAGATATAGTTTTGAAGATCTCGTCGAGACGGATTTAGTGGTGAAAACGGATTTTTAACTGGAATTTTTAATTAGGAGATAAAACATTTTTAAGCCGAAACCAAAAAGATTTCCGCTGATGTCATCTGTTTTGATGTGGCAAAATGAATGGTACTGGAGGCGTTTGGGCCATGTTGCTTCGTGTCACACGTGTGGGCGTTAACATTTGCGAAATTTTAACCTGTTTGTTTCTCTTATTAATAACATGCAGTTCTTGTGCATGCTTCCAATTCTTTCCCATACAATACGTGTTAGAAGGGACAGGGAGGGATTGGTAGAGTCGTTATTGTATTGCTTGAGCCTCGTGGGCATATATATAGGAGTACATGGTCATCTTGAAGTACAAGTTAAGGTAAATAAATCCTATGCTATCCTGCGTTTCCTAAATAATAATGATACTCAACACCTCCCCCCCCCCCAGTCACAACGGTAGCGATGCAGACAATGAGACTGAAGAAGAATCTAAAGTCAAGCCAATGGACACCCCCCATAGTCGTAACTGTCGATGCATCGCGGAAGTCGTGGCTGGAGTGGCAACCGACGAGGTTGCTCAAGCAAGACGGTAGCCCTTTGTGCCGTTTGTCGGAGTAGCCGAGAGCGTAGGTGGTGGAGCCGTGGTCGAGGTGGCCGTGAGAAGAATGTCGTGGTCGATGTCGAGTCGGGGTGGCTGGTGTCGAGGAATTCACCGTGGAGCTGCGGGCGCAAGGAGGCGCCGAGTTAGTCATGGGCGCAGTGTTGTCGAAGTAGTGATGCATCATGAAGAAGACGGTGTTAACGACACGTCACGTCGTAGATGAAGGAACACATCGGTGTTGCCAGCACCGAGCATGCATAGACGGATGAAGACAAAGTTGACGAAGCGCCGCATCAGCCTTGCCAGGCCCGGGGACACGTCGTGGACGAAGGCACACATCAGTGTTGCCAGCACCAGGCATGCGTAGACGAGGGACCTGCACGAGCTATACGTCATGTCGGAGAAGTCGGAGGGGCTAACAAAGAAGAACTCGATAATGATTGCAGTGTCCAACGGCGCGGGGCCGATGTCACCAAGGTAGGCGGAGTAGACAAAGTGGTCAGAGTAGATGACGGCGACGCTGGCGACGGGCTGGTGCTTGGACGAAGACGAAGGGGGTGGACGGGCGGCGGCGGCGGCTACGGAGGTAGTGGCGGCGACGGCTACGGAGGTAGTGGCGGCGGCGGCTAGGTTAGTAGCGCGACGGTGGTGCTCGAGGTAGGGCGAGGAACTCGACAGTGTGACGAAGACCGGCGCGGATGGTGGCGTTCCCTCGCCAGGGAAGGCGGCACGACGCTTACCACAAAAAGTCGACGCGCGGTGATGGCGGAGTGGACCGCGGGCCGCGGCACTATGACCCGAAGGAGCGATGCAGCGGCGGCGGGCAGGTCGGGGTGTTGGGAATCATTGCATGGAAAACAAAAAAAATTCTAAGCACACCAATGATCTATCCATGGAGATGCATAGCAACGAGGGGGAGAGTGTGTGTCTATGTACCCTCATAGACCATAAGCAGAAGCGTTTCTCAACGCGGTTGATGTAGTCGAACTTCTTCGCGCTTCAACCTATCAAGTACCAAACACACGGCACCTCCGCGTTCTACACACTTCAACTCAGTGACGTCCCGCGCCTTCTGATCCAGCAAGACGTCAAGGTAGTAGACGAGTTCCGTCAGCACAACGGCATGGTGACGGTGACGGTGAAGTGATCTCCGAAGGGCTTGGCCTAAACACTACAAAATTATGACCGGGGGCGTAAACGGTAGAGGGGGGCGCCGCACACGACTAGGCAATTGTCTGGTGTGTGCTAGGGCGCCCCCACATATATATAGGTAGGAGGGAGGGAGGAGCAGCCATAGGAGGCGCCCAAGTAGGAGGAATCCTACTTGGAGTCCCTCCCAAGCCGTGCGCCCTCCCTGCCATATATAACCGAGGGGGAGGAAAGAGGGGGAGAGGAAAGGAAGTGGGAATCCTAATCCACAATTTCCTTTCCCTTCTCCCCTTTCCTTCCCCTCCTTAGGCCGGCCCATATGGGGGACGCACCAGCCCCTTGTGGCTGGTGTGTTTCCTCTCTTGGCCCATAAGGCCCATATCTTTTGCCGGGGGTGCTCGGAACCCCTTCCGGTGACCCGATAAGTACCTGATACCCCCCGAAACACTTTCGGTGTCCGAATACTATCCTATATATCAATCTTTACCTGTCGACCATTTCGAGACTCCTTGTTATGTCTGTGATCTCATCCGGGACTCCGAACAATATTCGGTCACCAAATCACATAACTCATTTAATACTAAATCGTCATCGAATGTTAAGTGTGCAGACCCTACGCGTTCGAGATTATGTAGACATGACCGAGACAACTCTTCGGTCAATAACCAATAGCAAAACCTGGATGCCCATATTGGCTCCTACATATTCCACGAAGATCCTTATCGGTCGAACCGTTATGAAAAAACACCTAATTCCCTTTGTCCATCGGTATGTTACTTGCCCGAGATTCGATCGTTGGTATATTCATACCTAGTTCAATCTCGTTACCGGCAAGTCTCTTTACGCGTTCCGTAATACATCACCTCGTGACCAACTCCTTAGTCGTCTGCTTGCAAGCTTATGATGTGTATTACCTTAAGGGCCCAGAGATACCTCTCCGATACTCGGAGTAACAAATCCTAATCTCGATCTATGCCAACTCAACAAACACCTTCAGAGATACCTGTAAAGCATCTTTATAATCACCCAGTTTCGTTGTGACGTTTGATAGCACGCAAGGTATTCCTCCGGTATCCGGGAGTTGTATAATCCCATAGTCAAAGGAATATGTATTTGACATGAAGAAAGCAATAGCAATAAAACTGAACGATCATTATGCTAAGCTAATGGATGGGTCTTGTCCATCACATCATAATCCTAATGATGTGATCCCGTTATCAAATAACAACTCATGTCCATGGTTAGGAAACCTTAACCATCTTTGATCAACGAGCTAGTCTAGTATAGGCTCACTAGGGACACAATGTTTGTTTATGTGTTCACACATGTATTAAGCTTTACGATCAATACAATTCTAGCGTGAATAATAAACCTTTTATCATGAAAAAGGAAATATAAAATAACAACTTTATTATTGCCTCTAGGGCATATTTCCTTTAGTCTCCCACTTGCACTAGAGTCAATAATCTAGATTACATTGTAATGAATCTAACACCCATGGAGTATTGGTGCTGATCACGTTTTTCTCGCAAAAGAGGCTTCGTCAACGGGTCTGCCACATTCAAATCCATATGTATCTTGCAAATTTCTATGTCTCCATCCTTGAATTGTTCATGAATGGAGTTGAAGCGTCTCTTGATGTGTTTGGTTCTCTTGTGAAACCTGGATTCCTTTGCCAAGGCAATTTCTCTAGTGTTGTCACAAAAGATTTTCATTGGATCCGATGCACTAGGTATTACACCTAGATCGGATATGAACTCCTTCATCTAGAATCCTTCATTTTCTGCTTCCGAAGCAGCTATGTACTCCGCTTCACACGTAGATCCCGCCATGATGCTCTGCTTGGAACTGCACCAACTGACAGCTCCACCATTCAATATAAATACGTATCCGGTTTGTGACTTAGAGTCACCCAGATCAGTGTCAAAGCTAGCAACGACGTAACCATTTACGACGAGTTCTTTGTCATAAACGAGAAACATATCCTTGGTGCTTCAGGTACTTCAGGATGTTCTTGACCGTTGTCCAATGGTCCACTCCTGAATTACTTTGGTACCTCCCTGTCAGACTTATGGCAAGGCACACATCAGGTCTGGTACACAACATATCATACATGATAGAACCTATGGCTGAGGCATAGGGAATGACTTTCATTTTTCTCTATCTTCTGCAATGGTCGGGCTTTGAGTCTAACTCAACTTCACACCTTGTAACACATGCAAGAACCCTTTCTTTGACTGATCCATTTTGAACTTCTTCAAAACTATGTCAAGGTATGTGCTTTTTGAAAGTCCTATTAAGCGTCTCGATCTATCTCTATAGATCTTGATGCCCAATATATAAGCAGCTTCACCGAGATCTTCCATTGAAAAACTCTTATTCAAGTATCCTTTTATGCTATACAGAAATTCTATATCATTTTGAATCAAGAATATGCCATCTACATATAATATTAGAAATGCTACAGAGCTCCCACTCACTTTCTTGTAAATACAGGCTTCACCGAAAGTCTATATAAAACCATATGCTTTGATCACCTTATCAAAAGCGTATATTCCAACTCCGAGATGCTTGCACCAGTCCTTAGATGGATCACTAGAGCTTTCACACTTTGTTAGCACCTTTAGGATCAACAAAACCTTCTGGTTGCATCATATCCAACTCTTCTTTAAGAAATCCATTAAGGAATGCAGGTTTGACGTCCATTTGCCAGATTTCATAATCATAAGATGCGGCAATTGCTAACATGATTCGGACAGACTGAAGCATCGCTACGGGTGAGAAAGTCTCATCATAGTCAACCCCTTGAACTTGTCGAAAACCTTTTGTGTCAAGTCGAGCTTTATAGACAGTAACATTATCATCAGCATCATTCTTCTTCTTGAAGATCCATTTATTCTCCATGGCTTGCTGATCATCGAGAAGTCCACCAAAGTCCACACTTTGTTCTCATACATGGATCATATCTTAGATTTCATGGCCTCAAGCCATATGTCGGAATCTGGGCTCATCATAACTTCTTCATAGTTCGTAGGTTTGCCATGGTCTAATAACATGACTTTGAGAACATGATTACCGTACCACTCTGCTGCCGATCGTACTATGGTTGACCTATGAGGTTAAGTAGCAACTTGATCCGAAGGTTCATGCT
This sequence comes from Triticum monococcum, assembly GCA_034509565.1. Classification (NCBI taxonomy): domain Eukaryota; kingdom Viridiplantae; phylum Streptophyta; class Magnoliopsida; order Poales; family Poaceae; genus Triticum; species Triticum monococcum. The sequence goes on along the minus strand of CM067842.1, from coordinate 231,213,749 downwards.
CATTATCATTTGCTTCCTCTCTAGTTGGTGCAGGCATCATGGGAACGGATTTCTCTGAGGTGCTACTTTCCAATTAGAGAGAAGGTATGATTACCTCATTAAGTTCTACTTTCCTCCCACTCACTTCTTTCGAAAGAAACTCTTTCTCTAGAAAGGTTCCATTCTTGGCAACAAAAGATCTTGCCCTCAGATCTGTGGTAGAAGGTGTACCCAATTGTTTCCTTAGGGTATCCTATGAAGATGCACTTCTCCGATTTGGGTTCGAGCTTATCAGGCTGAAGCCTTTTGACACAAGTATTGCAACCCCAGACTTTAAGAAACGACAACTTAGGTTTCTTGCCAAACCACAATTCATACGATGTCATCTCAACGGATTTAGATGGTGCCCTATTTAATGTGAATGCGGCTGTCTCTAATGCATAACCCCAAAACGATAGTGGTAAATCGGTAAGAGACATCATAGAATGCACCATATCTAATAAAGTACGGTTACAACGTTCGGACACACCATTACGCTGTGGTGTTCCAGGTGGCGTGAGTTGTGAAACTATTCAACATTGTTTTAAATGAAGGCCAAACTCGTAACTCAAATATTTGCCTCTGCGATCAGATCGTAGAAACTTTATTTTCTTGTTATGATGATTCTCCACTTCACTATGAAATTCTTTGACTTTTCAAATGTTTCAGACTTGTGTTTCACTAAGTAGATATACCCATATCTGCTCAAATCACCTATGAAGGTCAGAAAATAACGATACCCGCCGCATGCCTCAATACTCATCAGACCGCATACATCGGTATGTATGATTTCCAATAAGCCATTGGCTTGCTCCATTGTTCTGGAGAACGGAGTTTTAGTCATCTTGCCCATGAGGCATGATTCGCAAGTGTCGGCGTTCTGGGAGCGGGGGTACCCAGACTTGCCTGCCTGCGGCCCACGGCGTGGCTCCATCGACCGCCTGGTACGGCCCAGCTTCAACATCAACAACTCAAGACCCTCGCGAGGGGCCAAGCCTCGCGAGGAGGACGACACCAAGACCTCCACGTGGGGCGGCCTCCCCAGGCTGGCTCCCGAGGAGCGGAGATATCTATGTAAGCCACACCTCGCGAGGTTCAGATGACGTGAGCCATGATGACCAAGGCCAGGCGGGCGCCAGCGGGCACAACGTACCAGTTTCCTCTTTGGTGCTAAGGAGGCAAGCGCAAGCGCGGAGTCCCGAGGAATCAAGCAAAGGTTTCCATTTCGGTGCAACAAGACCAAGACCGCCAGGACAGTAGGACGGATGTCATCGTTGAGCCCACCGCAGCGTCACCACCAGAGGCTTTTGCAGATGAAGACTACTTTTGTCAGGATAGCATGTACTAGTTGTCTCCCTTCAAATTTGTCCGTTGTGGGATCCCTTCCCGCCTTCATTTGGGAAGAGGACCAAGGCCACTATAAATAAGACCTAGCCACCAGCATAGACGGGGGATTCAGATCATCCTCACACCCACCAGCCCATCGAGCACAAGAATACCTCTCCTCCTGAGGTTTTCTCCACTGTACTAGTTCATCCTCAGCCCCTAGAGGCTAATCCACCACAAAGCAGGAGTAGGGTTTTACACCGCAAGGTCGCCCAAACCTGGGTAAACTGTTGTGTCTCTTTCCGATTCGGTTCGTCAAGCTAGGCCATGAGATTAGTGAGCGGGAAGACTGGGGAGGACAAGTTCTTCGCACGCACCCCAGAGTTCGAACCTCTCAAGGGTTTATGGAGCATGAAATCCGACATTTGGCACGCCAGGTAGGGGTGCGTCGAAGATCCGCTGCTCTGTCCACTGTGCTCCGCTGTCAGCTCTCATGGCGAACGCCCCTCCATCGACCGGATCGGCGCGCACCTTCGAAGAGGCCGAGGGCCTCCGAGCTTTCACCCCCGCCCTGCGGCAGGTGCAGTGGCCACCAAAATTCAGGCCGGAGCTGCCGCCTCGATACGACGGTGCGGCGGACCCGGCAGGCTTCCTCCAGGCGTACGAGGAAGCTGTGTTGACGGCCGGCAGCGACGACAAGGCCATGGCCAACTGGCTTCCAATGGCCCTCACAGGTGCGCCGCGTGCCTGGTTGCTCAACTTGCCGGGGTCTTCTGTGGCCTCCTGGGAAGAACTGCACAGCCTCTTCGCCACATGCTTCGTGGCTCCAGCGCACCATGCCGTCAGGGCCCTCCTTGGTGGTTTGCGGGCACCGCCCTCGGACCGCCATGTCAAGTAGTTCCTTCGCCAGGTGAGTGCCGCCCGCAAGCAACGGGGCCTCCGCCGGGCTGGGCGACACCCAAGGCAGACCTCACCTTCGAGTCGAGGGACCATCCTGCAAGCACCACGGGCGTCGGCGCGCTCCCGATGCTCTGCACACCCACCATCTGCAATGTGGCGGTCACCAAGACCCTCATTGATGGTGGAGCCGGCCTCAATGTGCTCTTTGTGGAGGCGTTCGGCTTGCTTCATGTGCCTCATGGCCGGCTCCGCCTGACCAAACCCTTCTCCGGGGTCATCGACGGCTCCACCAGTCCCCTGGGGCAAATCCACCTCCCGGTCACCTTCGGCACCCACGACAACTACCGCACCGAGCTCATTGACTTCGACATCGCCCGCATTGGCCTTCATTACAACGCCATCCTCGGGTACCCGTCCTTGGCCTAGTTCATGGCAGCGACCCACCCCGCCTACAATCTCATGAAGATGCCGGGGAGCAGCGGCGTCCTCACTGTGGCCGGGGACGCCAAGGAAGCCTTGTCGGCCCTCAAGCTCGCCCTCAGGGCCACGGCTACCACGCGGCTAGGTGAGGAAGGAGCCCCAGAGGCTCCGGGAGCTGCGCCAGCAAAGAAGAAGCAATTGTTCTTCCAAGATCGTGCCGAGATGAAGCAAGTATCATTTGATGAGGACGGGGCATCGGGTGCCACCTTCACCATAGGTGCCGGCCTCCCTTCAAATCAAGAGGAGGCGTTGGTCAGCTTCTTGTGCAAGAACAAAGATGTGTTTGCATGGGAGCCTAAGGATCTGATTGGGTTCTCGAGGGGGATAATTGAGCATCACCAAAGGGTATGCCCTAACGTCCGCCTAGTGAAGCAAAAGGCGCGGCGGCAGTCCATAGAAAAGCAGTCGTTCATCGTCCAGGAGACTCGCAAACTGCAAGAAGCCGGTGTCATTCGGGAGGTGCAGTACTCAGAATGGCTGGCAAATCCGGTTGTCGTCCCCAAGAAGGGCGTGAAGGAGCGCATGTGCGTCAACTTCACCAACCTCAACAAGGCTTTCCCCCAAGACCTCTTCCCGCTTGTGCGCATCGATCAGATCGTCGACTCCACCACCCAGTGCGACCTGCTGTGTTTTCTGGACGCCTTCTCACGCTATCACCAAATCAAGATGGCAGTGCAAGATGTTGAGAAGACGGCTTTCCTGACCCCACGCGGGGTGTATTGCTACACCTGCATGCCGTTTGGGCTGTGTAACACCGAAGCAACTTTCTAGCGGCTGATGCACATCACTCTGGGCCGGCAGCTCGGGAGGAACGCTAAGGCCTATGTTGACGATATAATGGTGAAATCTCGGAAGGCAAGGACTCTCATTGAAGATCTGGAGGAAATGTTCGCCAGCCTGCGCAAGGTGGATCTACGGCACAATCCGGAGAAATGCGTGTTTGGCGTCCCCTCCGGCAAGTGATAACCCACAAGTATAGGGGATCGCAACAGTTTTCGAGGGTAAAGTATTCAACCCAAATTTATTGATTCGACACAAGGGGAGCGAAAGAATACTCTCAAGTATTAGTAGCTGAGTTGTCAATTCAACCACACCTGGAAACTTAATATCTGCAGCAAAGTATTTAGTAGCAAAGTAATATGATAGTAGTGGTAATGGTAGCAAAAGGTAACAGTAGTAAAAGTAATGTTTTTGGTATTTTGTAGTGATGATAGCAATAGCAACATGAAAGTAAATAAGTGAAGAACAATATATGGAAAGCTCGTAGGCAATGGATCGGTGATAGAGAATTATGCCAGATGCGGTTCATCATGTAACAGTCATAACCTAGAGTGACACAGAACTAGCTCCAGTTCGTCAATGTAATGTAGGCATGTATTCCGAATATAGTCATACGTGCTTATGGAAAAGAACTTGCATGCCATCTTTTGTCCTACCCTCCCGTGGCAGCGGGGTCCTTACGGAAACTAAGGGATATTAAGGCCTCCTTTTAATAGAGAACCAGAACAAAGCATTAACACATAGTGAATACATGAACTCCTCAAACTACGGTCATCACCGGTAAGTATCCCGATTATTGTCACTTCGGGGTTAACAGATCATAACACATAATAGGTGACTATAGACTTGCAAGATAGGATCAAGAACACTCATATATTGATGAAAACATAATAGGTTCAGATCTAAAATCATGGCACTCGGGCCCTAGTGACAAGCATTAAGCATAGCAAAGTCATAGCAACATCAATCTCAGAACATAGTGGATACTAGGGATCAAACCCTAACAAAACTAACTCGATTACATGATAGATCCCATCCAACCCATCACCGTCCAGCAAGCCTACGATGGAATTACTCACGCACGACGGTGAGCATCATGAAATTGGTGATGGAGGATGGTTGATGATGACGATGGCAACGGATTCCCCTCTCCGGAGCCCCGAACGGACTCCAGATCAGCCCTCCCGAGAGGTTTTAGGGCTTGGCGGCGGCTCCGTATCGTAAAACATGATGATTTCTTCTCTCTGATTTTTTCTCCCCGAAACACAATATATGGAGTTGGAGTCAGAGAGGCAACAGGGGGCCCATGAGGTAGGGGGCGCGCCCCCACCCTCGTGGAGAGGTGGTGGGCCCCCTGGCCTTCATCTTTTGCAGGTATTTTTCATATTTTCTGAAAAGTTGCTCCATGAAGTTTCAGGTCATTCCGAGAACGTTTGTTCCTGCACATAAATAACACCATGGTAATTCTGCTGAAAACAGCGTCAGTCCGGTTTAGTTCCATTCAAATCATGCAAGTTAGAGTCCAAAACAAGGGCAAAAGTGTTTGGAAAAGTAGATACGTTGGAGACGTATCAACTCCCCCAAGCTTAAACCTTTGCTTGCCCTCAAGTAGTTCAGTTGACAAACTGAAAGTGATAAAGAAAAACTTTTACAAACTCTGTTTGCTCTTGTTGTTGTAAATATGTAAAGCCAACATTCAAGTTTTCAGCAAAGATTATAACTAACCACATTTGCAATAACGCACAGGTCTCAAGTTTACTCATATCAATAGCATAATCAACTAGCTAGCCATAATAATAAATCTCGGATGACAACACTTTCTCAAAACAATCATAATATGATATAACAAGGTGGTATCTCGCTAGCCCTTTCTGAGACCGCAAAACATAAATGCAGAGCACCTTTAAAGACCAAGGACTGACTAGACATTGTACTTCATGGTAGAAGAGATCCATTCAAGTCATACTCAATGTAAATTAACAATAATGAATGCAAATGACTGTGGTGCTCTCCAACTGGTGCTTTTTAATTAGAGGATGATGACTCAGCATAAAAGTAAATAGATAGGCCCTTCACAGAGGGAAGCAAGGATTTGTAGAGGTGCCAGAGCTCGGTTTTGAAACAGAGGTGAATAATATTTTGAGCGGTATACTTTCATTGTCAACATAACAACCAAGAGATGGCGATATCTTCCATGCTACACACATTATAGGCGGTTCCCAAACAGAATGGTAAAGTTTATACTCCCCCTTCCACCAACAAGCATCAATCCATGGCTTTCTCGAAACAACGAGTGCCTCCAACTAACAAGAGTCCTAGGGGGAGTTTTGTTTGCAATTATTTTGATTTAGTTTGCATAAAGCATGGGACTAGGCATCCAGGTGACCAGCCATTTATCCCCTGAGTGAGGAGCGGAGTCCACTCCTCTTGAGAATAACCTGCCTAACATGGAAGATACGGACAACCCTAGTTGATACATGAGCTATTCGAGCATACAAAACATGATATTTATTTGAAGGTTTAGAGTTTGGCACATACAAATTTACTTGGAACGGTAGGTAGATACCGTATATAGGTAGGTATAGTGGACTCATGTGGAATAACTATGGGGTTTAAGGGATTGGATGCACAAGCAGTATTTCCGCTTAGTACAGGTGAAGGCTAGCAAAAGACTGGGAAGCGACCAGCTAGAGAGCGACAACAGTCATGAACATGCATTAAAATTAATCAACACCGAGTGCAAGCATGAGTAGGATATAATCCACCATGAACATAAATATCGTGAAGGCTACGTTGATTTTGTTTCAACTACATGCGTGAACATGCGCCAAGTCAAGTCACTTCAATCATTCAGAGGAGGATACCACCCTATCATACCACATCATAACTATCTCAATAGCATGTTGGCACGCAAGGTAAACCATTATAACTCATAGCTAATCAAGCATGGCATAAGAAACTATGATCTCTAGTTGTCATTGCAAACATGTTTATTCATAATAGGCTGAATCAGGAACGATGAACTAATCATATTTACAAAAACAAAAGAGGTCGAGTTCATACTAGCTTTTCTCATCTCAGCTAGTCCATCATATATCATCATAATTGCCTTTCACTTGCACGACCGAATGATGTGAATAATAATAATAGTGCATGTGCATTGGACTAAGTTGGAATCTGCAGGCATTCAATAAACAGGACAAGACAAGGCAATATGGGCTCTTTTGTCAGATAAACAATAATGCATATAAGAGCCACTTCAACAATTTAATTATGGTCTTCTCCTATTGACCCCCAAAGAAAAGAAAAGAAATAAAACTATTTACACGGGAAAGCTCCCAATAAGCAAAAGAAGAACATGAGATCTTTTTGGGTTTTCTTTTTAATTACTACTACAAGCATGGAAATTAAACTGATTAAAAGCTACAACTATTTTTTTTGTTTTTCCTTAAGGTTTATTAAAAACACAAGAAGAAAGCATAAAAGGAAATAAACTAGCATGGATGATACAAATGAAAAAGTATGAGCACCGACATCTAGTAATGAGTGTGTGAACATAAATGTAATGTCGGTGGGAAATACGTACTCCCCCAAGCTTAGGCTTTTGGCCTAAGTTGGTCTATGGCCACGGCTGGCCTGGCGGATATCCATAATAATTGTTGGGGTTGTACTGAGAAGAAGAAGAGGAAGACTCCGATTGCCACTGGCTGACAATCATCTCTGGATCCCACTGGTAATTAGACTGTCGTGAAGGATCAACCTGTGGTTCCGGCTCTGGCTCCATGGCTAGTGCAGGGTTCCAGTAGGCGTGAATAGCCTTCAACGGAACAAGGTACTGGCCTACAGATAAATCAAACAAAGAAGGAGCAGGCAGGGTAATAGTCTCAGGATGATGTTTATTAAAGAACAATTGATATTTAAGCTCTCCTTCCCTATTCTTAACAATAAAATCATGTGCCACCATACTTTTATAATCTAGATAACACGAGGCAACACTTTTTCTTCCTTCTCATAATGCCTAATAGGTATGTTAAAATGTGCAGCTAGGCGTGAAGCATAGATGCCTCCAAAGATGGGGCCCTTTGTATGGTTCAGACTTAACCATTTGGCAATAATGCCGCCCATACTAACAGAGTTATCACCATATAAACCGTGGAGCAAAATAATAATATCAGGGATACTAAGGTTTCCACCGTTTCTGCGACCAATTAAGCAACGACTAGCAAATAATGCAAAATAACGTAAAATAGGAAAATGTATGCTAGTGATTCGTGCATCGGAAACCTTCCTTGTTTCCCCTACAGTGATAGTATCAATAAACCTCTCCACATCATCGCGATGTGGTTCTTCTGTCTTGCCCTCAAAAGGGACTAAACAAACCCGACAAAAATCATAAAGTGACATCTCCTTATGCTCATCATATAAATAAAACTCCACCGTAGGTGGTGAGCTCCTAGAATGGAAATGAAAGTTTTGCACAAAGATATCTGTGAGTAAGAGATGCTGATCGCATTGGTCGTGGAGGAAAGCGGTGAGGCCTGCATTCTTAGCCAATTCATGAAAATCTTCATAAATACTGGCTGCTCTCAAGAAATCATCGGAAGGCCATTCACACGCCCGAACCTCCGTGGTGCGAGGCAGATTATACTTAGGCTTTGGTGCCTTTTCCTTCGAGTTTTGGCTCGATGAGCCCCTCAAAATTCAACTCATCATTTCTATAAAATTCTGAAATTTTTAGTAACTTCAAAATAAAAGTAAACCAAACTCAATAATATTGATAACAACTACTCCTACAAGTGCCTAGAGCCTATATCATGCATCAAAACTACTTGGAACCATATAAATTTGACATGCAAGCTCAAGAACAGGGTCACCTAAGCAGCAAAATTTTGCAATGAATAAAGCACTAGAACAAAAACTAATTGGACCAATGGAGGAGTCACATACCAAGGAACAATCTCCCCAAGCAGTTTTGTGAGAGGTGCTTTGAGCAAGGAGATCGAAAATGGCAGCAAAACGAGCTTGGACTCGGGTTTGAGCTGGTTATTCGTGTTTGTGGGAGGAAGAAGAAGTGTATGGGTGAAAGGATAAGTGGAGGAGGGCCACCGTGGGCCCACGAGGCAGGGGGCGCGCCCGGGGGGTAGGGCGCGCCCTCCACCCTCGTGGGCAGGTGGTTAGCCCCCCTGTTGTGTTCTTAGTGCCAAATATTCTCAAATATTCTAGAAAAAATCATATTTAAATTTCAGGGCATTTGGAGAACTTTTGTTCGAGGTATTTTTATATTGCACGGATAATCAGATAACAGACAGAAAAATATTTATTTGTATTTTATTTAATATAAATATCAGAAAGTAAAAGTGGGGCACAGAAGGTCATGCCTTCTAGTTTCATCCATCTCATGATCATCAAAAGGAATCCACTAACAAGGTTGATCAAGTCTTGTTAACAAACTCATTCCGAATAACATGGAACTAGAGAATTTCAAATAACACTATGTTACCTCAACGGGGATATGCACATCCCCAATAATAAGAATATCATATTTCTTCTAGACAGTAGGAAGAGGAAATTCAAAACCTCCAAATATAATCGATGGCATTATTCCAATAGAGTTGATACTATGAACTTGAGGTTGTTTCCTCGGAAAGTGTACCGTATGCTCATTACCATTAACATGAAAAGTGACATTGCCTTTAGTGCAATCAATAACAGCCCCTGCAGTATTCAAAAAGGGTCTTCCAAGAATAATAGACATACTATCGTCCTCGGGAATATCAAGAATAACAAAGTCCGTTAAAATAGTAACGTTTGCAACTACAACAGGCACATCCTCACAAATACCGATAGGTATAATAGTTGATTTATCAGCCATTTGCAACGATATTTTAGTAGGTGTCAACTTATTCAAATCAAGTCTACGATATAAAGAGAGAGGCATAACACTAACACCGGCTCCAAGATCACATAAAGCAGTTTTAACATAGTTTCTTTTAATGGAGCATGGTATAGTTGGTACACCGGGATCTCCAAGTTTCTTTGGTATTCCACCCTTAAAAGTATAATTAGCAAGCATGGTGGAAACTTCAGCTTCCGGTATCTTTCTTTTATTTGTAATTATATCATTCATGTACTTAGCATAATGATTGGTTTGGAGCATATCAGTTAACCGCATACGCAAAAAGATAGGTCTAATCATTTCAGCAAAGCGCTCAAAATCCTCATCATCCTTTTTCTTGGATGGTTTGGGAGGAAAAGGCATGGGTTTCTTAACCCAAGGCTCTCTTTCTTTACCATGTTTCCTAGCAACAAAGTCCTTCTTATCATAACGTTGATTCTTTGATTGTGGGTTATCAAGATCAACAACAGGTTCAATTTCTATATCATTATCATTACTAGGTTGAGCATCATTATGAACATTATCATTAACATTACCACTAGTTTCAGGTTCATTACCAGATTGAATTTCAGCATCAGAAATAGAAATATCATTTGGATTCTCAGGTGTTTCAGTAATAGGTTCACTAGAAGCATGCGAAGTCCTATCATTTTTCTTTTTCTTCTTTTTAGAAGAACTAGGTACATCTATATTATTTCTCTAGGAATCTTGCTCAATTCTCTTAGGGTGGCCTTCAGGATACAAAGGTTCCTGAGTCATTCTACCAGTTCTAGTAGCTACTCTAACATCATTATCATTATCTGTACTATTCAATTGATTGAGCAAATCATTTTGACCTTTAAGTACTTGTTCTACTTGAGTGGTAACCATAGAAGCATGTTTGCTAATAAGTTTAAGTTCACCTTTGACATTAGCCATATAATCACCCAAGTGTTCAAGCATATTTGAATTTTCTACCAAAATAAGAATTCTTCTTGCTTAGCCATAAATTTATCAAACTCATCTAAGCATGGGCTAGCAAATTTAGTAAATGGGATTTCAGCTTTATCATATCTATAGAGAGAATTTACCTTTACTACCTGTGTCGGGTTATCAAGACCATGAGTTTCTTCAATAGGTGAAGGATTAAGATCATATATTTCTTCAATAGGAGGTAAATTCTTAACATCTTCAGCTTTAATACCTTTTTCTTTCATAGATTTCTTTGCCTCTTGCATATCTTCAGGACTGAGAAATAGAATACCCCTCTTCTTCGGAGTTGGTTTAGGAATAGGCTCAGGAATTGGCTTCATTTGTCAACATATTATTCAATAGAATTTCAGCTTCATCCGGTGTTCTTTCCCTGAAAACAGAACCAACACAACTATCCAGGTAATCTCTGGAGGCATCAGTTAGTCCATTATAAAAGATATCAAGTATTTCATTTTTCTTAAGAGGATGATCAGGCAAAGCATTAAGTAATTGGAGAAGCCTCCCCCAAGCTTGTGGGAGACTCTCTTCTTCAATTTGCACAAAATTATATATATCCCTTAAAGCAGCTTGTTTCTTATGAGCAGGGAAATATTTAGCAGAGAAGTAATAAATCATATCCTAGGGACTATGCACACAACCAAGATCAAGAGAATTAAACCATATCTTAGCATCACCCTTTAATGAGAACGGAAATATTTTAAGGATATAAAAGTAATGAGTTCTCTCATCTTTAGTGAACAGGGTGGCTATATCATTCAATTTAGTAAGATGTGCCACAACAGTTTCAGATTCGTAACCATGAAAAGGATCAGATTCAACCAAAGTAATTATATCAGGATCAACAGAGAATTCATAATCCTTATCAGTAACAAAGATAGGTGAAGTAGCAAAAGCAGGGTCAGGTTTCATTCTAGCATTTCGAGATTGCTTACTCCATTTAGCTAATAACCTTTTGAGTTCATTTCTATTTTTGCAAGCTAAAATAGCTAAAGAAGCTTCTTGATCAAAAACATAACCCTTAGGAATAACAAGTGATTCTTCATCATCACTTTCATCAAGTATCATCATATTCAATATTTTCAATTTCTCCAGCTCTAGCAAGTTGTTCATCAAGAAATTTACCAAGTGGCACAGTAGTATCAAGCATAGAAGTAGTTTCCTCATAAGTGTCATGCATAGCAGAAGTGGCATCATCAATAACACGCAACATATCAGAACGAATAGCAGAAGTAGGTGTAGGTGTCGCAAGCTTACTCAAAACAGAAGGTGAATCAAGTGCAGAACTAGATGGCAGTTCCTTACCTCCCCTCGTAGTTGAGGGATAGATCTTGGTTTTTGGATCTCTCGAGTTCTTCATAATGATAAGCAGATATATATATCCCAAGTGAATCAAAGAATAGAGCTATGCTCCCCGACAACGGCGCCAGAAAATAGTCTTGATAACCCACAAGTATAGGGGATCGCAACAGTTTTCGAGGGTAAAGTATTCAACCCAAATTTATTGATTCGACACAAGGGGAGCCAAAGAATACTCTCAAGTATTAGTAGCTGAGTTGTCAATTCAACCACACCTGGAAACTTAATATCTGCAGCAAAGTATTTAGTAGCAAAGTAATATGATAGTAGTGGTAACGGTAGCAAAAGGTAACAGTAGTAAAAATAATGTTTTTGGTATTTTGTAGTGATGATAGCAATAGCAACGGGAAAGTAAATAAGCGAAGAATAATATATGGAAAGCTCGTAGGCAATGGATCGGTGATGAGAATTATGCCGGATGCGGTTCATCATGTAGTCATAACCTAGGGTGACACAAAACTAGCTCCAGTTCGTCAATGTAATGTAGGCATGTATTCCGAATATAGTCATACGTGCTTATGGAAAAGAACTTGCATGACATCTTTTGTCCTACCCTCCCGTGGCAGCGGGGTCCTTACGGAAACTAAGGGATATTAAGGCCTCCTTTTAATAGAGAACCGGAACAAAGCATTAACACATACTGAATACATGAACTCCTCAAACTACGGTCATCACCGGTAAGTATCCCGATTATTGTCACTTCGGGGTTAACGAATCATAACACATAATAGGTGACTATAGACTTGCAAGATAGGATCAAGAACACTCATATATTGATGAAAACATAATAGGTTCAGATCTGAAATCATGGCACTCAGGCCCTAGTGACAAGCATTAAGCATAGCAAAGTCATAGAAACATCAATCTCAGAACATAGTGGATACTAGGGATCAAACCCTAACAAAACTAACTCGATTACATGATAGATCCCATCCAACCCATCACCGTCCAGCAAACCTACGATGGAATTACTCACGCACGGCGGTGAGCATCATGAAATTGGTGATGGAGGATGGTTGATGATGATGATGGCGACGGATTCCCCTCTCCGGAGCCCCGAACGGATTCCAGATCAGCCCTCTCGAGAGGTTTTAGGGCTTGGCGGCGGCTCCCTATCGTAAAATGTGATGATTTCTTCTCTCTGATTTTTTCTCCCCGAAACACAATATATGGAGTTGGAGTCAGAGAGGCAACAGGGGGCCCACGAGGTAGGGGGGCCCGCCCCCACCCTCGTGGAGAGGTGGTGGGCCCCCTGGCCTTCATCTTTTGCAGGTATTTTTCATATTTTCTGAAAAGTTGCTCTATGAAGTTTCAGGTCATTCCGAGAACGTTTGTTCCTGCACATAAATAACACCATGTTAATTCTGCTGAAAACAGCGTCAGTCCGGGTTAGTTCCATTCAAATCATGCAAGTTAGAGTCCAAAACAAGGGCAAAAGTGTTTGGAAAAGTAGATACGTGGGAGACGTATCAGCAAGCTACTGGGCTTTCTGGTGTTGCATAGGGGAATAGAGGCCAACCCCGAGAAGGTCAAGGCCATAGAAGGGATGAGCCCGCCACAGACCCTTAAGGAGATGCATAAGCTGGCGGGCTGTGTGACCTCGCTAGGGCGCTTCATTGTTGGGGAACGTAGTAATTTCAAAAAAATTCCTACGCACACGCAGGATCATGGTGATGCATAGCAAAGAGAGGGGAGAGTGTCGTCCACGTACCCTCGTAGACCGTTAAGCGGAAGCGTTACGACAACGCGGTTGATGTAGTCATACGTCTTCACGATCGACCGATCCTCAATACCGAACGTATGGCACCTCCGCGTTCAGCACACGTTCAGCTCGGTGACGTCCCGCGAACTCACGAGCTAGTAGAGCTCGGGGAAGAGTTTCGTCAGCATGATGGCGTGTTTACGATGTTGATGAAGCTACCGCAGCAGGGCTTCGCCTAAACACCGCTACAGTATGACCGAGGTGGATTATGGTGGAGGGGGGCACTGCACATGGCTGGGAGAGATCTTTGTGATCAAATTGTGTGTCTAGAGGTGCCCCCATGCCCCTGTATATAAAGGAGCAAGGGGGAGGCCGGCCGACCCTTGTTGGCGCGCCAGGAGGAGGTCCTAGTAGGAGTAGGATTCCTCCCTTTCCTACTCCTACTAGGAGGGGGAAAGGAAGGGAGAGAAAGAGAAGGAAAGGGGGCGCCGCCCCTTTCCTAGTCCATTCGGACAGAGGGGAGGGGCGCGCTGCCTGCCCTAGGCCAGCCCCTCTCTCTTTCCCTTATGGCCCAACAAGGCCCATTAGCCCCCGGGGAGTTCCGGTAACCCCTCCGGTACTTCGGTAAAAATCCCGATTTTACCCGGAACTCTTTCGATGTCCAAATGTAGGCTTCTAATATATCAATATTTATGTCTTGACCATTTCGAGACTCCTCATCATGTCCGTGATCATATCTGGGACTCCGAACTACCTTCGGTATATCAAAACATATAAACTCATAAAACCGATCATCACAGAACTTTAAGCGTGCGGACCCTACGAGTTCGAGAACTATGTAGACATGACCGAGACATGTCTCCGGTCAATAACCAATAGCGGAACCTAGATGCTCATATTAGTTCCTACATATTCTACGAAGATCTTTATCGATCAAACCGCATAAACTATACGTTGTTCTCTTTGTCATCCGGTATGTTACTTGCCCGAGATTCGATCGTCGGTATCCCAATACCTAGTTCAATCTCGTTACCGGAATTCCCTTTACTCGTTTCATAATGCACTATCCCACAAATAACTCATTAGTTGCATTGCTTGCAAGGCTTATAGTGATGTGCAGTACCGAGAGGGCCTAGAGAGACCTTTCCGACAATCAGAGTGACAAATCCTAATTTTGATCTATGCCAACTCAACAAGTACCATCGGAGACACCTCTAGAGCACCTTTATAATCACCCAGTTATGTTGTGACATTTGGTAGCACACAAAGTGTTCCTCCGGTATTCGGGAGCTGCATAATCTCATAGTCATAAGAACATGTATAAGTCATGAAGAAAGCAATAGCAGTAAACAGAAATGATCAAGTGCTGAGCTAACGGAGTGGGTCAAGTCAATCACATCATTCTCCTAATGATGTGATCCCATTGATCAAATAACAACTCATGTCTATGGTTTGGAAACTTAACCATCTTTGATCAATGAGCTAGTCAAGTAGAGGCATACTAGTGACACTATGTTTGTCTATGTATTCACACATGTATTATGTTTCCGGTTAATACAATGCTAGCATGAATAATAAACATTTATCATGAAATAAGGAAATAAATAATAACTTTATTATTGCCGCTAGGGCATATTTCCTTCATTCATCTCCAAGCTGGGGGAGCGCTCCCTCCCATTCTTCAAGCTGATGAAAAAGAAGGGACCATTCGAGTGGACTCCGGAGGCCTACATGGCGTTCCAAAACCTCAAGAAGTACCTCACCGGCCCGTCGGTGATGGTAGAGCCACGCCCCCTCGAGCCGTTGGTACTCTACCTATCCGCCACCCCTCACTCGGCCAGCACGGCGCTGGTGGCGGTCCGGGAGGAATGCCCGGCCAAGGACTCTCAAAGCAGCACTCTGTGGCCGGCATGAACGCACCGGTTCCAGGATAGCGCTCCTGAGGCCTCGGCTACCCCAACAAAAGACCAAGCCCCTCAGGATGGAGCTCATGAGGCCCTGGCTGCCTCGACCAGCGACCAGCCTCCTGAGGCCATCGGGCCTCAGGAGGTGCAAGGCGTCACCCACATTTCCACCCTCATTGAGCACCCAATGTACTTCATCAGCACGATGTTGCGCAATGCGCGGGTGCGCTACCGCATGACGCAAAAGCTCTTGCTCTCCCTTCTCGTCACCTCACACAAGTTACACCACTACTTTCAAGGCCACCCCATCAAGGTCGTCTCAGCTTACCCGCTGGAGAGGGTGCTCAGGAGCCCCAATGCAGTAGGAAGGGTGGTAGAATGGAACATCGAATTGCAGGCATTCTAGTTGGAGTTCAGCACCACCAAGTTCATCAAGAGCGCCGCACTCGCCGACCTTGTGGCGGAATGGACCGACGTCCCCAGCCCCGAAGCAGGAGAGGACCGATCCCTCTCACCAGGGAGCGAGGCACCAGACGACTAGGTCATGTACTTCGATGGTGCCTTCGCGCGTCAGGACCCCGGGCTGGCATCGTGCTCATCTCGCCCACCCAGGACAAACTCTACTACGCCGTGCAGCTCTGCTTCTAGTAGAGCGAGAAGATCTCCAACAACATCATGGAGTACAAAGGCCTGATCGCCGGTCTCAAGGCTGCGGCAGCCTTGGGAGTGAAGCACCTCACCATCAAAGGCGACTCCCAACTCTTCGTCAACTTCTCCAACAAAGTATACGAGCCGAAGGACGAGCACATGGAGGCATACCTTGCAGAGGTACGGAAAATTGAGAAACAATTCTTGGGCCTGGAACTACAGCATGTGTCGCGCGGAACGAACAAGGAAGCTGACGACATCGCCAAGAGGGCATCCCGACGCTTTCCCCAGGAGCCTGGCGTCTTCGAGGAGCGGCTCTTCAAACCTTCAGCAGCCCCTCCTGCTGTGGAACCAACATCGCCTCAGGAGGAGCTCCCACTAGCACCCCTCTCAGGAGCCCCCGCTTGCGGCCCAACCTCGGGAGTGCATCTACTCTCATGCTCGAGCCTCAGGAGGGGTGCTAGACTGAAGATTTTAAGGCGTACCTGCTTCAGGCGACCCTGCCGGAGAAGGAGGAGGACGCGGAGCATGTGGCTCGATAGGCCACTGCCTACTGCATCCAGGACAGTGAGCTCTATAGGAAACGGCCAAATGATGTTTCTCTGCGATGCATCTCTAAGGAGCAGGGACATGAGCTGTTGGTTGACATACATGGTGGGGACTGTGGGCATCACTCGTCATCGTGCACCCTCGTGTTCAAAGCATTCCGCAGCGGGTTCTACTGGCCCACGACGCTCAGTGATGCCACCGAGCTGGTGAGATCTTGTGAAGCATGCCAATTCCATGTGAAGCATATCCACCAGCCCGCTCAGAGTCTCCAAACCATCCCGCTCTTGTGGTCGTTCACGGTCTGGGGGCTGGACATCTTGGGGCCGTTCCCTCGGGCGCCCGGGGGCTACTGCTACCTCTACGTCGCCATCGACAAATTGACCAAGTGGGCGGAGGTGGAGGTTGTCCGCACTATCCCAACCGGCTCAGCAGTCAAGTTCATCAAGGGCCTCATGAGCCGGTTTGGGGTCCCCAATCGCATCATCACCGACAACGGCTCGCAGTTCACTAGCAACCTTTTCAAACATATTGTGCTAACCTTGGAACGCTGATATGCTACGCCTCAGTGGCACACCCTAGGAGCAACGGCCAGGCCGAATGCGCCAACACAGAGGTCCTGAGAGGCCTCAAGGAAAGGGCCTTCAAGAAGAAGCTTGAGGCCTGTGGCAGGGGCTGGCTGGACGAGCTCCAGTCCGTGCTATGGTCCATCCGCACCACCGCGACCAAGCCAACAGGAGAGACTCCATTCTTCCTCCTCTACGGAGCCGAAGCCGTTCTCCCTCACAAGGTGAGGCATCGCTCCGCGCGGGTCTTGGCGTTTGACGAGGCATGCCAGGATGCCTCACGAGGGATGGACCTCGTGCTAGGGGAGGAATGCCGCCATCAAGCCGCGCTCCGAGCAGCAAGGTACCAGCAGGCGCTGCGGCGGTACCACTACCGCAGCGTCCGCTCCAGGATGCTCGAGGTGGGTGATCTCATCCTGAGGCGGGTGCTCTCCAAGGAGGGGCTGCATAAGCTTTCACCCATGTGGGAGGGGCCGTTCAGGATCGCCCGTGTCTACATGCCTTGTGCCGCGTGCCTGGAGACGCAGGACGGGATCCCCATTCTGAACACCTAGAACATCTAGCACCTCTGGAAGTTCTACCCATGAAGCAAGGCCCCATGCCTGTGAAGGTCTCTGCTTGTGACACTCTCACATAATAATGAGTGGGGTTGTACATGCCTCAGAGTCTCCGGAGTGCCGCTCTCGGGCCTCGAGGGCTCCCTCCCACATCCTAGTGGCAGCACTTAGCTCCGCGCTGGTGAGAAGATTAGACTAGGTGCCGGATGTGGATGTTCATTTTCTTCCTTTCTGTGGCTGGTTTGCAACTTCTTAATGGAATTTGGAGTTCTCGCGTTTTTCTGATTGACAAGTTGGATTCTCCCCTTTTATTTCTCTTGCCTTTTAGTCTTGACTCAGGGGAGTGGCAGTTGCCCGTCGCTCCTCCTCGCACGTCTCGCACGCGGGGGCTAGGCTGGGCAGGTGTGTGCGCGCGTTGGGTTCGCCTGCGCCGCAAACACACTTCGCCAAAGCCTTGTCGCCCAGAGCCTCGGCTTCCTTGATTCTCGCGAGGCGCTCTCGAATGAGCTCGTGGGCGTGAGCACACTCTAAGTTCATGCCCCTCGGGCAGCGCGACGTGGTGCACTAAGCCACAACTAACTCATGCCTGGGGGCTTGCGCAAGGAAGAACAAGGAACGCCGTCTGCAGCTCTACAACGTGTCCTGATGCTGATGGCTCCTGAGTCGTTGGAAAGGGAGCTTCACCAGATGCCAAAGGGCGCACCCTCGCGATAAGGGAAACTAAACTACCTCGAGCATGCCAAGCTAAGCTACCCAAACCGCGTCTATTCAGAACACAGATAGTACGACATAATATCAAAATAACAAGCATAGCATAGTGGCATAAGCGCCGTAGTTCATTACACACCCCAACAGGGCCATCTACTTTTTTCAAAATGTAGGAAAAGGAAAGGTTAAACAAAAGTGGTCCGCACGGCTGCAACAGCTCCCGAGCCAGGCTCCGGCAGCCGCGTGCTCAGCCGGAGTCCTCCTCCCTCTTCACCAGAGCACGACGGCAGGACGACCTGTCGCCTTCCCTGATCCAAGCCCGGCAGCAGGGCGACTGATCATAGCGGCCACTGCTGGTGCTCTCGCTAGAGGAGGAGCCGCCGCCACTTGGCGAGGCGTGGCCATCACCAAGGGCGAGCTCGCCCGCGTCGTCATCACGGCCGTCGTCAAGGCCAAGCTCATCATCATTGCTGCCATCCTCGGGGCAGCACCCCGCGCAACGGCCGTCCACCCTGAACACAAGGGTCGCGATGCCGTCGTACTTGAAGTGGAGGGTGCACCTCCCGCTCAGGCAGCACGCGCGAGCAAACACCAGCCAGCCACGGGCCAAGGATACATTACCGGTAGCGGTAACTTCGACCCCAACCCATGAAGCCTTGCTGCAGCAGCCGTCAGCCTGCAGCCAGAGGCCGTCAAGCCCCGCGACCGGTAGCTCACCCGTGAAGAAGCGAGGGAGTAGGAGCCAGGTGCCGGTCGGCCTCTCCGACCACACAACGAACTCCGGGAGCACTTCCACCGAGTGGAAGCGCGGCCGAGGAGGCCGGGCAACCATGGCGCGCCTCCCCTTGTCATAGGGGCCGCCTCATCCTTGGTGGCTTCCACCGCGAGAAGAAGCACTACCATGGCCGCCTAAGGCGACGCCGACCCCCGAAGGAGTGTTCCCGTGTCCCCAAGGAGCCATCACAGGGGTCGCAGCGTACTTGCAGGGGCGGCCTCGGCCTCTCTTGGCCGGCGGTGATCCGGGTCCCTCCTTGGGGGCCTTCCCCTTCTCGGCGGCGGAGAACTTCCTCGTCGGCGCCATGAGAGCTACAGCAAGATGGCAAGGCATAGAGGAAGAAGAAGGAGCGGGTGGTGAGAAGATGGAGATGAGCAAGGGGGCTCCACCCCTCTCCTCATTTGTAGCCGGAGGGAGGCCAACCGCCGACCTCCATGATCACACACAATGATGATTTTCCCTACATGCAGTAGGGTCTCGTCAAGTCGAACGGTTGCCGTGGCGGCGTGGGGAAGCGGAGACGCCCATGTTCCATCAATCGCCACACGTCGACCAAGGTCGTAGGTGGTTAGGGCCCGCGGTGCTCCGCACTTGCCATTTGGCTTCGCCTCGAAGCCAAGTTTGAGCGCACCTTGGGTTGGGGGCCTACTGTCGGTGTTCTAGGAATGGGGGTACCCAGACTTGCCTGCCTACGGCCCACGGTATGGCTCCATCGACGGCCTGGTATAGCCCAGCTTCAACATCAACAACTCAAGACCCTCGCGAGGATCCAAGACTCACGAAGCGGACGACACTAAGACCTCCACGTGGGGCGGCCTCCCCAGGCTGGCTCCCGAGGAGCGGAGATATCTATGCAAGCCGCACCTCGCGAGGTTCAGATGACGTGAGCCATGACGACCAAGGCCAGGCGGGCACATCGTACCAGTTTCCTCTTTGGTGCTAAGGAGGCAAGCACAGGCGCGGAGTCCCGAGGAATCAAGCAAAGGTTTCCATTCTGGTGCAACAAGACCAAGACCGTCAGTACGGCAGGACAGAGGTCATCGCTGAGCCCACCGTGACGTCACCACCAGAGGCTTTTGCATACGAAGACTACTTTTGTCAGGATATCATGTACTAGTTGTTTCCCTTCAAATTTGGCCGTTGTGGGATCCCTTCCCGCCTTCATTTGGGAAGAGGACCAAGGCCACTATAAATAGGACCTAGCCACGAGCATAGACGAGGGATTCAGATCATCCTCACACCCACCAGCTGATCGAGCACAAGAACACCTCTCCTCCTGAGGTTGTTCTCCACTGTACTAGTTCATACTCAGCCCCTCGAGGCCAATCCACCACAAAGCAGGAGTAGGGTTTTACACCGCAAGGTGGCCCGAACATGGGTAAACTGCTGTGTCTCTTTCCGATTCGGTTCGTCAAGCTAGGCCGTGAGATTAGCAAGCGGGCAGACTGTGGAGGACGAGTTCTTCGCAGGCACCCTAGAGTTCGAACCTCTCAAGGGTCCGCGGAGCCCGAAATCCGAGAGCAAGTATCAAATGATTCATAATCAAGTGATTCCAAAAGCCCATCTATATGAAGTTTCTTCATGCGCTTTACACCAATATGACCTAAACGGCAGTGCCACAAATATGTTGCACTATCATTATCAACTTTGCATCTTTTGGCATCAATATTATGAATATTTGTATCACTACAATCAAGATTCAACAAAAATAGACCATTCTTCAAGTGTGCATGACCATAAAAGATAGTACTCATATAAATAGAACAACCATTTTTCTCTGATTTAAATGAATAACCGTTTCGCATTAAAAAAGATCCAGATATAATGTTCATGCTCAATGCTGGCACCAAACAACAATTATTTAGGTCTAAAACTAATCCCGAAGGTAGATGTAGAGGTAGCGTGCCAACGACGATCACATCGACCTTGGAACCATTCCCGACGCGCATCATCACCTCGGCCTTAGCCAATCTTCATTTAATCTGTAGCTCCTGTTTCAAGTTACAAATATGAGCAAGCGAACCAGTATCAAATACCCAGGCGCTACTACGAGCATTAGTAAGGTACACATCAATAACATGTATATCAAATATACCTTTGTTCACTTTGCCATGCTTCTTATCCGCCAAATACTTGGGGCAGTTCCACTTCTAGTGACCAGTCCCTTTGTAGTAGAAGCACTCAGTTTCAGGCTTGGCTCCAACTTTGGGCTTCTTCCCGAGAGTGGCAACTTGCTTGCCATTCTTATTGAAGTTCCCTTTCTTTCCCTTGCCTTTTTCTTGAAACTAGTGGTCTTGTTAACCATCAACACTTGATGCTCCTTCTTGATTTCTACCTCTGCGGCCTTAAGCATTGCGAAGAGCTCAGGAATTGTGTTGTTCATCCCTTGCATATTATAGTTCATCATGAAGCCTTTGTAGCTTGGTGGTAGTGATTGAAGAACTCTCTCAATGACACAATCAACCGGAAAATCAACTCCCAGCTGAGTCAAGTGATTGTAATACCCAGACATTTTGAGTATGTGTCCACTGCCAGAACCGTTCTTCTCCATCTTACAGCTATAGAACTTGTTGGTGACTTCATATCTCTCAATCCGGGCATTTGCTTGAAATATTAAATTCAACTCTTTGAACATCTCATATGCTCCATGACGTTCAAACGTCTTTGATGTCCCGGTTCTAAGCCGTAAAGCATGGCACACCGAACTATAGCGTAGTCATTAGACCGCGTTTGCCAGATGTTCACATCGTCTAGATTAGCGGGAGGGGGCTTGTCACCTAGCGGTGCATCAAGGACATAATTGTTCTGTGCAGCAATGAGGATAATCCTCAAGTTACGGACCTAGTCCGTGTAGTTGCTACCATCATCTTTCAACTTAGCTTTCTCTAGGAACACATTAAAATTCAGGGGAGTGGTAGCACGGGCCATTGATCTACAACATAGATATACAAATACTATCAGGACTAAGTTTATGATAATTTAAGTTCAATTAATCAAATTACTTAAGAACTCCCACTTAAATATACATCCCTCAAGTCATCTAAGTGATACGTGATCTAAATCAACTAACCCATGTCCGATCATAACATGACATGGGGTAGTCATCAATGGTGAACATTTCTATGTTGATCATATCTACTATATGATTCATGTAAAATCTTTCGATCTCCGGTGTTCCGAGGCCATGTATGTAAATGCTAGGCTCGTCAAGTTTAACCCAAGTATTCTACATGTGTAAAACTGTCTTACACCCATTGTATGTGAATGTAGAGTCTATCCCACCCGATCATCATGTGGTGTCTCAACACGACGAACTGTAGCAACGGTGCATACTCAGGGAGAACACTTTTACCTTGAAATTTAGTGAAGCGATCATCTTATAATGCTACCGCCGTACTAAGCAAAATAAGATGCATAAAAGATAAACATCACATGCAATCAAAATATGCGAGATGATATGGCCATCACCATCTTGTGCTTTTGATCTCCATCTCCAAAGCATCGTCATGATCTCCATCGTCACCGGCTCGACACCTTGATCTCCATCATTGCGTCGTGGTCGTCTCGCCAACTATTTCTTCTATAACTATTGCTAACTCATAGCGATAAAGTAAAGCAATTACATGGCGTATGCATTTCATACAATAAAAAGACAACCATAAGGCTCCCGCTGGTTGCTAGATATCTTACAAAACATGATCATCTCATACAATAATGTATATCTCATCATGTCTTGATCATATCACATCACAACATACCCTGCAAAAACAAGTTAGATGTCCTCTACTTTGTTGTTGCAAGTTTTACGTGGCTGCTACGGGTTTTTAGCAAGAACCGTTCTTACCTACGGCAAAAACCCACAACGGTGATTCGTCAAGTTTGCTGTTTTAACCTTCTTCAAGGATCGGCCATAGTCAAATTCGATTCAACTAAAGTAGGAGAAACAGACACCCGCCTGCCACCGCTATGCAAAACAAGTTGCATGTCAGTCGGTGGAACCAGTCTCATGTGCGTGGACATGTAAGGTTGGTCTGGGCCGCTTCATCCCACAATACCAACGAATCAAAATAAGACATTGGTGGTAAGAAGTATGACTATCACCGCCCACAACTCTTTGTGTTCTACTCGTGCATATCATCTACGCATAGACCTGGCTCATGATGCCACTGTTGGGAATCGTTGCATGGAAAGCAAAAAAATTCTATGCACATGCAATGATATATCCATGGATATGCATAGCAATGAGGGGGAGAGTGTGTCTATGTACCCTTGTAGACCGTAAGCGGAAGCGTTTCTCAACGCGGTTGATGTAGTCAGACTTCTTCGCGCTTCAACAGATCAAGTACCGAACGCACGACACATCCGCGTTTTACACACGTTCTGCTCGCTGACGTCCCTCGCCTTCTTGATCCAGCAAGACGTTGAGGTAGTAGAGGAGTTACGTTAGCACGACGGCGTGGTGATGGTGATGGTGAAGTGATTTTAGCAGAGCTTCGCCTAAGCACTACGAAAATATGACCGGGGTGTAAATGGTAGAGGGGGCGCCGCACATGGCTAGGCAATTGTCTAGTGTGCGCTAGGGTGCCCCCCACATATATATAGGTGGGAGGGAGGAGCAGCCATAGGAGGCTCCCAAGTAGGAGGAATCCTAATTGGAGTCCCTCCCAAGCCGCGCCCCTTGCCATATATAACCGAGGGGGAAGGAAAGAGGGGGGGGGGAGGGAAGAAAGTGGGAATCCTAATCCACAATTTCCTTTTTCTTCTATCCTTTCCTTCCCCTCCTTAGGCCAGCCCATATGGGGGTGCACCAGCCCCTTGTGGCTGGTGTGTTTCCCCTCTTGGCCCATAAGGCCGATATCTTTTGCCGGGGTGCCCGGAACCCCTTCCGGTGACCCGATAAATACCTGATACCCCCCGAAACACTTCCGGTGTCCGAATACTATCGTCCTATATATCAATATTTACTTCTCAACCATTTCGAGACTCCTCATCATGTCCATGATCTCATCCGGGACTCCAAACAATATTTAGTCACCAAATCACATAAACTCATTCAATACTAAATCGTCATCGAACGTTAAGCGTGCGGACCCTACGGGTTCGAGAATTATGTAGACATGACCGAGACAACTCTTCGGTCAATAACCAATAGCGGAACCTGGATGCCCATATTGGCTCCTACATATTCTATGAAGATCTTTATCAGTCGAATCATTATGACAACATACGTAATTCCCTTTCTCCATCGGTATGTTACTTGCCCGAGATTCGATCGTAGGTATGTTCATACCTAGTTCAATATCATTATCGGCAAGTCTCTTTACTCATTCCATAATGCATCACCTCGTGGTCAACTCCTTAGTCATTTTCTTGCAAGCTTATGATGTGTATTACCGAGAAGGCCTAGAGATACCTCTTCGATACTCGGAGTGACAAATCCTAATCTTGATCTATGCCAACTCAAGTCTTATTAACAAACTTCTTCCAAATGAGATGAAACCGGAGAATTTTTGAATAAAACTAGGTTACCTCGACGGGGATATGCATGTCCTCAACAATAAGAATATCATATTTCTTTTTGACTGTAGGAAGAGGGAATTCAAAACCTCTAGTAGTAATAGTTGAAAAGTTTCCAATAGAATTGATACTATGAACTTGAGGTTGTTTCTTTGGAAAGTGTACCGTATGCTCATTATCATTAACATGAAACGTGACATTGCCTTTGTTGCAATCAATAACAACCCCTACAATATTCAAAAAGGGTCTACCAAGGATGATCAACATACTGTCGTCCTCGGGAATATCAAGAATAACAAAGTCTGTTAAGATAGTAAGGTTTGCAACCACAACAGACACATCCTCACAAATACCGATGGGTATAACAGTTGATTTATTAGACATTTGCAAAGAAATTTCAGTAGGCATCAACTTATTCAATTCAAGTCTATGATATAAAGAGAAAGGCGTAACACTAACACCAGCTCCAAGATCACATAAAGCAGTTTTAACATAGTTTCTTTTAATGGAGCATGGTATAGTTGGTACTCATGGATCTCCAAGTTTCTTTGGTATTCCACCATTAAAAGTATAATTAGCAAGCATGGTGGAAATTTCAGCCTCCGGTATCTTTCTTTTATTTGTAACAATATCTTTCATATACTTAGCTTAGGGAGGCATTATAAGCATATCAGTCAAACACATACACAAAAAGATAGGTCTAATCATTTCAGCAAAGCGCTCGAAATCCTCATCATCCTTTTTCTTGGATGGCTTAGGAGGAAAGGGCATGGGTTTCTGAACCCATGGTTCTCTTTCTTTACCATATTTCCTAGCAACGAAGTCTCTCTTATCATAACGTTGATTCTTTGATTGTGGGTTATCAAGATCAACAGCAGGTTCAATCTCTACATCATTACCATTACTAGGTTGAGCATTAAATGAACTTCATTATTAACATTATCACTAGGTTCACATTCATTACCAGATTGTGTCTCAGCATCAGAAATAGAAATATCATTGTGACTCTCAGGTGAGTCTATAACAGGTTCACTAGAAGCATGCAAAGTCCTATTAGTTTTCCTTTTCTTTTTATTACTAGGACTAGGTGCATCAATATTAGTTCTCTGAGAATCTTGCTCAACTCTCTTAGGATGGCCCTCAGGATACAAAGGTTCCTGTGTCATTTTACCACCTCTAGTCATAACCCTAACAACATTATCATTATTCTTACTATTCAACTCATTAAGCAAATCATCTTGTGCCTTAAGTACTTGTTCTGCTTGAGTTGTAACCATGGAAGCATGCTTACTAATAAGCTTAAGATCATTCACATGTTGTAAATATGCCCTAGAGGAAATAATAAATTATTTATTATCCTATTTCCCTGTTCATGATAATCGTCTATTATCCATGCTAGAATTGTATTGATTGGAAACTCAAATAGATGTCTGGATACATAGACAACAATATGTCCCTAGTAAGCCTCTACCAGACTAGCTCATTGATCAAAGATGGCTATGGTCTCCTAGTCATAGACATGAGTTGTCATTTGATAATGGGATCACATCGTTGGGATGGTGTGATGGACAAGACCCAAACTATAAACGTAGCATATGATCGTATCAAGTTTATTGCTGCCATTTTCTGTATATCAAAGTATATGTTCCTATGACCATGAGATCATGTAACTCTCTGACACCAGAGGATTACCTTGTGTGTACCAAACGTCGCAACATAACTGGGTGACTATAAAGGTGCTCTACAGGTATCTCCGAGGGTGTATGTTGAGTTGGCATGGATCAAGACTGGGATTTGTCACTCCGTATGGCGAAGAGGTATCTCAAGGCCCACTCAGTAATACAACATCACAAGAAGCTTGCAAGCAATGTGACTAATGAGTTAGCCACGGGATCTTGTATTACGGAACGAGTAAAGAGACTTGCCGGTAACGAGATTAAACTAGGTATGGAGATACCGACGATCGAATCTCGGGCAAGTAACATACCGATAGACAAAGGGAACTGCATACGAGATTAGCTGAATCCTTGACATCAAGGTTCGACCAATATGGACATCCAGGTATTGGTTATTGACTGTAGAGGTGTCTCGGTCATGTCTACATGATTCTCGAACCCGTAGGGTCGCACGCTTAACGCTTGGTAGCGCTAGGTTAGTATTGAAATATTTGAAGGAAATATGCCATAGAGGCAATAATAAAGTTATTATTTATTTCCTTATATCATGATAAATGTTTATTATTCATGCTAGAATTGTATTAACCGGAAACGTAATACATGTGTGAATACATAGACAAACAGAGTGTCAGTAGTATGCCTCTACTTGACAAGCTCGTTGATCAAAGATGGTTAAGTTCCCTAACCATTGACATGGGTTGTCATTTGATTAACGGGATCACATCATTAGGAGAATGATGTGATTGACTTTACCCATTCCGTTAGCTTAGCACTTGATTGTTTAGTTTGTTGCTATTGCTTTCTTCATGACTTATACATGTTCCTATGACTATGAGATTATGCAACTCCCGTTTACCGAAGGAACACTTTGTGTGCTACCAAACATCAGAACGTAACTGGGTGATTATAAAGGTGCTCTATGGGTGTCTCCAAAGGTACTTGTTGGGTTGGCGTATTTCGAGATTAGGATTTGTCACTCCGATTGTCGGAGAGGTATCTCTGGGCCCTCTCGGTAATGCACATCACTTAAGCCTTGCAAGCATTGCAACTAATGAGTTAGTTGCAGGATGATGTATTACGGAACGAGTAAAGAGACTTGACGGTAACGAGATTGAACTAGGTATTAAGATACCGACAATCGAATCTCGGGCAAGTAACATACCAATGACAAAGGGAACAACGTATGTTATTATGCGGTTTGACCGATAAAGATCTTCGTAGAATATGTAGGAGCCAATATGAGCATCCAGGTTCCGCTATTGGTTATTGACCGGAGACGTGTCTCAGTCATGTCTACATAGTTCTCAAACCCGTAGGGTCCGCACGCTTAACGTTTTGATGACGGTTATATTATGAGTTTTGATGTACCGAAGGTTGTTCGGAGTCCTGGATGTGATCACGGACATGACGAGGAGTCTTGAAATGGTCGAGACATAAAGATTGATATATTGGAAGCCTATATTTGGATATCGGAATTGTTCCAGGTGAAATCGGGATTTTACCGGAGTACCGGAGGTTACCGGAACCTCCTCGGGGGCTTAATGGGCCTACATGGGCCTTAGTGGAAATAGAGGGAAGCAAGGGGAGTGTGGGGCGTGCCCCCCCAAGGCCCAAACTGAATTGGTTTAGGGCAAAGGGGGCCGGCCCCCTCTTTCCTTCTCCTCCTCTCCCTTTCCTTCCCCCTCTCCTACTCCTACTAGGAATAGGAGGAATCCTACTCCTAGTGGGAGTAGGACTCCCCCTTGGCGTGCCTCTCCCTGGCCGGCCGCCTCCTCCCCTTGCTCCTTTATATACGTGGCCAGGGGGCACTCCATAGACACAACAATTAATCTGTTTGATCTTTTAGCCGTGTGCGGTGCCCCCCTCCACCATAGTCCACCTCGATAATACTGTAGCGGTGCTTAGGTGAAGCCCTGCGTTGGTAGAACATCAACATCGTCACCACGCCGTCGTGCTGACGAAACTCTCCCTCAACACTCGGCTGGATCGGAGTTCGAGGGACGTCATCGGGCTGAACATGTGCTGAACTCGGAGGTGCCGTACGTTCGGTACTTGATCAGTCGGATCGTGAAGACGTACGACTACATCAACCGCGTTGTGCTAACGCTTCCGCTTTCGGTCTACGCGGGTACATGGACAACACTCTACCCTCTCGTTGCTATGCATCACCATGATCTTGAGTGTGTGTAGGATTTTTTTTGAAATTACTATGTTCCCCAACAGTGGCATCCGAGCCAAGTTTTATGCGTAGATGTCATATGCACGAGTAGAACACAAGTGAGTTGTGGGCGATATAAGTCATACTTTGGTTCGGTGGTATTGTTGGATGAAGCGGCCCGGACCGACATTACGCGTACGCTTACGCGAGACTGGTTCTACCGACGTGCTTTGCACACTGGTGGCTGGCGGGTGTCAGTTTCTCCAACTTTAGTTGAACCGAATGTGGCTACACCCGGTCCTTGCGAAGGCTAAAACATCACCAACTTGACAAACTATCATTGTGGTTTTGATGCGTAGGTAAGAATGGTTCTTGCTAAGCCCGTAGCAGCCACGTAAAATTTGCAACAACAAAGTAGAGGGCGTCTAACTTGTTTTTGCAGGGCATGTTGTGATGTGATATGGTCAAGACATGATGCTAAATTTTATTGTATGAGATGATCATGTTTTGTAACCAAGTTATCGGCAACTGGCAGGAGCCATATAGTTGTCGCTTTATTGTATGCAATGCAATCGCCCTGTAATGCTTTACTTTATCACTAAGCGGTAGCGATAGTCATGGAAGCATAAGATTGGCGAGATGACAACGATGCTACGATGGAGATCAAGGTGGTGTGCCGGTGACGATGGTGATCATGAAGGTGCTTCGGAGATGGAGATCACAAGCACAAGATTATGATGGCCATATCATATCACTTATATTGATTGCATGTGATGTTTATCTTTTATGCATCTTATCTTGCTTTGATTGACGGTAGCATTATAAGATGATCCCTCACTAAATTATCAAAGTATAAGTGTTCTCCCCGAGTATGCACCGTTGCGAAAGTTCTTCGTGCTGAGACACCACGTGATGATCGGGTGTGATAGGATCTACGTTCAAATACAACGAGTGCAAAATAGTTGCACACGTGGAATACTTAGGTTAAACTTGACGAGCCTAGCATATAACAGATATGGCCTCGGAACACGGAGACCGAAAGGTCGAGCGTGAATCATATAGTAGATATGATCAACACAGTGATGTTCACCGTTGATACTACTCCATATCACATGATGATCGGACATGGTTTAGTTGATATGGATCACGTGATCACTTAGAGGATTAGAGGGATGTCTATCTAAGTGGGAGTTCTTAAATAATATGATTAATTGAACTTAAATTTATCATGAACTTAGTACCTGATAGTATCTTGCTTGTCTATGCAGATAGATGGCCCGTGCTGTTGTTCCATTGAATTTTAATGCGTTCCTTGAGAAAACAAAGTTCAAAGATGATGGTAGCAATTACACGGACTGGGTCCGTAACTTGAGGATTATCCTCATTGCTGCACAGAAGAATTACGTCCTGGAAGCACCGCTAAGTGCCAAGCCTGCTGCAGGAGAAACACCAGATGTTATGAACATCTGGCAGAGCAAAGATGATGACTACTCGATAGTTCAGTGTGCCATGCTTTACGGCTTAGAACCGGGTCTTCGACGACGTTTTGAACATCATGGAGCATATGAGATGTTCCAGGAGTTGAAGTTAATATTTCAAGCAAATGCCCGGATTGAGAGGTATGAAGTCTCCAATAAGTTCTATAGCTTCAAGATGGAGGAGAATAGTTCTGTCAGTGAACATATACTCAAAATGTCTGGGTATCATAATCACTTGACTCAACTGGGAGTTAATC
Organism: Triticum monococcum; assembly: GCA_034509565.1. NCBI lineage: Eukaryota > Viridiplantae > Streptophyta > Magnoliopsida > Poales > Poaceae > Triticum > Triticum monococcum. The sequence continues at coordinate 231,183,529 of CM067842.1, read as the reverse complement.
TTCCTGTTGATAGTGTCATTGACAGAGTTCTTCAATCACTGCCACCAAGCTACAAAGCTTCGTGATGAACTATAATATGCAAGGGATGAATAAGACTATTCCCGAGCTCTTCGCGATGCTAAAGGCCATGGAGGTAGAAATCAAGAAGGAACATCAAGTGTTGATGGTCAATAAGACTACCAGTTTCAAGAAAAAGGGGAAAGGGAAGAAGAAGGGGAACTTCAAGAAGAACAGCAAATAAGTTGCTACTCAGGAGAAGAAACCCAAGTCTGGACCTAAGCCTGAGACTAAGTGCTTCTACTACAAGCAGACTGGTCACTGAAAGCGGAACTTCCCCAAGTATTTGGCGGATAAGAAGGATGGCGAAGTGAACAAAGGTATATGTGATATACATGTTATTGATGTGTACCTTACTAATTCTCGCAGTAGCACCTAGGTATTTGATACTGGTTTTGTTGCTAACATTTGCAACTCGAAACAGGGGCTACGGATTAAGCGAAGATTGGCTAAGGACGAGGTGACGATGCACGTGGGAAATGGTTCCAAAGTCAATGTGATCGCGGTCGGCACGCTACCTCTACATCTACCTTCGGGATTAGTATTAGACCTAAATAATTGTTATTTAGTGCCAGCGTTGAGCATGAACATTATACCTGGATCTTGTTTGTTGCGAGACGGTTATTCATTTAAATCAGAGAATTATGGTTGTTCTATTTATATGAGTAATATCTTTTATGGTCATGCACCCTTGAAGAGTGGTCTATTTTTGCTAAATCTCGATAGTGGTGATACACATATTTATTATATTGAAGCCAAAAGATGCAGAGTTGATAATGATAGAGCAACTTATTTTTGGCAATGCCGTTTAGGTCATATCGGAGTAAAGCGCATGAAGAAACTCCATACTGATGGACTTTTGGAACCACTTGATTATGAATCACTTGATACTTGCGAACCGTGCCTCATGGGCAAGATGTCTAAAACGTCATTCTCCAGAACTATGGAGAGAGCAACCAATTTGTTGGAGATCATACATACAGATGTATGTGGTCCAATGAATGTTGAGGCTCGTGGCGGATATTGTTATTTTCTCACCTTCACAGATGATTTAAGCAGATATGGGTATATCTACTTAATGAAACATAAGTCTGAAACATTTGAAAAGTTCAAAGAATTTCACAGTGAAGTTGAAAATCATCGTAACAAGAAAATAAAGTATCTATGATCTGATCGTGGAGGAGAATATTTGAGTTATGAGTTTGGTCTTCATTTGAAACAATGCGGAATAGTTTGGCAACTCACGCCACCCGGAACACCACATCGTAATGGTGTGTCTGAATGTCGTAATTGTACTTTACTAGATATGGTGCGATCTATGATGTCTCTTACTGATTTACCGCTATCGTTTTGGGGTTATGCTTTAGAGATGGCCGCATTCACGTTAAATAGGGCACCATCGAAATCCGTTGAGACGACTCCTTATGAACTATGGTTTGGTAAGAAACCAAAGTTCTCGATTCTGAAAGTTTGGGGCTGTGATGCTTATGTGAAAAAGCTTCAACCTGATAAGCTTGAACCCAAATCGGAGAAATGTATCTTCATAGGATACCCAAAGGAGACTGTTGGGTACACCTTCTATCACAGATCCGAAGGCAAGACTTTTGTTGCTAAATTCGGAGTTTTTCTAGAGAAGGAGTTTCTCTTGAAAGAAGTGAGTGGGAGGAAAGTAGAACTTGATGAGGTAACTGTACCTGCTCCCTTATTGGAAAGTAGTTCATCACAGAAAACGTTTTCTGCAACACCTACACCAATTAGTGAGGAAGTTAATGATGATGATCATGAAACTTTAGATTGAGTTTTTACTGAACCTCGTAGGTCAACCAGAGTAAGATCCGCACCAGAGTGGTACGGTAATCCTGTTCTGGAAGTTATGTTACTAGACCATGACGAACCTACGCACTATGAAGAAGCGATGGTGAGCCCAGATTCCGCAAAATGGCTTGAGGCCATGAAATCTAAGATGGGATCCATGTATGAGAACGAAGTGTGGACTTTGGTTGACTTGCCCGTTGATCAGCAAGCAATTGAGAATAAATAGATCTTCAAGAGGAAGACTGACGCTGATGGTAATGTTACTGTCTATAAAGCTCGACTTGTTGCAAAAGGTTTTCGACAAGTTCAAGGGATTGACTACGATGAGACCTTCTCACCCGTAGCGATGCTTAAGTCTGTCTGAATCATGTTAGCAATTGCCGCATTTTATGATTATGAAATTTGGCAAATGGATGTCAAAACTGCATTCCTGAATGGATTTCTAGAAGAAGAGTTGTATATGATGCAACCAGAAGGTTTTGTCGATCCAAAGGGAGCTAACAAAGTATGCAAGCTCCAGCGATCCATTTATGGACTAGTGCAAGCCTCTCGGAGTTGGAATAAACGCTTTGATAGTGTGATCAAAGCATTTGGTTTTACACAGACTTTTGGAGAAGCCTGTATTTACAAGAAAGTGAGTGGGAGCTTTGTAGCATTTCTGATATTATATGTGGATGACATATTGCTGATTGGAAATGATATAGAATTTCTGGATAGCATAAAGGGATACTTGAATAAGAGTTTTTCTATGAAAAACCTCGGTGAAGCTGCTTACATATTGGGCATCAAGATCTATAGAGATAGATCAAGACGCTTAATTGGACTTTCACAAAGCACATACCTTGACAAAGTTTTGAAAAAGTTCAAAATGGATCAAGCAAAGAAAGGGTTCTTGCCTGTGTTACAAGGTGTGAAGTTGAGTAAGACTCAATGCCCAACCACTGTAGAAGATAGAGAGAAGATGAAAGATGTTCCCTATGCTTCAGCCATAGGCTCTATCATGTATGCAATGCTATGTACCAGACCTGATGTGTGCCTTGCTATAAGTCTAGCAGGGAGGTACCAAAGTAATCCAGGAGTGGATCATTGGACAACGGTCAAGAACATCCTGAAATACCTGAAAAGGACTAAGGATATGTTTCTCGTTTATGGAGGTGAAAAAGAGCTCATCATAAATGGTCACGTTGACGCAAGCTTTGACACTGATCCAGACGATTCTAAATCGCAAACCGGATACGTGTTTATATTAAACGGTGGAGCTGTCAGTTGGTGCAGTTCTAAACAAAGCGTCGTGGCGGGATCTACGTGTGAAGCGGAGTACATAGCTGCTTCGGAAGCAGCAAATGAAGGAGTCTAGATGAAGGAGTTCGTATCCGATCTAGGTGTCATACCTAGTGCATCGGGTCCAATGAAAATCTTTTGTGACAATACTGGTGCAATTGCCTTGGCGAAGGAATCCAGATTTCACAAGAGAACCAAGCACATCAAGAGACGCTTCAATTCCATCCGGGATTTAGTCCAGGTGGGAGACATAGAAATTTACAAGATACATACGGATCTGAATGTTGCAGACCCGTTGACTAAGCCTCTTCCATGAGCAAAACATGATCAGCACCAAGGCTCCATGGGTGTTAGAATCATTACTGTGTAATCTAGATTATTGACTCTAGTGCAAGTGGGAGACTGAAGGAAATATGCCCTAGAGGCAATAATAGAGTTATTATTTATTTCCTTATATCATGATAAATGTTTATTATTCATGCTAGAATTGTATTAACCGGAAACATAATACATGTGTGAATACATAGACAAACAGAGTGTCAGTAGTATGCCTCTACTTGACTAGCTCGTTGATCAAAGATGGTTAAGTTTCCTAACCATTGACATGGGTTGTCATTTGATTAACGAGATCACATCATTAGGAGAATGATGTGATTGACTTGACCCATTCCATTAGCTTAGCACTTGATCGTTTAGTTTGTCGCTATTGCTTTCTTCATGACTTATCACTACCAAAAAAGACATATCCGTGACATTTTGGGCCGAATGATTTTTTTTTCTGTCATACGTATGACACTTCTATGACGATAATTGTGACAAAACCCGGTATCATCATATATGTGGTGGGCTCCTACTTCTATGACAAAAAATCATGACAGAAAATGGGCTTTTCGTCCTGGGCAGGCCGGAGACGCAGCTGCATGACATTCTTTGGGCCGTCCATGACGGAAAAACCGTGGTAGAAGCGAGGGGGAGGAAAATTTCAGGGAGTTCCCGGTTACAGTGGGAGGTCGGGGGCCGAGCAATGCACGCTTCTCTCGTACACGTACGCGCGTGTGTGTGAGGCGTTGGGCTCTAACTGAACCCGAGCGATTGCACTACAGGCTACGCGTTACTGAACTCGAGCGATCGATCGATGGCTGTTAACTGAACCCAATCGAGCGATTCCTTCGCTACTGCTGCTAACTGAAGTCGATCGATTGGATGAACAGTGAGCGTTGCGGGGGGGGGGGGGGGGGGGGTTGGATGAACAGTGTGCGGTGGCGTTGCCTCTGGATGAACAGGACCCTGTAGTGTGGTGGAGGGCTGGATGAACAGTAGACGGTGGAGGGGTGCCCGTGGAGCGGTGGATGAACAGGACCCCGTGGTGTGGAGGGCTGGATGAACAGTAGACGGTGGAGGGGTGCCTGTGGAGGGGTGGTTGAACAGGACCCTGTGGTGTGGAGGGCTGGATGAACAGTAGACGGTGGAGGGGTGCCCATGGAGGGGTGGTTGAACAGGACCCCGTGGTGTGGAGGGCTGGATGAACAGTAGACGGTGGAGGGGTGGTTGAACAGTAGCCGGTGGAGTAGCGCGCGGTGGAGGCTGGATGAACAGGAGCCCGTGGAGGCTCGAGGAGGTCGACGGTGGAGATGAACAGTATCCCATGGAGTCCTGTTTTGCGGTACGCCACACCCCTCCCGATGAACAGGACCCCCGTTTTGACCGTAGCGCTCCAATACAAGTCTGTTTCGTCCGTTTTGCGGTACGCCACTGAAAGCACAAGTGCTCCCTGGGTGGTTTTGGTAATTAATGTCAACACATCTCTTGTTGGACTAACACTTTTACCTAGTATGTTTCAGATAAGTTCAACAATGGAGTGGCATGGACTAGAGGATGTGGAACCCCTTCAAGATGCTAAGGACAAAGGATTGGCTCAAGCTTCAAGATCAAGGGGGAGAGAGAGAGATCACATCAAAGCTTAATCCTTCCTATAGGGGGAGAAAGAGAGAATACTCAGGGGGAGAGAGTTTCTGAACTAGGAGAAAGTAATATCATCAAAGACCCCAGATGCTTGGTGTTCAAGAGGAGAGATGTCACATGTCTTTAAGAGGGGAAATACATGTTTGGTTGCTTGCTTTAGCTCAAGCTCTGTTGTTTCCTTTTTGTTGCTCTGATTTTCTGTTCCCTATCTTCTCCCAATATCCCATGTAGATTCAGGGGGAGCAAGACATCTAAGGGAAGGAAATCTCTAATTTTATTGCATATCTTTACCTTTGGGGACATGTCTATATCCAATGTGGTACTTAGTACTCACTCTACATGTCATCCCAGTCTTGGTTCTCTTGTGGTTTCTCTTGCTTGCTCTGGTTAGTAGGTGTATCTGTGCTATTTAACCTTGTTTGTGCAGGTTCATCCCATCCTAAGCCAACTCAAGACCACAAGGTAAGTATATGCATCACAGTCATGTGAATGAGAAGTTCTTACTGATGTACATACTGTTTGCAAGAAGGATTCATGAGCATGAAGGTACATTTCTCACATTCACATCATTTGCTCTGCTGCATATAGCCAAGATATATGTAACACATTGCTTACTCTGTCATGTTTATGCATTCACATGCTCCTATATTCAATATTCACATGATTGCATACATGTAGGGGGAGCCTATGCATGTTACATGTCTTTCCAAAGCTTTACTTGCTATTCTCTATATCTTTATCTAAAGCTTTGATGTATGTTGTCATCAATTACCAAAAAGGGGGAGATTGAAAGCACAAGTGCTCCCTAGGTGGTTTTGGTAATTAATGTCAACATATCTCTTGTTGGGCTAACACTTTTTACCTAGTATGTTTCAGTTAAGTTCAACAATGGAGTGGCATGGACTAGAGGATGTGGAACCCCTTCAAGATGCTAAGGACAAAGGATTGGCTCAAGCTTCAAGATCAAGACTCTACATTTTCGATTTTAGTGATCCAAGATCACATTGAGTCTATAGGAAAAGCCAATACTATCAAGAGGGGATGAGGTGTTGCTTAATGGCTTGCTTGCTCAAAATGCTTAGTGATATGATCCAAAACCCTCAACTACCTTCCCACATCCACATATGACCTAAATCAAAAGTCAAACTCGGCCCCACCGATTCTATCTATTCGGCGCCACCGAGTTTCAGATGTCATAGCCACTGCCACAAACCCTAGCAAATCAGTTTCACCGATAGGGATCTCGGTCTCACCGAGATGGGATTGTAATCTCTCTATGTATGTCCATTACCAAAATCGGTCTCACCGAGTTTGAGCAATCGGTACTACCGAGATTACAATGCAAACCCTCTGGTTAGCTTATTACCAAAATCGGTCCCACCGAGTTTGTGTAATCGGTCTCACTGAGTTTGCCTGACCAACTCTCTGGTTAGCTTATTACCAAAATTGGTCCCACCGAGTTTGTGCAATCGGTCACACCGAGATTACGTTATGCCCTAACCCTAACCATATTGGTCCTACCGAGTTGCATCTCAGTCCCACCGAAAATCCTAATGGTCACTAGGTTTGCTGAGTCAGTCCGACCGAGTTTAACCATTCGGTCCCACCGAGTTTGGCAAATTGTGTGTAACGGTTAGATTTTGTGTGGAGGCTATATATACCCCTCCACCCACTCTTCATTCGTGGAGAGAGCCATCAGAACATACCTACACTTCCAATACACATTTTCTGAGAGAGAACCACCTACACTTGTGTTGAGGTCAAGATATTCCATTCCAACCATATGAATCTTGATCTCTAGCCTTTCCCAAGTTGCTTTCCACTCAAATCGTCTTTCCACCAAATCCAAATCCCGTGAGAGAGAGTTGAGTGTTGGCGAGACTATCATTTGAAGCACAAGAGCAAGGAGTTCATCATCAACACACCATTTGTTACTTCTTGGAGAGTGGTGTCTCCTAGATTGGCTAGGTGTCACTTGGGAGCCTCCGACAAGATTGTGGAGTTGAACCAAGGAGTTTGTAAGGGCAAGGAGATCGCCTACTTCGTGAAGATCTACCGCTAGTGAGGCAAGTCCTTCGTGGGCGACGGCCGTGATGGAATAGACAAGGTTGCTTCTTCGTGGACCCTTTGTGGGTGGAGCCCTCCGTGGACTCACGCAACCGTTACCCTCCGTGGGTTGAAGTCTCCATCAACGTGGATGTATGATAGCACCACCTATCGGAACCACGACAAAAACATCCGTGTCTCAAATTGCGTTTGAATACTCCAAACCCTTCTCTTTACATTCTTGCAAGTTGCATGCTTTACTTTCCGCTGATCATATACTCATTGCATGCTTGCTTGATATGTATTGTGTTTGTTAAACTTGTGCTTAAACTCCACTTAAACTTAAGAATATTAAAAACTGCAACTTTTGGCACTTAGTGTCTAAGCACCCCCCTCTAGACACCTCTTCTCGATCCTTTCAATTGGTATAAGAGCTTTGGTCTCCATTGCCTTGGTTTAAACACCATTGGAGGAAGATGGATGTGTCTACTTTGGGGAGTCTTAGACATAGAGTGCCTATTCTTGATGGAGAGTATTTTCATGAGTGGAAAAATGAAATGCTTGAGATTTTCAATGAATATCATTTGAACAAGTACATTACTAGCCCTTGTGCACCTCATGTTGATCCTTTGCACCCTACCCTAGATGAAGATATTGACATGATTCACAATCTTAGAACTGTTGAGCTCATCATTAGAGGCTTGCCTAGAAACTTGATTAGATGTTTGCCTACTCTCAAGTGTGCCTACACCATATGGAGATTTCTTGAGGAACGATTTCCAGATTATTCCTTGAAAAATTTAGACAAAATTCTCCATAAGTCTATTGCCTTGAGTAAGATGAACTCTAGTGATCCTAGCTTTGGTGATTGTCTATTTGAGCTTACCAATCTCATGCGTGCTAAAGGAAATGTTGGAATCATTAGCGATATCATATCCGAAGCTATTAGAATTCATAAAGGTAACCATTGTGATGATCATTTATCTAATGAATTACCCTCTCTAGGAATTGATCAATCACAAGATGATGTTGAACATGGATACTATGATGAAGATGATGATAGTGACTATGATCTTGATGATGCAATGAGGCCTTTTGGTCTTATGGCAAATCTTCGCGGCTACATGGCTGGAGGAAAGGAATGGGTCCTTGATAGTGGATGTACTGATCATATGACCGGAGATAAAGATATGTTCTGCGAGCTTGCTGAAAACGAAGGCCCTCGAAAATATGTCACTTTTGGTGATAATTCAAAGGGTAAGGTGGTTGGCCTTGGTAAGGTGGCCATCTTACATGATAGCTCCATACAAAATGTCATGCTCGTTGAATCCCTTGGATACAATTTACTTTCAGTTTCTAGACTTGCGGATTTCGGTTTCAATGTCTTATTCACTGAAGTAGATTGCCAAGTGTTTCGTAGAGACAATCATAAAATGGTCTTTACCGGTATACGTAGAGGAGATCTTTACATTGTTGATTTCACTAAAAAGGCTCAACCTAGAACTTGCTTAATTACCAAATCTTCTAAAGGCTGGTTGTGGCATAGAAGACTAGGTCATGTTGGTATGCGAAATCTTGATAAGCTTATTAAAGGTGATCATATCCTTCGAATAAAAGATGTCATATTTGACAAGGATAGACTTTGTAGTGCTTGTCAAGCAGGGAAACAAGTTGGAGGAAGTCACCGCGCAAAGAACATCATGACCACAAGAAGACCACACGAGCTACTTCACATGGATCTCTTTGGTCCAAATGCCTACAAGAGTCTCGGTGGTAACTCATTTGGTCTAGTCATAGTTGATGATTTTTCAAGATTTACGTGGGTGTTCTTTCTTGATGACAAATTGCAGGTCCAAAAGATCTTGAAAAACTTCGCTAGGAAGGCCCAAAATCAGTTTGACGTGAAGATCAAGAAGGTTCGGAGCAACAACAGAACGGAGTTCAAGAACGCAAATGTGGACACCTTTCTCGACGAAGAAGGGATTTCACACGAGTTCTCGGCTACGTACACACCTCAACAAAATGGAGTTGTTGAAAGGAAGAACCAGACTCTTATTGAGATGGCAAGAACGATGCTTGATGAGTACAAAACGCCAAAACACTTTTGGGCGGAAGCGGTTGAGACAGCTTGTCATGCAACAAATCGCTTGTATCTTCACAAGCTACTCGGCAAGACGGCATACGAGCTCCTCACCGGTAACAAATCCCAAGTTGGATACTTTCGAGTATTCGGCTCAAAGTGCTACATTCTTGATAAGCATCGTCGATCTAAATTTGCTCGTAAATCTCATGAAGGTTTCCTACTTGGTTATGGCTCAAACTCTCACACTTACCGTGTCTACAACAATTTCACCCGAAAGGTTGAAGAGATGGTAGATGTGAAGTTTGATGAATCTAACGGCTCGCAAGTAGAGCAATTGCCAATTGATGTAGGAGACAAAGACCCTTCGGAAGCAATTCAAGACTTGTCCATTGGCAAGATTCGTCCAATGGAAGTGAAGGAGAGTACCTCGTCCGTCCAAGTGGAAGCTTCTACCTCACGACAAGGTGAACCAAGAGTTGATACGGAACCATCCACAAGTGGGACACGCCAAGATAAAGAAAACGAGGAAGCGCACCAATGAACATCAACAACCTCCTTCTCCACCACGACAAGAGAATGACAACGTCAACAATGAAGAAGGCCAAGAAGAAGCACAAGATGAAGAGGATGTTCCACCCCGACCCAAGCAAAAGCTTTCACGAGTTCGAGCAAGAATTGCTAAGGATCATCCCGTCGAGAAAATCTACAATGATATCCAAACCGGGAGAATCACTCGCTCTAAAACTCGTTTAGCTAACTTTTGTGAACATTACTCATTCATCTCTAGCATTGAACCTATGAAGGTTGAAGAAGCATTGGAGGATCCGGACTGGATAAACGCTATGCATAAAGAGCTACACAACTTTGAGAGAAATCAAGTGTGGACATTGGTCGAGAAGCCCGACAACAACCACAACATCATTGGTACCAAATGGGTGTTTCGCAACAAGCAAGATGAAGATGGGCAAGCGGTTCACAACAAAGCACGTCTCGTCGCCCAAGGCTACACACAAGCTGAAGGTATGGACTATGGTGAGACATATGCTCCCGTTGCTAGACTTGAGTCCATTCGCATCTTACTTGCTTATGCTAATCACCATGATATCACCTTGTACCAAATGGACATTAAAAGTGCTTTTCTAAATGGCAAAATTGAGGAGGAAGTTTATGTTAAGCAACCCCCCGGCTTCGTCAATCCTAAGAAACCTAATCATGTTTACAAACTTCACAAAGCCCTTTATGGTCTTAAACAAGCTCCTAGAGCATGGTATAAATGCTTGACCAAGTTCCTTATTGAAAAAGGCTTTGAAATTGGTAAAATTGATTCTACTCTTTTTACTAAAAGGGTTAATGGAGAACTATTTGTGTGCCAAATTTATGTTGATGATATCATATTTGGTTCAACTAACCCTCATTTTAGTGAGAAGTTTGGAAAGTTAATGTCGGAGAAGTTTGAGATGTCTATGATGAGTGAACTCAAATTCTTTCTTGGTTTGCAAATCAAGCAAACTAAGGAAGGCACCTTTGTCTCTCAAACGAAGTACACCAAGGACTTATTCAAGAAGTTCAATATGCAAGAATGCAAAGGTATGACTACACCCATGCCTACTAGTGGACATCTTGATTTGACCAAAGATGGTGAACCGGTTGATCAAAAGGTTTATCGCTCTATGATTGGTTCATTGTGATATCTATGCGCCTCTCATCCTGATATTATGCTAAGTGTGTGCATGTGTGCACGATATCAAGCTGCTCCTAAAGAGTGTCATCTTAAGGCTGTGAAAAGGATAGTGAGATACCTAATCCATACACCAAATTTTGCCATTTGGTATCCTAAGAGGTCCTCTTTTGATCTTGTTGGCTACTCAGATTCGGACTATGCCGGAGACAAGGTTGATAGAAAATCCACTTCGGGTACTTGTCAATTCCTTGGTAGATCTCTTGTGTCTTGGTCTTCCAAGAAACAAAACTCGGTATCCTTATCCACCGCCGAAGCGGAATACATTGCCGCTAGTTCATGTTGTGCTCAATTACTTTGGATGACCCAAACTCTTAAAGATTATGGGATATATGTGAAACATGTTCCATTGCTATGTGACAATGAAAGTGCTATTAAGATTGCTCACAATCCCGTGCAACATTCTCGAACTAAGCATATTGAAGTTCGTCATCATTTCATTCGAGATCATGTTGCAAAAGGGGACATTAACCTTAAGCACGTTTGCACCGATAAGCAATTGGCGGATATATTCATGAAACCACTTGATGAGAAAGTGTTTTGCAGGTTGAGAGGTGAATTGAACATCATTGATGCTTCAAACTTGGAGTAGGAACTCCATTTGATACATGCAGGGCATGAGCCTATGACTAATCCTCGATATTTCTCTTATGATGCTATTCATATGTATTGGATATATTTGTACCTTGCATGTTATCTAACCCGTGTAGGTACTTGGTTGAATCTAAATCTATGAGATTGCAACTCACTCACATCTTGAGCAATCTCTACATCACCATGTCTCTACACAATGGTGGTTGAAGACAAGGAAGCACGTAACCATTCAAACATATCCTTTGGCAAATTCTATGTTGAGTCTCATGATTGTCATTTTGGATACACAATTGCTCTTCCTTGCAAAGCTAACCCATGTAGGTAGATGAACTCAAACTCCAAGTGGTGCTCCCAACCCTTGATGAACTACATCAACCTTGAGCAACCCACACAAGTTCAACTACATGAGCAAGATCAACACCACCACCCAAGGTATGTTATTCCATCTTAGAGAAGCTTTACTCCAAGTCATGAGTCAAAGCAACTCGACAAGATGTGAATACATCAAAAGGCTTAAACGAAAAATGGTAACCCCATTTTGAGCTTAAACGATGAGTATGACCTATGATGAAGTGCTCTCACTTGACTCCTAAGTCAATATACTCTAACATAGGTGACTTTGTCGCTGACCATCTCTAGATGAAGTTCTCGTGTGTCTCTCCGTGCTTTTGTCTCCGTGCTTCATCTAGAACTTTTAGTTCCTTTTCTTTCCTTTTTGTTCTGCATTTTCTGCATCCAATTCATTGCAAATCTTTCAGTAAATTCCTTGCATATCCTTGTGAGATCTTACTTGTCTAGTGAGCTGAGGTGACAAGTGGTTTCACTCTAATGAACTCGGTCACACCGGTTTGTTCTCTTCGGCCCAACCGAAATCTTTCGGTGCAACCAAAGCACACAACTCAGAGTCACCGATTCCACCACAGGAAAACCAACTTGCCACTTATTCCTGATTTCTGTTTGCTCCAGCTCCACTCAATGATTCTTGTCCTCTACCAGCATCATATTAGACATGCTGCTTTGCTCTGTGACTCGAGGACCAACCCATTTGTATCACATGTCCAGAAAGAGCCCTTCTTGGAAATTGATGTCAAAGGGTGAGAGAGATCACATCAAAGCTTAATCCTTCCTATAGGGGGAGAAAGAGAGAATACTCAGGGGGAGAGAGTCCTCTACCGGAATGCTTTACTTTCCGCTGCTCATGTACTCATTGCATGCTTGCTTGATATGTATTGTGTTTGTTAAACTTATGCTTAAACTCCACTTAAACTTAAGAATATTAAAAACTGCAACTTTTGGCACTTAGTGTCTAATCACCCCCCTGTAGACACCTCTTCTCGATCCTTTCAGCCACACCCCTCCTAATCAACAGGACCCCCGTTTCGACCGTAGGAGGTCCGTTTCCTCCGTTTTGCAGTACGCCAGACCCCTCCCGATGAACAGGATCCCGTTTCGAACGTGGCCGGTCGAACACAAGGCCGTTTCCTCCGTTCTGTGGTACGCCATGCCTCATTTCCATTGCCTGTTCCGTCCAAGCCCTCCCGATGAACACGACGCATTCCGTTGCCTCCCCATGAAAACGATGCATTCCGTTGCCTCCCCATGAACACGACGCATTCCGTTGCCTCCCCATGAACACGACGACGACGCCGTTTCTCCGTTCCGACCCAGCCATGTACACGAGCCCTGGCCGTACGTATGCGCGAGCAAGCATTCGAGACCCCACCCGTATGTACACATACGGGGCCGTATTTTCTTTCTTGCACCCTGGCCGATGTACGTACGTGTACATGTTACATGCGCGCCTCTACTACGACACGTGCGCGCCTCTACTACGACACGTGCGCGCCTCTACATCGACCAGTATATATGTACATACACATTCACGACCAGAATGACAACGCTACGTACGCTTCGACCAGGTGGGTCCCGACTGTCAGGCACTTCCTTGCATGTGAAGATGTAGCTGGTGGGTCCTAGCAGTCAGGGGGGCAAAATACGGTGGCCCGTCCGGTGGGTCCCCGCTGTCAGGTGGAGGAATAATTATTTTGCACGTAATAAGGAGGCACTTCCTTGCTGCGGCCGTGGACCCAGCTGTCAGTCTCTCCACGTACAGTCCACGTCCGATGGAAGCTGTTCCTTGACCACGTTGACCACGCCGCGCCAAGAGCACCGGGGCGGTGGACGACGACGAGGCCTAGGAAGGGGATGATGCGGAGCCGGGGAAGACGCGACAGTGGATGCCCACGCGTAGAGGAGTACGAGGGTTCACTGGTTCGCTGCGGTGTGAGGCTGCCGTCGCCGCAGAATAACAAGGGGTGTGGGTGAGTAGAGGGATGGCCTGGCCAGCGATGGGAGTAGTAGGGGGCGGTGAGGCCTCCGCCACATCGCAGCCGGCCACGGGAGGCAGGAGCACGAGGCACGACCGGCGCTGGTTTGGGTGGCTGGAGCAAGAAGACCAGAGGTTGAAGAAGCACTACGGCCGTTGGATGGACATCGTACAGTCACTAGAGCTAGAATCATGCATATTGACTAAGTTGACAAAGCCCTCCGTCCCCGTCAACTTAGTAGGCCTAGAAGTCAGCCTCCCACCAAGGTGGGTCCCAGCTAGTAGGGGGTATTCATTTTTTTGAGCGTAATAAGGAGGCACTTCCTTGCGTGCGAAGATATAGCTGGTGGGTCCGAGCTGTCAGCGGCGGTAACGTTTTTTTCGCGAAATACAGAGGCCCTTTCGGTGGGTCCCTGATGTCAGGTGGAGGAATCATTATTTTGCACATAATAAGGAGGCATTTCCTTGCGTGCGGCCATGGACCCAGCTGTCGGCCTCTCCACGTACAGTCCACTTCAGCTGCATGTCGGTCGTTGACCACGTTGACCAGGCCGCGCCAAGGCACCAGGGTGGTGGACGACGGCGAGGCCAAGGAAGGGAACGACACGGAGGCAGGGAAGACTCGGCAGTTGTTTCCCACGCGGAGGGGAGTACGACTATACGAGGGTTTACTGGTTCGTCTGCCGTCGCCGAAGAATAATAGCAGGTGTGGGTGAGTAGAATGATGGCTAGGCCAGCGATGGGAGTACGGTGGGGCGGTGAGGCCCGTGCGGCAGCACAGCCGGCCGTGGGGAGGAGGGAGCAGGCAGTCCCGCCGGCGCTTGTTTGAGCGGCTGGAGCAGGAAGAGCAGAGATTGAAGAAGCACGACGGCCGTTCGATGGACATCCAACAGTCACTGCTTGTGCGTCAACCTTTTTTTAGGAAAGCCTCAAATCTGTGGAAAACAACATACAACCCATCTGCCATTATTTCTAATAATTTACAGCGCATTTGCTAATTCTTAAGGTTTTTTTAGAGCCCATATTCTTTTTGTTAGCATTATAGCCCATATTGTGGCCACGGTTAAAAAATTAACGAAATTTTGCATATTTCGGTGCGCTCTGAACTGTTTTTAATCCTGAAATTTCGACTCACATTCAAACTGATTTTTAAAATAAATGTATATCAATATAAAATCCAACAAATTCTCCATGCATAAAAATTAATGTAATTTAAAATCTCGAAATGAAAAAAAGATATTTTAAACTAATTGCCGGTTTGATGTGTTTTAAAAATGTACAACCCATTTCTCATTACTGATGGGGCATTTTCTCGGCCAGCCGAATGAAGCTCTCCTCGTCTTGAAAGATTTTCATCTAAACAGGCCTGACAAAGCGACTTACTTGGCAAATCATAAAAAAACTGGGCTGTGGCCGTGGACCCAGCTCTCAGCCTCTCCACCTACAGTACTCTTCCGATGGAAGTCGGTCATTGACCACATTGACCACGCCGTGCCGAGAGCACCAAGGCGGTGGACGACGGCGAGGCCTAGGAAGGGGACGATGCAGAGCCGGGGAAGACGCGGCAGTGGATGCCCATGCGGAGAGGAGTACGAGGGTTCACTGGTTCGGCTGCGGCGTGAGGCTGCTGTCGCCGCAGAATAACAGGGGGTGTGGGTGAGTAGAGGGATAACATGGGCCAGCGGTGGGAGTAGTAGGGGGCGGTGAGGCCTCCGCGGCATCACAGCCGGCCACGAGAGGCAGGAGCACGCGGCACAACCAGCGCAGCTTTGGGCGGCTGGAGCAAGAAGACCAGAGGTTGAAGAAGCACTACAGCCGTTGGATGGACATCGTACGGTCACTGGAGCTAGAATCGTTCATATTGACTAAGTTGACAAAGCCCTCCATCCTCGTCAACTTAGTAGGCCCACAAGTCAGCCTCCCACCATGGTGGGTCCCAGCTAGCAGGGGGAGTATTCATTTTTCTGTGTGTAATAAGGAGGCACTTCCGGTGGGTTCGAGCTGACAGCGCGCGGGGGGGGGGGGGGGGGGGGGTGGGGCGACATTTTTTTTTGCGAAATACGGTGGTCCGTTCGGTGGGTCCCAGCAGTCAGGGGCAAACGTGTTTTTCGCGAAATACGGTGGCCCGTCCGGTAGGTCCCAGCAGTCAGGGGGGAAACGTTTTTTCCGCGAAATACTGGTGGCCCGTGGGTCCCTGCTGTCAGATGGAGGAATAATTATTTTGCGCGTAATAAGGAGGCACTTCCTTGGGGCTGCCGTGGACCTAGCTGTCAGCCTCTCCACATACAGTACTCTTTTGATGGAAGTCGTTCGTTGACCACATTGACCACGCCGCGTCGAGAGCACCACGACGGTGGACGACGGCGAGGCCTAGGAAGGGGATGACGTGGAGCCGGGGAAGACGCGGCAGTGGAAGCCCACGCGGAGAGGAGTACGAGGGTTCACTGGTTCGGCTGCGGTGTGAGGCTGCCGTCGCCGCAGCATAACAGGGGGAGTGGGTGAGTGAAGGGATGGCCTGGCCAGCGGTGGGAGTAGTATGGGGACGGTGAGGCCTCCGCGGCAGCACAGCCTTCCACGGGAGGCAGGAGCATGCGGCACGACCGGCGCTGCTTTGGGCGGCTGGGGCAAGAAGACCAGAGGTTGAAGAAGCACTACGGTCATTGGATGGACATCATTGACCACGCCGCGCCGAGAGCACCAGGGCGGTGTGTGACGCCCCGAGACCGTTGCGCCAGGTGTCGTCCAGTTATTCACTGTTGTTGCCTTGTCATTTGCTTGCATGTTGCATCTTGTCATGTCATCATATGCATTGAATCATCATGTTTTCAAAACTTGCATCCGTCCCGGTCTCCCCGGTCCGTCCGTTGCCCGTTCTGAGCCCAGACACACTCGCACGCGCCTGCGGCACGTCGGAAATGTTATTTTGTAAGTGGCCGAAAAATGTTCTCGGAATGGGATGAGAGTTGGCGTGTGGTCTTATTATAGTGTAGATAGACCGCCTCTCAAGTTTCATCACGTTCGGAGTCCGTTTGATAGCCCAACCGTTAAACTATAGCGGTAGTATAGCCGGTCTTTTCGTCGGACGTTTTCGGTCTCCGAAAACCGTGCCGGGCTGTTTCTCTCCCCTCTCCTCTCAGACCAATCCGCTCTCCACAGTCCACACTTAACCTTGTTCGCCTAACCCCTATCTGCACAGTGCTTCGACCCCTCGCGCGCATCCGAAAATTGTCC
The DNA here is from genome assembly GCA_034509565.1 of Triticum monococcum. Taxonomy (NCBI): domain Eukaryota; kingdom Viridiplantae; phylum Streptophyta; class Magnoliopsida; order Poales; family Poaceae; genus Triticum; species Triticum monococcum. Next base: position 231,166,396 of record CM067842.1, on the reverse strand, counting down.
CGAACCCGACTCGGGCTGTCGCCACCGTTGGATCCGGATCATCCCCAAACATCTACAAAACGTCTCCGTTTCATTAATTGGACTCCCTAGCCTTTTCATCTATGACCGTCCGACTTTGATCGGATGATCCAAGATACTCCCTCCTATCTATATTCTGGTATAAATAGCAGTCCACCCCATACCTAATCTAGCTAACCCTAAAACCTAGGAGGTTTGTCCCTCCCCGCCGCCGCTCCTCTTCCACCTCGGGATCTCCTCCCGGTCAAAATTTCTCTCCACCAAGTCCCCCTCGGGATCCCTCCCGGACCAACCAGCAGTCTCGTCAGACCCCAGCACCTCTCCGATGGCCTCCTCTCTGCCGCGCCAGGCCAGTGAGCCGCTCGCCCTACCTTCTTCTCCTTCCTCCTGCAATCTCCCTTTTCCCTCTGGTCTCTAACCTCTCGGATCTCTCTTTTCTTCCTCGACAGGAGTCGCCGCAGCCATTGCCGTTCCTGGCCTCCTCCCATGTTCAGCCGCAGCTGCACCCGAGGGCCTCCACCAGCTCACCGCCGCAAGATCCGGAGCCTCCAGAACCCTGTCGCCACGCTTACGGCCGCCTGTATCGAGCAAGGGAACGAGCTCCTCCTCGGGCCAGCCGTGCCGTCCTCTTGACCCCGACCTCTGCGCGCCAGCCTCAAGCTCGACCTCGCCTCATCTCCCCGACGACCGGCGCCGCTGCCGTCGACCACCACCAAGAGGGCACCACGCCATGGCTGCGCCTCACTGAAATTTGAAGCTCCGTAGCCGCCATGCCCGACGCCTCCCAGGGAGCTCCTTGCAGCCTTCTATCCCTACCGCCGTCCCCGGCATCGTCAACCGCCATCTGGTCGCCGGTATTCGCCGCTCCGCTGCCTGCGAGCCCGCGCGCATGCACGAACCTCCTCTGTTTCCTGCTCGCCCTCACGGGACCACATCGACCTCCCCTGCTCCGTTCGTCGCCCTCTGCCAGATCCGGCGATTCCCTGCACCTCGGCCTCGTCCTTGGCTCCAAGTTTGGTTTTTTCGGTATTGTACCAGGAAGGTTCTAGAAGGTTTCAAGGGTTCCACCGTGGGGCCCAATGACCTAGGAAGGGCCCACATGGACCGAGGGGTGGGGCTATAGCCCACTTAGGCTGGCCCGCCCCATTCCCCAAGGCACATGTTGTTTAAATCTAGAGATAAGGTCTTATCTCTAAATTTAAAGGGTTGAATCTAGAGATAAGATGTTATCTCCAAATTTAAAGGGATTTCAACCTTGTGGCCGGCCCTAATGGGTTTTTGACGCCCCTGCCCCCTAGCCTATATATAGATGGGGGAGGTTCATGGGGGCAGCCAACCCTTCACCCTTGCCCATTGCCTCTCCCAACTCCTCTCACGTTTCACCGGTACACACTTGGCGAAGCCCTGCCGGAGTTTCGTTGCCACCACCACGACCATGCCATCGTGTTGGTTCAGATCTCATCTACCTCCTCTCTCTCGCTTGCTGGATGAATAAGGAGAGGACGCTGATATGTCTCCAACGTATCTATAATTTTTGATTGTTCCATGCTATTATATTATCAACCTTGGATGTTTTATATGCATTTATATGCTATTTTATAGGATTTTTGGGACTAACCTATTAATCCAGAGCCCAGTGCCAGTTTTTGTTTTTACCTTGCTTTATAATATTGCGGAAAAGGAAAACCAAACGGAGTCCAATTGACCTGAAACTTCACGGAACTTATTTTTGGATCAGAAGAAGCCCGGGAGACTTGGAGTCTACGTCAAGGAAGCTTCGAGGAGGCCATGAGGTAGGGGGCGTGCCCACCCCCCTGGGCACGCCCTCCACCCTCATGGGCCCCTCGTGGCCCCCCTGACGTACTTCTTCCTCCTATATATCTCCATATACCCTAAAAACATCCGGGAGCACAATAGATCGGGAGTTCCACCGCCAGAAGCCTCCGTAGCCACCGAAAGCCAATCTAGACCCGTTCCGGCACCCTGCCGGAGGGGGCAATCCCTCTCCAGTGGCCATCTTCATCATCCCGGTGCTCTCCATGACGAGGAGGGAGTAGTTCTCCCTCGGGGCTGAGGGTATGTACCAGTAGCTATGTGTTTGATCTCTCTCTCTCTCTCTCTCTCTCTCTCTCGTGTTCTTGATTTGGCACGATCTTGATGTATCGCAAGCTTTGCTATTATAGTTGGATCTTATGTTTCTCCTCCCCCTCTACTCTCTTGTAATGAATTGAGTTTCCCCTTTGAAGTTATCTTATTGGATTGAGTCTTTAAAGATTTGAGAACACTTGATGTATGTCTTGCCGTGCGTATCTGTGGTGACAATGGGATACCACGTGATTCACTTGATGTATGTTTGGTGATCAACTTGCGGGTTCCGCCCATGAACCTATGCATAGGGGTTGGCACACGTTTTTGTCGTGATTCTCCAGTAGAACTTTGGGGCACTCTTTGAGGTCCTATGTGTTGGTTGAATAGATGAATCTGAGATTGTGTGATGCATATCGTATAATCATACCCACGGATACTTGAGGTGACATTGGAGTATCTAGGTGACATTAGGGTTTTGGTTGATTTGTGTCTTAAGGTGTTATTCTAGTACGAACTCTAGGGCTGTTTGTGACACTTATAGGAATAACCCAACGGATTGATTGGAAAGAATTACTTTGAGGTGGTTTCGTACCCTACCATAATCTCTTCATTCATTCTCCGCTATTAGTGACTTTGGAGTGACTCTTTGTTGCATGTTGAGGGATGGTTATGTGATCCAATTATGTTATCATTGTTGAGAGGAATTTACACTAGTGAAAGTATGAACCCTAGGCCTTGTTTCCTAGCATTGCAATACCGTTTACGCTCACTTTTATCATTAGTTACCTTGCTGTTTTTATATTTTCAGATTACAAATACTTATATCTACTATCCATATACCACTTGTTTCACCATCTCTTCGCCGAACTAGTGCACCTATACAATTTACCATTGTATTGGGTGTGTTGGGGACACAGGAGACTCTTTGTTATTTGGTTGCAGGGTTGCTTGAGAGAGACCATCTTCATCCTACGCCTCCTACGGATTGATAAACCTCAGGTCATCCACTTGAGGGAAATTTGCTACTATCCTACAAACCTCTGCACTTGGAGGCCCAACAACGTCCAGAAGAAGAAGGTTGTGTAGTAGACATCAGACGCCGATGAGGCACACGTGTGCTAAACTCAGAGGTGCCGTTCGTTCGGCACTTGATCGGGAGTTCATGGACGAATTGTGATTGGATCGCGAAGACGTTCGACTACATCAACCACATTTCTTAACGCTTCCACTTAGCGATCTACAAGGGTATGCAGATGCAGTCTCTCCTCTTGTAGTTGTTGATCTCCTAGATCGATCTTGGTGAGCGTAGGATTTTTTTTGCTTCCCATGCAACATTCCCCAACATAACAGTTCTACTCATATATCACCCAAGCAGTCAAGCATGTGATCATTACGTTTCAATTGTCTACTAACAATAGCATTGAAGTTTTCTTGTTTAACAATAAAATTATCGAACTCATCCAAGCATTGAGTAGTAGACCTATTATGAGGAATATCACCTTCACCAAATCTATAGAGAGAATTTAACTCTACTACCTGTGTCTGGTTATCAAGACCATGTATTTCTTCTATAGGCGGTAAGTTCTTAACATCTTCAGCTTTAATACCTTTTTCTTTCATAGATTTCTTTGCCTCCTGCATATCTTCAGGACTGAGAAATAGAATACCTATGAGTTGGCTTAGGAGTTGGTTCAGGAAGTGCCCAATCATTATCATTACTCAATATATTATTCAATAGCAATCCAGCTTGCTCAATAGTTCTTTCCCTGAAAACACAACCATCACAACTATCCAGGTGGTCTCTGGAAGCATCGGTTAGTCCATTATAAAAGATATAAAGTATTTCATATTTCTTGAGAGGATGATCAGGCAAAGCATTAAGTAATTGGAGAAGCCTCCCCCAAGCTTGCGGGAGGCTCTCTTATTCAAATTGCACAAAGCTAAATATTTCCTTTAAAGCAGCTTGTTTCTTATGAGCGGGGAAATATTTTTCAGAGAAGTAGTAAATCATATCTTGGGGACTATGCACACAACCAGGAGCAAGAGAATTAAACCATAACTTAGCATCACCCTTTAATGAGAAAGGAAACAACTTAAGAATATAGTAATAGCAAAAAAATTCCTCATTAGCAAATAGGGTGGCTATATCATTCAATTTAGTAAGATGTGCCACAACAGTTTCAGATTCATAACCATATAAAGGATCAGATTCAACCAAAGTAATTAACTCAGGATCGACAGAGAATTCAGAATTCATAATCCTTATAGGTGGAAGCCCTAAAACCTCCCGGGAGGGCTGATCTGGAGTCCGTTCGGGGCTCCGGAGAGGAGAATCCGTCGCCATCATCATCATCAACCATCCTCCATCACCAATTTCATTATGCTCACTGCCGTGCGTGAGTAATTCCATCATAGGCTTGCTGGACGGTGATGGGTTGGATGGGATCTATCATGTAATCGAGTTAGTTTTGTTAGGGTTTGATCCCTAGTATCCACTATGTTCTGAGATTGATGTTGCTATGACTTTGCTATGCTTAATGCTTGTCACTAGGGCCCGAGTGCCATGATTTCAGATCTGAACATATTATATTTTCATCAATATATGAGTGTTCTTGATCCTATCTTGCAAGTCTATAGTCACCTATTATGTGTTATGATCCGTTAACCCCGAAGTGACAATAATCAGGATACTTACCGGTGATGACCGTAGTTTGAGGAGTTCATGTATTCACTATGTGCTAATGCTTTGTTCCGGTTATCTATTAAAAGGAGGCCTTAATATCCCTTAGTTTCCGTAAGGACCCCGCTGCCATGGGAGGGTAGGACAAAAGATGTCATGCAAGTTCTTTTCCATAAGCACGTATTACTATATTTGGAATACATGCCTACATTACATTGATGAACTGGAGCTAGTTCTGTGTCACCCTAGGTTATGACAGTTACATGATGAACCGCACCCGGCATAATTCTCCATCACCGATCCATTGCCTACGAGCTTTCCATATATTGTTCTTTGCTTATTTACTTTCCCGTTGCTATTGCTAGCAGCACTACAAAATACCAAAAACATTGCTTTTACTACCGTTACCTTTTGTTACCGTTACCACTACTATCATATTATTTTTCTACTAAATACTTTGCTGCAGATACTAAGTTTCTAGGTGTGGTAGAATTGACAACTCAACTGCTAATACTTGAGAGTATTCTTTGGCTCCCCTTGTGTCGAATCAATAAATTTGGGTTGAATACTTTACCCTTGAAAACTGTTGCGATCCCCTATACTTGTGGGTTATCAGGGCCCGCCATCGCTTCTTCATAATTCGAAGGTTCACCGTTGTCTAACAACATGATTTCCAAGACAGGGTTGCCTTACCACTCTGGTGCGGAACGTGTCCTCGTGGACCTACGAATTTCAGTAGCAACTTGATCAGAAGTTTCTAGATCATCATCATTAACTTCCTCTCTAGTCAGTGCAGGAACCACAAAAACATCTTCCTGAGTTGCGCTACTTCCCGGTTCAAGAGGTAGTACCTCATCAAGTTCTACTTTCCTCCCACTTACTTCTTTCGAGAGAAACTCTTTCTCTAGAAAGGATCCATTCTTGGCAACAAAGATCTTGCCTTCAGATCTGAGGTAGAAGGTATACATGATAGTTTCCTTAGGGTATCCTGTGAAGACGCATTTTTCCGACTTGTGTTCGAGCTTTTTAGGTTGAAATTTCTTGACATAAGCGTCACATCCCCAAACTTCCAGAAATGACAACTTAGGTTTCTTTCCAAACCATAATTCATACGGTGTCGTCTCAACGAATTTCGACGGAGCCCTATTTAAAGTGAATGCGGCAGTCTCTAAAGCATAACCCCAAAATGATAGCGGTAGATCGGTAAGAGACATTATAGATCGCACCATATCCAATAGAATGCGATTACGATGTTCGGACACACCATTTCGCTGAGGTGTTCCAGGCGGCGTGAGTTGTGAAACAATTCCACATTTCCTTAAGTGTGTGCCAAACTCGTGACTCAAGTATTCTCCTCCACGATCTGATCGTAATAACTTTATTTTGTTGTCACGTTGATTCTCTACCTCACTCTGAAATTCCTTGAACTTTTCAAAGGTCTCATAGTTGTGTTTCATTAAGTAGACATACCCATATCTACTTAAGCATCAGTGAGTGAGAACATAACGATAGCCACCGCGAGCCTCAATGCTCATTGGACTGCACACATCGGTATGTATGATTTCCAATAAGTTTGTTGCTCGCTCCATAGTTCCGGAGTCTTGGTCATATTGCCCCTAAGGGATGGTTCGCACGTGTCAAATGATTCATAATCAAGAGACTCCAGAAGTCCATCTGCATGGAGTTTCTTCATGCGCTTGACACCAATGTGACCAAGGCGGCAGTGCCACAAGTATATGGGACTATCATTATTAACCTTACACTTCTTGGCATTCACACTATGAATATGTGTAACATCACGTTCGAGATTAAACAAGAATAAACCATTGAACAGCGGGGCATGACAATAAAACATATCTTTCATATAAATGGAACAACCATTATTCTCGGATTTAAATGAGTATCCATCTCACATTAAACGAGATCCAGATACAATGTTCATGCTCAAAGCTGGTACTAAATAACAATTATTGAGGTTTAAAACTAATCTTGTAGGTAGATGTAGAGGGAGTGTGCCGACGGCGATCACATCGACCTTGGAACCATTCCCGACGCGCATCGTCACCTCGTGCTTCGCCAGTCTCCGCTTATTCCGCAACTCCTGTTTTGAGTTACAAATATGAGCAACTGCACTAGTATCAAATACCCAGGAGCTACTACGAGCGCTGGTAAGGTACACACCAATAACATGTATATCACATATACCTTTGGCGTTGCCGGCCTTCTTATCCGCTAAGTACTTGGGGTAGTTCCGCTTCCAGTGAACATTTCCCTTACAATAAAAGCACTGAGTCTCGGGCTTGGGTCCATTCTTTGGCTTCTTCCCGGCAACTGATTTACCGGGCACGGCAACTCCCTTGCCATCCTTCTTGAAGTTCTTCTTACCCTTGCCTTTCTTGAAACGAGTGGTTTTATTCACCATCAACATTTGATGTTCCTTTTTTATTGCCACCTCCGCTGATTTCAGCATTGAAAATAACTCAGGAATGGACTTCTCCATCCCTTGCATATTGTAGTTCATTACAAAGCTCTTATAGCTAGGCGGAAGTGACTGGAGGATCATGTCAATGACCGAGTCATCTGGAAGATTAACTCCCAGTGAGACAAGCGGTTGTGCAACCCAGACATTTTGAGTATATGCTCGCTGATAGAACTGTTTTCCTCCATCTTACAACTGTAGAACTTGTCGGAGACTTCATATATCTCAACCTGGGCATGAGCTTGGAAAACCATTTTCAGCTCTTGGAACATCTCATATGCTCCGTGCTGCTCAAAACGCTTTTGGAGCCCCGATTCTAAGCTGTAAATCATGCCGCACTGAACCAGGGAGTAATCATCACTACGTGGCTGGCAGGCGTTCATAACGTCTTGAGTTGCTGGGAAAATGGGTGCATCACCTAGCGGTGCTTCAAGGACATATGCTTTCTTGGCAGCTATGAGGATGATCCTTAGGTTACGGACCCAGTCCATATAGTTGCTACCATCGTCTTTCAACTTGGTTTTCTCTAGGAATGCGTTGAAGTTGAGGGCAACATTAGCGTCGGCCATTGGATCTACAAGATAGATTTGTAAAGACAATTTTAGACTAAGTTCATGATAATTAAGTTCGTCTAAATTACTTAATGAACTCCCACTTAGATAAAACATCCCTTTGGTCATCTAAGTGATTCATGATCCAAATCGACTAGGTCGTGTCCGATCATCACGTGAGATGGAGTAGTCATCAATGGTGAACATCTCCAAGTTGATTGTATCTACTATACGACTCATGTTCGACCTTTCGGTCTCTTGTGTTCCGAGGCCATGTCTGTACATGCTAGGCTCGTCAAGTCAACCTAAGTGTTTTGCATGTGTAAATCTGGCTTACACCCGTTGTATTCAAACGCTAGAATCTATCACACCCGATCATCACGTGGTGCTTCAAAACAACGAACCTTCGCAACGGTGCACAGTTAGGGGGAACACTTTCTTGAAATTTTAGCGAGGGATCATCTTATTTAAGCTACCGTCGTTCTAAGCAAATAAGATGCAAACATGATAAACATCACATGCAATTCATAAAGTGACATGATATGGCCAATATCATCTTGCGCCTTTGATCTCCATCTTCGAGGCACGACATGGTCACCATCGTCTCCGGCATGACACCATGATCTCCATCATCGTGTCTTCACGAAGTTGTCTCACCAACTATTACTTCTACTACTATGGCTAATGGTTAGCAACAAAGTAAAGTAATTACATGGCGTTTATGTTGACTCACATGTCTTAAATAAATTAAGACAACTCATATGGCTCCTGCCGGTTGTCATACTCATCGACATGCAAGTCGTGATTCCTATTACAAGAACATGATGCTGCAAGAACATATATATATATATATATATATCATTCATCACATCCTTTTGGCCATATCACATCACATGACATATGCTGTAAGAACAAGTTAGACGTCCTCTAATTGTTTTTGCAAGTTTTTACGTGGCTGCTATAGGTTTCTAGCAAGAACGTTTCTTACCTACGCCAAAACCACAACGTGATATGACAATTCTATTTACCCTTCACAATGACCCTTTTCATCGAATCCGATCCGACTAAAGTCCGACTAAAGTGGGAGAGACAGACACCCGCTAGCCACCTTATGCAACTAGTACATGTCAGTTGGTGGAACCTATGTCACGTAAGCGTACATGTAAGGTCGGTCCGGGCCGCTTCATCCCACGATGCCGCCGAATCAAGATAAGACTAGTAACGACAAGTAAATTGACAAAATCGACGCCCACAACAACTTGTGTTCTACTCGTTCATAGAAACTATGCATAGACCTAGCTCATGATGCCACTGTTGGGGATCGTTGCAGAAATTAAAAAAATTCAATGCATCACCAAGATCAATCTGTGGAGAGACTAGCAATGAGAGAGAGGGGAGTGTATCTTCATACCCTTGAAGATCATGATGCGGAAGCGTTACAAGAACGCGGTTGGTGGAGTCGTACACGCAGCGATTCAGATCGCGGTCGATTCTGATCTAAGCGCCAAACAATGGCGCCTCCGCGTTCAACACACGTGCAGCCCGGTGACGTCTCCCGCGCCTTGATCCAGCAAGGAGGAGGGAGAGGTTGGGGAAGACAACTCCAGCAGCACCACAACGGCGTGGTGGTGATGGAGCAGCGTGGTTTCCAACAGGGCTTCGCCAAGCACTACGATGGATGAGGATGTGGAGAGGTAGGGCTACGCCGAGGGAGAGAGAGACTCGTGTCGTTGGCAGCCCCCAAACCCCCACAATATATAGGAGGAGGGGAGGTGGCTGCGCCCCCTCTAGGGTTCCCACCCTAGGGGGTGCGGCAGCCCTAGATGGGACTGGAGGGGGCAGCCAAGAGGGGGAGAGAGGTGGGGCATGCCCTAGGGTGGGCCTTTAGGCCCATCTGCGCCTAGGGTTTCCTCCCTCTCCTCCTAGCTGCGCCTTGGGCCTTGGTGGGAGGCACACCAGCCTACTCAGGGGCTGGTCCCTTCCCACTCTTGGCCCGTGCAAGCCTCCGGGGCTGGTGGCCCCTCCCGGTGGACCCCCGGAACCCTTCTGGTGGTCCCGGTACATTACCGGTGACACCCAAAATGCTTCTGGTGGCCAAAACCTCACTTCCTATATTTTATTATTTACTTCCGGACCATTTCGGAACTCCTCATGATGTTAGGGAACTTATCCGGGGCTCCGAACAACATTCGGTAACCATGTACAACTTTCCCTATAACCGTAGCGTCATCGAACCTTAAGAGTGTAGACCCTATGGGTTTGGGAGGCATGTAGACATGACCGAGACATCTCTCCGATCAATAACCAATAGCGGGATCTGGATACCCATGTTGGATCCCACATGTTTCACGATGATCTCATTGGATGAACCACGATGTCTGGCATTCAATCAATCTCGTATACAATGCCCTTTGTCCATCGGTATGTTACTTGCCCGAGATTCGATCGTCGGTAGCCCAATACCTCATTCAATCTTGTTACCGACAGGTCACTTTACTCGTTCCGTAATGCATGATCCCGTGACCAACTCCTTAGTCACATTGAGCTCATTGTGATGATGCATTACCGAGTGGGCCCAGATATACCTCTCCGTCATACGGAGTGACAAATCCCAGTCTCGATTCGTGCCAACCCAACAGACACTTTCGGAGATACCTGTAGTGCACCTTTATAGTCACCCAGTTACGTTGTGACGTTTGGTACACCCAAAGCATTCCTATAGTATCCGGGAGTTGCACAATCTCATGGTCTAAGGAAATGATACTTGACATTAGAAAAGCTTTAGCAAATGAACTACACGATCTTGTGCTATGAGTAAGATTGGGTCTTGTCCATCACAGCATTCTCCTAATGATGTGATCCCGTTATCAATGACATCCAATGTCCATGGTCAGGAAACCATAACCATGTATTGATCAACGAGCTAGTCAACTAGAGGCTCACTAGGGACATGGTGTGGTCTATGTATTCACACATGTATTACGGTCTCCGATTAATACAATTATAGCATGAACAATAGACAATTATCATGAACAAGGAAATATAATAATAACCATTTTATTATTGCCTCTAGGGCATATTTCCAACACATATTGCATTCTAGCATTCAAAGACTTTTCTTTCAGCTTAGCTAACAATTTCCTAAGATTGTCTCTATCATTGCAAGGAAAAAATTCCCTTGCAGTTTCTTCATCCATAATATAACCCTCAGGTACAATAGGAAGTTCATATCTAGGGGGAGAATCATAATCTGCAGTTTCAATAATATCAGCAGTTTCAATAATTTCATTCTCTCTAACCCTAGCAAGTTGTTCATAAAGAAATTCACCTGGTGGCACAATATTATCAAGTAGAGAAGTAGTTTCATCATAAGCACCATGCATAGCAGAAGTGGCATCATCAATAACATGCGACATATCAGAATCAATAGCAGGTGTAGGTGTCGCAAGTTTACTCAAGATAAAAGGTGAATCAAGTGCAGAGCTAGATGGAAGTTCCTTACCTCCCCTCGTAGTTGAGGGATAGATCTTGGTTCTAGTATCTTTCAAATTTTTCATAGTGATCAACAAATATAAATCCCAAGTGAATCATAGAATAGAGCTATGCTCCCAGCAACGGCGCCAGAAAAAGGTCTTGATAACCCACAAGTATAGGGGATCGCAATAATTTTTGAGGGTAGAGTATTCAACCCAAACTTATTGATTCGACACAAGGGGAGCCAAAGAATATTCTCAAGTATTAGCAGTTGAGTTTTCAATTCAACCACACCTAAAAGACTTAATATCTGCAGCAAAGTATTTAGTAGCAAAGTAATATGGAAGTAATGGTAATGGTGGCAAAAGTAAGAGTAGCAATTGTAACAGTGGCAACGACATAGTAACGTAGCAAAGATCAATATGTGAAAAGCTCGTAGGCAATGGATCAATGATGGATAATTATGTAAGATGGCATTCATCATGCAACAGTTATAACCTAGGGTGACACAGAACTAGCTCCAATTCATCAATATAATGTAGGCATGTATTCCATATATAGTCATACGTGCTTATGGAGAAGAACTTGCATGACATCTTTTGTCCTACCCTCCCGTGGCAGCGGGGTCCTTATGGAAACTAAGGGATATTAATGCCTCCTTTTAATAGAGAACTGGACCAAAGCATTAGCACTTAGTGAACACATGAACTCCTCAAACTACGGTCATCACCAGGAAGTGTCCCAACTATTGTCACTCCGGGGTTGCCGGATCATAACACGTAGTAGGTGAATATAACTTGCAAGATATTATCAAGACCGCAACTATATTCATGAAAACACAATAGGTTCATATCTAAAATCATGGTGCTCGGGACCTAGTGACAAGCATTAAGCATAGAAAAGTCATAGCAACATCAATCTCAGAACATAATGGATACTAGAGATCAAACCCTAACAAAACTAACTCGAATACATAATAAATCTCATCCAAACCATCACCATCCAGCAAGCCTATGATGGAATTACTCACGCACGGCAGTGAGCATCATGAAATTGGTGATGGAGGATGGTTGATGATGACGATGGCGTTGATTTCCCCTCTCCGGAGCCCCGAACGGACTCCAGATCTGCCCTCCCGAGGAAGAACAGGAGGTGGCGGCGGCTCTGTATCGTAAAATGCGATGAATCCTTCTCTCTGATTTTTTCTCCCCGAACATGAATATATGGAGTTGGAGTTGAAGCCGGTGGAGCTTTGTGGGACCCACAAGCCAAGGGCGCCCCCAGGGGGTAGGGCACGCCCCCACCCTTGTGGACACATGGTGGGTCCCCCTCGGTTGATTCTTTAGCCAATATTTTTCATATATTCCAAAAATATTCTCCGTGGATTTCCGGGTCATTTCGAGAACTTTTATTTGTTCACAAAAATAACACCATGGCAATTCCGATGAAAACAACGTCAGTCCGGGTTAGTTCCATTCAAATCATGCAAATTAGAGTCCAAAACAAGGGTAAAAGAGTTTGGAAAAGTAGACACGATGGAGACAGATTACTAAGCTAATGGATGGGACTTTTCCATCACATCATTCTCCAAATGATGTGATCCCGTTTTCCAATGACAGCTAATGTCCATGGTTAGGAAATCTTAACCATCTTTGATCAACAAGCTAGTCTAGTAGAGGCTCACTAGGGACACAGTGCTTGTTTATGTATTCACACATGTATTAAGGTTTTCGATCAATAAAATTTTAGCATGAATCATAAACTTTTATCATGAATAAGGAAATATAAAATAACAACTTTATTATTGCCTCTAGGGCATATTTTGTTCACGGAGCGACGACGGGAAGACCTCAGGGCGGCGGTGGGGACCGTGGTCCGCGACGCTACGACCCGAAGGGGCCGCGCAACGACGGAACGTAGCTCGGTGCAACCATGGGGATGGCCTCGGGGCACCGGCAGGGACTGTGTATTGCGGTGCTACGGCTCGAAGGGGCGGCAATGCGCGAGTCAATGCAGCCACGAGGATAACCACGGGGCGGCGATGTTGCGGCCCGACGGGGCGACGCAGTGGCAGCTTGATGCTCGATGGGTGGAAAGGCACACCGAACTCGGGGACGATCTTCATAGGACCTGCAGAGGCGCGCGCAATCGATGAGCCAGTCCCGTCACATTGCGTAGATTAGGCAGATCACGGCGGTGAGCGGGGGATCTAGCCGATCGCGCACGAGGTCGGGGACGCCGCACGATGGAGGCGGGATGGAGGTAGAGTCCGAGATGAGGCCGGCGATGACAGACGACATGGGACGACGTGCGGACGAGCGCGTTAGCACCGACACCTAGGCTACCAAAACAATGCCGGCACCCGAGCTGAGGCAGCCGACGAGCCTGATGCCGAACGACCAAAGTAGCAGCGGCGTGATACGTCGATTTTGCATCATGTTTTCTTACTGTTATTTATGATGTTTTTATCCATAATAATGCTTTTTGGAGTAATTCTAATGGATTTTCTCTCATAATATGCAAGGTATACACAAAGAGGGAGAACTCCGGCAGCTAGAAATCTGGACCTGGAAAAGCTACGTCAGGCCACCTATTCTGCACAACTCCAAACAAGCTGAAACTTCCCAAAGATTGTTTATCAAATATATGATGAATATTCGAGCAAATAACTACCAGAGGGGGCCCATTGAAGGAAATATGCCCTAGAGGCAATAATAAATTTGTTATTTATATTTCCTTATATCATGGTAAATGTTTATTCTTCATGCTAGAATTGTATTAACCGTAACCTTAGTACATGTGTGAATACATAGACAAACAAAGTGTCCCTAGTATGCCTCTACTTGACTAGCTCGTTAATCAAATATGGTTAAGTTTCCTGACCATAGACATGTGTTGTCATTTGATGAATGGGATCACATCATTAGAGAATGATGTGATGGACATGACCCATCCGTTAGCTTAGCATAATGATTGTTTAGTTTTATTGCTATTGCTTTCTTCATGACTTATACATGTTCCTCTGACTATGAGATTATGCAACTCTAGAATACCGGAGAAACACCTTGTCTGCTATCAAACGTCACAACATAACTGGGTGATTATAAAGATGCTCTATAGATGTCTCCGAAGGTGTTTGTTGAGTTGGCATAGATCGAGACCAGGGTTTGTCACTCCGTGTATCAGAGAGGTATCTCTAGGCCATCTCGGTAATGCACATCACTATAAGCCTTGCAAGCAATGTGACTAATGAATTAGTTATGGGATGATGCATTATGGGATGAGTAAAGAGACTTGCTGGTAACGAGATTGAACGGTATGATGATACCGACGACCGAATCTCGGGCAAGTAACATACCGATGACAAAGGGAACAACATATGTTGTTATGCGGTTTGACCGATAAAGATCTTCGTAGAATATGTAGGAACCAATATGAGCATCCAGGTTCCGCTATTGGTTATTGACCGGAGATGTGTCTCGGTCAAGTGTACATAGTTCTCGAACCCGTAGGGTCCGCACGCTTAACGTTCGATGACGATATGTATTATGAGTTATGTGATTTGATGTACCGAAGGTTGTTCAGAGTCCCGGATGTGATCATGGACATGACGAGGAGTCTCGCAATGGTCGAGACATAAAGATTCATATATTGTAAGGCTACATTCGGACACAGGAATGGTTCGGGTCATTTCGGATAAGTTTCGGAGTACCGGGGGTTACCGGAACCCCCTCCGGGAAGTTATTGGGCCTTATGGGCCTAGTGGTGGAAGAGAGGAGGTAGGCCAAGAGGTGGTGCGCACCCCCTTGCCCAAACCGAATTGGACTAGGACTAGGGGGGCGGCCCCCCTTTCCTTCTCTTCTTCCTCTCCTTCCTTCTTCTCATACTTGGACTAGGAAAGGGGGAAACCTACTCCTACTAGGAGTAGGAATCCCCCCTTGGGCGTGCCCCTTGAGGCCTGCCCTCGTCCTCCTCCCCTCCTTTATATACGGGGGAGGGGGACCCCATAGACACACAAGTTGATCTTTAGCCGTGTGCGGTGCCCCCCTCCACAGTTTTCCATCTCGGTCATATTGTCGTAGTGCTTAGGCAAAGCCCTGCGTCGGTCACTTCATCATCACCGTCACCATGCCGTCGTGCTTACGGAACTCACCCTCGGCCTCAGCTGGATCAAGAGTACGAGGGACGTCACCGAGCTGAATGTGTGCAGATCGCGGAGGTTCTGTGCGTTCGGTACTTGATCGGTTGGATCCCGAAGACGTTCGACTACATCAACCGCGTTACTAAACGCTTCCATTTTCGGTCTACGAGGGTACGTAGACACACTCTCCCCTCTCGTTGCTATGCATCTCCTAGATAGATCTTGCATGGTCGTAGGAATTTTTTTGAAATACTGCGTTCCCCAACAGTGGTATCAGAGCCAGGTTTATGCGTAGATGTTATATGACAAGTAGAACACAAATAGTTGTGGGTGATAATAGTCATACTGCTTACCATCATGTCATACTTTGATTCGGCGGTATTGTTGGATGAAGCAGTCCAGATCGACATTACATGACCGCGTTCATGAGACTGGTTCTACCGACGTGCTTTGCACACAGGTGGATAGTGGGTGTCTATTTCTCCAGCTTTATTGAATCGAGTGTGACTACGCCCAGTCCTTGTTGAAGGTTAAAACAACACATTTGACGAAAAATCGTTGTGGGTTTCATGCGTAGGTAAGAACGGTTCTTGCTAGAAGCCCATAGCAACCACATAAAACTTGCAACAACAAAGTAGAGGAAATCTAACTTGTTTTTGCAGGGCATGTTGTGATGTGATATGGTCAAGACATGATTATATAAATTGTTGTATGAGATGATCATGTTTTGTAACAGTTATCGGCAACTGGCAGGAGCCATATGGTTGTCGCTTTATTGTATGAAATGTAATCGCCATGTAACTGCTTTACTTTATCACTAAGCAGTAGGGATAGTCGTAGAAGCAATAGTTGGCGAGATGACAACGATGCTACAATGGAGATCAAGGTGTCAAGCCGGTGACGATGGTGATCATGACGGTGCTTTGGAGATGGAGATCAAAGGCACAAGATGATGATGGACATATCATATCACTTATATTGATTGCATGTGATGTTTATCTTTTATGCATCTTATTTTGCTTAGTACGCGGTAGCATTATAAGATGACCCCTCACTAAATTTCAAGGTATAAGTGTTCTCCCTGAGTATGCACCATTGCGACAGTTCGTCGTGCCGAGACACCACGTGATGATTGGGTGTGATAAGCTCTACGTTCACATACAACGGGTGCAAGCCAGTTTTGCACACGCGGAATACGCGGGTTAAACTTGACAAGCCTAGCATTTGCAGATATGGCCTCGGAACACTGAGACCAAAAGGTCAAACGAGAATCATATAGTAGATATGATCAACATAGTGATGTTCACCATTGAAAACTACTCCATCTCACGTGATGATCGGACATGGTTTAGTTGATATGGATCACGTGATCATTTAATGACTAGAGGGATGTCTATCTAAGTGGCAGTTCTTAAGTGATATGATTAATTGAACTTTAATTTACCATCAACTTAGTACCTGATAGTATTTTTCATGTCTATGTTGTTGTAGATAAATGGCCCGTGCTAATGCTCCTTTGAATTGTAATGCGTTCCTAGAGAAAGCTAAGTTGAAAGACGATGGTAGCAACTACACGGACTGGGTCCGTAACTTGAGGATTATCCTCATTGCTGCACAGAAGAATTACATCCTGGAAGCACCGCTAGGTGTACCACCCGCGCCAGCAACTGCAGGCATTGTGAATGCCTAGCAGACGCATGTTGATGACTACTCAATAGTTCAGTGTGCCATGCTTTACGCCTTAGAACTGGGACTTCAACGACATTTTGAACGTCATGGAGCATATGTGATGTTCCAGGAGTTGAAGTTAATATTTCAAGCAAATGCCCGGATTGAGAGATATGAAGTCTCCAATAAGTTCTACAGCTGCAAGATGGAGGAGAATAGTTCTGTCAGTGAACATATACTCAGAATGTCTGGGTACCACAACCACTTGACTCAACTAGGAGTTAATCTTCCTGATGATAGTGTCATTGACAGAGTTCTTCAATCAATGCCACCAAGCTACAAAAGATTTGTTATGAACTATAATATGCAAGGGATGGATAAGACAATTCCCGAGCTCTTCGCAATGCTAAAAGCTGTGGAGGTAGAAATCAAGAAGGAGCATCAAGTGTTGATGGTTAACAAGACTACTAGTTTCAAGAAAAAGGGCAAAGGGAAGAAAGGGAACTTCAAGAAGAACGACAAACAAGTTGCTGCTCAAGTGAAGAATCCCAAGTCTAGACCTAGTCCTGAGACTGAGTGCTTCTACTGAAAAGGGACTGGTCACTGGAAGAGGAACATCCCCAAGTATTTGGCGGATAAGGAGAATGGCAAAGTGAAAGGTATATTTGATATACATGTTATTGATGTCTACCTTACTAATGCTTGCAGTAGCGCCTGGGTATTTGATACTGGTTCTGTTGCTCATGTTTGCAACTCGAAACAGGGGCTACGAATTAAGCGAAGATTGGCTAAGGATGAGGTGACAATGCGCGTGGTCGTGGTCGGCACGCTACCTCTACATCTACCTTCGAGATTAGTATTAGACCTGAATAATTGTTATTTGGTGCCAGCGTTAAGCATGAACATTATATCTGGATCTTGTTTGATGCGAGATGGTTATTCGTTTAAATCATAGAATAATGGTTGTTCAATTTATATGAGTAATATCTTTTATGGTCATGCACCCTTGATGAGTGGTCTATTTTTATTGAATCTCGATAGTAGTGATACACATATTCATAGTATTGAAGCCAAAAGATATAAGTTTAATAATGATAGTGCAACCTATTTGTGGCACTGCCGTTTAGGTCATATTGGTGTAAAGCGCATGAAGAAACTCCATGCTGATGGGCTTTTGGAATCACTTGATGCTTGCGAACCATGCCTCATGGGCAAGATGACTAAGACTTCGTTCTCTGGAACAATGGAACGAGCAACAGACTTATTGGAAATAAAATAATACATACTGATGTATGCGGTCCGATGAGTGTTGATGCTCGTGGCGGGTATCGTTATTTTCTGACCTTCACAGATGATTTGAGCAGATATGGGTATATCTACTTGATGAAACATAAGTCTGAAACATTTGAAAAGTTTGAAGAATTTCAGAGTGAAGTGGAAAATCATCATAACAAGGAAAGTAAGTTTCTACGATCTGATCATGGAGGTGAATATTTGAGTTATGAGTTTGGTCTTCATTTGAAATAATGCGGAATAGTTTCGCAACTCACGCCACCTGGAACACCACAGCGTAACGGTGTGTCCGAATGTCGTAACCACACTTTATTAGATATGGTGCGATCTATGATGTCTCTTGCTGATTTACTGCTATCATTTTGGGGTTTTGCTTTAGAGACGGTTGTATTCACGTTAAATAGGGCACCATCAAAATCCGTTGAGACGACACCATATGAACTGTGGTTTGGAAAGAAACCCAAGTTGTTGTTTCTTAAAGTTTGGGGCTGCGCTGCTTATGTGAAAAAGCCTCAACCTGATAAGCTAGAACCAAAATCAGACAAATGTGTCTTCATAGGATACCCAAAGGAAACTGTTGGGTACACCTTCTATCACAGATCCAAAGGCAAGATAGTGGTTGCTAAGAATGGATCCTTTCTATAGAAGGAGTTTATCTCAAAAGAAGTGGGTGGTTGGAAAGTAGAACTTGATGAGGTAACTGTACCTTCTCCCTTATTGGAAAGGAGTCCATCACAGAAATAAGTTCTAGTGATTCCTACACCAATTAGCGAGGAAGTTAATGATGTTGATCATGAAACTTCTGATCAAGTTACTACCGAACCTCGTAGGTCAACCAGAGTACGTTCCGCACTAGAGTGGTACGGCAATCCTGTTCTGGAAGTCATGTTACTAGACCATGATGAACCTACGAACTATGAGGAAGCGATGATGAGCCCAGATTCCGCGAAATGGCCTAAGGCCATGAAATCTAAGATGAGATCCATGTATGAGAACAAAGTATGGACTTTGATTGACTTGCCCGATGATCGATGAGCCATTCAGAATAAATGGATCTTCGAGAGGAAGACGGACACTGATAGTAGTGTTACTATCTACAAAGCTTGAATTGTCGCAAAAGGTTTTAGACAAGTTCAAGGTGTTGATTACGATGAGATTTTCTCACTCGTATCGATGTTTAAAAGTCTATCTGAATCATGTTAGCAGTTGCTGCATTTTCTGAAATCTGGCAAATGTATATCAAAACTACATTCCTTAATGGATTTATTAAAAAGAGTTGTATATGATGCAACCAGAAGGTTCTTTCAATCCTAAAGGTGCTAACAAAGTGTGCAAGCTCCAGCGATCCATCTATGGACTAGTGCAAGCATCTCAGAGTTGGAATATATGCTTTGATGAGTTGATCAAAGCATATAGTTTTATATAGACTTTTGGAGAAGCCTGTGTTTAAAAGAAAGTGAGTGGGAGCACTACAGCCTTTCGGATAAGCATATGTGAATGACATATTGTTGATCAAAAATGATGTAGAATTTTCTGGAAAGCATAAAGGAGTATTTGAAAGGAGTTTTTCAAAGAAAAGCCTGGGTGAAGCTGCTTACATATTGGGCATCAAGATCTATTGAGATAGATCAAGACGCTTGATAAGATGTTTCAATGAGTACATACCTTGACAAGATTTTGAAGTAGTTCAAAATGGAACAGTCAAAGAAGGAGTTCTTGACTGTATTGCAAGGTGTAAAGTTGAGTAAGACTCAAAACACGACCACAACAGAAAATAGAAAGAGAATGAAAGTCATTCCCTATGCCTCAGCCATAGGTTCTATAAAGTATGCTATGATGTGTACCAAACCTATTGTGTACCTTGCCATGAGTTTGGCATGGGGGTACGATATTGATCCAGGAGTGGATCACTGGACAATGGTCAAAATTATCCTTAGAAGACTAAGGATATATTTCTCGGTTATGGAGGTGATAAAGAGTTCATCGTAAAGATTTACGTCAATGCAAGCTTTTACACTGATACGGATGACTCTGAGTCTTAATCTGGATACATATTGAAAGTGGAAGCAATTAGCTAGAGTAGCTCCATGCAGAGCATTGTATACATAGAAAATTTGCAAAATACATACGGCTCTGATGTGACAAACCCATTGACTAAGATTCTCTCACAAGCAAAGCATGATCACACCTTAATACTCTTAGGGTGTTAATCACATGGTGATGTGAGCTAGATTATTGACTCTAGTAAACCCTTTGGGTGTTGGTCACATGGTGATGTGAACTATTGGTGTTAAATCATATGGCGAGGTTAACTAGATTATTGACTGTACTGCAATTGGGAGACTGAAGGAAATATGCCCTAGAGTTATTAATAAAGTTGTTATTTATATTTCCTTATATCATGATAAATGTTTATTATTCATGCTAGAATTGTATTAACTATTAACCGGAAACTTAGTACATGTGTGAATACATAGACAGACAGAGTGTCCTTAGTATGCCTCTACTTGACTAGCTCGTTAATAAAAGATGGTTACGTTTCCTAACCATAGACATGTGTTGTCATTTGATGAACGGGATCACATCATTAGAAAATGATGTGATGGACAAGACCCATCCGTTAGCTTAGCATAATGATCGTTTAGCTTTATTGCTATTGCTTTCTTCATGACTTATACATGTTCCTCTGACTATGAGATTATGCAACTCCCGAATACTGGAGGAACACCTTGTGTGGTATCAAACATCACAATGTAACTGGCTGATTATAAAGATGCTCTATAGGTGTCTCCGAAGGTGTTTGTTGAGTTGGCATAGATCGAGATTAGGATTTGTCACTCTATGTATCGGAGAGATATCTCTGGGCCCTCTCGGTAATGCACATCACTATAAGCCTTGCAAGCAATGTGACTAATGAGTTAGTTATGGGATGATGCATTATGGAATGAGTAAAGAGACTTGCCGGTAACGAGATTGAACTAGGTATGATGATACCAACGATCGAATCTCGGGCAAGTAACATGCCGATGACAAAGGATAAAACGTATGTTGTTATGTGGTTTTACCGATAAATATCTTCGTAGAAAATGTAGGAACCAATATGAGCATCCAGTTTCCGCTATTGGTTATTGACCGGAGATGTGTCTCGGTCATGTCTACATAGTTCTCGAACCCATAGGGTCCGCTTGCTTAACGTTTGATGATGATATGTACTATGAGTTATGTGATTTGATGTACCAAAGGTTGTTCAGAGTCCCAGATGTGATCAAGGACATGACGAGGAGTCTCTAAATGGTCGAGACATAAAGATTCATATATTGGCAGGCTACATTCAGACACCGGAATGGTTCGGGTCGTTTCAGATAAGTTTCGGAGTATCGGGGGTTACCGGAACCCCCTCTAGGAAGTTATTGGGCCTTATGGGCCTAGTGGTGGAAGAGAGGAGGCAGGCCAAGAGGTGGTGCATGCCCCCCTAGGGCTAAGGGGGCCGGCCCCCCATTTCCTTCTCTTCTTCCTCTCCTTCCTTCTTCTCCTACTTGGACTAGGAAAGGGGGAAACCTACTCCTACTAGGAGTAGGAATCCCCCCCTTAGGCGCGCGCCTTGAGGCCGGCCCTCCTCCTCCTCCCCGCCTTTATATACGGGGGAGGGGGGCACCCCATAGAAACACAAGTTGATCTTTAGCTGTGTGCGGTGCCCCCCTCCACAGTTTTCCATCTTGGTCATGTTGTCGTAGTGCTTAGGCGAAGCCCTGCGTCGGTCACTTCATCATCACCGTCACCACGCCATCGTGCTGACGGAACTCACCCTCAGACTCAACTATATCAAGAGTACGAGGGACGTCATTGAGCTGAACGTGTGCAGATCGCGGAGGTGCCGTGCATTCGTTACTTGATCGGTTGGATCGCGAAGACGTTCGACTACATCAAGCATGTTACTAAACGCTTCAGCTTTCGGTCTACGGGGGTACGTAGACACACTCTCCCCTCTCATTGCTATGAATCTCCTAGATAGATCTTGCGTGATCGTAGGATTTTTTTTGAAATACTGCATTCCCCGACACCCACCATGTGGGCACAACCTACCTGGGCACGCCAAGGAGCCCAGGCGCGTCCTGGTGGGTTGTGCTCACCCAGGCCCACCTCCGGTGCCCATCTTCTGGTATATAAGTCACTTTGACCTAGAAAAAAATAAGGAGAGGACTTTCGGGACGGAGCGCCGCCGTCTCGAGGGGAAACTTGGGTAGGAGCACTTTTGCCCTCCAGCGGACTGATTCCGTCGGCGGAACTTCCCTCCCGGAGGGGGAAATCATCGTCATCATCATCACCAACAACTCTCCCGTCATGGGGGGGGGGGGGCAATCTCCATCAACATCTTAAACAACACCATCTCATCTCAAACCCTAGTTCATCTCTTGTGTTCAATCTTGTTACCGGAACTATAGATTGGTCCTTGTGGGTGACTAGTAGTGTTGATTACATATTGTAGTTGATTACTATATGGTTTATTTGGTGGAATATTATATGTTCAGATCCAATATGCTATTTAATACGCCTATGATCTTGAGCATGATTATCATTGGTGAGTAGTTACTTTTGTTCTTGAGGTCATGGGAGAAATCATGTTGCAAGTAATCATGTGAACTTGATATGTGTTCGATATTTTGATAGTATGTATGTTGTGATTCCCTTAGTGGTGTCATGTGAACATCGACTACATGACACTTCACCATATTTGGGATTACGGGAATGCATTGTGGAGTAGCAATTGGATGATGGGTTGCGAGAGTGACAGAAGCTTAAACCCCAGTTTATGCGCTATTCCGTAAGGGACCGATTGGATCCAAAAGTTTAATGCTATGATAAGAATTTAGTCTTAATACTTTTCTCGTAGTTGCGGATGCTTGCGGGAGGTTAAGCATAAGTAGGAGGTTTTTTGCAAGTAAGAACAACACCTAAGCACCGGTCCACCCACATATCAAATTATCAAAATACCGAACACGAATCAAAACAACATGGTGAAAGTGACTAGATGAAAATCCCGTGTACCCTCAAGAACGCTTTGCTTATCATAAGAAACCGTTTTGGCCTGTCCTTTGCCTCAAAAGGATTGGGCTACCTTGCTGCACTTTTTCTACTATTATCGTTACTTGCTCGTTACAAATTATCTTGCTATCAAACTACTCTGTTACTTACAATTTCAGCACTTGCAGACATTACCTTGCTGGAAACCACTTGTTATTTTGTTCTGCTCCTCGTTGGGTTCGACACTCTTACTTATCAAAAATAGCTACAATTGATCCCCTATACTTGTGGGTCATCAAGGCTATTTTCTGGCACTGTTGCTGGGGAGTGAAGCGCCTTTGGTAAGTGGAATTTGGTAAGGAAACATTTATATAGTGTGCTAAAATTTATTGTCACTTGTTACTATGGAAAACAATCCTTTGAGGGGTTTGTTCGGGGTATCTTCACCTCGACCGGAACCACAATTAGCTACCCCTCAACCTACTGCACCTACTGAAAATATTGAATATGAATTTCCTTCGGGTATGATAGAACAACTGCTAGCTAATCCTTATGCAGGAGATGGAACCGAACATCCTGATATGCACTTGATATATGTAGAACAAATTTGTGGATTGTCCAAGCTTGCAGGTTTACCCGGAGATGAAGTTACGAAATATGTTTTCCCTTTATCTTTGAAGGGAAAAGCAATGGCATGGTAGAGGCTATGCGATGATATTGGATCTTGGAATTGGAATCATTTGAAATTGGAGTTCCATAAAAAAATTATCCTATGCATCTAGTTCATCGTGATAGGAATTATATATATAATTTTTGGCCTAATGAAGGAGAAAGTATCTCCCTAGCTTGGTGGAGGATTAAGTCAATGTTATATTCATGCCCCAATCATGAGCTCTCAAGAGAAATTATTATTCATAATTTTTATGCTTGGCTTTCTCGTAATGATCAAACCATGCTTGATACTTCTTGTGCTGGTTCTTTTATGAAGAAGACTATTGAATTCCGGTGGGATCTTTTGGAAATAATTAAATGCAACTCTAAAGATTGGGAACTCGGTGAAGGTAAAGAGTCAAGTATTAAACTTAAGTATGATTGTGTTAAATCTTTTATAGATACTGATTCTTTTCAAAAGTTTAGCACTAAATATGGACTTGACTCTGAGATAGTAACCTCCTTTTGTGAATCATTTGCTACTCATGTTGATATCCCTAAAGAGAAGTGGTTTAAATATCACCCACCTATTAAACAAGAAATCAAAGAACTGGTACCAGTTAAAGAAGAAACTATACTTTACAATGTTGATCCAGTTGTTCCTTCTGCTTATATTGAGAAACCACCTTTCCCTGTTAGGATAAAGGAACATGCTAAAGTTTCAACTATGGTCAACAAAAGCTATAGTAGAACACCTAAACCTGATGAACAAATTAAAGCAGAACCTGATGAACGAAAGCTTATATTGGATGAAAATGTAGATGGGCATGTTATTTACTTCTATGAAGAAGCTGTTAGAATTGCCAAACTTGATAAAAAGGATAAACACAGACCTGTTGTTGGCATGCCCATTGTCTCAGTTAAAATAGGAGACCACTGTTATCATGGTTTATGTGACATAGGTGCTAGTGTGAGTGCTATTCCTTACACCTTATATCAAGAAATTATCAATGACATAGTACCCGCAGAGATAGAAGACATATATGTTACTATTAAACTTGCTAATAGAGACACTATATCACCAATTGTGATTGTTAGAGATGTTGAAGTCTTGTGTGGGAAAATAAAATACTCTATTGATTTTCTTGTTCTTGGTTCCCCACAACATGACTTCTATCCCATTATCTTTGGTAGACCTTTCATGAACACTGTTAATGCTAGAATAGACTGTGAGAAACAAACTGT
Source organism: Triticum monococcum (assembly GCA_034509565.1). Lineage (NCBI taxonomy): Eukaryota > Viridiplantae > Streptophyta > Magnoliopsida > Poales > Poaceae > Triticum > Triticum monococcum. The sequence continues at coordinate 231,141,086 of CM067842.1, read as the reverse complement.
CGGTGTTAGTTTTGGTGATGAGTCTCATGAGTTTAATTTTTTCAAGTTTAGTAGAAAGCTTCATGAAAAAGAATTGCCTGGTAAAGATGAATTAATTGGTCTTGCTTCTATTGTTCTGCCTCCTACTGATCCTCTAGAACAATATTTGCTAGACCATGAAAATGATTTACAAATGCATGAAAGAAATGAAATAGATAAGATTTTCTTTGAACAACGTCCTCTGCTTAAACACAATTTGCCTATTGAAACTCTAGGAGGTCCTCCTCCACCTAAAGGCGATCCTGTGTTTGAATTAAAACAATTGCTAAACACTTTGAAATATGCTTATCTTGTTGAAAAGAAGATATATCATGTTATTATCAGTGCTAACCTTTCAGAACATGAAGAAGAAAGATTATTGAAAGTTCTAAGGAAGCACTGGGCTGCTATTGGATATACTCTTGATGATTTAAAGGGCATTAGTCCCACTCTATGTCAACACAAAATTAATATGGAACCTGATGCTAAACCCGTTGTTGATCACCAACGTTGGTTAAATCCGAAGATGAAAGAAGTGGTAAGAACGGAAATATTAAAACTTCTAGAAGCAGGTATAATCTATCCTATAGCTGATAGTAGATGGGTAAGTCATGTTCATTGTGTCCCTAAGAAAGGAGGTAACTGTTGTTCCTAACGATAAGAATGAACTTATTCCACAAAGAGTTGTTACAGGCTATAGAATGGTAATTGATTTTAGAAAATTAAACAAAGCAACTAGAAAATATCATTACCCTCTGCCTTTTATTGATCAAATGCTAGAAATACTATCTAAGCACACCCACTTTTGCTTCCTTGATGGATATTATTGTTTTTCACAAATACCTATTTCTCAACCTGATCAAGGAAAGACCACTTTTATTTGTCCCTTTGGAACCTATGCTTATAGACGTATGCCTTTCAGTTTATGTAATGCACCTGCTACTTTTTCAAAGATGTAAGACTGCTATATTCTCTGACTTTTGTGAAAAGATTATTGAGGTTTTCATGGATGACTTCTCTGTTTATGGGAAGTCTTTTGATGATTGTTTAAGCAATCTTGATCGAGTTTTGTAGAGATGTGAACAAACAAATCTTGTCTTGAATTGGGACAAGTGCCACTTTATGGTTAATGAAGGCATTGTATTAGGTCAGAAAATTTCTAAAAGAGGTATTTAAGTGGACAAAGCTAAGGTTGATGCAATTGAGAAAATGCCATGTCCTAAAGATATAAAAAGGTATTCATAGTTTCTTAGTCCATGTTGGTTTCTATAGGAGATTTATCAAAGACTTTTCTAAAATTTCTAGGCCTCTTACGAATCTTTAGCAAAAGGATATTCCTTTTGTTTTTTATGATGATTGTTTAGAAGCCTTTGAAACACTCAAGAAAGCCTTAATTTCTACACCTATTGTTCAACCACCTGATTGGAACTTGCCTTTTGAAATTATGTGTGATGCTAGTGATTATGTTGTTGGCGCTGTTCTAGGACAAAGAGTTGATAAGAAACTAAATGTTATTCATTATGCTAGTAAAACTCTAGACAGTGCTCAACGAAATTATGCTACTGCTGAAAAAGAATTCTTAGCAATGGTGTTTGCTTGTGATAAATTTAGACCTTATATTGTTGATTCTGAAGTAATTGTTCACACTGATCATGCTGCTATTATATATCTTATGGAAAAGAAAGATGCTAAACCTAGACTTATTCGATGGGTTCTCTTGTTACAAGAATTTGATTTACATATCACTGGTAGAAAAGGAGTTGAGAACCCCATAGCTGATAACTTGTCTAGGCTTGAAAATGTTCTTGATGACCCACTACCTATTGATGATAGTTTTCCTGATGAGCAGTTAGCTGCAATAAATGTTCCTTATAATACTCCTTGGTGTGCTAATTATGCTAATTACATTGTTGCTAAATATTTACCACCTAGCTTTACATACCAACAAAAGAAAAAAAAATTCTTCTATGATTGAAGACATTACTTTTGGGATGACCCACATCTTTATAAAGAAGGAGTAGATGGTATTATTAAATGTTGTGTACCTGAGCATGAACAGGGACAAATGCTATGGAAATGTCACTCCGAAGCTTATGGAGGACATCATGCCAGAGATAGAATTGCTCACAAGGTATTGCAATCTGGATATTATTGGCCTACTCTCTTCAAGGATAGCCGTAAGTTTGTCTTATCTTGTGATGAATGCCAAAGAATAGGTAATATCGGTAAGCGTCAAGAAATGCCTATGAACTATTCACTTGCTGTTGAACCATTTGATGTTTGGGGATTTGATTACATGGGACATTTTCCTTCCTCTAATGGGTATACACATATTTTGGTTGTTGTTGATTATGTTACTAAATGGGTAGAAGCTATTCCAACCAGTAGTGCTGATCACAACACCTCTATTAAAATGCTTAAGAAAGTTATTTTCCCAAGGTTTGGAGTCCCTAGATACTTAATGAGTCATGGTGGTTCACACTTTATTCATGGTGCTTTCCATAAAATGCTTGCCAAGTATGATGTTAACCATAGAATTGTATCACCTTATCATCCTCGGTCTAGCGGTCAAGTTGAACTTAGCAATAGAGAAATAAAATTAATTTTGCAAAAGTCTGTCAATAGGTCCAGGAAGAATTGGTCTAAGAAATTAGATGATGCACTTTGGGCTTATAGAACAGCATATCAAAATCCTATGGGTATGTCTCCTTATAAAATGGTTTATGGAAAAGCTTGTCATTTGCCTCTTGAGTTAGAACATAAAGCATAATGGGCCATCAAAGAACTCAATTATGATTTTGAACTTGCTGGTGAAAAGATGTTATTTGATATTAGCTCATTAGATGAATGGAGAACCCAAGCTTATGAAAGTGCAAAATTATTCAAGGAAAAAGTTAAAGATGGCATGACAAAAGAATCCAAAAGCGTGAGTTTAAAGTCGGAGAATGTGTTCTTTTGTACAACTCTCATTTCAGATTATTTGCAGGAAAACTCCTCCCAAAATGGGAAGGCCCCTATGTTATTGAGGAGGTTTATCGGTCTGGAGCCATCAAAATAAATAATGTTGAAGGTACTAACCCGAAGGTTGTCAATGGGCAACGAATAAAACATTATATCTCAGGTACGCCCATTCATGTTGAAAGTAATATTATCCAAACTTTGACACCGGAAGAACAGATAAAAGATTCCTTCCGGAACACTCCAGAATCATGAAAATAAGGAGGTACATGATACGATTAGTAAACGGACTCCGAAAAATCCGCAAAACTATTTTTTGTCAGTTTTGGAATATTTAGAAAAATAGGAAAATAAGAAACTTCCAGGAAGCGTACCCTGGTGGACACAAGACACCAGGGTGCGCCCAGGTGGGTTGTGCCCACCTGGGACACCTTCCGGACTCCGTTTTTCTACAGTTTGCTTGTCCCCCAAGATAAAAAAAATCTATATATACTTCCCGAACCTGTTAATCACCGTATCTCAGAGAAATCTTCTACTTTCTTTTCCTTGCTGTTTTTTGTCAGATCCCATCTACCATGGCTGCTTCAAGCTCCTCCAAGGACATGTTCTTCAAGAACGTCATCAACCCATATCTGCGGGAGGTGGTGCAGCACCCTCAGGTCATCCAGATGCATGAGGGGGTGCTTCACCTTCGCAATGTGCCTTGTCCCAAGGGGACAAGAACTGTGGAGGCCAGACTTGAAGCTATGGAACAAGATGTCTTCCGGTACAAGGGGATGGTGGAGTGTGGACTTAATGCCAATCACCTCATGATCATGGATCTTTCCCGTGATCTCAAGGTGGATGGCAAGCCCATGAAGGACATCGTCTTCACCCTCAACGAGCAAATCAGCTTCCTCCAAAGCCAGATCTATGATCTCCAAAACCAAGTCTTTGAATATGAGGCGAGGTTTAAAGGTATGATTTTGACTGCTAGTTGCAGGACCCGTGAGACTCACTCCTACTCTTATGACGGTGGACCACTGCCATGGAAATCCGAGGACAAGATCTCTTCACCACCACCTTCTTCTTCATCACCAAAAGAGAATTGACTATCGGGTATGGGCACTCCCCGTGGCTTCCGCCAAGCTTGGGGGAGGTGCCCCGGTATCATATCATCCCACTATCTTCTTGCCTTTACTTATTTTAGTTTGATCTTTTGCTTTAGATGAATAAAAGTTTAGTTTGATCCTTTCTTCTTTGAGAGTTTGCTTAGTGATCTATCCTTGTAATCATGTGCAAGATATATAATAAAGTTTAGTTTGAGTTTTTGCTTTCTTTACTTTCATGTTGCAAGTAAAAGAAAGGAGAAAGGAAATAAATAAAAGAAAGGAAATGAATCAAAAAGATCATATACTAATCTTATGGTAGGTGATGACACCACATAAGGAAAAGTATAAGTAGAAAATTTTATTAGAGATTGACAAACATAGCGTTAGTCAATGATGCAACTCATGAAAGAATTAATAAGGGAAGAGAATATTCACATATAAATATACTATCCTAGAAATCTTTTGTGATTGTGAGCCCTCATCAAAATATTATATGCCAAAATTGTTGACATTGGACAAGGAAGACAACTTAATGGTTTATGTTTGTTTAGATTCACATAGAAGTCATATTGTGATGGATCCTTTAACATGTGGTGCTTGCCCCTACCTTTGCTAGCCAAAATTCCGCACTAAGTAGAGATACTACTTGTGCATCCAAAAACCCTTAAACACAAATCTTATTTTCATGTGTCCACCATACCTACCTAGGGATTGATCAAGATCCCTCAAGTAAGTTGCCATCGGTGCAAAAAGGCAATAAAAATTGCTTCTAAAAGTGTGAGATCATTTAGTGTAAGAGAAAATTGAGCATTGCACGAACTTGTGATGGTGAAAAATAAAAGCGACAGATTGCATAATAAAGGTCGCTATCACAAGGGGCAATGCAACATGACGTTCTTTTGCACTAAGGGGTTGAGCATACAAACAAATTAGCGCATGGCAACCTCTGCTTCCCTCTATGAATGGCCTATCTTTTACTTTTATGTATTTACTTTTATGCAAAGAGTCAAAGTTTTCCTTCTATTCCTTTTTATTTTTCTCCTTTGGCAAGCATCATGTGGTGAGGAAAGATCTAGGCACATATGTCCAGTTGAATATAGATAGCATGAGTTATTATTGTTGCCATCACCCTTAAGGTGAATACGTTGGGAGGCAAAACTGTAAGCCCCTATCTTTCTATGTGTCCGGTTGAAACGCTTTACTCATGTGTACACGGTGAGTGTTAGCAATCATAGAAGACTATATGATGGTTGAGTATGTGGACTTGCCTAAAGGCTCTGATATGTGACCCTTCCTGAAAAGATGATGAATTGTAGTTGCAAAGTTGATTAAGAACATTGTTTGTTGGTTTTTAATAGAGTTTTTGCTTTATACTTCAATAGTGTGATGAATTGTCACTTATTCATGACAATTTTGTGATAAAAGTTTTATGTTTAACTTTGTTGTTGTTATAATAATGAACATGATGCTTTAATGTCTGTATTTTGTTTTTATTGACACCTCTCTCTCTAAGCATGTGGACATGTTTTTCGATTTCGTTTTTCGCTTGAGGACAAGCGAGGTCTAAGCTTGGGGGAGTTGATACGTCCATTTTGCATCATGTTTTCTTACTGTTATTTATGATGTTTTTATCCATAATAATGCTTTTTGGAGTAATTCTAATGCATTTTCTCTCATAATATGCAAGGTATACACAAAGAGGGAGAATTCCAGCAGCTGGAAATCTGGACTTGGAAAAGCTATGTCAGGGCACCTATTCTGCACAACTCCAAACAAGCTAAAACTTCACGGAGATTTTTTTATCAAATATATGATGAATATTGGAGCAAATAATTACCAGAGGGGGCCCACCAGGTGGGCACAACCCACCTGGGCGCGCCATGGAGCCTAGGCACGCCAGGGAGCCCAGGCGCGCCCTGGTGGGTTGTGCTCACCCAGGCCCACCTCTGATGCCCACTTCTACTATACAAGTCATTTGACCTAGAAAAAATAAGGAGAGGACTTTCGGGATGGAGCGCCGCCGTCTCGAGGCAGAACTTGGGCAGGAGCACTTTTGCCTTCCAGCGAAGCGATTCCGCCGGGGGAACTTCCCTCCCGGAGGGGGAAATCATCATCATCATCATCACCAACAACTCTCCCATCTTGGGGAGTGGAATCTCCATCAACATCTTCAATAGCACCATCTCATCTCAAACCCTAGTTCATCTCTTGTGTTCAGTCTTGTTACCGGAACTATAGATTGGTGCTTGTGGGTGACTAGTAGTGTTGATTACATCTTGTAGTTGATTACTATATGGTTTATTTGGTGGAAGATTATATGTTCAGATCCAATATGCTATTTAATACCCCTTTGATCTTGAGCATGATTATCATTTGTGAGTAGTTACTTTTGTTCTTGAGGTCATAGGAGAAATCATGTTGCAAGTAATCATTTGAACTTGATATGTGTTTGATATTTTTATAGTATGTATATTGTGATTCCCTTAGTGGTGTCATGTGAACGTCGACTACATGACACTTCACCATATTTGGGCCTAAGGGAATGCATTGTGGAGTAGAAATTAGATGATGGGTTGCGAGAGTGACAGAAGCTTAAACCCCAGTTTATGCGCTATTCTGTAAGGGACCGATTGGATCCAAAAGTTTAATGCTATGATTAGAATTTATTCTTAATACTTTTATCGTAGTTGCAGATGATTGCGGGAGGGTTAATCATAAGTAGGAGGTTTGTGCAAGTAAGAACAACACCTAAGCACTGGTCCACCCACATATCAAATTATCAAAATACCGAACAGGAATCAAAACAACATGGTGAAAGTGACTAGATGAAAATCCCGTGTACCCTCAAGAAAACTTTGCTTATCATAAGAAACCATTTTGGCCTGTCCTTTGCCTCAAAAGGATTGGGCTACCTTGCCGCACTTTTGCTACTATTATCATTACTTGCTCGTTACAAATTATCTTGCTATCAAACTACTCTATTACTTGCAATTTCAGCACTTGCAGACATTATCTTGCTGGAAACCACTTGTCATTTCCTTCTGCTCCTTGTTGGGTTTGACACTCTTACTTATCAAAAAGAGCTACAATTGATCCCCTATACTTGTGGGTCATCACGCCGCCCGAGCTGACCAACATAGCAGCGGCTCCCGAGCCGAGGCAGCCGTCCCGATGCAGCCGGGGACGAGGCCAGCGAGGCAGACCGCAGGACGCCGTGCAGAAGCGGTGGAGGCAGGTGGCGTGGATCGACGACCGTTCCAATGTGCGAACAATGGCTATGATGGGCCGCCGCATGGAGCCACGCTATCGAGTCGGGGTGATGCCGGAATCCCGGTTGGAGCAGGGAAGAGACGACCGACGTAGATCGACGGGCGGGCCGGCGCATGGACGACGGTCGTGAGGGACCGCCTGTCGTGCGAGGCCGCTGGGTCGGTGATGGAGCCGGCCGGTCGCGTCGGTGTTGGAGTAGCGGCGCACGGGGGTCGACGACGGCGGGCGACTTAAACCGACCAAGCTTAGATCAGAAAACCAAAAGGAAAAACACTGATCAAAGCGATCGGCGAGAGAGAGAAAACCCAGATCGAAGGGTAGGGAAAAGACTCTCTAGGGAAGCCGGTCAAGACGACCAGCGAACGAACCCTAGGTATGGGCGGCGCAGCCCCCGACGGCGGTCATGGAGGCTGACCGCCCCCGGGGCAGCGCGCGGGTGTGGAAGCAGCGGCGGCTAGGGTTTAGGATCGAGGTAAGGCTGATACCATGTTAATGTATAAATTTATTGTCCAGTCTCTTCCATTAGATTAGTCTTTTGGTTGTATTGGCTAGAGCATGCACTTCTACATGGTATCAGAGGCAAGAGGTCTTGAGTTTAACACCCGGCTGGTGCAATTAAATATCAGCCCACTTTTGGGCCACGTTTAGGCCTGAGGGAGACACATGAGGGAGAGTATTGTCGTATAAATTTATTGCCTAGTCTCTTCCATTAGATCGGTCTTTTGGTTGCATTGGCTAGAGCATGCACTTCTACAATACGGACTGAAAATAAAAGTTCCAGCGATAAAGTTTCACACGAATGTTCCTGCGAATAAGCTACACAAATACGTCACTGTGTACCCTCGATGCCAGGGTGATGCACCGCAGCTCACTTCAAAGGAGAGCCAACCGGAAGCGCGATACGCAAACAATTCGATGGGCACTTTTCTACACCCAAAACCACATACACCCAGAAGGGGTCCCCTTAGGACGTGCGGCGGCTACGGGCTGCCCTAGGTTGACCTAATTGCCCCTAGGGCCTCGTGGATCGCTGCCTTCCTTCATGAACAACAAACGAAGAATGAAAAGAAGAGCAAAGAGAGAAGGTAAAAGGTAAGAAGTGGTAGATGGATTTGTTCGACTGTGTGTTATTTTTCAATCGGTCGTAACCTCTTGTCTATAGAAGAGATGGATGGACTTCCGTACAAGAAAAGGACTTGCCTTGCCATCCAAATCTTCAAAATCTAATCAAACACGGTTCACGACCTCTAGGCCGGATGTCTGGCTGGAGGCCCGGATGATCCGACCAAGCCCAGATTTTTGGTAGCAGCACACTGATCGGGCTGTAACTTTTGCATACGATCTCGGAGTAAGACGATTTTTATATCAAAATTGACTTCTCGACGAGACAGATAGCTTTCATGTTGAAGACTTTTCGATTTGAGGTCATCTTGATGGGGTTTCGGGTTGTTTTCTAACATGTGCAGCAGAAAAAGATGTTTGGGCGTTTGGGCATTTGTCCAGATTGTCCGGCTTTCACCTAGATCATCCGGGACTGGTCCTAGATCATCCGGCTTCATTGTCAACCTTATGTTGCCTTAGCCAATCGTTCGGCCTCCGGCCGGATGATCCGACCATATAGTGTTGCGCGCGCAATTTTGGTTGTAACTTTTGCATATGACCTTTGACTAAGATGATTTTTATATCAACATCTTCCATTTCGACGAGACAAACAACTTTGATGTTGAAACTTTTTCCATCTGACATCATCTTGATTGGGTTTTATGCCATGCCAAAATCCAGTGTCAACACATGCCCTCCTGTTTTTTGGCAAAGCTCGCGCGCCGAAAAATAACTTGCAAGACTTTGGTCTAAAGACGATGTCAACACTCTATCGGCCATTTATATGTGCTTAGGGTGATAATTATATGTCGGCCATGTCTTTGCTTAGGGCGATAGTGTTGGGGAACGTAGTAATTTCAAAAAAAAAATCCTACGCACATGCAAGATCATGGTGATGCATAGCAACGAGAGGGGAGAGTGTTGTCCACGTATCCTCATAGACCAAAAGCGGAAGCGTTAGCACAATGCGGTTGATGTAGTCGTACGTCTTCACAATCCGACCGATCAAGTACCGAATGCACGGCACCTCCGAGTTCAGCACACGTTCAGCCCGATGACGTCCTTTGAACTCCGATCCAGCCAAGTGTTGAGGGAGAGTTTCATCAGCACGACGGCGTGGTGACGATGTTGATGTTCTACCGACGCAGGGCTTCGCCTAAGCACCGCTACAGTATTATCGAGGTGGAGTATGGTGGAGGGGGGCACCGCACACGGCTAAAAGATCAACTTGATCAATTGTTGTGTCTATGAGGTGCCCCCAGCCCATGTATATAAAGGAGAAAGGGGGATGCGGCCGGCCAGGGAGAGGGCGCGCCAGGAGGAGTCCTACTCCCACCGAGAGTAGGACTCCCCCTTTCCTAGTTGGAATAGGATTCGGGAGAAGGAAAGAGAGAGGGGAAGAAGGAAAGAGGGGGCCGGCCCCCTTGCCCTAAACCAATTCGGTTTAGGCCTTGGGGGGCGCGCCCCACACTCCCCTTGCTTTCCTCTATTTCCACTAAGGGCCATATAGGCCCATTAAGCTCCCGGGGGGTTCTGGAAACCTCCCAGTACTCCTGTAAAATCCTGATTTCACCCGGAACACTTCCGACATCCAAACATAGGCTTCCAATATATCAATCTTCATGTCTCGACCATTTCTAGACTCCTCGTCATGTCCTTGATCACATACGGGACTCCGAACAACCTTCGGTACATCAAAACATATAAACTCATAATATAACAGTCATCGTAACGTTAAGCGTGCGGACCCTACGGGTTTGAGAACTATGTAGACATGACCGAGACACGTCTCCGGTCAATAACCAATAGCGGAACCTGGATGCTCATATTGGCTCCCACATATTCTACGAAGATCTTTATCGGTCAAACCGCACAACAACATACGTTGTTCCCTTTGTCATCGGTATGTTACTTGTCTGAGATTCGATCATCGATATCTCAATACCTAGTTCAATCTCATTACCGGCAAGTCTCTTTACTCGTTCCGTAATACACTATCCCGCAACTAACTCATTAGTTTCAATGCTTGCAAGGCTTAAGTGATGTGCATTACCGAGAGGGCCCAGAGATACCTCTCCGACAATCGGAGTGACAAATCCTAATCTCAAAATATGCCAACCCAACAAGTACCTGTGGAGACACCTGTAGAGCACCTTTATAATCACCCAGTTACGTTGTGACGTTTGGTAGCACACAAAGTGTTCATCTGGTAAATGGGAGTTGCATAATCTCATAGTCATAGGAACATGTATAAGTCATGAGGAAAGCAATAGCAACATACTAAACCATCGGGTGCTAAGCTAACAGAATGGGTCATGTCAATCACATCATTCTCGTAATGATGTGACCCCGTTAATCAAATGACAACTCATGTCTATGGTTAGGAAACATAACCATCTTTGATCAACGGGCTAGTCAAGTAGAGGCATACTAGTGACACTCTGTTTGTCTATGTATTGACACATGTATTATGTTTCTGGTTAATACAATTCTAGCATGAATACTAAACATTTATCATGATATAAGGAAATAAATAATAACTTTATTATTGCCTATAGGGCATATTTCCTTTAGTCTCCCACTTGCAATAGAGTCAATAATCTTGTTTGCCATTCTTCTTGAAGTTCCCCTTTCTTCCCTTTGTCCCTTTACTTGAAACTAGTGGTTTTGTTTACCATCAACACTTGATGCTTTTCTTGATTTATACCTTCGTCGATTTCAGCATCAAGAAGAGCTTGGGAATCGTTTCTGTTATCCCTTGCATATTATAGTTCATCAAGAAGTTCTACTAACTTGGTGATGGTGACTAGAGAATTCTGTTAATCACTATTTTATCTGGAAGATTAACTCCCACTTGATTCAAGCGATTGTAGTACCCAGACAATCTGAGCACATGCTCACTGCTTGAGCTATTCTCCTCCATTTTTAGCTATAGAACTTGTTGGAGACTTCATATCTCTCAACTCGGGTATTTACTTGAAATATTAACTTCAACTCCTGGAACATCTCATATGGTCCATGACATTCAAAACGTCTTTGAAGTCCCGATTCTAAGCCGTTTAAGCATGGTGCACTAAACTATCAAGTAGTCATCATATTGAGCTAGCCAAATGTTCATAACATCTGCATCTGCTCCTGCAATAGGTTTGTCACCTAGCGGTGCATCAAGGACATAATTCTTCTGTGCAGCAATGAGGATAAACCTCAGATCACGGATCCAATCCGCATCATTGCTACTAACATCTTTCAACTTAGTTTTCTCTAGGAACATATCAAAAATAAAACAAAGGAGCTAAACGCGAGCTATTGATCTACAACATAGATATGCTAATACTACCAGGACTAAGTACATGATAAATTTAAGTTCAATTAATCATATTACTTAAGAACTCCCACTTAGAAAGACATCCCTCTAATCTTCTAAGTGATCACGTGATCCAAATCAACTAAACCATAACTGATCATCACGTGAAATGGAGTAGTTTTCAATGGTGAACATCACTATGTTGATCATATATACTATATGATTCACGCTCAACCTTTCGGTCTTAGTGTTCCGAGGCCATATCTGCATATGCTAGGCTCGTCAAGTTTAACCAGAGTATTCTGCGTGTGCAAAACTGGCTTGCACCCATTGTAGATGGACGTAGAGCTTATCACACCCGATCATCACGTGGTGTCTGGGTACGACGAAGTTTGGCAACGGTGCATACTCAGGGAGAACACTTTTTATCTTGAAATTTAGTGAGAGATCATCTTATAATGCTACCGTCAATCAAAGCAAGATAAGATGCATAAAAGATAAACATCACATGCAATCAATATAAGTGGTATGATATGGCCATCATCATCTTGTGCGTGTGATCTCCATCTCTGAAGCGCCATCATGATCACCATCGTCACCAGCGCGACACTTGATCTCCATCGTAGCATCGTTGTCGTCTCGCCAATCTTATGCTTCTACGACTATCGCTACCGCTTAGTGATAAAGTAAAGCATTACAGGGCGATTGCATTGCATACAATAAAGCGACAACCATATGGCTACTGCCAGTTGCCGATAACTCGGTTACAAAACATGATCATCTCATACAATAAAATTTAGTATCATGTCTTGACCATATCACATCACAACATGCCCTGCAAAAACAAGTTAGTCGCCCTCTACTTTGTTCTTGCAAGTTTTACGTGGCTGCTATGGGCTTAGCAAGAACCGTTCTTACCTACGCATCAAAACCACAATGATAGTTTGTCAAGTTGGTGATGTTTTAACCTTCGCAAGGACCGGGCGTAGCCACACTCGGTTCAACTAAAGTTGGAGGAACTGCCACCCGCCAGCCACCTATGTGCAAAGCACGTCGGTAGAACCAGTCTTGTGTAAGCGTACGCGTAATGTCGGTCTGGGCCGCTTCATCCAACAATACCGCCGAACCAAAGTATGACATGCTGGTAAGCAGTATGACCTATATCGCCCATAACTCACTTGTGTTCTACTCGTGCATATGACATCTACGCATAAAACCTGGCTCTGATACCACTGTTGGGGAACGTAGTAATTTCAAAAAAATTCCTACGCACATGCAAGATCATGGTGATGCATAGCAACAAGAGGGGAGAGTGTTGTCCACGTACCCTTGTAGACCGAAAGCGGAAGCGTTAGCACAACGCGGTTGATGTAGTCATATGTCTTCATGATCCGATCGATCAAGTACCGAACGCACGGCACCTCCGAGTTCAGCACACGTTTAGCCCGATGATGTCCCTCGAACTCCGATCCAGCCGAGTGTTGAGGGAGAGTTTCATCAGCATGACGGTGTGGTGACGATGTTGATGTTCTACCGACGCAGGGCTTCGCCTAAGCACCGCTACAGTATTATCGAGGTGGACTATGGTGGAGGGGGGCACCGCACACGGCTAAAAGATCAACTTGATCAATTATTGTGTCTATGAGGTGCCCCTCTGCCCCCGTATATAAAGAAGAAAGGGGGGTGCGGCCGGCCAGGGAGAGGGCGCGCCAGGAGGAGTCCTACTCCCACCGGGAGTAGGACTCCCCCCTTTGCTAGTTGGAATAGGATTCGGGAGAAGGAAAGAGAGAGGGGAAGAAGGAAAGAGGGGGTCGGCCCCCCTTGCCCTAAACCAATTCGGTTTGGGCCTTGGGGGGGGCTCCCCACACTCCCCTTGCTTTCCTCTTTTTCCACTAAGGCCCATCAAGCTCCCGGGGGGTTCCGGTAACCTCCCGGTACTCCGGTAAAATCCTGATTTCACCCGGAACACTTCCGACATCCAAACATAGGCTTCCAATATATCAATCTTCATGTCTCGACCATTTCGAGACTCCTCGTCATGTCCTTGATCACATCCGGGACTCCGGACAACCTTCGGTGCATCAAAACATATAAACTCATAATATAACCGTCATTGCAACGTTAAGCGTGCGGACCCTACGGGTTCGAGAACTATGTTGACATGACCGAGACATGTCTCCGGTCAATAACTAATAGAGGAACTTGGATGCTCATATTGGCTCCCACATATTCTACGAAGATCTTTATTGGTCAAACCGCACAACAACATACGTTGTTCCCTTTTTCATCGGTATGTTACTTGCCCCAGATTCGATCGTCGGTATCTCAATACCTAGTTCAATCTCGTTACCGGCAAGTCTCTTTACTCGTTTCGTAATACACTATCCCGCAACTAACTCATTAGTTGCAATGCTTGCAAGGCCTAAGTGATGTGCATTACCGAGAGGGCCCAGAGATACCTCTCCGACAATCGGAGTGACAAATCCTAATCTCGAAATACGCCAACCCAACAAGTACCTTCGGAGACACCAGTAGAGCACCTTTATAATCACCCAGTTATGTTTTGAAGTTTGGTAGCACAGAAAGTGTTCCTCTGGTAAACGGGAGTTGCATAATCTCATAGTCATAGGAACAAGTATAAGTCATGAAGAAAGCAATAGCAACATACTAAACGACCGGGTGCTAAGCTAACGGAATTGGTCATGTCAATCACATCATTCTCCTAATGATGTGACCCCGTTAATCAAATGACAACTCATGTCTATGGTTAGGAAACATAACCATCTTTGATCAACGAGCTAGTCAAGTAGAGGCATACTAGTGACACTCTGTTTGTCTATGTATTCACACATGTATTATGTTTCCGGTTAATACAATTCTAGCATGAATAATAAACATTTATCATGATATAAGGAAATAAATAATAACTTTATTATTGCCTCTAGGGCATATTTCCTTCAGATATTTATATATTACCCACTTTGATTAGCAACAAAATACAACTAATCGGATGTATGGTGATGTGGTAAAGCCCATGCATGATGTAAGAAGTTATATTGCGTCCATGGATAAAAATAAGTCCATGGAGGGTAACCAATCATACCTCAGGATGAATTCCATGTCATCGGCATCAATGGCATAGTTGGAGAATGTGGATGATGTGTGGACTTAAGACGTTGAAACCCTCGGCTTGGTCGTTCATAATTTTCACTCTTCACCTTTGTCGCACTTCTTGCGATGGAAGCTTTCACATCATTCTTGTTTTGAGTACTTCCTTTGGGAACCCATGCCATGTTTCTCTTTTCAAGCTCTTGTGCACTAAGTTCATGTAATTTCTTCTTTTGCCAATATGATAGGCCGAGTGGGCACCCCGGCTGTGATTTTGTTTGAAGTAATGGCAATTCTTGTTTTACCTTGTGCACTCTCAACTTATTTTCTTCATACTTGGCACTTTGACTCTTGACGATTGATTGCTTAACTTCTTTGCCTTTTGGAGCCAATGTTAACACTTTAATTGTCTGTTTATCTTTTAAGACCAAATCTGAATTGGCACTCTTGTTGCAACCATCTTTTTTAACTCAATATACTTGTTTGACCACCTCTTTCTTCTTTCTTGAGCTCCGGATCAATTTCTTTTTGTTGAAACGGTCTTGAACATATGACTACTCACTGAACGTTGATCTTCTTGGAGCTGCATAATAATGGTGAGATGGTTTATAATAGGATGGATATTGTGCCCTTGTATCATGCTTGGAGATCACATGACCAAGGTGGGTTACTTCGGGTCACCAGAATTCACACTTGTAATATTTGGCAGATAGCTGATGCTCTCGAAGCTTTTCCAGTACAAGAGGAAGATATTCAGCATGGTCTTCTTTATTCTTGGAATACACAAGGACATCATCTAGACAAACCATGACGAACTTGTTGAGGTATTCCAAGAAGATATAGTTCATCAATCGAGAGAATGTTGTTGGAGCATTGGTTAAGCCAAAAGACATGACGGTGTACTCGTATGAATCATAGCGAGTAACGAAGGTGGTCTTTGGAATATTCTCTTCATGAACCTGGATCTAGTGGTAACGAAACATTAAGTCAAGTTTAGAGAAGACTAAGGAACAAGCAAATTCATCATACAGATCGTTGATCCGAGGAAGCGGATACTTGTTCTGAATTGTTGCTTGGTGGATAGGTCGGTAGTCTTGGATCAAATGATTCGTTCCATCCTTCTTCTTGACAAAGAGAGAAGGTGCTTCCCAAGTAGAGGAACTTGGACGAATGAAGCCCTTGCAAAGAGAAATGTCGATTTCCTCCTTAAGTTCTAGGAGTTCATGCGGTGGCATCTTGTAGGGTCGCTTGGCAATAGGAGTGGTGCCTGGTTTTAGGTCGATGAAAAATCCAACAGCTCTAACAGGGGGGTATTCCTGGGAGTTCTTCCGGAAAGACATCTTGTAATTCGCAAGTGACTGGAACATTTTCAATTCCCTCAAGAGGTGATGCATTCAACACATTCAAGGAATAAATTCGTGCTTTGGCATTTTGAACAAGACGAGCATGATAGCTTACTATCTCATTCAAAGGATGTAGGAGATGGACGGTTTTAGTGACGCAACAATAGAAGTAGTATGCGTTTTCAACCAATCCATTCCCATAATGAGGTCAATATTGGAGGACTTCAAAACAATGGGAGACAAATGGAAGTCCAACCCTTCAATTTCAATGGTGACGTTGTGGCTAACCATGGAGGTTCGACATTGGCCCACAGGGGTGTGTACCACTAGTGGAGTGTTCATCTCTTCATATTTAATGCCATGCATGATTGCAAAATCTCCTGATATGAAAGAACGTGATGCTCCTGAATTGAATAAAACAAAAGTGGGTACTAAATTAACCAGAAGAGTACCCATCACAGTAGCAGGTTGGTCTTGAGCTTCATTCATATCAATGTGGTTAGCCTGACCACGGCCATATAAAGGTCTGGCATTGTTGTTGCGGGGATGGTTGTTAGCACAACCATTGCCCCGGCCAGCCCAAGGCACCCCAAGTTAATATCCAAGGAAGATCCAAGCAACTAAGCTTGGGGATGCCCCGGAAGGCATCCCCTCTTCTGTCTCCAACATTATCGGTAACCTCACTCGGAGCTACGTTTTCATTCATCACATGATATGAATTTTGCCTCGAGCGTCAATTTATTTTATTAGGATTTGCTTGCTGTTATTTAGAATAATTTTTTGCATCTTTTATTTCAATAAAAGTATGAATGATAGCCTTTACTATGCTTATTTTAGAAGTCTACATGTTGCTGTTCGAAAACAGAAAGTTTACCGCTGTTGCAAAAATTCCTAGAAAAGTCAGAATGTGATAAAATGTTGAAACTTTTTGCAAAATAAGCTCTGATAAATTTTCTACAATGTGGAAAATTTTAATAACTTTTGGAGTTAGGGAAGTATTGATACTCTTACATTCTTTACAAACTGTACCGTTTTGGCAGATTGCTGTTATGTTTGCATTGTTTGCATATGTTTGCGTGTTTAATGATTTTATTTGAGGATAGGAGTATTAAATATGCAGAGGCATTTAGTATGCAATGTTGAATAATAATTTTAGTGATTTGCTACACTACAGAATGATAAGGTTTTTGCATTGGTTTATACTAACTTATCTCACGAGTTCTTGTTGAATTTTGTGTGGATGAAGCTTTTGACATTTAGGAAAACCGTGATATAAAAGGAATTAAGGAGACAGAAAAGCTCAAGCTTGGGGATTCCCAAGGCATCCCAAGATAATATTTAAAAAAGTCTCAAGCATCTAAGCTTGGGGATGCCCCGGTAGGCATCCCACCTTTCTTCTTCAACGATTATCGGTTAGTATCGGTTGAGCCTAAGTTTTTGCTTCTTCACATGAGTTGTGCTATCCTTGAAATGTAATTTTGTTTTATTTTGCTTGCTGTTTTAATAAAAATGCTTATGTCTGAAAGTTTTTGAATAAAATAGATTCCTCAAATAGTTGCCAGGGAGGCTAGGTAATCAGCACTCACATCCCGTCAACAAAGCTCTTTTCTATGGGATTGCTCTAGTGCTTCACTTATATCTTTTTGAGCATGGTGTGCTTTAATATTTTTGAAGAAATTCTCTCTTGCTTCACATAAATTAATTTGAGAGAAAGAAATATTATGCTCATGTTCTTCACTTATATCTTTTCGGAGTAGCTTGTCATTTACTCTTGTGCTTCACTTATATCATATGAGTAAATTGTTGAATAAATTGAATGTCATGAAGTTGAAATCATATCATGCCTAGTGGTAGCTTCACATTGGGTTTAGAAAGTGAAATATTTTGAGGCTTGATAATCACAATATTGGTCATACAAGCAATTCACGAATAATTAGTATAAGGAAGAGAACTTTCACATGCAAATACACTGTCTTGGAAATATTTTGCGATTGTGAGCCCCCATCAAACTATTATATGCCAAAATTGTTGACGTTGGACATGGAAGACAATGTAATGATTTATGTTTGTTCATATTCACATAGAAGTTATATTGTCATAGATCCTTCAACATGTGGTGCTTGCCCCCCATCTTTGCTAGCCAAAAATTCCGCACCAAGTAGAGATACTACTTGTGCATCCAAAAACCCTTAAACCAAAATCTTATTTTCAAGAGTCCACCATACCTACCTAAGGATTGAGCAAGATCCTACAAGTAAGTTGTCATCAGTGCAATAAGGAAATAAAAATTGCTTCTAAAAGTGTTAGATCATTTAGTGTAAGAGAAATTTGAGCATTGTACGAACTTGTGATGGCAAAGAATAAAAGTGACAAACTGCATAATAAAGGTTGCTATCATAAGGGAAAATATAACGTGATGTTCTTTTGCACTAAGGGGTTGAGCATACGAACAAATAAGCACATGGGAACCTTTGCTTCCCTCTGCGAAGGGCCTAACTTTTACTTTTATGTATTTATTTTCATGCAAGAGTCAAAGTTTTTCTCTCTATTACTTTTTATTTTTCTCTTTTGGCAAGCATCATGTGGTGTGGAAAGTTCTAGGCACATATGTCCAGTTGAATATGGGTAGCATGAGTTATTATTGTTGACATCACCCTTGAGGTGAATACGTTGGGAGGAAAAATAATAAGCCCCTATCTTTCTATGTGTCTGGTTGAAACGTTTTGCTCATGTGTATGCGGTGAGTGTTAGCAATCATAGAAGACTATAAGATGGTTGAGTATGTGGAGCTCTTACTTAAACTCTGTTGAATAAGTTGAATTACAATTGCTTGGTGACTGAGAACATAGGTTGTTGAGTTTCAAGAGAATTCATTATTTGAACCTTAACATGTGAATTGGTTGCTACTATAACATGAGAAGTTTTAATAGAAAGAATTGTTGTTATGATGCTAGGAAAAGTGATTGAAATTATTATTGATCAAACTTATGCACTTTGCTATTATTCACACTTCATAAATTATTTCTTTTATCATTTACCTACTCGAGGACGAGTAGGAATTAAGCTTGGGGATGCTGATACATCTCCAACGTATCTATAATTTATGAAGTATTCATGCTGCTTCATTATCATTCTTGGATGTTTTACGGTCATTTTATAGCAACTTTATATCATTTTTGGGACTAACCTATCGACCCAGTGCCAATTGCTATTTTTACTTGTTTTTTACATAGCATGAAATCAATATAAAACGGAGTCCAAACACCGCGAAACTTTTTGTGGATTTTTTATGGACCAGAAGACTCCCGATGGGCCAGAGAAACACCTGGGGGGGTTCCCCGAGGGGGCACCACCCACCAGGGCGCGCCTGGGGGCCCAGGCGTGCCCATATGGGTTGTGCCCACCTCGGTGGCTCCCGCACCACCTCTTTACCCTATAAATTCACAAATATTCCAAAAACCCTCGCGGAGAACCTAGATCAGAAGTTCCGCCGCTGCAAGGCCTCTGTAGCCACCGAAAATCAATCTAGACCCCATTCCGGCACCCTTTCGGAGGGGGGGGTCATCTCGGTAGCCATCTTCATCATCCCGGCGGCCACCATGATGAGGAGGGAGTAGTCCACCCTCGGGGCTGAGGGTTTTTACCAGTAGCTATGTGTTTAAACTCTCTCTCTCTCTCTCTCTCGTGTTCTTGATATGTCACGATCTTGATGTATCGCGGGCTTTGTTAATATAGTCGAATCATATGGTGTTTTCCCCTCTCTATCTTGTTGTGATGAATTGTGTTTTTCCCTTTGAGATTTCGTTGTTATCGGATTGAATACTTTTATGGATTTGAGAGCACTTGATATATGTCTTGCATATGAATACTCGTGGTGACAATGGGGTATCGTATTGATTCACTTGATATATGTTTTGTCATTCAACTTGTGGATTCCCGAGGTGACATTGGGGTAATCTATGCATAGGGGTTGATGCATGTTCTTGTCTTTGTTTCTCCGGTAGAAATCT
The DNA here is from genome assembly GCA_034509565.1 of Triticum monococcum. Taxonomy (NCBI): domain Eukaryota; kingdom Viridiplantae; phylum Streptophyta; class Magnoliopsida; order Poales; family Poaceae; genus Triticum; species Triticum monococcum. The sequence continues at coordinate 231,120,883 of CM067842.1, read as the reverse complement.
TGGGGCACTCTTTGAAGTTCTTTGTGTTGGATTGAATATTATGAATATGAATTTGCTTTGGTCTTATTTTAGTATGAACTCTTTGTTAGATCGATCAGAAAGAATAGCTTGGTGTTATTTTAGTACGGACTCTAGGATAGATTGATTGGAAAGAATAGCTTTGAGGTGGTTTCATACCCTACAAATAATTCCGTCTTATGTTCTCCGCTAGATAGGAACTTTGTAGTGATTCTTCGTTGCACGTTGAGGGGTGGTTATATGATCCAATTACATTAGCACTGTTGAGAGATTGCACTAGAGAAAGTACAGATCCTAGGCCTCATTTTCAAGCATTGCAATACCGTTTTTGTGCCCATTTAGTATTTGCTACCTTGCTGTTTTTATTTATTCAGATTATAAAAATATATTTCTACCATCCATATTACACTTGTATCACCATCTCTTCGCCGAACTAGTGCACCTATACAAATTGCCATTGTATTGGGTGTGTTGGGGACACAAGAGATTTCTTGTATTTGATTGCAGGGTCGTTTGAGAGAGACCATCTTCATCCTACACCTCTCACGGATTGATAAACCTTAGGTCATCCACTTGAGGGAAAATTGCTATTGTCCTACAAAACTCTACGCTTGGAGGCCCAACACGTGTCTACAAGAATAAAGTTGCGTAGTAGACATCAGGCACGCCCCCTGCCTTGTGGGCCTGTCGTGACTCCCCTGACCTAATTCTTCGGCCTATATATTAACATATATTCCCAAACCACCATAAGTATCCACGAAAACACTTATCCACTGCCACAACCTTCTGTTCCCGTGAGATCCCATCTAGGGGCCTTTTCCGGCATCCTGTCGGAGGGGGATTCGATCACGAAGGGCTTCTACATCAACTCTATTGCCCTACCGATGAAGCATGAGTAGTTTACCACAATCCTACGGGTCCATAGCTAGATGGCTTCTTCTCTCTCTTTGATTCTCAATACCATGTTCTCCTCGATGTTCTTGGAGATCTACCTGATGTAATCTTCTTTGCGGTGTGTTTGTCGAGATCCAATGAATTGTGGATTTATGATAAGCTTATCTATGAATATAAATTGAATCTTCTCTGAATTCTTTTATGCATGATTTGTTATCTTTGTAATTCTCTTCAGACTATCGGTTTGGTTTTGCCAACTAGATTGGTTTTTCTTGCAATGGGAGAAGTGCTTAGCTTTGGGTTCAATCTTGCGGTGTCCTTTCCCAGTGGCAGTAGGGGCATCAAGACACGTATTGTATTGTTGCCATCGAGGATAAAAAGATGGGGTTTACATCATATTGCTTGAATTTATTCCTCTACATCATGTCATCTTACTTATTGTCTTACTATGTTCTTCATGAACTTAATACTCTAGATGCAGACAGGAGACGGTTGATGTGTGGAGTAATAGTAGTAGATGCAGAATCGTTTCAGTCTACTTGACACAGACATGATGCCTATATTTCATAATCATTGCCTTATATATTGTCATAACTTTGCACTTTTCTATCAATTGCTCGATAGTAATTTGTACACCCACCATATTATGTGCTATCTTGAGAGAAGCCTCTAGTGAAACCTATGGCCCCTGGGTCTATTTTCCATCATATAAATTTCGGATCTACTATTTTGCAATCTTTTACTTTCCAATCTACAAACCAAAAACCCAAAAATATTTACTTTATCGTTTGTTTAGTTTTATCTATCTCTATCAGATCTCACTTTTGCAAGTAACCGTGAAGGGATTGACAACCCCTTTATCGCGTTGGGTGCAAGTTGTTTGATTGTTTGTGCAGGTATTGGTGATTTATGCATTGTCTCCTACTGGATTGATACCTTGGTTCTCTAACTGAGAGAAATACTTATCTCTAAATTGCTACATCACCATTTCCTCTTCAATGGAAAAACCAACGCAAGCTCAAGAAGTAGCACCATCCCCCTCTTATTCTGGCATTCTGCAGTTCAGTCCACAGATACTACCTTTTTATTGATATCGATGCATATGTAGTGTAGATCCTTGCTTGCGAGTACTTTGGATGAGTACTCACGGTTGCTTTGCAACTTCTTTTCCTCCCTTTCCCGGTTATTGCGATCATATTATGGATTCCAGGAGCTAGAGGACCCCGAGGATGATTCTACGTGGAGTTCGAGTTCAAGGAGTAGTTAGGAGGTCCCAGGCAGGAGGCCTTGCCTTTTCAATCATTGCTAATTTGTGCTAGCCTTCTTAAGGAAAACTTGCTTAACTTATGTCTGTACTCAAATATTATTGCTTCCACTAACTCGTTTGTTTTAGAGCTTTTGTATTCCAGCCCTCGAGGCCCCTGGCTTGTAATATAAAGCTTGTATTATTTTATTTGTGTCTAGAGTTGTGTTGTGATATCTTCCCATGAGTCCTTGATCTTGATCTTACACATTTGCATGTATGATTAGTGTACGATTGAATCAAGGGCGTCACAACCGAGGTCTTTCATTGAAAAATTCGTATTCAAGTATCCTTTTATGCTATCCAAAAATCTATATCATTTCCAATCAACAATATGTCATCCACATATAATATCAGAAATGCTACACAACTCCCACTCACTTCCTTGTAAAAACAGGCTTCACCATAAGTCTATATAAAACCATATGCTTTGATCACCTCATTAAAGCGTATATTCCAACTCCGAGATGCTTGCATCAGTCCATAGATGGATCGCTGGAGCTTGCACACTTTGTTAGCACCTTTAGGATTGACAAAACCTTCTGGTTGCATGATATACAACTCTTTTTTAAGAAACTCGTTAAGGAATGCAGTTTTGACATCCATTTGCCAAATTTTATAATCATAAAATGCGGCAATTGCTAACATGATTCAGACAGACTTAAGCATTGCTACGGGTAAGAAAGTCTCATCATAGTCAACTGATACGTCCATTTTGCATCATGCTTTTATATCGATATTTATTGCATTATGGGGTGTTATTACACATTATGTCACAATACTTATGCCTATTCTCTCTTATTTTACAAGGTTTACATGAAGAGGGGGAATGCCGACAGCTGGAATTCTGGGCTGGAAAAGGAGCAAATATTAGAGACCTATTCTGCACATCTCTAAAAGTCCTGAAACTTCACGGGAGCACATTTCAAAAAATATATAAAAATGTTGGGCGAAAGAAGTACGAGAGGGGGGACACCCACCGTCCATGAGGGTGGGGGCGTGCCCCCTGCCTCGTGGGCCCCCTGACAGCCCTCTGATGCCCATCTTTGGCTATATGGATTCTTTCATCAAGGAAAAAATCATAAGCTAGCTCACGGGACGAAACTCCGCCACCACGAGGCAGAGCTGTTCCACCGGGGAAACTTCCCTCCGGGAGGGGGAAATCAGCACCATCGTCATCACCATCGATCCTCTCATCGGGAGGGGGTCAATCTCCATCAACATCTTCACCAGCACCATCTCATCTCAAACCCTAGTTCATCTCTTGTATCCAATCTTTGTCTCAAAGCCTCAGATTGGTACCTGTGGGTTGCTAGTAGTGTTGATTACTCATTGTAGTTGATGCTAGTTGGTTTATTCGGTGGAAGTTAATATGTTCATATCCATTATGCATATTAATACCCCTCGTATTATGAACATGAATATGATTTGTGAGTAGTTACGTTTGTTCCTGAGGACATGGGAGAAGTCTTGCTATAAGTAGTCATGTGAATTTGGTCTTTGTTCAATATTTTGATGAGATGTATGTTGTCTTTCCTCTAGTGGTGTCATGTGAACGTCGACTACATGACACTTCACCATTATTTGGGCCTAGAGGAAGGCATTGGGAAGTAACAAGTAGATGATGGGTTGCTAGAGTGACAGAAGTTTAAACCCTAGTTTATGTGTTGCTTCGTAAGGGGCTGATTTGGATCCATCTATTTCATGCTATGGTTAGGTTTGCCTTAATACTTCTTTTGTTGTTGCGGATGCTTGCGATAAGGGTTAATCATAAGTGGGATACTTTTCCAAGGAAGGGCAGTACCCAAGCACCGGTCCACCCACATATCAAATTATCAAAGTACCGAACGCGAATCATATGAGCGTGATGAAAACTAGCTTGACGATAATTCCCATGTGTCCTCGGGAGCGCTTTCCTTTATATAAGAGTTTGTCTAGGCTTGTCCTTTGCTACAAAAAGGATTGGGCCATCTTGTTGCACCTTATTTACTTTTATTACTTGTTACTCGTTACAAATTACCTTATCACAAAACTATCTATTACCGATAATTTCAGTGCTTGCAGAGAATACCTTACTGAAAACTGCTTATCATTTCCTTCTGCTCCTCGTTGGGTTCGACACTCTTAATTATCAAAAAGGCTACGATAGATCCCCTACACTTGTGGGTCATCATCAACCCCTTGAACTTGTTGAAAACCTTTTGCGACAAGTCGAGCTTTGTAGATAGTGATATTACCATAAACGTCCATCTTCTTCTTGAAGATCCATTTATTCTCAACGGCCTGCCGATCATCAGGCAAGTCCACCAAAGTCCATACTTTGTTCTCATACATGGATCCTATCTCAGATTTCATGGCCTCAAGCCATTTGTCGGAATCTGGGCCCATCATAGCTTCTTCATAGTTCGTAGGTTCGTCATTGTCTAACAACATAACTTCCGGGACAGGATTACCGTACCACTCTGGTGTGGAACGTGTTCTAGTCAATCTACGAGGTTCACTAGTAACTTGATCCGAAGTTTCATGATCATTATCATTAGCTTCCTCTCTAGTTGGTGTAGGCATCACGGGAACAATTTTCTATGATGTGTTACTTTCCAATTCAAGAGAAGGTATAATTACCTCATCAAGTTCTACTTTCCTCCCACTCAATTCTTTCAAGAGAAACTCCTTCTCAAGAAATGACCCATTCTTAGCAACAAAGATATTGCCTTCGGATCTGTGGTAGAAGGTGTACCCGGTAGTTTCTTTTGGGTATCCTATGAAGACGCACTTCTCCAATTTGGGTTCGAGCTTACCAGCACTACAAAAAAAGACACATCCGTGACATTTTGGGCCAAACGAATTTTTTTCTGTCATACATATGACACTTCTATGACAATAATTGTGACAAAACCTGGTATCATCATAGATGTGGTGGGATCCTACTTCTATGACAAAAAATCATGACAGAAAATGGGCTTTTCGTCCTGGGGGGGGGGGGGCGGAGACGCAGCTGCATGACATTCTTTGGGCCGTCCATGACGGAAAAAACCGTGGTAGAAGCGAGGGGGAGGAAAATTTCGAGGAGTTCCCGGTTACGGTGGGAGGTCGGGGGCCGAGCGATGCGTGTTTCTCTCGTACACGTATGCGCGTGTGTGTGAGGCGTTGGCTCTAACTGAACCCGAGCGAGGCGTTGGGCTCTAACTGAACCCGAGCGATTGCACTGCAGGCTACGCGTTACTGATCCCGAGCGATCGACCAATGGCTGTTAACTGAACCCGATCGAGCGATTCCTTCGCTACTACTGCTAACTGAAGCCGATCGATTGGATGAACAGTGAGCGTTGCGGGGGGGGGGGGGGGTGGATGAACAGTAAGCGGTGGCGTTGCCTCTAGATGAACAGGACCCCGTGGTGTGGTGGAGGGCTGGATGAACAGTAGACGGTGGAGGGGTGCCCGTGGAGGGGTGGTTGAACAGGACCCCGTGGTGTGGAGGGCTGGATGAACAGTAAACGGTCGAGGGGTGCCCATGGAGGGGTGCCCGTGGAGGCTAGAGGAGGTCGACGGTAGCCCGTGGAGGCTAGAGGAGGTCGACGGTGGAGATGAACAGTATCCCGTGGAGTCCTGTTTTGCGGTACGCCGCACCCCTCCCGATGAACAGGACCCCCGTTTCGACCGTAGGAGGTCCGTTTTGCGGTACGCCACACCCCTCCAGATCAACAGGACCCCTATTTCGACCGTAGGAGGTCCGTTTCCTCCGTTTTTCGGTACGCCACACCCCTCCCGATGAACAGGACCCCCCTTTCGACCATAGCAGGTCCGTTTCCTTCGTTTTGTGGTATGCCAGACCCCTCCCGATCAACAGGACCCCGTTCCGAACGTAGGAGGTCCGTTTCCTCCGTTGTGCGGTACGCCAGGCCTCGTTTCCATCGCCTGTTCCGTCCAAGCCCTCCCGATGAACACGACCACACATTCCGTTCCGACCCAGGCGGTTGGCTCCCACACGTTTCGTTGCCTCCCGATGAACACGACACATTCCGTTGCCTCCCCATGAACACGACGCATTCCGTTGCCTACCCATGAACACGACGACGATGTTGTTTCTCTGTTCCGACCCAGCCATGTACACGAGCCCTGGTCGTACGTATGCGCGAGTAGGCGTTCGAGATCCCGCCCGTATGTACACATACGTGGCCGTATTTTCTTTCTTGCACCCTGGCCGTTGTACGTACATGTACATGCTACGTGCGCGCCTCTACTACGACACGTGTGCGCCTCTACATCCACCAGTATATATGTACGTACACGTTCGCGACCAGAATGACAACGCTACGTACGCTTCGACCAGGTGGGTCCCGACTGTCAGGCACTTCCTTGTGTGTGAAGATGTAGCAGGTGGGTCCCAGCAGTTAGGGGGGCGAATCATTTTTTTTGCCCGGATGCACTTCCTTGCGTGCGAAGATGTAGCTGGTGGGTCCCAGCAGTCAGGGGGGCAAATCGTTTTTTTTTCGGACGCACTTCCTTGCGTGCGAAGATGTAGCTGGTGGGTCCCAGCAGTCAGGGGGAAACATTTTTGTGAAATACAGTGGCCCGTCCGATGGGTCCCAGCTGTTAGGTGGAGGAATCATTATATTTCGCGTAATAAGGAGGCACTTCCTTGCTGCGGCCGTGGACCTAGCTGTCAGCCTCTCTACAGTCCACGTCCGATGGAAGTCGTTCCTTGACCATGTTGACCATGCCGCGCCGAGAGCACCAGGGCAGTGGACGACGGCGAGGCCTAGGAAGGGGACGACGCGGAGTCGGGGAAGACGCGGCAGCGGAAGCCCGTGCGGAGAGGAGTACGAGGGTTCACTGGTTCGGCTGCGGTGTGAGGCTGTCGTCGCCGCAGGGCCTGGCCAGCGGTGGGAATAGTAGGGGTCGGTGAGGCCTCCGCGGCAGCACATCCGGCCACGGGAGGCAGGAGCATGCGGCACGACCGGCGCTGCTTTGGGCGGCTGGAGCAAGAAGACCAGAGGTTGAGGAAGCACTATGGCCGTTGGATGGACATCGTACGGTCACTGGAGCTAGAATCGTTTATATTGACTAAGTTGACAAAGCCCTCCGTCCCCGTCAACTTAGTTGGCCCACAAGTCAACCTCCCACCAAGGTGGGTCCCAGCTAGCAAGGGTGTTCATTTTTTTGTGCGTAATAAGGAGGCACTTCCGGTGGGTCCGAGCTGACAGCAGGGGACGTTTTTTTTCATGAAATACGGTGGCCCGTCGGGTGGGTCCCAGAAGTCAGGGGCAAACATTTTTTCGCAAAATACTAGTGGGCGTCCGATGGGTCCCTGCTGTCAGGTGGAGGAATAATTATTTTCCGCGTAATAAGGAGGCACTTCCTTGCGGCTGCCGTGGACCCAGCTGTCAGCCTCTCCACGTACAGTATTCTTCCGATGGAATTCAGTCGTTGACCACATTAACCATGCCGCGCTGAGAGCACCACGGCAGTGGACGACGGCGAGGCCTAGGAAGCGGACGACACAGAGCCGGGGAAGACGCGACAGTGGATGCCCACGCGGAGAGGAGTATGAGGGTTCATTGGTTCGGCTGCGCTGCCGTCGCCGCGGAATAACAGGGGGTGTGGGTGAGTGGAGTGGAGGGATGGCCTGGCCAGCGGTGGGAGTAGTATGGGGGCGGTGAGGCCTCCGCGGCAGCACAGCCGGCCGCGGGAGGCAGGAGCAGGCGGCACGACCGACGCTGCTTTGGGCGGCTGGAGCAAGAAGACCAGAGGTTGAAGAAGCACTACGGCCGTTGGATGGACATCGTACGGTCAGTCGAGCTAGAATCGTGCATATTGAATAAGTTGACAAAGCCCTTCGTCCCTGTCAACTTAGTAGGCCCACTATACTGGATCCCAGCTAGCAGGGGGAGTATTCATGTTTTTGTGCGTAATAAGGAGGCACTTCCTTGCGTGTGAAGATATAGCTGGTGGGTCTGAGCTGTCAGCGGCGGTAACCTTTTTTTCACGAAATACAGAGGCCCTTTTGGTGGTTCCCAGATGTCAGGTGGAGGAATCATTATTTTGCGCGTAATAAGGAGGCATTTCCTTGCGTGCGGCCGTGGACCCAGCTGTCAGCCTCTCCACGTACAGTCCACTTCAGATGCATGTCGGTCGTTGACCATGTTGACCACGCCACGCCGAGAGCACCAGGACGGTGGATGACGGCGAGGCCTAGGAAGGGAACGACATGGAGGCAGGGAAGATTCGTCAGTTGTTTTTGTTTTTCACGCGGAGGGGAGTACGACTGTACGAGGGTTTACTGGTTCGTCTGCCGTCACCGGAGAATAACAGCAGGTGTGGGTGAGTAGAGGGATGGCTAGGCCAGCGATGGGAGTACGGTGGGGCGGTGAGGCCTGCGCGGCAGCACAGCCGGCCGTGGGGAGGAGGGAGCAGGCAGTCCCGTCGGCGCTTGTTTGAGCGGCTGGAGCAGGAAGAGCAGATATTGAAGAAGCACGACGGCCGTTGGATGGACATCCAACAGTATACAAGCCATCTGTGGAAAGCCTCAAATATGTGGAAAACAGCATACAGCCCATCTGCCATTATTTCAAATAATTTACAACCCATTTGCTAATTCTTACGGGTTTTTTTGGAGCCCATATTCTTTTTGTTAGCATTACAGCCCATATTGTGGCCACGGTTAAAAAAGTATACGAAATTTTGCATATGTCGGTGCAGTCTGAACTGTTTTTAATCCCAAAATTTCGAGTCACATTCAGACTGATTTTAAAAATAAATGTATATCAATATAAAATCCAATAAATTGTCCACGCATAAAAATCAATGCAATTTAAAATCTCGAAATGAAAAAAGATATTTGAAACTAATTGTCGGTTTGATGTGTTTTAAAAATGTACAGCCCATTTCTCATTACTGATCGGCCAGCCGAATGAAGCTCTCCTCGTCTTGAAAGATTTGCAGCCCAACAGGCCTGATAAAGCGACTTACTTGACAAATCACAAAAAAACTAGGCTAGCCATTTTCAGAAAGAAAACAAAACTACTGGGTTGGTCTGTGGTAAACATAAAAGAAAAGGCTGTCTAGACAGGCCAGAGTGTCCCGCACAGCCCAGTTGACACCATGCTTCCGTCTCAAAACCAAATTAGATAAATGCCACTCCAATTATGGCGATTCATAAAAATGCCACTGCAATTTCCAAACTTTGAAAAATGCCACTGCAATTTTTGCAAACTTTGAAAAATGCCACTGCAGTTTGCAAACTTTGAAATACGCCACTCCAGACTTCGAAAAATGCCACTAGAAATGGCATGAAATGGCATTTTTCAAAGTTTGGAAATTGCAGTGGAATTTCTCGGATACACCAGATTTGGAGTGGCATTTATCAAATTAACCCAAAACAAAAATAACTGGGCGAGATGCTGGGTCCCTGGTGTCAGCCGCTCGTTGTGCAATTATCTCGTTTATTGACTATGTTGACAATGGCATGGGACCCAGATGTCAGAAATACACTATGAGGAGCCATTTTTTATTGGCTTGAAATAAGGAGGCACTTGCTTGTGTACTGCCATGACCTTGGCGGGTCCCTGCTGCCATCCTCTCCACGTACAATCATCTCATGATTGTGTATGTGTCAACTAGCTAGGCCCACAAGTCAGCCTCTAAACCCGCGGAGGACAAATACAACCCATTTAAAAAAATAACAGCCCATTCCATATGTTCAAACGGAAAGTTCAACATTCAGAGCAAAGTAACAGGTCTGATCCACATATAGAGTACTAAACTTCCACGTTGACAACCATCATAGCCAAGTTAACTATATACTCCCACTAATACTCTAGTAGCGTACAAGTACTAACTTACTCTTAGCTAACTAGACGATGCCGGCCGCCATCTATGGTACACGCTAAACCCCGGCACCGGCGTCATGCGCCTCACCTCGGACTTGCAAGAGGTGCGATAGGGCGCATTGCTCGCGCGCGTTGGCCCTTTCCATGCCGACGTGGTCCACCGAAGCTTCGGCTTCCAAGCGGGAAACCCACTTGACGAGCTGGTAGTAAAAATCAGCGTCGCGAACGCGTGCGTGCCCGACAGCCTCCAGGGCTATTTACCGGGCGCCAGCCTCCACGTAGTCGGCCCTGTTGCGGGCGCTCTGCTCGCGACTCAGAGCGGCGGTGCGCTGCTGCTCCATGTCCTGCTGGCGGCGCAAATCGGCGATACGGTACTCCTCCGCCAGGCGGTCGCGCTCCAACAACTCCTGCTCCTCCACCATGCAGTCGCGCTCCAACAACTCCTCGATCTCCGCATTGCCGTCTAAGACAGATAGAATGCCTCCTCCCTCCGTCTGCCTTCCGGTGAAATCCCGAACACTAGTTCCAGCGGTGACCGCCTCCGGCGTCACCTACCGCGGACGGGCAGGGGCATGGCGGACGTGCCGAGAGACGTCGGACCGGTGGGGACTTATGTGGATATGGCGAGTTTGGTCACGGTGGCACCGGAGAAGGCCGGGAAATAGTACTTATAGGCGGAAGGTAGTGCGATGGTCATCGGAATTCAATGCACAATGGCTTAGCGTGCCAGCTTGCCGTGGAAAACTAGAGAAACTGAAATTATGACTGTGCCGTCCCGTCCCGTCTGGGTCGCATGCCGGCATGGCGGTCAAACGAGTGCACTCCAATCATCTCCCTCCTTGTCAATAATGATTCCACGGATTTAAAAAGCCCGCAACAATTAAAGCGTATCTTTTTTCGCATCAGTTAGCTACCTTAATTACGGCTGGCTGCATGCAGGCACTCAGAATTGCTCGCAGGCAGTACGCGAAGCAGCATGCAACGAGTCGCAGCCAAGGGCACGCATGCAGCCACTTAAATCGCTAGAATTAATTAGGCTTAAACTTCTGCATGCCGTTAATTATTGTCATGCCTTGGTCTTACTGCTTTGCTCACGGGACTAATAAACCCAGACGGAGGGAGTACCTTGGTTGGTGAGAGGTTTGAATTAAGCCCTGCAAACCAGAAAGGAGGTACTAGTACGTGCATGATCCGCTATTTATTCGTGTAGGATCGAGTAGGTCATTTCTTGAATTGAGCCCTGCAAACCGGAAAGAAGGTAGTACGTGCGTGATCCGCTATTTATCCATGTAGGATCGATAGTGTAGCTTGTCAGTTTCTTCAGAGGTAGGCATTTTTACCCGTTTAGGATCGATAGTGTAGCTTGTCAGTTTCTTCAGAGGTAGGCATTTTTATTCAAAAAACTGCCACTTCGCATCTTGCGTCGCAAATAAAACTGCCAGGAGCGCATTTGTAGGCTAGCTAGTGATCGATCAGTAACTTGTAAACACTGAGCGAACAGTAAGTAACTGTTAATGCATCTCAATGATTCACAGATCATATACAAATATGTAGCTCCAAAAGCAAAGATCAGCCACTTCGGATCTTGCGTCGCAACTAAAACTAACTAGTACGATTCCCATACATAAGATCAACAAGTTAATGCATCTCAATGATTCACAGATCATATACAAATATGTAGCTCCAAAAGCAAAGATCTAGAAAAACATCTGTTCTTCCTACTCACATGGATGCTTCTCTTGGCCAACATTCAGTACAGACTGAAAGAAAAATTTGTTTGTGAAGTCTACAATTCCTCTTGCAAACGTAAGTGGTTTCACCAACAGTTGGAACCATGAGAATGAACCACACATGATGGAGGAACATCCACTACAATATGATTTGGTCTTCTCTCGATCACACCATGAGACTATTTTCGGAATACAAACTTTAACTTAGGCAAAATGATGCCCATTGTATAATTAGACCAAAGCAATGAAGCACCTAGTGTTGGCGAATAAATAGTACAGTACTACTTTTCTGCAGTCCATGAAGTGACTATCCAATCTTTCTGTGTCTATTTTCAAATGGCATTGCATGCAGTGACTATACTATTCTCTTGTGCAGTTCAACCAAAATTGCGGACACTTTGTTTGTTTGCCAAATAGCAACGGGCAGACATCTCTGTCTGCACAAATATCAAGCAGCTAGTAAACATATACCACACCTTGTATTTTCGGTTTAAACATGTCTCTTCGGCTTAGCATATGTCATGTTCTGCACTGGACAATCTGATATAGTTATGTTTTGCCCTGGACAATTTCAAACTGAATTGATTTGCTGGTTCAGAGCAGAAATATAGCGCCTGTTCTTCATCAGACCAAGGATATACATGTTGGCGGTGATGGAAGAGGTGAAACCGATACAACCGAAATTGAGCATCCAATCATTGAATCCTGTCCTGCACCTCCAATGTAGGTCCACCCTGCCAATAAATTCACATGCAAACCACTAGTATTACTATCTAATGACAGTACAAAAAGAGTAGCAAGATAGTAGCAAACCATGTACCTTCGTAATGAACAGCTCATAGTGCCACCAATTGGATATAAAGGTTTGGAAAAAAACATGCTCCTAATGTTGAACCAGTTGGACTTTTTGTGCAGTTCCATTAAAATCAAGCATCACTGTTTGCATAGATATTGAAAGTGTGATTACTCTAAAAGTGGCACTAGTTGAAGCATAGACTCACAAATATAAGCATTCCAATTTCTTAATGGGAAAAGGTAGCAAGACTGTTTCTAACCACCTGTTTGAAGTAATAAATAAAGCAACAGCGGCTGATGTCAGGAAGGCATACATAGTTTTTTCTGAAAAACTGAGCCATTCCTGACCTTTCCTCTTCTTTTAAGCAATTTTTGTGCAGTTCTACTAAAATAAAATGCCATCGCCGCCTTGACAATTCAGTGACACTGTACAAAAGGAAATGACTTAACATTACATCATGATGTCAGGTATGTAGTCGACAGGCATTAGAGACAAACATACAGACCTCCTCCGATAACATAATGAACATTAATTTTAACAAAGGTGTGACTAGCTTTACCGGGATAATTTGAGTGAACTCTACACCCTTTGTTCCTTAATAAAAGATGTTTTCGCGGTTCAATTTAAAGTACCCAAACGTCTAGTATTTAGAAAAACAGCTAGTGGTTTTCTTGAGCACATATCTGGGAAAGCTTGCCACACTTTATTTATGTCCATACGCTAATGCAACACCATTCGAATACTACAAATATACACTAATCCAGTGGCTAGTGCAACAGTAGAGTAGTTAGTTTATTACTGGGTACAGTACAATGGTTTTACTGAAGAGATTTCAATAAACTCTAGCACTGGAAGATTTCTATAAGAATTAACAATACAAAATGTAAAGGTAACAAGTTTCAGCATTGGTATACTAGCTGTGCATGAGCATTAAACCAAATACAAAAGTCTGAAGGTAACTAGCATTATTAACTAATGACAGTATAAAAAAATTGCAAACCATGTACCTCCAAGGTAAATATCATTTCGAACTCGGGGGGGGGGCCTTAAAAATTGCTATCCCAATCTTGATAATCGATCAAACATAAAAACTTGATCGAACGAATCAAGAGAACAGCCGGAGGAGGAGGTGCCCACTCTTGACCTTTCCTCTTGTCTTCATAATTGTCTATGCAGTTTAACCAAAATAAAATGACATCAGCGCCTTGGCATTTTGGTGACACTATACAAGAAAATTAACTTATCTCATGAAAGTGAGGTATGTAATCTATAAGCATTAACAATGCAAAAATCTAAAGGTAGTAACAAGTTTCATCGTTGGTATACTAGATGTGCAACGGCATTAGAATGCCTTAGCTGAAAAATCTTTAATACATCCACAATCAACAGCTAACCCTGAAATAATCCAGTGACATTAAATGGCCTTGCTTAAATTTATCGGTGGCATTAGACTGAGAGAGGCATTAGTTAAATGTGGCATCACTTTAGTAGTAGCATTGCTTGACTTGACTGTTGGCGTTATACTAACAGCAAAAAGAAGTGGCAATAAGAGCATGGGAGGCCCATTCGGACAGTGGGCGCACCAGTACGATGTACCTCCATGGACGCAGAGTGGTGAGGGAGGTATGGTTGCCCAAAGCAACAAATATCTAGGCAGCATATGTGGATTACGTTCCATTTTTGTTCTCTTTAGCCACCTTTTTCCTATGCGAGGACAACAAACCGATCCACCTGGTCATTCTCTATTGTGTTGTCATGCCTTTCTACCCTTCTTCAACCAAGAGACACGAGACTCGTTCCTTAGCTACTGATTTTCCCCTTTTCAACCTAGATGCGGGTTCGATGCCTACTCTCTTGGACAGTACAATCTCCCTTCCTTTCCTTATTCAACCCAGACATGGATTAGTCTGCATGAAGTAGGGTTTCCTTTAATAGTGCACATTATGGTTTTCGTTTGCGTGGCCAGTAGAGCAGAGGATAGCAAATTGGGAAGATGGTGGAGTGGAAAAAGATCCACATGCAACGACGTGGCAGATGGGGCAATAGAACAAGGTTATGGGTTGAAAAGAGGTAGCATACCTGAGGGTCGGCGGGAAGTGGCTTCGCTCGTGGTCGACATCCTCCGCACACACTACGGCAGCGAGCTTGGGGACGGAGGCCATCCCGCGCGGGCGCTAGGTCTGAGAGGATGACCTTGTCGTCAGTGGGTGACCTCGCTCGCCGACGACGAGTGCGTCAACGCTGCACGTCCTTTTCTTCCCCGGCGGATCTGTGACCACTGGTGAGGAGGGAGAGAGGAGCCGTATTTTTTAGATCTGGAGAGAGGGTGGTAGTGTGAGAAGCAAGTGGGCAGCCCTTAGCAAGAAAGCGCTCAAGCTCCAGCCTATATATCTTTTTTATACTACTAGTACTGGAGGTGGAGTAGTGGTAGAGTAGTTTATATTTTCTCTGCGTACAGTACCAGTTAGTCGTGCTTCAAAACTGATTGACACGCCATTAAAAAAATAAAGGTCGATAACTAATGCGGCACCTCGGGCCAACGTGGCCAGATTGCATTTTGTACGAGAAATTACACACCATGTTTCGTTGACATGTGGTCCCGTTCCAACATATTAGTGAGACGACGGCAAGTAGTAGGAGTATTTCCGAACGGATGTGTAGGCCGGGGCGCCTCTTCGTGAACCTTGGCAAACTCGCAACCATCCATCGACTCTTCGCCTTTCCCTCTCGATTTGGAACTGTTGTCGCACGCTCTTCCTCTCCCTCCTCCATTTTCCTTCAGCCCTTCACCCTTTCTTCTGCCATTGTTCGATCGTCTTCTCCATGGAGGGAACATGCCGGAAATGACCCCGTTATTCTTGCCCAGATCTGGAAGATGACGTGGTGGAGGAACTCATTGATCGGTGCGACGTCATCCATCGACTAGCATGGCAGGTTCATTCAAGCCCATTCTCGACTCAACTAATAACATCATTACAAAGAACCCAAGAGTCAAGGAGCGGTTTGATCTCCCCTATCTTCTTCGCCGTGACCCTGATGACTGGCGCTGGCACGACGGAGACCTCGCCCTGTGCTAGTTGATGCCGCTTGATAATGATACGTATGATGTTAAGATGCCATCGCTTGAGGGCAAGGCTTGGGTAGGCGCAAATGGAGATTGGGTTGTTTACATTGGGTCCAACTGCGAGTGGGAACTTGTGAATGTGTACACTCATGACCGGGTTCCACTTCCAAAAATCTCAGCAGACTGCCCAGAGGTTGAGCACACCGGTATTGTACGCACGTTCAAATACGATCATGGTGACTGTCTTCTATGAAAGATAGCAATTTGTCGAGTTCCCAACCGCTCTTGGAATTACAACAACTATCAAGTTGTTGCTATCTTCGACAAGCTTGTTGCCGTCCTTGGTGGTTTGACTCGATTGATATTGCTCAAAAATCAGTTTTTGTACATGGATGAGTAGTGTGATGCAATTCGGCCTTGTGTTTGCTGCCACCACTCGTGGCATTGTTTTTGCATGGGATCCTCGTAGTTTCGGTACGTTTGTCTTCCACTGTAATTATAATTGTTTCATCCACATGCATGTGGGTTAGAAAGTTTCCCTTTACTAATTAACCTTCTTCTTGTGTTTCCAAGGTCCTGTGAACATCCCACCACCTATACTTGAAATTTTTTATAACCAAGGGGGAGATGACGATGGTGATGATCACGAGCATGAGGACGAGCAGCGCCCATATACTCGGTGGCGCCTGGCAACTAATTCCGATGGATCACCTCTTCTTGTGTGTATACAGCCCACTGATGATGTTACCGCTAAGGAAGCAGGTGTAGTATCCCATGGTCGCACTCTCCGGACCTATTCCAACACCCGTTGCATGGTATTCGAGATGGATACTAGTGTGCTAGCGCCAACTCCTTCTCCCTGGTACAGAATTGATAGTCTTGGAGAAAACTCGCTCTTCCTTGGACAAAACTATCCGATGATGGTGAAAGGCGATCCAACTGCTGTTGACACAACATTAACAGTACCATTCATGAGAAGCAATTGTGTCTATACCTCAGACATTTGGGTGGTTCCCTACCCTGGTACTGATATAGTAGGCCGCTTCAGCCTGGATGATCAGTCCCGCATTGGTTTCCAGATCGACAATTGATGGCCCATCTGAGAGAATCACTTGTGGTTCAAAGCAAGCGTTTCCAATGCCGAGGAATGGTTGAGTTGAAGTTCATTTCATTGCTTGTTATTTGTTGTGTGGTGAAAACTTTAGTATTTATAATGTATCCTCGTTGTCGATGTAGGTTGATGACCCGTTGTATGTAATAAAATGATATGCCTGTGATAAACTTACTAAATTCATGAATGGCTTTCGAGTCGCTTCTCTGAGTGAGTGGTGTGACGAGGCAAAAAATATTTTCCGAATATATAATTGTACGTGCATTGCAACAGGTTATCGGATGAGGCCAATCAACAATAGTAGTACACTATTTGTACTAGCTTCACATGCTTCGCGCGTCGGGCGGGTGTTTTTATTGTAGCCATATGTTAATGTGTTCGCTGTACGTAACCAGCACCTCGAATCCTCGATACTAGTACTATATAGTAGGAGTAAGTAGTAGGAGTAGTAGGGTGGCATGGGCCAGAACAAGCATTCATGTCCAGGAGTACGACACACGCCACCACCACGACATCCATCTGACACCATATTATTTCTTGGAGTCCGTGCTAGAGCAATCTCTTCAACCTCGTCGTTTCTCTAACTTCAGCCATCGCGCGCCGGGCGAGGTGGGGGTTTGCCGATAGTCAGTTTCCTTAACTGCGGTCCCACTTGTAAGGCCAACTCCAACGCACGACCCCAAACGGACTTCCGTTTTGCACGAACTCCAACAATAATTTGGACTAGAAAAGCAAGACCAAAGAAAACAAGAACCACAAGAATACATTTTACTACTCTTGTAAGTTGGATTAGTGCCTTCTCGATGCATTCATTGTTTATCTGCGGAGGCTCGATCTTGCGTGCTTCTTTCTTCTTCGAGTGTAAAGAAGTAGACGTTGCTTCCTCGCATCTAGTCTCATGTCTAGCCTCTATTCTAGTAGGAGTATGAACAAGTGCACTAATCTCATCTCTAGCCTCTGTGCTAGCTAAAAGTGATAGAACATCTACTAAATTGCGCTCTATCAATATATGGATGTACTCTTCTTCCCAATACAAAAACTTGCATCCATTCTACTCCCTCCGTTGCACAATACATGCCTTCTATTCATTAAAATATATATGTATCTAGACATGTTTTAGTATATAGGTACATCCATTTTTGGAAAAATTGAAGTCGAGTATTTTGGAATGGAGGGAGTACACAATAAAAAATTTAAGTTAGCACAACTAGTCTAATCCGAGAGCACAATCGAAGATTTGGTCGGGTTCTTCCTCCTTTTTGCCGACACGTGGGACATCCAGCATCCAGGTCGTGTGATGAAAGAAAATAGAGTGGTAGTTGAAGCCACGAGATGTGCATCTTGGATTAAACTGTAAATGGAATCTTACTACTCTTGAGTAACTCCAAAAGCGGCCACCAAAGATCTTTATTGGATTTGTTTTTCATCACCATCACGTCGAGGTGAAAGATGTGCAGGTTCAGTGGGTCCTCTTGCGTTTTCACTGACATGTGGGGCTGCATGTGAGCAAACATACGATGGGCTCCGCACGTTCGCTGGCTGGCTCAGAAGAGAGATAGAGGAGGGCTGAGCACGGACTGCAGGAAATTTGTTCTACGTACCTCGATATAGGCTCGATATAGTGGGGTGGCATGGGCCATAACTAGCATTCACGTCTAGCAGTACGGCACACGCCACCCACACGAGTCCCATCCGACACCAATTTTCTTGGGGTCCGTGCTACAGCCATCTCTTCTCCCTCCTGTTTTCTCAGCCATCGCGCGGTGGGCGGGGTGGGGGTTTGCCGATGGTCGGTTTGCTCAACTGCGGTCCCACTTGTAAGTGAAAATGCAACACCGCACGCATTCCCGCTTGAGCGGCGTGCCGGACCAACCGTCTGGGGGTGCGACGCGAACACGACAGGCTTTTCCTTTTGAACTCGTAACTTGTAAAATTTGGTTCTGCTCCATGGCGCGACCGATAGATAGAAAATAACGATTTTGCCTAGAGTAATGAGAAGTTTGGTTCTGGCGCCGTTCATGCATGGAGTATGTACGAAAATTATGAAGTTGATGTGAAAGGTAAGATAATTACTGTAGTATCATATACTACTACATGGATTTGACAAAAAGATAAAAATACATACGGATCCATCAACGACATCCTCACGCCCTAGTGCGCCGGGTCACCAACCGACGTGTGAGGAGCAGCGGCGTTGGCGGCGAGCTCAACCTGCTTCTGAACAATGTCGTCCAAGGTTGCCCTGCGGTCCAAGAAGGTCAGCATCCTATCGTCCTCCTCTTGCATGTAGTAGTCCGTGTGGACGATTTGCATGTAGACGTGGGTGATTATGTCAATGGTGTCTTGCGGCACGAGGCGCTGCGCGGCGAGCGCGACCTCGAGGTGGACATTCTTCGGCGCGACGGCGGGCAGTCGCAGGGCCACCAGTGTATCGAAGAGGTTGTCACCATAGTGGCCGTTGAGGGTGGCGGGCATCGCAGAGCCTGGGCGCGTCGGCTAGAGGCTTACGTCAAAGTCATCCGCAAGCTTCTTGATGACAGTGAACTTGTCGAGGAAACCGACGAGGACCCCGTCGAACAAGGAGACGAAGCTGTCGTCCAAGCCGCCCCTCGCCCTGGCGGCCTCAAGCAATACTACCTGGAGACGTTCCTCGGTGCTGGGCCGCAGGCCGGCTTCATGGACCATCTGGATCAGCCGGGTGATGCTCGCGCTCATCGCCTCCATGGGTCTAGCTTAGCTTCTAGTCAACTGATCTTGCGATTCGAGTGATCACTCTTGCCCTTGGTTAGCGTGTGTAGGTGCGTAGGATTTCGTACTACTCCTCGACCCTCTATTGCACCTGCCTTTGGCTGTATGATAGGTGGGCCAGCCACCCCCTGGGCCAACGTGTCATTCACCCAAAGGCAGTTGTCGTAAGTCAATGAAGTTGCGTCCCCCTCCGTGCCGGTGTAGTGTAGTCATCTCACCGGACCTCTAGTTGGGGCCAAACGAGGGAAGTTTGATGTTTACTGGTTTATTGGTCCCCTTTGCATTTTTGCGCCAAGTTTTGACCTTTGATTTAACTAATAAAATGGTAATGCATGTAAACAAAAATGTTGTGTAAGTCACCTTACGAAAACCAAATAATCCTAAAATACTTAGGCACGGTGCATTAACTCCCTCCTTGTTTCTTATTTCGTGACATATCAACCAATGAGAGATGTGGGCCGTGCATGCTTTCAATGACTTGAGACTACCAAACATGACATGTAGTGTTTAGTTCATTGCATGTAATCCTATTAGTACTCTAGTTAGCAAAAAAACATTAAGTACTCTCGCCGATAGGAATAAAACACCATGTATTTATTTACAGAGGGAGTAGTACATTTTTTGTGACATGCATTACTAGATATTGCTAGTCAAATACTAAAATCCAGATGGACGTGGTAGTACTCCTAAATCCAGACGGTGGTGCTACTAGTACTAGTAGTAGTACTACCAATGTAGTAGTAGGAGTACTAGCACTGTACTACCCGTTGGTCAAATTATTACGTGCTGCTCCTCACAGTGAAGTGACAAGACCCTGCGCCGGAGATGACACCTGAGTATAGCGCCGTGTTCGGCATACCATAGTCATCCTCACCGTCTGCAGTCACTATCATCATGGCTGTAGAGCTAGCCTGCTTATAACTAGCCCTGTTCGACATAATTTCCCATGCGTAGATGCCCGCGCATTGCATGAAACACCAAGATTGGGGGTGGACGGCTCCGGCAGCGGCCATCACGCCAGATTTTTCCATGGCCTTCTAGATGTGGTGGGGAGGAGATAAGGCTGATTGTGAGAGACAAGGAGTTGTTTGTAAATAGGGAACAAGTGCGGGCATCTTTTTCCAAAAATGGAGAATCTTGGTTTGTATGCGTCAGATCTAGATCCGACGGCTATTGGTGAAAGATGGGAGGCACAACACCATCACCAACTCAGGACCTGTTTGATTCACAGGATTTTGAAAACGCAGGAATAGGACACGGCAATATTACAAGTTGTGATGAAACGATCTTGGAGACTACGGCCATGCGTTTGCAATCCCCGTCGCAGAGGCAGCTGTCGACGGTGAGGTTGAGGGGGACGCAGCGCCAGAGGGGGCACCACCGCCGGGAGAGCAGGGCGGTCCGCACGGCAGATTTTGTGGTGAGGAGGCCGATGATGACGAGCAGCATGTCATCGGGGAGGCTGCTGATGAAGTCCAGGCTTGCCGGATGCGGTTTTGGCTCGAGCCGCCCTTGCTTGTTGGCTGCCTCGCCATCCATCTCAACCGGCGGCGACGCCGGTGTACACGTGTGCTGGTGTGTGTTGTGTGCTGGGTGTGCGCGAGTGCGTCCTTCTGTGCATGCCGCCGCGCAGTGGTGAATTGTGCGCGAGTGCGTCCTTCGCGCGCAAGAAGTTTGTCCTCAATGCGCCCTCAATTTACTAGCGTGCGGGGTGCTATCCCGAGTGGTTTCAACTTTGTTTACATTAGCGCGTGTCAGATGGGCCTCTAGTTTACTTATTTTCACCCACTGCCACATGGTCCACCACACGAAGATACAGAACACAAGCTGACAAGGCAGCATGTGGATTGGTTGACCGGTCAACTAAACAATATACGGAGCTATACGCTGAGATAGTGAGCGTATAATCCGTCGGTATAGAGAGTTCGAGTGAGAGGGGAGGCCCGTGAGAGATAGCAGAGAGAGAGAGAAAGAGCTACTCCCTCCGTTCGATAATGTAGTTCCAACATTTTTTTAAGTCAAACTTTTGAAACTTTGACCAAGTTTATAAAGAAATTACTTATATCTACAATACCAAAGATAAATGATAGTATGAAGTAAGTACATGTTGTGATGAATCTAATGATCGTTCCAGATGTAAATGTTTTTCTCCACATATACCTGGTCAAACTTTTCTGAGGTTTGACTTTTCAAAACATCCATATGCTTATGGACGTGACAGAGTCCCTAACTAGAGAGAGAGAGAGAGAGAGAGAGAGTGAGAGTGAAAAAGTGTGTGTGTGTGTGTGAAAGAGACATGGACAACACACGATAAAATTAGAGAAAAAGCGTGTGTGTCTTATGCAAACATATCACACATGCATCTTCGACAACGGAGGCAAGGTGAGGAGATAGTGTGTGGTTGTTTGGAACCGAGAGAGCAAGACCCCTAGCACGTGGCCAAGAGGGGTCTGACAAACTAGGGAGAGAGGTCAAGAGAGACGTATGGAGAAAATGCAGACATGGGGAGGAGAGAGTGTATGTTTGTCATAGAGAGATCCCCTGGAGATCGTGATGGGACTACATGGGTGGGAGATCGAGTGAAAAGGTGTGTGCGTGATAGAAGATGCCCCGAGAGATATCGAGATAGACGTATGGATGGAAGGAGACAATACGTGTGTTCCTGATGGCTAGTAAGAGTCAATCATACTTAGGAGGGGGGAGTGCTTGCGCCTATGATGGAGTGAGGGATTATGGTACTTAGGGCGGTGCGTGTCACATGGAGAGAGAACAAGGGCGGAGAGTGTTGGATGGGTCTATATGTATAGCGCGAGCGAGACATGTGTATGTGTGAACCAGGGAGATATAAGGCCAGTTTGGCTTGCGTCCTGAGCATCTTTTGCCTCGCCTGGGGTTGTGGCTGGATTTCATGCACACTTGTTTGGTTGCTACCCTGTGAAAAAGAAAGCCCGCCTGGCATGGGTTCCCTTGCACTTTAATTAGCCTGGCTGAACTCCAGACACTGCAAGTAGCCTGGCCCAGGCGACCGATTTCGAATGCCTGGCCGTGCCTGGTCGTGTGGCCACGAGGCTAACAGCAACATGGATGGATATTAGCATTAAATAATTGATGCATGGATTGATTGATGGGACATTGATGCTTTGCCTGGCCCAGGCATGAACCAAACGCTTTAGCACCACACAAGCCTAGCCAGGTAGAAATATTTTACATCTCACATCCACACCAGGCAGTACCGGCCATCAAGGCATGAGGGTCAGGTCACGAACCAAACTGACCAATAAAGTTTGAGAGAGATTGAGGAGCCCCGATAAGGCTGAGTGGTGCGTCAGATAGCTGAGAGGGGGAAAGAGATATTCCATCCGCTCGATAATGCAGTGCATGTAAATTTTTTAGAAGTCAAACTTTGGAAATTTGATCAGGTTTACGCAAATGTTATTTATATCTACAATACCAAAGATACATCATACAAAACTACATATCATGGTGAATCTAATGGTATATGTTTGTCGTACTAGATGTAATTCTTTTTCTCCATGTACATGGTCAAACTTTGTGATGTTTGACTTTTCAATAAATCTATATGCTATGGACCGAGGAGAGTGCCTCAGTCGAGACAGATCAAGTGCGTGTGAAGGAGAATGAGTAAGTGTGCAAAAAGAGTATGTGTGTGAAAGAGGAAGTGACAACACACGATAAATTAGAGAGAGTGTGTGTTTTTGTTTCTTATGCGAACATATCACGCATGCATCTCCGAGATGGAAAAGCGAGGCGAGGAGATACACGAAGATAGCTAGTGTGTGATTGTTTGCAACGGAGAGAGACACCCCTATAGCACATGTCCAAGAGAGGTCTGGCCAACAAGGAACAAAGGTCGAGAGGGACACATGGATGGCATGGACGCATGGGGAGGGAGAGAGGGTGTGTTTGTGATAGAGAGATCATGTCGAGATCGTGAGGGGACTATATGGGTGGGAGATCGAGGGAGTGCGTGCGCGATAGAAAGATGCCCCAAGAGAAATCGAGATAGACCATGCACATGTTTGTGATGGAGACTAAGATTAGCTAGTCATATACATATAGGGGGGACTGTGTGTGCCTACAGTTGAGTGAGAGACCATCATACTTGGCTAGCTGGGCATGAGATTGTGTGTGTGCGCGTGTGAGATGGAGAGAGAACGAGGGGGAGAGATAGAGTTTTAGATGGGCCTATCGAGTGCGAGTGAGATATGCATGTGTATGTGTGACCCAGGTGGATGGAGAGTTTGAGAGAGGGGGGGAAGAGCTCCGAGACGACATAGTGGTGCGTGAGAGAGTTACGGGCAAAGAGCCAAGGAATTTGTGTGCGTATGATAAGTGCACCCAAGATATCTAGCTTGGACTAGCTAGAGTATCATACATAGTGTGCGAGAGAGACCTATAGATGGTGTATATATGCATGCGAACTAGAAAGACCCCCCCCCCACACACACACACAAAGAGAGA
The DNA here is from genome assembly GCA_034509565.1 of Triticum monococcum. NCBI lineage: Eukaryota > Viridiplantae > Streptophyta > Magnoliopsida > Poales > Poaceae > Triticum > Triticum monococcum. The sequence continues at coordinate 231,096,909 of CM067842.1, read as the reverse complement.
GAGAGAGAGAGAGAGATGGAGAGAAAGGGAGAGGGACCAACAAGGTTTTTGTGTCGGATGCGTGCGATAGAATTGAAGATTGTCGGCGAGAGAGAGAGAGAGAGAGAGAGAGAGAACATGAGTCCAGGAGAGGGGGAGGTCGCGTTTTATGCACCAAAGACTGATATAAACCATGTTTCGATATAAACTTGCGTTAAAATATTTAAATTGGAGAACATGTTGTCTGCAATCCACACATGAAAGGATATATGCGTATATCAAACAAGTTCATTAATTTGACTTTCAACATGTTCATGGAGTACTATAATACTGTACAATATGCTACTCGATTGAGGTGTTCAATTTTGCATTTAGTTCACTATTTTTACCTACTGAACGAGCTATTTCATTGAATCGAGATATTTCATTTTGGGTTTGATTCACGTTTTTGAGTGGGTCAACTATTTGTCATATAGTAAATCGCTAGCAACGAGCATGTAAAAACACATTACTCCCGAGCATCATCTCTCCATCTAAAAAAGAAGTGGCAAGCTAATATTTCAAAATTTGATCCGAATCGACTTGGTAAGGTAGACGTGGATGCTCGTTCTCCCAAAATTTGAATGAACCGTTAAACATCCTCTCTGCTCGGTGGAATTCGCCCGAGCAAATAAATGGGAGACGCAAAATTACCGTCCTATGTGGGACATGCATCAATTGGCCTGTTGTACATTGAGTGTAGGTTCGTAACTTCATCCAAGCGCGCCTTCTCCTCGGCCGAAATGACATGCGCCGAATAATTCATAAACCATGGTCGGCAAAACACGCTCTCCTCGCCCGAAATAGCTCGCACCCACTATTTCAAAACACGCTCTCCTCGCCCGAAATCGCTCGCGCCCACTATAGTTCAAAACACGCCCTGCTCGCCCGAAATCGCTCCCGCCCACTATTTGGGGAGAAGCAAAGTTACTCTACTATCCCCAACCCTCAGTACACAGACCCAAGCCGAGAAGCCTATAGGCAAGGGTATAACTGTAACCCCCTCACATTTCAGACAAATGCGTCCGTAAGACATGGTTCCACTCCCCTCCCAATTTCCCCCCCCCCCCCTCCCGCCCGCCCCCATTCATACCTCGTGGGCGCCAAATCAGCTTCTCCCCGGGAAGCTCCCTTCTCCCAAGCCGCGAAACCTCAGCCCCACCTCCATGGCGCCCCCCACCGCACCAATTTCGTAGCCGCCCTCCTCCCTAATGCCGGAGCCGCTGTCCATTTGCCGTCGTGCACTGGGTCATGTGCCTCTTACTCCGTGCTGCTGGTGCTGCCTCGACGACGGCCACGTGAACCGTACCGGAGTCGATTCACCCCCGCCGTTGTTCACGGCACCGAAGCGGCTCCAACTTCGGATCCGTCCAGAGTCCTGGCGCTGCTTTCGCGTAGCCATCGACCATCGCGACATCGCTCTTTCCCTGCCACCGGTCGCCACCGCAACCGCGCCGGCCTCACCGACTCGGCAGCTGGACCTGCCTACATCACAATGCTGCCAGATAGGTCGCACCCTCATCTCAAATCACTTTATTTAAGCATCAGTTGTCTGAATTTTTATTCTAGGCGAATCGATTCCCAATGGGAAGCAGCACCCCTCGAGGTGGCGGAGCTCCTAGACTGCCGGTTGGCTGGTGTCTAACATAAGGGTGCGGGCCGCAAGTTCGCCACAGAAGCAGTGCTTAGATGGCTATCTTTTAGAGTTGCGTGGGTTGAAGGTACTGCCGCCGCCGGATCTGGATGACGGGGAGTCTTTGTGGATTGGCCTGGGGGTGGCGCAACCACGGCAGTGCGGTGGGGCGGGGAGCGGGGTTTTGGCCGGGGCCACGGACGGCGGAGGCAGGGTGCTCTGCCATTGGTCGCTGGCTCTTTGGGGAAGATTCCGAACAGTGTCAGCCGGGAGGCACAAGACGGCCAGCCAATCGGCGTAGATCGGACAGTACCAAAATAAAATAAAATCATGTGACCCCAATTTAGTCTTCAGTCAACAGACGTGTGACCACTCTCGTACCTTGCTGTTGATCTCTTAGTGTATTTCTTCAGATCAAAGAGATATGTCATTCTTAACATTATGTGTTATCTGCATCTTCAGACACACCGTCTTCTGACTCACCACAGCTGCTCCAACAAGGGAAGCATACACCAGAAGGGAGCTATAGTCCCGACTCAACAGTTCCCTGCATCGAATGTGCGTGCCCGACATGGACAGCCACAACAACTACAGGGCCATCGACAAGTCAGCACATGATGCTCACTCCTATGGATGGCAGCCAGATAGGTTGTACCCTCATCTTACTTGTGTGCAACATTTATGGCTTTGTTATTCATCTAAGCATGGAAAATGGATCATCACATTTCACTGTATATTCATGCTGATCTCTTACAGGTCATGTTTAGGAGTTAATGTTGTTCCATAGTTCAGCTAAGATACTTGTTCTTTAGGTAACGTTGTTCCATAGTTATCATCCATCGGCCAATGCTATCCCACAGGCTGGTGATTATAGTATTATACCACTTCTAGTATTACCTATGTTGTTCTTTAATACTTTTGTGTGCCATCTAGTTAATCTCGAGTACAAATGATACATATTATGTAGCTTGTATCTGTGTTCACCTTTTATTTTATGAGACCTGTTGCTGCTACTTAACCTCAGTCCTACTATTTATGTCGTCTCCTACAGGCACTCATTACATAAATCTAACTACTAGTTGTCTTCCATGCATGTCAGATATAATTGCACACACTGATATATCCACAAGAACCTCACGGAGCAATGTAAAGGCCAATAAACTTGATGTCAATGATACCCAATATGATGGAACATGTAAAGGAAGTTCTTTAGAAGACTTGCAGAAAGATGATGAATCCTCTTCACCCCACAAGGTCCTTGCTCTAACTTGGCCTGTGATATGGGTACAACATGCATATAATGTCCTGGAGTGTATCTAATCTGTTTCAATGCCATGTGCTTAGCATGCTGATCATGCATGTAAATATGTCATGCCTTCCTGTTTTTCAGTACCTATTCCATTCATGATAACATGTTTTCAAATTCAAGTACTGTCATTCTACTCTATCGCAATGCCATCTGCTTAATTTGGACATCATGCTTCTGAATATCTTATGCATTGTTATTCATCAGTATGTACTTCATCTGTCTACCATACCATGTTTTTTTACATTGAAGTGTTGTTCTAGTGCTCTGTTGCAATGCCATCTTATTTTCCCAATCATACATGTGTATGTTGCCTTAGTTATTTCTGTATGTATTCCGCTACCATACAGTTTTACATTCAACTATGTTTTTTTGCTGTGTTGTCCTGTCGTATCCCTAGCTCTTACACCATACTCCCTCCGTCCGGATTACATGTTGTCGAAATGGATAAAAAAGGATGTATCTATAACTGAAATACCCCTAGACCCATCCATTTTTTCTGGATGGAGGGAATACATGTAAATATGTCATGCCTTTCTATTCTTCAGTACCTATTCCATCTCTCTGTCGTCGCATGTTTTATAATTAAAGCACCATTCTTCTATACAAGGCATGCAAGGGGAAGACAACTATGTTAGAATCTGAAGGGTTACAAACAAGGCCTTTGCAAAAGATCCAAACGCCAGGAGATAATAAACCAACTCCCGTTTTTATAGATACTGCTCCAGCACAGAGAAACCAAACTCCTACTAATAATAAGCAGATTCCAGTGGCCAAAGAACTAGTCCGCTCCAGTCCAGCAAAAACATGTCAACTCAATTCTAAGAAGCGTGTGCGTATCCTTGCATCATGAAATTTTATAGCATGCTGATCATATTTTCTACATATTTCTTACCCATCTCTCTTTTAGAAAATAAGCTTAACAGATAGAAGAATTTCTACAATGGTATCGTTTATGAGGAAAGATTCTTGCAGGAATTCTCTGTGCTCCAATGGAGATGTAAGTACCTGTTGTATATCACTATATTTTTACAATAGCATGTATTTTGTTAATAGGTGTGAATCCAACCTTTATCTGATCTAAATTTAGTTGTAGCACAATGTATGATTAAAGGCCACAGTGTTGATTTTTGTAAGGAAAATTGCCTGGTAGTTTTGCATCCTGAGCTGCATGAGTGTACTATCTCATATCAGTGGGTTTGAATACTTTGGTTCTGCAGTGGGTTTTTCAGTGTTTTTTTACTATGTTGTCCTATCGTATCCCTAGCTCTTACATCATACTCCCTCCGTCCGGATTAAATGTCGCGGAAATGGATAAAACTGGATGTATCTAGAACTGAAATACGCCTAGACCCATCCATTTATTTCCGGATGGAGGGAATACATGTCATTATGTCATGCCTTTCTATTCTTCAGTACCTATTCCATCTCTGCTATAGCATGTTTTATAACTGAATCACCATTCTTCTATATAAGGCATGCAAGGGGAAGACGGCTATGTTAGAATCTCAAGGGTTACAAACCAGGTCTTTGCAAAAGATCCAAACGCCAGGAGATAATAAACCAACTCCATTTTTCATAGATACTGCTCCAGCACAGAGAAACCCAACTCCCACTGATAATAAGCAGATTCCAGTGGCCAAAGAACTAGTCCGCTCCAGTCCAGCAAAAGAATGTCAACTCCATTCTACGAAGCGTGTGTGTATCCTCGCATCATGAAATTTTATAGCATTTTGATCATATTTTATACATGTTTCTTACACATCTCTCTTTTAGAAAATAAGGTTAAATGATACAAGACTTCCTCCATTGGGATCGTATTCGAGGAAAATATCTTGCGGGAATTCTCTGTGCTCCAATGCTGATGTAAGTACCTGTTGTATATCACTATATTTTTACATCAGCAAGTATTTTTTTAATCGGCGTGAATCTAACCTTTATCTGATCTAAAATTAGTTGTAGCAAAATGTTAAAGGCGCCAATGTTGAGTTTTGTAAGGAAAACTGTCTGGAAGTTTTGCATACTGAGTTGCATGAATGTACTATCTCATATCACGCACATTACTGAATTGTAGTGCTTCTCTGGTTGCCCATTCATTCATTGTGTCAATGTTGCTTTCGTATCACCTTACCTGGTTGATGATAGTTGTGCCATATTGTGTTAATTTGGTGTATGCTAGTTGCCCAAATGTTCATTGTGTCAATGTTGCTTTCCTATTATCTGACTTGGCCAATGATAGAAATGCTAGTGTGTTAATTTTGTGCAGGCTGCTAAAGATAAGAAGACAAACTCTGAAAACAGCAAGGCAACCCCATTGTTTCTTTCCAGTAAATCTAGGCCAGGTAATATGGCAATAACTCATGATTAATTTGTTTGGTTCCCGTCCTAATTTATGTTATGGTGCAGTGGTCGAGACACTCTCCACTATCAATAATGCAAGCCTGCCAAAATCGCCATCTAAATCTGTTCAGTATCCTCTGTCTCGAATGCAACGAAATAAATGTATGTTTGTGAACCAATTAATGGCTGAAGCAATGATGGAAATGGTGGATGAATCAGAGGTGCAGATTCGTGCGACGCAACAATTGATCAATGTTTTCAGAGACAGTGTAGCAAAGCAGCAAGAACTTGCCCACATGCTTATGGGCGTCATCTGTGCTGAGGTTGCAGATTGTGACATTGTAGATGGTTAGGTTCTGCTCATTTATTTGCACTGGCATCAATCTTTGATTGCCCAGTGGATGTAATTTCCTGTAATATATGCTGGATGTGCAACGTTATTCCTTGTATGACGTACCTTTGCTTGATCAGTTTTGGTCCTGTGCATAATTGCTCGTCGTAATGGGCTCAAATTATCTAATTTGGCCTGAAGACATGAACGAACTTTAGTGGGCCCATTAAGTTAATGGGCCGTTACTAGGCCGAAAGTTAATGGTCGGCCCTCTTACCTCCCGGGTCGTTAACAAGCCGACATCGAAGCGGGCAACAGGTGGCCCCAATTTATTTCACGGGTCGTTAACAGGTCGTTACTAAGTTTGGGCTACATATGGCCCAACTATACTATAGGCCTTTAGCAGGCCGAAAGAGACATCAGGCTTGTACTGGACCATGAAGAGCATGGGCCGCTAAGAGGCCGAAAGTCAGGTCATATTGTAAATGGCCCAACTATGTTGTGGGCCTTTAGCAGGCCGAAAGAGAAACCGGGCTGGTATTGCACCATGAAGGGCATGGGCCGTTAAAAGGCCAAAACTAAGGTCCGACTACAAATGGCCCAACTCATTTATGGTCCGTTAACAAGCCGAAAGGCACACAGGGCCGGGAATTGGCCCAACACTTAAATGGGTCGCTAAAAGGCCAAAACTCAGGTCCGACTACAAATGGCCCAACTGATTTATGGGCCGTCAACAGGCTGAAAGTGACACCGGGCCAAAAATTGGCCCAACACTTAAATGGGCCGCTAAAAGGCCGAAACTTAGGTCCGACTACAAATGGCCCATCAGATTTATGGACCGTCAACAGGCTGAAAGACACACCGGACCAGAAATTAGCCCAGCATTTAAATGGGTCGCTAAAAGGCCAAAAGATGTACATCCTGAAAATTGGCCCATCCATTAAATGGGTCGTTAACAGGCCGAAATATCATCGGGCCGATATTGAGCCCAAATATATAGCGGGCTATTAACGGGCTCGAACTGACGATGGGCTGCAATGGTGTCAAATCTTTAATGGGCCGTTGACGGGCCGAATTGGCACATCTCGTATGGGTCGTGGGCTAAAATGGACCTGACACAAGTAGGCCTTATATGGGACGGCCTTTTTCACCGGAATGGGCCAGTGTTGGGCCGTGCCATGTGTCAACCTATCATAGGCGCCTCCTGTCTAATGAGTGGATGACATCTGTCCCAACGGTGAGGCAACACGTGTTTCCTTCGGCCAATCAGAATTTTACACGTGGAAATTTCCCATTGGTTAGGATTGTTAACGGGTTATTGGATCCAAAATCTGACCCGATAGCTTAACGGTATTCCGTTATGGTGGATGCCACGTGTCGGTCACCCTTGACGAAAGCACTTCTGTGACGCGCGATTTATTGTCATGGAAGTGGACACTTCCGTGATGATAATTTTGGTAATGTCATGGAACACTTCTACGATAGCACAGGTATGACTATCTTGATTCTGTCATAAAATCGTCATGGATGTACATGCATGACAAAAAACGCGACCTACTGTGACAAACACGTATCATCACGGAAGTGTATTTTTTTGTAGTGCAGGCTGAAGCCTTTTGACATAAGCATCACATCCCCAAAATTAAGAATTGCCAGCTTGGGTTTCTTGCGAAACCATAGTTCATACGGTGTCATCTCAACGGATTTAGATAGTGCCCGATTTAACATGAATGCGGCTGTCTCTAATGCATAACCCCAAAATGATAAAGGCAAATAGGTAAGAGACAGCATAGAACGCACCATATTCAATAAAGTATGGTTACGACGTTCGGACACACCATTACGCTGTGGTGTTCCAGGTGGTGTTAGTTGTGAAACAATTCCACATTGTGTGGAATGAAGGCCAAACTCGTAACTCAAATAGTCGCCTCCATGATCAGATCGTAGAAACTTTATTTTCTTGTTACGATGATTCTCCACTTCACTCTGAGATTATTTAAACTTTTCAAATGTTTCAGGCTTGTGTTTCATCAAGTAGATGTACCCATACCTACTTAAATCGTCTGTGAAGGTCAGAAAATAACGATACCGCTGCGTGCCTCAACACTCATTGGACCGCATACATCAGTATGTATTATTTCCAACAAGTCATTAGCTCGCTCCATTGTTCTGGAGAGCAGAGTTTTATTCATCTTACCCATGAGGCAGGGTTCGCAAGTATCAAATGATTCATAATCAAGTGATTCCAAAAGTCCATCCGCATGGAGTTTCTTCATGCTCTTTACATCAATATGACCTAAACGGCAGTGCCACAAGTATGTTGCACAATCATTATCAACTTTGCATCTTTTGGCATCAATATTATGAATATGTGTATCGCTACGATCGAGATTCAACAAGAATAGACCATTCATCAAAGGTGCATGACCATAAAATATATTACTCATATAAATAGAACAACCATTATTCTCTGACTTAAATGAATAACCATCTCACAATAAACAAGATCCATATATAATGTACATGCTCAATGTGGGACTAAATAACAATTATTGAGGTCTAAAACTAATCCCAAAGGTAGATGTAGAGGTAGCGTCCCGGTGGAGATCACATAAACCTTGGAACCATTCCCGGCGCGCATCATCACCTCATCCTTAGCCAATCTTTGTTTATTCCGCGACTCCTAGTTTGAGTTACAAATATGAGTAACCAAACCAGTATCAAATACCCAGGCGCTACTACGAGCATTAGTAAGGAACACATCAATAACACGTATATCAAATATTCCTTTGTTCACTTTGACATCCTTCTTATCCGCCAAGTATTTGGGGCAGTTCCGCTTCCAGTGACCATTTCCTTTGCAGTAGAAGCACTCAGTTTCAGGCTTGGGTCCAGCTTTGGGCTTCTTCGCGGGAGCGGCAACTTTCTTGCCATTCTTCTTGAAGTTCCCTTTCTTTCCCTTGCCCTTTTTCTTGAAACTAGTGTTCTTGTTAACCATCAACACTTGATGCTCCTTCTTGATTTCTACCTCCACAGCCTTAAGCATTGCGAAGAGCTCAGGAATCGTTTTCGTCATACCTTGCATATTATAGTTTATCACAAAGCCTTTGTAGCTTGGTGGCAGTGACTAAAGAACTCTCTCAATAACACTCACAACTGGAAGATCAATTCCCAGTTGAGTCAAGTGGTTATGATACCCAGACATTTTGAGTATGTGTTCACTGACAGAACTGTTCTCCTCCATCTTACAGCTATAGAACTTTTTGGAGACTTCATATCTCTCAACCCGGGCATTAGCTTGAAATGTCAACTTCAGCTCTTGGAACATCTTATCTGGTCCATGGCATTTAAAATGTCTTTGAACTCCCGGTTCTAAGCCATAAAGCATGACACACTGAACTATCGAGTAGTCATCACATCGTGTCTATCAGACGTTCATAACATTTGTAGTAGCTCCTGCAGCAGGTCTGTCACCTAGCAGTGCATCAAGGACATAATTTTTATGTGCAGCAATGAGGATAATCCTCAAGTTACGGACCCAGTCCGTGTAGTTGCTACCATCATCTTTCAACCTAGCTTTCTCTAGGAACACATTAAAATTCAAGGGAACGGTAGCATGGGCCATTGATCTACAACATAGATATGCAAAAAAAACTATTAAGACTAAGTTCATGATAAATTACGTTCAATTAATCAAATTACTAATTAACTCCCACTTAAATTAACATCCCTCGAGTTATCTAAGTGATACATGATCCAAATCAACTAACCCATGTTCGATCATCACGTGAGATGGGGTAGTCATCAATGGTGATAATCTCTATGTTGATCATATCTACTATATGACTCATGTTCGACCTTTCAGTCTCCAGTGTTTCGAGACAATGTATGTACATGCTAGGCTCGTCAAGTTTAACCCAACTATTCTGCATGTGCAAAACTATCTTACACCCGTTGTATGTGAACGTAGAGTCTATCACACCCAATCTTCACGAGGTGCTTTGAAATGACAAACTTCAGCAATGATTCATACTCAGGGAGAACACTTTTATCTTGAAATTAAGTGAAGGGATCATCTTATAATGCTACCTTCGTTCTAAGCAAAATAAAATGCATAATGGATAAACATCACATGCAATCAAAAATATGTGACATGGTATGGCCATCACCATCTTATGCTTTTGATCTCCATCTCCAAAGCATCGACATGATCTGCATCATCACTGGCACGACACCTTGATCTCCATCATGCATCGAGGTTGTCTCGCCAACTATTGCTTCTACAACTATTGCTAATGCATAGCGATAAACTAAAGCAATTACATGGCGCTTAGTGATTGACACATATGTCATACAATAACTAAAGAGAACCTAAGGCTCCTCCGTTTGTCATACTCATCGACATGCAAGTCCTGAACTTATTACAAAACATGATCAGCTCATACATCAACATATATCACATCATATATTTACCATATCAAATCACAACATGCCCTGCAAAAACAAGTTAGACGTCGTGTACTTTGTTGTTGCAAGTTTTACATGGCTACGATGGGCAACTAGCAAGAACCATTGTTACCTACGCAAAACCACAATAGTGATTATCAAGTTTGCTATTTTAACCTGTTGGAAATATGCCCTAGAGGCAATAATAAAGTGGTTATTATTATATTTCCGTGTTCATGATAATTGTCTATTGTTCATGCTATAATTGTATTAACCGGAATCTGTAATACATGTGTGAATACATAGATCATTATATGTCCCTAGTAAGCCTCTAGTTGACTAGCTCGTTGATCAATAGATGGTCATGGTTTCCTGACCATGGACATTGGATGTCATTGATAACTGGATCACATCATTAGGAGAATGATGTGATGGACAAGACCCAATCCTAAGCGTAGCACAAGATCGTGTAGTTCATTTGCTAAAGCTTTTCTGATGTCAAGTATCATTTCCTTAGACCATGAGATTGTGCAACTCCCGGATACTGTAGGAATACTTTGGGTGTACCAAACGTCACGACGTAACTAGGTGGCTATAAAGGTGCACTACAGGTATCTCCGAAAGTATCTGTTGGGTTGGCACGAATCGAGACTGGGATTTGTCACTCCGTATGATGGAGAGGTATCTCTGGGCCCACTCGGTAATGCATCATCATAACGAGCTCAATGTGACTAAGGAGTTAGCCACGGGATCATGCGTTAAGGGACGAGTAAAGAGACTTGCCAGTAACGAGATTGAACGAGGTATAGAGATACCGACGATCGACAAAGGGAATTGTATACAGGATTGATTGAATCCCCGACATCGTGGTTCATTCAATGAGATCATCGTGGGAAATGTGGGAGCCAACATGGGTATCCAGATCCCGCTGTTGGTTATTGGCCCAAGAAATGTCTCGGTCATGTCTGCATGGTTCCCGAACCCGTAGGGTCTACACACTTAAGGTTCGGTGACGCTTGAGTTGTTATGGGAAATAATATGTGGTTACCGAAAGTTGTTCGGAGTCCTGGATGAGATCCCGGACGTCACGAGGAGTTCCGAAATGGTCCGGAGGTGAAGATTTATATATGGGAAGTCCAGTTTCAGTCGCCGGAATGGTTTTGGGGGTTATCGGTATTGTACCGTGACCACCGGAAGGTGTCCGGGGGTCCACCGGGTGGGGCCACCTGTCTCGGTGGGCCTAGTGGGCTGAACAAGGGAGGGAACTAGCCCTGGTGGTCTGGTGTGCCCCCCAAGGGGCCCAAGGCGCCTAGGGTTAGAAATCCTATGGGGTGGGGGCGCCTCCACTTTACTTGGGGGCAAGTTTCCCCCCTTGGCCGCCGCCCCTCCCTTGTAGATGGGATCGGGGGGGTCGGTCCCCTCTCCCCTTCCCGTATAAATAGTGGGGGGTGGGATGGCTGCCACACCCTTCCCCTGGCACAGCCCTCCCCCTCTCCAACACCTCCTCCTCCTCCGTCACGCTTGGCGAAGCTCTGCCGGAGAACCACGAGCTCCATCACCACCACGCTGTCGTGATGTTGGAGTTCTCCCTCAACTTGTCCTCTCCCCTTGCTAGATCAAGAAGGAGGAGACGTCCCCGAGATGTACGTGTGTTGAACGTGGAGGCGCCTTTGTTCGGCGCTTAGATCGGAATCGACCGCGATCTGAATCGCTACGTGTACGACTCCACCAACCGCGTTCTTGCAACGCTTCTGCTTAGCGATCTTCAAGGGTATGAGGATGCACTCCCTCTCTCTCGTTTCTAGCATCTCCAAGATTGATCTTGGTGACACGTAGGAATTTTTTGAATTATTGATATGTTACCCAACAGTGTTATCAGAGCCAGGTCTATGTGTAGATTCTATGCACGAGTAGAACACAAAGCAGTTGTGGGCGATGATTTGTTCAATTTTCTTACCGTTACTAGTCTTATCTTGATTCAGCGGCATTGTGAGATGAAGCGTCCCGGGCCAACCTTACACGTACGCTTACGGGAGACTGGTTCCACCAACTAACATGCACTTGATGCATAAGGTGGCTGGCAGGTGTCTGTCTCTACCACTTTAGTCCGGTAGGATTCGATGAAAAGGGTCTTTATGAAGGGTAAATAGCAATTGGCATATCACCGTAGTGGTTTTGCGTAGGTAAGAAACGTTCTTGCTAGAAACCCATAGCAGCCATGTAAAACATGCAACAACAATTAGAGGATGTCTAACTTGTTTTTGCAGGGTATGCTATGTGATGTGATATGGCCAAAAGGATGTGATGAATGGTATATGTGATGTATGAGATTGATCATGTTCTTGTAATAGGAATCACAACTTGCATGCCGATGAGTATGACAACCAGCAGGAACCATAGGAGTTATCTTAATTTATTATTGAAGGAAATATGCCCTAGAGGCAATAATAAAGTTATTATTTATTTCCTTATATCATGATAAATGTTTATTATTCATGCTAGAATTGTATTAACCGGAAACATAATACATGTGTGAATACATAGACAAACAGAGTGTCACTAGTATGCCTCTACTTGACTAGCTCGTTAATCAAAGATGGTTATGTTTCCTAACCATGAACAAAGAGTTGTTATTTGATTAACGAGGTCACATCATTAGTTGAATGATCTGATTGACATGACCCATTCCATTAGCTTAGCACACGATCGTTTAGTATGTTGCTATTGCTTTCTTCATGACTTATACATGTTCCTATGACTATGAGATTATGCAACTCCCGTTTGCCGGAGGAACACTTTGGGTGCTACCAAACGTCACAACGTAACTGGGTGATTATAAAGGAGTACTACAGGTGTCTCCAAAGGTAGATGTTGGGTTGGCGTATTTCGAGATTAGGATTTGTCACTCCGATTGTCGGAGAGGTATCTCTGGGCCCTCTCGGTAATGCACATCACTTAAGCCTTGCAAGCATTGCAACTAAAGAGTTAGTTGTGGGATGATGTATTACGGAACGAGTAAAGAGACTTGCCAGTAACGAGATTGAACTAGGTATTGGATACCGACGATCGAATCTCGGGCAAGTAACATACCGATGACAAAGGGAACAACGTATGTTGTTATGCGGTCTGACCGATAAAGATTTTCGTAGAATATGTAGGAGCCAATATGGGCATCCAGGGCCCGCTATTGGTTATTGATCGGAGACGTGTCTCGGTCATGTCTACATTGTTCTCGAACCATAGGGTCCGCACGCTTAAAGTTTCGATGACAGTTGTATTATGAGTTTATGAGTATTGATGTACCGAAGGAGTTCGGAGTCCCGGATGAGATCGGGGACATGACGAGGAGTCTTGAAATGGTCGAGACGTAAAGATTGATATATTGGAAGCCTATGTTTGGACATCGGAAGTGTTCCGGGTGAAATCGGGATTTTACCGGATTACCGGGAGGGTTACCGGAACCCCCCGGGAGCCAAATGGGCCAACATGGGCCTTAGTGGAAAGGTGAAAGGGCTGACCCATGGGCTGCGCGCCTCCCCCCCTTCCCCTAGTCCTTTTAGGACTAGGGAAGGTGGCCGGCCACCCCCTCTCTCCTTCCCACTTGAGGAAACCTAGTTGGACTAGGATTGGAGGGGGGAGTCCTACTCCCGGTAGGAGTAGGACTCCTCCTGCGCCTCCCACCTTGGCCGGCCAGCCCCTCCCCTTGAAACCTTTATATACGGGGGCAGGGGGCACCTCTAGACACACAAGTTGATCCTTGAGATCGTTCCTTAGCCGTGTGCGGTCCCCCCTGCCACCAAATTCCACCTCGATCATACCATTGTAGTGCTTAGGCGAAGCCCTGTGTCGGTAGTACATCAAGATCGTCACCACGCCGTCGTGCTGACGGAACTCTTCCTCAACGCTTTGCCGGATCGGAGCCCGAGGATCGTCATCGAGCTGTACGTGTGCTAAGAACTCGGAGGTGCCGGAGTAACGGTGCTTGGATCGGCCGGATCGGGAAGACGTACGACTACTTCCTCTACGTTGTGTGATCGCTTCCGCAGTCGGTCTGCGTTGGTACGTAGACAACACTCTCCCCTCTCGTTGCTATGCATCACCATGATCTTGCGTGTGCGTAGGAAATTTTTGAAAATTACTACGTTCCCCAACAGTGGCATCCGAGCCTAGGTTTTATGGTTTGATGTTATATGCACGAGTAGAACACAAGTGAGTTGTGGGCGATATAAGTCATATTGCCTACCAGCATGTCATACTTTGGTTCGGCGGTATTGTTGGATGAAGCGGCCCGGACCGACATTACGTGTACGCTTACGCGAGACCGGTTTCCCCGACGTGCTTTGCACATAGGTGACTTGCGGGTGACTGTTTCTCCAACTTTAGTTGAACCGAGTGTGGCTACGCCCGGTCCTTGCGAAGGTTAAAACGGAGTCTATTTGACAAACTATCGTTGTGGTTTTGATGCGTAGGTGAGATTGGTTCTTGCTTAAGCCCGTAGCAGCCACGTAAAACTTGCAACAGCAAAGTAGAGGACGTCTAACTTGTTTTTGCAGGGCATGTTGTGATATGATATGGTCAAGACGTGATGAGATATAAGTTGTTGTATGAGATGATCATGTTTTGTTGAAGTTATCGGCAACTGGCAAAAGCCTTATGGTTGTCTCTTTATTGCATAAGATGCAAGCGCCAAATAATTGCTTTACTTTATCGCTATAGGATAGCAATAGTTTCAAGAGCAATAGTTGGCGAGACGACCGTGTGACGACACATTGATATAGATCAAGATGATGGAGATCATGGTGTCATGCCGGTGATGACAGAGATCATGACAGTACTTTGGAGATGGAGATCAAAGAAGCAAGATGATGATGGCCATATCATGTCACATATTTTGATTGCATATGATGTTTATCTTTTATACATCTTATTTTTGCTTTGATTGACGGTAGCATTATAAGATGATCTCTCACTAAATTATCAAGAAGTGTTCTCCCTGAGTATGCACCATTGCGAAAGTTCTTCGTGCTGAGACACCACGTGATGATCGGGTGTGATAGGTTCTACGTTCAAATACAACGGGTGCAAAACAGTTGCACACGCGAAATACTCAGGTTATACTTGACGAGCCAAGCATATACAGATATGGCCTCGGAACACAGAGACCGAAAGGTCGAGCGTGAATCATATAGTAGATATGATCAACATAACGATGTTCACCATTGAAAACTACTCCATCTCACGTGATGATCGGTTATGGTTTAGTTGATTTGGATCACGTGATCACTTAGAGAATTAGAGGGATATCTATCTAAGTGGGAGTTCTTAAGTAATATGATTAATTGAACTTACATTTATCATGAACTTAGTCCTGGTAGTATTTTGCAAATTATGTTATAGATCAATAGCTCGCGTTGTTGCTTCCCTGTGTTTATTTTGATATGTTCCTAGAGAAAATTATGTTGAAAGATGTTAGTAGCAATGATGCGGATTGGATCCGTGATCTGAGGTTTATCCTCATTGCTGCACAGAAGAATTATGTCCTTGATGCACCGCTAGGTGACAGGCCTATTGCAGGAGCAGATGCAGACGTTATGAACGTTTGGCTGGCTCAATATGATGACTACTTGATAGTTTAGTGCACCATGCTTAATGGCTTAGAATCGGGACTTCAAAGACGTTTTGAACGTCATGGACCATATGATATGTTCCAGGAGTTGAAGTTAATATTTCAAGCAAATACCCGAGTTGAGAGATATGAAGTCTCCAACAAGTTCTATAGCTAAAAGATGGAGGAGAATCGCTCAACTAGTGAGCATGTGCTCAGATTGTCTGGGTACTACAATCGCTTGAATCAAGTGGGAGTTAATCTTCCAGATAAGATAGTGATTGACAGAATTCTCTAGTCACCATCACCAAGTTAGTAGAACTTCGTGATGAACTATAATATGCAAGGGATAACAGAAACAACTCCCAAGCTCTTCGTGATGCTGAAATCAACGAAGGTAGAAATCAAGAAAAACATCAAGTGTTGATGGTTGACAAGACCACTAGTTTCAAGAAAAGGGCAAAGGGAAGAAGGGGAACTTCAAGAAGAACGGCAAGCAAGTTGCTGCTCAAGTGAAGAAGCCCAAGTCTGATCCTAAGCCTGAGACTAAGTGCTTCTACTGCAAAGGGACTGGTCACTGGAAGCGGAACTACCCCAAGTGATTGGCGGATAAGAAGGATGGCAAAGTGAACATAAGTATATTTGATATACATGTTATTGATGTGTACTTTACTAGTGTTTATAGCAAACCCTCAGTATTTGATACTGGTTCAGTTGCTAAGATTAGTAACTCGAAACGGGAGTTGCAGAATAAACAGAGACTAGTTAAGGGTGAAGTGACGATGTGTGTTGGAAGTGGTTCCAAGATTGATATGATCATCATCGCACACTCCCTATAATTTCGGGATTAGTGTTGAACCTAAATAAGTGTTATTTGGTGTTTGCGTTGAACATGAATATGATTTGATCATGTTTATTGTAATACGGTTATTCATTTAAGTAAGAGAATAAATTGTTGTTCTGTTTACATGAATAAAACCTAATATGGTTACACACCCAATGAAAATAGTTCATTGGATCTCGATCTTAATAATACACATATTCATAATATTGAAACCAAAAGATGCAAAGTTAATAATGATAGTGCAACTTATTTGTGGCACTGCTGTTTAGGTCATATTGGTATAAAGCGCATGAAGAAACTCCATGTTGATGGGCTTTCGGAATCACTTGATCACTTGATGCTTGCGAACCATGCCTTTTGGGCAAGATGACTAAAACGCCGTTCTCCGGAACAATGGAGTGAGAAAAGATTTGTTGGAAATCATACATACTGATGTATGTGGTCCGATGAATATTGAGGCTCGCGACAGGTATCATTATTTTCTGATCTTCACAAATGATTTGAGCAGATATGAGTATATCTACTTGATGAAACATAAGTCTGAAACATTTGAACAGTTCAAAGAATTTCAGAGTGAAGTGGAAAAACCATCGTGACAAGAAAATAAAAGTTTCTACGATATGATCGCAGAGGTAAAATGTTTGAGTTACGAGTTTGGTCTTCAGTTAAAACAATGTGAAATAGTTTCACTACTCACGCCACCTGGAACACCACAGCATAATGGTGTGTCCAAACGTCATAACCGTACTTTATTGGATATAGTGCAATCTATGATGTTTGTTACCGATTTACCACTATCGTTTTGGGGTTATGCATTAGAGACAGCTGCATTCACGTTAAATAGGGCACCATCTAAATCCGTTGAGACGACACCATGTGAACTATGGTTTGGCAAGAAACCTAAGCTGTCGTTTCTTAAAGTTTGGGGTTGCGATGCTTATATGAAAAGGTTTCATCCTGATAAGCTCAAACTCAAATCGGAGAAGTGCGTCTTCATAGGATATCCAAAGGAAACTATTGGATACACCTTCTATCACAGATCCGAAGGCAAGACTTTTGTTGCTAAAATTCGGAAACTTTCTGGAGAAGGAGTTTCTCTCGAAAGAAGTGAGTGGGAGGAAAGTAGAACTTGACGAGGTAACTGTACCTGCTCCCTTATTGGAAAGTAGTACATCACAGAAAACTGTTTCTGTGACACCTACACCAGTTAGTGAGGAAGCTAATGATGATGATCATGAAACTTCAGAACAAGATACTACTGAACCTCGTAGATCAACCAGAGTAAGATCCGCGCCAGAGTGGTACGGTAATCCTTTTCTGGAAGTCATGCTACTAGATCATGATGAACCTACGAACTATGAGGAAGCGATGATGAGCCCAGATTCCGCGAAATGGTTTGAGGCCATGAAATCTGAGATATGATCCATGTATGAGAACAAAGTATGGGCTTTGATGGATTTGCCCGATGATCGGCAAACCATAGAAAATAAATGGATCTTCAAGAGGAAGACGGACGCTGATAGTAGTGTTACTATCTACAAAGCTAGAATTGTCGGAAAAGGTTTTCGACAAGTTCAAGGTGTTGACTACGATGAGTTTTTCTCACTCGTATCTATGCTTAAGTCTGTCCGAATCATGTTAGCAATTGCCGCATTTTATGAAATCTGGCAAATGGATAAACAAAACTGCATTCCTTAATGGATTTATTAAAGAAGAGTTGTATGTGATGCAACTAGAAGGTTTTGTCAATCCGAAAGGTGCTAGCAAAATGTGCAAGCTCCAGCGATCCATCTGTGGACTGGTGCAAGCATCTCGGAGTTGGAATATACGCTTTGCTGAGTTGATCAAAGCATAGAGTTTTATGCAGACTTGCGGTGAAGTCTGTATTTACGAGAAAGTGAGTGGGAGCACTACAGCATTTCTGATAAGTATATGTGAATGACATATTGTTGATCGGAAATAATGTAGAATTATTCTGTAAAGCATAAAAGGAGTGTTTGAAAGGAGTTTTTCAAAGAAAGACTTCGGTAAAGCTGCTTACATATTGAGCTTCAAGATCTATAGAGATAGATCAAGACGCTTGATAAGTTTTTCAATAAGTACATACCTTGACAAGATTTTGAAGTAGTTCAAAATGGAACAGTCAAAGAAAAAGTTTCTTGCCTGTGTTACAAGGTGTGAAGTTGAGTAAAGACTCAAAGCCCGACCACGGCAGAAGATAGAAAGAGAATGAAAGTCATTCCCTATGCCTCATTCATAGGTTCTATAAAGTATGCCATGCTATGTACCAGATCTATTGTATACCCTGCACTGATTTGGCAAGGGAGTACAATAGTGATCTAGGAGTAGATCACTGGACAGCGGTCAGAATTATCCTTAGTGAAATAAGGATATGTTCCTCGATTATGGACGTGACAAAAAGGTTCGTCGTAAAGAGTTACGTCGATGCAAGTTTTTGACACTGATCTAGATGAATCTAAAAGTCTCAATCTAGATACATATTGAAAGTGGGAGCAATTAGCTAGAGTAGCTCCGTGCAGACCATTATAGACAAAGAATTTTGCAAAATACTTATGGATCTGAATGTGATAGACCCGTTGACTAAAATTATCTCACAAGCAAAACATGATCACACCTTAGTACTCTTTGGGTGTTAATCACATAGAGATGTGAACTAGATTACTGACTCTAGTAAACCCTTTGAGTGTTGGTCACATGACGATGTGAACTATGGGTGTTAATCACATGGTGATGTGAACTATTGCTGCTAAATCACATGGCAATGTGAACTAGATTATTGACTCTAGTGCAAGTGGGAGACTGAAGGAAATATGCCCTAGAGGCAATAATAAAGTTATTATTTATTTCCTTATATCATGATAAATGTTTATTATTCATGCTAGAATTGTATTAACCGGAAACATAATACATGTGTGAATACATAGACAAACAGAGTGTCACTAGTATGCCTCTACTTGACTAGCTCGTTAATCAAAGATGGTTATGTTTCCTAACCATGAACAAAGAGTTGTTATTTGATTAATGAGGTCACATCATTAGTTGAATGATCTGATTGACATGACCCATTCCATTAGCTTAGCACACGATCGTTTAGTATGTTGCTATTGCTTTCTTCATGACTTATACATGTTCCTATGACTATGAGATTATGCAACTCCCGTTTGCCGGAGGAACACTTTGGGTGCTACCAAACGTCACAACGTAACTGGGTGATTATAAAGGAGTACTACAGGTGTCTCCAAAGGTAGATGTTGGGTTGGCGTATTTCGAGATTAGGATTTGTCACTCCGATTGTCGGAGAGGTATCTCTGGGCCCTCTCGGTAATGCACATCACTTAAGCCTTGCAAGCATTGCAACTAAAGAGTTAGTTGCGGGATGATGTATTACAGAACGAGTAAAGAGACTTGCCAGTAACGAGATTGAACTAGGTATTGGATACCGACGATCGAATCTCGGGCAAGTAACATACCGATGACAAAGGGAACAACGTATGTTGTTATGCGGTCTGACCGATAAAGATCTTCGTAGAATATGTAGGAGCCAATATGGGCATCCAGGTCCCCCTATTGGTTATTGACCGGAGACGTGTCTCGGTCATGTCTACATTGTTCTCGAACCGTAGGGTCCGCACGCTTAAGGTTTCGATGACAGTTGTATTATGAGTTTATGAGTATTGATGTACCGAAGGAGTTCGGAGTCACGGATGAGATCGGGGACATGACGAGGAGTCTCGAAATGGTCGAGACGTAAAGATTGATATATTGGAAGCCTATGTTTGGACATCGGAAGTGTTCCGGGTGAAATCGGGATTTTACCGGATTACCGGGAGGGTTACCGGAACCCCCCAGGAGCCAAATGGGCCAACATGGGCCTTAGTGGAAAGGTGAAAGGGCTGCCCCATGGGCTGCGCGCCTCCCCCCTTCCCCTAGTCCTATTAGGACTAGGGAAGGTGGCCGGCCACCCCCTCTCTCCTTCCCACTTGAGGAAACCTAGTTGGACTAGGATTGGAGGGGGGAGTCCTACTCCCGGTAGGAGTAAGACTCCTCCTGCGCCTCCCACCTTGGCCGGCCAGCCCCTCCCCTTGAAACCTTTATATACGGGGGCAGGGGGCACCTCTAGACACACAAGTTGATCCTTGAGATCGTTCCTTAGCCGTGTGCGGTGCCCCCTGCCACCAAATTCCACCTCGATCATACCGTTGTAGTGCTTAGGCGAAGCCCTGCGTCGGTAGTACATCAAGATCGTCACCACGCTGTCGTGCTGACGGAACTCTTCCTCAACGCTTTGCCGGATCGGAGCCCGAGGATCGTCATCGAGCTGTACGTGTGCTAAGAACTCGGAGGTGCCGGAGTAACGGTGCTTGGATCGGTCGGATCGGGAAGACGTACGACTACTTCCTCTACGTTGTGTGATCGCTTCCGCAGTCGGTCTGCGTTGGTACGTAGACAACACTCTCCCCTCTCGTTGCTATGCATCACCATGATCTTGCGTGTGCGTAGGAAATTTTTGAAAATTACTACGTTCCCCAACAATTATGACCTGCGTGTCAATGAAAACGCCATGTAATTACTTTACTTTATTGCTAACCATTAGCCATAGTAGTAGAAGTAATAGTTGGTGAGACAACTTCATGAAGACACGATGATGGAGATCATGGTGTCATGTCAGTGATGATGGTGTTCATGCCGCGCCTCGAAGATGGAGATCAAAGGCGCAAGATGATATTGGCCATATCATGTCACTTTAGGATATGCATGTGATGTTTGTCATGTTTACATCTTATTTGCTTAGAACCACGGTAGCATAAATAAGATGATCCCTCACTAAAATTTCAAGAAAAGTGTTCCCCCTAATTGTGCACCGTTGCGAAGGTTCATTGTTTCGAAGCATCACGTGATGATCGGGTGTGATAGATTCTAACGTTCGCATACAACGAGTGTAAGCCAGATTTACACATGCAAAACACTTAGGTTGACTTGACGAGCCTAGCATGTACAGACATGGCCTCGGAACACGGGAGACCGAAAGGTCGAACATGAGTCGTATAGTAGATACGATCAACATGGAGATGTTCACTGTTGATGACTAGTCCGTCTCACGTGATGATCGGACACGGCCTAGTCAATTCGGATCATGTATCACTTAGATGTCTAGAGGGATGTCTGTATGAGTGGGAGTTCATTAAATAATTTGATTAGATGAACTTAATTATCATGAACTTAGTATAGAATGTCTTTACAAAATGTCTTGTAGATCAAATGGCCCATGCTAATGTTGCCCTCAACTTCAACACACTCCTAGAGAAAACCAAGCTGAAAGACGATGGTAGCAACTATACAGATTGGTCCGTAACTTGAGGATCATACTCATAGCTGCCAAGAAAGCATATGTCCTTGAAGCAACGCTAGGTGACGCACCCATTTTCCCATCAACTCAAGACGTTATGAACGACTGGCAGTCGCGTAGTGATGATTACTCCCTGGTTTAGTGCGGCATGCTTTACAGCTCAGAACCAGGGATCCAAAAGCGTTTTGAGCAGCACGGAGCATCTGAGATGTTCCAAGAGCTGAAAATGGTTTTCCAAGCTCATGCCCGGGTCGAGAGATATGAAGTCTCTGACAAGTTCTACAGTTGTAAGATGGAGGAAAACAGTTCTGGCAGTGAGCATATACTCAAAATATCTGGGTTGCACAACCGCTTGTCTCAGCTGGGAGTTAATCTTCCAGATGACTCGGTCATTGACAGGATCCTCTAGTCGCTTCCACCTAGCTACAAGAGCTTTGTGATGAACTACAATATGCAAGGGATGGAGAAGTCCATTCCCGAGTTATATTCAATACTGAAATCAGCGGAGGTGGAAATCAAAAAGGAACATCAAGTATTAATGGTGAATAAAACTACTAGTTTCAAGAAAGGCAAGGGTAAGAAGAACTTCAAGAAGGACGGCAAGGGGGTTGTCGCACCCGGTAAATTAGTTGCCGGGAAGAAGCCAAAGAATGGACCCAAGCCCGAGACTCAGTCCTTTTATTGTAAGGGAAATGTTCAATGGAAGCGGAACTGCCCCAAGTACTTAGCGGACAACAAGGCCGGCAACACCAAAGGTATATGTGATATACATGTTATTGATGTGTACCTTACCGGTGCTCGTAGTAGCTCCTAGGTATTTGATACCGGTGTTGTTGCTCATATTTGTAACTCAAAACAGGAGTTGCGGAATAATCGGAGACTGGCGAAGTACGAGGTGACGATGCTCGTCGGGAATGGTTCCAAGGTCGATGTGATCGTCGTCGGCACGCTACCTCTACATCTACCTACGAGATTAGTTTTAAACCTCAATAATTGTTATTTAGTACCAGCTTTGAGCATGAACATTGTATCTGAATCTCGTTTAATGTGAGATGGCTACTCATTTAAATCAGAGAATAATGGTTGTTCCATTTATATGAGAGATATGTTTTATGGCCATGCCCCACTGGTCAATGGTTTATTTTTGTTTAATCTCGAATGTGATGTTACACATATTCATAGTGTGAATGCCAAAAGATGTAAGGTTGATAATGATAGTCCCGCATACTTGTGGCACTACCGCCTTGGTCACATTGGTGTCAAACACATGAAGAAACTCCATGCAGATGGACTTTTGGAGTCTCTTGATTATGAATCATTTGACACGTGCGAACCATGCCTCATGGGCAAAATGACCAAGACTCCGTTCTCCGGAACAATGGAGCGAGCAACCAACTTATTGGAAATCATATACACTGATGTGTGTGGTCCAATGAACGTTGAGGATCGCGTGGCTATCGTTATGTTCTCACTCTCACTGATGACTTAAGTAGATATGGGTATGTCTACTTAATGAAACACAAGTCTGATACCTTTGAAAGGTTCAAGGAATTTCAAAGTGAGGTAGAGAATCAACGTGACAGGAAAGTAAAGTTCTTACGATCAGATCGTGGAGGGGAATTCTTTGAGTCACAAGTTTGGCACGCACTTAAGGAAATGTGGAATTGTTTCACAACTCACGCCGCCTGGAACACCTCAGTGAAATGGTGTGCCCGAACGTTGTAATCGCACTCTATTGGATATGGTGCGATCTATGATGTCTCTTACCGATCTACCGCTATCATTTTGGGGTTATGCTTTAGAGACTGCCGCATTCACTTTAAATAGGGCTCCGTCGAAATCCGTTGAGACGACACCGTATGAATTATGGTTTGGAAAGAAACCTAAGCTGTCGTTTCTGAAAGTTTGGGGATGTGATGCTTATGTCAAGAAACTTCAACCTGAGAAGCTCGAACCCAAGTCGGAAAAATGCGTCTTCATAGGATACCCTAAGGAAACTATCGGGTATACCTTCTACCTCAGATCCGAAGGCAAGATATTTGTTGCCAAGAATGGATCCTTTCTAGAGAAAGAATTTCTCTCGAAAGAAGTAAGTGGGAGGAAAGTAGAACTTGATGAGGTACTGCCTTTTGAACCAGAAAGTAGCGCAACTCAGGAAGATGTTTCTGTGGTGCCTGCACCGAGAGGAAGTTAATGATGATGATCATGAAGCTTCGGATCAAGTTGCTACTGAACTTCGTAGGTCCACAAGGACACGTTCCGCACCAGAGTGGTACGGCCACCCTTTCCTGGAAATCATGTTGTTAGACAACGGTGAACCTTCAAACTATGAAGAAGCGATGGCGGGCCCGGATTCCAACAAATGGTTTGAAGCCATGAAATCCGAGATAGGATCCATGTATGAAAACGAAGTATGGACTTTGACAGACTTGCCCGATGATCGGCAAGCCATAGAAAATAAATGGATCTTTAAGAAGAAGACTGACGCGGATGGTAACGTGACCATCTATAAGGCTCGGCTTGTCGCTAAGGGTTATCGACAAGTTCAAGGGGTTGACTGCGATGAGACTTTCTCACCCGTAGCGAAGCTGAAGTCCATCCGAATCATGTTAGCAATTGCCGCATTCTATGATTATGAGATATGGCAAATGGACATCAAAATGGCATTCCTTAATGGTTTCCTTAAGGAAGAATTGTATATGATGCAGCCGGAAGGTTTTGTCGATCCTAAGAATGCTGACAAGGTATGCAAGCTCCAGCGTCAATCTATGGGCTGGTGCAAGCATCTCGGAGTTGGAACATTCGCTTTGATGAGATGATCAAAGCGTTTGGGTTTACGCAGACTTATGGAGAAGCCTGTATTTACAAGAAAGTGAGTGGGAGCTCTGCATCATTTCTCATATTATATGTGGATGACATACTATTGATGAGAAATGATATAGAATTTTTGGAAAGCATAAAGGCCTACTTGAATAAGTGTTCTGCAATGAAGGACCTTGGAGAAGATGCATACATATTAGGCATCAAGATCTATAGAGATAGATAGAGACGCCTCATTGGTATTTCACAAAGCACATACCTTGACAAGATATTGAAGAAGTTCAATATGGATCAGTTCAATATGGATCAGTCCAAGAAGGGGTTCTTGCCTGTATTGTAAGGTGTGAAATTGAGAACGGTTCAATGCCCGACCTCGACAGAAGATAGAGAAAAGATGAGTGTCATCCCCTATGCCTCAGCCATAGGGTCTATTATGTATGCCATGCTATGTACCAGACCTGATGTGAACCTTGCCGTAAGTTTGGTAGGGAGGTACCAAAGTAATCCCGGCATGGAACACTGGACAACGGTCAAGAATATCCTAAAGTACCTGAAAAGGACTAAGGATATGTTTCTCGTTTATGGAGGTGACGAAGAGCTTGTTGTAAAGGGTTACGTCGATGCTAGCTTCGACACAAATCTGGATGGCTCCAAGTCACAAGACGGATACGTGTACATTTTGAATGGTGGGCCAGTCAGTTGGTGCAGTTGAAAGCAAAGCGTCGTGGCGGGATCTACATGTGAAGCGGAGTACATAGCAGCCTCGGAGGCAAGCAGTCTGGATGAAGGAGTTGATCACTGACCTAGGAGTTATTCCCAATGTGTCGGGCCCAATGACTCTCTTCTGTGACAACACTGGAGCTATTGCCCTTGCCAAGGAGCCCAGGTTTCACAAGAAGACCAGGCATATCAAGCGTCGCTTCAACTCCATTCGTGAATATATTCGGGATGGAGACATAGATATTTGTAAAGTGAATACGGATCTGAATGTCCCAGATCCGTTGACTAAACCTCTTCTGCGAGCAAAACATGATCAACACCAAAACTCTATGGGTGTTCAATTCATCACAATGTAACTAGATTATTAACTCTAGTGCAAGTGGGAGACTGTTGGAAATATGCCCTAGAGGCAATAATAAAGTGGTTATTATTATATTTCTGTGTTCATGATAATTGTCTATTGTTCATGCTATAATTGTATTAACCAAAATCTGTAATACATGTGTGAATACATAGATCATAATATGACCCTAGTAAGCCTCTAGTTGACTAGCTCGTTGATCAATAGATGGTCATGGTTTCCTGACCATGGACATTGGATGTCATTGATAACGGGATCACATCATTACGAGAATTATGTGATGGACAAGACCCAATCCTAAGCGTAGCACAAGATCGTGTAGTTCATTTGCTAAAGCTTTTCTAATGTCAAGTATCATTTCCTTAGACCATGAGATTGTGCAACTCCCGAATACCGTAGGAATGCTTTGGGTGTACCAAACATCACAACGTAACTGGGTGGCTATAAAGGTGCACTACAGGTATCTCCGAAAGTATCTGTTGGGTTGGCACGAATCGAGGCTGGATTTGTCACTCCGTATGACGGAGAGGTATCTCTGGGCCCACTCGGTAATGCATCATCATAACGAGCTCAATGTGACTAAGGAGTTAGCCATGGGATCATGTGTTACGGAACGAGTAAAGAGACTTGCCGGTAACGAGATTGAACGAGGTATAGAGATACCGACGATCGAATCTCGGGCAAGTAACATACCGATGGACAAAGGGAATTGTATACGGGATTGATTGAATCCCCGACATCGTGGTTCATCCAATGAGATCATCGTGGAACATGTGGGAGCCAACATGGATATCCAAATCCCGATGTTGGTTATTGGCCGGAGAGATGTCTCGGTCATGTCTGCATGGTTCCTGAACCCGTAGGGTCTACACACTTAAGGTTTGGTGACGCTAGAGTTGTTATGGGAAATAGTATGTGGTTACCGAAGGTTGTTCGGAGTCCCGGATGAGACCCCGGATGTCACGAGGAGTTCCAAAATGATCCGAAGGTTAAGATTTATATATGGGAAGTCTAGTTTGAGTCGCCAGAATAGTTTGGGGGTTATCGGTATTGTACTGGGACCACCCGAAGGTGTCCGAGGGTCCATCGGGTGGGGCCACCTGTCCCGGTGGGCCTAGTGGGCTGAACAAGGGAGGGAACCAGCCCCTAGTGGGCTGGTGTGCCCCCTCCCCCAAGGGGCCCAAGGCGCCTAGGGTTAGAAACCCTAGGGGGTGGGGCGCCTTCACCTGACTTGGGGGGCAAGTTTCCCCCCTTGGCCGCCACCCCTCCCTTGTAGATGGGATCTGGGGGGCGGCCCCCTCTCCCCTTCCCCTATAAATAGTGGGGGGTGGGAGGGCTGCTACACCCTTCCCCTGAGGCAGCCCTCCCCCTCTCCAACACCTCCTCCTCCTCTGTTACGCTTGGCGAAGCTCTGCCGAAGAACCACGAGCTCCATCACCACCACGCCATCGTGCTGTCAGAGTTCTCCCTCAACTTCTCCTCTCCCCTTGCTGGATCGAGAAGGAGGAGACGTCCCCGGGCTTTACGTGTGTTGAACACGGAGGCGCCGTTGTTCGGCGCTTAGATCGGAATCGACCGCGATCTGAATCACTGCATGAACGACTCCACCAACCGCGTTCTTGCAACGCTTCCTCTTAGCGATCTTCAAGGGTATGAGGATGCACTCCATCTCTGTCGTTGCTAGCATCTCCTAGATTGATCTTGGTGACACGTAGGAATTTGTTGAATTATTTCTACGTTACCCAACATAACCTTCTTCAAGGACCGGCCATAGTCAAATTCGATTCAACTAAAGTAGGAGAAACAAACACCCACCAGCCACCTTTATGCAAAACAAGTTGCATACTTGCATGTCAGTCGGTGGAAACGGTCTCATGTGCATGGACATGTAAGGTTGGTCCGGGCCGCTTCATCCCACAATGCCGCCGAATCAAAATAAGAAGTTGGTGGTAACCAGTATGAACATCACCGCCCACAACTCCTTTGTGTTCTACTCTTGCATATCATCTACTCATAGACCTGGCTCTGATGCCACTGTTGGGAACATTGCATGAAAAACAAAAAAATTCTACGCACACGCAAGATTTATCCATGGAGATGCATAGCAACGAAAGGGGAGAGTATGTCTATGTACCCTCGTAGACCATTAAGAGGAAGCGTTTTATCAACGTGGTTGATGTAGTCGTACACCTTCATGATCCAACCGATCAAGTACCGAACGTACGGCACCTCCGCGTTCAGCACACGTTCAGCTCGATGACGTCCTCGCCTTCTCGATCCAGCAAAAGAGGCGAAGTAGTAGATGAGTTCCAGGAGAACGATGGCGTGATGACGGTGGTAGTGAACCTGTTCTAGGGCTTCGCCGTGCACTGCAGAAAAACTTGACGAAGGATGAAATCGGGGAGAGGGGCGTCGCGCACGGCTCATGGATTGTCGTCCTGGGGTTGTGGCGCCCTTGCCTCTCATATATATAGGTGGGGGAGGAGAGGCAGCCAGGGTGCGCCCCAAGGGTGGCCGTCGCCCCCTTGCGCGACTGTCCTATGGCGCCCCCTTCCTTATTTGCTCTCGGGGGGGAGGAAAGGCATGGGGAGGCCGACACCCCTCCTCCATTTTCTCCCCAAGGCCTGAACTAGACCAGGGGAGCACCAGCCCCTTATGGGCTGGTGTGCTCCCGTCGTTTGGCCCATATGGCCCATTAACCTCTCGGGGCCTCCCGGAACCCCTTACGGTGATCCGATGATTACCCGGTACATTCTAAAACCTTTTCGGTGACCAAATAACACCATCCTATATATCAATCTTTACCTCCAGAACATTCCGAAGCTCCTCATCATTTCTGTGATCTCATCCGAGACTTGGAACAACATTCGGTCACCAACTCATATAATACTATATCGTCAACGAATGTTAAGCGTGCGGACCCTACGGGTTTGAGAATGATAAGACATGACCGAGATGCCTCTCCGGTTAATAACCAATAGCGGGACCTGGATGCCCATATTGGTTCCTACATATTGTACGAAGATCTTTATCGGTCAAACCTTTATGACAACATACGTAATTCCCTTTGTCTATCGGTATGTTATTTGCCTGAGATTCGGTCGTCGGTATCTCCATACCTAGTTCAATATTGTTACTAACAAGTCTCTTTACTCGTTCCGTAATACATCATCTTGTAACTAACTCCTTAGTCATTTTGCTTGCAAGCTTCTTGTGATGTGTATTACCAAGAGGACCATATACAGAGTGAAAAACCCCAATCTTGATTCATGCCAACTCAACAGACACCTTCGGAGATACCTATAGAGCATCTTTATCATCATCCAGGTACGTTCTGACATTCGATAGCACACAAGGTATTCCTCCGGTATTTGGGAGTTGCATGATCTCATGGTCGAAGGAATATGAATTTGACATTAAGAAAGCAGCAGCAATAAACTGAACGATCATATGCTAAGCAAATGGATGGGTCGTGTCCATCACATCATTCTCCTAATGATGTGATCCCTTTATCAAGTGGCAACTCATGTCCATAGTTAGGAAACCTTAACCATCTTTTATCAACGAGCTAGTCTAGTAGAGGCTCACCAGGGACACGGTGTTTGTTTATGTATCCACACATGTATTTAAGTTTCCGGTCAATACAATTCTGGCATGAATAAAAAACCTTTATCATGAATAAGGAAATATAATAATAATAACTTCATTATTGCCTCTAGGGCATATTTCCATCAAGTGCCAGGGGGAATAGCCAGCACGTTGACCACGGTCAACGTGGTCAATCAGGGCCAGGGGGCCACTGGCAGTGACTCGGGTGGGCCGTAGGCCACGCCACGTCGGCGGGCGGCGCCGGAGGAGCTCCGGCGAGCCAGAAACGCGGCAGAGGGCTCTGTTCTTCGCCGGAATTTTGCTACAGGCGGCCATATCGCGTGCGGCTGGTTACGTTGGAACGGGTGCTCTACATCGCGTCGGTTGGTGCTACAGGCCGGAGCTGGGGCTGAGGGAAACGGCGCCGACATTGAGCGGAGGCAATGACGGCGCTCGGGTTAGCACGGGCGTGATCTGAGCTCTGCCAACTATGGCGGCAGAGCTAAGCGCAGCAGAACGAGGGGGAGGCAGAGGGGTTCGTGTCGCCGCTCACCTAGCAGCACATGGAAGGCCGAGAAGGGGGGAGGGGTTAGTAGCTGTCGAGGGCGCCAGAATCAAAGAAGACGTTGGCGAGGTCTGAGGTGGAAGACGAAGGCGACCCAACGCTGTGGTGCTCCCAGGCTCGCGCACATTGATGTAAAGGAAGAAGCGGTCAGCGGCGGTCCTCGTGGGCATGCTGGCGAGGCGCGGGGAGGTAGGTGGCCACGAGCTTCGGCGGAGCTCGCCCATGGTGGCGCTCGGCTCCGAGGAAGACGAGAGGGGAGGCGGGAACATGCGCGCTAGGGTTTCGAGGGGAGAGGCGAGGGCGTCCGGGGGCTCTTGTAGTCGTTAGGGAGGTGACGATGGCCGCCACGAAGACATGCCCTGGCCATGCCCGGGGATCTCTGTCACGACCCCCCCTGTGAACAGGAGGAAGGGGACGGTGGCTAGATGGGTCGGCCTGGCACCGTTGTCGTGGCTGGGCCATGGCATAGTGCCAGTTTTGCTTTTTCTTTTTTCTTTTTTTCATTCCTTTTTCCTTTTATTTGTTTCTGTTTTATCTTTACTTTTAATAGTAATTTAGTTCAAAAAATATGGGACTTGCCCCATTAATCACTTTGCAATTTTAGGGACTTCCGCAACAAGTTTGGAAGACAAATAAAATAGTTTGGAATCTTTATAAATTTGGAATAGCATTTAAAATGCTGAAAAAACACTGTTTTAATTGCTTGAGCCCATTTTAGCATTGTGGTGATGTTGTTTTCCTTAACAAACAGTTGTTATGGAATTTTTGCCAAATGTTGAACTATTTTGCAGCAACTTTTTTGCAACTTTAAATTTGAATTGATTCATGGAGGGAATTTGAAATGAGGTTGAACCCAAGTGACTGAGCATTGTTAATCAAATTGACTTAGCACAAACATGAGGGATTATTGTAGCTTAATACATGGGGGCGTTACACACATGAGCCTTTGGGGCTCAATGTACTCCGTCATCGGTGGCTATTGGTCTATGCTTGCTTCGGGTCTGGCTAGTTTCTGCTGTCCACTTGTCGTTCCTTGGCGCTTTGGGTGAAGGGTTCGTTGATCCAGTTCGGCCCCATGTTTTGGCCGTGCTTCCGGAGTGTCCGTCTTTGGATGTGATGCAACCTTTTGTGCCATGTGTTCTATGAGATTGGGCTAGATGTGTGTTGGAGGGCTGAGCACCCCTTGTTCTGCTTCATCCCACACATTGTGTGCTGCCTCCTTCTCTTTGTATGTTTGTTCTCTCCTAATTATCGATGAAAAGATACGTAATCCTTGCATATTCGCAAAAAAAAAGATAGCCACATGTCCTATTTTTTGAGAAAAGAAGAGAGAGGTTGGGGTCTTGTTTTGGAAACAAAAGAGTAGGCAAATACTCAAATCCCTTGTACAGCAATACTCCCTTCGTTTTTTTTAGTTTGCACATAAGATTTAGTCAAAGTCAAACTTTGTAAAATTAACCAACCTTATTGAAAAAAATATCAACATCTACAATACTAAAGTTATATGGTATAAAAAAAATTCATAATGCATCTAAAAATATTGATTTTATATTGTGATTCTTGATATTTTTTTTTCTATTAACTTAGTCAAAGTTGACAAAGTTTGATTTTGACCGAATCTTATATGAAGACTAAAAAGAAACAAATGGAGTACCTTTACACGAACTGAACTAGCTTCACATCTGTAAATTCCAATATTTCACGGGGAAGCACGGAAAGAGTGAAAAGTTGGAGTTGTTTATTCATTCGAGGCCTTTCTCTGGAGAAACGATTTGGCAGGCGGATATCCCGACCGAGGCACTCCATGGCTGCCACTTTCCCTGCCGCCCCTTTTCCTTGGGCAAGCGTGCGTGTGTTTGTATTTCCCCCAACTCCACCAATTTCCCCCTTTCACCATCGCCTTTTCTGAAACAAAAAGTGAAGCATTTGGTCTTAGGAAAAGCAAAGCAATGTGCAGATCTGCAAATTTGCGTCAAGTAACGGTAATGGAGTGCAGGATTCAGGATGGCGCCAAATATCATTCCCCTGTCCCTGTGTATGCTTTTTTGGCGCCAAATATAATTCTACTATGTAATGTTGTACTACTATATAGTACTAATGCATCGCATCAATTTCTAGTGTATATGTAGTTCCTTCACAAGCGTTTGATTATTAGCCCCGCTCTACTAATATTGTCTATAATTATTTAACCCCTCTGTGATGCATCGCAAAAACAGAAAATAAAAAACCCTATAGGATCGCTGAGCTTGTGATTCTGCATGATGAAGCCACGCCACGCCAGGTCGTCTACTGGGACACCATGCATGATCGACGATCAAATACCGATCGATCGATCGATCGATCAGATCGGTGTTATGCTACGCTGAGATGGCGTGGAATCACACCCAATTCAGAAACTTCCTCCCGATGCCCAGAGCGCAAGAATGTGCAGACATGCACTGCACTGATTGATTTGATGGGGCCGCGTATATGCATGATTTATTATGTACATACGGGTACACGATGATCATATACGCATTACGCGTTATTCGTATGCAGCCTAGCAGTCAGAGATCGATGATAGCCAGACAGATGGCCTGTGATGCGGCACTCATCACGGGCAGGGCCCAAGGTATTCCTCCGTTTCTTTTTAGTTTGCATATAAGATTTGATTAAAGTCAAACTTTATAAAATTTGACTAGCTTTATAGTAAAAGATATCAACAATAACACTATGAAATCAATACTACTAGATGCATGATAAAATAAATTTTCATGACATATAACTTTAGTATTGTAGATGTTAATATTTTTTTTTATAAAATTAGTCAAATTTTATAAAATTTGACTTTGACTAAATTTTATATGCGGAGTAAAAAGAAACGGAAGGAGTAATAAGGCAAAGGAAAGGAATCATGGGCGTGTGCTTTACAACTGTGGTTTCCCTCCGGGAACACAAGAGACAGAACAAGAGCTGAATCGCTGCATATCCCTGCGTTATCCTGATGATAAAGTAAGTACTTAACGAGTTGTGATTCCACGCAAGAGCGCAGCGCATTAGAATACTCGGCTACGCCATGTTCTCGTCTCGGGGCCGAGTGGGCGGCGCACATGCATGCATGCGCAACGGGAGGAGAGCAATCGCGCATGCTATAGCGGCTGGGTGGAGAGCCTCTGACTGACTTGTCTCCTTTCTGGCCTCTCTCTCTGGTCCCTGTTGTTGGTTGGTTCGTGAGTTGTTCCTATAGTTTTAAATAGTCCGCTATAGCTCCGTTATAATACACTATAGCGTTGAGGTCTGCTTCGGTACTCCCCCCCTCCGCTTAAGGGCATTTTAGGCATACGGT
Source organism: Triticum monococcum (assembly GCA_034509565.1). Lineage (NCBI taxonomy): Eukaryota > Viridiplantae > Streptophyta > Magnoliopsida > Poales > Poaceae > Triticum > Triticum monococcum. Next base: position 231,063,639 of record CM067842.1, on the reverse strand, counting down.
GCTTAACGTATCCCGCGCCGTATGCGGCGTGGCCATACAGGTAGAGCCGAGCGCACGGCTCGAGCCGATACGGCCGGCTCGCAACTATCCTCTCTCCTTCGCGCAAAAAAAAACACGACCTGCGCTGATCACGCGGCCCATTCGAACGTCGCCCCGCCCCGCCGATCGCCGCCCTTACCCGCCGATCGCCGCCCTTACCCGCCGATAGCCGCCTTTCCCCGCCGATATAGACGTAATCACGCTGCCAATTCCAACGTCTTCCCGTTCGGCCGATCGCCGCCTTCTCCCCGTCTTCACCCGAGATCTGGCCGGCGCGGACAGATCTTGGAGTCGCCCGCCGTACGTGATGTCGCCTTCGTGCAGGTCGTCACGGTGACGTGGCCTACGTGGACGCCGTCGCCGCCCGCAACTCCGTGATCAACCTCTCCGGGAACGTCCTCGCCGTCCGCAGCCACGCCAGGGCGACCGAAGTGCACGTGCATGCCATGTAAGCCGTCTAGTTCGTCAAAAAAATTGAATCTGTAAATAATTATGTGCAATCACTTGTTAGATAAGAATTTCTCATCTGTATGATCGTAGTACATTTAATTTGATTTAAAATTGATAGATCAATTTTTTATTATAATATTGCAGTGTTGGTTGAGAGATCATTTAATGGATAAAGAAACTGGATTTACGGATCTGTTTTTGGACACGAGTTGGGATGATAGCGATAGTGTTGATCGTACGAACGGTAATGATAGTAAAGATGATGATGATGGCAGCGACAATGAATCCTGGTCGTCGTACGATAATTTACCTGAAGAGGATTTTAAAAAGAAGGAGGAGGGTGCTTGTAGTGAAAACGTAAGTGTCATGTACATTCTTTTCGTCGGATGAAGAACCATATGGTACTTACACGTGCATATGATTTTTTTTATGTGCAGGAGGATATTGACGTTCAGAACGAGGAAAATCATGGTGTTGAATCTTTCGGGGATAACATAAGCCAGGTTCGGTCCAAAATTTAAGATGTCATTGAATAATAAAAAATTGGTTATGACAACTTACACTTGCTTATGTGGAATATTGTAGGCTAACTTTGATGATTGGAGTGGTGAAGATGGATATGAGCATGAGGATGGAGCTAATATGGACATTGAGGAAGCTGAAATCCAGCAACGTGCGCTGGAGACACAGTTGAAGGTTATGGGTATGACATTTGCATCACAATGGGAGGCTCACATGTTCTATAATAACTACGCCAAAGACCACGGATTCAGTATTAGAAAAGATAAGGTGAAACGAGGAAAATGACTTTCAACCACTGTTCGGTATAGGAGATACGTTTGCTCGAGGGCAGGAAAACGTCTCAGTAAATTTTTAAACCCGGAGGGCCGTACACGCAGGCTAAGACCAGAGACTCGTTGCGAGTGTGGCGCACATTTAGTCGTGAAGTTGGACAAAGGACGTGGAGTTTGGTTCATGGCAGCTTTTATGGATGATTACAGCCATTTGTTGGCTAGACCAGATGAGGTGGTATTTCTGCGGTCACATCGAGTGATGGGAGATCACCAAATAGCTGAGATCTTGGCGATGGAAGGAGCTGGGATCAGAAAGCATATCATCGTTGACAACTTCATTAGCAGGTATGGCTCGTATGATAAGTGTGGGTTTCTGAGACGAGACGTGTACAATCTATGTTGCCGAGAAAAAATGAAGTTGATTGGGAAGGGTGATGCTAACACGGCAATCGGGATTATGAGGAGCAGAAAGGAGAAGGATCCAGAGTTTTTCTTTGAGTACGTGCTCGATAAGGAGGGCCGTTTGAAGAGCATGTTCTGGTGCGATGCACAGTCGCGGCGGGACTATCAATTGTATGGAGATGTGACGGTGTTCAACAACACGTATAAGATGAACAGATATGGTATGCCGTTCATCCCCTTTGTTGGTGTAAACAATCACCGTTGCACCACAGTTTTTGGTTGTGCCATTGTGTCCGACGAGATCGAAGCGATGTACGTGTGGCTGCTTCAGACATTCCTGAAGGCCAATTGTCAGAAAAAGCCAAGGTCAATCATCACAAATGAAGACGCTGCAATGATACGAGCTATTCGGTTGGTTTTGGTTGATGTGTTGCACCGCTCTGCTCATGGCACGTGGAAAAAACATGCAGAAGCACCTTAATTACAAATCGCTAAGTGAGTTCAGGGCACTCTTGTACTACTCCACCTCTCCAGCCAACTTTTAGGCGAGATGGCACGCTTTCGTCCGTAAATGGAAGACTGATAAAACAGAAGAGTGGCTGAGTAGGATGTACAGGAAGAGGAGTCTGTGGGCAGCATCATATCTGTCAGATGGTTTTTTTCTGGGTATGCGCAGTAATCAAAGGAGTGAAAGTCTTAACTCTTGTCTTCATCTGCACTTGGACGACGGTATGACTATTGTTGACCTAGTTGTGCATTATGAGAATTGCATAGTCCGACTACGTGAGAATGAGGCGCATGATGATTGTGTTTCAAATCAGTCATTGCCACCATCAGTCACAGAATATAAGGATATTGAGAAGCATGCCGCCGAAGTATTCACTCATTCCAATTTTTATATTCTTCAACAAGATCTGAAGAAGATGGGAGAACTTGAGATTTTTGAGACGCTAGTGGGAGTTGGCTGCCACACCTTCATCGTGACATGGAGAAATAACCGGAAATTTCAGTTCAGCGTGAATTATCGAGCTGAAAACTCTGAGAATACGATAGACTGCAGTTGTGGACGAATGCTTCGGAAAGGATTGCCTTGCAAACACATTCTGTATGTGTTGGTTCATCTTAAAAAATCTAAAATACCTAAGTGTTGCATCCTTAAGAGGATGTCGAAAGTTGCGAGAGGTGGACTGCCTGCACAGCGAAAGAGTGACTTGTTTGGCTGGGGTTGGACAGGGACAGAGCAGCGTGCTCGCTATAGTCAACTTAGTATAACAGGAGCTGAAGCTTTTCATATTGCTTCAAATGATCCATTCGTCTATGATGAGTTGATGCAGTGTCTGCAGAATATAATAGCGAAGAAAAAGGTCCCTGATGATGATGCTGTTGGTAGTACAAGAAATGTGCATGAGGATCTACGTCAACCGGAACAGCATGTTGATGTCATAGATGATCCTGTGAAAGTTTCCACGAAGGGCGCCCCTAAACAGAGCAGGACAGGGCGGGCAAAGAAAGATCCAAATGTTACAAAGAATGGAAGACCAAAATCATTTTCTGAGAAAAAACCCGGTCCTCTTTGTGGCATTTGTAAGAAAGAGGGCCATAGACGGCAAACGTGCCCTGAGAATGAAAAGTAAGTTTTTCATTTTTTTTCAACTATTTTTTGGTTTTGTCTTTCACAATTGTCTGGTGAGTTGTTTACAATTTGTTATGTAGGAACCAGGCATAAAGATGAAGTATTCATAATCAGTTGAAGGCACTGGCAATTTCTATTTATTTGTTTAAGAATAAGAGACATGGCACTTTGAGTTTATTCTTTAAACCACCTTGTTTGATGAAAGTCATTAGCACTTTCAGTTTATTTGTTTAAGAATAATAGACATGGCACTTTGAGTTAATGTTTATGCCACCTTGTTCAATGTTATGAGACATGTGATTTATATTATTATGTGTGAAACATATTATATTTGTATGAATGTGTTACTGCTGTAATGACATAGTAAACTTATGAAGATCTTTAAAATGTAATGTATGTGACAATTGTTTTGTAAAAAAAGCCCCAGCCGTGGCCGGGTGTGCGCGCGGACGGTAAACTACTACGCCTTCTGGCGAGGCCTTTCGGCCGCCGAGCGGGGAGGCCACGGCGCACAGCAGGGCATCATGTTTTGTAGCGAGCTTGTGAGAAGGCGAAGACGCGGGTATGTAAACCGGTCGGCGCGTCTCTCCGCGGGCGAGGTGGGACTAAACATACTCGGCACAAAGCGCCAGCGTCCGTATCCGCACACGAAGAGGATCGGCCCATGCGCCCGACGCGCGTCGTTTATGGGCCGACAGATCGCCATATTCCCCCTCGGGATCGTTGCATGCGTGCCGCTGGCTGGGGCGGGACGAGACGTGTGCCACCCGGCGCGCGGCTGGTCGGTCGCCCGGCTGCTGGGCCAGCAGACCCGCCCCGTGGCGCAGGACGAATGGCGCCAGCCCGCACTACCTGCATTGCGCAGGCCCGCCACTGGCTCGGCTGTCGGCCACCGCACGGGCTGGAATATTCGTCGGACCGATCGCCGCTGCTGCCACCAGAATCGACGTGAGAAATTATGCAGCTTTTATCCACATCGCACCAACTCACGACGGCGGGCATATTTTTTAATAAAAAAATGACCGCCGCGAGTAGGAACAACAACAACAACAGTACATGTAATATCGCAGAGGCAAACTGATACATTTTAGGACAGAAAAAATATTACTTGCCCACACGCATTTAAATTTTTAGTGTCTCACGAAAGCAATAAATAAAACGTGAAAAATTGTCGAAATCTATCCCAGTGCCATGTCGCATTACAATCGATCACAGTATCCAACAACGGTAGGGAAACCTTCTACGGGACTAAAACCCTACCGATGCTAATACCTACTCCTTCTCCATGATTTTAACAATTTTCATTTTCACTTTCTCTAATCTGTTGACCTCAGAAAAAATGATTTCCGCGACAATACGCGGCCTTGACTCATTAATCTCTTGCTGGTCAAATTCATGTGTCCAGCAATCTCCGTCCCAGTATTTTATGCACCACATCACAAAAAGTCCACAAGATACTCTGCAATAAACATGTGTGTGATCAGCTTAGGATATAGCATGCACTTTCTTGTATTCATTTAACTTACCCATCATGTTGTCTCGGCATTTTATACTCATTAATTGGCCACGATGAGACATCTGGATTTTTTTTATTCAAGAGTAGAGTTGGCCTCCATAATATCCTTAGAAATTTCAGCTCTCTGAAACAAATTAACAAACCAGAATTTAATGTATGACTCAATAATGTTCTGAGTGGGAGTGTGACAATTATAGCGTACCAGGGTGGCAATCATATTGCGAATTCTTTTGCTTATTGCGCCTTTAGAATTTGAGTCAAGAACTTGAAACTCCTCCTTGACGGTGTGCATCACTATGGTTATCCAATGATTATCATTAACGTGCATAGGAAAATACGCCTATATAGTAAGCAAATGATGTTAGTGCAATTAAATAATAATAACTAACAAAAACAAATAAATATGAAAGGAATACCTTGTCCCGTCTGAAATACTCATCCATTACTCTTGCGAGGACTTTTGCTTTCTTTGTAACATGTTCAGAATCCAAATCATTAATTGACTTGGTCTTTCCCCTAGCCAACATAAATTTGGGGAACCACGTTGTTGATATGAAACGATCAGAGAAATCACGGTGTTGTAAGTGTTTACAATATGCATTGATTATCTGCATACATAAACAAAAAATGAGGTCAACTTGTGAAGTATAAATGAGAGTTTTGTTAAAACCAAACTCATACTTACAGCGCCATTCAACCATTTAAAAGTCAGGACATCGTGAAGCATAGCTGGCGTGCATATGTCCCCATCTGGTGGCGGCATATCGACCACGGTTCGGTGTGCATGCTTCTTTGTCGATGCGAGAGTCTCAACAAAAACTCTGGCTGCCTCTATGTGATCCGGAGTCATATTAAGGGAACTTGCCAGAATTGAATGTGGTGACGATGCAAATAGATCTAAAACAATGCAGCTACATTCATTAAAAATAATAAAAAAATTACATAACGCGTGAACAAATTATAAAGTAGTACTTGACTTACTTTTTTTAACACGTTTGTTCCGGGTAATGAGAAGGTCGTACGGGGATAGACAATATTTCGACGGATTTCGTTTGCGTTTACCTTCATTGTCCTCGCTGCCTTCACCATTACCTATGTTGCTCTTTGCCGGGAAACTCTCAGACATGTCTTCAGACTTTGTTGGTGACAAACCACCCATAGACTCACCAAAAATATCAGCATTCTGCGGGGTTCGGGACATAGACGGAAAGTCTTTTGTACGTACAGTTGATGACGAACATGGAGACTTTCCATTATCGTTTATAATGAAAGGATCAGTAGCGTCACCTTTACCCGGTGTCGTCGCCGGAGCACCCGTGTCATCAACGGGCACGTAGGTATCATTGAAACCCGTGAAAGATGTTACTAGCTCCACGTCGGTAGGTGAATCAATATCTGGCCAATATTTTGATGACTTGTACTTGCCATTCTCCATCCCAACTTCTTCACCTACATTATCAAATTCGTCATTGGTGTCCCTCTTATTGGGTTTGTACAGCACACCTTCCGTGTTCAACTTTTCCATTACCATCTACAAACACAAATGAAACACGATAAGTACTTGAACAACTAAAACATGTTTAATATAAATTTTAAATTACCTGTGCACATCTTTCGAGTATATTGAGAACCTCCTTGTGAAGCAGCTTTATGTATGTCATCACACGGTCCATACTGTTAGTCGTGTTCGATGAAACCCCTGACATGCTTGGCTTTCTACTCCTGCCACCACCTTTCCGTTTAGGTTTCTTCGTTTCTTCATCTGGGACAGCCCCTTCACGTGCTATCTTAGCACGTTTGTACTCTTTGCTAATGCAGTTTTCAAGCTGTACAACAAAAAAAATAAAAAAAATAACAACTATAGTTAATTACTATGTGCAACCAATAAGGACTATACTCATTGACTTACATTGCCGGTGCCACGCCCGTGCATGTTGTCATAGTCGTCTCTCTTTTTCCCTTCCGTTTCTGGCCAGTTAACCATTAGTGGGTATTCCCAAGACAAAGGATCAAACGTATCCACACCAATTGGCTCAACTTTTTCCCAGTATATATACTGCATGATAGTAAACACAACTAGTGAGACACATATATCACATAAAATTATATATACATACAACTATTACGAAATGACTTGTACCTGAAGAAGAGCCAAGTTCCCGATAGGCCACTTGAATTTTTCAAGATCTTCGACCGATTTTTTAATAGCATCCATGCACACCTCCAACGTGAAATTTTTCCAATTGTATGACTTGATAGTGTTCACGTCCTCCACCATTTTGTAATAACGATAAGGAACAAACTTGGTGGATTGTGGTGCTAAGACTGTACACATAAGAACCAGTACGACCCTTCTCACAAAATCATCATCATATGACTGAGTATCAACAATATTTTTTATCAACTCATCGATGAGGATTAGGCCTGTTCTTTTGTCTAGAAACCGATTCAGAACAATTTTTTTGGCATCTAGTTGTACTGTTGCTATCATGCTACTGACATCATCACCCTCGTTACGTAGCCCAAATATGTCGTAAACATCTTCATTAAGCACACTGAGGCCGTCAGTATTTGGCCGAATAATAAATCGCTTTCTAGTACTGTCATACGTTGTAATCATAAATTCCAATAAATTTTTTCTCATTTTCACGGAAGGAATTGTCAACATACAGTCCAATTTTGTGCCACGTAGCATCATGCGCTGTCTGGCTGTGAATTTTCCCACCAATTCGCACCACTTCTCAACCGAGCAATACACATCTCCTAATTCTTGCATTCTAAAAAGATGCCAGTTAGCTAACTAGTTACGAGATTCAAAAAAGATTACGTACGGTTCAATACCATACCTTGCGGCGTCTCGACGAGCGCCGGCAGCCACCGTTGCCAAACCCCACCCAGTGTGGGTTAGTCGTGGCAGCCGCGCGCCCTCTACCCACACGAGTGCGTTGGCCGACGGCCCGTCCTAGGGTTTAGGGTGCCGACGAATTTGCCGAGACGGCACGACCGGGCCTGAGATCCAAGTCGCGCGCGCAGATGACGGAAGGGAGTTTGGACGGCCACGGCGGTGCGACCGTCGGATCGGGGACGGGTGAGGAGGTGCGTGGAGGCGGCGGGGCTAGGCGGTCCTGGGGCGAGGTAATGGCGGCTTCGTTTCCATGCCATGCACGCACGTACGGCGTCATAGACGTGGTCACGACATAGTGGACCACTTGGCCCGTCCCGTAAAACTACCGCCGGCTGGCCCACGATGCATTTATTAAAAACATGCATTGTAGTTTAATACCACATCGCTAAGCCGGCGCGCCGTTGACTCCTTTATATAATTTTCTGTCGGTCAATGAATAAACATCTCAGTTTGTGGGACTCTATTTGGAGGATATGCAGGATAGATGTGAGTCTTCACCTGCTAAGAGCTTGTGAAGGTTCACATTGATCATGCATATTCTTCAAAAAGAGAGCCATTATCTTCGATGTTTTTTTAACATCAAAAATTATTAATGCAATTTCTTAATGCAACAATTTTAACTCAGTCGGTGGATCCCAAACTTTTTGGACACGCACCCATCGCCAGGTCCATCGTGCGTGCAAGTTTTCATAATTTTCCGGCACCGTATGAATTTCCTATGGTTTTCTTCGTGAAACGCACCGAAAACACTAGCCGGGCATGACGCAACGTGCGTATGGTGTCGGAATTCGTTCAACTTTTGCGTGGGGCCCTAAGATGGGCATGCCCACTGCCTCCCAAAATTGGGACACGTTTCGTTCATGCCACCTCGTACCAACAACACAACTGGCACTGATCTGATATGGCCGATGTCAGCCCCGTACTGCGTTCTCTTTTCTGACTCAGCCGGTGGACCCCAAACTTTTTGGACACGCACCCATCGCCAGGTCCATCGTGCGTGCAAGTTTTCATAATTTTCCGGCACCGTATGAATTTCCTGTGGTTTTCTTCGTGAAACGCACCGAAAACACTGGCCGGGCATGACGCAACGTGCGTATGGTGTCGGAATTCGTTCAACTTTTGCGTGGGGCCCTAAGATGGGCATGCCCACTGCCTCCTAAAATTTGGTGACGTTTCGTGCATGCCACCTCGTACCACCAATGCAACCGGCATTGATCGGATATAAACGATGTCAGCCCCGTATTGCGTTCTCTTTTTGGACTCAGCCGGTGGACCCCAAACTTTTTGCACACGCACTCATCGACAGGTCCATCATGCGTGCAAGTTTTCATAATTTTCCGGCACCGTATGAATTTCCTATGGTTTTCTCCGTGAAACGCACCAAAAACACTAACCGGGCGTGACGCAACGTGCGTTTGGTGTCCGACGTCGTTCAAATATTGCGTGGGGCCCTAAGATGGGCATGCCCACTGCCTCCCAAAATGTGGTGACGTTTCGTGCATGCCACCTCGTACCACCAATCCAACCGGCACTGATCGGATATGAATTTTTTATGATTTTTCCTTGAATTCAATTCTATATTAAGTAGTGTTTTTAATATAATTACATAATAAATTATATTTTAAGTATTGTTTTTAACATAACTACTAAATAAATTCTAAATCAAGTACTGTTTTTCAAAAAGGGTATTTTTCCAAATTATTATTACTTATAAATTATAACAAAAACCTCTTTACTATCATGAAAACTACTTTAGCCATTAATGCAAAACACATAAAAAACTAATGAACATTACATAAATTATTGAACATTTATACAATACGTAGGACTTTTCATTATTATTTATACAATACACCATTTATTAAAAAAATACTATTATTTTTAAAACAATAAACACATAACAAAAAAAACAATGACACCGCATGTTGGACGGCTGAGTGACTGTGCGCGACGGCGCGCGTCGGCCGGCCCATTGAGTGTGCGCGCGGTGCGGGGGCAGGGTCGGCGGGGGTGACGACTAAAGTTTAGTCCCACCTCGCCCGCCGAACGACGCCGCGACCGACTTATATACCAACCTCCCACGTCCGTTTCGAACTCCTCTCATTCCCCCCTGTCCCGCCACTACCCCGTTGGCCTGTGCTGTAGGCCGTAGATGGGCCGAAAGGCCGGCCCTTTCGCCACCCGGCTTGATCGGGCCGGACCGATTAAGTGCAGTTGCGGCATGCAAGCACAGGTAGGCTTTTTTTTGCATCACAATTTTATTGCCTTCTATGAGTCACGACGCGGGGGGGGGGGGGGGGGGGGGGGTGGAAGGGGCGCTTATTTAGTCCCACCTCGCGCGCCGAGGGACGCCACGACCGACTTATATATCCGCGTTCGTGCATATTGTTATATGAGACAATTAGTAATAATTTGGTTTGACTTTGCACTGCTAGTGGCGGCACTGCCGCACTGCCCGGTCAGTGTAAGCTCATTACACTGACCGGATAGTGCGGCCGTGTACTGCTAGCAGTGTAAACTCAAATCATATCATTACTATCTGTCTTATTTTTTATTATTTGCCACACTATGCAAATTTCATGAGTATTATCTACAATATTTTTTTGACATCCTTCAAATGAACCCAAAATTATTAGTTATATCAATAAACTTATTAATTTATTTTGGACATTCTTGAAATGAACTCAAATTTTTTTATAGTGTTCCACAATCATCACTAGGATGCATGCTAAGTTTTCTATATTTTTTATCGCTTTATGAATTTTCTATAATTTTGTGTGTGAAAACAGCACATAGCACACCCCGGACGTGACACAACATGTATTTGGTGTTCAAATACGTTCAATTCTTGGATTGAATGTCAGGGTGACCATACCAACTCACTTGCAAAAGTTGAGGTCATTCCGAATATGTCGAAAAATTGACCTCCTTCTCCGGAGATCGTTCGGGCAGGATTGAAGGACCCGTCCGAAAGGAGTTTTTTTTCCGACATCCTTGAAATGAACTCAAATTTTTTTATAGTGTTCCTCCATCATCACTAGGATGCATGCCAAGTTTTGTATTTTTTTATTGCTTTATGAAATTTCTATAATTTTTTCTGTGAAACAGCACATAGCACACCCCAAACGTGACACGACATGTTTTTGGTGTTCAAATACGTTCAATTCTTGGATTGAATGTCAGGGTGACCATACCAACTCACTTGCAAAAGTTGAGGTCATTCCGAATATGTCGAAAAATTGACCTCATTCTCCGGAGACCGTTCGGGCAGGACTGAAGGACCCGTCCGAAAGGAGTTTTTTTTCCGACATCCTTGAAATGAACTCAAATGTTTTTATAGTGTTCCTCCATCATCACTAGGATGCATGCCAAGTTTTGTATCTTTTTTATCGTTTTATGAATTTTCTATAATTTTTTCGATGAAAACAGCACATAGCACTCCCCGGACGTGACACCACATGTTTTTGGTATTCAAATACGTTCGATTCTTGGATTGAATGTCAGGGTGACCATACCAACTCACTTGCAAAAGTTGAGGTCATTCCGAATATGTCGAAAAATTGACCTCCTTCTCCGGAGACCGTTCGGGCAGGACTGAAGGAACCGTCCGAAAGGAGTTTTTTTTGACATCCTTGCCTCTCAAAATTGGGTCACGTTTCGTGCATGCCACCTCGTACCACCAATCCAGCCGGAACTGATCGGATATGAATTTTTTATGATTTTTTCCTTGAATTCAATTCTATATTAAGTAGTGTTTTTAATATAATTACATAATAAATTATATTTTAAGTATTGTTTTTAACATAACTACTAAATAAATTCTAAATCAAGTACTGTTTTTTGAAAAGGGTATTTTCCAAATTATTATTACTTCTAAATTATAACAAAAACCTCTTTACTATTATGAAAACTACTTTAGCCATTAATGCAAAACACATAAAAAACTAATGAACATTACATAAATTATTGAACATTTATACAATACGTAGGACTTTTCATTATTATTTATACAATACACCATTTATTAAAAAATACTATTATTTCTAAAACAATAAACACATAATAAAAAAACAATGACACCGCGCGTTGGACGGCCGAGTGACTGTGCGCGATGGCGCGCGTCGGCCGGCCCATTGAGTGTGCGCGCGGTGCGGGGGCAGGGTCGGCGGGGGTGACGACTAAAGTTTAGTCCCACCTCGCCCGCCGAACGACGCCGCGACCGACTTATATACCAACCTCCCACGACCGTTTCGAACTCCTCTCATTCCCCCCTGTCCCGCCACTGCCCCGTTGGCCTGTGCTGTAGGCCGTAGATGGGCCGAAAGGCCGGCCCTTTTGCCACCCGGCTTGATCGGGCCGGACCGATTAAGTGCAGTTGCGGCATGCAACACAGGTAGGCCTTTTTTGCATCACAATTTTATTGCCTTCTATGAGTCACGGCGCGGGGGGGGGGGGGGGGGGGGAGGGGTGGAAGGGGCGCTTTTTTAGTCCCACCTCGCGCGCCGAGGGACGCCACGACCGGCTTATATACCCGCGTTCGTGCATATTGCTATACGAGACAGTTAGTAATAATTTGGTTTGACTTTGCACTGCTAGTGGCGGCACTGCCGCACTGCCCGGTCAGTGTAAGCTCATTACACTGACCGGGTAGTGCGGCCGTGTACTGCTAGCAGTGTAAGCTCAAATCATATCATTACTATCTGTCTTATTTTTTATTATTTGCCACACTATGCAAATTTCATGAGTACTATCTACAATATTTTTTTGACATCCTTCAAATGAACCCAAAATTATTAGTTATATCAATAAACTTATTAATTTATTTTCGACATCCTTGAAATGAACTCAAATTTTTTTATAGTGTTCCACAATCATCACTAGGATGCATGCTAAGTTTTCTATATTTTTTTATCGCTTTATGAATTTTCTATAATTTTTTGTGTGAAAACAGCACATAGCACACCCCAGACGTGACACAACATGTATTTGGTGTTCAAATACGTTCAATTCTTGGATTGAATGTCAGGGTGACCATACCAACTCACTTGCAAAAGTTGAGGTCATTCCGAATATGTCGAAAAATTGACCTCCTTCTTCGGAGACCGTTCGGGCAGGACTGAAGGACCCGTCCGAAAAGAGTTTTTTTTCCGACATCCTTGAAATGAACTCAAATTTTTTTATAGTGTTCCTCCATCATCACTAGGATGCATGCCAAGTTCTGTATCTTTTTTATGGCTTTATGAATTTTCTATAATTTTTTCTGTGAAAACAGCACATAGCACACCCCAGACGTGACACGACATGTTTTTGGTGTTCAAATACGTTCAATTCTTGGATTGAATGTCAGGGTGACCATACCAACTCACTTGCAAAAGTTGAGGTCATTCCGAATATGTCGAAAAATTGACTTCCTTCTCCGGAGACCGTTCAGGCAGGACTGAAGGACCCGTCTGAAAGGAGTTTTTTTTCGACATCCTTGAAATGAACTCAAATTTTTTTTATAGTGTTCCTCCATCATCACTAGGATGCATGCCAAGTTTTGTATTTTTTTTATCGCTTTATGAATTTTCTATAATTGTTTCGATGAAAACAGCACATAACACTCCCCGGACGTGACACCACATGTTTTTGGTGTTCAAATACGTTCAATTCTTGGAATGAATGTCAGGATGACCATACCAGCTCAGTTGCAAAAGTTGAGGTCATTCCGAATATGTCGAAAAATTGACCTCCTTCTCCGGAGACTGTTCGGGCAGGACTGAAGGACCCATCCGAAAGGATTTTTTTTTCGACATCCTTGCCTCTCAAAATTGGGTCAGGTTTCGTGCATGCCACCTCGTACCACCAATATAACCGGCACTGATCTGATATGACCGATGTCAGCCCCGTACTGCGTTCTCTTTTCTGCCTCAGCCGGTGGACCCCAAACTTTTTGGACACGCACCCATCGCTAGGACCATCATGCGTGCAAGTTTTCATAATTTTCCGGTACCGTATGAATTTCCTATGGTTTTCTTTGTGAAACGCACCGAAAACACTGACCGGGCGTGACGCAACATGCGTATGGTGTCCGAATTCGTTCAACTCTTGCGTGGGGCCCTAAGATGGGCATGCCCACTGCCTCCAAAAATTGGGTCACGTTTCGTGCATGCCACCTCGTACCAGCAATGCAACCGGCACTGATCGGATATGAACTCATAAAAATTAAAACACAACTAGTAATTTTTACCTATAAATTGTAATAAAAAACTCATTATTCTTACTTATAAATTATAACAAAAAACTCATTATTATTATGAAAAAACAATTAGTCATTAATGCAATACACATTACAGCACTAAACTTTGCACATATTTTAAGTATTTTTAGACATTAATTAACATTACATAAATATTAAAAATGTAATTACTAATTTACACAAATAACCGAACATAATATTCATTATAAAAGTACTCATTATCAATTAATTATCAAAAAACTCAGTATTGTTTTAGTAATTAATTATAAAAAACTTATTTTTTCCTATAAAGTATAATAAAGAACTCATTATTATTATAATAAATCTAGTTAACGAATGACATAAATAACTAAAAAAACTTAATACTATTTAAAAAAACAAAAATGTTGACTGTGCGCGACGGACCAGTGACTGTGCGCGACGCCGCACGTGGGCCGCGCGTGGGCTGTGCGTGGTCGGCGGGGGTGAGGACTAAAGTTTAGCCCCACCTCGCCCGCCGAGCGACGCCGCGACCGCCTTAAATACCTGCCTCCCATAGCACTTTCGAACTCCTCTGATTCCCGCCTCGTCCCGCCACTGCCCCGTTTGCCTCTGCTATAGGCCGTAGCTGGGCCGAAAGGCCGGCCCTTTCGCCGCCCGGCTTGATCGGGCCGGACCGATTACGCGCAGTTGTGGCCTGCAAGCACAGGAGGCAATTTTTTTATCATTGTTTTTTTTTCTTTTATACAATTTTCTTATAATTTTTTGGTGATAACACCACATACCACACCCCGAACGTGACGCAATATGTTTTTGGTGTGCATGCATGATAAGTTCTCCAGAGACCGTTCGAGTATGAGTGAAAGCCTCATGCATGCGTAACCGAGCATTGATTTTCCTCATAACGTTGAAATGCTTGTTTCCGTTTATTTTTTGAAGTTGCACGACTAACATCAAATTAAACATACGGTTTTTTTCTTCCAGATAAGCCATTTCGAGTTCATTCATAATTCAAACTACCTTACATAGCACTAAACATAACCGAGCACTGCTCTTACATAACTTAGACCGAAATTTAAATAAAAACCCTAAAAGTAGACTACTCCTCGTCACTGGCGCCGGTGAGGTCGACGACCGGCGCCATACCGCCGGCCTCTCCATCGCCGCCGTCGCCGCCATCGTCGCCACCGTCGTCGTCGTCATCGCTGAAATCCCACCAGTTGTCCTCCCGCGCCTGCTGCTCCTGCACCGCCGCTATGGCCGCCAGCCGCTCTCGTTCCTCACGAGTGGCCGCCGTCGCCGCCTCCTCTGCCGACTGGGCCAACACCGTAAGTAGCCCCAGCGTGTCGTCGGGGTCTTCGTCTTGCGCGAGGGCGGCCTGCGCCGGCGGGATCTCGACCAGCGCCGGGTCAGGGGGTGCCTGCTGTGCCGGGGCAGTGGGGGCGGCTGGAGGTGGGCCGTGGCGACGTCGACCACGGGAAGAGCCGGCCTCGTCGGTAATGTCTCCGACGGCGCGGCCGGCCGCCGCGTCCCTGAACGAGCCGAGGACGACGTCGAAGTTCTTCCCCCGCCAGAACCTGCGCCGGGCCCTGCGGTTGTAGCGGCCGCCAGGGAACGCGTGGAGCTGCTGCCTCGTCGGCGGCGGGCCCATGGTGGGGATGCCGTCCGCCCCGATCCGCCACGGCCGCGGCACTTTGGCTGCCGGCGGCACCATCAGGCCGTACCGGGCCAGATCCTCCGTGTCACCGACGGTGAGGCTCAGCGGCCAAATGCAGGTCGGCCACGCGCCCTCGTCGGAGTCACTAGAAGACATCGCCGGCGAGGAGAGGGAGATGGGCGGGCGAGGAGGTGAAGAGAGATTGGCGGGGCGACGGAGATGGCACGGCCTGCTCAGGGCTGGCGCTGTCTTTTATAGACGGCGGGGAAGGGGTGGTGGGCGGCCGAGCCGTCGGTGGCGCGCGCCCCGAGGGAGAGGCGGGCGGTTGGTGGCACGCGCGACAGCGGTGGCGTGTGAAAGCGAGGCAGCGGCGGTGTGTGAAGGCGCAGCGCGGCAGCCGAGGCATCGCTGGCATGGGAAGGCGGCGCGACGCGGCATTCGAGGCATCGGTGGCGTCTGAAGGCGGGCGGGCGGTCACCGCAGCGGCGGCAGCCGACCGGTCGCGTCAACTGCCGGCCCGAGGCGGAAGGCGCCCGGTCGCCGCACGCGCGGCAATGGAGGGCACGGACTACCACGCCAGAAGGCTGGCGGCAGGAGATCGGCCGCGAGCAGTCAGCGCCGCAATTATTGCGCCGCTCACTGCACGACCGCGCCACGACCACACGTACGCCCCCACCGACTGCATTTGACTTTGTGGGCCC
Organism: Triticum monococcum; assembly: GCA_034509565.1. Lineage (NCBI taxonomy): Eukaryota > Viridiplantae > Streptophyta > Magnoliopsida > Poales > Poaceae > Triticum > Triticum monococcum. Next base: position 231,047,325 of record CM067842.1, on the reverse strand, counting down.
ATGGATGCTAACGGCTCGGCTCGGCTCGCGTCCTCACGGCTGCCATGCGGCTTGGCTCATGCGGCAGCCCCGTATACACAGGCGCGCGGGGGGTATCGACGTGGACGCGCGGTGGAGCGGGCGGGCGGGGGGGGGGGGGGGGGGTGGGTTTACATAAGATGATCATGCCCCTGACAGCGAAGGAGTATCGACAGATCTCAGCCCTTAATGTGTTTAAGGAGGGTGTACCGAAGCAGAAGTGTATAGCGTTTAGATGAGGTCCCGCGCTAAGAGTCTTTTGTTCAAACACTTGAGCAAACATTTTAAATAGCTCGCTATAGCTCCGCTATAGCATTTAGAAAAAGTCCGCCGCTAAAAGGCTTAGCGCGCTATTTAAAACTTTGGTTGTTTCACGTGGATCCGGAGAATGAGACCTGATTTCTTCAGAATGCCTTGTGGAGAACCGCATGGATTTCGATCAGGACTTGTGATTCAGGAAGGAAAGACAAGTGGAGATCGATAGCGATAGCCTCTCTCGGCCCATCTCCATCGGGTACAAGTGGAGAAATGGAGCTTCCGATGGATCGATGGATCGACCACGCGTCATGTGCAGCTAAACAGCACAAACTCGGTTACTTCCATTCCATGTGCTAAGCTAAACAGAGAAGCAAGAATGGTAGCGTGAGACGAGAATCTATTAGGAATAAGCACAACATAGTGTACGTATCATATATGTATATGTGTCCGTGTCTGTGTACTACTGCAGTCCAGAACCGAGTAGGTTTAGTTATAGGGTAGCTAACTCTAGTATATATACGTGCGTACTCCCTTGTAATCTTTCACCACAACGAAAGCAATACAAAGCAAAGCAAGGCTCGATACGAGCCTCTGGCCATCGATCAGTTTTTCTGTTCGCTAAAGCTACATCGAGACGTTCCACCGAGGCCGCCGGCCAGGACAAGTTTCACGTATACGTCTACGTACGTGTGTGAGGTGCTTGAGAATTAATCAAGCTGCCTGCTTGTCTAGCTAGCTTTTCACTACACGTGCACAGTTCTTGGGTGGTTTTGATCTAGTCAGTTTAAAAACCAACAATTGGCATCAGAGCCTCGACGATCTACGATCTACGATGGGGGACAGCGACGCTGAGTCGGTCAAGTCCGGCAACGGCGGTTCCAAGGCGAACAAGAACGGCGACAAGGTGAAGAAGGGCGGCAAGTCAGCGACTAGTGGTGGCGGAACGGGCGGTGCCAACGTACTGGCGCATCGCAACATCCCCATCCAGTACCCGATGCTCACCGACGCCAACTACGGCGTGTGGGCAGTGAAGATGAAGATCATTCTCCGAACCCTACGAGTGTGGCAGGCCATCACGGACGACGACGTCGACGAGGAGTGCGACGAAGGTGCCATGGCCGCCATAGTCCAGTCTGTGCCAGATTTCGTGCTGATGACATTAGCGGAGTTCGAGACAGCAAGAGAGGCGTGGAACGCACTCAAGGAGATGAGGATCGGAGAAGATCGCGTCACCAAGGCTCGGGCACAAGTGCTGAAGCGCCAATTTCACAAGTTGCAGATGGAGGAAACTGAATCGGTGAACGACTATGCCATGCGTCTGACTACTTTGGTGGGAGAGATCCGCGCGCTTGGTGCAAAGCTCGACGAGACCGAGATTGTGGAGAAGTTTTTCAGTTCGGTGACTGATAAATTCACGTACATCATCGGCACGCTCGAGTAGCTTTACAACATCGACGACATGACCATAACGGAGGCGATCGGACGCTTGCGGACATGGGAAGAGAATGCTCGTGGCTGTCGGAAAGGAAAAGGAGGAGGTAGTGACCAACTCATGTACTCGCACACGGATTGGGAGGCCCCAAGTAGCAAAGGAAGGCGCAACGTTGGTGAAGGCTCAAGCAACGTGAAGCGCGGCGGACAAACCGAAGAAGGCAAAGGAAAAGGCAAGCCACAAGGTCGTGGTAAGGCGGACCGATCTAAAGAGCGGAAGCCACGGAACTTGGATATGTCCGAGGTCAAGTGCTATAACTGCAACGAGATGGGTCACTTTGCGAAGGATTGCCCGGAGCCTAAAAAGCGGGAGATCAAGGCAAATTTGGCGAAGCAGGAAGACGAACGTCCAGGTCTTCTGATGGCCGAAGTTTGTGATCTCGTCCAAACAGCGGTTGTGAAACCAAACCGGAAGGTGCTACTTCATGAGAAAAAGGTAACACCAAAGTTATCCGGGAGCCAGAACGTGTCGTGGTATCTCGACACGGGTGCCAGTAACCACATGACGGGGTGCAAGGAGAAGTTCCTGGAGCTAGAATATGATGTTCAAGGCTCAGTCAAGTTCGGTGATGGTTCAAATGTGGAGATTTGCGGGCAAGGTTCTGTCCTCTTCGAGGGTCTCACAGGAGAACATCGCATACTCACCGGAGTGTACTACATCCCAAGGCTTCGCAACAACATCATCTCTGTCGGGAAACTTGACGAGAATGGATGCAAGGTGGATATTGAGAATGGAGTGATGACGATCTTCGACAACCTCTGAAACGTGCTAGCGCGTGTGGATCGCACGTGGAACAGGCTCTATATCCTCAACCTTGATCAATCTCAACCATAGTGTTGGCTCGCCAAGAGTGATGATGATTCGTGGTTATGGCATGCTAGATTTGGACACGTCAACTTCTACGCCTTGAAGAAGATGTCGAAGATGGAGACGGTATCGGGGATACCGTTTATTGACCATGTTGATCGAGTATGTGACGGGTGTTTGGTTGGAAAACAGCACCGCAGGCCATTCCTTGCTCAGTCTACCTATCGTGCAAGTGATGCACTTGAGCTGCTCCATGGTGATCTATGCGGCCCTATCACCCAAGTAACTCACGGAGGAAAGAAGTATTTCTTCCTAGTGGTAGATGACTACTCGAGATATATGTTGGTCATTCTCCTACGGTCTAAAGATGAGGCGTTTGAAGCGTTCAAGAAGCTGAAGGCTGCAACGGAGATGGAACACAAGTTGAAGGTTCGCGCTCTACGGATAGATCACGGCGGAGAGTTTACGTCGAACGAGTTCAGCGACTACTGCGAGAAGATTGGCATAAAGAGGTTCCTTACGGCACCTTATACACCGCAGCAGAACGGGGTTGTTGAAAGGCGCAATCGAACCGTCGTTGACATGGCGAGAAGTTTACTCAAGAGCAAGAACTTGCCGAGGACTTTTTGGGGAGAAGCTGTCTCGATGGCGGTCTATCTTCTCAACCGGGATCCAACGAAGGCAGTGATCGGCAAGACTCCGTATGAAGCAATTTACGAACGGAAGCCGAATGTGTCTCATCTACGGATGTTTGGGTGTGTGGCACATGTGAAGACGGCGGAGCCGCATCTCTCAAAGCTTGCCGATCGTAGCACCAAGACGGTGTTCATCGGATACGAGAGGAGTTCCGGCACCAAGGCATACCGCTTCTATGATCCACGAACCAAGCGTCTACGAATTTCACGCGACGTTGTGTTTGAAGAAAACCAAGCGTGGAATTGGAGCGCAGCAGCCGACGATGCTCCAAACGGTAACATATTCACAGTTGAATTCCCAACTGATGATGATGCAGGGGAGGAAGACTAGGTGGTTGGCAAGACGCCCAACCAAGGTGACCGCAACGGCAGTGATCACCATGGTGCCGACACCGACGACGACGCGCATCGGTCGCAAAGTGATAGCGACAACGACACGCAAGACACGGGTAGAGATCTCGGCAACGACATCGACAACGAGGCGCAAAGTGATGATGACAATCAAGATGATGGTCACGATCACGACGACTACGCCGACAACGTGGATGCCAACGACCCGGCATCTACCACGCCCGAGACTCAACCGCCTTCCTCAAGTGCATCGACGCTGACACAATTTGTGTCGCCTCCTTCGCAAGCCACAACGGATTCTTCCGGGCCTCGTCGCTACAAGACCCTCAAGAAAGTCTACAAGTACGCAAAGCCAGTTACGCTCGAGTACTCCGATTTATGTTTACTCGGAGTTGAGGAGCCAGCGAACTTCGTAGAGGCGAGCAAAAGTTCAAGTTGGATGCACGCCATGGATGAGGAGATGAAGGCGATCGAGAGCAATGGCACATGGACTTTGGTAACCCGACCTTCGAACCAAAAGGCGATAGGTTTGAAGTGGGTTTACAAGTTGAAGAAGGACACGAAGGGTGCCATTGTGAAGTACAAGGCAAGACTCGTTGCAAAGGGCTACATACAACGTCAAGGAGTTGACTATGAGGAGGTGTTTGCATCGGCAACACAAGACGATTGGAAGGTTCATCATATGGATGTTAAATCCGCTTTCCTTAACGGTGACCTTACAAAAGAAGTGTACGTGAAACAACCCCTCGGCTACGAGAAGAAAGGCGAAAAAGGGAAAGTTTATAAGCTCACGAAGGCACTTTACGGGTTGAAGCAAGCACCAAGAGCTTGAAACGCAAAGTTAGACCGAAGTTTGGTCTCGCATGGGTTCAAAAGATGTCCCCTCGAGTATCCAAAAGACAGTCTACCAAGCACCAAAGAAGAGGTGAAGATTGAAGACACGATCGAGGAGCGCTGGCGTCAAGCTACGAACGAGCCGACGACAACAAAGACGGTCCCTAAAATGCTGCAAGGAATGGCGAAGGCAATGCCGATGATAACACCTATGAGTAGCAGCAATCATGTTTGGGACCCAGGTCGAAACGAGGAAGTCATGCTTAGAGAGGTGAATATTAGGAATAAGCACGACATAGTGTACGTATCATATATGTATATGTGTCCGTGTTCGTGTACTACTGCAGTTCAAAACCGAATAGGTTTAGTTATAGGGTAGCTGACTCTAGTATATATACGTGCGTACTCCCTTGTAATCTGACTCGATACGAGCCTCTAGCCATCGATTAGTTTTTCTGTTCGCTAAAGCTACATCGAGACGTTCCGCCGAGGCCGCCGGCCAGGACAAGTTTCACGTATACGTCTACGTACGTGTGTGAGGTGCTTGAGAATCAATCAAGCTACCTGCTTGTCTAGCTAGCTTTGCACTACACGTGCACAGTTCCTGGGTGGTTTTGATCTAGTCAGTTCAAAAACCAACAAAATCGGCGGCAAGAAAAGAAAGGGCAATAGGGAATTCGACCGGCCAGAAAAGGTTCAGAGAATCTGCAATTGCAGGTCTACCGATAAGCCACTGCCAACCAGGAGCCTTTTCGTCTTTCCTGCTACACAACGATAACCTAATAAATAGCCAGTGATCGATGTGCACGAGACGAAGGCTCACTGCAGGCATCCCTTTTGTGCTATCTTTATCATACGGGCAAAACTCAAAAGGACCTTTCACGCAAGTGGTCGTTTCAACATGCGGACAACCCATGGAATGTGGAGGCCGGCCTAGAGCACTTGCCCGTCCGTCTACCATGTGGTGCATGGAGATGGAACCCATATCAACATCATGTGGCGTACGAGAAGAGCAAAAAAGGAACACCTCAGACTGCCAAGTGGGTCGTGGTGCATGACTACTTCAAATGATAATTAGAGTGCCCATGCTCCAACTGCACTACCCTTTGTTCAACCACAAAAGAACTAGCACTAGGAGAGCTTGTCTAGATTTGGTTATCAAAACTTTGATGCTGACATGGTTTAAAAAGATTCACTCTCAAAATCTTCCAGTTTCCAACAGATTATCTGTATGCAGATTGTCATTATTCTCTCTACTACTGTATTTTAATAGTACCTTCATTTTAACTACGATTTGAAAACATTTATCTCTTTCTCACTGCAAATAGCACAACCATCACATATCAGCACCAACACGGAATTGGATTTCCGATGACACTTCTCTCTCTATATGGATTATCATCCTCTCTAAATAAGTACTTCATCTGTCCGAAAATACTTGTCATCAAAATAGATAAAAAAAGATTTCCGGACGGAGGGAATAGCACCAACACTTCTCCTCACACCAAAGGAAAGTTGGCGTTCGTAGATCACTATTTTTCCATTGTTCTTTCCACACTTCTCACACCAATTTTTCTCCGTACTATGTTTTTTTGTTTGTTTGAAGATATCGTATAATGTTGGTTGCGTCGGTCGCTCAGCTGGCTTGTGCCCGCGCGGGCCATCATTCTCCGGGCCTAGGCTCGTGTCAAACTAATGGCCCCCCAGCCCCACATATGTCATATGTGGTAACCCACTGGTTTTCGTCGAGAGCATCAAGCCAGGAAAAATGGGCTGGCTCATTCCGCTCGTGAGTGGTTTTTTTATTTTATTTTCTTCGGTTTTTAGTCGGGTTTTCATCAAAAAAAAGTTTGTAATGAATCGGTGCCGACTGCAAAGGTGTTGCACCACTATCACATGGCCATAAACTCAGCATGCTCATTTTGCTCTGCGGAAGATAGTTGGAAGCATGCTTTAATAGACTATGTCACCGCCAGATGTGTTTGTTCTCTATCATCTGAGGAGCTAGTGGAGGCAATGTGTGACAATCTGAGTTTGAATGCCAAAAATTGGGTTTTCAAGATGCATGAAATACTATCCGACGACGACTTCACGCGTATGGCGGTAACATTGTTGGCAATCTGGAGAGCAAGGCGGAGAGCCACACATGAAGAAAAAATTGCTAGCCCGTTGCAAACTCATATATTCATCACTTCATTCCTGAGGAAATTGACATTCTCTCCTAACCGAGATAGCCGATGAATAGAAGTACAACTATCAGGCCTTCATAGTGGATCCCACCACCTCCAGAGTATGTGAAAGTTAATGCTGATGCAGCGGTTTGAACGATAGTTCTGGTGCGGTAGCAGTGGTTTGCCAAGGCAGTAACGGAATTTTTCTGGGTGCTTCTTTTATCACTTTCAAATTATTCATAATCCTGTTACACCTGAGGCTTTGGCGGTAAGAGAGGCGCTGGCAACCACGGAAGATCTTTATGTCCAGAAGATTCAAGTGGCGTCAGATTGCAAGAACGTGGTGGATGGTATAAAGCAGGAATCATCATCGGATCACGCGGCTATTACCATGAAATCAGAGAGCGATTTGTTTTTTTTTCTGCTTGTAATTTTATCCATGAGTTTAGGAGCTAGAATTTCGAGACTCACAATTTCACTAGGCATGCACTTTCACTTGGATTTGGCCACTGTGTTTGATTAGGCCAACATGGAGACTTGAGTTTTATTCCTGTAAATGTTGTGACAATTTGAATAAAGCCTAGCGAGAATGTCTATTTTTTTTCCAAAAAATGTATGTTGCTTTTTACAAGCTAGATATTTTCAAATCTAATATAATAAAACAAATATTTTAGAAAATTGTTCAGTAAGTGATTTGAAGAAGTTTAGTTTATATCTTTTTTGCGAGGGAAGTTCAGCTTATATTAAAAAAATCATCATATAATTAATTTTTTGTCATATATTACAAAAATCTTAAGAGTGTATTAAAACATGTTTGCCATATACTAATTATTTCTCAGTGTGTATTTGAAAAATATTCATCATATAATAGAAAATTGTTCACTTTATATTAAAAAAATTAAAAATAAAATGGGCAAAATAATGAACAAAAAAATCAAATCTGAAAAGGGAAAAATAAGAATGAAAGGAAAAAGGGAAAACTGAAAAAGAAAACTACAAAATAAATAAAACGAAATAACCAAATTACAGTGAACCAATAAAAAGGAAAAAAATGAAGATGCAACAGAAAAAAAAAACGAAGCACGATTGACGCGCAGCGTGCGGTGCCGCAAACTGGGCCGGCCAACCTGCTGGCGCTACGAGCGAATGCACTATATATGCCGTCGGCGGGCAGCATCGGATTGTTTCTTTTTTAAGAAACTCATAGGATTTGGTATTTTCTATTTGACTCAATTTGCGTCAACCAAAACCCTATTCAGCGCCTTAAGCAACCGTTATACGGTTTTTTTAGGGGAACGACCTTCAACCTGGCAAACCCAACCTTCCACCTTGGGCCTGTCCCATTTAACTTTTCTTTCCTGGTTTGCACCACATTTCTGGTTTGTACTTCAAGAAACTTCCGTCGTTTTTATGGAGCGGTTTCTTCCTGGATTTTTCCAGAACTAGTTTTGAACTATTTTTCTTATTTTCACTTTTTCCTTTTTTTTTTCAAAATGAACGAGCTTTTTTTCAAAAGCCTGAACTTTTTTTAAGCTCATAAACTCTTCGAAGAAGTTGTGAAATTTCCTAAGTTCGCAAACTTTTCCTTTAAATAGTCCGCAGATTTTTTTGTCAAATTTCATTATTTTTAAAATATGTGACTATTTTTTCAAATTCACACACTTATTCAAATGCATGTTTTTCTTCAAATTTGTGAATTTTTTTCGAACAGATGAACTTTTTTGAAATTCATGATTCTTTTCTAATGTGTGAATTTTTTAAAAATCAAATCGATGAAGTTTTTGAAATTCATGAAATTATCAAATTTGCAAACATTGTTTTAATGCACGTTCTTTTTCATATTCCTGAATTTATTTTCTATATGTGAACAAGCCCTTTGAGAACTAAACCAGTGTTTTTTGAAGTACCGGTGCTTATCTATAGAGGGTAGACGCTTAATCAGGCGTCTCTCCTGTAGAAATAGGCATTGGTGCTTCAGAAAACCTGATTTATTTTTCTAAGCATTTAGCATTGTACAAGGCCTTAAAATAATACTACTATGGCAGAAAGGATTATCCATTTCATAGGCGATGATTTCATGAACTTTTTCTGATTTTTTGAAAAGTCAATGTGTTAAACAGTGGTCAAGGTCAAAATGGATGATCGAGCGAAGCTACCATCGAGCAAGCTGCATGTCGAGATCGATCGCTTGTGCTTCAAGGCATTTTTATCTGCTGTAACACTCCGGATGTAATTTACCTTATTTGTACTTCAACTCTTGCCGTTTCCGGCCCTAATTATTTTATTTCCTTGTTGTTGGGTTTTTGTCTCCGTGTGTTGTTATCTTTGTCATGCATCTCATATCATGTCATCATGTGCATTGCATTTGCATACGTGTTCGTCTCATGCAACCGAGCATTTTCTCCGTTGTCCGTTTTGCATTCCGGCGCTACTATGTCCTCCGGTGGTCATTTCTACCTCTTTTCGTGTGTGGGTGTTAATCGTTTTCGGATTGGACCGATACTTGCCAAGCGTCCTAGGTTTACTACCGGTAGACCGCCTGTCAAGTTTCGTACCATTTGGATTTCGTTTGATAATCCAACGGTCAACCGAGGGACCGAAAAGGCCTCGTGTGTGTTGCAGCCCAACATCCTTCCAAAGTGGCCCAAAACCCACCTAAACCCCTTACATCATCTAGAGCGTTCGACCACGATTGCGAGGCCGCAAACTGCACCTCATTTGGAGCTTCCTAACTCCCTCTACCTCTATATATAGGTCCCTCCACGAAATTTTTGGGTCATTTCCAACCCTAGACCTAGCTCCCTGCTCCTCCGCTGCCCCGGACACGTCCGGGCGCGCCGGACATCCCCGCCGCAGCCAACCAGAGGCTGCCACGTGTCAACACCGGCCACCTTACACCGCGCGGCCTGGCGAGCCCGCCGCGGGCCCTCTCGGCCCGGTTCGCCCGCGCCGCCCTGCGCCTCGTCCCCGCCGCCTGAGGGCCGTCACCACCGACCAGTGCCGCCCCGCACCGCCTCCCTCGCTGGCGGCCGCCACCTCGCCGGCGACCACCGTCCTTACCCGCGCCCCGCCGCCTGGGGGCAGGAGACGCCCGAGATCGCGCTGGTGAGCGCCGCCCCGCTCCGGCAGGCCAAGCCCTGCGCCGCCCGAGGCCTATCGCCGACCGCCGACGTCGCCTCCGTCCGTCTATAGCTCCGGCGAGCTTGGATCCGCCGCCACCTCGATCCCTGTGCAAACCCTAGATCTGAGAATTGGGTTGATTTTTGCCTCTCTCAGTTATTTTTTTGCAATCTTTGACATGCCATAACTCTACATCCGTAGCTCCGATTCGTGCGTGTAGCATATCAAAATGTTCGCCTCGACGAGTACATCATTTCATCTCATTGCATCTTTTTCATTTGTGCTCATCTTGATGCCCGAAATGCTGTTGGAAGAGGGCTATGTGATGTTTATGTCAAATCTATTTCAGCAAATGGCCTTTTGTCATTTTTGTCATGATTAATATGTGCATGCTATGATCTTGAGCTCTACGTGTGTTTTGTAGAATGTCATGACATCTTTACAGGGGTGTACGCCATGTATTTTTGTGATCTATGTGGTGACTAGCACAAGCATGCAAAGTAGCTTACTCAATGATGATGATTTCAGGGACTTAGAATTTCACCAAGTCCTTGTCATGTTTTTGTTTTTATGCCATATGTTCATGTTGTTTCCTAGTGATCCGTGCCTCTTTTGAGGATGATCAGTAAGGATGTTTTGTTAATATTATGGTTCTCTATCCATCCATGTCTTTGTTTGCAATTATGGAGCACCCTAGCTTGAGTCAATCGAGCTCTATTTTTGCTATAAAATGTTTCTGGCAGATTGTTAACTTGTTTAGCGATTTTGCCAAGCTTGTTGTTATTGATCCATGCATGCTATGATGTTGTTCTTGCCATGTCTAGCTTCTATGCCATGTATTCTTGATGGGTGTATTCTTAGTTTGTCATGCCATGCTTTGTAGTGAGTGCATCGAGCTCGTAAACATGCCTACTTGTTAATCTGTTTTGCATGCTCCAGTTTTTTCACTAAGTCTGAATCTGTTTATGTTTTTGCTATGTTCACATGCTTGCAAATGTATTTTCTGATCCCTTTTGGCTCAAGGTCACTAAGGGACTTTTGTTATATGCTTAGAGTAGCTTCATGCCATGCCTTTCTTTTCCATGATATGTTCCTGTAGCATGTAGTTTTCATCTTCCTGATGATAAATTCCTGATTTGTTGTTATTTCACAAAGTCTGAAACCTGTTATCATTTGCACTTTTGCCATGCTTGTTTGAACCTGTTAATGAGTGAATTAGCCGTAGCTCAGTATTCATCTTTTATCAAGCTTCATGAGTGGATCCCTTCCATGTATTGTTTTGTCATGTTTGAGTGCTGTAGCATATTTATCTTGATGCATTTAGATGGCTACTTGCTGATTATCGCAGACCGGTGCCATATTTGTTTTGCTTGCCATTTCCAAACTGTGCATCCGATTCCGGTGATCTTTATATTGATTTTGACCGAAATCATCTCATCTTTCCAGTGGCACTCTTGGATTTCCAAGTTGAGGCCAGGTTCAATCATTCCTTTGCAAATCATGCATATGCATCACATATCGCATCCCGCATATCATACCATGTTTGCATCATGTTGCTTGAGCATTGCACGTGGTTGATTGTGTTCCTTTTGCTTATTGTCTTGCTTTGGGTAGAGCCGGGAGACGAGTTCGTGAACGAGGAGCCCGTTGAGTTCGCTTACGAGGATCAAGGCAACTCTGAGAATTTTGCAGGCAAGATGACCATACCCTCGAAATCACTTCTATCTTTGCTTGCTAGATGCTCGCTCTTTTGCTATGCCTATGCTACGATACCCACCACATGCTTATCATGCCTCCCATATTGCCATGTCAAACCTCTAACCCATCATGTCCTAGCAAACCGTTGTTTGGCCATGTTACCGCTTTGCTCAGCCCCTCTTATAGCGTTGCTAGTTGCAGGTGAAGTTTGGAGATCGTTCCTTGTTGGAACATTGTTTATTATTGGGATATCACAATATTATCTTGTTTATATTAATGCACCTATATACTTGGTAAAGGGTGGAAGGCTCGGCCTTATGCCTAGTGTTTTGTTCCACTCTTGCCGCCTTAGTTTCCGTCATATCGGTGTTATGTTCCCGGATTTTGCGTTCCTTACACGGTTGGGTTATAATGGGAACTCCTTGATAGTTCGCCTTGAATAAAACTCTTCCAGCAATGCCCAACATTGGTTTTACCATTTGCCACCTAGCCTTTTCCCTTGGGTTTCGTGGACTCAAGGGTCATCTTTATTTTAATCCCCCCCGGGCCAATGCTTCTCTAAGTGTTGGTCTAACTGAGCGATGTCCGGGGCTACCAGGGGCAACTCTGGGCTGGCCTACCCGATGTCTGGCTCATCTGAGTGTGCCCTGAGAACGAGATATGTGCAGCTCCTATCGGGATTTGTCAGCATATTCGGGCGATGTTGCTGGACTTGTTTTACCATTGTCGAGGATGTCTTGTAATCGGGATGCCGAGTCTGATCGGATTGTCTCGGGAGAAGGAATATCCTTCGTTGATCGTGAGAGCTTGTGATGGGCTAAGTTGGGACTCCCCTGCAGAGATTTGAACTTTCGAAAGCCGTGCTCGCGGTTATGGGTAGATGAGAATTTGTTAATGTCCGGTTGTAGATAACCTAAAACTTAACTTAATTAAAATGCACCAACCGCGTGTGTAACCGTGATGGTCTCTTCTCGGCGGAGTCCGGGAAGTGAACACGGTGTTGGAGTAATGCTTGACGTAGGTTGTTCTAGGATCACTTCTTGATCATAGTTGTTCGACCGTGCTTTTGCCTTCTCTTCTCGCTCTCTTTTGCGAATATGTTAGCCACCATATATGCTAGTCGCTTGCTGCAGCTCCACATCATACCTTTACCTTACCTATAAGCTTAAATAGTCTTGATCGCGAGGGTGTGAGATTGCTGAGTCCCCGTGACTCACAGATTCCTTCCAAAACCAGATGTAGGGACCGATGATATCGTACCAGATGACATGACCGAGCTCAAGTGGGAGTTTGATGAAGACTCTCGCCGTTACTACGTATCTTTCCCAGATGATCATTAGTGGTGCCTAGTTGGGGCGATCGGGGACTTTGTCGCATTTGGGGGTTGATCTTTATTTTTGTACCGTAGTCATACCTTGAGTGTATTGGATGAATGTAATGACTTATTTATGTATTTGTGTGACGTGGCGAGTGTAAGACAACTATGTACCTTTTCCCCTTTATTTATGTACATGGGTTGTTTGCGAAGATTACCTCACTTGCGACATTGCTTTCAATGCGGTTATGCCTCTAAGTCGTGCTTCGACACGTGGGAGATATAGCCGCATCGAGGGCGTTACAAGTTGGTAATCAGAGCCTTCCCCGACCTTAGGAGCCCCCTGCTTGATCGAATCGTTGGCGTTGTTGAGTCTATAAAAATGTTTTGAGTCATCTAGGATTATATATATCGGAGAGTTAGGAATTATTTTTACTCCTCGGTCCCTTCGTCGCTCTGGTGAGGCATCCTGACGTTGAGTTTTGACTCTTCCCTTCTCAAATTTCACTAAAAAAATTTAGGATCACACGGGTATGTTGGAATCATTCGATGGTTTTGTGACGAGAACATTGTTCTTGGTGCCTCTTGTCATTTAGGGGTTGTGGCAGTGTCCCGGGGAGTTGAGCTCCGAGGTGTTGTCGTCACAATTTTATCGTTGAGATTCTGGAATACCTGAGTTTCGCCGACATCAAAAATCTCTTTTATGCAGTTGTTGGTGAGATAACCTCGACGCCACCCAGTACTGGGGCGGGAGTTCGGGAGTATTGCCATAACTTGTATAACAGATGCTTTTCGAAGGTTGAGGTAAATGATTTCCGAAGGTTTCTTGATTATGTGTTGAAGGATGGATACAACTGGATGTAGGATTTGCTAGTTTTGGGTGAGATATTATGCTTTCGCTGTATCCCCAACACCTGATTGCAAAACCGGAAAGGTTCGGGAGTTTCATAGGTGGGAATTCTTGTAGCTCTAGTTCTTCTTCCACGGATATTTGGTTTGGGATTGGGTAATCCTCACCAAGTATTTGCTCTTGTCCGTACCTTGTTGTTTTTCTTCCACCTCTATCTAGTGGATTCTCAATTTATGGAAATGTGACCATTTCAATTGGAATGCATTCGTTCTTTTTGTTCGGATGTGAAGACTATAAGTTGCAATTTCAATCCGTTTGATTCAGCTTGAATATATGTCTGTCATGATGCTAACGGATGTCACCCTCTTCAGGATGGCTCCTGCTAAGGGCAACAATCAGAATCAGGATCCGCCACCACCACCTCCACCTCTGGAGGCATGGCAAGCTATGATGGCCGCTACCAATGCAAACACGCAGCTGATCATGCAAATTCTTCAAGAGCGCAACCAAGGCCATGGCAACAATCAGAATCAGTTTGCTACACTCAACTAGTTCCTTGCTAACCAGCCAAAGACCTTCAGCAACTTTGTCGAGGCCTCGGACGCTGATGATTGGCCCGTGGACATATGCAAGCATTTCGAGTGCAGTAATGTCAGGCCTGAGGACTTTGTCAAGGTTGCCTCCTTCCAACTCAAAGACCAAGCTGCAGAATGGTTTCAGCAATACAAAGATTCCAAAGGAGGCCGTGTGATTACCTGGGATGAATTCCGTCAAGACTTCAAAGCGCATCACATTTCTCAGAGTGTTGTTGAAAGCAAGCGTGAGGAATTCCGCAACCTGAAGCAAGGCACTATGTCTGTTTACCAGTACAACATCATGTTTCAGAAGCTCGCCCGTTTTGCTAAGCAAGACATCCCTGACGAGAAGAGCATGATATACCAGTTCAGGGGTGGCCTTAGAGAAGAACTCCAGCTAGCTCTCGTCCTTTTTGAGCCCAAGAAGTACGATGAGTTTTACAACATGGCAATGAAGCAAGAGGCTGCCCAACTAAAGTGCAATGCTTCCAAGAAGCGATTCAGAGATGCAACTCCTTCTTCCTCAACTCAAGTGGCTAAGTAGCAAAAGTATTGGCTGCCTCCTCCTCCGTTCCGTCAGCCTTATTAGCAGAAGAGCAAAGGTGGCAATGGATCTTCCCACCCACCCAACCCAGGCTTTCAGAATAAGACTTCGTCTCAAGCTCCAAGATCAAGTGCTCCGTATCACCGTCCGCTCTCGGAGGTCACGTGCAACAAGTGCCAACAGAAGGGTCACTATGCCAATAAATGCTTCAATCAGATGCGTCTTCCTCCTCCTCCTGTGGGATCTGCCAGCACTGTAGTGGTCAAGCATAACCCCAAGTCTGCTAAGGTCAACTTGATGAATGCAACTCAGGCAGAGGACTCGTCAGATGTCATCATGGGTAACCTTCCTGTTAATGATGTTCCTGCAAAAGATCTTTTTGACACTGGTGCATCGCATTGTTTCATCTCGAGACCATTTGTTTCTAAGCATGAGTTGCCTTTACAAGAATTTCCTAGGCAGTTATCAGTTGTTTCTCCGGGTAAATTCATGAATGCAAGCACTATGGCTCCGTATGTTACTATCACGTTGGGCGACTATAAGTTTCTATCCTCTCCAGTGGTACTTAGTAACTCGGGTATTGATCTTATTCTCGGAATGGACTGGCTTTCTAAGCACAAGGCTCACCTTGATTTTCCTGCCAGGCAGATTCAATTGACTCATTCGTCTGAGGATGTAATTGTCTTTGCCACAAGGGATGATACCATTCGTCTGTTTTCTCTCAATGAGAAGGATGAGCTGGATGCCATCTCTCAAATTCCGGTCGTTTGCGAATATCAAGACGTCTTTCCATAAGAGCTTCCAGGAATGCCTCCGCACCAGCCAGTTGAATTCTTCATCGATCTTGAGCCTGGCACAAAACCTGTTTGCAAACGTCCTTACAAGCTTGGACCTAAAGAGTTGAAGGAGTTGAAGAAGCAACTCGATGAACAAGAGCGTATGGGTCTCATCCGACCTAGTTCTTCTCCATGGGATTGTGGTGTTCTTTTTGTGAAGAAGAAGGATGGAACAGACCGACTTTGTGTCGACTACCGTCCATTGAACAAGAAGACCATAAAGAACAAGTACCCACTTCCCAACATCAACGAGCTGTTTGAACAACTCAAAGGTGCTCAAGTATTCTCCAAGCTTTATCTCCGTATGGGCTATCACCAGATTCGCATTCGTGAGCAAGATATCCCTAAGACAGCATTCAGAACAAGCTATGGTTCATATGAATACACTATCATGTCTTCCGGCCTCGTCAACGCTCCGCCAACATTCTCTCACATGATGAACTTCATCTTCAACCCCTACACAAATGACTTCGTCTTGGTCTACCTTGATGACATTTTGGTCTTTTCCAAGAACAAGGAAGATCATGCCAAGAACTTGCATTTGGTGCTGGATAAGCTCAAAGAACATCAGTTCTATGCCAAGTTTTCAAAGTGCGAGTTTTGGCTCGATGAGGTTCTCTACCTTGGGCATATCATCCCTGCCAAGGGCATAGCGGTTAATCCTGAGAAGGTGTCTGCAATTTTGAATTGGGAACCACCTCAGAACGTGAAGCAACTCCGCAGCTTCCTTGGGCTCGCAAGCTATTGTCGAAGGTTCGTTGAGAACTTCTCTAAGATCGCGAAGCCTCTTTCCAACCTTCTCCAGAAGCACGTCAAGTACGTCTGGTCTCCTGAATGTGACATCGCTTTCAACACCCTGAAAGAGAAGTTAGTCACTGCTCCTAATGAATTCAAACCGTTCGGGGTCTTATGTGATGCTTCCCTTCAAGGTATTGGTGCAGTGTTGATGCAAGAGAAGCAAGTTGTGGCCTATACTTCTTGCCAGTTGAAGCCCAACGAAAAGAACTACCCCACTCACGACCTCGAGTTGGCGGCAGTTGTGCATGCTCTTTTAACTTGGAGACATCTCTTATTGGGAAGAAAAGTGGACATCTTCACTGACCACAAGAGTCTCAAGTACATCTTCACTCAGCCTAATCTCAACCTCAGACAGACTCGTTGGGTCGAAATGATTCAAGAGTATAATCCGAGTATCGAATATACTCCAGGCAAGGCCAATGTAATTGCTGACGCTTTGAGCAGGAAGGCTTACTGCAACAGTTTGATTCTCAAGCCTTACCAACCCGAGCTCTGTGAAGCTTTCCGCAAACTCAATCTGCAAGTTGTTCCTCAAGGTTTCCTCGCTAACCTCCAAGTCTCTCTTACTTTGGAAGATCAGATTCGCGAGGCTCAACTTCTTGATGCTATGGCGAAGAAGGTGAAGATTGGGATTGACAAGAGTCAACCCAAGTACAAGTGCTATCGCCTCGATGACAAGGATACTCTATTCTTCGAGGATCGCATTGTTGTGCCTAAAGGTGACCTTCGTAAAGTCATTATGAACGAAGCTCACAATTCACTCCTCTCTATCCACCCTGGAAGTACAAAGATGTACCATGACCTCAAGCAGTCGTATTGGTGGACTCGAATGAAGCGCGAGATTGCTCAGTTCGTGAATGAATGTGATATCTGCAGAAGAGTGAAAGCAGAACACCAACGACCAGCTGGTCTCCTCCAACCTCTTGCCATTCCAGAATGGAAGTTTGACCACATTGAGATGGACTTCGTGACTGGATTTCCAAAGTCCAAGCGTGGCAATGATGCCATCTTCGTGGTCATCGACAAACTCACTAAAGTGGCTCATTTCCTTCCTATCAAAGAATCTATCACAGCAGCTTAATTGGCAGAGCTATATACCTCTCGGATTGTCTCTCTGCACGGCATTCTGCAGTTGATATCTTCAGATCGTGGAAGCATCTTCACCTCCAAGTTTTGGGATTCTTTTCAGAAGGCCATGGGCACCAACATCCGTTTTAGCACAGCTTTTCATCCTCAAACTAGTGGCCAAGTTGAGCGTGTCAATCAGATTCTTGAAGATATGCTCAGGGCTTGCGTTATCTCTTTCGGTACAAAGTGGGAAGATTGTCTTCCATATGCCGAGTTCTCCTACAACAACAGCTTTCAAGCGAGTTCGGGCAAGGCCCTATTTGAAATTCTCTATGGCAGGAAGTGCCGTACTCCTCTTAACTGGTCAGAGACTGGTGAACGTCAACTTCTTGGGAATGACTTGATCACAGAGGCAGAAGAGATGTGCAAAGTCATTCGTGATAACCTCAAAGCAGCGCAATCGCGCCAGAAGAGCTACTATGATAGTAAGCATCGTGATTTGGCTTTCGAGATCGGAGACCATGTTTACCTCCGCGTCTCTCCAATGAAAGGTACTCGTCGCTTCGGTACCAAAGGGAAGCTTGCCCCTAGATACGTGGGTCCTTTCAAGATCGTCAGCAAAAGAGGCGACCTCGCCTATAAACTTGAGCTTCCCTCAAACTTTGCAAACGTGCACGACATGTTCCATGTCTCTCAGCTCCGCAAGTGCTTCAAAACCCCTGACCGCATCGTCAACTTCGAAGACATTGATCTCCAAGGAGACTTGTCTTATCGTGAGCACCCCATTGCTATTCTTGAAGAAAATGAGCGCAAGACTCGCAACGAGTCAATCAAATTCCTGAAAGTCAAGTGGTCACATCATTCCGACCGTGAAGCCACCTGGGAACGTGAGGATCACCTCCGTTCTGAGTACCCGGAGTTTTTCCAGTCCTAGATCTCGGGACGAGATCCTTTCGTAGTGGTGGAGTGTTGTAACACCCCGGATGTAATTTACCTTATTTGTACTCCAACTCTTGTCTTTTCCGGCCCTAAGTTATTTTATTTCCTCGTTGTTGGGTTTTTGTCTCCGTGTGTTGTTATCTTTGTCATGCATCTCATATCATGTCATCATGTGCATTGCATTTGCATACATGTTCGTCTCATGCAACCGAGCATTTCCCCGTTGTTCGTTTTGCATTCCGGCGCTCCTATGTCCTCCGGTGGTCCTTTCTACCTCTTTTCGTGTGTGGGTGTTAATCGTTTTTGGATTGGACCGATACTTTACAAGCGGCCATGGTTTACTACCGGTAGACCGCCTGTCAAGTTTCGTACCATTTGGACTTCGTTTGATACTCCAACGGTCAACCAAGGGACCAAAAAGGCCTCGTGTGTGTTGCAGCCCAACACCCTTCCAAAGTGGCCCAAAACCCACCTAAACCCCTTCCATCATCTAGAGCATCCGATCACGATCACGTGGCCGCAAACCGCACCTCATTTGGAGCTTCCTAACTCCCTCTACCTCTATATATAGGTCCCTCCACGAAATTTTCGGGTCATTTCCAACCCTAGACCTAGCTCCTCGCTCCTCCGCCGCGCCGGACACGTCTGGGCGCGCCGGACATCCCCACTGCAGCCAACCGGAGGCTGCCACGTGTCAACGCCGGCCACCTTCCACCGTGCGGCCCGGCGAGCCCGCCGCAGGCCCTCTCGGCCCGATTCGCCCGCGCCGCCCTGCGCCTCATCCCCGCCGCGCGAGGGCCGTCACCACCAACGAGCGCCGCCCTGCGCTGCCTCCCTTGCCGGCAACCACCGTCCTCACCCGCGCCCCGCCGCCTGGGGGCAGGAGACGCCCGAGATCGCGCCGGCCGCCGCGCGCCACCGCGCCGACGAGTGCCGCCCCGCTCCGGCAGGCCAAGCCCCGTGCCGCCCGAGGCCTATCGCCGACCACCGCCGTCGCCTCCGGCCATCTACAACTTCGGCGAGCTCGGATCCGCCACCACCTCGATCCCTGTGCAAACCCTAGATCTGAGAATCGGGTTGATTTTTGGCTCTCTCAGTTATTTTTTGCAATCTTTGACATGCCATAACTCTGCATCCGTAGCTCCGATTGATGCGTGTAGCATATCGAAATGTTCGTCTCGATGAGTACATCATTTCATCTCATTGCATCTTTTTCATTTGAGCTCATCTTGATGCCCAAAATGCTATTGGAAGAGGGCTATGTGATGTTTATGTCAAATCTGTTTTAGCAAATGGCTTTTTGTCATTTTTGCCATGATTAATGTGTGCATGCTATGATCCTGAGCTCTACATGTGTTTTGTAAAATGCCATGCCATGTTTACAGGGGTGTACGCCATGTATTTTTGTGATCTATGTGGTGACTAGCACAAGCATGCAAAGTAGCTTACTCAATGATGCTGATTTCAGGGGCTTAGAATTTCATTAAGTCCTTGTCCTGTTTTTGTTTTTATGCCATATGTTCATGTTGTTTCCTAGTGATCCGTGCCTCTTTTGAGGATGATCAGTAAGGATGTTTTGTTAATATTGTGGTACTCTATCCATCCATGTCTTTGTTTGCAATTATGGAGCACCCTAACTTGAGTCAATCGAGCTCTACTTTTGCTATAAAATGTTCCTGGCATATTGTTAACTTGTTTAGCGATTTTGCCGAGCTTGTTGTTATTGATCCATGCATGATATGATGTTGTTCTTGCCATGTCTAGCTTCTATGCCATGTCTTATTTATGGGTGTATGCTTAGTTTGTCAAGCCATGCTTTGTAGTGAGTGCATCGAGCTCGTAAACATGCCTACTTGTTAATCTGTTTTGCATGCTCCAGTTTTTTCACTAAGTCTGAATCTGTTTATGTGTTTGCTATGTTCAGATGCTTGCAAATGTATTTTCTGATCCCTTTTGGCTCAAGGTCACTAAGGGACTTTTGTTATATGCTTAGAGTAGCTTCATGTCATGCCTTGCTTTGCCATGATTATTCATGTATCATGTAGTTTTCATGCTCTAAAGATTGCTTCGTGATGATAAATTCCTAATTTGTTGTTATTTCACTAAGTCTGAAACTGTTATCATTTGCACTTTTGCCATGTTTGTTTGAACCTGTTAATGAGTGAATTAGTCGTAGCTCAGTGTTCATCTTTTGTCAAGCTTCATGAGTGGATCCCTTCCATGTATTTTGTTGCCATGGCTACTTGCTGATTATCGCAGACCGGTGCCATATTTGTTTTGCTTGCCATTTCCAAACCGTGCATCCGATTCCGGTGATCTTTATATCGATTTCGACCGAAATCATCTCACCTTTTCAGTGAAACTCTTGGATTTCCAAGTTGAGGCCAGGTTCAATCATTCCTTTGCAAATCATGCATATGCATCACATATCGCATCCCGCATATCATACCATGTTTGCATCATGTTGCTTGAGCATTGCACGTGGTTGATTGTATTCCTTTTTCTTGTTGTCTTGATTTGGGTAGAGCCGGGAGACGAGTTCGTGAACGAGGAGCTCATTGAGTTCGCTTACGAGGATCAAGGCAACTCTGAGAATTTTGCAGGCAAGATGACCATACCCTCGAAATCACTTCTATCTTTGCTTGCTAGATGCTCGCTCTTTTGCTATGCCTATGCTACGATACCCACCACATGCTTATCATGCCTCACATATTGCCATGTCAAACCTCTAACCCACCATGTCCTAGCAAACCCTTGTTTGGCTATGTTACCGCTTTGCCCAGCCCCTCTTATAGCGTTGCTAGTTGCAGGTGAAGTTTGGAGATTGTTCCTTGTTGGAACATTGTTTATTGTTGGGATATCATAATATTATCTTGTCTATCTTAATGCACCTATATACTTGGTAAAGGGTGGAAGGCTCGGCCTTATGCCTAGTGTTTTGTTCCACTCTTGCCGCCTTAGTTTCCGTCATATCGGTGTTATGTTCCCGGATTTTGCGTTCCTTACACGGTTGGGTTATAATGGGAACTCCTTGATAGTTCGCCTTGAATAAAACTCTTCCAGCAATGCCCAATATTGGTTTTACCATTTGCCACCTAGGCTTTTCCCTTGGGTTTCGCGGACTCAAGGTTCATCTTTATTTTAATCCCCCCCGGGCCAGTGCTTCTCTAAGTGTTGGTCCAACTGAGCGATGTCCGGGGCTACCAGGGGCAACTCTGGGCTGGCCTACCCGACGTCTGGCTCATCTGAGTGTGCCCTGAGAACGATATATGTGTAGCTCCTATCAGGATTTGTCGGCACATTTGGGCGGTGTTGCTGGACTTGTTTTACCATTGTCGAGGATGTCTTGTAACCGGGATGCCGAGTCTGATCGGATTATCTTAGGACAAGGAATATCCTTCGTTGACCGTGAGAGCTTGTGATGGGCTAAGTTGGGACTCCCCTGCAGGGATTTGAACTTTCGAAAGCCGTGCCCGTGGTTATGGGCAGATGGGAATTTGTTAATGTCCGATTGTAGATAACCTGAAACTTAACTTAATTAAAATGCACCAACCGCGTGTGTAACCGTGATGGTCTCTTCTCGGAGGAGTCCGGGAAGTGAACACGGTGTTGGAGTAATGCTTGACGTAGGTTGTTCTAGGATCACTTCTTGATCATAGTTGTTCGACCGTGCTTTTGCCTTCTCTTCTCGCTCTATTTTGCGAATATGTTAGCCACCATATATGCTAGTCGCTTGTTGCAGCTCCACATCATACCTTTACCTTACCTATAAGCTTAAATAGTTTTGATCGTGAGGGTGTGAGATTGCTGAGTCCCCGTGACTCACAGATTCCTTCCAAAACCAGATGCAGGGACCAATGATACCGTACCAGATGACATGACCGAGCTCAAGTGGGAGTTTGATGAAGACTCTCGCCGTTACTACGTGTCTTTCCTAGATGATCAGTAGTGGTGCCCAGTTGGGGCGATCGGGAACTTTGTCGCATTTGGGGGTTGATCTTTATTTTGGTACCGTAGTCGGACCCTGAGTGTATTGGATGAATGTAATGACTTATTTATGTATTTGTGTGACGTGGCGAGTGTAAGCCAACTATGTACCTTTTCCCCTTTATTTATGCACATGGGTTGTTTGCGAAGATTACCTCACTTGCGACATTGCTTTCAATGCAGTTATGCCTCTAAGTCGTGCTTCGACACGTGGGAGATATAGCCGCATCGAGTACGTTACATCCGCCCTTTTCCAACGTCGGTGACGGTTGTCCAAGAAAGCAATTCCACCATAGATTCACATAAAGGCCACCTACAACTACGCCATCGACGCCTTATACACCAAACATCATAGACACGTCAACCGTTGGATGACCCAATGCGAGGTGTGGCTACAAGGCAACCGAGACAAGTTTCTTGGCGTCGACGTCAAGTGCACGTCCGAAGATTCACCACGTACCCTCCTGATCTTCCAATGAAGATCGAAGACGGAATCGCCGAACCAATGGTCCAAATACTGAAATATTTGCCGTTGAAGGTAATGGAACTGACTGGTATTCATGCATGTATATTTTGGTGCGCGGTTTGTTGATGTTGCATACCATATCATGTTTGTGTTCAACATGTGTTAATCAACACTTTGATATGGCGTTGTATTTAAAAACTTCCATTGTGCCGATCAACCAAGTACTATCTCCGTCCTGGTTTATTGGTCCCCTTTGTATTCTGTGCCAGTTTTTTTACTATAAATTAAACTAACAAAATGTTAATACACGTCATAAAACGTAATATCATTAGAAACTATGTTCAAATACGAATCCAACGATATAATTTTTTGGTGACATGCATTATCATTTTGTTAGTTTAACCAATGGTCAAAATTTGGCACAAAAATGCGACGAAGACCAATAAACCAGGACGGAGGTAGTATGTAGATCACCAGGAGTGAATAGAATACTTTGCACCATTACTGTCCAAAAACTCCGAAACTCGGTTCAGCCAGCAATTGCCCTTAGGGGTTATGGGGTGGAAAGATGGCCCTCGAGGGATCCAAGGATCCCGTCAGGTCCTAATGTATGTGCCATCTCCAACCCTCTGAAAAATAGGGTCTAGCATACTGTACATGTACACGTATTTGTATACGTATATAATGGTATTTTGATCATATATATATTGAGACGTAAAGTTGGATGTTAGCCACCCACGCAAAACCCTAAACCTACCTCCTCAACTTGATATCAGATAGCCACCGGGCCACCGCGAACCCTACGCCGCCGCCCGATCCATCCGCCACCGCTGCCGCGATGTCGTCCGCTGCCCTTTCACTCTCCAACAGCGTCGGCACCATCACCTCACCCGCGGCTGTCACCGTTCCCGCCGCACTCGCCGTTCCGGCGATCTCCGTCCGCCTTGGCCGCCACAACTTCATGCTGTGGGGAGGCATTGTCGGCACCGTCTTAGCCAGCGCCAACCTCCATGGCTACCTGGACGGCACCATGGCGGCACCCGACAAGACCATCACCATTGGGACTGACGATGCTGCGACGACCGTCGCTAACCCGACGTACCACCATTGGTGGACTCAGGACCAGAAGGTCAATGGCCTCCTTCTCACCTCCATGGAGGAGGACATCGCCTGTTAGCTCATCAGCTGCGGGGACAATGGAGGCGGTATGGACGGCCGTCGGTGCCACGTACGGCGCAGAGTCGCGCCAACGTCCGTCACATCCGGCGTCAGCTTCAAACGCTGAGGAAGGAGGAGATGTCCGCGGCTGAGTACATGCACATGATGAAGGCCCTCCTCGATGCCATGGCTGCCGCCGGCTCTCCGATTCATGATGATGATCTCATTGATCACATCCTCACATGACTCGGCTCCACGTACAACCCCATCGCCGCCTCCCTGAGTGTGAGTAACGCACCCATGCCCTACTCCAGCTTCTACTCGCTCGTCTTGTCGTTTGAAGCGTTGCAGGATCAACAGAGTGCGTCGGAGGGCTGGACTCCCTCGGCCAACGCCGTGACTCGCTCAGGCCCCTGCGGCCAGGGTGGACGTGCTCCCTACTCGGAGCCCTACCCTTCCCATGGTGGGGGTCACCCGGCCGATGGAAACGGACCGGGCAAGGCCGCCAAGGCGGCAACTGCGGCCCCAATGATGGCGCGACTGCAACCCCTCCTATGCCAGCAATGGTCGACAAGGTGGCGGGGGTAACGGCGACAGCAATGGAGGTGGTAGGCGTCGCAACAATCGCTGGCGCCCTCGGTGTCAAATTTGCAAAAACTGGGGGCATGAGGCTGATGATTGTCACAAGCGCTATGACCAGGACCACAACACTCGCTCCGCCTACTCGGCCTCCACCAACACCGTCGACTATCCTTGGGTACTGGACACCGGGGCTACGGATCACCAGACGAGTGATCTTGAACGTCTCTAGGTTCACGAGCACTATGATGGCAAGGATCAGGTTCAGGTGGCCAATGGTGCAGGTTTGTCTATTTCACACATTGGTCATTCCCGTTTACCCGGTTCATCTCTAAAACTATGCAACATCCTTCATGTTCCACACATCAGAGAGCATCTTGTTTCTGTCTATCGCCTTGTTTGTGATAATGACGTGTTAGTTGAGTTTCACGTCGTCTTTTATTTGTTAAGGGCAAAGCAACCAGGCGCGTCATTCTTCAAGGTAGCAGTGGGGGGGGGGGGTCTACCCGATTCCCTTTGCTCGTGCGTCGTCCTCGTCATCTCGCCATGCTTCATCCAGTGTCCGAGTTTCGTCGCCGCAATGGCATCAACGTCTAGGTCACCCTACCAATAATGTGGTCACCTCCATTGTTCGGAGCCAAGACCTTCCCTGTTCCAGTTCAAATACTTCACCATTAGTGTGTGATGCATGTCAGCTGTAACGCCCTCGATGCGGCTATATCTCCCACGTGTCGAAGCATGACTTAGAGTCATAACCGCATTGAAAGCAATGTTGCAAGTGAGGTAATCTTCACACAACCCATGTAATACAATAGGGGAAAAAGATACATAGTTGGCTTACAATCGCCACTTCACACAATTACATGAATAAAGCATTACAACAACCAAATACAATCAAGGTCCGACTACGGACCCAAAATAAAAGAAGAACCCCAAATGCGACAAAGGTCCCCAATCGACCCCAACTGGGCTCCACTACTGATCAACTAGAACGAAACAACACAAAGGACAAGATCTTCAATGAGCTCCTCCTGAGCTGGGTTGCGTCATCTGCACGGACTCATCGGCACCTGCAAGCTGGTTTTGGAAATATCTGTGAGTCACGGGGACTCAGCAATCTCACACCCTCGCGATCAAGACTATTTAAGCTTATGGGTAAGGTAAAGGTATGAGGTGGAGCTGCAGCAAGCAACTAGCATATATGGTGGCTAAACATACGCAAAAGAGAGCGAGAAGAGAAGGCAAAGCACGATCGAGAAATCTATGATCAAGAAGTGATCCTATAGCAACCTACGCCAAGCATAACTCCAACAACCATGTTCACTTCCCGGACCCCACCGGAAAGAGACCATCACGGTTACACACGCGGTTGATTCATTTTAATTAAGGTCGACTTCAGGTTTTCTACAACCGGACGTTAACAAATTCCCATCTGCCCATAACCGTGGGCACGGCTTTCGAAAGTTCAAATCCCTGCAGGGTGTCCCAACTTAGCCCATCACAAGCTCTCACGGTCAACGAAGGAATAGACCTCCACCCGAGACATTCCGATCAGACTCGGTATCCCGGAACAACAAGACATTTCGACAGGGTAAAACTAAACCAGCAACACCACCCAGATGTGCCGACAAATCCTGATAGGAGCTGCACATATCTCGTTCTCAGGGCACACCGGATGAGCAAGACGTCGGGTAAGCCAGCCCAGAGTTGCCCCTGGTAGCCTCGGACATCGCTCAGTTGGACCAACACTCAGAGGAGCACTGCCCCCCCCCGGGGGGGGGGGGGTAAAATAATGATGACACTTGGGCTGGCCGACCCAAGGGAAAGAAAAAGGCTAGGTGGCGAATGGTAAAACCAATGTTGGGCATTGCTGGAAGAGCTTTACTTAAGGCGAACTGTCAAGGGGTTCCCATAATAGCCCAACCGCGTGAGGAACGCAAAATCCAGGAACATAACACCGATATGACGGAAACTAGGGCGGAAAGAGTGGAACAAAACACCATGCATAAGGCCGAGCCTTCCACCCTTTACCAAGTATATAGATGCATTAATTAAATAAGATATATTGTGATCTCCCAACAAGTAAACATGTTCCAACAAGGAACAACATCTCCATGTTCCAACAAGGAACAAACTTCAATCTTCACCTGCAACTAACAACGCTATAAGAGGGGCTGAGCAAAGCGGTAACATAGCCAAACAACGGTTTGGTAGGACAAGGTGGGTTAGAGGCTTGGTTCAACAATATAGGAGGCATGATAAGCAGTGGTAGGTATCGCAGCATAGGCATAGCAAAAGAGCGAGCAACTAAGCAAGCAAAGATAGAAGTGATTTCGAGGGTATGATCAGCTTGCCTGAAATCCCGCAAGGAAGAAGAACGATTCCATGAAGAAGACAAACGGACGTAGTCGAACGGGTCCTCACAAACGCGACGTTAACGGAACCAACCCGAAGAAGCAACACCGGAAAGAAGCAAACAATCATGGTAAACAACCATCACATAATCATGGCATGATGCGCAAAACAATTATGATGCATGTCCGATTTAAATATGCATGGCATGGCAAAGTGCACAAACAATCCTACAAATTAAGTGGAGCTCAATATGCAACGGGTTGCATATTGACGGAACACCACACCAATTATTTAGTTCTCTCTCGGTTATGTACCCAACAATATTAAATGTTGTTAAGCATGTCAAGAGGTGAAACATAAAGGGATTATCTATCTAAACAATTTAAATGGGGCCGGATATAACAAACAACTAAGCCGGTAAATCCCCATATGCATTAGTAATTTAATGCAAACAACACTTTAAACCTTCTTGAAGTTGTTATCATGATGCGGATGACATGAACAAGTTTATGCAATTTTATTAAAAGTTGACATGAGCATAATATGGAGCATTTGTCATCGTGGAGGAAAGAAAAGGGTGCCACGGCGACGATAACGGAAACGGTGCCACGACAACGTTCCGGTTCCTGTAACTCGATTGAGATACCGAGGCAAAGGAGAAGTGTGCGGATGCGTGCAAAAGATGGTGGGGCGTTCCTGGATTCCGGGTGTCCCACGAGTCGATGGCATGGAAGCGAGAGACACTTCGGACACGGTGCAGGCAAAGGGTGCATCTCATACGACACATGCATTCGTTCTCGGACGATCGTCTCGGGTTTATACCTTTGAAGCGTGCGAAGGGGACGGTTCTCGTTTGTAGAGGGAAGTAGACGTTCTCGCACGCTCTAGGGTCGACGGTAGAGGTCTTCGGACGTAGTGGTACATGTTTGTTTTTCAGAGAGGTACATGGCGTTCTTCGGTCACAGGTACTTGACGTTTTGCTATCAGGGTCTTCGGCGACGGTCCTTGTACACATGACGTTGGGGTACTTGTAGGTCCGGGTCTTGACGGAGTAGATGTACAAGTTTCGTCGATGAACTTGGCGTAACCGTGCGGTAGTCGAAATTGGCAGTATCCAAATGGTACTTGGTGAATACCCGTAGTCGAACTTGGTGGCCTTGACGTCCAACACAAAATAGCACAAGGGGCCTCGGGTCACGCGAGGAAGAGGAGCGGCGCAAGGCGGCACTGGGTGACTGCGGGCATGCCCCAGCTGTTGGAAATATGCCCTAGAGGCAATAATAAATAAGTTATTATTATATTTCCTTGTTCATGATAATCGTTTATTATCCATGCTGGAATTGTATTGATAGGAAACTCAGATACATGTGTGGATACATAGACAACACCATGTCCCTAGTAAGCCTCTAGTTGACTAGCTCGTTGATCAATAGATGGTTACGGTTTCCTGACCATGGACATTGGATGTCGTTGATAACGGGATCACATCATTAGGAGAATGATGTGATGGACAAGACCCAATCCTAAGCATAGCACTAGATCGTGTAGTTCGTATGCTAAAGCTTTTCTAATGTCAAGTATCATTTCCTTAGACCATGAGATTGTGCAACTCCCGGATACCGTAGGAATGCTTTGGGTGTGCCAAACGTCACAACGTAACTGGGTGGCTATAAAGGTACACTACAGGTATCTCCGAAAGTGTCTGTTGGGTTGGCACGAATCGACACTGGGATTTGTCACTCCATGTGACGGAGAGGTATCTCTGGGCCCACTCGGTAGAACATCATCATAATGTGCACAATGTGATCAAGGAGTTGATCACGGGATGATGTGTTACGGAACGAGTAAAAGAGGCTTTTCGGTAACAAGATTGAACAAGGTATCGGGATACCGACGATCGAATCTCGGGCAAGTATCGTACCGCTAGACAAAGGGAATTGTATACGGGATTGATCGAATCCTCGACATCGTGGTTCATCCGATGAGATCATCATGGAACATGTGGGAGCCAACATGGATATCCAGATCCCGCTGTTGGTTATTGACCGGAGAACGTCTCGGTCATGTCTGCATGTCTCCCGAACCCGTAGGGTCTACACACTTAAGGTTCGATGACGCTAGGGTTATAAAGGAAGTTTGTATGTGGTTACTGAATGTTGTTCGAAGTCCCGGATGAGATCCCGGACGTCACGAGGAGTTCCGGAATGGTCTGGAGGTAAAGATTTATATATAGGAAGTCCTATTTCGGCCATCGGGACAAGTTTCGGAGTCATCGGTATTGTACCGGGACCACCGGAAGGGTCCCGGGGGCCCATCGGGTGGGGCCACCTGCCCCGGGGGGCCACATGGGCTGTAGGGGGTGCGCCTTGGCCTATATGGGCCAAGGGCACCAGCCCCAAGAGGCCCATGCGCCAAGAGATGAGGGATAGGAAGAGTCCTAAGGGGGGAAGGCACCTCCGAGGTGCCTTGGGGAGGAGGGACTCCTCCTAGCCGCACCCTTCCTTGGAGGAAGGGCCAAGGCTGCGCCTCCCCCCTCTCCCTTGCCCCTATATATATGTGGGGGGTGGGAGGGCAGCCATACCAATGTTCTGGTGCAGCCCCTCCCCTCTCCCAAGTCCTTCTCCTCTCCCGTGGTGCTTGGCGAAGCCCTGCAGGATTGCCATGCTCCTCCTCCACCACCACGCCGTTGTGCTGCTGCTGGATGGAGTCTTCCTCAACCTGTCCCTCTCTCCTTGCTGGATCAAGGCGTGGGAGACATCATCGGGCTGTACGTGTGTTGAATGCGGAGGTGCCGTCCGTTCGGCACTAGGATCATCGGTGATTTGGATCACGACGAGTACGACTCCATCAACCCCATTCACTTGAACGCTTCCGCTTAGCGATCTACAAGGGTATGTAGATGCACTCTCCTTCCCCTCGTTGCTAGTCTCTCCATAGATAGATCTTGATGACACGTAGGAAAATTTTGAATTTCTGCTACGTTGCCCAACAGTGGTATCAGAGCTAGGTCTATTGCGTAGATTCTATGCACGAGTAGAACACAAAGTAGTTGTGGGTGTTGATATTGTTCAATATGCTTACCGTTACTAGTCCGATCTTGTTTCGACGGCATCGTGGGATGAAGCGGCCCGGACCAACCTTACACGTACGCTTACGTGAGACCGGTTCCACCGACTGACATGCACTAGTTGCATAAGGTGGCTGGCGGTTGTCTGTCTCTCCCACTTTAGTCGGAACGGATTCGATGAAAAGGGTCCTTATGAAGGGTAAATAGCAATTGGCATATCACGTTGTGGTTTTGCGTAGGTAAGAAACGTTCTTGCTAGAAACCCATAGCAGCCACGTAAAACATGCAAACAACAATTAGAGGACGTCTAACTTGTTTTTGCAGGGTATGCTATGTGATGTGATATGGCCAAAAGGATGTGATGAATGATATATGTGATGTATGAGATTGATCATGTTCTTGTAATAGGAATCACGACTTGCATGTCGATGAGTATGACAACCGGCAGGAGCCATAGGAGTTGTCTTAATTTATTTATGACCTGCGTGTCAACATAAATGTCATGTAATTACTTTACTTTATTGCTAACCGTTAGCTGTAGTAGTAGAAGTAATCGTTGGCGAGACAACTTCATGAAGACACGATGATGGAGATCATGATGATGGAGATCATGGTGTCATGCCGGTGACAAGATGATCATAGAGCCCCGAAGATGGAGATCAAAAGGAGCAATATGATATTGGCCATATCATGTCACTATTTGATTGCATGTGCTGTTTATCATGTTTATACATCTTGTTTACTTAGAACGACGGTAGTAAATAAGATGATCCCTCATTAAAATTTCAAGAAAGTGTTCCCCCTAACTGTGCACCGTTGCGACAGTTCGTTGTTTCAAAGCACCACGTGATGATCGGGTGTGATAGATTCTAACGTTCACATACAACGGGTGTAAGACAGATTTACACACGCGAAACACTTAGGTTGACTTGACGAGCCTAGCATGTGTACAGACATGGCCTCGGAACACAGAAGACCGAAAGGTCGAGCATGAGTCGTATAGAAGATACGATCAACATGAAGATGTTCACCGACGTTGACTAGTCCGTCTCACGTGATGATCAGACACGGCCTAGTTGACTCGGATCATGTAATCACTTAGATGACTAGAGGGATGTCTATCTGAGTGGGAGTTCATAAGATGAACTTAATTATCCTGAACATAGTCAAAAGGTCTTCGCAAATTATGTCGTAGCTCGCGCTTCAGTTCTACTGTTTAGATATGTTCCTAGAGAAAATTTAGTTGAAAGTTGATAGTAGAAACTATGCGGACTAGGTCCATAAACTGAGGATTGTCCTCATTGCTTCGTAGAAGGCTTATGTCCTTAATGCACCGCTCAGTGTGCTGAACCTCGAACGTCGTCTATGGATGTTGCGAACATCTGACATACACGTTTTGATAACTACATGATAGTTCAGTTAAACGGATTAGAGTTGAGGCACCGAAGACGGTTTTGAAACGTCACGAAACATATGAGATGTTTCGAGGGCTGAAATTGGAATTTCAGGCTCATGCCCACGTCAAGAGGTATAAGACCTCCGACGATTTTCTTAACCTACAAACTAAGGGAGAAAAGCTCAATTATTGAGCTTGTGCTCAGATTATCTGAGTACAAACAATCATTTGAATCAAGTGGGAGTTGATCTTCGAGATGAGATAGTGATGTTTCTCCAAAGTCATTGCCACCAAGCTGCTAGAGCTTCGTGATGAACTATAATATATCAAGGACATACATGATGATCCTTGAGATATTCGCGATGTTTGACACCACAAAAGTAGAAATCAAGAAGGAGCATCAATTGTTGATGGTTGGTGAAACCACTAGTTTCAAGAAGGGCAAGGGCAAGAAGGGATACTTCATGAAATGGCAATTCAGCTGCTGCTCTAATGAAGAGACCCAAGGTTGAACCCAAACGCGAGACTAAGTGCTTCTGTAATAAGGGGAACAACCACTGGAGCAGAATTACCCTAGATACTTGGTAGATTAGAAGGCTGGCAAGGTCGATAGAAGTATATTGGATATACATTGTGTTGATGTGTACTTTACTAGTACTCCTAGTAGCACCAGGGTATTAGATACCGGTTCGGTTGCTAAGTGTTAGTAACTCGAAATAAAAGCTACGGAATAAACGGAGACTAGCTAAAGGTGAGCTGACAATACGTGTTGGAAGTGTTTCCAATGTTGATATGATCAATCATCGCACGCTCCCTCTACCATCGAGATTGGTGTTAAACCTAAATAATTGTTATTTGGTGCTTGCGTTGAGCATAGACGTGATTGGATTATGTCTATCGCAATACGGTTATTCATTTAAGGAGAATAATGGTTACTCTGTTTATTTGAATAATACCTTCAATGGTCTTGCACCTAAAATGAATGGTTTATTGAATCTCGATCGTAGTGATACACATGTTCATGCCAAAGATATAGGATAGTAATGATAGTACCACCTACTTGTGGCACTGCCACGTAAGTCATATCGGTATAAAACGCATGAAGAAGCTCCATGTTGATGGATCTTTGGGCTCACTCGTTTTTGAAAAGTTTGAGACATGCGAACCATGTCTATTGGTGTATATGCATGAAGAAACTCCATGCAAATGGACCGTTTGGACTCACTTGATTTTTGAATCACTTGAGACATGCAAATCATACCACATGGGCAAGATGACTGAAAGCCTCGTTTTCAGTAAAATGGAAAGCAACTAGTTGGAAGTAATACATTTTGATGTGTGCAGTCCAATGAGTGCTGAGGCATGTAGTGGATATCATTATGTTCTTACTTCACAGATGATTTGAGTAGATGTTGAGTATATTTACTTGATAAATCACGAGTCTGAATTATTGAAAGGTTCAAGTAATTTCAGGGTGAAGTTGAAAGATTGTCGTGACAAGAGGATAAAAGATCTATGATATGATCATAGATATGAATATCTGAATTACGAGTTTGGCACAGAATTAAGACATTGTGGAAATTGTTCCACAACTGATACAGCCTGGAACACCATAGTGTGATCCGAACATCATAACTGCACCCTAGTGGATATGATGCATACCATGATGTCTCTTATTGAATTACCACAATAGTTTATGGGTTATGCATTAAAGACAACCACATTCACTTTAAATAGGGCACCACGTAATTCCGATGAGATGACACCGTATGAACTATGGTTTAGAGAAACCTAAGCTGTCATTTCTTAAAAGTTTGGGGCTGCGACGCTTATGTGAAAAAGGTTTCAGGCTGATAAGCTCGAACCCAAAGCGGATAAATGCATCTTCATAGGACACCCAAAACAGTTGGGTATACCTCCTGTCTCAGATTCGAAAGCAATAAGGGATTGTTTCTAGAATCGGGTCCTTTCTTGAGGAAAGGTTTCTCTCGAAAGAATTGAGTGGGAGGATGGTGGAGACTTGATGAGGTTATTGAACCGTCACTTCAACTAGTGTGTGGCAGGGCACAGGAAGTTATTCCTGTGGCACCTACACCAATTGAAGTGGAAGCTTATGATAGTGATCATGAAACTTCAGATCAAGTCACTATCAAACCTCGTGGGATGACAACGATGCGTACTACATCAGAGTGGTACGTAATCCTGTCTTGGAAGTCATGTTGCTAGACAACAATGAACCTACAAGCTATGTAGAAGCGATAGTGGGCCTGGATTCCGATAAATGGCTCGAGGCCATAAAATCCGAGAGAGGATCCATGTATGAAGACAAAGTGTAGACTTTGGCGGAATGGCTCGATGGTCGTAAGGTTGTTGAGTACAGATGGATTTTAAAAGGAAGACGGACAATGATGGTATGTTTCACCATTAAGAAAGATCGACTTGTCGTTAAGATGTTTTCCCACAAGTTCAAGGAGTTGACTACGATGAGACTTTCTCACTCGTAGCGATGCTAAGAGTCTGTTGGAATTATATTAGCGATTACTGCATTATTTATGAAATCTTGCAGATAGGATGTCAAAACATTGTTTCCTCGACGATTTTCTTGAGGAAAGGTTGTATGTGATACAACCGGAAGGTTTTGTCAATCCTGAAAGATGCTAATAAGTATGCAAAGCTCCAGCAATCCTTCTGAGGACTGGAGTAAGCATCTCGGAGTTGGAATGCACGCTTTGATGAGATGATCAAAGATTTTGGGTTTATACAAAGTTTATGAGAAACTTGTATTTCCAAAGAAGTGAGTGGGAGCACTACAGAATTTCTGATGAGTATATGTTGTTGACATATTATGGATCAGAAATGATGTAGAATTTCTGGAAAGCATATAGGGTTATTTGGAAAGTGTTTTTCAATGGAAAGCCTGGATTAAGCTACTTGAGCATTGAGCATCAAGATCTATAAGGATAGATCAAAACGCTTAATGGTACTTTCAAATGAGCACATACCTTGACATGATCTTGAAGGTGTTCAAGACGGATCAGTCAAAGAAGGAGTTCTTGCCTAAGTTGTAAGGTATGAAGTTAAGACTTAAAGCTCGACCATGGCAGAATAGAGAGAAAGGACGAAGGTCGTCCCCTATGCTTAAGACGTAGGCTCTACAGTATGCTATGCTGTGTACCGCACCTGAAGTGTGCCTTGCCATGAGTCAGTCAAGGGGTACAAGAGTGATCCAAGAATGGATCACAGGACAGCGGTCAAAGTTATCCTTAGTAACTAGTGGACTAAGGAATTTTTCTCGATTATGGAGGTGGTAAAAGAGTTCGTCGTAAAGGGTTACATCGATGCAAGCTTAACACCTATCCGGATAGCTCTGAGTAGAGATACCGGATACGTATAATGGAGCAACAATTTAGAATAGCTCCAAGTAGAACAGTTATTTGGAATAGCTCCAAATAGAACGTGGTAGCTACATCTAGGAGATGACATAGAGATTTGTAAAGCACACACGGATCTGAAAGGTTCAGACCCATTGACTAAAACCTCTCTCACAAGCAACATGATCAAACCTAGAACTCATTGAGTGTTAATCACATAGTGATGTGAACTAGACTACTGACTCTAGTAAACTCTTGGGTGTTAGTCACATGGCGATGTGACCTGTGAGTGTTAATCACATGGCGATGTGAACTAGATTATTGACTCTAGTGCAAGTGGGAGACTGTTGGAAAAATGCCCTAGAGGCAATAATAAATAAGTTATTATTATATTTCCTTGTTCATGATAATCGTTTATTATCCATGCTGGAATTGTATTGATAGGAAACTCAGATACATGTGTGGATACATAGACAACACCATGTCCCCAGTAAGCCTCTAGTTGACTAGCTCGTTGATCAATAGATGGTTACGGTTTCCTGACCATGGACATTGGATGTCGTTGATAACGGGATCACATCATTAGGAGAATGATGTGATGGACAAGACCCAATCCTAAGCATAGCACTAGATCGTGTAGTTCGTATGCTAAAGCTTTTCTAATGTCAAGTATCATTTCCTTAGACCATGAGATTGTGCAACTCCCGGATACCGTAGGAATGCTTTGGGTGTGCCAAACATCACAACGTAACTGGGTGGCTATAAAGGTACACTACAGGTATCTCCGAAAGTGTCTGTTGGGTTGGCACGAATCAAGACTGGGATTTGTCACTCCGTGTGACGGAGAGGTATCTCTGGGCCCACTCGGTAGAACATCATCATAATGTGCACAATGTGATCAAGGAGTTGATCACGGGATGATGTGTTACGGAACGAGTAAAACATACTTGTCGGTAACGAGATTGAACAAGGTATCGGGATACCGACGATCGAATCTCGGGCAAGTATCGTACCGCTAGACAAAGGGAATTGTATACGGGATTGATTGAATCCTCGACATCGTGGTTCATCCGATGAGATCATCGTGGAACATGTGGGAGCCAACATGGGTATCCAGATCCCGCTGTTGGTTATTGACTGGAGAACGTCTCGGTCATGTCTGCATGTCTCCCGAACCCGTAGGGTCTACACACTTAAGGTTCGATGACGCTAGGGTTATAAAGGAAGTTTGTATGTGGTTACTGAATGTTGTTCGGAGTCCCGGATGAGATCCCGGACGTCACGAGGAGTTCCAGAATGGTCCGGAGGTAAAGATTTATATATAGGAAGTCCTATTTCGGCCATCGGGACAAGTTTCGGAGTCATCGGTATTGTACCGGGACCACCGGAAGGGTCCCGGGGGCCCACCGGGTGGGGCCACCTGCCCCGGGGGGCCACATGGGCTGTAGGGGGTGCGCCTTGGCCTATATGGGCCAAGGGCACCAGCCCCAAGAGGCCCATGCGCCAAGAGATGAGGGATAGGAAGAGTCCTAAGGGGGGAAGGCACCTCCGAGGTGCCTTGGGGAGGAGGGACTCCTCCTAGCCGCACCCTTCCTTGGAGGAAGGGCCAAGGCTGCGCCTCCCCCCTCTCCATTGCCCCTATATATATGTGGGGGGTGGGAGGGCAGCCATACCAATGTTCTGGTGCAGCCCCTCCCCTCTCCCAAGTCCTTCCCCTCTCCCGTGGTGCTTGGTGAAGCCCTGCAAGATTGCCATGCTCCTCCACCACCACCACCACGCCGTTGTGCTGCTGCTGGATGGAGTCTTCCTCAACCTCTCCCTCTCTCCTTGCTGGATCAAGGCGTGGGAGACATCATCGGGCTGTATGTGTGTTGAATGCGGAGGTGCCGTCCGTTCGGCACTAGGATCATCGGTGATTTGGATCACGACGAGTACGACTCCATCAACCCCATTCACTTGAACGCTTCCGCTTAGCGATCTACAAGGGTATGTAGATGCACTCTCCTTCCCCTCGTTGCTAGTCTCTCCATAGATAGATCTTGGTGACACGTAGGAAAATTTTGAATGTCTGCTACGTTCCCCAACACCAGCGGCCTCGGTCGCCGGCAGCAGAGGGGCGAGACGAGCGGTGGCCTCCTGCGGACGCGGACGGCGGCGCTGTAGAAGGACAGCGGTAGCAAGGCACGAAGGAGCTCCTGGACCGGCTGCGGGAGACGATGCACTTGAGGGCTCGGTGATGCAGCGAGCAGCAGCAGCTCCAGGAGCTTGACAGCAGGCGAGGAGGTCGAGGCCAGCACCGGTCGGCGCCGTGGCGCAGCTCGGCTGCGGCAAGGCGAGGGGCGTCCTTGCAGGAGAGGGAGGCGCACGGGAGGAAGAAGGAGAGGCCGGCGACGTTCACTGTAGGCGGTGGGGTATCGAGGGTGAGGCGGAGGCGCCGGGAGCCGACAGGGTGGAGCCGAGGAGGAGGTCCGGTGACGCCCGGTGTTGTGGCTCCGGCGAGCTTCGGCCAAAATTGGGACAAGTGGTGCGGGGCCTTGCTGGAAGAAGGAGTGGAGGGGCTCGGCGTGAGCGAGAGAGAGAGGGAGGCGCAGGTGGTTCGGACACGGGAACGAGAGGTGGGGAGATCGAGCGAATGGAGAGGGAGAGGGAGATGGGATCGGGCGATGCACTCTGGCGGCGCGAGCAGGGAGATGAGAGGAGAGAGGAGTCGGGCTAGGTTAGGTTAAAGAGGAGGTGGGCCGGTTCAGTGGGCTGCAGATGGGCCAGCCAGCTGGGCTCTTTCTCTCTCCCTCATATATCTTCTCTTATCTCCCCAAATCAGGAAAAAACAAAGAAAAGGAGAATAAAGGAAGTGTTAGGGATAGAATTTGCGCGGGAGGTTAATTTCCCCGGACTCATAAAAATGAGCTTGTTTCGAGAAAATAGGAAAGAGCACACGTGTGAAGTTTGAATTCAAACTCATTTGAATTTAATTCAAATTAGTGTGAGAAGGAAGTCGGTATACGATAGGTCCAAAAATGTTGGGAATTTAGGTGGAGCTCCGGAAAGTGACGTAAGAAATAACAAGACAAGTTTGGGGACCAAAACTTGAAGCGGAAAAGGGCATGTGATAAATTGCAAGTGTGTTATAGGTGATTCCATAAGAATGGATTATTTTATAATAGCTCCACTAATATCGGGAGGATATATTATAAAGAGAAGTCATCCTTCCCTCGATTTAAATGGATCGAAGATCCACACAAATTATTTAGTTGAGATGCAAAAGATTTATGACATGATGCAATGCACATGATGCAAAGATGAAATGCAGCAGACCAAACAAAACACACGACGAAAACCCGAAAACCCTGGAAGGCAACTGAAGCTCCGGTCTTGGGGCGTTACAACACTCCACCACTACGAGAGGATCTCGTCCCGAGATCTATGATGGCACCGGATGGAAAAACGGAAGAGAAATAGAAGAGGTAAAACTAAGTTGCTCCTTTGACAAACGAGTGAAACCAAAGAACCTTGAAAATGGTTAAGCCATTTAGAGAAAAGAATACAACGGAGATGAACGAAGTTGAAAACACTCCATTAGAAAAGAGGGACAAAGAATCATTGCGAAAAAAACCTTGAGGTTGAAGGGCAAGATATATATTGAAACCACTCCGGTTAAAACAAGATAGAGAAGGATTAAGAATGATATAATTTGGACAGCACTCCGACTGCAAATGGAAGGAATTAACAAGAACTTGACAAGATGAGAGGATGCTTGATGAGATCAACAACATACTGCCTCTGGAACTTACTAAAAAAATGGCACAATGGGTAAGAAAGATTTCAGAGAGCACTCCGGTTGAGAAGGGAGGCAAAACTTGATAGAATGGGGAGAACTTGAAAAGAGGGCACAACACTCCGGTTAAATGGATAAGCACTAAAAGATCATGATGTTGACAAAACAAGATGATGGGTTGAAGAGAGCAACATCAAAATGCCTCCGAAACAAAAGAATAGAAGATAGATAATTGAAATAAAAGAATGGAGAAGAAAATGCCAACTTCTGTCACAAAAGAGTTTGAAAAGGCATCTTCAGGAGAAGGGTTGAACGGAGTTGTTGGAAAACCAACAACGAAAAGAACAACATTGTAGTGGACTTATAGAAGACATCTCAAAACTATGAGGTGAAATTCCGCCACAAACGAAAAACAATATTGGATTGATAAGAACAAGAAGACGAGGAACTTATTTCACCGGGAGGATAAATGAAGAACTTGGTTCATTAATGAGCACCATAGATAGCAACATTCCTTAGGGAAAAGCTTTAGGTGAAATATAACCCAAGATAACTCCAATGACGAGATTGATGGATTTAAAATATCTCATACATGACAACATGTGAATCATGAAACATGAATTCAAATTATCAAGAATGACATAATACCACCTCCAATGATACGGAAGAAAGAATTGCACTCCGGATGCAAGATGAAGAATGCTTGAACTCCTTAGAAAAGAATCTCGATGAACACTTCGAGAAGGAATATAAATCATTGATGAACCATCAAGTAGAACCTTCATGAGAACTCCGGAAATAAAAGAAATGATCAATCGAAATGGAGGATGAAAAGAATAAGGTTGAATCCTTGCAATGATTTAGATGAATCTCCGTGGCAATTAGAGCTTGGAACTCTAGGAAAGAAAGATGAAACAAATGAAACCGAGAATTTGATTAGCCTCCGGAATAGGAAATTAAACATTTGGATGAAACAAGAATAAGAATTACATTATACTTATCCTTCACCAATTAAATTGATGACAATCAAAGGATTTGACATATTACATATTCTCGTAGAAAAGATTAAGATAGATATAGCGCAAACTTGAGAAGGTCTTCAACGAACCACCGGTAGGGTTGAAACAACGAATGAATTGATATGATGAACGAAGGAAGAGAAATCTTGAATGAACCACCGTAAGAATTAAAAATGAACGAAGAAAGATGAAGAAACACCGGGAAGAATTAGCAAATGAACGAAGATGCTTGAGAGAATTTAGATACAAGAGAACGAAGAGATCATGAGCTGATTATAGATCACTTGCACGAAGCACCGGTAAAATAGGAGAATGATAAATGACAGCTGAGAATGAATAAACCTTAGATGATGGGCTCCGGATGAACAAACTGAAAAGGCTCCTGAATTGCTCCGGATGGATAAAAAGAATTCTCACAATCGAACAATTATGAGAGAATGGCAACAAGCTAGAATCACGAATCTTGAAGATAATGGAGCAAGATTGAGAGAGAAAATCTTCTTCATCTTCAAAAATCTGAGAATGACGACGAGAAACACCACCATGAATAGTTGAGATACTCCGAAAGAATCAAAAGTGAAGAGGTTGAGCCAGCGATGGAAAGAATTTGAAAGATCTTGGAGAAGTACATTTGACTGATGATAAATTCATTCTTACGTCAAACTTTAAAAGGAATTTGAGAGTAACTCCGGGAAAATAAGAAGAGTCAGGTAAGATCCTGGGAAAGACCTGTGGGTTAGGGCCCACTCAAAAGAAACACCGTTGAATGATTACTTGAAAGGGAGAATGCACCGGTTGAATTAAATGGCTTGAGTAAAATAGGACCTCGAAATAGCTTGAACGGATGCAAAGTGAAAACACAAATCTTCGAAATATCTTCAGCACTCCGGAACAAATGAATAGCGAGAGGTGAATGATTAAGAATTGCACCGGTATGAGAAATCATTGACATGAGGAAAGGGTATGATCAACAAAGCTTGACTTGGAACCACCGGAGAAGAAAAGGAATGAGGAATGACAAACTAGTAGAACATCTTCTTGAGAACCACCGGGTAAGAATATTGACGGAAAAGAATGGAGAGACTTCACAAAAATAAAAGGATACTTGATTAAGAATTCCGAGTCCTTGAAGAAAAAGGGTGGGTGGGCGGGAAAAACAAAGGCAGCTTGGGATGAATGAAACAAAGAACGTCGAGAAGAAATGATAATTGATCTTGCTGATGGGGAGAAAGATGGGATCATCTCGAAGAGAAGCGCATCGGTTGGGATAAGGATTGACATGACAGACTCGATGATCGAGAAGGATTAGCATTCACATCGGAGTATGAGAACACCATTTAAGAAAGGTATGGAATCAACACTTGACATTGAAGCAATTCGAATACCACAACTCAAAACAAAACAAAGGATTGGCTTGTAGAATAAGCCGGAACAAACATATGATAGAGATTTCGTTCGAAGTTTTCGTGGTGGGGCCTACACGGGCTCGATCGTACAGCACCATCATGTACAAGGCAGTGCACATGAAATACGAAGTGTCCCCGAGTCGGCATAGCCAAGGACTCTTTAAGACACAACGAGACTACTGTAAAACCGACCGTGAATAGGCGGACCACTAGACGTCGAACCCCAATTTCATATCATACATCTGTCGGAAAGATATCCTAAGAGCTACTTGAATTCCCACTTATAAACTCCCGAAACTTTCCGGTTATGCAATCAGGTGTTGGGGATACAGGGGAAGCATAATATCTCACCCAAATCTAGCAAATCCTACATCCAGCTGTATCCATCCTTCAACACATAAACAAGAAAACTTTGGAAACCATCTACCTCAACCTTCGAAAAGCATCCGTTATACAAGTTATGGCGATACTCCTGAACTCCCGCCCCAGTACTGGGTGGCGTCGAGGTTATCTCACCAATGAACTGCATAAAAGAGATTTTCGATGTCGGCGTACTAGACTCAGGTATTCCAAAACTGCAACGATAAAATTATGATGACAACACCTCAGAGCTCAACTCCCCGGGACACTTCCACTAAACCCCTGACAGGAGGCACCAAGACAATGTTCTCATCATAAAACCATCGGAACGATTCCAAGATACCCGCGTGATCCTAAATTTTTTTTAGTGAAATATGAGAAGAGAAGAGTCAAAACTCTACTTCAGGATGTCTTACCAGAGCGATGAGGAGACGGGGAAGTAAAAAGAATTCCTAAACTCTCCGATATATAATTCCTAAATGACTCAAAACATTTTTCTAGACTCAACAATGGCTGCTAAAAATGATCAATCAGTGGGGGCACCTAAGGTCGGGGAAGGCTCTGATTACCAACTTGTAACACCCTCGATGCGGCTATATCTCCCACGTGTCGAAGCACGACTTAGAGGCATAACCGCATTGAAAGCAATGTCGCAAGTGAGGTAATCTTCACACAACCCATGTAATACAATAGGGGAAAAAGATACATAGTTGGCTTACAATCGCCACTTCACACAATTACATGAATAAAGCATTACAACAACCAAATACAATCAAGGTCCGACTACGGACCCAAAATAAAAGAAGAACCCCAAATGCGACAAAGGTCCCCGATCGACCCCAACTGGGCTCCACTACTGATCAACTAGAACGAAACAACACAAAGGACAAGATCTTCAACGAGCTCCTCCTGAGCTGGGTTGCGTCATCTGCACGGACTCATCGGCACCTGCAAGCTGGTTTTGGAAATATCTGTGAGTCACGGGGACTCAGCAATCTCACACCCTCGCGATCAAGACTATTTAAGCTTATGGGTAAGGTAAAGGTATGAGGCGGAGCTGCAGCAAGCGACTATCATATATGGTGGCTAAACATACGCAAAAGAGAGCGAGAAGAGAAGGCAAAGCACGATCGAGAAATCTATGATCAAGAAGTGATCCTATAGCAACCTACGCCAAGCATAACTCCAACAACCGTGTTCACTTCTCGGACCCCACCGGAAAGAGACCATCACGGCTACACACGCGGTTGATTCATTTTAATTAAGGTCGACTTCAGGTTTTCCACAACCGGACGTTAACAAATTCCCATCTGCCCATAACCGTGGGCACGGCTTTCGAAAGTTCAAATCCCTGCAGGGTGTCCCAACTTAGCCCATCACAAGCTCTCACGGTCAACGAAGGAATAGACCTCCACCCGAGACATTCCGATCAGACTCGGTATCCCGGTACAACAAGACATTTCGACAGGGTAAAACTAAACCAGCAACACCACCCAGATGTGCCGACAAATCCCGATAGGAGCTGCACATATCTTGTTCTCAGGGCACACCGGATGAGCAAGACATCGGGTAAGCCAGCCCAGAGTTGCCCCTGGTAGGCTCGGACATCGCTCAGTTGGACCAACACTCAGAGGAGCACAGGCCCGGGGGGGGGGGTAAAATAATGATGACCCTTGGGCTGACCGACCCAAGGGAAAGAAAAAGGCTAGGTGGCGAATGGTAAAACCAATGTTGGGCATTGCTGGAAGAGATTTACTTAAGGCGAACTATCAAGGGGTTCCCATAATAGCCCAACCGCGTGAGGAACGCAAAATCCGGGAACATAACACCGATATGACGGAAACTAGGGCGGCAAGAGTGGAACAAAACACCAGGCATAAGGCCGAGCCTTCCACCCTTTACCAAGTATATAGATGCATTAATTAAATAAGATATATTGTGATCTCCCAACAAGTAAACATGTTCCAACAAGGAACAACATCTCCATATTCCAACAAGGAACAAACTTCAATCTTCACCTGCAACTAACAACGCTATAAGAGGGGCTGAGCAAAGCGGTAACATAGCCAAACAACGGTTTGGTAGGACAAGGTGGGTTAGAGGCTTGGTTCAACAATATAGGAGGCATGATAAGCAGTGGTAGGTATCGCAGCATAGGCATAGCAAAAGAGCGAGCAACTAAGCAAGCAAAGATAGAAGTGATTTCGAGGGTATGATCATCTTGCCTGAAATCCCGCAAGGAAGAAGAACGAGTCCATGAAGAAGACAAACGGACGTAGTCGAACGGGTCCTCACAAACGCGACGTTAACGGAACCAACCCGAAGAAGCAACACCGGAAAGAAGCAAACAATCATGGTAAACAACCATCACATAATCATGGCATGATGCGCAAAACAATTATGATGCATGTCCGGTTTAAATATGCATGGCATGGCAAAGTGCACAAACAATCCTACAAATTAAGTGGAGCTCAATATGCAACGGGTTGCATATTGACGGAACACCACATCAATTATTTAGTTCTCTCTCGGTTATGTACCCAACAATATTAAATGTTGTTAAGCATGTCAAGAGGTGAAGCATAAAGGGATTATCTATCTAAACAATTTAAATGGGGCCGGATATAACAAACAACAAACCCGGTAAATCCCCATATGCATTAGTAATTTAATGCAAACAACACTTTAAACATTCTTGAAGTTGTTATCATGATGCGGATGACATGAACAAGTTTATGCAATTTTATTAAAAGTTGACATGAGCATAATATGGAGCATTTGTCATTGTGGCGGAAAGAAAAGGGTGCCACGGCGACGATAACGGAAACGGTGCCACGACAACGTTCCGGTT
This sequence comes from Triticum monococcum, assembly GCA_034509565.1. Taxonomy (NCBI): domain Eukaryota; kingdom Viridiplantae; phylum Streptophyta; class Magnoliopsida; order Poales; family Poaceae; genus Triticum; species Triticum monococcum. The sequence goes on along the minus strand of CM067842.1, from coordinate 231,003,166 downwards.
CCGGTAACTCGATTGAGATACCGAGGCAAAGGAGAAGTGTGCGGATGCGTGCAAAAGATGATGGGGCGCTCCCGGATTCCGGGTGTCCCACGAGTCAATGGCATGGAAGCGAGAGACACTCCGGACACGGTGCAGGCAAAGGGTGCATCTCATACGACACAGGCATTCGTTCTCGGACGATCGTCTCGGGGTTATACCTTTGAAGCGTGCGAAGGGGACGGTTCTCGTTTGTAGAGGGAAGTAGACGTTCTCCCACGCTCTAGGGTCGACGGTAGAGGTCTTCGGACGTAGTGGTACATGTTCATTTTTCGGAGAGGTACATGGCGTTCTTCGGTCACAGGTACTTGACGTTTTGCTACCCGGGTCTTTGGTGACGGTCGTTGTACACATGACGTTGGGGTACTTGTAGGTCCGGGTCTTGACGGAGTAGATGCACAAGTTTCGTAGATGAACTTGGCGTAACTATGCGGTAGTCGAAATTGGCGGTATCCAAATGGTACTTGGCGAATACCCGTAGTCGAACTTGGTGGCCTTGACGTCCAACACAAAACAGCACAAGGGGCCTCGGGTCACGCAAGGAAGAGGAGCGGCGCAAGGCGGCACTGGGTGACTGCGGGCATGCCCCAGCGGCCTCGGTCGCCGGCAGCAGAGGGGCGAGACGAGCGGCGGCCTCCTGCGGACGCGGACGGCGGCGCTGTAGAAGGACAGCGGCAGCAAGGCACGAAGGAGCTCTTGGACCGGCTGCGGGAGACGATGCACTTGAGGGCGCGGCGATGCAGGGAGCAGCAGCAGCTCCAGGAGCTTGACAGTAGGCGAGGAGGTCGAGGCCAGCACCGGTCGGCGCCGTGGCGCAACTCGGCTGCGGCAAGGCAAGGGGCGTCCTTGCAGGAGAGGGAGGCGCACGGGAGGAAGAAGGAAAGGCCGGCGACGTTCACTGTAGGCGGTGGGGTATCGAGGGTGAGGCGGAGGCGCCAGGAGCCGACAGGGTGGAGCCGAGGAGGAGGTCCGGTGACGCCCGGTGTTGTGGCTCCGGTGAGCTTCGGCCAAAATTGGGACAAGTGGTGCGGGGCCTTGCTGGAAGAAGGAGTGGAGGGGCTCGGCGTGAGCGAGAGAGAGAGGGAGGCGCAAGTGGTTCGGACACGGGAACGAGAGGTGGGGAGATCAAGCGAATGGAGAGGGAGAGGGAGATGGGATCGGGCGATGCACTCTGGCGGCGCGAGCAGGGAGATGAGAGGAGAGAGGTGTTGGGGAACGTAGTAATTTCAAAAAAATTCCTATGCACACGCAAGATCATGGTGATGCATAGCAACGAGCGGGGAGAGTGTTGTCTACGTACCAACGCAGACCGACTGCGGAAGCGATCACACAACGTAGAGGAAGTAGTCGTACGTCTTCCCGATCCGACCGATCCAAGCACCGTTACTCCGGCACCTCCGAGTTCTTAGCACACGTTCAGCTCGATGACGATCCTCGGGCTCCGATCTAGCAAAGCATCGAGGAAGAGTTCCGTCAGCACGACGGCGTGGTGACGATCTTGATGTACTACCGACGCAGGGCTTCGCCTAAGCACTACAACGGTATGATCGAGGTGGAATTTGGTGGCAGGGGGCACCGCACACGGCTAAGGAACGATCTCAAGGATCAACTTGTGTGTCTAGAGGTGCCCCTGCCCCCGTATATAAAGGTTTCAAGGGGAGGGGCTGGCCGGCCAAGGTGGGAGGCGCAGGAGGAGTCCTACTCCTACCGGGAGTAGGACTCCCCCCTCCAATCCTAGTCCAACTAGGTTTCCTCAAGTGGGAAGGAGAGAGGGGGTGGCCGGCCACCTTCCCTAGTCCTAATAGGACTAGGGGAAGGGGGGAGGCGCGCAGCCCACGGGGCAGCCCTTTCACCTTTCCACTAAGGCCCATGTTGGCCCATTTGGCTCCCGGGGGGTTCCGGTAACCCTCCCGGTAATCTGGTAAAATCCCGATTTCACCCGGAACACTTCCGATGTCCAAACATAGGCTTCCAATATATCAATCTTTACGTCTCAACCATTTCGAGACTCCTCGTCATGTCCGTGATCACATCCGGGACTCCGAACAACCTTCGGTACATCAAAATGCATAAACTCATAATAACTGTCATCGTAACGTTAAGCGTGCGGACCCTACGGTTCGAGAACAATGTAGACATGACCGAGACACGTCTCCGGTCAATAACCAATAGAGGGACCTGGATGCCCATATTGGCTCCTACATATTCTATGAAGATCTTTATCGGTCAGACCGCATAACAACATATGTTGTTCCCTTTGTCATCGGTATGTTACTTGCCCGAGATTCGATCGTCGGTATCCAATACCTAGTTCAATCTCGTTACTGGCAAGTCTCTTTACTCGTTCCGTAATACATCATCTCACAACTAACATCTTAGTTATAATGCTTGCAAGGCTTATGTGATGTGTATTACCGAGAGGGCCCAGAGATACCTCTCCGACAATCGGAGTGACAAACCCTAATCTCGAAATACGCCAACCCAACATCTACCATTGGAGACACCTGTAGTACTCCTTTATAATCACCCAGTTACGTTGTGACGTTTGGTAGTACCCAAAGTGTTCCTCTGGTAAACGGGAGTTGCATAATCTCATAGTTATAGGAACATGTATAAGTCATGAAGAAAGCAATAGCAACATACTAAACGATCGGGTGCTAAGCTAATGGAATGGGTCATGTCAATCAGATCATTCAACTAATGATGTGACCTCGTTAATAAAATAACAACTCTTTGTTCATGGTTAGGAAACATAACCATCTTTGATTAATGAGCTAGTCAAGTAGAGGCATGTATTATGTTTCCGGTTAATACAATTCTAGCATGAATAATAAACATTTATCATGATATAAGGAAATAAATAATAACTTTATTATTGCCTCTAGGGCATATTTCCTTCAGTCTCCCACTTGCACTAGAGTCAATAATCTAGATTACACAGTAATGATTCTAACACCCATGGAGCCTTGGTGTTGATCATGTTTTGCTCGTGGAAGAGGCTTAGTCAACGGGTCTGCAACATTCAGATCCGTATGTATCTTGCAAATCTCTATGTCTCCCACCTGGACTAGATCCCGGATGGAGTTGAAGCGTCTCTTGATGTGTTTGGTCCTTTTGTGAAATCTGGATTCCTTTGCCAAAGCAATTGCACCAGTATTGTCACAAAAGATTTTCATTGGACCCGATGCACTAGGTATGACACCTAGATCGGATATGAACTCCTTCATCCAGACTCCTTCGTTCGCTGCTTCCGAAGCAGCTATGTACTCCGCTTCACATGTAGATCCCGCTACGACGCTTTGTTTAGAACTGCACCAACTGACAGCTCCACCGTTTAAAGTAAACATGTATCCGGTTTGCGATTTAGAATCGTCCGGATCAGTGTCAAAGCTTGCATCAACGTAACCTCTTACGGTGAGCTCTTTGTCACCTCCATATACGAGAAACATATCCTTAGTCCTTTTCAGGTATTTCAGGATGTTCTTGACCGCTGTCCAGTGATCCACTCCTGGATTACTTTGGTACCTCCCTGCTAAACTTATAGCAAGGCACACATCAGGTCTGGTACACAGCATTGCATACATGATAGAGCCTATGGCTGAAGCATAGGGAACATCTTTCATTTTCTCTCTATCTTCTGTAGTGGTCGGGCATTGAGTCTGACTCAACTTCACACCTTGTAACACAGGCAAGAACCCTTTCTTTGCTTGGTCCATTTTGAACCTCTTCAAAATCTTGTCAAGGTATGTGCTTTGTGAAAGTCCAATTAAGCGTCTTGATCTATCTCTATAGATCTTTATGCCTAATATGTAAGCAGCTTCCCCGAGGTCTTTCATCGAAAAACTTTTATTCAAGTATCCCTTTATGCTATCCAGAAATTCTATATCATTTCCAATCAGCAATATGTCATCCACATATAATATCAGAAATGCTACAGAGCTCCCACTCACTTTCTTGTAAATACAGGCTTCTCCAAAAGTCTGTATAAAGCCAAATGCTTTGATCACACTATCAAAGCGTTTATTCCAACTCCGAGATGCTTGCACCAGTCCATAAATGGATCGCTTGAGTTTGCATACTTTGTTAGCTCCCTTTGGATCGACAAAACCTTCTGGTTGCATCATATACAACACTTCTTCCAGAAATCCATTCAGGAATGCAGTTTTGACATCCATCTGCCATATTTCATAATCATAAAATGCGGCAATTGCTAACATGATTCTGGCGGACTTAAGCATCGCTACGGGTGAGAAGGTCTCATCGTAGTCAACCCCTTGAACTTGTCGAAAACCTTTTGCGACAAGTCGAGCTTTATAGACAGTAATATTACCGTCAGCATCAGTCTTTTTCTTGAAGATCCATTTATTCTCAATTGCTTGCCGATCATCGGGCAAGTCAACCAAAGTCCATACTTTGTTTTCATACATGGATCCCATCTCAGATTTCATGGCTTCAAGCCACTTTGCGGAATCTGGGCTCACCATCGCTTCTTCATAGTTCGTAGGTTCATCATGATCTAGTAGCATGACTTCCAGAATTGGATTACCGTACCACTCTAGTGTGGATCTTACTCTGGTTGATCTACGTGGTTCAGTAGTATCTTGTCCTGAAGTTTAATGATCATCATCATTAGCTTCCTCACTAATTGGTATAGGTGTCGCAGAAACAGTTTTCTGTGATGTACTACTTTCCAATAAGGGAGCAGGTACAGTTACCTCGTCAAGTTCTACTTTCCTCCCACTCACTTCTTTCGAGAGAAACTCCTTCTCTAGAAAGTTTCCGAACTTAGCAACAAAAGTCTTGCCTTCGGATCTATAATAGAAAGTGTATCCAATAGTTTCCTTTGGATATCCTATGAAGACACATTTCTCTGATTTGGGTTCGAGCTTATCAGGTTGAAACTTTTTCACATAAGCATCGCAGCCCCAAACCTTAAGAAACGACAACTTTGGTTTCTTGCCAAACCATAGTTCATAAGGCGTCGTCTCAACGGATTTTGATGGTGCCCTATTTAACGTGAATGCGGCCGTCTCTAAAGCATAACCCCAAAACGATAGCGGTAAATCAGTAAGAGACATCATAGATCGCACCATATCTAGTAAAGTACGATTACGACGTTCGGACACACCATTACGCTGTGGTGTTCCGGGTGGCGTGAGTTGCGAAACTATTCCACAATTTTTCAAATGTACACCAAACTCGTAACTCAAATATTCTCCTCCACGATCAGATCGTAGAAACTTTATTTTCTTGTTACGATGATTTTCAACTTCACACTGAAATTCCTTGAACTTTTCAAATGTTTCAGACTTATGTTTCATTAAGTAGATATACCCATATCTGCTTAAATCATCTGTGAAGGTGAGAAAATAACGATATCCGCCACGAGCTTCAATATTCATCGGACCACATACATCGGTATGTATGATCTCCAATAAATCTGTTGCTCTCTCCATAGTACCGGAGAACGGTGTTTTAGTCATCTTGCCTATGAGGCACGGTTCGCAAGTACCAAGTGATTCATAATCAAGTGGTTCCAAAAGCCCATCATTATGGAGTTTCTTCATGCGCTTTACACCGATATGACCTAAACGGCAGTGCCACAAATAAGTTGCACTATCATTATCAACTCTGCATCTTTTGGCTTCTACATTATGAATATGTGTATCACTACTATCGAGATTCAACAAGAATAGACCACTCTTCAAAGGCGCATGACCATAAAAGATATTACTCATATAAATAGAACAACCTTTATTCTCTGATTTAAATGAATAACCGTCTCGCATTAAACAAGATCCAGATATAATGTTCATGCTCAACGCTGGCACCAAATAACAATTATTTAGGTCTAATATTAATCCCGAAGGTAGATGTAGAGGTAGCGTGCCGACCGCGATCACATCGACTTTGGTGCCGTTTCCCACGCGCATCGTCACCTCGTCCTTTGCTAGCGTCCGCTTATTCTGTAGTCCCTGTTTCGAGTTGCAAATATTAGCAACAGAACCAGTATCAAATACCCAGGTGCTACTGCGAGCTCTAGTAAGGTACACATCAATAACATGTATATCACATATACCTTTGTTCACCTTGCCATCCTTCTTATCCGCCAAATACTTGGGGCAGTTCCGCTTCCAGTGACCAGTCTGCTTGCAGTAGAAGCACTCAGTTTCAGGCTTAGGTCCAGACTTGGGTTTCTTCTCCTGAGCAGCAACTTGCTTGCTGTTCTTCTTGAAGTTCCCCTTCTTCTTCCCTTTGCCCTTCTTCTTGAAACTAGTGGTCTTGTTGACCATCAACACTTGATGCTCCTTCTTGATTTCTACCTCCGCAGCTTTCAGCATTGCGAAGAGCTCGGGAATAGTCTTGTTCATCCCTTGCATATTATAGTTCATCACGAAGCTCTTGTAGCTTGGTGGCAGTGATTGGAGAATTCTGTCAATGACGCAATCATCTGGAAGATTAACTCCCATCTGAATCAAGTGATTATTATACCCCAGACATTTTGAGTATATGCTCACTAACAGAACTGTTCTCCTCCATCTTGCAGCTATAGAACTTATTGGAGACTTCATATCTCTCAATTCGGGCATTTGCTTGAAATATCAACTTCAACTCCTGGAACATCTCATATGTTCCATGACGTTCAAAACGTCGTTGAAGTCCCGATTCTAAGCCGTAAAGCATGGCACACTGAACTATCGAGTAGTCATCAGCTTTGCTCTGCCAGACATTCATAACATCTGGCGTTGCTCCAGCAGCAGGCCTGGCACCCAGCGGTGCTTCCAGGACGTAATTCTTCTGCGCAGCAATGAGGATAATCCTCAAGTTACGGACCCAGTCCGTGTAATTGCTACCATCATCTTTCAACTTTGCTTTCTCAAGGAACGCATTAAAATTCAATGGAACAACAGCACGAGCCATCTATCTACAATCAACATAAACAAGCAAGATACTATCAGGTACTAAGTTCATGATAAGTTTAAGTTCAGTTAATCAAATTACTTAAGAACTCCCACTTAGATAGACATCCCTCTAATCCTCTAAGTGATCATGTGATCCAAATCAACTAAACCATAACCGATCATCACGTGAGATGGAGTAGTTTTCAATGGTGAACATCGTTATGTTGATCATATCTACTATATGATTCACGCTCGACCTTTCGGTCTCCGTGTTCCGAGGCCATATCTGTATATGCTTGGCTCGTCAAGTATAACCTGAGTATTCTGCGTGTGCAACTGTTTTGCACCCGTTGTATTTGGACGTAGAGCTTATCACACCCGATCATCACGTGGTGTCTGGGCACGACGAACTTTGGCAACGGTGCATACTCAGGGAGAACACTTCTTGATAATTTAGTGAGAGATCATCTTATAATGCTACCGTCAATCAAAGCAAGATAAGATGCATAAAAGATAAACATCACATGCAATCAATATAAGTGATATGATATGGCCATCATCATCTTGTGCTTGTGATCTCCATCTCCGAAGCACCGTCATGATCACCATCGTCACCGGCGCGACACCTTGATCTCCATCGTAGCATCGTTGTCGTCTCGCCAATCTTATGCTTCCACGACTATCACTACCGCTTAGAAATAAAGTAAAGCATTACATCACGATTGCATTGCATACAATAAAGCGACAACCATATGGCTCCTGCCAGTTGCCGATAACTTGGTTACAAAACATGATCATCTCATACAATAAAATCAGCATCATGCCTTGACCATATCACATCACAACATGCCCTGCAAAAACAAGTTAGACGTCCTCTACTTTGTTGTTGCAAGTTTTACGTGGCTGCTACGGGCTTAAGTAAGAACTCATCTCACCTACGCATCAAAACCACAACGATAGTTCGTCAAATAGACTCCGTTTTAACCTTCTCAAGGACCGGGCGTAGCCACACTCGGTTCAGCTAAAGTTGGAGAGACAGTCGCCCGCAAGCCATCTATGTGCAAAGCACGTCGAGGGAACCGGTCTCGCGTAAGCATACGCGTAAGGTTGGTCCGGGTCGTCTCGTGCAACAATACCGCCGAACCAAAGTATGACATGCTGGTAAGCAGTATGACTTGTATCGCCCACAACTCACTTGTGTTCTACTCGTGCAAATAACATCAAACCATAAAACCTAGGCTCGGATGCCACTGTTAGGGAACGTAGTAATTTCAAAAAAAATTCCTACGCACACGCAAGATCATGGTGATGCATAGCAACGAGCGGGGAGAGTGTTGTCTACGTACCAACACAGACCGACTGCGGAAGCGATCACACAACGTAGAGGAAGTAGTCGTACGTCTTCCCGATCCGACCGATCCAAGCACCGTTACTCCGGCACCTCCGAGTTCTTAGCACACGTTCAGCTCGATGACGATCCTCGGGCTCCGATCCAGCAAAGCGTCAAGGAAGAGTTCCGTCAGCACGACAGCGTGGTGACGATCTTGATGTACTACCGACGCAGGGCTTCGCCTAAGCACTACAACGGTATGATCGAGGTGGAATTTGGTGGCAGGGGGCACCGCACACGGCTAAGGAACGATCTCAAGGATCAACTTGTGTGTCTAGAGGTGCCCCCTGCCCCCGTATATAAAGGTTTCAAGGGGAGGGGCTGGCCGGCCAAGGTGGGAGGCGCAGGAGGAGTCCTACTCCTACCGGGAGTAGGACTCCCCCCTCCAATCCTAGTCCAACTAGGTTTCCTCAAGTGGGAAGGAGAGAGGGGGTGGCCGGCCACCTTCCCTAGTCCTAATAGGACTAGGGGAAGGGGGGGAGGCGCGCAGCCCATGGGGCAGGCCTTTCACCTTTCCACTAAGGCCCATGTTGGCCCATTTGGCTCCCGGGGGGTTCCGGTAACCCTCCCGGTAATCCGGTAAAATCCCGATTTCACCGGGAACACTTCCGATGTCCAAACATAGGCTTCCAATATATCAATCTTTACGTCTCGACCATTTCGAGACTCCTCGTCATGTCCGTGATCTCATCCGGGACTCCGAACAACCTTCGGTACATCAAAATGCATAAATTCATAATAACTGTCATTGTAACGTTAAGCGTGCGGACCCTACGGTTCGAGAACAATGTAGACATGACCGAGACACGTCTCCGGTCAATAACCAATAGCGGGACCTGGATGCCCATATTGGCTCCTACATATTCTACGAAGATCTTTATCGGTCAGACCGCATAACAACATACGTCGTTCCCTTTGTCATCGGTATGTTACTTGCCCGAGATTCGATCGTCGGTATCCAATACCTAGTTCAATCTCGTTACCGGCAAGTCTCTTTACTCGTTCCGTAATACATCATCCCACAACTAACACATTAGTTGCAGTGCTTGCAAGGCTTATGTGATGTGCATTACCGAGAGGGCCCAGAGATACCTCTCCGACAATCGGAGTGACAAACCCTAATCTCGAAATACGCCAACCCAACATCTACCATTGGAGACACCTGTAGTACTCCTTTATAATCACCCAGTTACGTTGTGACGTTTGGTAGTACCCAAAGTGTTCCTCCGGTAAACGGGAGTTGCATAATCTCATAGTTATAGGAACATGTATAAGTCATGAAGAAAGCAATAGCAACATACTAAACGATCGGGTGCTAAGCTAATGGAATGGGTCATGTCAATCAGATCATTCTACTAATGATGTGACCTCGTTAATCAAATAACAACTCCTTGTTCATGGTTAGGAAACATAACCATCTTTGATTAACAAGCTAGTCAAGTAGAGGCATACTAGTGACACTCTGTTGGTCTATGTATTCACACATGTATTATGTTTCCGGTTAATACAATTCTAGCATGAATAATAAACATTTATCATGATATAAGGAAATAAATAATAACTTTATTATTGCCTCTAGGGCATATTTCCTTCAGTCTCCCACTTGCACTAGAGTTAATAATCTAGATTATACAGTAATGATTCTAACACCCATGGAGCCTTGGTGCTGATCATGTTTTGCTCGTGGAAGAGGCTTAGTCAACGGGTCTGCAACATTCAGATCCGTATGTATCTTGCAAATCTCTATGTCTCCCACCTGGACTAAATCCGGGATGGAGTTGAAGCGTCTCTTGATGTGTTTGGTTCTTTTGTGAAATCTGGATTCCTTTGCCAAGGCAATTGCACCAGTATTGTCACAGAAGATTTTCATTGGACCCGATGCACTAGGTATGACACCTAGATCGGATATGAACTCCTTCATCCAGACTCCTTCGTTTGCTGCTTCCGAAGCAGCTATGTACTCCGCTTCACATGTAGATCCCGCTACGACGCTTTGTTTAGAACTGCACCAACTGACAGCTCCACCGTTTAAAGTAAACACGTATCCGGTTTGCGATTTAGAATCGTCCGGATCAGTGTCAAAGCTTGCATCAACGTAACCTCTTACGGTGAGCTCTTTGTCACCTCCATATACGAGAAACATATCCTTAGTCCTTTTCAGGTATTTCAGGATGTTCTTGACCGCTGTCCAGTGATCCACTCCTGGATTACTTTGGTACCTCCCTGCTAAACTTATAGCAAGGCACACATCAGGTCTGGTACACAGCATTGCATACATGATAGAGCCTATGGCTGAAGCATAGGGAACATCTTTCATTTTCTCTCTATCTTCTGCAATGGTCGGGCATTGAGTCTTACTCAACTTCACACCTTGTAACACAGGCAAGAACCCTTTCTTTGCTTGATCCATTTTGAACTTCTTCAAAATCTTGTCAAGGTATGTGCTCTGTGAAAGTCCAATTAAGCGTTTTGATCTATCTCTATAGATCTTTATGCCTAATATGAAAGCAGCTTCCCCGAGGTCTTTCATCGAAAAACTTTTATTCAAGTATCCCTTTATGCTATCCAGAAATTCTATATCATTTCCAATCAGCAATATGTCATCCACATATAATATCAGAAATGCTACAGAGCTCCCACTCACTTTCTTGTAAATACAGGCTTCTCCAAAAGTCTGTATAAAGCCAAATGCTTTGATCACACTATCAAAGCGTTTATTCCAACTCCGAGATGCTTGCACCAGTCCATAAATGGATCGCTGGAGTTTGCATACTTTGTTAGCTCCTTTTGGATCGACAAAACCTTCTGGTTGTATCATATACAACTCTTCTTCCAGAAATCCATTCAGGAATGCAGTTTTGACATCCATCTGCCATATTTCATAATCATAAAATGCGGCAATTGCTAACATAATTCTGACGGACTTAAGCATCGCTACGGGTGAGAAAGTCTCATCGTAGTCAACCCCTTGAACTTGTCGAAAACCTTTTGCGACAAGTCGAGCTTTATAGACAGTAACATTACCGTCAGCGTCAGTCTTTTTCTTGAAGATCCATTTATTCTCAATTGCTTGCCGATCATCGGGGAAGTCAACCAAAGTCTATACTTTGTTCTCATACATGGATCCCATCTCAGATTTCATGGTCTCAAGCCACTTTGCGGAATCTGGGCTCACCATCGCTTCTTCATAGTTCGTAGGTTCATCATGATCTAGTAGCATGACTTCCAGAACTGGATTACCATACCACTCTGGTGCGGATCTCACTCTGGTTGATCTACGTGGTTCAGTAGCATCTTGCCCTGAAGTTTCATGATCATCATCATTAGCTTCCTCACTGATTGGTATAGGTGTCGCAGAAACAGTTTTCTATGATGTACTATTTTCCAATAAGGGAGCAGGTACAGTTACCTCGTCAAGTTCTACTTTCCTCCCACTCACTTCTTTCGAGAGAAACTCCTTCTCTAGAAATGATCCATTCTTAGCAACGAATGTCTTGCCTTCGGATCTGTGATAGAAGGTATACCCAACAGTTTCTTTTGGGTATCCTATGAAGACACATTTCTCCGCTTTGGGTTCGAGCTTATCAGGTTGAAGCTTTTTCACATAAGCATCGCAGCCCCAAACTTTAAGAAACGACAACTTTGGTTTCTTGCCAAACCATAGTTCATAAGGCGTCGTCTCAACGGATTTTGATGGTGCCCTATTTAACGTGAATGCGGCCGTCTCTAAAGCATAACCCCAAAATGATAGCGGTAAATCAGTAAGAGACATCATAGATCGCACCATATCTAGTAAAGTACGATTACGACGTTCGGACACACCATTACGCTGTGGTGTTCCGGGTGGCGTGAGTTGCGAAACTATTCCACAATTTTTCATTTGTACACCAAACTCGTAACTCAAATATTCTCCTCCACGATCAGATCGTAGAAATTTTATTTTCTTGTTACGATGATTTTCAACCTCACTCTGAAATTCTTTGAACTTTTCAAATGTTTCAGACTTATGTTTCATCAAGTAGATATACCCATATCTGCTTAAATCATCTGTGAAGGTGAGAAAATAACGATATCCGCCACGAGCCTCAATATTCATCGGACCACATACATCGGTATGTATGATTTCCAACAAATCTGTCGCTCTCTCCATAGTACCGGAGAACGGTGTTTTAGTCATCTTGCCTATGAGGCACGGTTCGCAAGTACCAAGTGATTCATAATCAAGTGGTTCCAAAAGCCCATCAGTATGGAGTTTCTTCATGCGCTTTACACCGATATGACCTAAACGGCAGTGCCACAAATAAGTTGCACTATCATTATTAACTTTGCATATTTTTGCTTCTACATTATGAATATGTGTATTACTATCTTCGAGATTTAATAAGAATAGACCACTCTTCAAAGGTGCATGACCATAAAAGATATTATTCATATAAATAGAACAACCATTATTCTCTGATTTAAATGAATAACCGTCTCGTATTAAACAAGATCCAGATATAATGTTCATGCTCAACGCTGGCACCAAATAACAATTATTTAGGTCTAATATTAATCCCGAAGGTAGATGTAGAGGTAGCGTGCCGACCGCGATCACATCGACTTTGGAACCGTTTCCCACGCGCATCGTCACCTCGTCCTTTGCTAGCGTCCGCTTATTCCGTAGTCCCTGTTTCGAGTTGCAAATATTAGCAACAGAACCAGTATCAAATACCCAGGTGCTACTGCGAGCTCTAGTAAGGTACACATCAATAACATGTATATCACATATACCTTTGCTCACTTTGCCATCCTTCTTATCCGCCAAATACTTGGGGCAGTTCCGCTTCCAGTGTCCAGTCTGCTTGCAGTAGAAGCACTCAGTTTCAGGCTTAGGTCCAGACTTGGGTTTCTTCTCTTGAGCAGCAACTTGCTTGCTGTTCTTCTTGAAGTTTCCCTTCTTCTTCCCTTTGCCCCTTTTCTTGAAACTAGTGGTTTTGCTAACCATCAACACTTGATGCTCCTTCTTGATTTCTACCTCCGCAGCTTTCAGCATTGCGAAGAGCTCGGGAATAGTCTTGTTCATCCCTTGCATATTATAGTTCATCACGAAGCTCTTGTAGCTTGGTGGCAGTGATTGGAGAATTCTGTCAATGACGCAGTCATCTGGAAGATTAACTCCCATCTGAATCAAGTGATTATTATACCCAGACATCTTGAGTATATGCTCACTGACAGAACTGTTCTCCTCCATCTTACAGCTATAGAACTTATTGGAGACTTCATATCTCTCAATTCGGGCATTTGCTTGAAATATTAACTTCAACTCCTGGAACATCTCATATGCTCCATGACGTTCAAAACATCGTTGAAGTCCCGATTCTAAGCCGTAAAGCATGGCACACTGAACTATCGAGTAGTCATCAGCTTTGCTCTGCCAGACGTTCATAACATCTGGCGTTGCTCCAGCAGCAGGCCTGGCACCCAGCGGTGCTTCCAGGACGTAATTCTTCTGTGCAGCAATGAGGATAATCCTCAGGTTACGGACCCAGTCCGTGTAATTGCTACCATCATCTTTCAACTTTGCTTTCTCAAGGAACACATTAAAATTGAACGGAACAACAGCACGAGCCATCTATCTACAATCAACATAAACAAGCAAGATACTATCAGTTACTAAGTTCATGATAAGTTTAAGTTCAGTTAATCAAATTACTTAGGAACTCCCACTTAGATAGACATCCCTCTAATCCTCTAAGTGATCACGTGATCCAAATCAACTAAACCATAACCGATCATCACGTGAGATGGAGTAGTTTTCAATGGTGAACATCGTCATGTTGATCATATCTACTATATGATTCACGCTCGACCTTTCGGTCTCTGTGTTCCGAGGCCATATCTGCATATGCTAGGCTCGTCAAGTATAACCTGAGTATTCTGCGTGTGCAAAACTGGCTTGCACCCGTTGTAGATGGACGTAGAGCTTATCACACCCGATCATCACGTGGTGTCTGGGCACGACGAACTTTGGCAACGGTGCATACTCAGGGAGAACACTTCTTGATAATTTAGTGAGAGATCATCTTATAATGCTACCGTCAATCAAAGCAAGATAAGATGCATAAAAGGATAAACATCACATGCAATCAATATAAGTGATATGATATGGCCATCATCATCTTGTGCTTGTGATCTCCATCTCCGAAGCACCGTCATGATCACCATCGTCACCGGCGCGCCACCTTGATCTCCATCGTAGCAACGTTGTCATCTCGCCAATCTTATGCTTCCACGACTATCACTACCGCTTAGTAATAAAGTAAAGCATTACATCGCGATTGCATTGCATACAATAAAGCGACAACCATATGGCTCCTGCCAGTTGCCGATAACTCGGTTACAAAACATGATCATCTCATACAATAAAATCAGCATCATGCCTTGACCATATCACATCACAACATACCCTACAAAAACAAGTTAGACGTCCTCTACTTTGTTGTTGCAAGTTTTACGTGGCTGCTACGGGCTTAAGTAAGAACTCATCTCACCTACGCATCAAAACCACAACGATAGTTCGTCAAATAGACTCCGTTTTAACCTTCTCAAGGATCGGGCATAGTCACACTTGGTTCAACTAAAGTTGGAGAGACAGTCTTCCGCAAGCCATCTATGTGCAAAGCACGTCGAGGGAACCGGTCTCGCGTAAGAGTACGCGTAAGGTTGGTCCGGATGGTCTCAACCAACAATACCGCCGAACCAAAGTATGACATGCTGGTAGGCAGTATGACTTGTATCGCCCACAACTCACTTGTGTTCTACTCGTGCATATAACATCAAACCATAAAACCTAGGCTCGGATGCCACTGTTGGGGAACGCAGTAATTTCAAAAAAATTCCTACGCACACGCAAGATCATGGTGATGCACAGCAACGAGAGGGGAGAGTGTTGTCTACGTACCAACGCAGACCGACTGCGGAAGCGATCACACAACATAGAGGAAGTAGTCGTACGTCTTCTTCCCGATCCGACCGATCCAAGCACCGTTACTCTGGCGCCTCCGAGTTCTTAGCACACGTTCAGCTCGATGACGATCCTCGGGCTCCGATCCAGCAAAGCGTCGAGGAAGAGTTCCGTCAGCACGACGGCGTGGTGACGATCTTGATGTACTACCGACGCAGGGCTTCGCCTAAGCTCTACAACGATATGACCGAGGTGGAATTTGGTGGCAGGGGGCACCGCACACGGCTAAGGAACGATCTCAAGGATCAAGTTGTGTGTCTTGGGGTGCCCCCTGCCCCCGTATATAAAGGTTGGAGGAGGGGAGCCGGCCGGCCAAGGGAGAGGAGGCGCAGGGGAGTCCTACTCCCACCGAGAGTAGGACTCCTCCCCCCAATCCTAATCCTATTAGGACTCCCGGGGGGAAAAGGAGAGAGAAGGGGGGCCGGCCCCTATCCTAGTCCTACTAGGACTTTGGGAAGGGGGGCGCCGGCCAGCTTGTGGGCTTTCCCTTTTTCTCCTTTTCCACTAAGGCCCAATAGGCCCATTAGTCTCCCGGGGGGTTCCGGTAACCCTCCCGGTATTCCGGTAAAATCCCGATTTCACCCGGAACACTTCCGATGTCCAAACATAGGCTTCCAATATATCAATCTTTACGTCTCGACCATTTCGAGACTCCTCGTCATGTCCGTGATCTCATCCGGGACTCCGAACAACCTTCGGTACATCAAAATGCATAAATTCATAATAACTGTCATTGTAACGTTAAGCGTGCGGACCCTACGGTTCGAGAACAATGTAGACATGACCGAGACACGTCTCTGGTCAATAACCAATAGCGGGACCTGGATGCCCATATTGGCTCCTACATATTCTACGAAGATCTTTATCGGTCAGACCGCATAACAACATACGTCGTTCCCTTTGTCATCGGTATGTTACTTGCCCGAGATTCGATCGTCGGTATCCAATACCTAGTTCAATCTCGTTACCGGCAAGTCTCTTTACTCGTTCCGTAATACATCATCCCACAACTAACACATTAGTTGCAGTGCTTGCAAGGCTTATGTGATGTGCATTACCGAGAGGGCCCAGAGATACCTCTCCGACAATCGGAGTGACAAACCCTAATCTCGAAATACGCCAACCCAACATCTACCATTGGAGACACCTGTAGTACTCCTTTATAATCACCCAGTTACGTTGTGACGTTTGGTAGTACCCAAAGTGTTCCTCCGGTAAACGGGAGTTGCATAATCTCATAGTTATAGGAACATGTATAAGTCATGAAGAAAGCAATAGCAACATACTAAACGATCGGGTACTAAGCTAATGGAATGGGTCATGTCAATCAGATCATTCTACTAATGATGTGACCTCGTTAATCAAATAACAACTCTTTGTTCATGGTTAGGAAACATAACCATCTTTGATTAACAAGCTAGTCAAGTAGAGGCATACTAGTGACACTCTGTTGGTCTATGTATTCACACATGTATTATGTTTCCGGTTAATACAATTCTAGCATGAATAATAAACATTTATCATGATATAAGGAAATAAATAATAACTTTATTATTGCCTCTAGGGCATATTTCCTTCAATGTCCACATACATCTCAGCAGAACGGTATTGCCGAGCGCAAACACCGTCATTTGGTCGAGACCGGCCTCGCCTTACTGGCGCATTCGTCTCTCCCACTCCGGTTTTGGGATGAGGCCTTTCTTACGGCATGTTATCTCATCAACCGTATGCCCACTCCGGCTCTCAACAAGAACACACCCCTGTTCCGCATGTTTCATGTTCAGCCCAATTATTCCTCTCTCAGGATTTTTGGGTGTGCTTGTTGGCCTAGTCTCCGCAAGTATAATACTCACAAGCTGGAGTTCCATTCCAAGATGTGTGTCTTCCTTGGTTATAGCCCTTTGCATAAGGGCTATAAGTGTCTTGATCGCACCTCGGGTAGGATCTACATTTCTCGTGAAATTGTTTTTGACGAGTCAGTTTTCCCTTACTCCAGCCCAGGTGTCTCGGTTGACATTGCTTCTATTGAGCACGCCCTCACTTTTCCATCTAATGAATCGGTTTCAGATGTCCGTGTGTGGAAATACGACCTGTCATATTTGTCACCTGACCTGTTTTCTGTAGATGCTGCTCTCATTTATTCCCAGGGAGTCGTCGCCGCACCTGCATCCGCCAGCGTGATCAATGTGCATGGCCCCGACGTGCGTGCCATGCAGCCCGAGGCTGCCTCATCGGCCTCGCCCGCTGGCGCGTCCACGGCCCCGTTGGCCTCGCCCGCTGGCACGACCACGGGCCCGACTGGGTCGCCCGCTGCGTCCCCGCCTCGCCTACATCGGGCGTCGCCAGGTCGCTAGCCGCGTCCCCTGGGTTGCCGTCTCCGCCTGGCTCCCCCTCGTAGCCTGGTTCGGCCCAGCCCGCCGCGTCACCCTGGCCCGTGTCGCCTGTTGCTAAAGATCATTCAGCCACGACACCACTGGTCGGGTCTACGTCGTCGCCGCCACCATCTACCAGCGATGCAGCTCCCGGGCACACTATGGTCACCGTCACCGTGATCATACGCGTAAGGACAAGACATACACGGATGACACGGTGCAGTACGACACTCGTCGGCGTGCATTCTTCGCGCGCACCCACTTCTCATCATGATGCTCTTGGTGAACCGGCTTGGCGTGCCGCCATGTCGGAGGAATTTGCTGCCCTTCATCACACGAACACATGGGTGTTGGTGCCTCGGCCTCCTTGTGTTAATATTGTGGGCTGCAAGTGGATCTTTAAGACCAAGCATTGTCCGGATGGTTCTGTTGACAAGCACAAAGCTCGCCTTGTTGCTCGTGGTTTTACTCAACAACAAGGGATCGACTATGGAGATACTTTCAGCCCCATGATGAAGCCTACCACGATTCGTCTGGTTCTCTCTCTCGCTGTCTCCCGCGGGTGGAGTCTTCGACAGATTGATGTGAGTAATGCTTTTCTCCACGGTTTCTTGGACGAAGATGTCTACATGCAGCAACCCCTGGTTTTGAGGATGCTCATTATCCCTCTCATGTCTGCAAACTCCAGAGGTCCATCTAAGGGACCAAACAGTCGCCGCGTGCCTAGTATGCTCGGTTGAGTAAGCGTCTCTCACAGCTTGGCTTTGTTCCCTCCAAGGCAGATGCCTCCTTGTTCATATTTTCCCATGGTGCTATTCAGATATACAAGCTGGTGTATGTTGATGATATTGTGATTGCTGGTTCTACACCTACTATGGTGGATCGCCTTGTGCAGTCCTTGTCTATGAGCTTTCCCATCAAAGACTTGGGCAGACTGGAGTACTTTCTTGGACTGGAAGCGTCCTTTCATTCAGGGGGCATGACATTGACGCAGAAGAAGTATGCACTTGATCTTTTGCATCGGGTCAACATGGAGAACTGCAAGTCCACTTTCACTCCACTTGCTACATCCGAGAGCCTCTCGCGTCATAGTGGTGCATTGCTGAGTACCGATGATTCTTTCAGGTATCATAGTGTAGTTGGAGCACTTCAGTATCCGACACTTACTCGTCCAGATATCTCCATTGCCATGAACAAAGTGTGCTAGTTCCTGTCTCAGCCTATGAAGGTTCATTGCGAAGTAGTTAAGCGTATTCTGAGGTATGTCAAAGGTATGCTAGACATGGGACTACAGATTCGTAAGTCCAGGTTTACTGGAGTCAGTATATTCACCGATGCAGACTGGGCAGGTTGTGTTGATGACATGCGTTCTATCGGTGGCTTTGCTGTATTTGTTGGACCCAATCTTATATCTTGGAGTTCCAAGAAGCAGCCTACAGTCTCGAGGTCCAGCATCGAGTCAGAGTATAAGGCATTGGCCAATGGCGCAACTAAAGCCATTTGGATAGACACAATTCTCACAGAACTTGGAGTCACACGGCAGCACACACCCATATTGTGGTGTGACAACTTAGGGGCAACTTACCTGACGACGAATCCAGTGTTTCATGCTCGGACCAAACACATTGAGATTGATTTCTATTTTGTGAGAGAACGAGTAGCTGTTGGTAAACTGGAAGTCAGGTTTATCTCAACTGATGATCAGCTAGCGGATGTATTTACTAAACCCGCTATTCGACAGATGCTAGACCGTTTTATGACCAATCTGAATCTTGAATCTTGTATGTAGTTTAGATTGAGGGGCCATGTAAAATAGGGTCTAGCATATTGTACATGTACACGTATTTGTATATGTATGTAATTGTATTCTGATCATTTATATATTAAAATGTGAGGTTGGATGTTAGCCACCCACGCAAAACCTTAAACCTACCTCTTCAACTCCCTCGAGATAATCACCTTCTTGAGAAGCTCTAAACCATAGAGCACACCTTTCCATATTTCAAAAGAATTGCGAGTGAAAACAGCGTCCAGCAAACTACCATTAGGGCACGTAAATTATCAGGGTACTGTATATGCTTGCCTTGTCAATCACCACTCGCCAATTAGTTGGGACCGCTCCTTGTTGAACTGGCGCATCTCACCATGGTCTTGCTTCCTTGGGAAGATAAGCCTTGTTTACGGGCAAAAGCGAAGACGAATTTTGTAGTGCCAGGTTCACGAGGATACCTTTCTGGATATGCAATACCTGAGATATTTTCTTTAGAAAGAATATACTACAGATACAAAAAAAAACTCGTACGAAAATGGTTGAAGTTGTAGTAAAACAACGACAATCAATATGGATCGTAGGGAGTACCAGATTACCAGTGACATCCTCATAGACCATAGTAAATTTAGGTGGTTTTAGCTAACGAATCCAAGGAATGGGTTTTGCCGTCTGTGGTCTGCAGCATTTCCCTTTGCGTCTGCCCGAGGGCGAAGCTTCGGCAACTGTTCTTGCCATATCCGCAGGAAACCGCAAGCAAAGAATTCAAGAATAAGTTAGTCGGAGCCGCAGAATATGTACTACTTTTACAGGCAAGGGAGCTTGCTTTACAACATGTACATGATACGTTTACAGAGAAACGATGCGGCAGAATCATACGACGACAGAGGAAAATATCCGTAAACAAACAGAAGAACGTATGCTCACCAATCCGCTTAAACAGAGCTCGCCCTTTCGAGTTATTCGGTTTCACTTTCCAGCAGCCCAGCTCTGTCAGAGCCAGCCTCACGGGAATCAACATCCAGTACGTTCATCCTCATCAACAGTTTTGCGTGCTAGCGTCTGCCATCTTTGGCGCACGGCAAGAATATTACTGCCTTGCACACCGTGGCATGCATGGCGCATGTGGACCTATAAAACGCCACACGCAAGCATACGCATCACGTACACCAACCAGCGTCAGGAACAGCGCCGGCGCCGCTCGACCGATCGACCAGCCATGCCGCGGAACTACCGCCTGCCGTCGTACCACCGGCAGAGCCCGGCGATCCGGTGCCTCAACTTCCTCTGCGCGGTGCTGCTCACGCTCGTCCTCATCGCCGGCATCATCCTCTTCGTGCTCTGGCTCAGCCTCCGCCCGCACCGCCCCAAGTTCACGCTCACCGACTTCAGCATCCCCAACGTCAACCGCCAGTCGGGCGCCGCCAACCTGCCCGTCAAGTTCGCCGTCAACGAGCACAACCCCAACCAGAAGATCGGCATCCACTTCGAGGCCGTCTACGGCTCCGTCTACTATGACGACGAGCTCATCGCGTCCGGCCCCGTCATGTACCCCTTCTACCAGCCGCCCAAGGGCGACACGCTGGTGCAGGGCGAGCTGGCTGCCTCCGGCCCGACGCCGACCGACCCCGCGTGGCAGCGCTTCGCCAGCGAGGTGGGCGCCGGCAGCGTCGGGCTGCGCCTGGTGCTCAACTCCACGGTGAGGTTCCAGGTGAAGCTGTGGGACACCAAGGAGCACCACATGAAGGCCGACTGCGGGTTCAAGATCAGCGGGGACGGCAGCCTCCACCAGGAGGACAGGAACACGCAGTGCACGCTCTACTTCTAGACTTCTAGCGGATCATTCAAGCTGCTCTTCTCTTATTTTTTTCCTTCCCTCTGAATTACTTCTCTTTCTTCTTGAACATAACTGCTTGTCATTTGGGTTTGGGGTGGTATTGGTAATTCCTTTGTTTTATTCATGTGCTTGACGTACATGTATTTGTTACTAGTACATTTTATAGACTGCAATCTTTCTAATGCAAACAGAATGACGTGAGCATCAAAGGGCGCTGAAATTTGGTTCCAGATGTCTACATGTCATGAACTTTGTGATCATTGTAAATTTGTAATGAAGCGTGAATGCATGTGAGAATCGAAAGGTTCCAAATGTCCTGCAAAATAAAAAGAAGACAAATCATACTGTATTTAACAATTGAATATCTGATGAAAAACATAAAAGAAGACGACATATTTAACAACTGACTATCCAATGCAAAACATACGAAATATAATTAGCCATGGTCTGAAAGGGCACGATCTTTTATTTTAGTGCAAGCATCTATTTATGCATATGCTTAACCTTTCACCATATGCATTTTTCAAACAAGCCGTGCAGCCGTACCTCTTGTTTCTTCTAACTTTGTGCAAAGCATCTAACTATACGGATAGTCGAATACCGATGCTCTAACTCTCTTAACCAATTTGTTTTTTCAGAGATGCAGTCCAGTTGTATCTCGCTTAAACACAGCATATCAAACCAATAAAATCACGTTATTAACGATATAAGAATGATCAGGACTGACTGTCTACAAGAGGTCAAATATCAATACAGCATCTACTGATAAGAACACCAATGCTTACGTGTTACACTAACCGATCATATAAGATATTAAAAGATCATAGGCGCACATCCATTCAATAGCAAAACCACTATGCGTACAATGCTTCATGGTCCGATTTGTGTACGACCCCAAATCTAATGCTCCACTGCAGTTTTGTTCAGCGCATCAACGGCTTTGATCTAGCGCTTCGTACAGAAATCGGACAACTAGTGTCATGTATAGCAAGGTCGATTCAATAGTTCCTTTCTTGTGAAGCACATGCTACTGATTCTGTCAAACTGCAAACAAATTTACAGCAAAACTGCGGTGGTCATTTCCACATGCCCCAGGTCTCACTTGGGTGATTAACAAATTACAAGGCAACTAAAGGGGAAATCCCTCAACTAACCAGGAGTGCCAGAGTTGATTGATAGCTATTTAGTTTTCCTCTAGTCTCCTCAACACAGATTCAGCAAACATGCGCTGCCTGAAAATTGAAAAGGCTTGTTAGAAATTAAGTAAACTTAAAATGATTAACTGGCTAGTTTGACCAAATCAACATCCTCTATTATAGTTTTTATCAAGATAACAAGGGAAAAAGAGAGATTTTACGCACTTTTCCTCAGTATGTTTTGGACTAGGGCGATTATGTTTCAGATAGCCATCCCATGGAACCTTCTTAAGACCAGCCCGAGCAGCTATCATGTCCCTCACTCTGTATAAAGCATTGCATCAGGTATAAAAGATTACTCTGACCCTTGGTATTTTCTTAGAAAAAAAAGCATTATCAAAACTTTTGTGTTACCTTTCAGTAAATTCTATCGCTGTCTCCCCTTCCCTGAGATACTGAGGTTCCAAGAACCAAACATCACAAACAACAGCCCATGATGTCATAAGACGAACCAAATGCATTGTAAAAGATTGCCTGGTAAACATTTCAAGCGAGGTAACATGTGAAAAAAGGAAGGTATATAGGTGTGAACAAAGTAAATGTATATATTTGTTTGCATTCCATACTTCTTACTATTCCAGAAGGCGTCAACAAATATTTTATTATATTTGATAGCTATTGGACATACAGCACAGCCAAGCTCAAAAGCACCCTGAAAATATAAGCAAAGAAACAATTTAATCAATGGATAGTTGTGTGATCACGCTCAACAAGCAAAAATGACAAAGCATATGCCACGCAACAAGGGCATGTACAATGGTTCTATCTTAAGAGGGCCACGTAGGATAATTGATGAGGTGGAGGAGAGAGAAATCATAAGAGAAGGCTTGTCTTATCTTATTTAAGAGAAAACAAGAGATGATCTTTTAACACAATTTGTCTCACCATGTTCTTAGGAACAACTAATTATTGAAGATAAGGCTAAGAGATGACCCATTGTAGATATGTTTTTTTGCCATCTCTAATTTACATGCAAAACTTAAGATAAGACTATCTTATCAACCATTGTACATGCCCTAAGATGACTGGTTTCCAGTGTTTGTTTTAATCAGCTTGTACTGAGTGAAAAGAAAAGTATTTTTCTTTCGTTTTCTTTCCTCCAAACTCAATTACAAGTCTTAATGATTTGCATGCAGAGAACTCCGATACAGATAAACAAGATGCTATACTAATACCATATATATGATCACTTAAGTCCCTGCAAAGAATGGAATTATGAATTCTCTCTTGCATAAACTTTGTACTGTCGTAGAATATTCAAAGAGATTTCAGGTGTACAACTTTACCTTCTTGAACATCACAGTGTACTGATTATTAACACAAGTTCCTTCTGGGAAAATCAAGAGAGGATTGTTGTCTGGATGCTGAACATGATCACGTAACCTGATAAGAAAAAAAAATCATTGAATAAGCAGATCTTCAAACAGAAAGAGTTGCAAAGGAAAAAACTTACTTTCTTCCAACTACTTCACGATCCTTGAGATCATTACGGTTAAACCAGATGCAACCCACACTTTCCAGAATAGTCTTCTGAATAAATCCTGAGAGGGAAAATAATAAACAAATCAAAATTCTAGCATTGAGAACTAAACAAAAACAAGAAGAGAAGTTTCTGAAGAATAGGAAACTGACCAACCCATCCAGGATGCTTTTGCATGATGACAGCAAATGCTGTCATCTGCTCCAGAATAATAAAATCTATCATCGATGTATGGTTTGCAACAAATACCTGTTGTAATAATTAGAAGATTAATACAAGGGTATCAATCATACTGAGAAGTTTATAGTGATAAAGATATGAATGTTACTTATTTATAAGAACAACATGGACCTGCAGATAGGATTCTAAACAAAAAAATTATGTATTCATGGCACAGAGCACATACATGTTCCACAATTAAAATTTAGAAGTATGTGATAGAAAAATATCTTGTGGCTTGTGCTACCTTTCCGCGTGATATTTCATGGGAACAAGCCTTTAATTTAACACCTGTTATGTTTACACCTCAAAAGTGAAGGTGGTCACACTTCTCTTGTGTTCACAACCACACACATACCTCAGATATTAGTAAATGAAGCAAACAAAGTTAACCTGATAAGGTCGTGAGCTTGGGCGTGGTCCATGGTACTTGATCACTCCAGTCCAAGAAGCAACAAAAACACTGCACATCATTTCAACCAGCTTTCTCTGCACAAAGCTCGAAACAAATTAATGAACTCAGAACCCAAGAAGTTTTAAAGATAAACCACACTAATGTGAACAAAGTTGGCAAAACAAACATGAAGGTGCAAGACCAAAAGAAGTAATGGTGTCAGGCAGGACCAAACAGCTGACCTATATCTCGGTTTATATGACTCCAGAGAGTCTAAATGCAATAGCAACAGTTTATGTGTAGAAGTACATGTGAGTGCATAAGCCTAGTTAACTCAATAAGCTTTAAGGGTTATCTAACAATAAACTTACTAGGCTTCAACAATACAATCACAATAAACTAACTTACAGTACAACATACGATATAACTGGATTGCTTGTAGGGGCTAAACCCCTAAAAGATGTCAAAAAGGGATTAACTGATGGAGTGCCAATTATCGTTATGTATTGGTATTCACTGGGAAAAGGGAAAGATCTTGATCCCCACGATTCAGCACCGGAAAAAGCAGAAACAAACTTGCCATAGTTTGTTATCAATTCATTCCATTGAAATTTGAAGCAACACAGAAAGAGATAAACTTTAAGAAAGGTGCACTGATTTACCGCATTCACCCAACCACAAACCCAAAGAACCACGGACATGAATGCACACACAAACACATATAATTGACATTGAAACCAAGAGTACAGTTAAAGCTCCACGCCAGACCGCTCATGAGGTCATATGCACTGAATATGGACATATCCACAATATCAGATAAACTTGATTCATGAAAATAAAATAGCTCACCTCTATTTTACTTTTTAGCCTATTTTTCCCGTTCATTAGGAAACGCACGGGAAAAAAGGCAGTAAAGAAGGCCATCCATCCTAGTATAAGTGTTAAGAACCTGATACACAATTAACTTATCAGATGACTAGATTCGATATTTACGAAGAAAAATCAATGAAAGCAGAAGATACACTGGATGAAATAATTAGTAGTAGTAAACACTAGCATACAAAGAAAAGTACAGAGAAGACAAATGTTTCTCTGCAAAAATTTACATAAAATTCAATTATTTTCCAGTACATTACTTGTATTGAATTATTTTACAAGTTTTGGAGAAGAAAACTTACAGCCTCAAAGGGAACATGAAAAACATTCTAGGCATCAAAGGAACAAATGTAATTGCACACGGAACAATTTTACACCAATGGGGTTATGATCATTGTTTTCAAGGCGTCCCTAAGGCGTTGCCGCGTCAGGGTGCGCTCCCTGATGGCAAGACGTCGTCCTCGCCTTAGACTATTGAGTAAGGCGTCCGCCTTGGCCTGTATGGCGTCTGAGTTGTCCGCTTTAGGGCCGGCCGCCTCACATGCCTTGGACCAAATCAGACGCTCTGGTCTGACAGACAGGGAACAGAGATTCAAGGCAGGAAAAACTGAGCTGCGCGGAAACATTGGCTCACGAGCGAAACAGTTATGAGGGGAAAGATACAGAGAGAATCAAACCAGAGCGTGCAAATCTCCAGGATTCCAGCGAGAGGGTCTCTCCCCTGGCGACGGCTTCCTCCTCAAATCTGCGCCAGCTTCCTCCTCCCTGGCCACAACTCCCCACCCCTCTCCAGCTGCAGCTCCTCCCCATCCTCCTCCAGTGAAACCTCTTCCACAAGATCAACACCACAGCAAGGTATGGCTCCCGCCCTCTCTCCTCCCCCTTCCTCTCCTCTGCTCTTTCTTCCATCCAGCACCAAAGCTTGCCATGCTTTCCAGCTCTGCTCTGCTCTTTCTCCTCTGCATCTGTTTCCTCCCAAATCTGCTTCTCTATCGACAAGGCAGCAGACCCACCACCGCTTCTCTCCTTCCCCATGCTTAATCTAGTTGCTCTAGTTATTTGGCTCTTCTCTCTTTTTTCTGGCCAGGTGTCCCTGCTTTGATGGATCCTTTGGCTGGTAATGCTTATGATCTATCCAATGACCCAGCTTGGAAGTATGGGTTCTGGCCAGATTTAGATAGGAAAGATTTTAATACATTGTGTGGCAAGATAGTCCATGCTGGAGTTAAAAGGCTGAAGCAGCACCTTTCTGGGGGATTCAGTGATGCGGATAAGTGCCCTGAGGCATCCATAGAGATTAGGATAGAGATGCGCAATTCCTTAAACACTGGAAAGTTAATAGCTATGGAGCGATATATTGATGAGGCGGATGCATCTGAAGTTCAAAGGCACCGTTCTGTCATATACACAAGATGATGCCCATTCTTTGGTAACAGCTTATTATGTCAATGCTAGTTGTTAAATCTCCAAATTGGCTGCCATTTATGTACACTTCATTATGTTAATGCTAGTTGTTGAATCTCCTAATTGGCTGCCATATATTATATATGTATGTGTCTAAGGCGTCGCCTCACCTTACGCTTTAGCGCTTAGGCAGTGAGGCGCCCCCCCAGCGCCTTGCCTCGCCTTACCGCCTTAAAAACAATGGTTATGATAGGCTAAATAATACTTGCAGAAGGGCACAAAATGTGCAAACTGCAAAGCCTGGTTTAGTGCAGGTTGTACGATACACAGCACTCAAAAAGAAAAGGGCAAAGAGTGAAACATCATTTGAAAGAGCTATAGCATGTAAACCCATTATTATTCTACTGCATTATCCTAGAATCAAACTAAATATATTTTGACAATAAATCAACAAGGCAGAATAACAGAAGTGCTGATATCAAATCAAAAGAGGAAAATGAAGTACAAATATTACATATGAGAACAAGCAATATCCCAAAAGCTCAGTATAAAATTCAGGTCATAGGACATAAGTACCTTAGCGGAAACAGTAGTCCATATCTTATGACTACTCCCAAGCACCATAATGGGAACAAATAGATGTTCCAGTTCCATGGCTCCGGAGAATTTGACTTAAAGCAACGTGTGAATGAATCCTGCATAAGTGCAAACACAAGCAAGGTCATAACTAGGCACCTAACGCATAAAAAAGAATCATAGCACAGCTAAGGCACATATACTCGGTGGTCAATGAGACATGGCATAAAGATGTCAGAACTTAAACTTTCAGAACAAGGTTTACGCTAGGGTTGAAGATTCGGTGATTGGGCGCCCAAGGGAGATTCTGCGGTTAGGGCTAGAGAGCCCTACGCTCAGGAGAGAGAGTTGAGCAAGTAAAAGGATAATTTCATTCTAATTCTTTGCTGGTCTCATATCACAGGTCCCTCCCTCATTACATAAAGGGCTGCCTTACAAGTGAGAATCAAACTGAAAGAATAGGACTCTTTAACCTATTTGAACACAAACTGGACCCTGATAGACTTATAGTAATATACCAGGACAACGCCCGTGCGTCGCAACGTGATATAAATATTCTAGTATGTTAGCTTGTGATTAACCTGCCAATAAATGCGATTTGTAAATGAATGTTTATCAAATCCTGCCCGTGATATTTTGATGACAAGTTTGGTAAGTAAATTAAAGTGAATTGATTCAAAGTAAGTAAATTAAGGTGATTGATTATCATACGAAGAAGGTTAGACGAAGGGGTGGTGAGAAGAAAAGTGAAACATGGAACCTCACATTCTTTTTAAGTAGTAGAGATAATCCTCTCCCCGCCTCCACCTCCCCAAATATGAATAACCACTATTATTTTCTAATTTACAACCTGCTCAGACTTGCAGGTTTGGCTTCCTCTTATATTGGATAAGGCGAATATTATGCCATAAGACAGAAAACAAAACACATTCAAATTATGTGCACCTCAAACAACAGGTATTTCATGTTCAAAATATAGAGGCTATGAACATATACATACACGAAAGATGCTCAAGTTCATATCCATGAAGGATGACAGAATGTTCAATGTTCTATTTTACACCTCCATTAAGGGGTTGCTTGGATACCTAGATTATAAAGAAGTAGTTTTTCTTAAACCTGATTTCTGGTGTAACAACCAGAAAAATTGTTTGGATTATCTAACAAACTCGTGGATATACTAAACTGAGTTTTCCAAAAGCCCCAAAACCCAGTTTATACAAAACGACTAATAGACGTTTTTATATAAACAACTTTTCGGTATGCATCAGGAGATCAATGAAGTCCGACGCGCTGATCATGGTACACTCCGACGGCCTTGACAGCAACTTGACAAAGCCAAAAGCCGCCATTGCCGATCTCGGTCAGGCACCCAGGAGCAGGTTGCGATGCTCCACCTAGCCCAGCGCCTCCATGGTGGACGCGGACTGCGGCCAGCTGCCATTGTGTCCATCGGCAGCTTCACAATTACCGTCATCGTCCATATGCTCCAGCTTGTGCGTCGTCGTCGCTCCTCCCTAGCATGTGCGTCGTGCTCTGCTGTTACCGGCAAACCAATACAGCAGCTAGGTGTTACATGCGTGCCCGGCCTGAGAATCAATCAAGGTGCTTTACGCCATGTGCTTGTGTCTTGTCATATGTGAGCTGTATGTACGTGCATCTTCATGGCGGAAAGAATTCGTCACCGGAGCGACGATGGGGACCTGGACCAGCATTCATGACACCGGCGAACGAAGCAGAGCACAATCAGGCGAGCAGCGCTACCACCCCGGCGGCCAAGGCGATGGCCGCGCAACCCCGCCGGAGAGCCGTTTACGGTGTGGTTGTCTGCTGCTGTGCGTGTAGGTGCCAAGAGCGAGCCGAAGCACCGCACCTCCATGAATTGTTTTTCTATTTCCCCCAAAATGAAGAACTCAAAATCGTGTTTTTCTATTTTCCGATCAAAACAAGGTATTGTATGTACTTACCTTATAACAGAATAACAAACCAAAACTGGTTTTCCTACAAATCCACCAAAAACTCGTTTTCTAAAATCTCACATATAATTCCCTATATCCGAACAACCACTAAGGGAGAGTTGTGACAGTACTAACTACTGAGTTATCATCACTTCCTAAAAAGTTGACTTTATCGAGCAAAACAAAATGATCAGCAGCTAGACAATTTTTCATCCTATCAAAAAGTTGAACTTTACAATGGCAAGAACTTCTGTAATCTATAATGAAGTCACTATATCGAAGGAATACTCATCCAAGCACCACTGGTTCTAGCAAGAGAAACATGTTAGCCCTTTCAATTGGGTGTTCGCATAAGCTAAGTTAGCCTCAGCCAGACCGAAGCCTTCATAACAATATTTCAAAATTACATAATGGTGAATACTAACCGCGCAATTCCAAGAGTCAAAAATTTGGAAAATATAACAAAACCCCTCCTAAATAAACAGAAAAAACAAAAACAGCCTTTCGAATGACTGACCGTATTGCTTTCCATCTAATCCAGGATCATTGACTATTTTAAGCGAAATATGTAAACTACAGCTGGAGATGTGTTGAATAGAATAGCCATAGATATAATAATGGCAGTAAACAACAAGCTAACCCTCAAAAGTTCAAGAGGTCTTAAATCAAGGTGGCCAATGACAGGACATCCAGCTAATAGCAACATGCTAGAATCCTACACGAACTGAACCAAAACCACACAAATTAAACATTTGTAAATCAAAATTATAATTCTTACACACCTTTCCACCAAATAGTAAAGGTGAAAGAGGCTTGTTTCCCCTTATCCTAAACCTTGCAGATCATAAGCCTAGAAATGACTACTGACCTCATACATTCCCACAGGAAACGAGAGAAGGTAAAAGGATCAGAAAAAGCACTCACATCGACGATGGCGCCCGCCGCCTCGGTGAGCACCGGCGAGATGTCCAGCAGATCGCGCCTGTAAAGCCGCATCAAACGCCTCAACAATCTAGCTGGAATCGATAATCAAACGAGCGAGATCGAGAAGCAAGCAAGGAGCAGCGGCAGGGGTTAGGGCTATTACAGGGTGAGACTCCTGGGGGGTTCCTGCGGGAGCGAGTCCGCGGTGAGGTAATCGTCGAGGTTAGGCGCGTCCAGCGACGACGCCATCTCCTCCTAGCGGCCGACGCCGGCGAGACGACGGCGACGGCGATGACGCCGAGGAAGGCTTGGCGATGGGGCAACGGGTGTGAGATTGGGTGCAATGAGTCGTGGTACGTCCAGCGAATTGATGATGCCGTGGATCAGACGTACAGCGAGGGGGCGGCTCATAAACAAGTGGGCACCACCGTTCTGCTGACATGTGGGGCCTGTATGCGAACATGGGCCAAAGTTTCGCGGCCAGATCCATCTCGGCCCACGTAGGATCCATATAGTCCAGGTCGTTCGTTACTCCGGCTACCCTCCATACCCTTCCTTGCACATCCTCGCCGCCCGCCGCCACTGCACCCCTAGCAGCAGCAGCCGCCATGGCGCCGACGGCCGACTCCGTCGACCTCAAGGGTCAAAAGAAGGCCAAGAAATCCAATTCCAAAGACGAGAGAAAGCACCGGAAGGATAAGCATGAGCGTCCCGCCGCGGACGAAGCGTCTCCCCGCAACGAGGCCAAGCGCAAGCACAAGGGCGGGCAGGAGGGGAAGGATCACGGGAAGAAGCCCAAGAAGGAGAAGAAGGCTGGGGCTGAGGCCGAGGCTATGGGGGCGGAGGTGAAGCGGAGAGACGAGAAGATGAAGCGGGCGATGGAGGACGAGCGGTTCGCGGCGGCGCGGACCGACCCGAGGTTCAGGCCTATGCGGCGGAAGGAGGCCAAGGTCGCCCTGGACTCGAGGTTCAACGGCATGCTGACCAACCCGATGTTCGCTTCGTCGGAGGCGCCGGTGGACAAGCGCGGCAGGCGCCGCAAGAAGGGCGCCAAGGAGAACCCCATGCTGCATTACTATCTCAAACAAGAGGAGGGGGATGAAAAGGAGAAAGAGAAGGAGAAAGTGAAGCTGGTCCAAGAAGATGATGACGATGAGGCGGAAGAAGAGGATGAGCAAGTTGAAGAAGAGAGTTCTAGTAGCGATGACGAAGAGGAGGAGGAGGACGATGACGAGGTGACGTTTCCCATCCAATCCTATGATGTTTCATTTGATTACCTTTCTCTGCTAGGGGTTGCATACTTCTCCATTTTCGCCTATGCTCTTGCTTGTGATTGGGAGAGAATAAAGCTATAAAAGCATGTCCTTGTGTTGATACGTATATATGTGAGATGTATGGTCTGGTTGGTAGTTTGTAATTATTTGATATGTGCTGTTTAATTCCATCTTTCATGTCGATAGCACAGATGCTGTTTTAATCCCAACTATGAAGGCTACAGACTAACAGTTATGGGGATTTCTTCAACTTGTGGTATATGTTTGTGCTTGCTGTAGTCTTCTTTTTTATTTTAAAACGTGGAGCTTATTGAGAGATGCTTGTTAGAGACAGAGAAATGCGTGTGTCTGTAAGCCACACATCTCAATATGTGACTGCAAGAACCATTTCAAACTGCGACTCTGGATCTTATATACTGATTTTTTTTCTGCAACTTACTGCATAGTTGGTTTTATTGCCTGCCAATACGGGTCTCTTAGGTAGGTCGTATGTTTTTACTTCTAGGATTTCCATATGGTTACTAAATTATCTTGATGGGACACTTTACTAGCTGTATTTTTCTTGTCATCAAGAGAGACATGTTTCTTGCATTTCTTATAATTCCTGCTGTCTTTTTTCTGCAGTGCTCTGTCGGCAGTGACATTGCTCATTACTTGATGGCGATGCATGATGATACACCTATGATTGATAAGGAAACTCATAGGCTTGCTGTTGTTAACATGGACTGGGATCACATTAAGGTGTGTGCACTAATTCATTAATTCTATTCTATTATCTTGATAAGTAATCCTCTGCGCCTAAACTATTTTAGCCATGCTCAAAAGGCAATTTGGTTATTTCCGTTGCTTGAGAATCCACCTCGAAAGAAAAAAAAAATAGGCCACTTGCATTCCTTTTCAGCTTTTGCATTTGCTTGATAAACCTCTTAAGGGCTCTTTGGATGGCAATTTTTTAAAATAGATGATGGTAAGCAGGACTTTTGGAAAGAAAAAAAAATGTTCTTTTGCTGGTTTGTTAGTTCTTTTAGATGGAATGCAAAAGCCTTGTGTCTCAATGCATTGATAGAAGAAGTTGTATGTACAAGCCTACGAGAGGCCTCACCCCAAATTACAATGCTACACACTAGGTGGTAGGCACTGCAGGCAAAATTGTCACCACTGTCTCTGCGCACAATCTGACCTCAGCTTTGATTCTGTCAAGCAAACTGGCGACGCTAGGATGGTTTCATTGTGCTGCTTCCAGTCCACCTATATTGGGACTGCCCTTTTGATCAAAACTGTTGACAGATGATCGTTCCTAATAAGAACAGAGGAATATCATTCTTTGATGAGGCTCTTCTAGCCATTCAAGACTTGCCTAATACAATTGCTCTTGAACTAGTAATCATGCGCTGCTGGAGCATATGTACTCTTAAGGAATGGCAAAAAACTCATAATGCTGCCCCACATGTTCAAGGGTGATGCAACATCCTCAAGAAAGACCTCAAGATCAGAGCTTAAGAGCAAATCATCACAATGCTGCAGAAATCAGGAATTGTATAGATGTATATTTTTAGGGATGTGTTTGGTTTCAGTAATGAAGTAGAATGTAATGGGTCTGTGATGTCCCTGACCTCGGTTCCTGCGTTTGGCTCGAGAGGAAAACAGAACGCACCGATTCCACCTGAGGGGAATATACCCCCGAGATGCAGAATGCACTCATTCCTCTCACCCTCTCTCGTGTCTCGTCTCACCCCAACAAGCAGCCACCACCGGGGGAGACGCACCCGATCCCACGCGCTCAGCTGCCGGTTGGCCTCCCGACCACCGCCGGCGAAGCCAGCCGGCCTACAAGCCGCCCGTCCATCGCCCTCCTCCCTGCGGGCTCCCTCACAAGAGCTCCCAAACCCACTTCTACCTTGCTGCACGGTCACCATGGACGTCGCCTGCAGCGCCGTGCAGCCAAGCCGCCATCTGCTCGTGTCCGGCCGGCGTTGTGGCCTCCCTGCCCGCATCTGCTTCCTCTCGATTGTGCCTCCATGCACCCTGCGCGCCTGACAGCCAATCCTCCATGACCTTGCCTCTGCATAGCTCTATCACCGACTTCCGCAGGTGCCTCCTCCCTCACTGTCATGGCCATGCCAGCCTCTGCCGCCGCCTCTTTCTGCACTATGGTCGACCCCAACAGCCACTGTCGCCAACCTCTGACCTGCGCCCACCCGAGCTCTGACCGGCTGCTCCTCCACCTCCACCACGCCATGGCCCGATGACCCCGCCTCCCGAGCACAGCTCTCCATCGTCACCACCTACGCTGGTGCTGCCCACCAAGGAAGGCTGGTTTGGGCAGCGGGCTGGCCTGAGTGAAGGTGCAAGGAATCAAATCCTCGGCGCTTCCTTCTATCTTGCTTGAAGATGTGTGTAGATGCACACGGTGATGCATTACTTTTACAAATGATGCTTAGTACCAGTACTTGTTGACATGAATTTAATACTAGTAGTTGCTAAATGATGTTTACTGTCAGCATTAGCATTGAATTTAGACGAAACCAAACACCGAGACGAAACCATTCCATTCCATCTCATTAGCTCTACGAAACAAGGAGATGGAACCATTACATTGCATTCTACTTTGTTCTCTAGGTTTCTTTAGCTCTTTTCGTTACCTTTACTTGTACACATTTGAACTTTTCTTCAATAGAAAATTACCATAGAACAATTCCGGAGTAAAAAAACAAAGCAAAAAAAGAACACGACATAAACATGATCGCCAATTAAGCTCCCTTGCATGTGGCAGTGGGCATCTGGAGGATGGTTTGCTACCACCATCCACAAAGTCATCCCTGGGAATGGGCCGACGAGCAGTCAGTCAGATTCAGTAGAGGACGTCGTGCCACAAAGTGTGTGACTGGTTTGTTAGGTTGAAGTACGATACATAGATTCATCTTGTTTGGCTTAAAGATGTTTATGTTTCTATTCTTTTTGTTTTGTTGAGAACAGGTGAAATATCTAGCGGTAAAACTTCCCAAAGAAATCCCTAATCCCCATCACTCAAATGCACTTGTAAATTGTAATGATTGTATTTTCATTTAAAATATGTCCAATATTTCTGTTAAGTATTGAAGCACTAACTTTGATTTTTATGGCAACCCAACAAATGTCTTTGATACTTAATATTCTGATAACTGAATGAAATCCTGCTTTTACTAGAACTGAGGATACAAACGACTCATTGGGATTTACCTTTTTTTTGCTCGTAGCAATTTCTGTTTTGCTTCTTGAGTTCAGAGATATCATCCCTTTGTTTTGCCCCTTTCAACAGGCGGTGGACTTGTATATGGTGATGACATCTTGCATCCCAAAAGGTGGACGAGTTCTATCAGTCTCAATATATCCGTCAGAATTTGGACTGGAGTGCATGAACATTGAGACAACTCAAGGCCCGTCTTCTCTTCTTGGTATTCATGGTGATAGTGATGGTGATGGTGGGGAAGATGACAATGATAATGGCAATGACAGTGACAGTGATGAGGAGGACGACGAAGAAGATCGTGAGCATGACTCTGAAGATGACAATGATAATGACAATGACGGTGATGAAGACAATGACGATGACAATGACAGTGATGAAGACGATGACGAAGAAGATGAGCATGACTCTGATTCTGAGAACAACAAGCTGCGTACTTATGAGCTAAACAGACTGAGGTTAGGAATAAAACATAGATATTTTTTGCTGATTGTCATCATGTTTATTTATCTGTCTGTCTGGGACTAACTGAGATGGGTTCGAACATGTATTTTAAAACCATGATCTGAATCTCCATATTATTAACTGAAATATTAAAATGTTCAAATCCTAATGTAATTGTAACTACGGCGGCTTCTACTTCACATGTTTGGGTCTTTGGGATTGTGTGCGTATGTCCAAACAGCCTTGTCTGTCCATCTTTTTTATGAACTATAGTCCATATCAAGCTTTTAAATCTAGGCCGATACGACCGATATATCACTTTTGGGGCTCTACAGATATAAACATAACATATCATTTTGTAAATATCATTTTCAAACATATCATCTGATATGGACCGAAATATTGACCGATATGGCCGATATCTAGCCCGATATGTCCACCGATATAGAATGATACGTAGATGACAACAATTATTTATCAGAATGCAGTGAAATAAGATTATGCATTTACAAGTTTGTTATTTATTATCAAAGTCATGCACAATGTTTCGTACAAATGCATATATACGTAGATGACATCATATATTTTGTTTTACTAAAAATAAATGTATTTAACAAAATAATGAAAAAAAGACTAGACATATTTTCTCCGATATATCTACATATCGTCCGATATCTGACATCTGATATGTCGAAGCCAAACCGATACGAACCCGATATCTGATATTTTGAAGCTTGGTCAATATACAGTTACTTTCCAAGAGTTTCTTATTGTGTTCTCTTGTGATTATGTTCTTGCTGCAGGTACTACTATGCAGTTGTGGTGTGTGATTCCAGTACAACTGCAAATCACCTATACACGACTCTTGATGGTACCGAGTTCTTGAAAACAGCAAATGTGTTCGATTTGCAGTTTATTTCGGACTCTATGGAGTTCAAACATCCTGCTCGCGATGTGGCTACAGAGGTATCTTGTAGCTGCACCCATATTTGTTGGTACTCATATTAAACTGTTCGCACTTGGCAGCATAAATGTTACCCTTTTCAGAAGTGGCTGAATAAGTTATGATGTTATTTAAGCACAACTTGCCTTCCCCTCGTGCTAAGTCGTATTTTCAGTTCATAATTTATTTGACTCCATGCAGGCACCTCCGAATTACAAGGAGCCTGATTTTGAGACTCGTGCTTTGCAACATAGCAAAGTTAAGCTCACATGGGATGATGATGAGCCAGAGCGTAAGAAGAAACTGAGGCGGAAGTTCAATGATGAACAGGTTAGCTCTATTACTTAAAACTCAATAATAAATGTGAAGGGGGGAAGTAAAGTGTCATAGTGGACTCTTGTTTTTTTTTTATCTTCTTGGGACAGTTGTGAATTATGCTGATGACATGCATTTTCTACCCTTTTCTTCTCATGAAAACTTTCAATCTATATGTCATTGTTTCTTGTCCTTCTATTTTTTTCTTTGGTTTGACATCTTTAACGTCTTCTCTTTTTTTTGTCGCAGTTAGATGACCTTGGTGTATTTTTAGCGAGTGATAGTGAGTCAGATGATGATGTAGATGATTCTGGTGATGAGCCTCGACCAAATGGAGTAGCGAAAAGGAAGTTAACAAATAAGGAACGGTTGGCTCTTTTACTAGAAGGAGATAAATCGGATGAGGAACAAACTGATGACCAGGACATGGAGATAACATTTAACACGGAACTTGAGGACCTTAGCAAACGTATCCTTGAGAGGAAGAGCAGCGAGAAGAAGACTGTCTGGGAGATGCACCAAGAAAAAATGAAGGAAAAGCGGAAAGCTAGGAAGAGGTCGTCGAAGGATGATGATGATGATGACGACGATAGCAACGAAGATGGTGCTGATGAAGATGATGATTTCTTTGAGGATGAAAAGTCTGATGAAGACGTTAAGCCAATGAAGAAGCAGAAGGTGAAGGCCAAAGGTAAAGAAAAAGGGAAAGGAAAGGACAAGCTTCCAGAGGAACATTTTGAACCAGAAGCAACTAAAGAAGAGCTGGAGCTCTTGGTTGCTGATCAGGATGCAGTCAATGGTGCAAAGGGCTTTAACATAAAACGCAAGAGTAAAAAGGGCAAGAAGGGCAAGGATTCTGTGGAGGACAAACATCCTCATGTTGATCTTAGCAATGACAAGAGGTTTGATCCCATGTTCACGTCTCATCTGTTTGCGCTGGACCCTACTGATCCCCAGTACAAGAGGTACTACCAGCATCCATTACCTTGATTTACCCATCTTACTAATGTATACAGTATATATGCTAGTGTAATTCATGCTGAATTTGAATGGTTTTGTACAGGAGTGCCGACTTCAAACGAAAGCAAGCTGGGAAGAAGGGCGTGCATGCAGGCACATTGGATAGTGAACCACCTGTGGAGTCATCTCTGGGGAGTACATTGGGTCTTGATGATGATGCATCGACTAGGAAGATCAAGCGAAAACATGACGGGGCGTCCACAGAGAAGCTACAAATGCTATCTGCTGTTAAGTCTCTCAAAAGAAACCTTACAGCGTTCAAAAAAGCAAGCACAAGTGACCGATAGAGAAGATGGTCGTCTTGGCCTCTGATACAGCTTTGCTGATGAAAATGCCTTGAGAACAGTTTGAAGGTTTGATGATAAATATCCAGTTTGACGTTTTTCTCAGTCGCTCATGTGCAACAGGCATGTTTGCAAGGGTTTTGTTTACTCGCTGTTACGGTATCCAACTATAGTGAATGTTGGCTTTTTACTGTAAAAGATTGTTTATCTTCTGGTGCTCGCACGTATCCAACTATAGAGAAACAACATATGCAACCATTTACTTGCGTGATCTTTTTTCCTTTTTTTTTTGAAAGAAAGGGGTTCCCCCCTGTTCCATCCATTTTATGAAGCCACCACGAGCACAACTGGTGTGCCGCCGCGCCAGTCGGGAAGCCCGTGTGGGTGTCTTTGTTGCTTGTTTTGCACGAGAAAAAAAGGATGTGGTGAGCTAGGGCATCTTCAATGCAACACGCCTATATGGATGCTTAGGGAAATAAAACAAATCTTGAAAAATTAAAATCCCATCTAAGCGTTGTTTGTTACAACGCTGAGCGCTAATTACGACCTAGCCCCAGGATTGGAAGGCCCAGCTATCCATTGACCAGGAACACGATCCCGACGCCTACGCTAGCGCCCAGCTTTGTAGATGCCCTTTAGGGCATGTCCAATGGAGGGCGCTTGCTTAGATGCTTAACATATTAAAATAATTGATTTAATTACTTGACATCTGTCTAAGAGTCTGTGCTTTCAACGCTAAACGTGATTAGAGACGCTACGGGAATAAATAAAAAAAAGTGCTAGCGCCCGCTTCCTCCAACGCAAAAAGATCTCGAGTTAGTTGAGGCAAAGCTGCTAGGGGAGATTTTCTAGTATCCTTTTAGCGCCAGCCGCCAACAAAATTTGGTCGTACGTGGAAAAAACAGATGAAGCGCCCGATGACAACCTTTGAGTCGATGCAAAGTAATTTCCTGGGATCGGCCAGGATTCGGGAGAAACTACCAGGATATCTATCCTAGCGTCCATCATTAGCGCATGCATTGTAGATGCCCTTAGCGGATTCATGCAAGTCACTGTTTTTTTTTTGCGTGGTACATATTCCCTCCGTCCCAAAATAGAGGCAGTATTTGTCATTTTGTCGTTCTTTTGATATGTCTAGCTTATTGTCCCTCCATCCCGAAAAGTAAGATGTTTTTTGATATTATGATAGTGTTAAAAAACGTCTTAAATTTTGAGACCGAGGAAGTAGTTTTGATCAATTTGTTAGTCGTGATGCTGCTACTATTGTAACGGCCTTGTCTTCTGCTCTAGACCGAGAGATTATGGACACTAACAGGAGGCCGGAAGAGAGAAGTGCGCCGCCAGTTGGGACTAGGGAGGGGACCGGGAGTTGTTGGATGGGTTCTAGCATCAGTTGAGGCTTCTCCAGGGTCATTCCCAAGAAGCGGACGGTCTCCCCTCCTACCGCTGGTCTCCACTCCAGGCGACTCCCCGTGCCATCAGCAGCTTCTTTAGCGATGGTAGTTGATGGCGGATCCGCTAGAAGTTGGGGAAGAGGACGGGGTGGAGATTGGAGAGGACATGGTATTGCTGCTACGTTGTTGCTATGAGCACATTGCTGCTGCTCTTCCCTCGTCCCCATCATCGCCGATGCAATTTTTTCCTTTTTTTTGAACGACCAAGAATTGAGAGAGATAGGATGTGAGCGAGCATTCTCTAGAAAAGTTTTTTTATAGAGACGAGTTGGGAAGTGGTGGATGCTTCGGGAAGGTATGGTTAAAACAAAGCAACACCCCTTAGATACATGTAACCCTGCCACGTAAATTGTAACAAAGCAGTAAAAAATCAAAAAAAAGAAAAAAGCTATCGCGCATCTGTGGCTTTGATACCTTTGGCCATGACTGCTTCCATCCCTTACCGGTGCGCCCGGTTCATATCGATGTGGATCCAGGGAGGTAGCACCTGGTAGGGAGAGGTCAAGTTGGGGTGCGGGTGGTGGATGCCGACCCCATCACCAACCCCAGCATGAACCTGACCGTGCCTAGGGTGTATGTCATCGCCTGCACGGTGGCGTGTTCATAGGACTACGCTGGCCCGATGGATGCACAAGGCCGGGCATACAGCACCAACACCGCGCTAGCAAGGAGGATGAGGATAGTGCGCTGAGGGAGTCGTGCACCTAAAGTGGAATGGCAGAGATGACCACTCCATGCCCATGTTGTGGATGTCGAAGATGGCATGCGATGCGTGGTCGGAGGTGTCCATGGATGGATGGACGGAGAGTATTCGGCAAATTTGATAAATTTGACCTATGGACGAAATCAAA
Source organism: Triticum monococcum (assembly GCA_034509565.1). Classification (NCBI taxonomy): domain Eukaryota; kingdom Viridiplantae; phylum Streptophyta; class Magnoliopsida; order Poales; family Poaceae; genus Triticum; species Triticum monococcum. The sequence continues at coordinate 230,963,017 of CM067842.1, read as the reverse complement.
TCACAGAATGAACTGCCCGTGAAACTATTTCACACGGTTGACCTTTTTGTGTGACGCCCGACACGAAGGCGTCACACTGTACTATGCAACGCCTCACAGATAGGCGCTACACGCCTAGCCAGCGTTGCACCCCAGACTTTCTAAAAATTGCTAAGTCATTGTGCAGAGCCTAAGAGCTAGGCGCTGCACTGTATAGTGTGGCGCCTAGCTCTCAGGCGCTGCACTAGTGGTTCCACTACAAAATAAAGCAACCACTAGTGCAATGCCTAGAGGCTAGGCTGAAAGGATCGATATGGTTGACTAGAGGGGGGGGGGTGAATAGGCAACTACCAATTTTTAGCTTTTCTTTACCAAATTAAAGTTCGCATCAAAGTAAGTTGTCTAGATGTGCAACTAGGTGATCAACCTATATGATGCAACAACAACAAGCACACAAGCAAGCAAGGGAACAAACACTAAAGAGCTAGCACAAGTAAAGGTAAGAAATAACCAAGAGTGGATCCGGTGAAGACGAGGATGTGTTACCGAAGTTCCTTCCTTATGAGGGGAAGTACGTCTCCGTTGGAGCGGTGTGGAGGCACAATGCTCCCCAAGAAGCCCCTAGGGCCACCGTATTCTCCTCACGCCCTCACACAATGCGAGATGCCGTGATTCCACTATTGGTGCCCTTGAAGGCGGCGACCGAACCTTTACAAACAAGGTTGGGGCAAACTCCACAACTTAATCGGAGGCTCCCAACAAGACCACAAAGCTTCACCACAATGGAATATGGCTCCGAGGTGACCTCAACCGTCTAGGGTGCTCAAACACCCAAGAGTAACAAGATCCGCTAAGGATGAGTGGGGGAATCAAAAATCCCTTGGTGGAAGTGTAGATCGATGCCTTCTCAACCACTCCCGAGCAAATCAACAAGTTTGATTGGCTAGGGAGATAGATCGGGCAAGAGGAAGCTTGGGGTATTCAATGAAGCTTGAGCAATAAATGGTGCTTGGGCAATAATGAAGGTTGGGGAAGAGGTAAGTCAAAGAGGGGGAAGAAGGTGCCCTTTTATAGTGGGGGAAACTAGTCAACCGTTACCCCCACTCAGCCCCGTAGAGAGCGGTACTGCCGCGGAGGCAGAGCGGTACTACCGCCCTAAAGCGGTACTACCGCTCCCCCTCAGCGGTACTGCCGTGCCAGAAGAGAAGGGCTGGGGCTGGGACCCAGAGCGGTACTATCACGGAGGTAGGGCGGTACTACCGCTCACAAGCAGCACTACCGCCACTACTACCGCAGCTAGTACCGCAAAACCCAACACGAGAAAATGCGCACTCGAATCGAAGCGGAAGGAGCACGAAGCCACAACGGTACTGCGGCTGAGCCCAGCAAGCGGTACTACCGCTCCGAGGAGCGGTACTACCGCTTAGTGGACTGCAGCCGTACTACCGCTCCAACCACTGTGTCGAGGCGGTAGGAGCACGGATCCGCAGAGGCACTGCTGCTGAGGCCATCAAGCGGTACTACCGCTCCGAGGAGCGGTACTGCCGCTTAGTGAGCCTCAGCGGTACTACCGCTGTGGCCCGCGGTACTACCGCTGGGTCCAAGAACAGTTGAAGAGTGGAGAAAAGAAAGCTCCATAGGGGCGGAAAGAAACGTAGGATGTGAAGAGGACGTGTACGTGTTGATTCCACCCATACCATACCGAAGCAGATCCCCTCTTGATAGTACGGTGACTACTACGCAACTTAGTCCACCAACAAAGTTACGAAAGAAACTACACCGTCTTGAGTAGAGCGCCGAGGGGAAATAATCGTTCCGTGCCGAAGAATGAATATCTGAAAACTCAAAGCACCCGATTAGTCCGCAAATGCATTGTCATCAATCACCAAAACACCATAGGGATAAATATGCCCTTACAATCTCCCCCTTTTTGGTGGATTGATGACAATACGGGATTTGCACAGAAAAGAGTAATGATATAGAATGCAAGTGAGCTCACACCTCTAAAATATAGACAGGCTCCCCCTAGATGTGTGCAAACTAGATGAGTGCTTTGGACTGCACGGCACACATACTAGGATCACGGCTCCCCCTATATTTTAGAGACCAACAACCTAAGCAAGATAAATGAGAACAACATATATGATAGGATAAACATGCAAGCTATAAGATACCGAGGTGCATAAACATAGATAAGAAGATAACTAAGGTAGCATATGTCTTACACCAAATGGCGGGAACTAAGGTCTCACAAACAAACCAAGAGAAACGCACAAGAAACCACAAGACTAAAACGAAGCACGACACAAGAAGCAAAACAAGCAAATCCCTACACTCTCTCCCCCTTTGGCAGCGAGACACCAAAAAGGGCAGAGAGAGACACTACGACTCCAGGTGATCATCACATCTCTGCATCTTCATCGTGGGTAGAAAACTGCTCGGCATCGGAGTCGGTCCAGTGACAGTTCTGATGAATCCAGTCCTCCTCTTCAGTGATCTGTCCCTCAGATCCACTGACAACAGTGGCGCCCAGCTGGCGCATGATCTCCTTGTGGCGCGTCCTGGCATTCTTCTCCGCCACATGAGTCATGTACTGACCATGGGACTCCATGCAGAAGAGCTTCTTCATCTTGCGCTTGAGCTTCTGGGCCCATGATGGTTCTGCACTGGAGTGGCCAAGGTCCTCATCGTGGGCAGCAGGAGCATCCTCAGTATCCATCGCAGCAGCCGTAGCAGACGGGCCCCCTGAGGCAGCAGTAGCAGAAGGACCCCCTGTGTGAGGCGCTGTCCAGTTGTCCTTCTTCCTCAGGCGCTTGACCTCATGAGAAACCAAATCTCCAGTTTCTAGCAGCACTCTGGGATAAGTCTGTGCCCAGGCCCTCTCAATGAGCCTCATGATGAAGGGACCATAGATAGGACACTTGCGCTCAGACACGACAGATAGGAGTTCAGACCACATGACATGGGAGATATCCAGGCTCTCTCCAGTGTTTGCTTCCTTCTCATGCTGACAGAAAAGGAGCATGTCCACGAGGTAGGAGTGGACCTGATCCAGATTCCCAATGTGAGGGAAGAGAGTCTCATGGAATATGCGATGAAGAATGTCCAGATACGGACACAGCTCGTAGGTCTTCTTCTCAGTGACAGGGTGAACCTTCATAGTGCAGTAGGGCCAAAGGGCTTGCTTGTGGGTGGAAGTAACATGGCGGTGAGGACGGAAACCGATAGGAGTCTCAAGCCCGTTATCCACCACATCAAGTAACTCCATGAACGCCCGCCACTTGACAGACAACAGCTTGCCATTGGTCATCCAAGTCAGAGTCCTGTCGCCATCTGTTCCAAGATGGACGGTGGCATAGAACTGAGCCACCAAATCCGCATCGAAGTCCTTGTTGAACTGCATGATTTTGAGGATATTCAGCTGAGTGCACATCTGTAGGGCTTCTCCAAAGTACTCTGGGTCTTTCTCCATAGCATCAATGTCAATGGAGCGAACATCAACAAACAGATTCTTCTTGGCCTTGATCACATCAAAGTAGATGGCAAACTGAAACCGGTTCCAGAATGGGCGGTTGATCAAAGTGGGTTCTTTGTCCACTGCATAGGGGTTGCGGCGGCGCTTCTCCCAAAACTCCTTGTTGGTCAACTCAGTCACAGTCTTCCCTTTTGGCTTGTTTGCGGCTTGCTTCGATTGCCGAGGAGGTGGAGGAACACTTGCAGAAGCACTCGCTGGAGGCGGTTGGGTGCTCGAGGAACCACCGGCAGGCTCTGAGGTCCGGTAGCGCTTGGAGGTGGCACGCCCGGGGTTGATACGACGTCCTTGCTGCTCGGAAAGGTCATCACCTGGAGCCAAAAACACAAAAAGACGCAAAACAACCAGAAGAAACGAGCATAAGCCAACAAACACAACAGGAAGATCAAGGTAAGGCAGGAGAATGATGGAAATTGGCATGCAGCGGTAGTACCGTGACCTGTCCGCGGTAGTACCGCCCCAAGCGGTAGTACCGCTCCAAGGGGAGCGGTAGTACTGCTCCAAGCGGTAGTACTGCTCCAAAGGGAGCGGTAGTACGGCTTGAGGCGGATAAGCAGCAGTTTCAAAGCACGAGGCGGTGAAACAGTGGTATCCTACTACCGTGGACAGATCCGGCACTACCGGCCTACCAAATTCAAAAATAATCCTACCGAACATCAATCTAGAAGATCTAGTTGCCTTCTCCAACCAACTCAAGCCTAGATTTAGCCAAAAATCTAGAGATGCAACCACCATTGCCCCTAAAGCACAAGAACTAAAAGCAAGACCAAAAGAGAGAAGGAACGGGGGCAATACCGACATCCATGGCAAGAGGACGAGGTGGGGATCGACTCCACGGAAGGAAAAGGAGAGGAACGCCCTGGAGGAGGAGATCCACCGGAGCCCTTCCGCGGCTGAACGGTGCTGGAGAGAGGGAGAGGCACGAGGGGGCAAGCGAATGGGTATGGGGGAGAAGAAACCTCCCCCTGCCCCGATAAAAAACCCCTGGCCCCGCCTCGCAGCGGTAGTACCGCGCTGGGGAGCGGTAGTACCGCTCATAAGCGGTAGTACCTCACTGGTGTAGCTGTAGTACCGCTTACCACGGTAGTACCGTCCAATACCAGCGGTAGTACCGTTTATCAGCGGTAGTGCCGCTCGCCAGCAGCGGTAGTACCGCCCAGCACAACACAGCAACAAGACAACAGGGCTTAGCTCAAAAAGAAAACAACAAGAGAACACACCAACAAAAAGGCCAAGAAACCCCTCTACAAGAGAGGGCGGTGGCCGAAGCCACCTATGTTTGAGTCAAGAGGTATGGCGCCGTGAAGATTTTAACCTTGGGCCCATGACCAAAACTCGTCTTTTGAGCACACGTACCATCACAATGGCTAGAGTGAAAGACTTGATCAATTTATGCATAATGGGGGGAGGGAGAGTTCATTGAGAGAACACCATTCCCCCTATGTCCATGCCTACACCTAAACTAGACAACAAATTGAGCGTGGTAGGGTGTGCATGGGTTCAAGCAACATTGCTCGAATCAATGATATTTAGCTCATGCCTTAACTCGCGAAATCTTGCTTCATCCAAGGGCTTCGTGAAGATATCTGCAAGGTTATCATGAGTGTTGACGTAGTTGAGCTCGATCTCTCCTCGCCTAATGTGATCCCGGATGAAGTGATACCGGATCTCAATATGCTTTGTCTTGAAGTGTTGCACCGGGTTGAGAGAGATCTTGATGGCACTTTCATTGTCACACCAAAGAGGCACTTTGTCACAAGTGACACCGTAATCCTTTAAAGTTTGCCTCATCCATAAGAGTTGTGCACAACAACTACTGGCTGCCACATACTCCGCTTCGGTGGACGAGAGAGACACACAACTTTGCTTTTTGGAAGACCAACTTACCAAAGAGCAACCAAGGAATTGGCACCCTCCGGAAGTGGACTTCCTATCCACTTTGTCTCCCGCCCAATCGGAATCCGAGTACCCTACAAGCTTGAAGTTTGATCCTCTTGGGTACCATAAGCCAAAGTTTGGGGTATGAGCCAAATATCGAAAGATTCGTTTGACCGCCACATAGTGACTTTCCTTAGGTGCGGCTTGAAACCGTGCACAAATTCCCACGCTCAACATGATGTCCGGTCTAGATGCGCAAAGGTAAAGCAAGGAGCCAATCATGGAACGATATACCTTTTGATCCACCACTTTACCATTTGGATCTAAGTCAAGTTGGCACTTGGTGGGCATTGGAGTGGAAGCCGGCTTGACGTCACTTAGCTTGAATCTTTTGAGCATGTCTTGAGTGTATTTGGATTGATTGATGAAGGTTCCTTCTCTTCTTTGCTTCACTTCGAACCCTAGAAAGAACTTCAACTCCCCCATGGATGACATCTCGAATTTTGAGGTCATGAGAGCGGCAAATTCCTCATTGAAAGCTTTGTTAGGAGAACCAAAGATAATATCATCAACATATAATTGGCACACAAACAACTCCCCTTTGATCTTCTTAGTAAAAAGAGTGGGGTCGATTATCCCAACTTCAAACCCACGGTCTTGTAACAACTCGGTAAGGTGGTCATACCACGCACGTGGGGCTTGTTTAAGGCCATAGAGTGCCTTATCGAGTTGATAAACATGATCAGGAAAGTAGGGATCCTCGAACCCGGGGGGTTGCTTGACATACACCAATTCACTAATGGGACCATTAAGAAAAGCACTCTTCACATCCATTTGATGTAACTTGAAGTTATGATGAGAAGCATATGCAATCAACATGCGAATGGATTCAAGACGAGCAACGGGAGCAAAGGTTTCACCGTAGTCGATACCCTCGACTTGGGAGTAGCCTTGTGCTACCAAACGAGCCTTGTTGCGAATGATAATCCCATGGGCATCTTGCTTGTTCTTGAATATCCACTTGGTTCCAATGACATTGTGGTTCCCCGTTGGCCTTGGCACCAATCTCCACACTTTGTTGCGCTCAAAGTTGTTGAGTTCTTCATGCATGGCGTTGAGCCAATCCGGATCTTCTAGTGCCTCATACACCTTAAGAGGTTCCATACAAGAGACAAACGCGTGATGCTCACAATAATTTGCTAATTGTCTACGAGTGCTTACCCCCTTTCTTAAGCTTCCAAGCACATTCGTCATGATATGATCCTTGGTGGAGAGCTTGGAAGCAACCTTGGCGGCACGACGCTCTAATTCCTCCTCGGTGGTGAGTTGAGGGGTGGTTACTTGATCATCTTGAGCGTCGTCATGAACTTGTTCTTGGTCTTGAACTTGCTCGGGGGAGAGAACTTGACCTTGGGCATCCCTTGGTGTATCAACACCGTCTTGAGTATGATCTTGCCCTTGGTCTTGTTCATGAGGTTGAGGGCCTTCACTTTGTTCTTCGGAAGCGTGTGGGCCTTGGGTTGGTGATGGCTCCACAAGAGTGGAGCATTGTCCTTCTCCTTCGGCCACAAGGGGTTCCTCAATGGGAAGGATGAAACCAACACCCATTCTTCTTATGGCTTGAGGAGGAATTTCATCACCTACATCACAAGTGCCACTTTGCTCCACTTGGGAGCCGTTATTCTCATCAAACTCCACGTTACACGTCTCCTCAATAAGTCCCGTGGACTTATTGAGGACACGGTAAGCATGAGAGTTTGTAGCATAACCAACAAATATGCCCTCATGAGCTCTAGCCTCAAATTTAGACAACCGAACACCTTTCTTGAGAATGAAACACTTACACCCGAATACCCGGAAGTACTTGAGGTTGGGCTTGTTACCGGTGAGTATCTCATATGGAGTCTTGTTCAAGCCCTTGCGGAGGTAGAGACGATTGGATGCATGACACGCGGTGTTGATGGCTTCGGCCCAAAAGTTGTACGGGGACTTGAACTCCACCATCATGGTCCTTGCCGCATCCATCAACGTCCGGTTCTTTCTCTCCGGAACACCGTTTTGTTGAGGGGTGTATGGTGCGGAATATTGATGCTTGATTCCCTCATCACTAAGAAATTCATCCAAGGTGCAGTTCTTGAACTCGGTGCCGTTGTCACTTCTTATTCTCAAGATATTTGCATTGTGTTGACGTTGTGCTTCATTTGCAAAGTCAATGACGGTTTGTTGGGTCTCGCTCTTCCTCTTGAAGAAATACACCCACGTATACCTTGAGTAGTCATCCACAATCACCAAGCAATACTTCCTACCTCCAAGACTATCGAAGGATGCAGGCCCAAAGAGATCCATGTGAAGGAGCTCCAAAGGCCTCTTTGAATAAATGATAGTCGTGGGAGGGTGAGCCTTCTCATGTAGCTTTCCTTCGATACAGGCACTGCAAGCACGATCTTTAGCAAAACTAACATTCGTTAGTCCACGGACATGGTCCCGCTTTAGTAGACTTTGCAAAGATCTCATATTGACATGGGCTAAACGGCAATGCCAAAGCCATCCCACATCAACTTTAGCCATTAGGCATGTCGCGGTCTTAGTGGGTCGCTCCGAAAAGTTAATCACATATAGACCGTTCTCGACATGCCCAACAAAGGCTACTTTAAGAGTCTTGCTCCACAAGAGGGCCACGGTATCGATATCAAAGAAAGTGGCAAAGCCCATGATTGCAAGTTGACGAACGGAAAGTAAATTGTATGCAAGGGACTCAACAAGCATGACCTTCTCGATCGTGAGATCATGAGAGATGACCACCTTGCCAAGTCCCAATACCTTAGAAGATGAGGCGTCACCCCACTCAACATTGGTGGGCATAGATGGAGCCTTGTGCACGTCCACCACCAAGTCCTTGCTTCCGGTCATATGATTTGTAGCTCCGCTATCGAGCAACCATGATCCACCACCGGAAGCAAACACCTACAAGAGATCAATGCTTGGTTTTAGGTACCCATTTTGTAATGGGTCCTTTGATGTTAGTAACAAGGGTCTTAGGAACCCAAATAGATCATTCAATGTACTCATGAAGAGAACCAACAAATTTGGCATAAACATGCCCATCACTAGCACGTCACAACACATAAGAAGGATTAAAATCGCCGGCTTTGTTGGGTGAGGTGACATTGCCCTTCTTGACTTTGTTGTTCTTCTTCTTCTCCTCGGGGACACTCTCTCCCGCCCTCACAAAGGTTTGCATGAGGGGAGGAGGTCGTTTGGTCTTGTCATTCTTCTTCTTGTTTTTGGAGTCGGGGACGTACCCAACCCCTTCCTTCGCCACACCTCCCTTTTGGTTGATCAAGAGATCATTGAGGTTCTTCTTGCCTTGTATGCAAGTCGCAAGGCCTCTCTTAAGTTGCTCCTTCAACTTAGCATTTTCCTCAACAAGATGTATATGCTCACAACACGGGTTAGTAGCATTTGCATTATCAATTAAAACCATATGAGGAAAAGTTGCTTTCTCCTTAGTTAGCTTCACTTGGAGTTGATCATGAGACTCCTTGAGACTAGCGTGAATACCCTTCAAGGCCTTGTGGGCCTTGTCAAGTATATCAAACTCCTCTTTGAGTCTAGCAAGATGAACTCCGAGTTTGGCTTTCTCGGAATTTAGCACACGAGAAACAACGAGGGCATGATCATAATCTTTCTCTAACTTAGCATGATCAACGTTGTATGACTCCTCAAGAGCCAAACGAAGACCACGCTCTTCCTCAAGAGCACTGGAAAGATCCGAAATCTCATCGGCATAGTCACGACTATGCCCTTCCATCTTTGAGATGGTGTCTTCGTGAGCCTCGATCATGTCATTGGCCTCACCAAGTTGTTCCAAAAGAGCAACAAAGTGCTTCTTGGATTTTCCCTTGAGTTTGCCCATAAAGGCCTCAAACTCGTTAGCCTCCACACTAGCTCCCTCAACTTCATTAATGCTATCCGATGGGGGAGGATGATTAATGATGGTAGTTTTGATGTTGGAGGTTACCTTATTTGTGGCTTTAGCCATGAGGCACTTGGCGTTGATGCTCTCGTTGGGTGAGTCGAAGAGAGACACTCGTGATGTTGTGGCAATGGCGACGGAGGCCATGGCAACCGACTCATCATCTTCATCATCGTCGTCATCCTCATTGTACTCTTCTTGCACAACCAAGGCCTTGGGAGGAGTCTTCTTGGTGAAGTTGTTCTTGTTGGGGAACGACTTGGCCTTGTCCTTTCGGATGAGTTTGCCACCATTGTCTTCCCTCTTCTCATACGGGCATTCCGCAACGAAATAACTCACGTTGCCGCAGTTGTAGCAAGTCCTTACACGTTGCTTGCCCCTTGCACCACTTGAGTTGTTTTTGCTAAAGTTGGGCCTCAAGTTTTTCTTGCTCCAAAATTGCCTTGAAGCAAGTGCCATATGTTCATGATATGCATACTTTGTATCTTCGGGGTTGCTCTCCCCTTCTTCCTCTTCTTCTTCTTCCACGGTGAGCTTGGCCTTCAATGCGAGGTTAGGCTTCTTTGCCCGTTGAGAACAGAGCACCGCATTGTCGGTGGTTTTGTCCAAAATGTTCATGGCCACAAACTCATCCAACACTTCACTTGAGGTCAAGGTGTAGAAGTCCGGTCTTTGGCGAATGACGGAGGACATGGCCTTGTGGTAGGGCATCATTGCCTTGAGGAATTTGCGCTTGATCCAGTTGTCATCCGTGTCCTTGATCCCGTGATCTCGTAGTGAGACCGCGAGTTTGGTGACTCTCTGATAGAGCTCACGAGGTTCTTCATCTTCCTTCATTGCAAACTCATCGGCCTCATCTTGTACCACTTCATAGTTGGAGCGTTGAATGCTTGCGCTCCCTCGGTAGAGAGACACGACACAATGCCATGCATCCTTGGCCAAGGCGAAGGGACGAAGATGAGGTAGGTCTTCGGGTGGAATTGCATCTTGAATGATGAAGAGAGCATTCTCATTGAATTGATAGTCCGCGGCTTCTCGAGGAGTGAAGTTGCTTGGATCATGTGGGTAGAAACCTTCCTCAATGATTCTCCAAAGGTTAGTGTTCACATGATTCAAATGACGTTTAAAGCGGTAAACCCAAGAATCAAAATCCTCATTTTTCACAATCTTAGGAGGAGGACCGGCATGATTCAAATGAGTAGAAGGAACCGGTCCACCATAAACAAGTGGTGGTTCCACATGGGCAAAGATGCCGGTGCCATTCTTGCCACTAGAAGAAGGGGCCTTTTCACTACTAGCTTCCCCCTTGTCGGGGATAGCATCCGACACCTTGTTGGCGGGATCCCCCACTTTCAACGGTGCGGTGGATAGTTTAAGCCCCTCAAGAAATTTAGTAAACATCCTTTCAACTTCGGTCGTCATGGAGGTTTTCAATGTCTCCAAGGCTACATTGAACTCCTCACGAGAGACCAAAGTTCCCCATCGCCCGTAGACGAGATAGGATTCACACCGGAGTGTTCCTCCGCTCCGTCTACGGTATCAACCATACTCTTTGGACGGTAAAGTCCTTAATAAAGAGACGAGGCTCTGATACCAATTGAAAGGATCGATATGGTTGACTAGAGGGGGGGGGGGTGAATAGGCAACTACCAATTTTTAGCTTTTCTTTACCAAATTAAAGTTTGCATCAAAGTAAGTTGTCTAGATGTGCAACTAGGTGATCAACCTATATGATGCAACAACAACAAGCACACAAGCAAGCAAGGGAACAAACACTAAAGAGCTAGCACAAGTAAAGGTAAGAAATAACCAAGAGTGGATCCGGTGAAGACGAGGATGTGTTACCGAAGTTCCTTCCTTATGAGGGGAAGTACGTCTCCGTTGGAGCGGTGTGGAGGCACAATGCTCCCCAAGAAGCCACTAGGTCCACCGTATTCTCCTCACGCCCTCACACAATGCGAGATGCCATGATTCCACTATTGGTGCCCTTGAAGGCGGCGACCGAACCTTTACAAACAAGGTTGGGGCAAACTCCACAACTTAATCGGAGGCTCCCAACAAGACCACGAAGCTTCACCACAATGGAATATGGCTCCGAGGTGACCTCAACCATCTAGGGTGCTCAAACACCCAAGAGTAACAAGATCCGCTAAGGATGAGTGGGGGAATCAAAAATCCCTTGGTGGAAGTGTAGATCGATGCCTTCTCAACCACTCCCGAGCAAATCAACAAGTTTGATTGGCTAGGGAGATAGATCGGGCAAGAGGAAGCTTGGGGTATTCAATGGAGCTTGAGCAATAAATGGTGCTTGGGCAATAATGAAGGTTGGGGGAAGAGGTAAGTCAAAGAGGGGGAAGAAGGTGCCCTTTTATAGTGGGGGAAACTAGTCAACCGTTACCCCCACTCAGCCCCGCAGAGAGGGGTACTGCCGCGGAGGCAGAGCGGTACTACCGCCCTAAAGCGGTACTACCGCTCCCCCTCAGCGGTACTGCCGCGCCAGAAGAGAAGGGCTGGGGCTGGGACCCAGAGCGGTACTACCGCGGAGGTAGGGTGGTACTACCGCTCACAAGCAGCACTACCGCCACTACTACCGCAGCTAGTACCGCAAAACCCAACACGAGAAAATGCGCACTCGAATCGAAGCGGAAGGAGCACGAAGCCACAACAGTACTGCGGCTGAGCCCAGCAAGCGGTACTACCGCTCCGAGGAGCGGTACTACCGCTTAGTGGACTGCAGCCGTACTATCGCTCCAACCACTGTGTCGAGGCGGTAGGAGCACGGATCCGCAGAGGCACTGCTGCTGAGGCCATCAAGCGGTACTACCGCTCCGAGGAGCGGTACTGCCGCTTAGTGAGCCTCAGCGGTACTACCGCTGTGGCCCGCGGTACTACCGCTGGGTCCAAGAACAGTTGAAGAGTGGAGAAAAGAAAGCTCCATAGGGGCGGAAAGAAACGTAGGATGTGAAGAGGACGTGTACGTGTTGATTCCACCCATACCATACCGAAGCAGATCCCCTCTTGATAGTACGGTGACTACTACGCAACTTAGTCCACCAACAAAGTTACGAAAGAAACTACACCGTCTTGAGTAGAGCGCCGAGGGGAAATAATCGTTCCGTGCCGAAGAATGAATATCTGAAAACTCAAAGCACCCGATTAGTCCGCAAATGCATTGTCATCAATCACCAAAACACCAGAGGGATAAATATGCCCTTACATAGGCGCTACACTGTATAGTGTGGCGCTACACTGTATAGTGTGGCGCCTAGCTCTCAGGTGCTGCACACTTACTTAGTAATTTTCGGATCACACGGGTGCGACGCTGGCCAGGCGTGTAGCGTCTATCTGTGAGGCGTTGCATAATATAGTGTGACGCCTTCGTGTCGGGCGTCACACAAAAAGGTCAGCTGCGTGAAATAGTTTCACGGACAGTTCATTCTGTGATTTGACTTTATCTATAGGTCAAATTTGTCAATTTTGCCCGAGTATTCCTCCATGTATAGGACTCAGTTCCATGTGGAGTGGAGCCTAGTGCGGCTCGGGGAGAGGCGGATGGTGGCAATGGCCCACGGGGAACTGTTCATGGGAACTACCGTTCACACCCGATGTTGTTCACCCGTAATTAATGTTCATCCGCAATTACTGTTCACCCAGGATTACACATACGATTAATTAATGAGCACACTTGGCTGGTTGTAATGGGGAGTATCATATACTAGTATCATGCATATGATACTAGTCTATGATACTACATCCCTAATGCATAGTATTATATGTTGATATCATAGATGACTACATTTAATGCCATGCATGACACAAAGTATCACATCATTTAATATGATACGGTATCATGATATGATACTTAAACCTCTCTTTTTTTATTTAATTCTATGCCACCTCATCCAAATTGCTTAGTTGATATGCATGATACTACCTATAATACTTCCATTACGGGCAGCCTTACCGTTCACGGATACAATACTACTTAGGGCACTGTTCACTAAGAGCATGGTTTATAGTACAGCTGGCTGCTGGCTAGTATATGATTTTGACACGTCATCTATAGCCAGTCTTATAGTCGACAAGTACAATAATAGCATATAAATATATACTACTTTTTTATATATGGCCTACCTCACTATCTCACAACATGTCTAGGAGCTCGTGCTGCAGTCGGCTGTTAATTAGTAGCCTGCTTTTCTTCTGTATCCTCTTCTCTCTCCCTCATCTCATAAAAAAATATAATATTTAAAGGCTTAAAGCCTGTTTAGTCATCCTTATTGTTTTTTTAGTCATCTTTATTGTACTTGCTCTAACTAGTGATTGGAGGTAGTTGGGACGCATCACCACTTCGGATGCATTGCCATCTCAAGTACGGCGTATAACACCGAGGAAATTCAATCATCAGGGAAGGGATGTTTGCCATGCTAGATTGCTCATATAGTTATGCTGAAACTTAATTCATTCTGTGTCCGCCCATGATTTTGCTATAAAATTATGGTTCTTATATTTTCTTGAGATGGAGAAGACTATGTCTCGCCCTTCGGGCAGACTTGTTCTTGTTCTCAAGTTGAGATTAACATTTTTATTTAATTAAAGGGCAACTAATGGTACTCGCAAAAGAAAAAGGGCAACTAGTGAGAATAGGTTTAGTATTTTATAATCAATGTTCTTGTACACCGAGCCAAGCTAACCTTTTTTTAGCACGCCAAGCTGACTTAGCTACATTACCGTGTGTGTGTGTGTTAATTAATTAATTAATGTAAATGCAATATACTCCCTCCGTTCCTAAATATAAGTCTTTGTAGAGATTTCACTATGGACCACATACGGATGTATCTAAATGCATTTTAGAGTATAGATTTACTCATTTTGCTCCGTATGTGGTCCATAGTGGAATCTCTCCAAAGACCTATATTTAGGAACGGAGGGAGTATATGTTTATTAGTTTGTGCACAATTGCTTGATTAGCTCCTTCACGCAGTGGTAGTCAGCTACGGCTAATAAGAACAAATGGGAGGATATCAGGTATTATATTGCAGTAACAGTACTACTATTTGTCCAATTACTCCCTCTATTTGAAGGAATAACTCGTCTAATTTCTATCAAAAGTCAACTACATCTAAGTTTGATCAATGTTATATACATTTACGATACCAAATCATTATCAATACTCAATATATTCACCATTAAATACATTGTTATAATGTATTTATTTAATACTGTAGATGTTAATATTTTCTTTTTATATATTTGGTCAAATCTAAACTTACTAAGATTCGACTTTTGACTTAATTTATATGGCTTATTCATTGAAAGCGTAGGTAGTAGTAAACTAACAACTAACATGCAAATTGGTTCTAGTATTGCTAAAATTAACATTGGACATCTACTACTCCTTACTATTCATATTACATGTTGCTTAAATGGATGTATTTAGACGTATTTCAGTTTTATATATATTTGTTTGAGCGACAAATAATATGATGCGATGTTATCGCTTTTGGACTAATTGTGCTAGCAATATTTTGACTGAGTTTCCTTGATAACTGTTGGGATATACCAAATAAGTATGCCCACGACATGGTGATAATCTAGCAAGGTAGGGTGGCCCACGGGTGGTAATGCCGGTTGGCACACCAATCAGCCCAGCCCGCTAAGAACCAGACGGAAGCCCAGCTGACTTAAGGAAGTTTAAGATGAAGGGTGTGTTTGTCTCAAAAAAGAAGAAGATGAAGGGTGTGTTTATTGAAGATCACTAGTTAAGGGATACCCCTTACAAAGAGTCGCTCCTCCGACTTTTTGAGCTGTAAGACCTCTTTCTTGGACTGGCTCCGTGTAGTTGTGAGGCGGAGCGCTCTTCAAAATTGCCCCAAAAAGTCGCAACTGTGATTTCGGGCAACATCTCCTCAAAGATGGTTCCTAATTAGGAAATGACAGGTTCATCCTCCCACAGAATTCCATTCTATCACCGAAAAGCCCTTACCGGTCTGCGCTTGTCGCCATCGTGTACGAGAAAGGGCTGGCCCACTCCAGCTGTTTCAGGCGGATCCACTTGAGTGGCGAGAGGGTATCCGTCTGCCAACGTGCACGGTTGTTGGCGTGCGGACGTGCGTTGCACTGTGTGCATGCTGGGTGGACGATGAGTGCATGTGTGATGCGTGTGTGCTGGAGGGGTGACACGTGTGTGTGATGATGGATGGAACTCTAATTACATAGTTCATCTGAGTTCAGTCCGCTCATTATTTATTATGCTTGTTTGTAAATTCGTACAAATTGAATATAATTTCATTAAAATACTTGTATGGTTACAAATTGTATAGTTCATCTGAGTGTCTACTCTATACCACCAAACAAGTGTAATTTCAGCTAAAACCCGTGGAATCATACCATCTGCAGAAAAACAGCTCTTAATCAAGTGATTTACAATTGTAATAGTACAATCAGCACTTAAACCCAATTTACATAGCAATAAAGGGCATTAAGGTCATTTTAGTATATTTTTGTACCAGCCGCAGCTGCCAACTACCAAATGACTGCATCTCGCTCCAAGCTACCAGCCAGAACTAGCAGCTATAGCCACTCCTTCTAGCTGCAGCGGTGGAAATTGCGGCCCAAACTGTTAGAGTGGTATATATATAGCCATGTAGCCTTCTGTCTTTACCCCATTATATAAGGGGTTTTCTGCATATTTCCTGCACCTGTACATGTATATATACTGGCCTATGGCCTCATGGGAATACAAGTTGCATATTCCTAACATGGTATTAGAGCTTTAGGTTTTTTTAGCACGGGCAACTCGTGCGATCCAACCCTGTGCCGCCGGCCTTCTCCTCTGTCCGGCTGTGTCGTTCCGACGTTTATCTCCTGCGCCTCTTCTGTCGGGTCGCAGCCGCAGCCACTACTTCTTCGCTGGTCAACACCCTCCCTCCCACACTTAGATCTCCATCAACAACGCTGCCGCTGCATCTTCCGCTAATCCCGATCTAGTGGGAGGATCCAGCCACCAGGTCCCGCTCGTGATCCAGCTGCCAAGTCCTGCCCGTGACCAGGCCGCCAGGTCCCCCGCCATCCAGGCCGCTGCTGTAGCGGGGTCCCAACTGCTCACGATTTAGCCGCCAGGTCCCGATCGAGACTCATCTACCAAAAAAATCCAGGCGCGATGTCTCTGTCCTTAGGCTATGTTGTTGTTCCTCGCTGTCCGATGACTTATGATGGTACCAACTACATTGAGTTTGTTGGCTTCATGCGCATTCATATGCGTGGCCTTCGTCTCTAGGGCATTCTTTCTGGCGAGGTTCCCAGTCCGCCGTGTCCGATTCCTCTTGTGGCTCCTACTCCGCCGACACCACCGGCTTTTGCCGACGTCACTAATCAGGCTGCAAAGGATGCAGCTAAGCTGGCTTATGACGCTGCGTTCGAGCTTATCATGAGCAGGTTCAGACCTATGAGGACACACTTTAGACTAATCATGCAGCTCTGCCTGCTTACACTCAGTGGCTTGATGATGATGCTCGTGCCGCAGCTGTTCTCAGCGCTAGTGTTATGTCTCAGTTTGCCTCTGAGTTTCTAGGCCTCTCTACTATATTTGAGATGTGGACCCAACTTCGTCAGCGCTATCAGCCCTCTGGTGATGCCTTATATCTGTCAGTGGTTCGTCAGGAGCATGCTCTTCATGAAGGAAATATGCCCAAAGGCAATAATGAAGTTGTTATTTATATTTCCTTATATCATGATAAATGTTTATTATTCATGCTAGAATTGTATTAACCGAAAACTTAGTACATGTGTGAATACATAGACAAACATAGTGTCCCTAGTATGCCTCTACTTGACTAGCTCGTTAATCAAAGACATGTGTTGTCATTTGATGAACGGGATCACATCATTAGAGAATGAAGTGACGGACAAGACCCATCCATTAGCTTAGCATAATGATCGTTCAGTTTTATTGCTACGACTTTCTTCATGACTTATACATGTTTCTCTGACTATGAGGTTATGCAACTCCCGAATACCGAAGGAACACCTTGTGTGCTATCAAACGTCAGAACATAACTGGGTGATTATAAAGATGCTCTACAGGTGTCTCCAATGTGTTTGTTGAGTTAGCATAGATCAAGATTAGGATTTGTCACTCTGTCTATCGGAGAGGTATCTCTGGGCCCTCCCGGTAATGTACATCACTATGAGCCTTGCAAGCAATGTGACTAATGAGTTAGTTGCGGGATGATGCATTACGGAACGAGTAAAGAGACTTGCCGGTAACGAGATTGAACTAGGTATGATGATACCATGATCGAATCTCGGGTAAGTAACACATCGATGACAAAGGGAACATCATATGTTGTTATGCGGTTTGACCGATAAAGATCTTCATAGAATATGTAGGAGCCAATATGAGCATCCAGGTTCCGCTATTGGTTATTGACTGGAGATGAGTCTCGGTCATGTCTACATAGTTCTTGAACCCGTGGGGTCCGCACGCTTAACGTTCTGTGACGATTTGTATTATGCGTTATGTGATTTGATGACCGAAGTTTGTTCGGAGTCCCGGATGAGATCGGGGACATGGCGAGGAGTCTCGAAATGGTCGAGACGTAAAGATCGATATATTGGAAGGCTATATTAGGACATCGAAAAGGTTCCGAGTGATTCAGGTATTTTTCGGAGTACCGGAGAGTTACGGAATTCGTATCGGGCCTTAATGGGCCATACGGGAAAGGAGAGAAAGGCCTCAAGGGTGGCCGCGCCCCTTCCCCATGGACTGGTCCGAATTGGACTAGGGAAAGGGGGCGCCCCCTTCCTTCCTTCTCCTTCACCCTTCCCTTTTTCCTATCCCATGCGGGAGGTGGAATCCTACTAGGACTAGGGAGTCCTAGTAGGACTCCACACTTTGGGCGCGCCCTATGAGGGCCGGCCATCTCCTCCCTCCATTCTTTATATACGTGGCCAGGGGGCACCCCATATACACAAGTTGATCATTGATCTCTTAGCCGTGTGCGGTGCCCCCCTCCACCATAATCCACCTCGGTCATATCGTAGCGGTGCTTAGGCGAAGCACTGTTCCGGTAGCATCATCATCATCGTCATCACGCCATCGTGCTAACGAAGCTCTCCCTCGACACTCTGCTGGATCATGAGTTTGTGGGACGTCATCGAGCCGAATGTGTGTAGATCGCAGAGGTGTCGTACTTTCGGTACTAGGATCGGTCGATCGTGAAGACGTACAACTACATCAACCACGTTGTCATAACGCTTCTGCTTACGGTCTACGAGGGTACGTGGACAACACTTTTCCCTCTCGTTGCTATGCATCACCATGATCTTGCGTGTGCGTAGGAATATTTTTGAAATTACTGCGTTCCCCAACAGTGGCATCAGAGCCAGGTCTATGAGTAGATGTTATATGCACGAGTAGAACACAAAAGAGTTGTGGGCGTGGGTATATGCATATTGCTTGCCGTCACTAGTTGATTCTTGATTCGTCGGTATTGTTGGATGAAGCGGCCCAGACCGACATTACGCGTACGCTTACGCGAGACTGGTTCTACCGACGTGCTTCGCACACAGGTGGCTGGTGGGTGTCAGTTTCTCCAACTTTAGTTGAATCGGATTCAATGAACATGGTTCTTTCTGAAGATCAAAAAGCAATCACTATACCGCGTTGTGGTTTTTGATGCGTAGGTAAGAACGGTTCTTGCTCAGCCCGTAGGAGCCACGTAAAATTTGCAACAACAAAGTAGATGACATCTAACTTGTTTTTCCAGGGCTTGTTGTGATGCGATATGGTCAAGAAGTGATGAGATATAAGTTGTTGTATTAGATGATCATGTTTTTGTTGAAGTTATCGGCAACTGGAAGAAGCCTTATGGTTGTCTCTTTATTGCATAAGATGCAAGCGCCAAATAAATTGCTTTACTTTATCGCTATGCGATAGCAATAGTTGCAAGAGCAATAGTTGGCGAGACGACCACGTGATGACACATTGATAGAGATCAAGATGATGGAGATCATGATGTCATGCCCATGATGATATATATCATGACGGTACTTTGGAGATTGAGATCAAAAGCGCAAGATGATCATGACCATATCATGTCACATATTTTGTTTGCATGTGATGTTTATCCTTTATGCATCTTATTTTGCTTAGTTCGGCGGTAGCATTATAAGATGATCTCTCACCAAATTTCAAGGTATAAGTGTTCTCCCTGAGTATGCACCGTTGCGATAGTTCGTCGTGCCGAGACACCGTGTGATGATCGGGTGTGATAAGCTCTACATTCACATACAACGGGTGCAAGCCAGTTTTGCACACGTGAAATACTCAGGTTAAACTTGACGAGCCTAGCATATGCAGATATGGCCTCGGAACACTGGAGACCGAAAGGTCGAGCGTGAATCATATAGTAGATATGATCAACATAGTGATGTTCACCATTGAAAACTACCCCATCTCACGTGATGATCGGACATGGTTTAGTTGATTTGGATCACGTGATCATTTAGATGACTAGAGGGATGTCTATCTAAGTGGGAGTTCTTAAGTAATATGATTAATTGGACTTTAATTTATCATGAACTTAGTCCTGATAGTATTTGCATAACTATGTTGTAGATCAATAGCTCGCGATGTAGCTCCCCGTTTATTTTTGATATGTTCCTAGAGAAAAACTATGTTGAAAGATGATAGTAGCAATGATGCGGACTAGGTCCGTGATATGAGGATTATCCTCATTGCTGCATAGAAGAATTATGTCCTTGATGCACCACTAGGTGACAGACCTATTGCAGGAGCAGATGCAGACGTTATGAACGTTTGACAAGCTCGGTATGATGACTACTTGATAGTTTAGTGCAGCATGCTTTACGGCTTAGAACCAGGACTTCAAAAACGTTTTGAACGCCATGGATCATATAAGATGTTCCATGAGTTGAAATTGGTATTTCATACTCATGCCTGTGTCAAGAGGTATGAGACCTCTGACAGTACTTTGCCTACAAGATGGAGGAGAATAGCTCAACCAGTGAGCATGTGCTCAGATTGTCTGGGTACTACAATTGCTTGAATCAAGTGGGAGTTAATCTTCCAGATAAGATAGTAATTGACAAAGTTCTCTAGTCACTATCACCAAATTACTAGAACTTCGTGATGAACTATAATATGCAAGGGATAACGAAAACAATTCCCAAGCTCTTCGCGATGCTAAAATCGATGAAGGTAGAAATCAAGAAAAGTATTAAGTGTTGATGGTTAACAAGACCACTAGTTTCAAGAAAAGGGCAAAGGGATAGAAAGGGAACTTCAAGAAGAATGGCAAACAAGTTGTCACTCCCGTGAAGAAGCCCAAAGCTAGACCCAAGCCTGAAACTGAGTGCTTCTACTACAAAGGAAATGGTCACTGGAAGTGGAACTGCCCTAGATACTTGGCGGATAAGAAGGATGGCATAGTGAACAAAGGTATATTGGATATACATGTATTGCTGTGTACTTTACTAGTGTTTATAGCAACCCCTCGGTATTTGATACTGGTTCAGTTGCTAAGAGTAGTAACTCGAAACGGGAGTTGCAAAAATAAATAGAGACTAGTTAAGGGCGAGGTGATGATGTTTGTTGGAAGTGATTCCAAGGTTGATAAGATCACCATCGCACACTCCCTTTACCTTCGGGATTAGTGTTGAACCTAAAATAAATGTTATTTGGTGTTTGTGTTGAGCATGAATATGATTGGATCATGTTTATTGCAATACAGTTATTCATTTATTTCAATGAATAATTGTTGTTCTATTTACATGAATAAAACCTTCTATGGTCATACACTCAATATAAATGGTCTGTTGAATCTCGATCGTAGTGATACACATATTCATAATATTGAAGCCAAAAAATGCAAAGTTAATAATGATAGTGCAACTTATTTGTGGCTCTGCCGTTTAGGTCACATTGGTGTAAAGCGCATGAAGAAACTCCATGCTGATGGGCTTTTAGAATCACTCGATTATGAATCACTTGATGCTTGTGAACCATGCCTCATGGGCAAGATGACTAAGACTTCGTTCTCTGGAATAATGGAGCAAGCAACTGACTTATTGGATATAATACATACTGATGTATGCGGTCCGATGAGTGTTGAGGCTCACGGCGGATATCATTATTTTCTGACCTTCACAGATGATTTGAGCAGATATGGGTATATCTACTTGATGAAACATAAGTCTGAAACATTTGAAAAGTTCAAAGAATTTCAGAGTGAAGTGGAAAATCATCGTGACATGAAAATAAAGTTTCTACGATCTGATCGTAGAGACGAATATTTGAGTTACGAGTTTGGTCTTCAATTAAAACAATGTGGAATAATTTCAGAAATTCGTGCCACCTGGAACACCACAGGATAATGGTGTGTCTAAACACCATAACCGTACTTTATTGGATATAGTGCAATCTATGATGTCTCTTACTGATTTACCACTATCGTTTTGGGGTTATGCATTAGAGACAACTGCATTTACGTTAAATAGGGCACCATCTAAATCCGTTGAGATGACACCGTATGAACTATGGTTTGGTAAGAAACCAAAGCTGTCGTTTCTTAAAGTTTGAGGTTGCGATGGTTATGTGAAAAAGTTTCAAACTGATAAGCTCGAACCCAAATCGGAGTAGTGCATCTTCATAGGATACCCAAAAGAAACTGTTGGGTACACCTTCTATCACAGATCCGAAGGCAAGCTATTTTGTTGCTAAGAATGGATCCTTTCTAGAGAAGGAGTTTCTCTCGAAAGAAGTGAGTGGGAGGAAAGTAGAACTTGATGAGGTAATTGTACCTTCTCCGGAATTGGAAAGTAGTTCATCACAGAAATCAGTTCCAGTGATTCCTACACCAATTAGTGAGGAAGCTAATGATGATGATCATCAAGTTACTACCGAACCTCATAGGTCAACCAGAGTACGGTCCGCACTAGAGTGGTACGGTAATCCTGTTCTGGAAGTCATGTTACTAGACCATGACGAACTTACGAACTATGAGGAAGCGATGATGAGCCTAGATTCCGCAAAATGGCTTGAGGCCATGAAATCTGAGATGGGATCCATGTATGAGAACAAAGTATGGACTTTGATTGACTTGCCCGATGATCGGTAAGTCATTGATAATAAATGGATCTTCAAGAGGAAGACGGACGATGATAGTAGTGTTACTATCTACAAAGCTCGAATTGTCGCAAAACGTTTTCAACAAGATCAAGGTGTTGACTACGATGAGATTTTCTCACTCGTATCGATGCTTGAAAGTCTGTCGGAATCATGTTAGCAGTTGCCGCATTTTATGAAATCTGGCAAATGGATGTCAAAACTGCATTCCTTAATGGATTTCTTAAAGAAGAGTTGTATATGATGCAACCAGAAGGTTTTGTCAATCCTAAATGTGCTAACAAAGTGAGCAAGCTCTGGTGATCCATCTATGGACTGGTGCAAGCATCTCGGAGTTGGAATATATGCTTTGATAAAGTGATCAAAGTATATGGTTTTATACAGACTTGCGGTGAAGCCTGTATTTACAAGAAAGTGAGTGGGAGCACTACAACATTTCTGATAAGTATATGTGAATGACATATTGTTGATCGGAAATAATGTAGAATTTTCTGGAAAGCATAAAGGAGTGTTTGAAAGGAGTTTTTCAAAGAAAGACCTCGGTGAACCTACTTACATATTAAGCATCAAGATCTATAGAGATAGATCAAGACGCTTGATATTTTCAATGAGTACATACCTTGACAAATTTTGAAGTAGTTCAAAATGGAACAGTCAAAGAAGGAGTTCTTGCCTGTGTTGCAAGGTGTGAAGTTGAGTAAAGACTCAAAACCCGACCATGGCAGAAAATATAAAGAGAATGAAAAGTCATTCCCTATGCCTCAGTCATAGGTTCTAAAAAGTATGCTATGTTGTGTACCAGACCTATTGTGTACCTCACCATAAGTTTGGCAAGAGGGTACAATAGTGATCCAGGAGTGGATCACTGGACAGCGGTCAAAAATATCCTTAGTGGAATAAGGAAATGTTTCTCGGTTATGGAGGTGATAAAGAGTTCGTCGTAAAGAGTTACGTCGATGCAAGCTTTGACACCGATCTAGATGACTCTAAGTCTCGATCTAGACACATATTGAAAGTGGGAGCAATTAGCTAGAGTAGCTCTGTGCAAAGCATTGTAGATAGAAAATTTGCAAAATACATACGACTCTGAATGTGGCAGACCCATTGACTAAATTTCTCTCACAAGCAAAACATGATCACTCTTTGGGTGTTAATCACATAGCGATGTGAACTAGATTATTGACTCTATTAAACCCTTTGGGTGTTAGTCACATGGAGATGTGAACTAATCACATAAAGATGTGAACTATTGGTGTTAAATCACATGACGATGTGAACTAGATTATTGACTCTAGTGCAAGTGGGAGACTGAAGGAAATATGCCCTAGAGGCAATAATAAAGCTGTTATTTATATTTCCTTATATCATGATAAATGTTTATTATTCATGCTAGAATTGTATTAACCGGAAACTTAGTACATGCGTGAAGACATAGACAAACAGAGTGTCCCTAGTATGCCTCTACTTGACTAGCTTGTTAATCAAAGATGGTTAAGTTTCCTAGCCATGGACATGTGTTGTTATTTGATGAACGAGATCACATCATTAGAGAATAATGTGATGGACAAGACCCATCCGTTAGCTTAGCATAATGATCGTTCAGTTTTATTGCTACTGCTTTCTTCATGACTTATACATGTTCCTCCGACTATGAGATTATGCAACTCCCGAATACCGGAGGAATACCTTGTGTGCTATCAAATGTCACAACGTAACTGGGTGATTATAAATATGCTCTACAGGTGTCTCCAATGGTGTTAGTTGAGTTGGCATAGATCGAGATTAGGATTTGTCACTCCGTCTATCGGAGAGGTATCTCTGGGCCCTCTCGGTAATGTACATCACTATGAGCCTTGCAAGCAATGTGACTAATGAGTTAGTTGCGGGATGATGCATTACAGAACGAGTAAAGAGACTTGCCGGTAACGAGATTGAACTAGGTATTAATATACCGACGATCGAATCTTGCGCAAGTAACATACCGAGAACAAAGGGAACAACGTATGTTGTTATGTGGTTTGACCGATAAAGATCTTCGTAGAATATGTAGGAGCTAATATGAGCATCTAGGTTCCGCTATTGGTTATTGACTGGAGATGAGTCTCGGTCATGTCTACATAGTTCTCGAACCCGTAGGGTCCGCACGCTTAACGTTCTATGACGATTTGTATTATGAGTTATGTGATTTGATGACCAAAGTTTGTTCGGAGTACCTGATGAGATCCGGGACATGGCGAGGAGTCTCGAAATGGTCGAGACGTAAAGATCGATATATTGGAAGGCAATATTCGGACATCGGAAAGGTTCCGAGTGATTCACGTATTTTTCGGAGTACCGGAGAGTTATGAGAATTCGTATTGGGCCTTAATGGGCCATATGGGAAAGGAGAGAAAGGCCTCAAGGGTGGCCACACCCCTTCCCCATGGACTGGTCCGAATTGGACTAGGGAAAGGGGGCGCCCCCTTCCTTCGTTCTCCTTCTCCCTTCCCTTTTTCCTATTCCATGTGGGAGGTGGAATCCTATTAGGACTAGGGAGTCCTAGTAGGACTCCACACTTTGGGCACGCCCTATGAGGGCCGGCCTTCTCCTCCCTCCATTCTTTATATACGTGGCCAGGGGACCCCATAGACACAAGTTGATCATTGACCTCTTAGCCTGTGCGGTGCCCCCCTCCACCATAATCCACCTCGTTTATATCGTAGCGGTGCTTACACTACAAAAAATACATTCCCGTGATGATACGTGTTTGTCACAGTAGGTCATGTTTTCTGTCATGCATGTATATCCATGACAAATTTATGACAGAATCAAGATAGTCATACTTGTGCTGTCGTAGAAGTGTTCCATGACATTACCAAAATTATCATCACGGAAGTGTCCACTTCCATGACGATAAATCGCGTGTCACAGAAGTGCTTTCGTCAAGGGTGACCGACATGTGGCATCCACCATAACGGAACACCGTTAAGCTATCAGGTCTGGTTTTGGATCCGATAACCTGTTAACAGCCCCGACCAATGGGGATTTTCCACGTGTAAAATCATCATTGGCTGAAGGAAACACGTGTCGGCTCACCATTGGGACAGATGTCATCCACTCATTGGACCCAAAGCCCCTATGATATGTCGACACGTGGCATGGCCCAACAGAGGCCCATTCCTGTGAAAAGGCCGACCCGTTTGACTTGGTCAAAAGGTGGCGGGCCGGCCCACGGCAAGCCTGTTAACGGCCTGTTCGCATATAGCCCATTTACAACCTGCTATCCCAGGGCCCGTTTACGGCCTATCCGAATTAGGCCCAGTAGCGTCATCTGGGCTGTCCAATATAATTCCAGCCTGTTTTAACTTCCGGACCATGTATGGCCCATGAAGTCTTTCAGCCCATATGAGACCCTTAGTAACCCTCGGCCCCTTAACGACCCATGATAAAACTGGCCCGTAAAGAACAGTGTATAACTTATACCCATTAGCTGCCCATTATTCTGTTGGGCCGTTTCGAACGCATGTTATCTTTCGGCCTTCTCAGGGCCCATTTATTCTTGGGCTCATTTCCAGCATTCGGTTACTTACGACCCGTTACTGTCATTTTTGCTTGTGGGCCAAATTCAGCCCGTGGTTACAGTTGACCCGTTTGTGGCCCGTTAATATGTTGGGCCATTTTCATGTCGAAAAAAACCCGTTGGGCTGTTTTCATAGACTTATCAAATACGGTCTATTAACGGCCCATTATTGTCTACAAATAGTACGACCCATGATTGGCGAAATGATGATACGCCCCGTAAAAGGCCCATGGATCCTACGGCCCGTAAAAGGCCCATGGTTCGTATGGCCCGTAGAAGGCCAATGGATCCTATGACCCATATAGAAGGCCAATGGATCCTACGGCCCGTAGAAGGCCCATGGATCATACGATCCGCAGGACGCCCATGGTTACAACAGTCCGTGTGTTGCCATGATTATTTTGGCCTAGTTTCCAAAAATAGGTTATTGGAGCCACTAGAAAAACACAGAAAAAGAACTGCAGTGACTACAAGCAAACAACTAAACAAGACAATAAGGAAGTAAATAAGCAAGCAATTAACGCTAGCCTATTACCGCTATTACACATATTACATCCACTGGGCATCAAAGTTCGCCACCAGTGCAAATATAGGGAACAAAGCAGCATATTACATACACTGGTCATCAAAATTAGCCACTAGTGCAAATAAACGCGGCAACAAAACAAGAGCATAACTGAAACAACTTCAGAAGAGCTCAAGAAACGTGGTATCCACCATGTTGGCAATAAGCTTAGCAAGCTTATTAGCTTTGTCCTGTTTGGCGCTAAAATCCTCCAACACTTGCTGTTGCACCAGAAAGTATGCATCTGAATGCTCCATGGACTTCCGCAGTCCTTCCGCTTCTTGTCGCAACACAGCTAATCAATGTCTTTCAGCTTGTAGTTGAGACTTAAGAAGCCGAACTAATTCAGACAGTGAGTTTGAGTAGCTTGTGCAAGCGGTAGCGGCCAGTAACTCGAACACTAAACCAAGACAGGACTTTGGGGTTGTCTCACTGTCTTCGAGATAGTCTTCCTTAGCTGTTTTATCAGCTTTGTTGGAGACCAACAAGGATGTGTCATTATCCTGAACCTTATATGCATTACTTCCTTTACCATTGCTTAATAAGGCACTCTTCCTCAATATTCTGTCAGCATTCTAAAAGAAGAAACAAGCAGACACATAACAGGTTTAGCATGTACTAGTATATGAAACTCATTTCGGTGAACCAGTTCATTAGTAAGGTGGACAGGATTAAACTACCAAGTCTTCTATTGCCAAGTACTAGTACATAATAAAAGCATCAAATAAACATATATCTATGTCCTATGGTCACTGCATTGTCTTGCCAAATGAAAATAGAGACACGGTTCAAATCATATCAGTTCAAGACAAAGCAGCAGTGAAAGAAATAAGAATACAAAGCGTGGAAAACTACACGGCACAATAAGATTTCAGATGGGTACCATGGGTCTACATATACAGCAACACTATTGGCTCTGTTGTGATGCTAGTAATGTGCATGATATGAGAAGTCAATTGTATACACAACTGAAATTGAAATCAACAGAGCTATTGATAAGATCAAGCTTGTTAAAGAAACATGCGTGAACATACCTGCTGTGCCATTGGAGTTTCGATTGGATCCTTCAATTTAAAAATAAGTTTGTATGAGTAAATACAGTGATACAAGAGCAAAGTAGTATGCACGACATCAATCATAGTTAAAAAAGGCGCGCCTAAGCGAGCGCTTAAGCGCGCCTAGGCTCTAGGCGTTGGCGAAACACATTGCACATAACCACGCTTAATCTGTGCATAATTGCGCATAAGCATGCGCTTTGGTCAGTAAAGCGCAAGGCGGTGGCAAAACGCACAATTAACGCCTAGCGCTTTTTTGAACTATGATAGCAATGGAATCTTAAATTAGAACAGTTGTTCTTCAGGTTTAGGCACTTGTTCTACATGAACAGAGTACAGTAAGACACAAGAGTATATTACTTAAAAATAGAAAATGAGCTCATAGACCTTACCACATTCTTGGTTCGGTACCAGTACAGAACAAGGCATTCCCAGTCATCGTCCAGTAAATGTGTCTTAGAAGAACGTAAGGGAATTTGATGAGTTTCTTTGCCGGTGAAGTACGTTTTCTTCAGGTAATTCCGATACTGCCACCAAGCATTCTTGAAGATAGTAGAGGTATTAGCACAGGTTACCTCATCCTGAGTTTCCAAATCGGTCCTTCTCTATAGAGAAAAATGGGAAAATTTGCTGTATTATAACCATCATGGAGGTAGGATGTATGGGACAAAGCAAAGTATTGCCATGAATAACATTACTTACACATAACTCCTGGACAAACACCTGCAACTAGCATTTTCCTTCATCTTTAGTATAATATTTCCAAGATGGGAAGATACGCACATACGATTTAACAACATCAAATGCGATAGATGCTAAACTATGACTAGATGGTTGTGCTTCCTCCACATGAATAGGCGTACTAACTGGTGGAGTTGGGGTTCGCCGTGGTAGTACTGGCCCTTTGGGCACTGGAGCTGCCTTACTAACTCCTCTTGTTTGGGAGCTCTGTGGTGGAGATGGTGCTGTGTCAACAGGAACTGGGTTACTATCTACTGGGGTTGGGGTTAGATTGGGTGAAGCTGGTTCTCTGTCCATCGCAATGGGGGTACAATTTGCGAGAGTTTGGGTTATGTGTGGTAGGGCTGGTTCTCGTGCATGTACAACCGGGGTGCTATCACCACAAAGAGGTAGCACTGTTTCACCTGGTTCTCTGTCCATCGCACTAGGGTTACAATCTGCGAGAGTTTGGGTTATGTGTGGTAGGGCTAGTTCTCGTGCATGTATAACCGGGGTGCTATCTCCACCAAGAGGTAGCACTATTTTATTGAAAGACCGTGTTTTTAGTCCGCTAGATGCTGGCATCACCCGCTCCAATTCAAATGGCTGATAAATAGGAAACATAGTTGAATGTA
This sequence comes from Triticum monococcum, assembly GCA_034509565.1. Lineage (NCBI taxonomy): Eukaryota > Viridiplantae > Streptophyta > Magnoliopsida > Poales > Poaceae > Triticum > Triticum monococcum. The sequence continues at coordinate 230,933,968 of CM067842.1, read as the reverse complement.
CAGACATTGTATGAGAGACAGATGCAATAGATAGTGCGGAAAAAAGAGGGCATGAAATAGTTGACATGTATATTGTTTAACTAAAATGGATAGCATGACATAATTTCACATATATGATGTCTATCTAAACTGGATAGCATAGCATAACATAATTCAAAGATATGATGAATAAATAAATAGGATCGCATGACATAATTCACCTACATGTTATCTAAGTAATCAGGATCACATCATTTAATTCACATATGCGATTTATATGCTAAACAGAGGGCATTAGATATGATCTCTGAACTAAGAACATGGTGTTGAATATTGTGTATATGATGTCTAAACTATGCAAGGCAAGACACCACATGCATGATATGAGCAGTATAACCGTGCCAAGTTAGAGCATACACCTCGGTGGGGGAATAGGACTGGTCATCTATCTCTGAATTCATCTCTGAGGAGCTATCGGGACCCAACAAGAGATCTGCTTCGACAGGTAGCACTGTCTGCTCTGAAGGCCTTGTTTTCACTCCAGATTTTTCAATCTCCCACCCAAATGGCTGATTCACAGGAAGAGTAGTTTAATGTACAAACGTTGTCGACAAATGGAAATGTAATGAAGAAAAGGATGGGCAAGATATCATTCAAATATATGATGCCTGGTTAAACAGGATGGCATTGCACATTTCACGTATATTATGGCTGGCTAAAAGGCATGAGACTGCATAATTCCCATATATGATATAGAAACTAAACATGTGGCATTACAGAACATGTCTAAACTAAGAAGATGGCATATATGATGTCAAAAGTAGGCACTGCAAGGCAACATATGCATGATAGGAGTGGTCAGCGGCGTCTGAATCCACCTCAGAACAGATATCTTCCTCTAGATTACAATCTGGAGAGGGGTGAGGAGGGTTTGCCATTGAACCCACCATGGAGCGATGTCTGCATGACATTGTATTGCCGCACAAAACTCTTCTCTTTTTCTCTACATGTTCAGCATGACTGTGTGCAATATCTGACATGCATACGAAAAAAATATGGTGAGATTATGTATGGAGAGCATGCAGAAATTTAGAGTGATGGTAACAACCAGTGGATGGATCTAAAAATAATGATAGCAGGCTGATGATTGCTTTAATTTAATAAAAACACAGATGATGATTGCTTTACTATTTGTTTCCCACCCAAGATGAACAACATAGGCATACCCTAGGTGAACCAGATATTAGACAGAGATACTATTCATTGCTTCCTCGATATGTGCCCCACAACTAATTTAGAACTCAAGTTTGAACATTAATTTGGACCTGACTTAGAGTCCAAGAGGTGAACAGGATGATAAAGTAGCAGGTAATTATAAGCAATGCATAACATAAGTAGAAACAAAAGAGTGCGACCTCTCTTGTGGACCCATGTACTCCTCATGTTCATCTGGTGAGTCGATGATTGTGATGCCATTGCGGTGGGTGCTGGCGGTAGGGAAGGAGATCTGAGGCGGCGAAAGACGGCCAGGAGTCGTGATGTCTGGTTTGGTGGATGTTTCTGTCGATGGAGCAGCTCAGTTGAGGTGGACGACATCGCGATAGGAGCAGGACAAACCACACAAAGTTCCCTTCGACACATACCTGTAAATGAAGTAATTCTTTAAGGGCTCATTTGGCTTGCATGATTCTAAAAACGCAGGGATAGGAAAAACACCGGAATAGGATAGGAATGCACATGGTAAACAGAGCATTTGTAAACACAGGATTTCTGTCAACTTGAGTGTTTGGTTTACATGAATTGGAAGAGCAGAGGAATGCAAAGAAACATGGCCAAAATAAAGTGAAACCATATGAAAGCGTGTACAGTTAGAATGTTATTCTGCCACTAATGCACTTGGTCTTGTTTTCATGCATAGGATTTTGAAAAGTAGGTCCAGGTGGATGTTTTGCTTCATTCCTTTCAACAAAATGCATGAATAATTGAATAGTAGAGTGCCATTGGAAAATTCCCTATTGCTATGCTTTTCCGTCGAACCAAAATAGCCCTAATGGATCGACATGAATGTATAGTAATAAGTGATGCAACAAGTGTACAACCTCTTTGCCGTAGCCATGTCGACCTCAGCATCATTGGGTTAGTCGCTGAAGCAGTTGAGGCAGAGGTGGCTGTCGGAGGTGTGGAGGAAGATTTGAGGAATTTGTAGACGGTGTCCAGGGCACTGCTCTGTTGTGATGGATCGTTCTGTCGTTGGAGCAGCCCCGGTGAGCCGTAAGACGTCAAGGCTGAAGCAGCACAAGACAGACATCGTCAATCTCAAGTGGGATTCTAATAGCATCTCCAATAGATGATGTAAAATAGATGTAAAATTTACATCACCAAAAAGCACCTGATTACAACAGATGAGGTAAAAACTGTTGACTCTGAACTTAACTATCGAAACTGAAGTTTACTGTGGAATCTGAATGTTACTGTCGAAACTGAACGCAATGGTAGCAGAGAGGCACTTGACATGTAGTTTAGGGAGGGCTTGCAGTTCATCTGCAACCTGCACCCCCCTGAGCCGCCAGCCACCACCGGCCGAACCGCCGGCCCCAGCGCTGCCTCGCCGCCCCGAAACAATTCCCCACCGCCGGTCTGCCGCCGCCCCGGCTAGCCCTATAGGCCCCTCGCCCCCACCTTGAACCCTAAGATAGATAGTGGGGTACCTCTCCGGCGAGCCCCCGTCCCCGCTGCGAGTGGTTCTTCCTTAACTCCGGCGAGCCCCCCACCCCCTGAAAATTGACTGACCCAAAAGTCGATTCAGTCGACTGAAGTGTAGCTAAATCGGAGTAGAGTAGCAGCACAAGCGAGGGGGAGAGCAGCAGCAGCATGAGCGAGCGAGAGCCGGAGCAGTAGTAGCAGATCCGGCTGGTATGGACACCGCCACCGAAGGGGCCTCGCACTGGGGGAGAGCCGCCATGGAGGTGTTGCCCGCGGCGCCGGCTTCAAGGTAGCCGCTCCATGGGGGTGCGGGATGGAGCACCATCGGTGCCGAGAGGTTGAGCTAAGGAGAAGGTGCGATGCGATGAGTGTACAACCTCTTTGGTGGCGCCGAGTAGGCCTCGGCTTCATCCGAGGAGTCGGTGAGGGTGCTGTGGTTCCGGTGGAGTAGGTTAAGGCGACGTTGTGGGGATGGAGCAGCTCCTTGGAGGTGGAGGATGGGGCGGCTGAACCGGCGGGACGACGAGATGGACGACGGATCCTCATCTGGGGAGGTGGACGAGGGACGTCGAGCTGTTGTGGTGGACAACGTCGTCGGGGAAGAGGCTCCGGTTGGGCAACGGTGAGGTGGTGGACAGAGGAGGGTGGGGTTTTGCGGCTGGAGCGGAGAGGTTATGGCGGCCTGGGGTTTCGAATGGCAAAAAGGAGGCGATGGGAGGGGGTGAACCATGACTTAGGGACGCGCTTGTACAAAATGTAGGGTGTGTTACAAAACTACCGCCCACCGATTTGAACTAGCGGCCCTTTCGGCTCAGGGTTAGAAGGTGGATTTCGCGTGTCGGGATTTGGCAGCTGGAGGGAGTTTTCGCGCGGGTTGTAATTTCGGGGTAGCAAGGTGCGGGTTGTGAAGGCGTCAGTTTTGGGAGCACGATATCTGAATTTTCGGGATATAACAAGGCACGGATTGAATTTTAGGGACAAGCCTAACATGTAATATTGTACTTGTCCGTACCAAATCAATTCGCACTTCCCTGAACCAAAAAGAAAACGAAAAAAATAAAAATATTCACACCACACAAAGAGAGAGTCTTGCCCCGTTTTACTATAAAAATGCTATTCAAAGCTACTTCCTCCTTCCATCTATACAGGGCCTAATGCGTTTTTCGATGCTAACTTTGACCAAATATTAGAGCAATAATATATGACATGCAACTTACACAAAGAACACTGTTAAATTCGTCTATGAAAGGTTCTTTCAATGATATAATTTTCACATTGTGCTTGTCATGTACTATTAATCTTGTCAATAGTCAAAGGCGGTCTTAAAAACGCATTACACCCTATATAGATGGAAGGAGGGAGTATGAATCCATGTTATGTCCAATTAATTTTTTTCCCTTGCTATATAATGCATGTAACCTACTCATACCAACATTTTAGTGCATTCCAAATGTCTATACTATCGCTGGAATTCGAACTGAATTTGAATTCGTTTCTCTATTTCAATAAGAATCTACAATCATGATTGTTGCCAACTTCAATCATCATTCGTGTATTACCTTAATAACACACCACATGATTACTATAGAGATAGATATGAACTATGTGTACTACATGAACTCGAATTCTATTTTTTGAATACACTTGATGTTGATTCCAAATAATAGTACATTTGATGTACTAACTATATATTCATAATCTAAATCATGTTCCATACGTGTACACCGTGTTTATCACACATAGTATAGTGCCCCGCCCCCTACATTATGACAAGTATTTAGACCTGAGCTGCAAAAGCCACACATTAGCCCAAATTATGATCAATGTTCTATATATTATATGTAGTACTAGCAAGATGCCCATGCGTTCCACAGAACATCAACATGATAAGGGGAGGCCTAATTTGCAAATATGGAGAGGGGTATGGGTATCTTTTTTCAAAATTGCCATAGTTTCCTTCCTATCCGTCAAATATAAATCAGACGGCCTATATTGCAGGATGGCAGGCACACCATCATCAACAACTCTGTTTTTTTTATAAGAGTAGATATAAAATATATTATATGTAGTATAACATGTTCATATTTACACCATGTGTATCACTGTTATATATATTCACACATGCGTCGGTTTAAAACACTATGATAAATTCTTCAAATATCCGAATTCACTTTTTATAATGAAGTATGATCTCTATTCGTCTTTTACACCCACACAATCCTATTATCTTTGTAGCTAGCTAGCGCTCACTTTCTCTCGTGCATGCACACGCCCGCATCCCTCTCACCCTCCCTCAGCATTCTCTAGCTCCATCGCGCAAATTTGTATTTTCACTTTAGGTCATTCACCCACGGTGTGTGTAGGCCCCCAACTCCTTCTTTACGGCACACATCGATCGATATGCCTCTCTAGCCAGGTGTGCCTAGCACAAAACACAAGCTTCCCCTCTTCTCTTATCACCGTCCATGTCTCACTCCCACCACTCTTTTCATCGATCCCGTACTCGCACACTCCTTCCCCCTTGATATAGTATGACTCTCGCACCACCTCCTAGATGCATCCCTCCCTCTCTATCCTTCTCCCCGTGCCTCAGTTGCTTCTAACACACACATGCATGTATACCGATCGATCTCCCAACATATACCTACGTCGACTTTAACTATTCCCCCCCATCGATCGACGTACATCACAAGCTATGTCTCTCCTTTCTCTGACAAAGGACGATTGATCTTCCTATGTACTTATGCCTGCTTACCACAGCCATATCGCCCCCTCATCATTCGTGCATGCATCCTAACCCGTCTCTCACACACACGTGCACAGACAGGCAGCCATCCCCTCTCTTATTGATATTGCAGGCATGCCCTCCGGTTGTCTAGCAAGCCTATTCCACCATTTGTTAGAAGCAACTCCACTACCACCCCCTCCAACACTCTAGCTCTGTCTCTCTCCCAACCTTATTCCTCTCCTACACATATGCATGGATGCCGATCGATCTCCCTTAATACATGAGGTACATCGATCTCCATTAATACACGAGGTAGGCCTTGCTACCTCTTGAGCTTGCGTTGGATTTCCCCGAAGAGGAAAGGATGATGCAGCAGAGTAGCGTAAGTATTTCCCTTAGTTTTTGAGAACCAAGGTATCAATCCAGTAGGAGGCCACGCTCAAGTCCCTCGTACCAGCACAAAACGATAGCTACTCGCAGCCAACGCGATTAGGGGTTGTCAATCCCTTCACGGTCACTTACGAGAGTGAGATCTAATAGATATAATATTTTTGGTATTTTTGGTATAGAGATGCAAAGTGAAAAGTAAAAAGGCAAAGTAAAAAACCAAAGCAAGATTAAAGTGATGGAGATTGATATGATGAGAATAGACCCGGGGGCCATAGGTTTCACTAGTGGCTTCTCTCAAGAGCATAAGTATTCTACGGTGGGTGAACAAATTATTGTTGAGCAATTGAAAGAATTGAGCATAATTATGAGAATATCTAGGCATGATCATGTATATAGGCATCACGTCCGTGACAAGTAGACCGAAACGATTCTGCATCTACTACTATTACTCCACTCATCGACCGCTATCCAACATGCATCTAGAGTATTAAGTTAAAAACAGAGTAACGCTTTAAGCAAGATGACCTGATGTAGAGAGATAAATTCATGCAATATGAAATAAACCCCATCTTGTTATCCTCGATGGCAACGATGCAATACGTGCCTTGCTGCCCCTTCTGTCACTGGGAAAGGACACCGCAAGATCGAACCCAAAGCTAAGCACTTCTCCCATGGCAAGAAAAACCAATCTAGTAGGCCAAACCAAACTCATAATTCGAAGAGACTTGCAAAGATAACCAATCATACATAAAAGAATTCAGAGAAGATTCAAATATTATTCATAGATAGACTTGATCATAAACCCACAATTCATCGGTCTCAACAAACACACCGCAAAAAAGAAGAAGATTACATCGAATAGATCTCCACAAGAGAGGGGGAGAACTTTGTATTGAGATCCAAAAAGAGAGAAGAAGCCATCTAGCTAATAACTATGGACCTGAAGGTCTGAGGTAAACTACTCACACTTCATCGGAGAGGCTATGATGATGTAGAAGCCCTCCGTGATGACGATCCTCTCCGGCGGAGCTCTGGAACAGGCCCCAAGATGGGATCTCGTGGATACAGAAAGTTGTGGCGGTGGAATTAGGTTTTTGGCTCCGTATCTGTTTGTTTGGGGGTACGTAGGTATATATAGGAGGAAGAGGGATTGCCATGCAACGGATGCACTAGAGCTATAAATGTATGAAAGCTCAACAAAAGAAACTAAGTGGGTGTGCATCCAACTTTCTTGCTGACGAAGACCTAGGGCACTTGAGGAGGCCCATTGTTGGAATATACAAGCCAAGTTCTATAATGAAAATTCCCACTAGTATATGAAAGTGATAACTCAAGAGACTCTCTATATGAAGAACATGGTGCTACTTTGAAGCACAAGTGTGGAAAAAAGGATAGTAGCATTGCCCCCTTTTATTTATTTTCTTTTTTTGGGCCTTCTTTTTTTTTTCTTTGGCCTTTCTCTTTTTTTGGGACAATGCTCTATTGAATGATGATCATCACACTTCTATTTATTTACAACTCAATGATTACAACTCGATACTATAACAAAGTATGACTCTATATGGATGCCTCCGGCGGTGTACCGAGATATGCAATGAATCAAGAGTGACAAGTATGAAAAAATTATGAACGCTGGCTTTTCCACAAATACTATGTCAACTACATGATCATGCTAAGCAATATGACAATGATGAATGTGTCATGATAAACTGGATGGTGGAAAGTTGCATGGCAATATATCTCGGAATGGCCATGGAAATGCCATAATAGGTAGGTATGGTGGCTGTTTTGAGGAAGATATAAGGAGGTTTTTGTGTGAAATAGTGTATCATATCACGGGGTTTGGATGCACCGGCGAAGTTTGCACCAACTCTCGATGTGAGAAAGGGCAATGCACGGTACCATAGAGGCTAGCAATGATGGAAGGGTGAGAGTGCGTATAATCCATGGACTCAACATTAGTCATAAAGAACTCATATACTTATTGCAAAAATCTACAAGCCATCAAAAACCAAAGTATTACGCGCATTATCCTAGGGGGATAGATTGGTAGGAAAAGACCATCGCTCGTCCCCGACCGCCACTCATAAGGAGGACAATCAAATAACACCTCATGTTTCAAATTTGTTGCATAACATTTACCATAAGTGCATGCTACGGGACTTGCAAACTTTAACTCAAGCACTTCTCAAATTCACAATTACTCTACTAGCATGACTTTGATATTACTACCTCCATATCTCAAAACAATTATCAAGCATCCAACTTTTCTTAGTATTCAACACACTCAAAAGAAAGTTCCACAAATCTTGAATACCAAGCATGTTACTATTAAGCAAATTACCATGCTATTAAGACTCTCAAAATAATTTAAGTGAAGCATGAGAGATCAATAGTTTCTTTAAAACAAATCCACCACCGTGCTCTAAAAGATCTAAGTGAAGCACATAGAGCAAAATTATAGCGCTCAAAAGATATAAGTGAAGCACATAGAGCAAAACTACTTAGCTCAAAAAGATATAAGTGAAGCACATAGAGTATTCTATCAAATTCTAATTCATGTATGGCTCTCTCAAAAGGTGTGTACATCAAGTATGATTGTGGCACACTAACAAGCAAAGACACAAATAATACAAGACGCTCCAAGCAAAACACATATCATGTTGGTGAATAAAAATATAGCTCCAAGTAAATTACCGATGGAAGTGGACGAAAGAGGGGCCTTCCGGGGCATCCCCAAGCTTTGAATTTTTGGTGTCCTTGGATTATCTTGGGGGTGCCATGGGCATCCCCAAGCTTAGGCTCTTGCCACTCTTTATTCCATAATCCATCACAAGAATTCACCCAAAACTTGAAAACTTCACAACACAAAACTCAATAGAAATCTCGTGAGCTCCGTTAGAGAAAGAAAACAAAAGACCACTTCAAGTTACTGTAATGAACTCATTATTTATTTATATTTGTGTTAAACCTACTGTATTCCAACTTCTCTATGGATTATAAACTATTTTACTAACCATAGATTCATCAAAATAAGCAAACAACACATGAAAAACAGAATCTGTCAGAAACAGAACAGTATGTAGTAATTTGTAGCTAGCGCAAGATCTGTAACCCCAAAAATTCTTAAATAAATTGCTGGACGTGAGGAATTTATCTATTGATAATCTGAAAAAATAATTAACTAAATATAACGTTCCAAATAAAAATGACAGCAGTTCTCGTGAGCGCTAAAGTTTCTGTTTTTTACAGCAAGTTCAACAAGACTTTCCCCAAGTCTTTCCAACGGTTCTACTTGGAACAAACACTAATTAAACACAAAAAAACACAACCAAAACAGAGGCTAGATAATTTATTTATTGAATAACAGCAAGGATAAATATTGGGTTGTCTCCCAACAAGCGCTTTTCTTTAAATCCTTAAAGCTAGGCATTGATAATTTTAATGATGCTCACATGAAAGACAAGAATTGAAGCACAAAAAGAGCATCATAAAACATGTGACAAACACATCTAAGTCTAACACCTATGCATAGGCATTTTATATCCAAACAAATTATCAAGGCAAGAGAAAACTAGCATATGCAAGGAAGCATAAAGAAGCAATAGCAATCTCAACATAACGAGAGGTAATTTAGTAACATGAAAATTTGTACCACCATATTTTCCTCTCTCATAATAAATATATGTAGGATCATAAGCAAATTCAACAAAATAGCTATCACATAAAATATTTTCAACACAATCCACATGCATGCAAAGTTGACACTCTTCCAAAATAGTGGGATTAACATTAACTAAAGTCATGACCTTTCCAAACCCACTTTTATCAAAAACTTCATAAGATTGAACATTCTCCAAATATGTGGGATCTAAAGTTGAAATTCTTCCAAACCCACTTTCAATATTATTGCAAACATTATAATCAATCTCATATTCATCATGGGGTTTAAATAAATTTTCAAGATCAAAAGAAGAATCACCCCAATCATGATCATTGCAACAAGTAGAGGACATAGCAAAACTAGCATCCCCAACCTTAGGATTTTGCATATTATTTGCACAATTTACATGAATAGAATTTATAATAAATTCATTGCAATCATGCTTTTTATTCAATGATCTATCGTGAATCATTTCATAAAGTAATTCATCACACTTTTCAGATTCACGAATTTCAAGCAAAACCTCATAAAGATAATCTAGTGCACAAAACTCACTAGCAATTGGTTCATCATAATTGGATCTCTTAAAAAGATTAGCAAGCGGATGATGATCCATAGATCTTAGGTTCTCTGTTTAGTAATAAATAAACAACTATTCCAACCATACGAGCAAAAAAGAAACGGGCAAAAGAGGCAAATAGAGAACGAGAGGGAGGATAGAGAGAGAGGGCGAATAAAACGACAAGGGTGAAGTGGGGGAGAGGCAAACGAGAGGCAAATGGCAAATAATGTAATGCGGGAAATAGGGATTGTGATGGGTACTTGGTATGTTGACTTTTTGCGTAGACTCCCCGGCAACGGCGCCAGAAATTGGTTTTGATAACCCACAAGTATAGGGGATCGCAACAACTTTCGAGGGTAGAGTATTCAACCCAAATTTATTGATTCGACACAAGGGGAGCCAAAGAATATTCTCAAGTATTAGCAGCTGAGTTGTCAATTCAACCACACCTGGAAACTTAGTATCTACAGCAAAGTGTTTAGTAGCACAGTAATATGATAGTGGTGGTAGCAGCAACAAAAGTAAAGACAACAAAAGTAATGTTTTTGGTATTTTGTAGTGATTGTAACAGTAGCAGCGGGAAAGTAAATAAGCGTAAACCAGTATATGGAAAACTCGTAGGCACCGATCAGTGATGGATAATTATGCCGGATGCGGTTCATCATGTAACAGTCATAACATAGGGTGACACAGAACTAGCTCCAATTCATCAATGTAATGTAGGCATGTATTCCGTATATAGTCATACGTGCTTATGGAAAAGAACTTGCATGACATCTTTTGTCCTACCCTCCCATGTCAGTGGGGTCCTATTGGAAACTAAGGGATATTAAGGCCTCCTTTTAATAGAGAACCAGAACAAAGCATTAGCACAGAGTGAATACATGAACTCCTCAAACTAAGGTCATCACCGGGAGTGGTCCCGATTATTGTCACTTCAGGGTTGCCGGATCATAACACATAGTAGGTGACTATAGACTTGCCAGATAGGATCAAGAACTCACATATATTCATGAAAACATAATAGGTTCAGATCTCAAATCATGGCACTCGGGCCCTAGTGACAAGCATTAAGCATAGCAAAGTCATAGCAACATCAATCTCAGAACATAGTGGATACTAGGGATCAAACCCTAACAAAACTAACTCGATTACATGATAAATCTCATCCAACCCATCACCGTCCAGCAAGCCTACGATGGAATTACTCATGCACGGCGGTGAGCATCATGAAATTGGTGACGGAGGATGGTTGATGATGACAACGGCGATGAATCCCCCTCTCCGGAGCCCCGAACGGACTCCAGATCAGCCCTCCCGAGAGGTTTTAGGGCTTGGCGGCGGCTCCATATCGTAAAACGCGATGATTTCTTCTCTCTGATTTTTTCTCTCCGAAAGCAAATATATAGAGTTGGAGTTGGCGTCGGAGGGCATCCAGGGGGCCCACGAGGTAGGGGGGCGCGCCCTAGAGGGGGGGGGGGCGCCCCCACCCTTGTGGACAGGGTGTGGGCCCCCTAGTTTTCATCTTTGGCGAGGATTTATTATTATTTTTTCTAAGATGTTCTGTGGAGTTTCAGGTCATTCCGAGAATATTTGTTTTCTGCACATAAAACAACACCATGGCAATTCTGCTGAAAACAGCGTCAGTCCGGGTTAGTTCCATTCAAATCATACAAGTTAGAGTCCAAAACAAGGGCAAAAGTGTTTGGAAAAGTAGATACGACGGAGACGTATCAACTCCCCCAAGCTTAAACCCTTGCTTGTCCTCAAGCAATTTAGTTGACAAACTGAAAGAAAGAATATTTTTTTGCAAACTCTGTTTGCTCTTGTTGTTGTAACTATGTCAAGCCAGCATTCAAGTTTTCAGCATAGATCATAACTAACCACATTTGCAATAATTCTCAGGTCTCATAATTACTCATATCAATAGCATAATCAACTAGCAAGTCATAATAATAAATCTCGGATGACAACACTTTTTCAAAACAATCATAATATGATATAACAAGATGGTATCTCGCTAGCCGTTTCTGAGACCGCAAAACATAAATGCAGAGCACCTTTAAAGATCAAGGACTGACTAGACATTGTAATTCATGGTAAAATAGATCCAATCATAGTCACACCCAACATAGATTAATAGCGATGAATGCAAATGACAACTGTGCTCTCCAGCTAGTGCTTTTTAATAAGAGGGTGATGACTCAACATAAAAGTAAATGAATAGGCCCTTTGCAGAGGGAAACAGGGATTTGTAGAGATGCCAGAGCTCGGTTTTGCAATAGAGATAAATTGTATTTTGAGCGGTATACTTTCATTGTCAACGTAGCAACTAAGAGATGGCGATATCTTCCATGCTAAACACATTATAGGCGATTCCCAAACAGAATGGTAAAGTTTATACTCCCCCTCCACCAACAAGCATCAATCCATGACTTGCTCAAAACAAAGAGTGTCTCCAACATACATCAGGTCCCAGGGGGAGTTTTGTTTGCAATTAATTTTGATTTAGTTTGCATAAAGCATGGGACTGGGCATCCCGATGACCAGCCATTTTCTCGTGAGTGAGGAGCGGAGTCCACTCCTCTTGAGAATAACCCGCCTAACACAGAAGATAAGGACAACCTTGGTTGATACATGAGCTATCTGAGCATACAAAACATAATGTTTATTTGAAGGTTTAGAGTTTGGCACATACAAATTTACTTGGAACGGCAGGTAGATACCGCATATAGGAAGGTATAGTGGACTCATCTGGAATAACTTTGGGGTTTAAGGGATTGGATGCACAAGTAGTATTCCCGCTTAGCACAAGTGAAGGCTATCAAAAGACTAGGAAGTGACCAACTAGAGAGCGACAACAGCCATGTACATGCATTAAAATTAATAAACACTGGATGCAAGCATGAGTAGGATATAATCCACCATGAACATAAATATCGTGAAGGCTATGTTGATTTTGTTTCAGCTACATGCGCGAACATGTGCCAAGTCAAGTCACTTAAATCATTCAAAGGAGGATACCACCCCATCATACCACATCATGATCATCGCAATAGCATGTTGGCACACAAGGTAAATCATTATAACTCATAGCTAATCAAACATGACACAAGCAACTATGATCTCTAATTGTCATTGCAAACATGTTTATTCATAATAAGCCGAATCAAGAATGAGGGACTTATCATATTTACAAAAACAAAAGAGGTCGAGTTCATACCAGCTTTTCTCATCTCAGTCAGCCCATCATATATCATCATAATTGCCTTTCACTTGCACGACCGAACGGTGTGAATAATAATAAGGGTGCACGTGCATTGGACTAAGCTGGGATCTGCGAGCATTCAATAAACAGGAGAAGACAAGGCAATATGGGCTCTTGGTTAAATCAACAATAATGCATATAAGAGTCACTTCAACAATTTAATTATGGTCTTCTCCTACTGACCCCCAAAGAAAAGAAAAGAAATAAAACTATTTACACGGGAAAGCTCCCAATAAGCAAAAGAAGAACGGGAAATATTTTTGGGTTTTCTTTTTAATTATTACTACTACAGCAGAAAAATAAACTACTACTAATTTTTTTGGTTTTTCTTAAGGTTTAACAAACACACAAGAAGAAAGCAGGAAAAAGAAAATAAACTAGCATGGATATTACAGTGAAAGAGTATGAGCACCGACATCTAGTAATGAGTGTGTGTGAGCATAACTGTAATGTCGGTAAGAAATACGTACTCCCCCAAGCTTAGGCTTTTGGCCTAAGTTGGTCTATTGCCAGGGATAGCCTGGCGGATACCCGTAAGTGTAGCTGGGGTCGTATTGCGACGAAGAATAGTTGGGATCATACTGTGATGAAGAAGAAGACTCTGACTGCCACTGGCTGAGAGTCATCTCTGGATCCCAAGAATAAACAGATTGTCGTGGAGGCTCATTTTGTGGTTCCAGTTCCGGGGCTGGTGCAGGATTCTTGTAAGCTTGGACGGCAGCCCACGTAACGAGGTAGGGTCCTACAAAATTAAACAAAGAAGGAGCAGGCAATGTAATAGTTTCAGGATAATGTTTATCAAAGTATAACTTTTATTTGAGCTCCCCATTCCTGTCCTTAACAATAAAATCATGGGCTATCATGCTCTTATAGTCTAGATAAGCATTAGGCAGCAATTTTTCTTCTTTCTCATAATGCCTAATAGCTATGTTAAAGTGTGCAGCAAGGCGAGAAGCATAAATGCCTCCAAAGATGGGGCATTTAGTACGGTTCAAACTCAATCGCCTAGCAATAATTACGCACATACTGACAGTGTTGTCGCGGTATAAACCATGGAACAGAATAATAATATCAGGAACACTAAGGTTCCCACAGTTCCCACGACCAATCAAGCATCGACTAGCAAATAAAGCAAAATAGCATAACACAGGAAAATGTATGCTAGTGATTCATGCATCAGAAACCTTCCTGGTTTCTCCCACAGAGATAAGGTTAATAAATGGTTCCAACTCTTTATGAGGTGGTTCCTCTAAGATACCATCAGGAGGTATGTTGCAGACTGCGCAAAATTCAGACAATGGCATTTTCTTCACAACATCATATAAATGAAACTCTACTGAAGGAGGTGACTCTTTAGGGAAAAAGTAGAAGTTTTGCACAAAAGTATTTGTGAGTAAGAGATACAGTGGACGTTGGTTGCAGATGAAGTCAGTGAGGCCAGCATTCTTAATCAATGAATAGAAATCCTCATAAATCCTGGCCTCTCTCAATAAATTATCAGAAGGCCATTCACACGGCCGGATCTCCGCGGTACGAGGCAAATTATATTGGGGCCTCTGAGCTTCTTCATTTTGTTTATCCTTTGAGCTTCGGCTCGATGAACCCCTCAAAAGTCTCCTCATTATTTTTCTGAAATAATCTGAAATTTTTAGTAACTTCAAACAAAAGTGAACCAACTTCAATAAAACTGATAGCAACTACTCCTACAAGTGCCTAGAGCCTATTTCAAGCATTAGAACTACTTGGAACCATATAAATTTGACATGCAAGATCAAGAACATGGTCACCTATGCAGCACAAATTTGCAAAGAATAAAGCACTAGAGCAAAAACTAACTGGACCAATGGAGGAGTCACATACCAATGAACAATCTCCCCAAGTAGTTTTGCGAGAGGTGCTTTGAGCAAGGAGATCGAAAATCACAGCAAAAGTGGTTGGAACTCGTGCTTGAGTTGGTTTTTCGGGTTTGTGCGAGACATAGGAAGAAGATGGGTGCTGGGATAAGTGGAGGAGGGCCACCGTGGGCCCACGAGGCAGGGGGCGCGCCCTAGAGGGAGGGGGGGGGGGGGGCGCCCACCACCCTCGTGGCCAGGTGGCAGCTCCTCCCGCGGTAATTTTTGCACAGTAAATCCTCAAATATTCCCGAAAAATCATATTAAATTGGCATGTCATTCTGAGGACTTTTATTTTCGGGATATTTTTATATTGCACGGATAAGTCAGGAAACAGACAGAAAATACTATTTTTACTTTATTTCTACTAATTAACAAAAAATAAAGAGAAGGTACAGAAGGTGGTGCTTCTAGTTTCATCAATCTCATGCTCATCAAAAAGAATCCACTAACAAGGATGATCAAGTCTTGTTAACAAACTCATTCCGATAATCATGAAACCGGAGAAATTTCGAATAACACTAAGTTACCTCAACGGAGATATGCACATCCCCTATAATAAGTATATTATATTTCTTTTTGACAGTAGGAAGAGGAAATTCAAAACCTCCAATTATCATCGATGGAATTTTTCCAATGGAGTTGATACTATGAACTTGAGGTTGTTTCCTCGGAAAGTGTACCGTATGCTCATTACCATTAACATGAAAAGTGACATTGCCTTTGTTGCAATCAATAACAGCCCCTGCAGTATTAAGAAAAGGTCTTCCAAGAATAATAGACATACTATCATCCTCGGGAATATCAAGAATAACAAAGTCCGTTAAAATAGTAACGTTTGCAACCACAACATGCACATCCTCACAGATACCGACAGGTATAGCAGTTGATTTATCAGCCATTTGCAAAGATATTTCGGTAGGTGTCAGCTTATTCAATTCAAGTATATGATATAAAGAGAGAGGCATAACACTAACACCGGCTCCAAGATCACATAAAGCAGTTTTGATATAATTTCTTTTAATGGAGTAAGGTATAGTAGGTACTCCGGGGTCTCCGAGTTTCTTTGGTCTTCCACCCTTAAAAGTATAATTAGCAAGCATGGTGGAAATTTCAGCTTCCGGTATCTTTCTTTTATTAGTAATGATATCCTTCATATATTTAGCATAAGGATTTGTTTTGAGCACATCAGTTAATCGCATACGCAAAAAGATAGGACTAATCATTTCAGCAAAGCGCTCAAAATCCTCATCATCCTTTTTCTTGGATGGTTCTGGAGGAAAAGGCATGGATTTCTGAACCCAAGGTTCCCTTTCTTTACCATGTTTCCTAGCAACAAAGTCTCTTTTATCATAACGTTGATTCTTTGATTGTGGGTTATCAAGATCAACAGCAGATTCAATTTCTACATCATTATCATTACTAGGTTGAGCATCATCATGAACATCATCATTAATATTTTCATTAGGTTCATGTTCATTACCAGATTGTGTTTCAGCATCAGACATAGAGATATCATTTGGATTATCAGGTGGTTCAGCAATAGGTTCACTAGAAGTTTGCACAGTTCTATCGTTTTTCTTCTTCTTCTTTTTAGAAGAACTAGGAACATCAATATTATTTCTTTGAGAATCTTGCTCGATTCTCTTAGGGTGGCCTTCAGGATACAAAGGTTCCTGAGTCATTCTACCAGTTCTAGTAGCCACTCTAACAGCATAATCATTTTTCTTACTATTCATTTCATCAAGCACTTCTTTTTGAGCCTTAAGTACTTGTTCTACTTGAGTGGTAACCATAGAAGCATGTTTGCTAACAAGTTTAAGTTCACCTTTAATATTAGCCATATAATCACCCAAGCGTCTAATCATATAAGCATTTTCTTTTAATTGTCTACCAAAATAAGCATTGAAGTCGTCTTGCTTAAACATAAAGTTATCAAACTCATCCAAGCACTGTCTAGAAATTTTAGTAGGAGGAACTTCAGCTTTATCATATCTATAGAGAGAATTTACCTTTACTACCTATGTCGGGATATCGGGATCAGGAGGTTCTTCAATAAATAAAGAATTGAGATCCTATGTTTCTTCAATAGGCGGTATATTAAGACCATGTATTTCTTCAGTAGGAGGTAAATTCTTAACATCTTCAGCTTTAATACCTTTTTCTTTCATAGATTTCTTTGCCTCTTGCATATCTTCGGGACTAAGGAATAGAACACCTCTCTTCTTCGGAGTTGGTTTAGGAATAGGCTCAGTAATTAGAGCAGGAGGTGGCTCAGGAGGTGCCCAATTATTTTCATTTGTCAACATATTATTCAATAGAATTTCAGCTTCATCCGGTGTTCTTTCCCTGAAAAGAGAACCAGCACAACTATCCAGGTAATCTCTGGAAGCATCGGTTAGTCCATTATAAAAGATATCAAGTATTTCAGGTTTCTTAAGAGGATGATCAGGCAAAGCATTAAGTAACTTGAGAAGCCTCCCCCAAGCTTGTGGGAGACTCTCTTCTTTAATTTGCACAAAGTTGTATATTTCCCTCAAAGCAGCTTGTTTCTTATGAGCAGGGAAATATTTAGCAGAGAAGTAATAAATCATATCCTGGGGACTACGCACACAACCAGGATCAAGAGAGTTAAACCATATCTTAGCATCACCCTTTAATGAGAACGGAAATATTTTGAGTATATAGAAGTAACGCGATCTCTCATCATTAGTGAACAGGGCAGCTATAACATTTAACTTAGTAAGATGTGCCACAACAGTTTCAGATTCATAGCCATAAAACGGATCAGATTCAACCAAAGTAATTATATCAGGATCAACAGAGAATTCATAATCCTTATCAGGAACACAAATAGGTGAAGTAGCAAAAGCATGGTTGGGTTTCATTTTATCTCTAAGTGATTCTTTGTTCCATTTAACTAATAACCTCTTGAGCTCATATCTATCTTTGCAAGCTAAAATAGCGGCAGAAGATTCCATATCAAAAAGATAGCCCTCAGGAATAACAGGCACATTTTCATCATCACTTTCATCATCGTATTCAGATTCAATAGTATCTTTTTCTCTAGCCCTAGCAATTTTTTCATCAAGAAATTCACTAAGGGGCACAGTAGTATCAGGCATAGAAGAAGTTTCATCATAAGTATCATGCATAGCAGAAGTGGCATCATCAATAACATGTGACATATCGGAACGAATAGCAGAAGCAGGTTTAGGTGTCGCTAGCCTACTCATAACAGAAGGTGAATCAAGTGCAGAGCTAGATGGCAGTTCCTTACCTCCCCTCGTAGTTGAGGGATAAATTGTTGTCTTAGCGTCTTTCAAGTTCTTCATAGTGTCCAACAGATATAAATCCCAAGTGACTCAAAGAATAGAGCTATGCTCCCCGGCAACGGCACCAAAAATTCTTCTTGCTACCTCTTGAGCTTGCGTTGGATTTCCCCGAAGAGGAAAGGATGATGCATAAGAGCAGCGTAAGTATTTCCCTCAGATTTTGAGAACCAAGGTATCAATCCAGTAGGAGGCCACGCTCAAGTCCCTCGTACCTACACAAAACGATAGCTACTCGCAACCAACGCGATTAGGGGTTGTCAATCCCTTCACGGTCACTTACAAGAGTGAGATCTGATAGCTATATATTTTTGGTATTTTTGGTATAGAGATGCAAAATGAAAAGTAAAAAAGGCAAAGTAAAAAAGCAAAGCAAAATTAAAGTGATGGAGATTGATATGATGAGAATAGACCCGGGGGCCATAGGTTTCACTAGTGGCTTCTCTCAAGAGCATAAGTATTCTACAGTGGGTGAACAAATTACTGTTGAGCAATTGACAGAATTGAGCATAATTATGAGAATATCTAGGCATGATCATGTATATAGGCATCACGTCCGTGACAAGTAGACTGAAACGATTCTGCATCTACTACTATTACTCCACTCATCGACCGCTATCCAGCATGCATCTAAATTATTAAGTTAAAAACAGAGTAACGCTTTAAGCAAGATGACATGATGTAGAGAGATAAATTCATGCAATATGAAATAAACCCCATCTTGTTATCCTCGATGGCAATGATGCAATACATAGCTTGCTGCCCCTTCTGTCACTGGGAAAGGACACCGCAAGATCGAACCCAAAGCTAAGCACTTCTCCCATGGCAAGAAAAAACAATCTAGTAGGCCAAACCAAACTGATAATTCGAAGAGACTTGCAAAGATAACCAATCATACATAAAAGAATTCAGAGAAGATTCAAATATTATTCATAGATAGACTTGATCATAAACCCACAATTCATCGGTCTCAACAAACACACCGCAAAAAAGAAGAAGATTACATCGAATAGATCTCTACAAGAGAGGGGGAGAACTTTGTATTGAGATCCAAAAAGAGAGAAGAAGCCATCTAGCTAATAACTATGGACCCGAAGGTCTGAGGTAAACTACTCACACTTCATCGGAGAGGCTATGATGATGTAGAAGCCCTTCATGATGACAGCCCTCTCCGGCGGAGCTCCGGAACAGGCCCCAAGATGGGATCTCGTGGATACAGAAAGTTGCGGCGGTGGAATTAGGTTTTTGGCTCTGTATCTGTTCGTTTGGGGGTACGTAGGTATATATAGGAGGAAGAAGTACGTCGGTGGAGCTCCAGTGGCCCCACGAGGGTGGGGGGCGCGCCTGGGGGTATAGGGCGTGCCCCCCTACCTCGTGCCCACCTCAAAGCTTCCTTGGCGTAGGGTCCAAGTCTCCTGGGTCATATTCGGGAAGAAAATCATGTTCCAGAAAGGTTTATTCCGTTTGGGCTCCGTTTGATATTCCGTTTCTTCGAAACACTGAAATAGGCAAAAAACAGCAATTATGGGCTGGGCCTCCGGTTAATAGGTTAGTCCCAAAAATAATATAAAAGTGGAAAATAACGCCCAATATAGTCCAAAACAGTAGATAATATAGCATGGAGCAATCAAAAATTATAGATATGTTGGAGACGTATCAGGCCTCTCTCCTCCTCCACACATATACCAGCCATTGTACCTCTATAGTTAATTAAGCCTCCCTCCCCCACCACACACTGATAGTCGAGCGCTGTAGGTAGGTATCCATGCCACAGAGACAAATTGCACCTGTCCCCTCTCTTGTTCTAGTAGGCCAGCCACTCTATATCTTTGACGTGGGCACACTACTAGGAAAAGGCTAATTAGTGGCACACCTGTTTTGGCCATTAATGGCGCACTACAGGTGCGCCACTATCATCACACCACTAGTAACTAATACTAATGGCGTACCATGGGTGCACCATTAGTATACCAGACAATAGTGGCGCACCAGGGAGTGCGCCATTAGTATGTCAAACGGTGCG
Organism: Triticum monococcum; assembly: GCA_034509565.1. Lineage (NCBI taxonomy): Eukaryota > Viridiplantae > Streptophyta > Magnoliopsida > Poales > Poaceae > Triticum > Triticum monococcum. Next base: position 230,913,427 of record CM067842.1, on the reverse strand, counting down.
CCATTACTATGCCTCCCAGGGGCCATATTTACCTTGTGCTCTGGGTTACTAATGGCGCACTTCTAGGTAGTGCGCCACTAGTGTGTTTATTGCAGTGCGCCACTAAAGTGCAGTGTGGTGCACCACTAGTATGAATATTAGGAAGTTTTTCTTTTCTGATATTTGCACAGGTTACAAAAATATATTACTGCACATAATATAGATAGCACAACATATAAACAACAGATTCATCGAATACAATAGAAGATTAGTCTCCGAATACAATTCATCATATTAGTCTCCGAATTCAAAAGACCGAACAAAGTTAAACATTACAAGTCTCGACACCGCGAATAGCAAGTTTGTCTTCACATTACAAGTCGATATCGATCATCTAAACTACCATCACATAGAAGAGAGTTGCGGTCATCACGATGAGCATCATCGCGATGAAACTGCTCTTCATCCGGTTCCTCCTCCGCTCCCTCCTCTATCTCGCTAGATAGCGCGTGTATCTAGCTTCCGCCTCCGCCCTAGTGGTGTACCCTTTGTAACTGTTACCGCTGAAATGGTGAACCTGTCTCCGACACTCCTCCCAGTCATCGTAGACTCCGGGAACCTTACCCTTGTACACGACATATGACGACATCTCTATGCACTAGCCAAACAAAACGTTAGTAGCAATTCACAGACAATACATAAGCAATATATAAGTATGCAACAAAAGGATCGAAAGAGAAAAGCAAGACATTAATAGCACAATTCATGGTCCTACTAATAAATAGCATCGATTACATATAAGTTGAACGACTGTCCAAACCAAAGAGACATACAAGTTCATTAAAGTTTAGTTACAACATGAGCTAATCGATATTTCAAAACTACACATAGCATCACTACTTTCGACTCGACTCAGGGACCGAAGCATGGATGAAGCCGCTGTCTATCGTGATGGTCATGAAATCGCGGGCGTTGTCAGCCTGCATTTGTAGCGTTGTTTCTATCTCACTATTGGACGGTTGATATCCGAGGTAGAACTGCCCTGAGGTACGAAGGACATCTTGATGGATGATTTCCGCAAACTCTGACTGGATGCGAAAGAATTCTTGTCTGATGTCCGCGTCCTGGATTGCCGACAAGCTTGCGGCCCAATCTTTGAGATTATTTGGTAGCAGAAGGTGATTATGGCCCCGTACGATCGCCCGCATGTGATGGAGGGCGTAGTAGGCATCCTTCTGACCGCCAGGCAGCTGCTTGACGCAGGGGAACGTCGTATTGTGGGTGAACACATGCTTGTCGTACCTACAAATTGGCCTGCTGAAGGTGCCTCCAGATCTGGCATAGCCGGGGAGAACATCATCAAGAACTTGATATTTGTGTAGTCTTTCTTTGACTGACGGTCCGAGTCGAAATACGTGGCCATGGAATATTTCGGGCTTAAGAGGATGAGTGTGCAATGTGTGTCACTGCACAAAACACGGAATGTTAGAAAAAAAGAACGATCGAAATCTAAGAAATCATATGTTACGGGGCGGTGAGGGAATGACTTACTCGGGAAAGTAAGGCACGAGGAAGTTATCCTTATCTGGGTTTGCCAGAATGACGCCTTCGAGGTATGAACTCGTGACTTGCCGGTCCCCAGCGCTGCCCAAGATCTTGGCACGCATGTAGAAGGGGTCGACTATCATGATGTCCGGGGTCTTGTCTCTAATGATCCGCATCTCCATACTCAGCGAAAATAGCCGAACGAAGGTGTAGTGCAGCGGATGAAGGTTAAACATAGTGAAGATGTCATCAAACCGCAGGACGATCATACCCTCGATGGTGCTATCCACAAAGCCCTTGCCCTCTGGCACCTTGGCCATGAAAACCGGGTATGCCACATCATTCTCTCGGAGACGCCGCTTCTACAAAGAAAGAACACTGTCATGCAGACTCCGCATAGCACTGGTTGCAGCATTGAGCAGATTAGTTGGTAGCATCGGCCTACCCGCCACATGCACCCTCCTTGAGATATCCTTAGGTGAAGGTGGCCCGTCCTGAGCACGGATCATACTCGGTGCCGGCTGGCTCGAACCCTTGTTACTCTTTCTTTTCCGTCCCTTCTTCTTCTGCTGTAATGGGATCGAGGCCTGCTCACAGACAGCCTTCTTGAGTGTGTTGGGGCTGATAATATTTCGCACCTCGGCTATCTGAGGCTCGGTGAAGGCGGCAGCTGGAGGCGTCTCCTGAGAACCGAACGCCAGACGACGCCTGTTGCAACTAGGTTTCTCCGCAGTACCACCTAGATCGTCTTTGGCAGGGTTGGGTTCTTGAGAAGGAGGCCCCAAGAATTCGTCACCGTACCCATGTTCGTTGAAGTACTTATCGACGTTGGTAAATGTACCGTCGTTGTTGTCATCGTCGTCCAGATCCTGTGCCATATGCATGTTCGGATCCTGTGCCATATCCATGTCCGGCATGTCTGGTAGCGTTGCGGGGGTCTTGCCATGGCTTGGCGCCGGCACGACTGGCGGTGTTGTCTGTGGGGTGGTGTCCCCCGCCCCCAAACGAATCTGGCTCTTCAGCCAAAGCATATGCCAGCTTATGCAGGCGCTGAGGGTCATCACATCATCTTCATCGGCCCCATGGGGTCGATACGGAGGTAACAGGTCGTCGAAGCCCGGTAGCACCCGAACCAGTTGAACCCTATAAACGGTGGGTGGCATATGATTACCGTGGAACACGCGGCTGCCCAGTTGAATGATTCTTCCCTTGGCGACATCGACCAACTCGTCGTTCACGAAGTGCAGGAGAGTGCATGTAACGTTGGCGGCGCCCTGCGAAAACATGTAGGGCGTCAGGGATGCCCAGTCAAAGGCAAGGAGATGACGTCATCGGCCGAGAGGCTTAATTAGTTACCGTGATGGCGTCGAGCTCGGCTAATGTCGAGGCACCACCAATGGCGGGCGTGCAAGTGAAGGAGGGACCGCTTGCTGCCGAGGTGTCAGCCAGCGTATTCTTCCCACACCCGGGTGTATTAAGGTGCAATGCCGGCGCCGCCGCGGGAGACACCAATGCCGCCTCCGCCGGAGACACCAATGGCGCCGCTGGCGCGTTACGCGAGCTGCTGCCCGTGAAGCTGGGAATCGGGGGCGACCCCTGTTGGCCGCCTGCAATCCACGCCTGCAGCCCAGAAACCAAGGTAGGCATAATGGCGGTGATCGTTGCTCCCAGTTGGTCTCACAGTTGCTCTTCGACGATCTCCGGAATCCGCGCCACTTGTGCCTTGAGTTGTTGAACCTCGCGCTCATGGCTTTCCGAGCTAGTCTCTCTCTGCTTTCACCCAGCAGTATAGTACTCCGACCATTTTGTGGACAAGCCTTTGCCGGCCACACGACCAGCTGACGACGGCTTACTGAGCTCATCCTTGTTTTTCATTACGTTCAACGCCCTATTTAAAGGGGTGTCGAAAGGGGAGCTCTGAGACGACCCTGCGCTACTGCTTTTAGTGTCCTGGAGAAGGAATGTGAACCATTTAGAAAATTGGATTCATTAATTAGAATGCAACCATATGGAGCTAATTACGCGGGGGTGTATTCCTTACCAGAACACGCTCAAGCGCCTTGGTCTTCGGATCCGTGGTAAGCTCCTTGGTTACCGGGTCCACCTTGTACCGGGCCCTGACATAGTTCCTGGTCTGCTTGTCACGGTATTTCTCGAAGAGGGGCGGTAGGCCTTGCTCGGCATGCTCCGCGTCGTCCTTGTCCCATATAGGTTCCGCCACTCTGTAACCACCGGGACCGAGTTTGTGGACCCCTAAGTTCAAGTCCCGCATCTCTTCCCCCCACTGACTTGATTCCACGGTTGCGTCGCTCTCGCACTTGATCTTGAACTCCAGGTAGTCATCTTCACTGATCGAAGGATGTTTCTCCTTGATCTTCTCATAACTATCACCTTTTTCAATCATTCTCTTCACTGCGACTCTCCAAGTAGCCAGGGCTGTGCTCATTTTCATGAGGGCGGCACTGTTCACTTTATTCCCTGCGAGGCTTGTGTTTGCGAAGTCATCGGGAACTTGTATCGTTCGTGCAGCTTCATGAAGAGGAGGTTGCGCAAATTCCCTTGGTCCTGATGCCTTAGGTTCTCGGTGTTGATCGAGATGGTGCTCCAGAGAATGCACTGGAGCTGTCCCGCGTACCCCTTGACTATTTCTTTGGGCGCCGTTGGATGCCCCTCGGAGGACACTTCAGTAAATTCCTCCTTGACGGTGTCGAGCACGTTCGGGCGCCGGTCCTTCCGTTGCCTCTTCGGTTGGCTGCCATGTGTGCGTGCGTTGCCATCATTAGTGGTGGGACCCTCGGTGGCACCATCAGTGGTGTCATCCCCAACGCCACTAGGGGTTGTGTAGTCAGGATCAGTGTCTTCCGCGTTGTCCTCATAGCGGTGAGGTTCTTCCTCCATCTCCTGGGACAGCTCCCGGAATGCCTTGCCCGAACCACCGGCCTCATCGTTGTGGGCCATGTTTCACTCTAAATAGGAAAAAAGTTTGGTCAAAAAGTTGGTTATTGTCAAGGAACAAGATCTCTAAGTTGACCAAATAACCTAATTCTCAAGGAATGTCGCCAAAAAGTTGGCTTCGGTGTGCGGTACAAAACTGAATTTTGGAAATCTACAGAATGGACAAGCTAAGGGCTGCAAATGCCCGCAAGGCTTCAAGGGTGACATCATAATGGCTCAGTGTTATTTAAGGGTTGGTTTGTGAGGAATTATCATGGTCTCATCATTTAGGGTTTGTCGACACCGAGGCATCCTAAAAGCTAAGATTTTATCATTTAGGGTTTGTCGACGCTAAGGCACCCTAAATGCTAAGTTATGTTTTCATCATTTAGGGTTTATCGATGCCGAGGCACCCTAAAAGCTAAGGTTTTATCATTTAGGGTTTGTCAACGTCAAGGCACCCTAAAAGCCAAGGTTATATCATTTAGGGTTTCTCGACGCTGAGGCACCCCAAAAGCCTAAGTTTCCATGCCTTTAGGTGAATAGGAAGTTACTTCTGCAAATATCTGTTGGGTCCAATAAGATAATCCACAGTGTGGTGAAAACACGCCCTTCAAACTGGTTTGAGCTATTGGTGAATGGAGATGGTCTAAGATTTTCAGTAGTAAGAAGTGAAGTGGTAATTTTGAGAGCAAATGGTTAGGATGAGTGGTTCCTCTTTCATGTTTAGCTTTATAATAGAATATTGTTAGTCATGCACACTTGTGCATTTTCAGCCAGGCCCAGTGGAGTTGGCCTAAAAAAATTTCTTTCTTTAAGCCTGCTACATCCATCTCAAGTATTTATGGTCAAGGGTTAGCAGAGCCATCCAAATAGAATATGTGGTATGGGCTTTTTTAGTAGGTCATCCTACCAGATTAGGGTTTATCGATGACGAGCAACTGACATTAGAAATAACTATGAGTTGATATCACACTTCTTTATGTATAACACAAGAGGCAGTTGATCCTACTTAATTAACTACTAATATACCCCGACCCATGCATTAGTCGCAAGTACCCCATATGCCCTATTTTTAGCAAAGTCATGCTAAAATTCACGGAAAATTTCAGCATGACCTTTGCTGAAAATAGGACATATGGAGTACCCGAATTTGCCAGAACGGAAGTTAATCGACATTCTGGCAAACTCAAGGGCCTCTCGGGGTACCTTCAAATCATTATCCCAGGTGGACAAGGCAATGTGCTACTTGCTTAAATCTCTGTCCAATGCTATTTACAAGACAAACAATAGGTGGCAAAGCCCAGTGTTAAAAAAAGGCCTCCATCACAACATGGAAAATACATTGGCCTGTGATGAGGTGAAACAATATATGCATCTCCAGGCAGCATCATTCACCATTACTTGCACCGCTCTCTGAGCTTATAATTCTGTCTTGCTATTCCCTATCATAATACAACATGAATCACTTGTAAGAACTGTATACTGAGTTGGAACAAAGAGAATGCCTATATTTAGATGATATGAGGAACAGTATAATGAAGATAAAGAAATTCTAGCAGATAGTGACTACGCTTAAAGGTTGCAGTTATGCTAGTTTGCACCCAATTTGCAATGAAAAACCCATTGCCAAGCATATATATTACCCACCACTCACCCACCCACCCAAAAAAGTACAGTTCATACAGTATAATCTCGTTGGTAACTATGGCAGATGATACTCAGAAGCTAGCTAAGAAACTTATGGAGGGCCATGCAGTGGGAGGTGATCTAGTATCCTTGAGTGTGCCTTGCACATCAATTGAGAAGATGGTGGTAAAGACTGGGTGAAGTGAAAGTGGCAGAGGGAAATAGAGCATTCTGTTGGTCTCGTCTCCACAAAGCATAAGAGTTCATTGATGCCAACCAACTCATTTATCTCAATTTATATGGTTCATAGTCTATAAAAGTAGACCCGTAACTGAAAGAACGAGAAAGTTACTGAGGCTGGAGCATGTTTTCCTGTGTATAGAATTACCTACTCCTGTAGTATGGAGCAATACTTGTGTGTATGTTTAAACCTACATAGATCATATTTATCTTCTTCTTGTATGTTAATCCAATCAGACAACCAAGGAGTAGTATGCAAAAAACATAATGGACAAGGATACAATGTTCACATCAGCTAGGAGATCTTGATGTTGAAGCTGTCGTGTCAGTTGTGAACACTATCCAGTTAGTTATCCCGCAGGAGACAGCAGAACAACCTAGTAGCAAACAAGACTCCCAAATTCCCACTGCCGGCCAACAAAAACTACGAGTAGCCAGCAAGGAACCACTCTGGGACGGCAAAATTCAGAGTATCAACTAAACAGGCTTATGCCCGAAAAAGGAAACAAATCAACAGGCAACCTCGACCCTCACCAAGAACCGTCCAGATCCCTCAACAATCTAGCTAAACCATTTAAAGAGGGGGGAATTGCGGAGGCGGCCAAATTCCTGCTGCCTCTTGATATGTTGCGAGTCGGTTCTTCCAAGCAAAATATCACGAAGCAATTCTATTCCAGGCACACGACAAAGCAAAGAATGAAATTAAACATTCTTTCTGGTGAAATTATTAATAAACACCCCAAATCCCGAAAACCCCTTTCTAGGAAACCTTAGCAGCATTGGAAGCAATTTTCTTTTTCACTTGCAGTACGTATTCCTCATACATATATGTTGTGAACAAACTTATCCCCAGGCAGATTTTAGCATCCATCACACAACAACATTCTGATGAAATTAAGCATTTTTTCAGCGGAATCTTGGCACCCCCAACAAAAAACTCTAAAATCGGACCCTTCATCCTCGAAATGTACAGAGGAAACTGAATCCATCGACCGACGAGAGCAGAAGAGAGAGAGAGAGGGGATGGGTTGTTACCAGAGTATCTTTGTCGTTGGAGGCGAAGAGGAGGAACTTGTCGTCGGAGCACCAGGCTGGCCGGACTTGAAGGAGAGGCGACGAAATCCGAGGTGGAAGAAGGGCTCGGTGGCGGGTTCGCGGTGCTCCTCGGCTCGGCTCCGGTCTGGTTCGTCGACGTATCCGACGAAAACGACGTAGACGCTCGTGCTGGACTTCTCCGGCCTGCTTCGGTGCTCGACGGCGTGGAGACGGAGACGTGTCAGGGTGGGGAGGAAGGGAAGGATGGGGAGAGGGAGGCGGCGGGGGCGCGGGGGCGGCGGCGCATGTAGGGGCGGCGGCGCAGTGGGTCGGGGCAACGGCGCGCAGTGGGGGGCTGAGAGAGATCGATGTGAGATTGGGGATCGAGGATTGGGGATTTTAGTGGGGGGAGGGATAGCAATGGCGCACCACCTAGCGATGCGCCATTAGTAATTTTTTTCGATAGCAATGGCGCACCACCTAGCGGTGCGCCATTAGTAATTTTTTTGGATAGCAATGGCGCACCACCTAGAGGTGCGCCATTAGTAATTTTTTTGGATTTTTAGTTGCATTCATTTGTGAATTGGTAAAACATTTATGAATATGAAAAATAAAATAAAATATTTGTGAATGGGTAAAACATTTGTGAATTGGTAAAACATTCATTTGTGAATTGGTAAAACATTTATGAATATGAAAAATAAAATAAAATATTTGTGAATTGATAAAACATTTGTGAATTGGTGAATTGGTAAAACATTCATTTGTGAATTGGTAAAACATTTAGGAAAAGGAACACTGAAAAATAAAATACAAGAATAAATAAAAATAAAAATTTGTATATCAATGGCGCACCTCATTCGGGTGCGCCATAAATACCATTACTAACTGTTTTTTGGATTTTTAGTTGCATCTAATAATTTTTTAGAAAATGACGATCAATTTTGAAAACATTTATGAATGTGGAAAAATATCATCAGATTTCAAAACATTTATGAAAAAAATATGAATATGAAAACGTTTATGAATATGAAAATATATCATCAAATTTGTTATTTGATTTTTTTGGATTTTTAGTTGCATCTAATAATTTTTTAGAAAACATTTACGAATATGAAAAATATCATCAGATTTCAAAATATTCATGAATTCAAAAAGTGCTGCCCATTTCCATATGTCGAAATACAATCGAGAAATAAAGACTACGATTTAAATACAATCGATCTTAGCTAGCTATCTTTTCACAATCTTCTTGCCCTTCTTTTTCCCAAATGGAGTCTTCTGTTGAACGGACGTCCTTTAGGTAGGGTGGTCCTGCTTCTTCTTGTGGTGTATGACACTTCATCGTCGTCGTCATGTCCCATCTTCGGGTCACCGTACTTGTTGAAGTCTTGCTCATTGGCGACTCCATCCATTCTGATGATCTTCCTTTTGCCTCTCCTCAAGACAACACGACTGGGCTTTGACAGGTCGGTAATGAAGAAGCATTGGTCCACTTGGGAAGCCAGTACCCATGGCTCATTTTTCGCGGTGACGTTTGCGCCCGCGGTCTTGGATTTGGCTTCGGGTATAACCATGGTGGTGAAATACCGGTCTTCTTTTAGGATGCTCTTGGCCCATCTGACACGGAACATCGGGACCTTCTCTCCAGCATAGCTCAGCTCCCAGATCTCCTCGATCCTTCCGTAATATCTGTCCTTGTCGTTACCGGTGTAGGATTCCATCGTTACCCTGGAGTTCTGATAACCATCGCTCTTCATGTCCTTGTGCTCGGTGTAGAATGTGTAGCCGTTGATATCGTACGCCTCATAGGTCATCAGGTTGTGCTCGGCGCCCTGTGACAAGGCGAATATGAGTTATTCTTCCACGGAAGAATCCTCATGTAAAGGGTACGACAGAAGCTTCTCCTTGAACCAACGTGTGAAACATGAGTTGTGCTCTTTGATTATATCTCCGTCCGTCCTCTGTTGGCCTCGGTCATTGTACGTCTTCTCAATAAAGGTTTTGTGCTCTACCACCCATGGATCGACCACGTCTATGTGTTGTAGCGCGACTAGGTTTGCTCTTTCAAAGTCGGCGAGTCGACGCTCGAAGTCGACATGCATTTCGCGGTGACCATTGCGGTGACCCCATCCAGCGAGCCTGCCAAGGTGCCTGTTGACGGGCAGACCAATGGGGTACTCGATGCCTAGGTAATTCGTGCAGTAGGAGATGCACTCTTCGGTCAGAAAGCCCCTGGCTATGCTTTCCTCTGGACGTGACATGTTGCGAACGTATCCTTTGATGACATCATTCATCCTTTCGAACGACATCATGTTGTGCAGGAACGTCGGCCCGAGTTGGATGATATCCTCCACGATATGGACCAGCAGATGCACCATAACATCGAAGAATGCGGGCGGGAAGTACATCTCAAGCTCGCATAGTATGACCACGATCTCTTCCTGTAGCCCTCTGAGTTGCCTCATGCCAACCGACTTCTGAGAGATGGCGTCGAAAAAGTTGCATAGGCCAAATAGCGTTTCACGGACGTGCACGTCCATGATCCCACGGATTGTAACTGGAAGTATCTGCATCATCAGCACGTGACAGTCGTGAGACTTCATCTCGCTGAACTTCTGCTTTGCTGAGTCTAGGTATCTGCTTATCTTCCCCGCGTAACCGTAAGGAAGTTTTACTCCTATGAGGCAGGTGAAAAAAACTCGATCTCCTCCTGACTTAGAGTGAAGCACGCGGGAGGGTAGTCATTTCCGGTCTTCTTGGCCTTTTTTCGTTTGCGATGACTTTCCGTGTCCTGCTTCACCTCATCATCATCATCATCATTAGCGTGAAGCTCCTCCCTGATGCCCATTGATTTCAAGTCTGCCTTTGCTTTCGGCCCATCTTTGGTCCTCTCTGGCATGTTGAGCAGGGTACCAAGCAGACTCTCGCACACATTCTTCGTGATATGCATGAAATCAAGGCTATGAGGCACACGGAGGATCTTCCAGTAGGGCAAGTCCCAGAAAACAGACCTCGTTTTCCATACCTTCAGCAGCGGCTCTGGCGCCTTTCGCTTCTTTCCCGGCTTCGGGCACTCTTTCCAATTTTTCAATAGCTCGTCTATTTCCTCGCCGCTCCTCGTACGCGGGCATCTTTGGGGTTCGGTCTCACCATCGAATAGATCCTTGCGTTTTCTCCATGGGTCATCGTCACGAAGCCACCTTCAATGTCCCATGAACACGATTTTCGAAGACCCGGGATCTCTATCTAGCTGGCGATACGTTGTGTCATCCATGCACTTGACGCATCCAGAAAATCTGTGGACCACCTGCCCCGCGACATATCCGTAACCGAGATAGTCGTGCACCGTCGTGAGCAGTGCGGCTCTCATAGGGAAATATTCTTTCTCTGCAGCGTTCCACGTATTGGCTGGCGTTTTCCATAGCGTGTCTAGCTCCTCTTTCAACAGCCCCAGATACAGATTGATGTCGTTCCCTGGTTGTTTCGGCCCTTCAATTAGCATACTCATGTGAATGTACTTCCTCTTCATGCACAACCAGGGGGAAGGTTGTACATCCACACAAACACATGCCAGGTGCTATGTGTGCTTCTCTGGCTGCCAAACGGATTGACTCCATCGGTGCTCGCGCCCAGCATGATGTTCCTTGTATCTTCCCCAAATTCTGTGTGTTCGAAGTTCAACGCTTGCCACTGGCTCGCATCCTTAGGGTGACTCAGCATCTTGTCTTTTTTATTTATCTCCGGATCATTTCCATCATCTTCTCGCTTCTTCTCCTCCCTATCCGCATGCCAACGTAGGAGCTTTGCTAGCTTAGGGTCCGCGAAATACTGCTGCAGACGAGGAGTGATCGGAAAGTAGCACACCACTTTTCGAGGAGCTTTCTTCCTCTTCTTGTATCGAGTGACGCCGCACACCGGACATATGGTTGACTCCGTGTGCTCGTCCCGATAAATGATGCAATTGTTCATGCACACATGGTATTTCACGTGCGGTAAATCCAGAGGACACACAATTTTCTTCGCCTCCTCGAAACTGGTCGGGCACTTGTTCCCCTTGGAAGACGTTAGTGCTAGAATGACATGTTCTCGTCGAAGCATGCGTCGGTCATTTTATGTTTTACCTTCATCTCCAGAGCCATGAGCATTACTTTTAGGCGGGTATCCTCGAGCCTGCATCCTTCATACAATGGAGTAACCGCGTCTATCTACAGTTGATCCAGCTTGGCTTTCTCTCGGGCGGCAGCTCTTGCGTTATCCGTCTGCTTGAGAAGCAACTCTTGAATATGAGGGTCCTGGACCCAGCCCATCGATGGTTCATTGTCATATGCTCCGACATCTTCATCTTCATGATCATGCCCTTTGTCTGCTCCGGCATCTTCCTCATCATCATGTCTGGCATCTTCTACATGATGACTGTGTACTGCATCTACTTCATGATCATGTCCTGGAGATTCTTCGTCTTCTCGCCCGCCCTCGCCGCGGTTGTCTTCCTGCCCTTCCTCATTTCTTGCCCGGCCCCCATGGACGACTTCATAATCATCTTCATCACCTTGCCACCGATAGCCATCCATGAAACCACGCAAGAGCAGGTGGTCCCGCACATGTACGAAATCCGGGGCCATAAGGCTCCCCAGCTTGCATCTTCAAGACGGACATCTTATCTCCGTCTCGTTCTTTTGAAGCATCTCGATCTTCGCGGAGCTCAAAACCTATTCATGATGCCTTTGGTCATCGTGCGGACCATGGTCGCCTGCGGGGTAGAGCAAAACGATATTGTAGAATCATAAATTTTTTTTGGCATGACTTTTCCTAAAAATAGGACAAAAAAGAATGCATAGTGCCAAATTCTCGCTGAAACGAAAATGAATCAATATTCCGGCAAAATATTGGCAACTATCGCATTTCAAATACCGGTACCTGCAAACACAAACATATGCAACACCACAAACATACGTAGATCTAGGCCATAAAAAGTGCATGTGCACGTTGTTGGAGGGAGAAAAAAGTAGATCTATAACATAAAGAAGCTTTCCCTACTTACCTATCAAAAAAAGGAAATTGAACCACTTAATTTGGGTGAATCTAGGGTGCAAATGAGGTGAGGAGGACGAGGCAGCCGAGACAAGCTTGGAGGAGGAGGTGGAGAGAATGAAGTGGGGAAAGTGAGTGTGGTAGGTGGCTGTCCAAAATATCTAGCTGGTCTCAGGTTACTAATGGCGCACCACCAAATAATGCGCCATTAGTAACCCTGGTTACTAATGGCGCATTATTAGGTGGTGCGCCATTTTTGTAAAACATATATATATATATATATATATATATAATTGTTAGTAGTGGCGCACCTTGGTTGTGGTGCGCCATTACTAGTTTTGAAAAAAAAGTAAAAAAAAATTGTTAGTACTGGCGCACGGAGTGTGTGGTGCGTCATTACTAATTAAAACTAGTAATGGCGCATTGTGCCTTGGTGCGCCATTAGTAGTTTTGGAAAAAAATTGTTACTAATGGCGCACCGTGTGTGTGGTGCACGATTAGTAATGAGGACACTAATGGCGCACCTGTATCCGGTGCGCCACTGCTATAAAGCAGTGGCGCACCACATATATGGTGCGCCATTAATGTCCATATTAGCTATAACCCTTTTCCTAGTAGTGGCACACACAAATTTGATGGCACTCTTTATCGATCGATCGCGCGCACGCACACACACACACACACACACATCATCCCTCTCTTCGATTCTATGGACACCTCAAGCCGATGATACCTCCACTCTCTTCTCGTGGATCGCCCCCTCTATATATATGATATATCCAGGACTCTATTTCGCACACATTGCATATGTTACATTTTTTGATTGACCCCACCCCCCCCCCCAAAAAAAACTCTCACGAACCCACACACTATACTATGTCTCTACGTTTGTATCTCTCTCACACAACCCCACGTAGGTGGTGTACGTACACAAGAAGAAAATAGGTACACCGTGCACGTACTCACGCTTCGTGCCCAGCCACACCCGCGCGGGTACACGGTGGAGCTCATTTCTGTACGAAATGGCAGCCCACGTGCTAATTTGAACGCGTGTAGCGGTTGTTTACCTACGGAGGTCGTGTACCACGCGTGCACGAAACAAAGTTCGACTTGATGCGCTGGCGCGTTATTTTTAAATAAAGTTATATCGCTCAATGGCACATACACAGAATATAAAACGATTTTTATGGAGAAAAAGGTAGTCCGCTCCACTATATACAATGGAGCCTGCCTGCCTGGTTTGTCTCTTTTCAGAGTATCTCACACAAGGCTGCGATGGCCTCTCTCTCTCTCTCACCGTTGGTCATTGATCCGACCGCATCCCGTCCGCCGGCGGAAAGGGAGGACGTGCATCGTTTCTCTGTTCGACGGCACCGAGGCAGCACGTCCCGATCTGCGGTACACGCCGTTCTCTCTGACCAAGCTCCGGCATGGTAGAGCCTACGCCACCTGCTCGCTGCCGCAGTATGGGAAGATTCCGCCCGCCGCCACTCACCTAGTTACATCCTGACAACCTCCAGGTATCCCCTCCGGCCTTGCTCCACTGCCCGTGTTCCCATGTCGCTGCATGTGGATCTTCCATAGTTCTTTGCCCAAAACGTAGCTCGTCCGACGTACTTTCCATATTGCAATCTTGTCCTCTCACACCGTTTTAGACAAACACAACTGTGTTGTTATCTTCCCTTAGGACAAGGAATATGCTTCTTTTTTTTTCATCGCATGTGTCATCAACTGTTATTGGCCAGTAGTTATTTCCTTTCGATCTCTTTTTTTGCAAACCGGGCTATCCATTTCACCTCGTTACTATTGCGACCTTTTGGTGAACTGCACAAATCACTTTTTTTCTTAAGAGTGTTTTGTGCAGTTCTACCAAAATGTCACACGGGCAACGTCTCTACATTTCAGTGCGACTGCACAAAGGGAGATTGGTTGTGCTTTATCCTCCTCATCCAACTCCGAGCCTAATCTTCTCTAACTAGTTAGTCTTAAGAGAGACTGCAAAGGTGACCGGCTTCTATTTGTGTGTTTATTGTTTCATTAGCAGCCCTCTATTATCGTAATCACACTTAATATCTTTGGAACAGGGACGCTCAGCTCTATTTTAGTGGAACTGCACAAAATGGTCGGAATGTTGCATGCTCCAGACAGCTACTTTTTTTCCCAACATGCCTTGTTGATTTAGACAGAGCTGGGGGGATGTTGCTACCAATGAAAGCATGGATCAATTTTAATCTAACACCTTCTCACAACTTTGTCTTCAGTTGTGATGTAAATATTAGCTCTGATTAGCAAGGAAGTTAGTTTTTTATTTTTTCCGAAAGAGTATCGATGGCAAGACACACGAAACAAAAGCTGAAAGCTCACACCATTGTACAATTTCATGTCGCTGGAAAATTATTTGTATAGTATGTCAATTATGTAAACAAATGCTAGAAGCTTGATAGCATTGCCAGAAGCCTCTTCGGCATGCGGGTCCATGTGCCATGCACAAAATTATACTCCTTCGTTCCTAAATATTTGTCTTTTTACAAATTTCAAATGGGCATATTTTAGAGTGTAGATTCACTCATTTTGCTTCGTATGTGTACTCCCTTCGTTGCTAAATATTTGTCTTTCTAGAGATTTCAACAAGTAACTACATATGGAGCAAAATGAGTGAATCTACACTCTAAAATATGTCTATATACATCCGTATGTAGTAGTCCATTTGAATCTCTAAAAAGACAAATATTTGAGTAGTCACTCGTTGAAATCTCTAGAAAGACAAATACTCCGGAGTATATTAAGAACCGAGGGGGTAGTGCACAGCCGCATGGGAGACTCAGACCGGCCGTTGCACCGCATTAATAGTGAGTAATGAGCAGTCAAATCATAAGCCCCACCTTTCCCACTCTAAGTTGCTCGGAAGAAGCAACCATCAATACGCTCTTCTTTGAATCCGCTCATACTACTCCATCCATCACTGTTTATAGAGCGCGCTTCAGAAAAAGAGAAAATCTCTGGGACCAAGGCGACTAGCGACCGGCCTGAAAAATAGCATTGGTAGTTATAGCACGACATCTATTACTAGAGGAAATAATGCGTACACATATGCATGCAGTGCTTCCACCCCGGGTCACACATGCATGCACTTACTCTACTCCGTAGTACTACATCGAGAGAAAATTGCGGTTACCACACCCTAATTAATTGAGCATTAAACCAAACGCGTCTAAAGTCTCTCTGGTGGTGGAAATGCATTGAGAGAAATGCATCATAATGAAGCGCGCCCTATAAACTGTGACGGAGGGAGGAGTAGTATGAAGGTGCAAAACCAAGTACGCGTATGGCCAGTCGATCAACGCACCTCCTCTTGGCATATCACTGACATGTGGGACCAGAGTGTGAGCAAACCGATCTCAATTGACGGCAAAATGGCCAACCCGCCGTTCCTTGAGACTAGCCACAATGGAGAGTAACATACACTAGTAACATACACATATCCCGAGACTATATTACTACCTTCATAGTGGGCAGTAACATAAGTATGATAACATGCAAACCTTCATTTATTAGGTTATAGACTCATATTGCTTTGGGACATGTGATGTTACAGTAACTAGCTAAGTTACTGTAACTATCTCTCTCCTCATTAACTCATTGCCACATAAGAAAATTTGCTGAGTTGGACTCGATGTTACTATTGAAATTACTCCCACTGTGGCTAGTCTGAGAGAGACGAGGATCGAGAACACACAGACAGGCTCGCACAGAGGCCAAGATATATTCGAGCATGGTTGATCGATATCATCATTACATGCTGGGCTGCCGTTTTCCGTCCTTCTCCGGAATAAATGTGTACTTTATCAGAGATTAAAAAAAAGAGTAAAGAGGCTCCACCATGCGGTTCTAGTAGTAGTACTACTCCTACTACTAAACCTTGCACTTGGCTCTTCGCCTCTTCGTGAAGTCGAACAATGATGGTACTCCGCATGTTCGGTACTAGTACAGTGTATGCCTCTGGCAATCTGACACCGAATGAACTGATGCATGTCCACTGCCTGGGCGAGGGTACGTTGCATTAGTCAAAAGGCATAAGCGAGCTTCACCTTGTCCTGCAAGCTTCTCCTCGTTCTGCGAGTTGACGGGACACACCAACAAGTAGTGCTAGTCCATACTCCCTCCTTTCCGGTTAATATGGCTTAATCTCTTTTGCGGGTAAATGAGAGAGCTTTATTCATATATAAGCATTGTTAGGACGATCATCCAAGACACTGGTCACTAGGAAGCGAGGTACCCTGCAAAAAAGAAGTAGGAAGTGAGGTGTTTCATCAAGCCAGCTCTCGGCCACATTCAAAGTGCAGCAAGCATGGTTCCCACAAAGATGCGCCGCAAGGTTTGCTAACCTGTTTACATGCTGAATAACAAAAAAAGTGGAAATATTACCGAGCGCTCCTATTTGTAACAGGATATGAGACAGAATTAAGTGAGAATTGTGGCGAGTGTTCCATGCAATCAACTTCCATTATCACATGCGGGAACCCTCGAAGAGAACCAGATGTGTTGAAGATTGCTTTATCACATATTAAAAATATAATAAGAGTGCATACGCTCCTCCATCCGGTTCCTAGTACTAGTATAGTACATACCTCTATAGACTATAGTAGTAGTACTAGTACTAGTAAACTTTGCGCTTCGCTGTTCGCCTCTTCGGGAAGTGCAACAATAATATTACTAGTACAGTGTATGCTTCTAGCAATCTGACACCGAATTAACTGTTGCACGTCCACCACCTGAGCGAAGGAGAGCTTGCATTAGTCAAAAGTTTCTCCTTGTCCCGCGAGCCACCGCGCGCAAGCTTCTCCCGTCCTGCATGCTTCTCCCCGTTCGGCAAGTTGACGGGACACAGCAAAGTAATGCTAGTCCATACTGCCTCCTCTCCGGTTAATATGGCTTAATTTCAAACGAGATAAATACATTGTCTGTCACTATATATTTGTAAAAATATGGTCAGTGGACTTCATAATACGCTCATTGCGCTCAATATATACATTTTTCGATGTTTATACGGTCACTAGCTCACCCTGGCTGAGTATGTGTGTGCATGCACGTGTATGTTGAGCACTTGAGTGTGACTGTGTGTGTTCCGTCGTGTGCTCGGACATGCATGCATTAGGGCGTCGCGCGTGTTTTTGCGTCCATGTGTATGTCTGACCGTTGCATACACGTAGGGGGAGTACATGTAGGGGCCACTAAAGGAGCAGTCAAATCACATAGTAAGTTAGTCAGAAGAAGCAACCATCATTTCACTCTTCAATGACACGTACGCAATATAAAATGGTTGATATGGAGAGAAAAAGAAAACCACTATATATACACTAGCAGGAGCCTAAGCTACAAGCCTGCTTGCTTGGGTTGCTCTCTTCACAAGCATAGAACGACGATGGCCACACCGCTGGTCACATATCCGGCCTGATCCCGCAGCTGGGGGAAGGGAACAATGTTCTGCGTAGACGCGGTCGACATCGGCGAGGGAGAAAATCCATAGTCGGTGCGTCCCAATTGGGGGTCACCGCGGTATGGGCCGATGCCGCGTCCCAACCGCCCTTCTAGCTACAACCCGACGTCCCAGGTAGTCCATCTTCCTTTTGGAGCCGGCTTGCTCCACTGCCGCAGCTCCCCACGTAGCTCCATCTCCATGTCGATCTTTCTCTACTTCTACTGGCTTCTACTTGTGATGAGTTTATGCCTCATGAACTAGTGCCAGTACTATTATTCCAATCACACTTCTTCAATATCTTTGCCATCAGGGATGCTTAGCTCGATTTTAGTGGAACTGCACAAAAGCATCGTATGATCCAAGGGTGCTAGCCGTCTTTCCTTCGACAGGTTCTACCTGGCCAGGAAATTAAATCTTGTTTAGGGTTTACGGTTTAAGTTGTAGTGACCCCATCAGTAGTTTTTCTTTTGTACACGCTCTCACAACTTTTGTCTTTAGTTGTGAAGTAAATATTCGCTATGATCTGTGAATCATTGAGATGCATCAGCATGCGTGTTAGTTTTCCTTTGTATTTGATGGAATGTTGTAACGGGGCAACCTTGGAGTAGGAATAAAAACGGAGTGGAAAGTTTCCGTTTTTCCGGAGAAAAATGGAAACGGAGAGAAACAAACACTTCATTTCGTTGGATCGTGCCATCGAGAAAAACCAACGTTTAAATCACGTATGTCGTGTTCGTGTCTCACCCTCCTCCATGGCTCGACCCCACACGGTTGCTCGGCATGCCACTCACCGCAAACCGAGTATACGATAACTTTCCTGCCTTCTTGTCGATGGATTGCGCCATGGAGTACTAGTACTACTGGAAGAGATTGACGAGTTGGGGGAGGATAGCTAGCTGTAGCATGGACTCCCAAGAACTTTTTACATGCATGTTGTGGCCGGCTATTGCGACCTTTGAACGCAGAGCAGTCGGGTGCACCAGGAAGCGGCGCGGGCGACACTCTCTCGGCCGTGCGCCGCTTCAATGCCGATGCCAGTGAGAGGTTGCATCCGCTCTGGCTAGGCATGAATGCAGCACTGACTGTTTCTGGCGGGAAGCACGCGCGGGTGATGAAGAGGGTTCGGGTTGGTCAGGAGCGGCCATGGCAGCGGTCCGGACACCCGCAAACAAGAGTTGCTGTATGTTAATATTGCCGCCTATATAATTAACAACATAAATAATGTGCCAGTTGGACAAATATGATTGGAGATGGAGATGGAAATGGAATTTTACGTAAACACGGATATGCATGTCTATGTCTATGTGTGTGTGCGCGACGACTCTCGCGACCTGGAAGCGGGGGCGTGTTTTTGATCGAGTTTTCTGTCTTGGTACGTTAAAAAATTGTCCGCCAGTTTTTGTTTCATTTTTCCGGGAACGGGCGTATTCTATTTAAAACCACTGCTGTGGAGAGATTGTTTTACTCCATTATAGCCTCTTGTTTGATAGAGTTTCTCGCGTCTCGCTCTCTCACCCTCCATATCAAAACAAGATGACAGTTTCCACACTATCTCTCTCCTCATCGGTGGTCATAGATCCGGCCGAATCCCGTCCGCTGCGGGAGGTGGGGAGGTGCAGCGTTAACGTTGTCTCCGTCGGGGATGGAGGAAGCCGATGCGCACCGTCCTCTCGGAGCCGGCGCTGGCGTGGACGAAGGTCCTCCGCGCCCTTGTTCGCTGCCGTCGTGTGGGCAGATCCCGCCGGCCCGCCTAAGCGACATCTCGCCCACCTGAGGTATAACTTCTTATACTGGTCCAGCTCCCCAGGTCGCTGCATGCGGGTTTTCTTCTATGCGACTACTCCCTAGCTCCCCATGTATAGTAGCTAGGGTTCGTCGGCTGGTCCAACATCACCTACTATTATAGAGGAAATTCCACTCAAAAAGTTGTCCTGATTTATGCCTCGGTGGAGGTATTCATGTTGTTTCGACAAAAAGTACATGGTGGTTGTGCGCTCATTGTTCATATGCTCCTATTGCTGCTGCTAATCTAATAATATCACTGGTTAAATGAAGAAATGCTTTTTTTCTCGGGTATCCTGGTTTAGTTCCCATCAAGATAATCATGATGCTTCTGTTTGTTGGTGTACTTTTCATAATTCTTATTGACAATTGAGATGTCGTTGTTAATCTTGTGAAACAAACTAACAACACTATATCCCTTTTTTTATATTTTTGGAAACAGCGATGCGTATCTCCATACCCGGGCATGTCTTCCTCAATTTTAGTGGAACTGCACAAAATTGGATGGCCATTGTTGTTCTGCCTCACTGTCCTCTGCCACGTGGTTCTTCCTTCCTCAAGCTTGACTACTGAGAAGAAACAGACCACCGTGAGGATTTGTCGAACTTCATAGGTGCCTCACCCAAACTTGATGCCAAATGGATGATGCATCACCACGATGACCTATCGATGCTCATGGTTGCGCCTCATGGTTGCGTCGGCTGGTGAAGCTGATCGATTTTCAATGAAAAACAAGCTGTCTTCCATCAATGCTCTTTGCTTGTTACCCACAAAGATGATATCCTTCGTCAGTTCACCTTGGTTTCATTGGAGATGTAGTCGTCTTTCACGTTGGTGCAATTTTATCACACAATTGGCTATGAACCAAATGTTTCCTCGAAGAAGGATCGATGTTGGTACTAAGAGCATAAGTTTTGTATTGATTTCTAAGCCTTCTCACAACTTTGTCTCAAGCTCCCCTGTAATTTTATTTGTCCAGCTATTAACTTTGATTAAAAAATGGTGTGGACTAAAAACCTGGATGGACGTTGTGGCCCTCCATTTTTATTTACTCCGCATATTAGACTTGACTAAAGTCAAACTTTGTAAAGTTTGACCAAGTTTAGGCCGAACACAACAAACCATAATTATTAGAGAGGGAAAACTGTACATACTCTCAAACCTTTCTGATAATTGAAATTAAAATTCTTTATTTGTACACACTCTCACACGTTTTCGATAATTTGGCACATGTGTGGTTGTTCACTCAAGGGAGGGTAGTGTACTGCACGTGAAGAACAGAAAGTGCGACCAGGACGCGTGGACAATAGTTTTCTTCACTAGTACGTTAAATAAAGAGTTTCGTTTCGTACTTACACAATTTAAAACGATTGTTATGGAGAGAATAAGAAAACCACTCCACTATATATTAGTCATATACACGAGTACTATATGGACGCAACTTCATTGACTTTAGTGCACCTGCCTTTGGGTTTATGACAGGTGGGCCCAAAATGTGGCTGGCCCACCTGTCATACAGCCCAAAGCAGGTGCAGTTAAGGCACCGGAGCTCAGTCCGTACTACAGTATATATATAAGCTGGAGCCTCAGCGCTTGTTCGCTAGGGTTTGCACTCTCCACACTCTCGCCGCACTATATATATATATTGGGTCTATTCTGATAACACCCCTTAAGACCATATTCTCATAACAAAGTCCTTATTCTCATAACACCCCCACTTAATGCAGGTTTCTAGCGCGGCAGCGCCCCGAGGACAGCAACCCCCTCCCCACCCTGCCTTCTAGCGCAGCGGGGCGCGCAGACGACGGCCCCTTCCCCACCCCGCCTTCTAGCGCGGCAGCGCCCCCGCGGCCGGCGGCGACCCCCTCCCCTCCCTGCCTTCTTGCGTGGAGCGCCGACAGATGGCGGCCCATGAGGATGCAGATCGAATCACGTGACCCTTCTCCGGGGGTAGCGCCTAATCAACGCCGCCGCCCCTCTTGTTCGCCCAATCGCCCCCCAAATCGCCACCGGAATCGCCGCCGCTCCTCTCCTCTGCGAAATCAGCATGGACAGCGCCGGCGGCACGCTTCTGCGCTCCTACTACCGCGATATGACTGGTGCGCCGCCTCCTCAAGCACCGCCAGCTGCAGCACCCCCGCGGATTGGAGCCTCTTGCATGGGGGATCTGCCGCCGTTCACCCAGCTGAAGCATCCGGCCTCGGTGATGCATGGCAGGGGGAAGAGACCTGTAAGGATGCCTTCTCCGGCAAGCTCGCAATCGTCGTGGATGCGAACTGCAATGGTCATTTCGCCCATCCAGCCTTCTCCCGCGACAATGGCGAAAGTTGAAAAATCCCATGAGTTCCTGCAGTGGAGGTGGAATGCACGCCAACAGCAGGCCGAGCTGCATCTGTAGAAGGAGAGAACTGCTCTCAAGAGGAAAGTCACGCTTGCAGATAATGTAAGAAATTCACATACCCAACCCCCCACCTCCAGTTTAGTATAGTGCAGTTGCTTTCTAGTGTTTGATGAGAAATTCAAATTGCAGTGCCCTCTTTATTACCATGTAGTGCCCTCTTGCGTCAACTGCAATGCCATGTATCTCCCAGTAAAAAACAGAAAGATACTTCGAAAATGAAAATGCGCTATGGTTGAACAATGCAGTCCACCATGGCTTACATATGTACAACGCTGTGGCTTAAAACTGAAGTGCATTGTTTCTTCATGTTAACTCCCAGTACCCCTGCTATAGAATGAAAAATTGAAGTGCAATTTCTCCAGTTGCATATATAATGATATATAGTACAAAAATGCAGTTCATTTCACTATTAGCGTGCATAACGCTTTGGCTTAATACTGTGCAGGAAATTACTATGCCTCCAAACCAGAAGATACCTCGATTGATTCACAACACAAAGCCCTTGAACTGCGTTGGAAGAGAAGAGTGGGAGATGGCTGGATGGATAACACCTGAAATACCTAGGGGTTTCTTTAACACAACAAACAGAACTGCATACTCGATGGAGGAAGATGTAGAGGATAAAGATGAAAACAGTGAACCAAAGATCACTCGAGATAGAGAAGGCAGTGAAGCAAAAAGCACGCAAGATGAGGAGGACGACGACGATTTGGTCTTCATGGGGGAGCATGCGCAGAAAGATGATGAGGAGGATGATGATGAAGAGCAAATCATAACAGTTATGCAGCCAAGGTACACGCGTGTCTTTGAAACATTTGGCCAGCAGATCAGAACGGATGATATAGCACCTCCACAAGCCAATGTTGAAACCCAGCAAGTTCGGCAAGTTCATGAGCAAACGATTCGTCAACGAAGAGACAGTGGAATTCCACCCAGGCCGCCTACTGCGCAACAAAAGAATCGGAAGCAAAATCAAGGAGAGCCACAAGCAACCAAAAAAGTAAAGTTCTCAACACTTCTGCCTCCTCGCGATCCTAAATTACACATATCTGTTGTCACTCCTGCATGCCCAATAAACATCGGTGAGCTGCAAACACCGTTAGAGAAAAAATAGTACACGCATGTAAGCTTCCTTGCCTAACTACTGCAGTTCACTTACGCATTCTTTCAACTTGTGCATTCTCATTAACAAAAGAAAACATTCCATATTGTGGTGCAGAATGAGAACATGCTCCAAGAACTTGTGCCTGTGAAAGGTATGCAATTCACATCATACGCTATGGCGCAAAACTTATACAACACATATGCGAGGCATGCAGGCTTCGGCACACGCAAAAACGGCGGATACAAAACAAACAGATACATAGTGTGCTCAAAGGAAGGCAAAAGCAAGGAAACTGTCATAGATTATGATAGAAAGCGAGAGAAAACAACAAAGAGGACTGGCTGCAAGGCGAGAATCAGAGTGAAAAAAATCAAGGATGTGTTTGTGATAGCAGAGATTGAGCTCAATCACAACCACAGGATGATTGAGAGCCCGACTATGCTTCTGCACATGCACTCACATAAGACGGATGATCCGTTACTTGATAAACTAGTGAAGGACATGCAGAGTGACAACCTGACGCACACGCAGATGATGTCAACCCTGTCAAGAATGTCAGGAGGGCTGCACTTTATGGGGTGCACTAGCCGTGACTGGGTGAACAAGTACGTTCACTAAACAAAAACGATATCTCGTCTATTTCATGCAGTTCGCTTGTGCATTTCTGTATGTCTTTAATGCTGCAAGTATATTATTATTTCGAACTGCAGGAAACACCAATTCGTGAGGGAGGAAACAAAAGACAATGTGAAGAAACTCCTAGCTTTCTTTGAGAAAATGCAGCAAATAAACCCGGAGTTCTTGTATGATTACGACAAAGATGTCGATAACCGTGTGCGAAACATCTTCTGGGCGAACGCGAGCTGCCGGGGATCCTACGAAGATTTTGGAGATTGTGTCACATTTGACACGACCTACAAGACCAACAAGTTCCACATGCCTCTGGCCGTCTTCGTTGGAGTCAACCACCACCTCCAAAGTACAATATTTGTTGTGGCTCTCATCAGAGACGAAACAATACCGACTTTCGAGTGGGTGTTCCGGATGTTCTTGCGTTGCATGAACAACAAGCGGCCAATCTGCATACTTACAGGTATGCTAAAGAATGGGTTTAAATAACACTGCAGTTCACTGCCAAGTTTTGTAGTCCATTTCTTCCATCCAACGAAAAATCAGGAAAAGCAGAAAAAGATATGCAGTTCTCTCAATAACTCACCGCTTGGTTTTTCAAAAACATGCAGATCAATGCCCCTCCATGGATGCCGCGATAAAAAGTACGCTAATAGGCACGCTGCACAATTTATGCCATTGGCATATACTGAAAAAAAATACAAGGATCACCTATCCTTGCTGTACAAAGCGTATGAGACATTCAAAGATGAGCTGACCTCAGTTCTCAACCACCCTCTAATGCCATCAGAGTTTGAACGCGCTTGGCATGAGCTCATGGAGAAGTATAACCTGCAAAATGAAGAAATTATGAAGGCACTCTGGACAGACCGAAAATAATGGATATCAGCTTACTACAAGGAGGTGTTCTGTGCACGGATGACGTCGACACAGAGAAGTGAAAGCATGAACCGGATCTTGAAGAGGAACTTTGTCAAGGAAAGACACGACCTACACATCTTTGCATCGCAGGTGGACAGGTGCATCCAGACAAGGAAGTGCGTCGAGCATGCGGAGACCATAGCTAACGAGGTATATAACCAGAGCAAAGTTTTTAAGCTGGATGAGCAATTAATAAACACTACTCACTTTCTTGATTTTTGCTGTGAAAAACAACTACTTAACTGGTTTTCTTTGTTTCACAGACGGAACTAAAGACTACTACTCAGTTTGGTTTCGAGGTTCATCTCTCCAAGATTTACACCAGGGCGGTCTTTGCTGACTTCAAGCAAACGCACTACCGCAGCACTGCATTCAGATCAGAGCAGTCCCCTAACAACCCAACGAAATATTTGGTGCGCCACTACAACCAGTCTGATGATTTTGATTGGGCAAGACACGAGTTCCAGGTAGTTGCTGATGTGACGAACGATATCTACGAATGTGAATGCAAGCTGTGGACACACACAGGTTAGTGAGACAAGAAACAAAAATAAGCACACAAAAAACATAATGAAGTTCACTTATTGCTAGTAGCAAGAGATGAAAACAAAAAAAACCTTGGTGAAGTTCACTGGAAGAGAAAAACCATGACGTATCTATAATGCAGTTCACAAACCAAAATTGAATGTTGCATATTTATGTGAAGTTTGCTGACATGAACAACCGAAAAAATTCTTTGCTGCAGGCCTGTTCTACGTGCACATCATTTGCATGTTAGATCAGCTGCGGGTGGACAAGATACTTGAAGAGTACATATTGAAGAGATACACACGGAACGAGCGCCAAAATGCAACTTTTGACCGCAGAGACTATGAGGAAACTGCTCCAGATGGGAGTTCGATGTTCTGTCGTAGGAGACTACTTGCAGAAACAACGATGGACCTGGCAAACAGGGGTGTCAAATCGGATAGAGGGTACAACAGAGCTTTAGCTGGGATGAGAGCACTCATACAAGAAGTCGACGTACTAAACAAAGAATAAGAAGCAAAGAACATCAGGGATGCGCGGAGTGAAGAACAAGGAGAGGAGCGCGAACATGCCGCTGATGGTGTAGCTCATAATATGTGTCGGTGTACTAAAGTAAGGGTACCTTAGTATCCCGAACTTGTGCACGGGCAGTCGCAGCGTCCCGCGGCAAGGCTTGCTGGGCGACCGCCAAGATCCTCCGTGGTTCCTTTGGAGACATTCAAGAACAAAGTATCCAAGACCCCGGCAAGAGGAGGTTGCCGGGAAGGCCAACCAAGGCCCGGTGAGCGACAAGTTCCCGGATGCGACAAGACAACGACCGCGGCAAGGCGCTTGCCGTGGCAAGCTTCCACTCTGTACCTGCGCTCCAGCGCATCCACCAACGTGTCGCTCTGGGACCCTTCCAGGCGTACGTGGCGGAAGGCTGTGCAGGCAGAGGTACACGGTGGCAAGCGGCGCTGACAAGATCGCCATCATGGCAAGCAGTGGCGTCCCTGGCGGTCCCTTTCTGCACCGTCTAGGCGACGCAGACAGGCATTTAATGCCTTTGTCCCCTGCCATCAGGGTTAGGTATGATACAACTGTAGTAGGCGGTGGTGCCAACCGCCACGCCTTTTCCATTTTTACCCTCATCTATGTTGCTACCTGTCGGTGACCCCTTTAACATATAAAAGGAGGCCCATGCGCAACGTAGGGGGGGGCAATCATTCTCACACTCGGTCTCGCTAGCTGCCTGTGTGTACTGTAGCACTCGGTGCTCCCGAGCAAGAACACAATACAAATCAAAGCAGGAGTAGGGTTTTACGCATCCGTGCGGCCCGAACCTGGGTAAACTGATCGCGTCGCTCGTGCGCTTCGCCTCAATCTGCTCTTCGTGCTCTCTCCGCCCCCTGCCGAACCGAAAGGGGCCCGGTCCGCCATGGTCCCATAGGTGTCCGTGGGATCAGCACCCCCGACATCTTTGGCACGCCAGGTAGGGGTGCGTCGAGGTTGTGTGAACCTGATCCGGTGTTCGCACGAGCCAAATCTTCATCGTCTTCATCGACATGCCGCCGAAGAAGAAGGCTTCGGAGGCGGCTGCTCCGTCCGCGCCGTACCCACCATCGCCGGAGCAAACGGCCAGTGGGGTAGATGCCGGTGGAAGAGCGGGTGCCGACGAGGGTGCTCACGGTGCTGCCAGGTCCAAGGACAAGGCTGCCCTGCACATCAGCGGCGCAGTCAGCTCCCACAATAACCGGGCGCACTCCAAGACCTCGGCGTCCATACACGCACCACGCCCATCTCAGGAGGCGCGGGACCAACAGCGTTATGGTACCCATGGTACCATACGTTTGCTGGGTCAAGATCAAGCTGGTGGATCCTGGAGTGCTCAAGACCAGCGTGCACGCCAACATGCTGGCGTGCACGGGGCACGGTCGCCTGGACGAGATACTGCTCCTTCTAACATGGTTAGGAGTCCGAGCATATCTCGCTCCTCGCACCATTCACCGCCGCCGCCCGCCACTCCAGCAGAAGCTTTGGCGCGTGCTCAACTACTCCTGGACTACCCTCCAGCGCCAGACAAGATCGACAACTGGAGGGCCACCATCCAGAGTCTCATCGGCTTCGCCAACGGCGACAACCCACGGCAGCCGAGTACTTCACAGCCGCGGCAAGTCAGCCAGGCGCGAGCCGGTGGCGACAAGACCGGTGGGGGTGCAACCACTATGCACTCTCCGCCCCGAAGGCCAAGATCGCCGACTCGCCGGATCTACCCTGACAGCGACTCCACCGCGTCATCGGATCCTCAAGCTCGTCGCGATCAACGCCAAGTTCTTTACGAACGACAGCAAGAAGACGCTCGTACCCGCATCGAGCGCCGAAGAGAAGCGCTGCTTCAATCAGACCCGCGCGCTGGGCCCTCTGTAGACATGCATGCGCCAGGGGAACTAGGCGACTTGCCGTACGCGGTAGGTTGCCCTGCGTTTACCCGTGAGCTGCGGCAAGTCCAGTGGCCCAGCCAGAAGAATTTCAAGCCAGATGTACCGGAGAAGTACGACGGCAAGTCGCACCCGTCGGAGTTCCTCAGCATCTACACCATTGCGGTGCAAGCTGCCGGGGGGCGATTCGACAAGGTCCTTGCCAACTACTTCCCGCTAGTGCTCAAGCTCGACGTCAGGTCCTGGCTCATGCACTTGCCGGACAACTCCATATCCTCTTGGGCAGACCTATGCCATCAGTTTGTTGGTGCCTTTACAGGCGGCCACAAACCTCATGGCCAAGAAAGTGACGTTCACCTGCTCACCCAGAAGGAAGGAGAGCCCCTGCGCAAGTATATTCAGAGATTCAGCCGTGTACAGCGCAACATCCCAGATATCCACCCTGCCGCGGTCATCAGCGCGTTCCATCAGAACGTGCGTAACCACAGGATGCGGGAGGAGATGGCGATGTGTAGGATCAGAGACATCAGTGAGCTATACGCCCTGGCCGACAAGTGTGCACGTGCTGAGGAAGGGAGGAAACTCCCCGGAGAGACTACAGGAGCAGGAGGATCTGACAGCGAGGATGCTGCCCCGGCAAAGAAAAACCGGCGGCGGAACAACAGGAAGAAGAAAGGCAAAGAGGTGCTAGTCGTCGAGCAGTCCGGCAACGACGGTGGCGCCAAGCAAGCCAAAGTTGGTAGCTCCGGCAAGGAGGTTGCCGCATGCACCAACTGCTAGGCTATGGCGATCGCTGACAAGCAGGACGGCACCGACAAGCAGTACTGCAAGATCCACCACACCAAGGGCCATGACCTCCAGAGCTGCAAGAAGGTCGAGCAGCTTGTCCAGCAACAGAAAGCTGAGTACGAGCAGCGCAACAAGGAGAGGGCCCAAGGGGGCGCTGGAGAAGCTGGCAAGAAGCGCGCTGGCCGGGAAGGACGCTGCGGCAAGGCCAAACAGCGGCAAGGAGACAGACCTCCCCGTGGCCGCGACAAGGATGAAGACGACGACGACGACAAAGACATGGATGATGTCGAGACCAGTGAGCAGGAGTTCCAGAAAGCCACAGAAGTCTTGTGCATTGACGGCGGTGCTTCTCTACATACTTCCCACCGCCAACTCAAGCAGTGGGCGCGGGAAGTCAATGCGGCAGAACCACCTGTTGAATCGCGCAAGCTTCTGAAATGGTCCAGCACGCCTATCATCTTTGACATTGAGGACCACCCTGATCGCACAACTGCGGTCGGGTGCTTGCCGTTGTTGGTTTCGCCAACAATCCGCAACCTCAAGGTCACTAAGATGCTAGTTGACGGCGGGGCCGGCTTGAATCTGATCTCCTCCGCTGTGCTCCAAAAACTCCAGATCCCTGACAGCGAGCTCGAAGAGACCGACACATTCCAAGGAATTAACCTGGGAAGGAGCAAGCCGAAAGGGAAGGTCACGCTGCCGGTAACATTTGGCAGCGAGCTGAACTTCAGGACTGAGAGGGTCACTTTTGACGTTGCTGATTTTCCATTTCCTTACAATGGGATACTCGGCCGTCCAGCACTCGCCAAGTTCATGGCAGCCTCTCACTATGCATATAACATGCTCAAGATGCCAGGCCCGATAAGCGTCATCTCTGTCCCTGGCGACAAGAAGGATGCCCTTATCTGCGCCGACAAGATCTACCGGGAAGCAGCTGCCGCAATAGATCACAAGACACTTGCCGCTGAAGCTCCCAGGGGGAAGAAGAAGTCCAAGTCCGGCAAGAGCTCTGATGCCCACTCCGGCAAGCGCACCTCTTCGGAGTGCTGCGCTGCCGTCGAGGACGCACCATCGAGCTCCACCGGCAAGTGTAAGAAGGCAATGGCAGCTCCGCCAGAGACCAAGAAAATATCCGCCAAGGAGGACGACACTGGTGGTACTTTCACCATCAGTGCCATTCTTGATCCCAAATAGGAAAGCGCGCTCATTGCTTTCCTGCGGGCGAATGTCGACGTGTTTGCATGGCAACCGTCTGACAACCCCGGTGTTCCCAGGAAAGTAATTGAGCACCATCTTGCCGTTTGTCCTCATGCGCGGCCCGTCAAGCAGAAGGTCAGGAAGCAAGCAGTGGGGCACCAAGAGTTTATCGTAGAAGAGATCAAGAAATTGGAAGCAGCAGGCCTTGTCAGAGGAGTGCTCCATCCTACGTGGTTGGCCAATCCTGTAGTCGTGCGCAAGGCAAATGGGAAATGGAGGCTTTGTATCGACTTTACTGATGTTAATAAAGCTCGTCCCAAAGACCCATTTCCCTTGCCGCGCATTGACCAGATTGTTGACTCCACAGCCGGATGTGATTTGCTTTCATTTCTTGACGCATACTCAGGATACCATCAAATCTTCATGGCAGAAGAGGATGAGGAGAAAACCGCATTCATTACTCCATGTGGCACGTACTGTTTCATACGGATGCCTTTTGGTTTAAAGAATGCTGGTTCGACATTTGCAAGAGTAGTCCATGTTGCTCTGAAGCCACAAATACACAGAAATGTGGAAGCCTACATGGATGACATAATGGTCAAGAGCAAGGACAGGGCAACTCTAATTCAAGATTTAGACGAGACCTTTGCAAATCTGCGCAAGATCAACCTCAAGCTCAACCCCGAGAAGTGTGTGTTTGGAGTCCCCTCCGGCAAGCTTCTCGGGTTCTTTGTGTCTCAGCGGGGAATCGAAGCCAATCCCGACAAGATCAAGACCATTGAGCAGATCGAAGCACCAAAGCGCGGCAAGGATGTACGAAAACTTGCATGTTGCGTGGCTGCTCTCAGCAGGTTTATCTCTCGGTCTGCTGAGCGCGCCCTGCCGTTTTTCAAAATTTTGAAAAAGGCAGGTCCAATGAAATGGACTCCGAAAGCGGAGGCTGCGCTGCAGGACTTGAAGAGATACCTGTCCTCCACTCCAACACTTGTCGCACCTAAGCCGCAGGAGAAGTTGCTGCTGTATATAGCGACAACCAATCAAGTGGTTAGTGCTGCGTTAGTGGCGGAGAGGGAGGCAGAGGACGAGCCAGCAACCGCGGCAAGCGCATCCAACGACAAGCAGGGGGCTTCCCCGGCAAGCTCTGGTCCCGACAAAGATGGATCTGCGCAGGTGCGCGAAGAGATGCAGAAGAGAATGGTCCAGCGCCCAGTTTACTTTGTCAGTTCCCTTCTGCAGGCGGCTAGGTCAAGGTACTCTGGTGTGCAGAAATTGCTTTTTGGCCTTCTCATGGCCTCGAGAAAGCTGCGCCATTACTTCCAAGCACATGAGATCACAGTTGTCACTCGCTTTCCGCTGAAGAGGATACTGCAGAATCCAGAAGTGACAGGCAGGATTGTCGAGTGGGCACTGGAACTGTCATGCTTTAGCCTCAAGTTTGAGAGTACTTCAACTATCCAAAGCAGAGCGTTGGCAGAATTCATAGCAGAGTGGACGCCAACACCAGATGAAGAAATTCTAGAAACAAGCATCCCCGTCAAGGAGGCGAGCAAAGAGTGGCTCATGTACTTTGACGGTGCCTTCTCGCTGCAAGGCGGCGGCGCTGGTGTGCTGCTTGTCGCACCCACCGGAGAGCACCTCAAGTACGTAGTCCAGATGCACTTTCCCAAGGAGCAAGCGACAAACAATACTGCAGAGTACGAAGGCTTGCTTGCCGGTCTCAGGATCGCGGCAGACCTTGGGATCAATAAGCTCATTGTCAGGGGTGACTCACAGCTTGTCGTCCGCCAAGTGAACAAGAATTATCAGAGTCCGTTGATGGAAGCCTACGTTGACGAAGTGAGAAAGCTAGAAGAGCACTTTGACGGCCTGCAGATGGAGCATGTCCCAAGAGCTCAGAACGACATTGCCGATGGCCTGTCAAAGTGCGCCGCACTTAAGTTACCTGTGGAAACAGGGATCTTTGTGCTCAAGCTGACTTAACCGTCCGTAACGCCGTCAACTAGACAGAGCAAGAAGAGGAAGTTGATTTTTGGTGACTATTTTCCGGTAGAGCTTCCCGAAGCCGCCGCCAAGAAGGTCCCCAAGATCAACACCAAGAATGCTGAGGAGCAGTCTGCTCCGGCAAGCCCTAGGGTTTGTTCTGTTGAAGCAGACGCTCCCGACAAGTTTTGCTCCGGCAAGCTTGCCGGGGAACGACAAGCTCCGGCAGGGCCGCAGGCCCTTGCCGTGGAAGCGGACGTTCCCGCAGCAGTAGATATGCCTTTAGTCCTTGTTGTCGAGCCACAAGCTCCAGCATGGGCACATCAGATTGTCCGTTTCCTTCAGACAGGAGAACTTTCCGAAGAGCAAGAAGAAGCGGAAAGAGTAGCCCGACAATCTAGTATGTACCAGTTTGTCGATAACACACTGTGTAGAAGAAGACTCAACGGTGTGAAATTGAAGTGTATTCCCCGGGAAGATGGACAAAAGCTGTTGGCAGAGATACATGGAGGAATATGTGGTCACCATATTGGCGCAAGAGCACTTGTCGGCAAAGCATTCCGGCAAGGCTTCTTCTGGCCGACAGCCCTCCAGGATGCAACTGCATAAGTAACCAAGTGTGAAGCGTGCCAGTTCCATTCCAAGCAGATACACCAGCCAGCTCAAGCTCTCCAAACGATCCCTTTATCCTGGCCATTTTCGGTCTGGGGGCTCGACATCCTCGGCCCCTTTCCCCGAGCAGTCAGGGGCTTTCAGTACTTGTACGTGGCAATCGACAAGTTCACAAAGTGGCCAGAAGTGGAACCATTGAGGAAGGTGACAACACAGTCAGCAGTCAAGTTCTTCAGGTCGATTGTTTGCCGTTTCGGGATCCCTAACAGGATAATTACCGACAATGGTACGCAATTTACGAGCCGCACCTTCATGCAGTACGTCCAAGATCTTGGCGCCAAGGTCTGCTTCGCTTCTGTTGCTCACCCGAGAAGCAATGGTCAAGCGGAGAGGGCAAATGCTGAAGTGCTGCGCGGGCTCAAGACCAGAACTTTCAACAGGCTGCACAAGTGCGGAAGAAACTGGATCGAGGAGCTGCCGGTGGTTCTTTGGTCGATCAGAACGATGCCAAATCAAGCCACTGGCCAGACACCTTTCGCTCTAGTCTATGGAGCAGAGGCAGTTCTCCCCACGGAACTCGTATATGGGTCGCCTCGAGTGCTCGCTTACGATGAGCTTGAGCAAGAGCAGCTACGACAAGATGACGCGCTGCTCCTTGAGGAAGACCGTCTTCAGGCTGCTGT
This sequence comes from Triticum monococcum, assembly GCA_034509565.1. Taxonomy (NCBI): domain Eukaryota; kingdom Viridiplantae; phylum Streptophyta; class Magnoliopsida; order Poales; family Poaceae; genus Triticum; species Triticum monococcum. Next base: position 230,880,507 of record CM067842.1, on the reverse strand, counting down.
GCGAGCTGCTCGCTACCAGCAAGCTTTGCGCCGCTACCATAGCCGCAAAGTTAACGCCAGAAGTCTCGAAGAAGGCGACCTTGTTCTTCGGCGCGTTCAGTCCGCCAAGAATTCCATCAAGTTGACGCCGAAGTGGGAAGGCCCTTACCGGGTGAAACGAGTCACTAGGCCTGGCGCTGTCTGCCTGGAGACCGAAGATGGCATCCAAGTGAGCAACTCCTGGAATATTGAGCATCTTCGCAAGTTTTACCCGTAGGGCGCGGTTGCCGGAACCCGTTCCGGCAACCACCTTTTGTACAAGTCTTGCCGCTGTTGCATGTAATCCTTTGTACAAAGCTGGGCGCAGATCCCGCGCGTAAAGATCATGTGCTCCGCACACCTTGTCGATTTCATGCTTTTTAAATTTTGCATGTGTTATCTGACATTTTGTGCAGCACCTAGCCCGGTAAGCAACAACGAGCCAAAAGGCTCCATATTTTTATATCACCCTCTTTCTTTTTCGCAAGGAAAAGAAGGTTCCCTCGCGCACAAGTTTGCCGGGGGGGGGGGGGAAGGGAGAAGATAATGATATGGACCAGGCGTCATTCAAGAAGGTTTTTCGCCTTGCCGGGAAACAAACAACAGAAAAGATAAGTTGCCAAAGTTTGAGCAATCAGATTTCCTTTAAATTTTTAAGTTATTTTCCTTGAACGGCCGTGCTTTGTATGGAAAACCTGTGCGCGGAGGAACCAACTCGTAGCTAGTTGCGCCCTTACTGTTGTTTCGAGTCCGCTCAACAACTTAACTGAGCCGCGACTAGCTGCGACAAGGTTTCTTGCCAGTAGCGGCGCCGCCAGCAGGCTGCTGACGTCCCGCACTCAGCGCTCGCGGCCAAGGTGCCTGCGCCGGCAAGTTCCCTAAAAGCGTAGGGTAAAAACATACAAAGGAAGGAATCAAGTAAAGGAAATAACATTGCAATCATTGCACAGGATAAAGTTATATTATAGAATAGCTTGTCGCGGCTCTAATAAATTGTTCTCATGACATGACCAGAAGCGACAAGAAAAGAAGAAAATGGGTGGCCTAGTCTACGCGATCGCCCTCGACCCTCTTGATCCCGCTCACCCTGTCCACAATGGGTGCGACAAGGGTCTTGAGCGCCTCCAGATCAGCATCCGGCGGCAAAGACCTGAGGACGTTGGTGAGGTTGAGGCCCGGATTGCGGAACGCCACCTTCATCAGCACCTTCTGAAGAGCTCCCGTGCAGATCTTGCGCGACTCGTCGGCAAGCTGCTTCGGGATCCCTTCCCGGAGTCGCCGGAGTGCTGTCGCCACGCCCTTGAAGAATGAAGTGAGCTTGGCGCTGGGTTGGAGGTTCTTGTCGGAGGAATACCCGAGATCCTCCATTCCCAGCTGCGCCAGCTCCTTGTCGATGTCGGCGGCAACATGCATGAGCCCCTCCGTCCAGTGCTCCACATTCTCCCAGAATGTGCTCTGGGCGGCGGCAGCACTCGCCAGCAGCGCGTTGCCGGCCTTGACTTCCTCCTTCAGGGCCGTCTCTTGCTCCTTGGTGCTGTCCAGTGTCTTGGTCAAAGTGGCCAGCTTCGACTCAAGATCCGCATTGGAATCCTTGGCGGCGTCAAGCTCCTTGCCCTTCTCGACGTGATGGGCCTGCAGCTCCGAGTAGTTGTTCGCGTCCTTCTCTCGCTCCAGCTTGAGCGCGGCAAGCTCGTCGCTGCTCGCCTTGAGATCCGCCTCCAGCTGCACTACCTTCATCTCCAGCTCCTTCTTGGCGGACTCGGCAGCTGCGGCAGCGTCTTCTGCTTGTTTGAGGGCTCCGCCAACTTTTCGCTCGCGCGTGGCAAGCTCCTCCTCGTGGCTGTCGAGGTGGACCTTCCGCTACACCAGCTCGCCTTCTTGCACCGCCAACTTCTCAGCGGCAAGCCGCTGCTACTCTTCGGCTTCGGCCTTCTCGAGAAGGAAGGCCTCCCGCTCCTCGGCAAGTCGCGCCCGCTCCTCTGCCAAGGATCGGAGAGCTTCCTGATTGGCACCCCGGAGCTCCTCCGTGCGCTTCTCGATATCCTCTCCCGCCTTCGCGACAAGTGCTTCGTGGGATTCCAGCTTGGCCTGCCGGGCGCGGTAGAGTGATACCAGCTTCCGCAGCAGCCGCTCCTCCTTAGGCTCGCCGCCGCTGCTGCTTGGCGCGTCGACCAACGCAAGGCCGGCGGAGGCAAGCACTTCTCCATCGAAGACCTCTCCTTCGACCGGCGCCCTGGAGCTTGACGCCCAGGGGAGGTTGATGAAGATGTCGTCGCCAGCCTTCAACTAGACGCCAGGCTGGGGCTCTTCGGAGCCTGGCGCTGCGGCAGCGGCGGAGGGGTCGGCGGTCGGTGCAGCGCCTGGCGCTCCTGCGGCCTCCGGGTCGTCAGTACGATTGCCGGACCCCCCGCCTGCTTCTGCGGTGGCAGCCCTGGTGACCTCTTCGCCGGCGGGCTCGTCGGCGCCGGCTACTTCCTCGGCGGCAACAGCGTCGTCGGCGGCAACTTCGATCTCCATCGGCTCTGCAGCAGATGGATCTGACAGCCGGAAAGGGGAGAAGAATCAAGCAAATATCCAAAAAAAAGAGAAGAAGAACCCAGGGGAAGTTTGAAGCAAGAAGATTACCTGTGCCAGGATCTGCAGCCATGGTCTCCGCCGCCGGGGGACCGCTGGTGCTATCCCTTGCCGGAGAACCCTCCCTTGCCGGGGGCTCCTCCCTTGCCGGAGAGCTCTCCCTTGCCGGGGACCTCTCCCTTGCCGGAGGACTCTCCCTTGGCGCTTTGGGGGCGGCCTCTGGGCTCTCCTGGTGGGGCTGCTCTGCTCCTGCACAAGTCAGCAAACAGATATCAGCAAAGCAAGAATCTTCGTGCGTGCCCAACAGCGGAAAGCAAACAAGATACTTACGCTGGGGGCTGCTCTGGAGATCAGTCACCAGGTCCGGCAAGGTTATCTCGGGCGCGTCCCCTGCTGATGCGGTGGGTTCGTCCTCGATGACAATCACCGGGGCCTTGGCTCTCTTTGCTGCCCTCTAGGCCAGTGTCCTGAAAACGAACAGGTTCAGAGTAAAACAAGTGAGATGCAAGATAAAAACAGCAAGAATTGAAGAACTGCAAATACAACAAGGGAATCTTACTCTTCTTCTTCTTCCTCGTCGGAGCTGAACGTGGAGAAGTCGAAATCCGGCTCACGCCCGGCGCGGGACGGCGGAGGAGTGGGATCCCTTGGCCGCTTGGCGGGAGTAGAAGCAGTGGTCCGACAAGACCCCACTCTAGTTGCCGCAGCAGCATGAGGCGCTCCCGCGGCAACAGTGCTTGCCGCGGTGGAGCGTGTCGCGCGGCGCGGCGACTGTCGACTCGCCTGCCGCCTCGCCACATCCCCGACCTTGCGAAGACGCCTTCTTGGTGGAGATGGAGGCTCTGCTTGCGGCGAGCTGTCTGAAGATGAGGAAGAGGAGGAGTCGATCTCCAACGAGCCGCTCGTATCCTCGGCGGGCTCGCTCGGCTCAGCGTCACGCCCGACGAGCTCTTTCTTGCCGGCAGTCTCCCCTTGCCCGGCAACCTCCTTCTTGCTGGCAAGCTCCTTCTTGCCGGCAAGCTCCTCTCGCTCGACACGGTTTGCCGCCTCTGCTGCCTCTGCTTCCTCCATGGTGAATCCAAACTCGCCTATCGCTGCGGCTGCCGCTGCCTCTTCCAGCCTGGAGGCGATGCGTTTCAACTCCGCATCAGTGGTGTCGCGAGTAAGGCCATCCTTCTCGTCAGCGCGGATCGGCACTTCTACCAAGTTGTTGAAGAATTCCTGCACGACCTCGTCTGCAGGCTCTTGCCAAGTTGGCACAAGTCCATGCGAGTCGCATAGCGGCATCATCGCCCGGTTGCGGTCAAGCGCAGAATTGTTGCACAACGGGACGACGCCCTGCGGCAACCTAAAAACCTCGGGATGATCAGGATCATACTTGAAGAGATCCTGCAGCAATGCGTTGAGCTCCAAGACAGTGAAGTTGTAGTTAAGGCCCGGGCGCAGCCTCATGATATCTGCCGCGTTCTTGAACTCCCAGGCAGGCCTCCTTCGTTCCTGCAGGGGGGCGATGCGGCGGCGAAGGAAATCTGCGCCAACGGCGCCTGCGGTGAGTCCGGCAAGCCTGAGGCGTTGGATCCTGGTGACGGCAATCCTCAGCCTGTCATCTTCCGGGGCCACGTCACTCCAATCGCTGCCGCGTACTGCTGCTACTTGGCGCCGGGCGGTAAATGGCTGCGGGTTCTCCTCGACAATCCAGCACCAATCTGCTCTCCACTCCTCCCACTTACTGCGGAACTCCCCCTCCAAATAAGAATCCTTCTTGCCGGCCCTCGAGATCCAGGAAATCCCGCCAGATAAGGGCTCTCCTCTCTCTACTCGGGGCATGAAGAAGTGGCGGAAGAGAGCTACGTTTGGGTGGACTCCGACAAAGTTTTCGCAGAGATGTGCGAAAACTGCCATGGTCAGAACGGCATTGGGGGTGAAATCAAGGAGGCAGAGGCCATAGGTGTTCATAATGTCACAGAAAAACTCCGAGAAGGGCGGGCAGAGCCCGCAGTAGAAGAACACGGCGAAGAAGGGGTAGCCGTGTGGAGCCATTTTATGAGCGGAGGCCGGGAGTACCTTCGTGCTCGGGTGCGCTCGCGTCTCCGTCGACCAGAAGAGGTAGTAGTACTCCCTCAACTCCTTCGCGGCAAGCTTGGGGGGGGGGGGAGATGGCCCGCTCCTTCCGCAGCGCTGCAAGCCGCTGCGCCTCGGTCGACTTCACAGCCTTCCCCTTGTCGGCTTTCGGAGCCATGGCGGAAGTGGTGGAGAAGGTCGATGGCGTTGGTGGCGTTGGTGGAGATGGGGAGGGCAGGGCGCTTCTCTCTTGCTGCTTTGGGAAGACGGAGGCGGGGCGGAGGCTTCTGAGATTGGAGTCGAAAGGGGACGAGTGGGCTCACTACCCCTGCTTCCCCTTGCTTATAAAGGGGGAGTGGGCGGACGTTCCGCCTTTCCTAATAAAGAAACTGCCCACGATCTCTCCCACGACGCCGCGTTCGACGCGTGCCGTTCGGGGAGGGCGCGGTGGATGCGGAATGAGATACGGCGTAACCTAGGCCGCGCGTGCCTGTGCCCTATTTTGGGCCTGGCCCAACAGCGCTCGGCATCGTGTATGGCCCAGGCTCGGGGGCTCCTGTCGGTGTACTAAAGTAAGGGTACCTTAGTATCCCAAACTTGTGCACGGGCAGTCGCAGCGTCCCGCGGCAAGGCTTGCCGGGTGACCGCCAAGATCCTCCGTGGTTCCTTTGGAGCCATTCAAGAACAAAGTATCCAAGACCCCGGCAAGAGGAGCTTGCCGGGAAGGAGACAAGACCTCGGCAAGAGGAGCTTGCCGGGAAGGCCAACCAAGGCCCGGTGAGCGACAAGTTCCTGGATGCAACAAGACAACGACCGTGGCAAGGCGCTTGCCGCGGCAAGCTTCCACTCTATACCTGCGCTCCAGCGCATCCACCAACGTGTCGCTCTGGGACCCTTCCAGGCGTACGTGGCAGAAGGCTGTGCAGCCAGAGGTACACGGTGGCAAGCGGCGCTGACAAGATCGCCATCGTGGCAAGCAGTGGCGTCCCTGGCGGTCCCTTTCTGCACCGTCTAGGCGACGCAGACATGCATTTAATGCCTTTGTCCCCTGCCGTCAGGGTTAGGTATGATACAACTGTAGTAGGCGATGGTGCCAACCGCCACGCCTTTTCCATTTTTACCCTCATCTATGTTGCTACCTGTCGGTGACCCCTTTAACATATAAAAGGAGGCCCATGCGCAACGTAGGGGGGGGGGCGATCATTCTCACACTCGGTCTCGCTAGCTGCCTGTGTGTACTGTAGCACTCGGCGCTCCCGAGCAAGAACACAATACAAATCAAAGCAGGAGTAGGGTTTTACGCATCCGTGCAGCCCGAACCTGGGTAAACTGATCGCGTCGCTCGTGCGCTTCGGCTCGATCTGCTCTTCGTGCTCTCTCCGCCCCCTGCTGAACCAAAAGGGGCCCGGTCCGCCGTGGTCCCATAGGTGTCCGTGGGATCAGCACCCCCGACAATATGGATGACACAATTCTTCCCCCACCTGTTTCAAACACAAAAGGGAGAAAGAAAGAGAGCAAATCAGCCAATAAAAAAGCTGCTGCAAATGAAAAAGGTCCTAAAAAAAATAGCAGGCCTGAGCCAGAACTGGACAGCGAAGGACGACCACTGGGGATAAAGATGTGCAAATCATGCAATAAGATTGCGGGACACAACTCAAGAACATGTAAGGAGAGGCTAAAAAAATCCAGGCTGAAAATGCCGCCACAGATCACCAAGCTGACCAACAAGATGATATGACAAAGAGAAGACTATGTAGCGTCTGCAACAAGAGAGAGAAGCATAACGTGAGAACTTGTCCAAATAGAACAGAAGAAGAAGATGAAGAAGATGACGAAGAAGATGCTGACAAAGAAGAGAACGAGGAAGAGAGCGAAGCTGATGTAACTGAAGAGGAAGATGAGGAAGTAGAAGAGGAAGATGAGGAGGAAGAAGAAGAAGATGAAGACATCGAAGAACCATCATCAAAAACGAGGGGGAGAGGCAGAATGCAGAATCCAACGCGTAGGCAAGCATCACAGTCACACGGTCACGTTACGAGGGGTAATGCGAACAACAAGAACAAAACAGAAGTAGCAACAACCATTGAAACAAATGCAGTGCAGAATTTGACAAGAAGCAGCGGGAAGAGGACATTGCTCAACACGTATAAAGGTTTACCTTTTAAATATATTAACTTCATCCTTTTATATATCGTATCATATATGAGATATAGCTTGTGTTCAGTGGACTGCAAAAAAAGAATTCAACATGTAATATTGAAGTTCAAAATGAATAGATATAACATAAAACAGATATACTTTGTGATCAATGTGCTGCGGGGGTATGCTTGATAAAATGCAGTTCTCTTCTATATGAAAGAAATAAGATGAGAATGTCATTCTCAGAATGCAGTTCTCTTCTATATGAAAACCTTGAGATCAGAATGTCATTTTGAGAATGCAGTTCTCTTCGTCGTATAGAATCTGAGATGACAAAAACAATATAGAATGCAGTTAGAAGAAAAATCTATAGAGTGAGACTAGGCTTCATGTACAGTGCAGTGCAGTGTGGTACGTTTAAAGCTTACAGTGCAGTCCGCTTCGAGTATATAGTGCAGTGTGCTTAGTGCAAAAATGTAAAAATTGAGCTCTCACTTAGCAGACACAGTTGATTTTCTGTCTTCTAATACAATTTTTCCAAAATTTTGAACCTCGACGACAAACACGTTGAATTCCTCTTTGCTGTCCCATGTGATAAGGTGAGATGCAGTGCGGATACGTATATTTAAAAAAAACTTGGCTGCTACTCATATGAGTGAATGCAGTGCGCTACGAACATGTTACAATTCACAGGAGGAATTGGCTGAAAGCTCCATTATGTACATATTTGACATTGTCACTGTATGCCACAAAAGAAAAACAAAAAACTAACTAGACCGGAATATGCAAAAGCACACAACATGGTGTAAAAAGTTTTGCAGATCGAGAACTACACACAGCGACATACATACTGTTTACAGAAAGTTTTGGAGCACACACGAAAATACATCAACACACATAAAAGATCTGCTATCATTCTATGCCTCATCCTGCTCCTGCGAATCTAGTTTTGGAGGAAGGCCAAGAGAAATGCAAAGATTTCTTAGATCCTTCGGGAACTCGGTGACTACGACCATGTTATCAGGGTGGAATAGGATCCGGAACAAGAACTCAACCTTCCATTCCTCAACAGCAGCTTCCTGCGATGGAGTAAAAAAATAAACAAAATACAAGATCATCTACAAAAAGAACTAACAAAAAAAACCAAAGAATGAAGGATTATTATTGGGTTAAAAAAAGATACTTACATTACGCTTTGCAAATTTCACAACAAAGCTTTTGCCGTCGTAAAACTGAGCCATCTTCAGAACAAAGAAGCCGCACTCGTTGGGGCCCTGTTCAGGGGCGCCCAAAAAGCTAGCTTTCTTTGAAACATCGACCCAGTCTACCGACTCCTTTCTCTTGTACTCCTTTTCTCCGTAAACCTTCTTCAACAATGCAGTCATCCTGATCATTTGGTGAAAATAAAAAAAAACAAAAATACACATCACAAAACTGTTGTTCGACACGTGCATAGATGAAAAGAAGAAGAAGGTCAAAAAGGAAAATTTTTACCATTTCAGTGTGGTCGCTGTGGTATTCAGACTTATGCCACCTCGTTGTTTGATCAAACGGTCCGCTGTACCTCCTAGTGTCATGAATATCAAGGGTCTCGCGGTGCCTATTCATCGTGTATAGCGAGTAATGCTGGTCTTTCATCCATGGTAATAGAATCTGATTTTGTTTCATCAAAATTGTTATGGGTTTGATGAGTGAAAAAGGATTACTGGATAAAATGGGAGAGAAAATAAGTACATAAGGCTGAACCAGCAAATCTGATAACTTACTAATTTGCAATCAAGAAGGTTCTCATCATCACGAACAAAAACTTTGAACTGCTTTACTGCATCGTCAACATTAAACTTGCTGTGGACAAAAGGCAACACAACATTTCCATCTTTATCTCTATCCGCATGATCATTCATTTGAAGCACATACTGCGAGTGGGTAATTCACAAAAGAACGTTAATGCAGTTCCCCCTCAAAGTTCACTCTGGCGCTTAATGAAAAACATATCACACTTCTCTAACAGTATGCAGTTCACACTTCTCCAATTTGTTTCATTTAAGATACATGGGTTAACACAATAATGTATGCAGTTCAGTACATTGCTAAAACAAATCATTAGACACTATTAACTGCAGTTCACTCCAGCAGAAAAAAGAAAAAAGGGAAAAAGAGAAATACTGTGATAAACAAAGGGGACAGAAGAACACGTTCACCAGATCGATAAACCACATTCATATGCTCGTCATTCTTCCAGTACCTGATGATATGATCCATCAATTCCGAGTCCATGAAACTAGCTCTGGTGAAAGTTAAGAACATGTAGTCCACATTCACAGTGTAGACTTCGACAGGATTCCTGTGCATGAAAAGCGCGGACCTGCACAAAACAAACGGCGAGGGTGGGGGGATTAGGAACACAAAGGAAAAACACACAAACATTACACACATTAAAAATCAAAGCGAAAAAACTAACGAAAAAAGAACTGACTCGCTGTATTTCTGCCTGAATGGTGTGCTCGTGATGAGTTGCAAGACTTTCCTCATCTCCGCAAGATAGCTGAAACTCGCAAGCTTCAACATCTGTACTGGAGATCTAAACTTTGATGGCTTCTGCACATGCCTCTTATTTGATAGAACTAGTGCCTCACTGTCGGTTGGGCATTCCACAGCTGCGCTCCTGGTCCTCCTACGCACCGGTGGTGGCCTCTCAAAATCATCATCAGTATCTTCAGCATTCGGAGGGCTGACTGCTTTCTTCCCACGCTTGACCTTGACAGGAGATTTCTCAAGAGCTTTTTCATTCAAAGGGCCGGCACCACTCCTCAGCCTCTTACACACCGGTTCTTTTCCAAGCTTAATGGGGGGTTCATCAAGGACAAAATTCTGAATCGTTGGAGTGTGAACCTGAGTTTCAAACAAGGAAATACCACCTTGGTGTGCACCTTCGTCAAAGCCTGCACAAAAAATGGATAATGAGCAAAATGAAAAGAATCATCAAGTTCACTAACGGAAGTCATTTTAACATGCAAATGGAGTTCTACTAAAATCTTAACAAAAGTAGTGGACCTCCCCTTTCTGTATCAATGAAGTTCACTTAATAAAAGGGTGTGTGACTAAAAAAATGTAATAATCTTCTTTAAAAATTAAAAGTGATGTTAGGTCCAGACATCAATGCGACGAGGTTAGCCAACTATAGAGCATCGCCTTCCTCATGTAGTGTAACACCCTCGATGCGACTATATCTCCCACGTGTCGAGGCACGACTTAGAGGCATAATTGCATTGAAGGCATATGTCGCAAGTGAGGTAATCTTCACACAACCCATGTAATACATGAGGGAAAGAGATACATAGTTGGCTTACAATCGCCACTTCACACAAATACATGAATAAAGCATTACATCATACAAATACACTCATGGTCCGACTACGGAACCAAAATAAAAGAAGAACTCCAAATGCGACAAAGGTCCCCGATAGACCCCAACTAGGCTCCACTACTGATCGACTAGAACGAAACAACATGAAGGATAAGATCTTCATCGAGCTCCTCCTGAGCTTGGTTGCGTCATCTGCACGGTCTCATCGGCACCTGCAAGCTGGTTTTGGAAGTATCTGTGAGCCACGGGGACTCAGCAATCTCGCACCCTCGCGATCAAGACTATTTAAGCTTATGGGTAAGGTAAAGGTATGAGGTGGAGCTGCAGCAAGCGACTAGCATATATGGTGGCTAACATACGCAAATGAGAGCGAGAAGAGAAGGCAAAGCACGGTCGATAAAAGTATGATCAAGAAGTGATCCTATAGCAACCTACGTCAAGCATAACTCCAACAACCGTGTTCACTTCCCGGACTCCGCTGGAAAGAGACCATCACGGTTACACACGCTGTTGATTCATTTTAATTAAGGTCAACTTCAGGTTTTCTACAACCGGACGTTAACAAATTCCCATCTGCCCATAACCGCGGGCACGGCTTTCGAAAGTTCAAATTCCTACAGGGTGTCCCAACTTAGCCCATGACAAGCTCTCACGGTCAACGAAGGAATAGACCTCCACCCGAGACGTTCCGATTAGACTCGGTATCCCGGTACAACAAGACATTTCGACAGGGTAAAACTAAACCAGCAACACCGCCCGAATGTGCCGACAAATCCCGATAGGAGCTGCACATATCTCTTTCTCAGGGCACACTCAGATGAGCTCTCCATACAACTAAAACCAAACCTCGAGTTTCCCCGAGGGGGCGCTGCACAGGACTCTAGTTCGGACCAACACTTAGACAAGCACTGGCCCGGGGGGGGGGGTTAAAATAAAGATGACCCTCGGGATGCGCGACTCCCAAGGGAAAAAGGCTAGGTGGAAAATGGTAAAACCAATGTTGGGCATTGCTGGCAAAGCTTTACTTAAGGCGAACTGTCAAGGGGTTCCCATTATAGCCCAACCGCGTAAGGGACGCAAAATCCGGGAACATAACACCGATATGACGGAAACTAGGGCGGCAAGAGTGGAACAAAACACCAGGCATAAGGCCGAGCCTTCCACCCTTTACCAAGTATATAGATGCATTAATTAAATAAGATATATGGTGATATCCCAACAAGTAAACAAATGTTCCAACAAGGAACGAACTCCATGTTCCAACAAGGAACAAACTTCAATCTTCACCTGCAACTAACAACGCTATAAGAGGGGCTGAGCAAAGAGGTAACATAGCCAATCAACGGTTTGCTAGGACAAAGGTGGGTTAGAGGCTGAACATGGCAATTTGGGAGGCTGACAAGCAAGTGGTAGGCATCGTAGCATTGGCATAGCAAAAGAGCGAGCAAACTAGCATAGCAAAGATAGTAGTGATTTCGAGGGTATGATCATCTTGCCTGAGATCCCGCAAGGAAGAAGAACGAGTCCATGAAGAAGACAAACAGACGTAGATGAACGGGACCTCACAAGCTCGACGTTACCGGAATCAACCCGAGGAAGCAATCACCGGAAAAGAAGCACACAACATAGTAAACAACCAACACATAGACATGGCATGATGCACAACCAAGATTGATCCATGTCCGGATTAAAGAGGCATGGCAAAGTGCGCAAACAATCCTACAAATTAAGTGGAGCTCAATATGCATCGGGATGCATATTGACGAAACACCACATCAATTATTTAGTTCACTCTCGTTTATGTACCAAATAATATTAAATGTTGATTAACATGGCAAGAGGTGAAGCACAACAAAACTACCTATCTAGGCAAGTTTAAATGAGGCCGGAACAACAAAACAACAAGTCCGGAAAACTCCTCATGTGCATAATTTAGGTTAGGTCCTGTTCTGTCCTAAAACATATTTTAGAGTTGTTAAACATGCAAAACAATGTCACCGAGATAAACTAGGCAAAATTCTACCCCATTTACATATAAAGTTTATTAAAATCGGAGTTACGGTTATTTAGTTATGAATTAATTCATTTTAGCATGGCATAGGAGCAATTTTAAGCAAACATCATTTTAAACATTTTGAACATGGATGAAAATGACATATTATTAAACTAGATGAAATTCTGAGCAAGTTTCATATTAAGTTTGTTTTAATCCGATGCACGGTTTGAAAGTTACTATATGCATGAACAGCAGGGACTTCTCTATAAAACGGCAATCCTGCGGATAATAGATAAAATCGCAGCAGAGGAAAAAAACACGCATCGGGCCGAATCTGGTGGAACTGGGCTGCTCACCACGGCTGAGGCCCAGATTGGAGAGGAAGCAGACCAGGCCGAGGCGGGGGCGCGCTGGATCGCGGGGAGCTGGGCCGGCGATGCTGGCCGCGGATCTGGGCCGAAGGCGGGGGCGCAGCGCGCTGGGCCTGGGAGGCCACGGCCCATGCGGGGAGGAGGCGGAGGCGCTGGGCAGGCCGGCTGCTGGGCTCGGCTCGCTGGATCTGGACCAAAACAACGAGGGGTGGCCTCGTTCGCGAAGCAGGGCGACGGCTGGGCCCTGGCGTTCGTCCACGCTGGAGGGGTCGGACGAGGAGGTGGAGGGGGGCGATGCAGACAGCGGTCAACGGCTGTAGCGTGACGCGGCAAGAGCTCCGGTGAGGCAGGACTTGGCGCGAAGCTGCAGAGGTGGCCGGGTTGAGGACGCGGCGGATCCGGGCGGTCGAGCGGGTCAACGTGAGCGGGCGAGCCGCTCGTCCTCTGCTCCGGGCGGCTGGGCGCTGACTCTGTGCTCCTCCTGCAGCGGGACGAAGCAGGGGCGCGGCAATTGGTGAAACGGGGTAGCAAGATGCTTGGAGCTCCATGGCCATGGCAAGGAGGATTGCGTTCGATTCCTGCGATAAGAAGCAGAGGAAGGGATTTGAGAGCTCCGGGAGAGAGGGAGATGAGCAGAGGAGAGAGATTGAAGGAGAGGGGGTGCGGGACTGGCCTGGTGCTGCTCCGGCGAGCTGCGGCTCGTGGTCGATGGCTGGAACGAGCGCTTCGCTCGGAAGAGCTGCTGCTCGATCCACACGAGAGGAGGGCGAGCGGGGAGGCCGGGCATGGTCGGGGTGGCCGGCGTGCTGGAGAGGTGCTCCGGCGAGGTGGTCAGGATCGAGCTACTCCGGCGATGGGGTGCTCGGGGGCACAGGGCGAGGGTGTGGCGCTGGGAGGACGAAGGGGAGAGATGGGGATCGGGAGATGGAGGACTAGTGAGCGAGGGGATTGGAGATGGTTGCTGGTGGTTGGTTCGATCAGATCTGGGAGGATCCCAAGGTGGGAGGCGACCGGTGGATGTCTGGTGGCGGGGACGATGGGACAAGATCCCTAGAAACTAGGGTTTGGACTGATTTATATAGCAAGAGGATTTTTGGATAGGGGCATTAGGTCCCTCGATTAAAATCGGACGGACGCGAATAAAATAGCTAAGAAGCCCAAATAAGGAAACGGTGACGTTTTGTAGACGTTTGGGGATGATCCGGATCCAACGGTGACGACAGTCCGGGTCGGGTCCGGGACAACTTTCGGACGCGCGCGAGGGGGGCTACGGGTTGACGAGAGAGGTTAGGTTGGACCTGGCAGTAGGTAGTGATCTGTGTAGACGGTCTCGAGCTGAGAGAAGAGAAGAGAGGGCGGCCCGGCGACTATTTCCGGAGACCAAAAACGTCCGACGTTAGACCGGCTATATTGCCGCTATATTTATCCGTTGGGGCATCAAACGAACTCCGATTGCGATGAAACTTGACAGGCCTTCTACTAACAACAAAACAACACCGCACGCCAACTTTCATCCCAATCCGAGAACACTTTCCGGCCACTTATAAAATAATATTTCGGACATGTCGCGGGCGTGTGCAAGTGTGTCTGGGCTCAGAACGGACAACGGAGAGAACGAGGAGGCCGGGACGGATGCAAGTTTTGAAAACATGATGATGCAATGCACATGATGACATGATGAAATGCAACACGCAAGCAAATGACAAGGCAACAACAGCGAATAACTGAACGACACCTGGCACATCGGTCTTGGGGCGTTACATGTAGCCAATGTGCTACTTCCAAAACTTGGCAATCATTTCACCATACCAGGTCTGCATGAATTGGAACATGTAAAATCCACAATCATGCCTGCAAGAAAACCAAGATAAACACATTACTAATGCCGTTCACTCAATAATGAAGTGCTACTGATGTTAGTAAAACAATGCAGCTCCCTACACACAAAACCAAGGGAGAACAACTAATAACACATTAGTAATGCAGTTCACTCAAGGGAAAGGTGCTTCTAATTTACTAAAAACAATGCAGCTCACTTACACAAAAAAACTGAAGGAGGAAAAAGAAAGGAGAACAAGTACAAACCCGTTTCCTTGTTGCGGGACATTAACATGAGTCAGCACTAAGCCGTCAAGGGTGGGAGGGTTCAACGGCTCATCGCAGCTTGCGCTGCCATCTTTCCAAACTTTTTTGATGTTCCTGACCATTTCCTGAAGACAAGATTTGTAGGAGTGCTGTCGGCGCCGTTGTATGAGTCGAGAAACTCAAAACGCTTCTCTCGCAGGTTCAAAGTAACCAAGCAGTAGTGGCCTATCACGTCCTTCATTGTTGCGGGAGGAGGATCAAATGTTGCAAACATAATCTGAATTAAAAAAGAATAAAACAAACCAGATGGGAAAATAGAAAAATAGAAAACTTATTTCAAGATGACGAAAATGGTCAAAATGCGTTACCAAGTTTTTCTTGTCCACACGTTCCTCTGCGCTTGAAGAAAACATCTTTTTCAAAGCCCTATTTGTGGCACCGCTGTTCCAAATGGAATTCTGCCAAAAAGACAAAACCAGAGAGTTAATGAAAATGCTTATAGCACAATAAACTTGGATGGGGGATAAATATTAATTAATGAAAATGCTTACACATAGGTTGTACGGGACAATCATTGTTTGAGATCCTTTGAACCTCTCAGCTAACATAGAGACACCAATATTTGCGAGGCGCGTGCTTAGCGTTCCATACGACCAAAAAGACTCGCCAACCTGACTGATAGTAATATCACCAAACTCGTCCTTGAATGCAACTAGATGCCTTTAGACAAGAAGAAAAAAGCCCAGCAAAAAGTGATAAGATGGGTGTCCCTAAAAAAATAACATAATAAATAACCGGGGTGTAAGACAAAAAATGTCATACTTCTTCTTATTATCCCTCCTAGCCCTTGTAACAGCGTCATATAACTCATTGTATCTTCTCAGAAGAGCTGGATCAATGCTCGAAGGAGTAACAACAGGTAATTGCTCATCTGCATACAGAGTGGGAATGATATCAGAGAATAAAACAACACGGTCCATTCGCCCGGGAAAGAACAAAAATAATGCAGTTCGCTTACCTTCAGTTTCAGAATACACTTCCTGCGGCTGCTCAGATCCATCTTCATTGAGCCTCAAGTGATCTAGCCCAGTAATATCATCGTCAAGCGTCGCTTGATTGCTCATGTCCTGAGAGAGTCTTGGCTGTTCCTCTTCAGAACCAATCGAAACTGTCTCAGCTGGGACTTTGGTTGTCTCGGCTGGGAAAGCCAGATTGCCATCAGATTGCTCGGGGGCGCGAGGGGCAACACAAAATTTCTCAGGCACCTCATCGCCAAGCAACAAAACAATAGGCCAAACAACACCATCAATGCCAGCGGATGTCCCCGCAGCATCAAATCGAACTCTAGGAGATCCTTCTCTCTCTTCTGCCATTTCAACTATAACACGAGGAGCTCCTTCTCTCTCTTCATGCTTATCACCATCCACAATATCCTCCCTTCCTTCTCTCTTTTGTGCCTTATCAGCCTCAACAGAACACTCCCCTCCTTCTCTACCTTCTGCCTTATCAACCTCCGCATTAGGCTCCTCTCCTTCTCTCCCTTCTACATTATCATCCTCCATGGTGCGCTCCGCTTGGATTTCAACATTTAATCCGCAGTTCTGATGAGTTAAAAATAAAACACATTACACAAAGAGAGAATGCAGTTCACTAAGAAAACGGACCATGAAGCTCGCATGAAAAATAAAAATAAAACACAAAATGCAAATTCTCTATACTCACGAGAGAAGCATCGCCTTCCATCTCTTTAGACTTGTCAGCCTCGTCGTCCTTGTCAGCGTCACCCTCTGCCTCCTTCCCATGAATTTCGACGTTTGATTCGCCGTCCTAAAAAACAAAAACATAAATAAAACTATTATACAAAATGCAGTTCTATAACAAAGCCAACACCAGATCATGCAGTTCACTGCTAAATGCTGCTTCTTCTCTAAACAACAACTGCAGTGCACTACCACTACTGGTGCACACTACAAAAAAAGTTAAAACTATAGTTCGCTGCCACTACTAGTGCAACAATGATTCTTTGTTTTGGACACTACAAAAAATTAAACAATGAAGTCCATCGTAAAAAAGGAAGAAATCAAACCTTGTTGATGACGCCTTCGTCAAGAGGATTGTCCTTGGCAGCTTCGTCAACAGGGGACAATGGCCTATCAAACAAAAAATCAGAATCAACACCATAGTGGTCGTGGTGGTCATCATCACGGCAAGTGTTAGCATTAGAAGATTCTCCTCCACACTGCGAAAAGAACAAAAGGATGCAAAAACAAATAGTCAATGCCACAACACACAGAAAAAATCAATAAAAAAATGGGTAAAAAAACTGTTCACATATGAAAAAAAGACGTACATCCACAGCTGCGCGGTCAAGCAAAGAAGGCCGAACAACATGTTCAGGCCTGTTCATTTCCTTCACAATTGCCTCAGCTTCCTGCTCATACCTAGCACACTTTTCATCCTGAGACTGCTTAAACTGAACGAATGAAGACCCGATATTCGTAACTGTCTGCTTAAGGAATTCAAGCTACCCACGGTCAAAGTTATGAGCGGCCTTGATTTCTGCTTCAGAAGGGCCTTTGCCTTCAGGAAACAATCCAGCAATATTCCTCATCCTAGAACTGGATGTTGGGAAATCAGAAGTTAAATTGATGACCTTGTCGAGAAGCTCATCGACCTGAACAAATTTATTGCTGTCAGCAGAAGCCTCGCCAGAAAAACCTCCAGCAGCCGCCCTAGCAAAACCATGAACTCATCAAATTGGAGAACCCCTAGCAAGAGGCTCACAAAACCTTGCATGCAGTTCGGAAACTGGAGTCCGCTTGTACACAATGTCCCCTTCCGCCTTCCACTGAACAAATTAACAAAAAAAGATGCAGTTCACAAATAAGTACATAAGAGGTTCACATTTAGCATGGCGAAAAAAGGAATAAAACAAACACAAAGGCTGGCTATGCACTGACCGGTAGCTTGCCAAACTTGTAAGTATCCAGGTGTATCTTTCCGTTGACAATAATGTCGGCGTTGTGAATCTTCTTCAACTGCTCATGGGACAGTATTGCATCACGTGGCGTGCGTGTATGCATAACCAATACAGTGCGAAGATTCAATGAATCGAGGTACATGAACAGTGGCACGATGGTGCAACCCTCAGCACAGTTCTGCTTGCTCCCTTTAGAAGTCCACTTGTACACAGCGGCCTGCAGCTCCTCGACAACAAGCTGACAAAAGTCCATGCTAGCCATAGATGAAAAATCCAAGTTTTCAACCATGGCAGCTACCCTGGACAACCGAGTTGCAGGGCTGGGGCAAAGCAAGCTCTGGAAAACAATGAGAAAAAACCTTCATAGTCTTATTAACCTTCGCAGGGTCCGCAGCCAGCGTGCGAAGTAAAATAAGCAGGTCCTTCACAGCTATGCTACGAGAATGGTTGAAACCAAGTTCATCCTTCAGATTAGCCAGCGAATCATCATGGCCGCTGTCAGCAGGCCTGGGAGCAGTGTGAGAACCCATAGGGAAATCAAAAATGTGATGGACAGCCTCACGATTTATTTCCAGAACCTTGTTTGACCCACAGTCCAATCTCATCGTATCAGGGTCGATCTTTCCCATCAGCTTGCACATGAGAACACGAGAAACATTCTTCTTTACTTTCAGGTAAAAAACAATGCCAAAACCTGCTTGCTGCACCAAACTTTTGTGCGGCTCATCCAACAAGGCAACAGCTTTGCATACGTTTGGAATGGATAGCCAAACAGTCTTGTTAAAACGCCATTCACGCGCAACATCATCTTCAGACCTCTTCCTCTTGGTACTCTTAGCAATCTACAAAAAAGAATAAAAAATGCAGTTCACATCAGCAACTCATGCGAAACAACTTAAAAAATAGTAAAAATAAATAAATAGCATATACCTTCCTAACATCAACATCCTCCTCATCAGAATCATTATCTAGCGCTTCTCCAGCTGTATTTTCCCGTGCCAGCTTAGATGGACGCTCAAAATCAACACCCGAGTAATCGTCCGCACGTGTCCGCTTTCCTTGAATCCCATCCACATCAACCTCAGCATAATTAGGCTTGTTTGAGTGATCAACACGCGGGCTCCGCCGTGGAGAACTTAAACCTTCCTCTACAACAGTGTTGAGTTTTCTCTTCACAGGATTCTTTGCGGAGGCAAACTTAGCAGACTTCTTTGAATCTGCAATCCTCCTTCTTATCTCCTTACCCTCATCAAACTTTACTTGCTTCGCCTTATGAGCCTTCTTGAAAGTCTTACCGAGCGCACTCGCTTTCTGCCTTTTCTTCTCAACATCAGCTACAATCTGATCAGGGACCATCCAATCCTGTGTAACTGGTTCTGTGCCATCAACAGATTGCGACTGGGTTTCACTCAATTCAGGTAGAATGCTGCCTTGATCAGATGTCCCGCCACCGACAACATCGGCTGTGAAATAACGTGTAATCAAATAGTTAACACCACTATCCCCGGACCCACCAGGACATAAAACTATAGGTAAGAAAAATATAATAAAATATGTGTGAGAGAGGGACACCTAAACTTAATGCATCTCATATCAATTTGGCCACACAATGTACAAATGCAGTGCTCTCTTCAGCAGTTTATGTCTAACAATTAAAACATAATAGAAAACTTAATGTAGTTCATGTCACTTGAATATCAATTTGCCGCGTGTCTGAAATGGACCTTGGTAAAGGGATATATGATGCAGTGCACTAATTCGTTCAGTAAGCAATTGACCACATATAAAATGAAGTGCGCTTTGATATACAAAACAAAACAAATTCATGTAGTTCTGTGAGAGGGAAAAACTAAACTTAATGCAGTTCATATCAATTTGGCAACCACATGTGGATAGACAAAAAAATTACAAAGCAATGTACAAATGCAGTGCTCTCTTAGCAGTTTATGTTTAACAATTAAACATAACAAGAAACTTAATGTCATGCCAAAAAAACAAAAAAACTAACTTGAGGCAGTTCATATCAGTTTGCCACATGTCTTAATATGGGCCTTGGTAAGGGAATCTATGATGCAGTGCACTATTTCGTTCAACAAGCAATTGACCGTGTATAAAAAATGCAGTGCACTTTGATGCATTACTGGATGGGGGAGCCATGCTGACTGGTGAGGCATCAATTGGGGAGGAAGAAGCTGTATTATCTAATGGAGATACAAACAGAAAGAAAAGTATCAGGCTGGAGCGACATTATAATAGAACTACAAAAGCAGTTTGCTGACATTTCCCTCCAAATCTTGGACTTCTTCTAGTAGGAGAAGACATGTTGTATCTGCAAACAGAAAGGGATAACAATTAAACCCTAGACAGCAACCTAAAAATAGTTAGAGAAAAAACCCTAGATGCACATTGCTAAAATTTTGAAGGCCAAAAAACCACAACCAAAAGTTTCAATCCATAGGGCATTACGATTCGAGCATACAAAATGAAGTTAAGAAAAGGATGCTGGCTCCAAAAAAAACCCTAGCACCCGATCGGGAACGCCCATGGTGATTTCCGGCGCCGAAATCGACGGAGCAGATGGGAAGATATGGGGCTCCCGTGAGATGCTATGATGGCCGGAAGAGGAGGCTGCGGACGGCGACGGCGGAGGAGGCGCGCCTGCGGACGGCGGCGGCTACGGGCGTCGTCGCTCTCCGCCACGAGAGGAAGGGATTTTCGTGCGGGAGAGAGGAATGAAGGGGACGGCGAGAAACAGAGAAGAAGAGAAGCTTAATGACTAAAAGACTGGGCCCACGAGTCAGCGGCACAAATTAAAATAACCTCCTCTATGAGCACGGCCCACAGGTGATAGACAAAAAGAAAAAAAACGGCTCGGTTAACACGATGCAGTTTGGTTACAAACAACGAAGCGGTTCGCCTGCGAACAAACAAACCTCACTTCAGAATGCTTGTTAAAACTGCCCGAAATATACGCGCCCACGATCGCCCGACACAAGCGAACCGCCGCGCGACCGCTCCTCTATCCAGCCAGTTGGAAAACACGCGAAGCCCATGATCCCCACGAACACAAACACGACCGCCATGCCGGTTGGAGGACGAGATCGTGCGCTCGGCAGATGTTGCTGCCGCTCCCCTTTAAATTCCGCGCTCCATCACCCTGATCATTCACAAAACACACAACACTGCGCTTCCTCCTCCTGTTCCTCCTCTTTCCAGCCATGCCGTTCACCAAGGTCTTCGAGGATGTCGAGGCGCACGGAAAGACCGTGCTCACGGTGGTCTACACCAATGACGTTGACACCATGGCGGGGTACGTCGACGAGTACAAGGAAGTTCTCCGGGGGCGCCGCGAGAAGATCGTCGGCATCGACCTCGAGTACACCCCTGACAAGAGGGGTGCCGCCGTGATTCAACTCTCCATCGGCAAAAATCACCCAGTCCTGCTTTTCCAAGTATGCGCTACAATGGGCAGGAAATGCATCACCTTCGACAAGTTCCTCAACGACCCAAAGTAAGCCATTCTTTCTACTGAGTAAAATATAGTTGCAGGCCGATGGGTCTCTCCTTGTCATTTGTATGTAGTTCTATTTGTCGCCTGTATGCAGTTCACAAAAGAATAACTTGTGGTTCACTTCACTTAGGTACGAGTTCGCTGGTTTCTGCATCGACCAAGACAAGGAGAAGCTTTCACGCTGCAACCTGAACATCCCCAACTTCGCCGACATTCAGACAAACCGTAGGGTGCCTGAAGCAACGAAGAAACTAGACTCACTTGGCGATGTATCTGCCATCATCATCGACGACTATTACGCAGACATGAAGAGAAAGATGACAGACCAAGAGCACCGCCAGTGGACATGGGTTCTCAGCAGGAGGCACATTGAGTATGCTGCCAAGGACGCCTACACTGCGTTCGAGATATGGAACCACATCACCACAGTGCAGAATGGCCTCACCCGCTCTATAAAAGAGAAGACAAGGAAGCACCCAAGGTCATCCTGGGGGATGGGGAGCAGGGGGGATCACCTTCCACCTCCACCTGGCCCGAGTGGAACTGATGAAGCAGGCCAGATGCTGATAGCCAAGGGTTCCTGTCACAATTTCTCAACTTGTTTCCTTCTTCTTATGTCGATTAGTTTGCTTTCGTTGTAATTTGCTTTGGCACAATGTTTGCTCATGTTGCTTTAGTTTGCTTGATGATGTACTTTTCTTATTATGAGCACAGAACCTTGGTTTGTATCTATCAACAATTTGCAGTTCTCAGTGGGTGTTTTCAGTCTGTATATTGCTTCAATTGCTGCTGCTACTAGGATACACATAAAAAACTCTCTATGAAAGCAGTTCACAGAGAGTTTTCTTCACAAAACTGCTACTACTATAATGGTTGATGCAGTCCTCTTTTATTAAGAACTTTAGTTCCATATGTGGGTTACAGAAAAAAAAAGAAAGCTCAGTGGGTGTTTCCAGTCTGTATATTGCTTCAACTGCTGCTGCTAATAGGATGCACATAAAAAACTATTTGTGAAAAGCAGTTCACTTATACTCAGATTTCTTCTAGAAAATAAACTAGAAGCCACACAAAAATGTCAAATTATTACAACAAATTGTTTCATGCTGCTGCTGCTCAAGCAAGACTGATCTAAAGCAAATTTAACTTGATTTCCAAACACTTTGCATGCCTATAAAACATAGCCATGACAACATCCCTAGCCTAAAGACCAGCTTCCTCCACCAATTCCTTCCAGCCATCTTTAAGAACCAAACAATCATCAGAGCCAACATAATACATAACATCAACATTATGATATCCATTCTTGCTAACCAAGACCAAATTAACACAACTTTCTATTACCCTGACTAGACCAGAAGGGAATTTCTGCAAGGAAATGAACAAGAACAAAAAATAAGAACAAATAAGAATAAGGTACAATCTTCAGAAACTAAATTGCTGCTACAATCTTCATAATAAATATTGATGTCATCAGATAATAATATTGACTAGACCAAATTGCTGCTGCTCCTACAATGTTCATAATAAAACTCTATGTGTAAGCAGTTCACTTATACTTAGTGAAAAATGTTTCTTAAGAAACTAATACTACTACAAATATTCAGATAGTGTTAACTACACACAACATATGAAAAGACTATGCGAGAAAATACATACCCATGAATCATTGACATCATCGTCAGTCATCTGATGGACGAATGGAGCCCGAAATCCAATAACTGGAGAATAAAGCAGGGAACAGAGCGCATTGTGCCGCTGCCTCTGGTTCAGAACCAACCCTTCAAAAAAAACGCAGGTCTCCAGCATGGGCTCCATCCTTGCCAGGCAGCCGCACGCGCAATCCATTGCCAGACGTAGGGTCTGGTTGGGAAGAAGACGGATCAAGGAGGGGTGGCAAAAGAGGAGGCAATGTTCGCCGCCAAGGATAAGGTAGGAGGGGAGCCGCCAGGGATAAGGTGGGAGGGGAGGCAATTGACCCAGCCATATATATATATACACAGAGACAACCCCAAAAAAAGTAAAACGACAAATAAAGCAGTGCGGTAACATGACAAGGTGCAGCTCGCATTGCATATTACTGCAGTTCACCGCGCTTGACCAAGCAAAAAACTAAATAAACTAACGACCCACTCTTACCTAGTCCCCCCCTTCCACGATTCGCAGACGAAAAACACAGACTGTAATGCAGTTCTAAAAACTACATAATGCGCAAAAACTCAAAAAACATCTTGAGTAACGACCAACCCCGTGGCGCCCGCTCCAACAGAAAAAGCATCAACCAGTTAAAATTCTTCAAAATTAACAACTTAATCAGCTAGAATTCATACAGATTAGTGTCATAGAACACATAACTTGCAAAATCAACAGAAAAATCACGAACAAAAACACAACAATTTTGATCCAGAAGCGGGAGGACAGAGACCTTGCCGTTTTTGTGCTAGAACAGAGAGAAATTCGACCAATAATCCAAAATTTCAATCGTATTAGCAAATTAATCTGTCGTGGAATAACACAAACATGAACGCGAACTTAGTAACACACTAGCATTACAGCTATAAATCGAATATGAACCCCGCCAGCACGATGCGAAGCTCCTGCCCGTGGGGAAGAACAGAGACCGATCCGCCAAATCCATCGATTTCTGTCGTTTTTTCGCAGAATTGCATGTTTAATCACATAATAAATTAGCGCACACACAAATAAAACAATGGAAATCGATCAAACTAGCCAGAAACGCTGCTCCGTGAAGCAGTTTGCTACTGCCCCTCTCTGCGGTTCAGAACAGTAGAAGAAAGCAGTGCGCATAGCTTTCCAATGCAGTTCGGAAGTGTTATGAGAATATTATTCTCATAATATTATGAGAATAGACCGGCTGTGTGTGTGTGTGTGTGTGTGTCTATATATATATATATATATATATATCCGTACCGCACCGCGAACCGAACCACCCCACTGCCACTAACAAAGCCCACCCCCAGCTCCCGCACGACACCCACCTCCCTCTTCCCCCGATCCAAACCCCCACCTCCCTCCACCTTCTACCGGCGCCGCCGCCAGAGCACCACCTCACCTTCTCCCACCTTTCCCCCGCCTCGCCCCCACCTTCCTCCACCGCGCCCACCCCGGCGAGCCCCACCGAGCCACGGCTCCACCACCCCCAACCTTCTCCCCTTCCAACCCCGCGCGGTCGAATCCCCGCCCCACCACCACGCCGCGCCGAATCCATGCCTCGCCGGACACCCGCGACGCCCCGCCGCTGGATCCAGCCCCTCCGGTCCGCCCCCTCCGGCCAGCACCACTGCCTTCTCCCCATCCATGGCGATCGCCCCGCCACAACAACCTCTCCCTGTGCTGGATCCGGTGGGATCCGCCTCCATCGCGTCCTGCCTGGACCCCCGCCGCTGCGGCCGGGGCAGTTCCCCCGTCCGGCCTCCTCCCCATCCTGGACTTGACGGCTGATGGGTCCAGGTCGCTCATGCCTCCGGTGGCTCCTGGGCGAGAGGACTCTCTGCTATTCGGTGGCGCTCGTATTGCAGCTCGGTGGCAGTGCAACTCGGTGGCGCTTGTGCGTGCAGTGCGTTCGGTGAGTGCATGCGTTTCAGTGCATCTCGTGTTGACCCCGACCACCATCCTCCATCGTCGTCCGTCTCATGCTACCCCTCCTGACAGTGCGCCCCTTGATCCGGGCAACCAGGCCTGCGCGCCATGCCACGCGCGGCCCGCTGGACTTCGACCGCTGGGGGTGTGGTGGTGGTGGGCTGCAACTTCATCTCCCTTATGCCTGCAGGTGCCGCCATGGGCATCTCAATCTTGTCTCCCATCACCGGCATTCAGTTGAGGATAGGGCGCCGCCGGCTTGTAGTTCTCTTGGTTCCCCATGCTGTGGTGCGGTGCGTCACCGTCGTTCTATTGCACTTTGGGACCTTCTTTTTCTTCAGATTTTGCTTGTCTGCAGTTCGGCTATGACCTTGGTGCGGTGCCGTGGATGTGCCAGCGGCCGCTCTCTATGCGGTTGGCCACGCTGTCCTTTGCAGATCGCTGGAGTGAGAGAGGAGGTGCTCTACATGGCGTGTTGCAGTTCCTGGTGCCACTCCAGTGCAGCTCGGTTTGTGCAAAAAAGTGGAGTTCTTTTTTTGTTGTTGTAGTAGTTCCTCGTCATTGTAATTTGTGTGTGTTTGTACTATGGATTAAAAAGAGGATCACTATAGTTCGTTCGCCCCGGCTCGTAGTCCTGATATGTACAGATCGTAGCTCTCTCGGAAACATTCATAGAAGAAAACAACAAAAAAATTGTTTAGGTGCAGCTCACTTGTTTCATTGCCGCAGTGATCTTCTCTCTCCTAGTGGTTCACTATGTTGCCGAGTGCAAAAACAAATGGGAAAAGTTGATTTTTTTAATGCAGCTCACTCTGTTGTTGTGTGCAGTAGAAAGAATATTGGAAAAAGAAAAATTGATGCAGTGCACTCACCTCGTCCCTGCAGTACCAACGCTCGACACGAAGTGCACTCCACCATGTTTGAAAAAATTTACGTCCCACAAAAAAACCATGCAGTGCACTTGCCCATCTAATGACGTGCGGTATTCCGTCTGAAGCAGTGCGTTCTTCTTTCCCCGTCCGAGAAAAAATACGTCTAAACAAAAAGAAACCATGCAGTGCCCTTGACCATCTAATGAAGTGCGGTATTTCGTCTGAACCAGTGCGTTCTTCTGTCCGATGCAGTAAATATGACGATTTTGGTCTCGCGAAGAACAGAGTGTCCGCTTTTCGGTAAAATCAAAACTGCTCTTAAACCGTAAGGTACTAGAGAGAGTGTTCTACATGAAAAAGTTGCGTCTCGTCGATATCTTTCCAACAGCGTATGATTTGAATTATTCTGACCAGCCGTTCGTAAAAATTTCGCGAAAAAACAGCCGCTGCCTCTCGAAGTTAGCCGCACGATTTTCAAAATTAACTAAAACCCGTACGGAATCTCAAAACCATTTCAACATATGGAAGTTGCGCCTTGTTCATAGCTTTACAACGGCGTATCATATGTCTCGTTTCGACAAACGGTTAGAAAACTGGAGCAAAAACAGTACCGAAAATTTCAAAAAATTTGAAAAACAGAGTTCCGCGATTTAGTAAATTTGAATCTGCTCTTAAACCGTAATGAATTTGAGAAAGATTTATATATGAAAAAGATGTGCCTCGACGATATCTGTCCAACGGCCTATCATTTGCTTCATTCCAACAAGCGGTTTAGAAAAAACACGAAAAACGCTCGCTGCCACTCGTCATCCGCCGCACTATTTTCAAAGCTGCTCTTAAACCGTGTGGAATCTCGAAAAGTGTTCAACATGTCGAAGTTGCGCCTAATCCATAGCTTTTCAATGGTATATTACATGCCTCATTCCGATAAACGGTTAAAAAATTAGAGTGAAAACAGTACCGAAAAAATAACGCGTGCAGTTTTTTCCGACGAGAAGTTCACTAGTCTCTATTGTAGTGCTCGTCGTCAAAATGATGCAGTGCGCTTCTGTTGAGCATGCAGTGCCGAAGTGGTGTGCAGAATAGTTATTCTGCTAATATTAGCAGAATAGACCGTCTGTATATATATAGTGATACTATTCATCACCCAGGGTGCAGAATAAGTTATTCTTCACCTGAGGTAATCTTACGATCATTTCATAATTAAATTACGTTTGGAATTCAAATAGTTACATTCCTATTGATTCACTACGTAAAATTTAGTACAAGAAAATAAGAATATCGGTCATAAGACAAGAAAATTTGCAGTTTATGTGTATTTTCCACTATGTTTTTACGTTTGTAATTTTACATAACATGAAATATTTTTTACGATGATTGTATATTTTCTTACGGTCTCTTTTTACGTCGGAAATAAGACAAAACTTACGGAACGTAAAATTACGATGTATTGATGGTAAAATAGAGGGGGTGAAGAATAACTATTCCTCACCCAGGGTGACGAATAGCGCGACCCTACACACACACACACACACACACACACACACACACACACACACACACGCTGGAGGCTCAGCATTCCTTTGCTAGGGTTTGCTATATTCACTGTCTCTCACCCTCTTAGCCAAATCTAAACAAGACTGCGTTGTGGCCTCTGTCTCTCTCACCCCCTCACAGCTAGCGAAGGAGGCGTCCGGATCCCGTCACACCGGGAAGGGGAGGAGGTACAGCGTTCACTCTATCGCCTTCGGCGAGGGAGGAAATCCACTGCCGGCTATGCTTTTCTCTTTCACCCAGCGCCTGTGCGGGAGGGCCACAGACCCCTTCTTCCTCGCTGCCGTACGTAGAGTGGGTAGATCCGACCTCCCGCCGCACACCTTGCCACATCCCAATGACCCTAAGGTATAAGTTTCTTTGAAACCGTCATTGGTCTAGCTGCATGCTGACGTTTTTCGATTCTGTAGTCGAATCTAGGTCTTGGTTCAAAGAGGAAAGAAGGGTGCGGTGGGGTGGAGCATGAATCTAGGACGTGGTTCAATGATGAAAGGAAGGGGGGGAAGTAGTATAGACTAGCTATCCAGCCGCTTTGTTGGTCGAAAAGGGAAAAAGGGGGCAACCCAGTACACACATATGTAAGGAACCAAACTCTTTGTTGAAAAGGGAAAGAAACTGGGGGGGGGTCGGGTAGTTTGTGCAGGACTAGATTTGCTGCCCTCACATTGGAAAAAGTTTCAAAGAGAACAAATATGGGACCAGCATAGATATGCTGCTTGGCTACATACTCTACATCACCCATTTATACGTGTGGACGCACATGGTGATGGCATGTCCCATGTCCCATCCACATGATCGTGCAGTGTGTTTTGAGATGTTGTGCTACTTGTATTGGTACTATTTTAAATAAATGTTGAATTGAAGCTATTGTATTTTAAGCAATGCCACTCTCAGAATTAAGTACTAAACTATTTTAAGAGAATTTCTCTGTTAATATGAATCAATGCAACCGTTTTAGAAATGCTACTGTCCTATACTTTGTTTTCCATCAAGATAAGGTAGATGCTTCTTTTTGTGGCCGCATGTCTCATCCTCCTTTATTGGCTGTAATTGCTTCCTTTTTGCCTCTGTTAAATCAGGGATATCTATTCAACTTGTTGCTATAGCAAACTTAAATGTCACACCGGTGACTTTACTTGATTTCAGAGTAACTGCACAAAACGAGATTGGATTTCCTATTCGTGTTGGCAGATTCGTACGTGATCTTGTGTGCGTCATGACAGGTTGGTACTTGCCTTCATCCACATGATCGTGCAATGTGTTTTGAGATGCTGTGCTACTTGTATTGGTACTGTTTTAAATAAATGTTGAATTGAAGCTATTGTCTTGCTGTCTTTTCCCATCAAGTAGTGAACAAAAATGGGACCAACCCAGACATTATGCTTGTTGCTTTGTTACAACAAACTCCGCATCACCCCTTTATAAGTAGATGGAAGCACATGTTGTTGTTGCACCCACTCTCCCCTGGAACTATTTATGCTTTTTTTAATCTAATACCGCTGGTAAAAATAAGCAATGCCACTCTCAGAATTAACTACTGAATCTTATTTCAAAACTGCAACACTTGTTAGGGATTGGCGGGATTACCATTTTTGTGGCCGCATGTTTCATCCGCCTTTATTGTCCAGTAATTGATTCCTTTTTTGCCTCTATTAAAAGAAGGATATCTATTCAACTTGTTGCTATTGCGACATTTTGCTTCGCTTAATTTTGGTGGAACTGCACAAAATGAGACCGGATTTCCATATATGTATTGAGATCTCTCTCAAGTCTTCCTCACGATTTGTTTCAAATCTTGGTCTTGAAAGGTCAGTACCGACTTTGCTCATAATTAACTACTGAATCTTAGTTCAAAACTGCAACAATTGTTAGGGATCGGTGGGAGTACCATTTCTATTGGGGATCGGCCGGAGTACATGTTTAAGAAATGTATTGTTCAGATAATGTCTCTGTTATTATATATCAGTTACAGTGTTTTACAAATGGTACTATCCTGCTTTGTAGTTCTTTCTACATGTTTAACAACGGTACTGTTAAGATAATGTCTTTGTTAAAATGAATCAGTCGCATTGTCTTAGGAATGATACTTTTCTTCTTTGTCGTTCTTTATACATGTTGAAACAAGGCACTGTTAAGATAATGTCTCAGTTAATATGAATGAATCACACTGATTGAGAATTGCTACTCTCCTGCTTTGTTTCCCATTAATATAAGGTAGATTAGTAGATGTTTTTCTTCTGGGAGTACAAGTCATCAACCGTTATTTCTTAGTAATTGTTTCCCTTATACCTTTTGTTGCTTACAATGATATCAAAATTAAAGATCGGTTTTATTCCGACTTTGATTTTAGTTGAACTGCACAAAAGGAGCCAATGTGTCTAAGGCAAACTGCTGCATTAGTGGGTCCAGTTGGTCTTACCACTTTGTAGAAAGAAGCAGTCACTGTTTGCGCTACATTACACAAGGAATGATCGAGAAACTTTACAGAGTATTAGTAGACGCTGGTGACATGACTAGTCTGCAAAGAGCATAGGAAACTCTACAACACATGGAGTGCACTGGGCAAAAAGTGCCCAAACAAGTACAGGTAGCCAGGACAGGAGTCCAAATCTGTCAATGTTATTCTAAGCAACAATGATGGGGCATCTAGGTATGGTAATCTGTTTATCGTACTTTCAGTTTGTTAGTCCACCGATTGGTGGGTTGACACTGGGGCCAATATTCATGTGTGTGCTGCTGTGTTTTTGTTTTCTTGCAGCATATAAATACGATATCCATAGGGATGCTCAGCTTGATTTTAGTGGAACTGCACAAAATGTCCACATGGTTTGTGTCCTCCATAATACCCCATCATGCACAATATATCGAATGGTTCTCTAATCATCCGTCGTCACCTTGAGCCACCGGACTATATGTTTGAATGGTGCTGCCAGCGTCGGCCATTAAGAAGGGTAAGAAGAAAGACAAAAAGAGAGATGGCTGCTTTACTTGTGGTTGAGAGGAACACTGGGCAAAGAAGTGCCCAAACAAGTACCAAGAAGCTAGGACAGGACTCCAAGTCTGTCAATGTCACTCTAAGCAACAATGATGGGGCATTTGGGTATGGTAATCTGTTTACCGTACTTTCAGTTTGTTAGTCCACCGATTGGTGGGTTGACACTGGGGCCAATATTCATGTGTGTGCTGATGTGTCTTTGTTTTCTGGCAGCATATAAATATGAAATCCACAGGGATGCTCAACTTGATTTTAGTGGAACTGCACAAAATGTTCAGATGGTTCGTGTACTCCATAATACTTCACATCATGCACAATACATCGAATGGTTCTCTAATCATTCATCGTCACCTTAAGCCACCGACTATCAGATGACAAACTGATGACCAACCCTGCCGGTTCCACAATCATAGGCATTACATATTTTGAATGGGAAAAGCTTGTCAAAGTTGACATTAGTTTAATATATTGGAATTGGAAAACCTTGTCAATTTTTGCTCATTGATGTTAGCCAAAATACATGCATTTGATATTTTTGAGTGGGACCCCCTTTGCTATGAGCAACGTCGATTGTTTTTTCCTATTCCTGTCTTCAGTTCAGAAGTAAATATTTACTCTGCTGAGATGCATAGTCACATGAATGTTGACTTATGTAAGATATTGTAAGTGTTTGTTCTGAATATTGTCCATGTAATGCCAGGCCTTGTGTTTGATTGCAAAGTTGAGCTTGGAATGTTGTGGCATGCGGCATCACGAGCTGTTCACCGTGCCTCCTGAGAATAATGCTTCGTATTGTTTTGCATGTCGATCTAATGCCATTAATTTGCTTGTTAGGAAGATCATCCTCTTCTGTTGTTTCTGTGCTTAAGAAGTTCATTGTCTTATGTTTCATTCATAGCCTATACGAAAAGCCGGGTAGGTTAGACGTGAAACCATATGATCTTCCGACCAACTCATCATCTTAGGCCGTGATTGGATCGTCGTTTTCCAACCAAAACCGCTTGTAAAACTGACGCTTGTAAATAAAAGCAGATGGTCTCGGGCAAAGCGCTTGGTTGGTCGATTTCGACTAGTAAAATAAACACCGGTCTCTCAAGTTACACGCGTAACCTGCCGGTTTTACTTACAGACCTCGGGCCCTCGGTTTCATTACGCCTATATTTTATGCGTTGTTTCCAATGATGAGTAAATTACACTTGTATCTTAACACAGGTGTGAAATAAACCAGAGCTCCCAAGCGCGGCCTTACCGTTTCATGCTGTCTTAGTCTCTCGAAGGTGCTCATAGGTGTCCGATGATCCTGGCTTCCTGAATGAGCAGCGGGCGCTGTATCAGACCATTCGTAGGGCCCGCAAGGCCCTCTTCGTCGTCCTTCGAGTTGTTGCGCTCGCCGTGGCGCTGAGCATTGTTAACATGGTCAATGAACATGAGGATTCAGGAGATGACTTTATTTTGACTGGATGATAGTAGGGACCCACTAGGGCCATAGCCGTACGTACGCAAGTGCCTCCTTATTATGTACAACTATATTTTTTTGCTTCCTCATGGTTTCGTGACATCACGGTCCCACACCATTTTCAACCTATGTAGTCAATATAAACGAGAGAATTGCACAAGGTGTGGCCGACAGCTGGGACCGAGCAGCTCAAGCAGTATTTGTGTTTTTGAGGCGTGAGCTCCGCAGAGTTTTTCTTGGCGATGTTTTCGTTGTTGTTTAGAGGAGAGCAGGGTATTAACTGGGCGGGCTGTGGCCCGTCTAGCCCAGGACAGATATCCAGCCCAGATATTAATTTTTTTCAAGATGAAAATGGCTAGCCCAGCTATACGTTTGTTTTGAGGAATACCCAGGTAAGGTCAACTTGTTATTCTCCGCCCCGATGGGCTGCAAATCTTTCCTAGGAGGGACGCATTAGGCTTAACAGGAAAATGGGCTTTAAAAATAATAAATGGGATGTAATTATAAAAATTGGGCAGTAACTATAAAAAATGCACCAAGCACGAAATTAGTTTATAAAATATTATTTATGGATTTTGAAAATCTTAATTTTTAATTGTTGCACGCGCAATGTTTCGTTAGATTTTTACATAATACAAATTTGTATTTAATATGACTAGAAATTTCGGGATAAAATATTTCGGATCCCATCAAAATGTGGGAAATTTTATTGAATTCTGTCTTGAACGGTTGGTTGAAATTATTAATCGTTGTCCTAGCTAGAAAATGGCTTGTACTTTTAACAAACTGTAAATGGGTTGTAGTAAATTCCATTAGAATTCAAAAATGGGCCGTACATTCTTACAAATCACAAATGGGCTATAGGTTCTCTGCCACACACTTGTGGGCCTACTAAGTTGACACGTCCCCTAAAAAAATGAAGTTGACGCGTATGCAAGGCCTTGTCAACTTATTATAGTCAACACACGGTTCTAGCAGCAGTGGCCGTTGGATGTCCATCCAACGGATGCTGTGCTTCTTCTTCAATCTCGGATATTCTAGCTTCACCCGCCCAAAAAATGATTCCTCCCCCTGACATCTGGGGCGCACCGTTTCAGAAGCTGACCTGTGGGCCTACTAAGTTAACGCATACCAAGGGCTTTGTCAACTTAGTCAATATGAATGATTCTACCTGCAGTGACCGTACGATGTCCATCCAACGGCCGTAGTGCTTCTTCAACCTCTCCACCCGCCCAAAGCAGCGCCGGTCGTGCCGCCTGCTCCTGCCTCCCGTGGCCGGCTGTGCTTCCACAGAGGCCTCACCGCCCCTACTACTCCCACCGCTGGCCAGGCCATCCCTCCACTCACCCACACCCCCTGTTATTCTGCGGCGACGGCAGCCTCACATCGCAGCCGAACCAGTGAACCCTCGTACTCCTCCCCACGCGGGCTTCCACTTCCGCGTCTTCCCCGGCTCCGCATCGTCCCCTTCCTAGGCCTCGTCGCTCGCCGTCGTCCACCGTCCTGGTGCTCTCGACGTGGCGTGGTCAACGTGGTCAAGGAACGACTTACATCGGAAGAGTACTGTACGTGGAGAGGCTGATAGCTGAGTCCATGGCAACCGCAAGGAAGTGCCTCCTTATTATGCAGAAAGTAATTATTCCTCCACCTGACCGCAGGGACCCACCGGACGGGCCATCGTATTTGGCGAAAAAAAGCCCCCCCTGACTGCTGGGACCCACCAGATGGGCCACCATATTTCGCGAAAAAACATTCCCCCCGCTGTCAGCTCGGACCCACCGGAAGTGCCTCCTTATTACGCACAAAAAAATGAATACTCCCCCTGCTAGTTGGGACCCACCTTGGTGGGAGGCTGACTTGTGGGCCTACTAAGTTGACGGGGACGGAGTGCTTTGTCAACTTAGTCAATATGAATGATTTTAGCTCCAGTGACCGTACAATGTCCATCCAACGGCCGTAGTGCTTCTTCAACCTCTGGTCTTCTTGCTCCAGCCGCCCAAAGCAGCACCGGTCGTGCCGCATGCTCCTGCCTCCCGTGGCCGGCTGTGCTGCCGCGGAGGCTCACCGCCCCCTACTATTCCCACCGCTGGCTAGGCCCTACGGCGACGGCAGCCTCACACCGCAGCCGAACGAGTGAACCCTCGTACTCCTCTCCGCGCGGGCTTCCACTGCCGCATTTTCCCTGGCTCCGCGTCATCCCCTTCCTAGGCCTCGCCGCTCGTCGTCGTCCACCTTCCTCGTGCTCTCGGCGTGGCGTGGTCAACGTGGTCAAGGAATGACTTCCATCAGAAGAGTACTGTACGTGGAGAGGCTGACAGCTAGGTCCACGGCGGCCGCAAGGAAGTACCTCCTTATTACGCGCAAAATAATTATTCCTCCACCTGACAGCAGGGACCCACCGGACGGGCCACCGTATTTTGCGAAAAAACGTTTCCCTGACAGCTGGGACCCACCAGCTACATCTTCGCACGCAAGGAAGTGCGCCGGGGCAAAAAAATGATTCACCCCCTGACTGCTTGGACCCACCAGCTACATCTTCGCATGCAAGGAAGTGCCTGACAGTCGGGACCCACCTGATCGAAGCGTACATAGCATTGTCATTCTGGACGCGAATGTGTACGTACATACTGGTCGATGTAGAGGCACACACGTGTCGTAGGAGAGGCGCGCACGTAGCATGTACACGCACGTACAACGGCCAGTGTGCAAGAAAGAAAATATGGCTGTCAGTGTCAAAACCGTCGGATCTTGGGTAGGGGGTCCCGAACTGTGCATCTATGATCGATGGTAACAGGAGACGGGGGATACGATGTTTACCCAGGTTCAGGCCCTCTCTATGGAGGTAATACCCTACGTCTTGCTTGATTGATATTGATGAATATAAGTGTTTACAAGAGTTGATCTACCACGAGATCGTAATGGCTAAACCCTAGAAGCCTAGCCTGTATGACTATGGTAATGAATGTCTCCTTTCCGGACTAACCCCTCTGGTTTATATAGACACCAGGGGATCTAGGGTTTACATAGAGTCGGTTACATAAGAAGGAATCTTCATAGTCGGTCACCGAGCTTGCCTTCCACGCCAAGGAGAGTCCAATCCAGACACGGGTACAGTCTTCGGCCTTCATGTCTTCACAGCCCATCAGTCCGGCCCATGGATAACAGGCCGGATGCCCGAGGACCCCTTAGTCTAGGACTCCCTCAGTAGCCCCCGAACCAGTCTTCAATAGCGAGGTGTTCGCCACACAAATTGTCTTCAGCATTGCAAGGCGGGTTCCTCCTTTAATGATCTCCAAGTGATTTATTCGGCCATCAGTTCCATGTCACTCCCCTCGGCTCAGGGTATTTTTGCGGATATCACCCCGTCCATGCAAGGAAGAGCGCCTATTAAAGAGATTGGATCCTAGATCCATTCGGCACCACACAGAGGCA
Organism: Triticum monococcum; assembly: GCA_034509565.1. Lineage (NCBI taxonomy): Eukaryota > Viridiplantae > Streptophyta > Magnoliopsida > Poales > Poaceae > Triticum > Triticum monococcum. Next base: position 230,845,499 of record CM067842.1, on the reverse strand, counting down.
ATCCCTGGAAACTGCTTAGGAGAAACCATTCCAGCATGGCTAGCGCCCCCAGGTCCTCCACCTGTTCCTGCCTAGAGAAAGGCCAGTTGGAGAGGTGTTCAGTGTCCCACAGTCAATTGACGAAGCTACAGACACATGGATTTCTTCCCCTCGCACATCTAGTTCCTGTTCGAGCAGGGCTAGATTCCTTCAACGGTGAGATTCGGGCAGAGGACTTCACCAATCCATCCGGAGGAGAGTGAGTATGTTTCATCCCCTAACTGCGAAGGGGCGTTGGATTTCCCATTCATCCGTTCCTCCGAGGGCTACTGGACTACTACGGCCTCCAGCTACACAACTTCACCCCTGCCTCCATTCTGCACATTGTGGGATACATCGCTTTATGTGAACTATTCCAGGGTATCGAGGCTCACTTCGAGCTATGGAGGAAGTTGTTCTGTCTTGTCCCGCGTAATCATGAGGGGTCAATATTTGAAGTGGGCGGAGCCGAAGTATGGTGTATCGCGGATACCGGATATCTGTCCGGCACACCAAGGAAGGCATCCGAAGAATGGCCTTCTGAATTGTTCTATATTGAGGACGTTGCGCTTCCTGACCCAGTTCAAAAGGGTCATCCTGAATTTGTGAGCATTCCGCTGAAGAAACGCCACAGTTGGCGTCCTCGGAGTCTTGAAGAGGATGACAACGCAGAAGTTTGCCAGCTTATGTGCAAGATTAAGATGCTTGCTCAGTCCGGACTCACAATAATCAAGGTAATGGCGATCTCCATAGTGCGTGGGTTTCAGCCGCTACAATACAGACGGCTGCCCATGTGGCACTATAATGGAGAGGACGACGCCTCCCGCTATGGCCGGAAGGGTCCGGATACCCCCGCCACTCTGGACAAAATATTGGCCGAGCTGTTTAAAGGGGAGGACGAGGAATTTCTTCGCATTAAGCGCAGAGATGGGTATTCTATGTATGATCCTCCCGTTTGGGTAAGCCTCAACCCCTCTACTCCACTCATTCCACTTCCATATTACTTTTGATAAACTTCAAGTCTGTTTGTTATGACAACACTGGTGGAAGGTGCTACCTCTTGAGCACTGCATTGGATTTCCCCGAAGAGGAAGGGATGATGCATCAAAGTAGCGTAAGTATTACCCTCAGTTTTTGAGAACCAAGGTATCAATCCAGTAGGAGGCTACGCTCGAGTCCCTCGTACCTACACAAAAACAATAGCTCAACGCAACCAACGCGCTTAGGGGTTGTCAATCCCTTCACGGTCACTTACGAAAGTGAGATCTGATAGAGATGATAAATAATATTTTTTTTGGTATTTTTGGTATAGAGATGCAAAGTAAATAAAGTAAAAGCAAGCAAAGCGATAGTAAAGTGATGGAGATTGATATGATGAGAAAGAGCCCCCGGGGGCCATAGGTTTCACTAGTGGCTTCTCTCAAGAGCATAAGTATTCTACGGTGGATGAACAAATTACTGTTGAGCAATTGACAGAATTGAGCTTAGTTATGAGAATATCTAGGTATGATCATGTATATAGGCATCACGTCCGAGACAAGTAGACCGACTCCTGCCTGCATCTACTACTATTACTCCACTCATCGACCGCTATCCAGCATGCATCTAGAGTATTAAGTTAAAAACAGAGTAATGCCTTAAGCAAGATGACATGATGTAGAGGGATTGTTTCATGCAATATGATAAAAACCCCATCTTGTTATCCTCGATGGCAACAATACAATACGTGCCTTGCTGCCCCTTCTATCACTGGGAAAGGACACCGCAAGATTGAACCGAAAGCTAAGCACTTCTCCCATGGCAAGAACAACCAATCTAGTAGGCCAAACCAAACTGATAATTCAAAGAGACTTGCAAAGATAACCAATCATACATAAAAGAATTCAGAGAAGTTCTAATATTATTCATAGATAGACTTGATCATAAACCCACAATTCATCGGTCTCAACAAACACACCGCAAAAAGAAGATTACATCGAATAGATCTCCACGAGAGAGGGGGAGAACATTGTATTGAGATCCAAAAAGAGAGAAGAAGCCATCTAGCTACTAGCTAGGGACCCGTAGGTCTGAAGTAAACTACTCACACTTCATCGGAGGGGCTTGGATGATGATGTAGAAGCCCACCATGATTGATGCCTCCTCCGGCTGAGCTCCGAAACAGGACCCAAGATGGGATCTTGTGGATACAGAAAGTTGTGGCGGTGGAATTAGGATTTTGGCTCCGTCCCCGATCATTTGGGGGTACGTGGATATATATAGGAGGAAGAAGTACGTTGGTGGAGCTTCGAGGGGCCCACGAGGCAGGGGGCGTGCCCTAGGGGGGCGCCCCTAACCTCGTGAGCACCTTGTGGCTTTCTTGACAGAGGGTCCAAGTCTCCTGGATCTTATCTGATGAGAAAATCACGTTTCCGAAGGTTTCATTCCGTTTGGACTCCGTTTGATATTCCTTTCCTTCGAAACCCTAAAACAGGCAAAAAACAACAATTCTGGGCTGGGCCTCCGGTTAATAGGTTAGTCCCAAAAGTAATATAAAAGTGGAAAATAAAGCCCAATAATGTCTAAAACATTAGATAATATAGCATGGAGCAATCAAAAATTATAGATACGTTGGAGACGTATCAAGCATCCCCAAGCTTAATTCCTGCTCATCCTCGAGTAGGTAAATGATAAAAACAGAATTTTTGATGCGGAGTGCTACTTGGCATAATTTCAATGTAAATCTTCTTAATTGTGGTATGAATATTCAGATTCGAAAGATTCAAGACAAAAGTTCATATTGATATAAAAATAATAATACTTCAAGCATACTAACAAAGCAATTATGTCTTCTCAAAATATCATGGCCAAAGAAAGCTATCCCTACAAAATCATATAGTCTGGCTATGCTCTATCTTCACCACACAAACTATTTAAATCATGCAACCCCGATGACAAGCCAAGCTGTTGTTTCATACTTTTGACATTTTCAAAACTTTTTCGATCTTCACGCAATACATGAGCGTGAGCCATGGATATAGCACTATAGGTGGAATAGAATGGTGGTTGTGGAGAAGACAAAAAGGGAGAAGATAGTCTCACATCAACTAGGCTTATCAACGGGCTATGGAGGTGCCCATCAATAGATATCAATGTGAGTGAGTAGGGATTGCCATGCAACGGATGCACTAGAGCTATAAGTATATGAAAGCTCAAAAGAAACTAAGTGGGTGTGCATCCAACTCGCTTGCTCACGAAGACCTATGGAATTTTGAGGAATCCCATCATTGGAATATACAAGCCAAGTTCTATAATGAAAAATTCCCACTAGTATATGAAAGTGACATAATGAGAGACTCTCGATCATGAAGATCATGGTGCTACTTTGAAGCACAAGTGTGGTAAAAGGATAGTAACATTGTCCCTTCTCTCTTTTTCTCTCTTTTTTTATTTTTTATTTTTTATTTGGGCCTTTCTCCTTTTTTTATAGCCTCTTTTTTTCGTCCGGAGTCTCATCCCGACTTGTGGGGGAATCATAGTCTCCATCATCCTTTCCTCACTGGGACAATGCTCTAATAATGATGATCATCACACTTTTATTTACTTACAACTCATGAATTACAACTCGATTCTTAGAACGAAATATGACTCTATATGAATGCCTCCGGCGGTGTACCGGGATGTGCAATGAATCAAGAGTGACATGTATGAACGAATTATGAACGGTGGCTTTGCCACAAATACGATGTCAACTACATGATCATGCTAGCAATATGACAATGATGGAGCGTGTCATAATGAACGGAACGGTGGAAAGTTGCATGACAATATATCTCGGAATGGCTATGGAAATGCCATGATAGGTAGGTATGGTGGCTGTTTTGAGGAAGGTATTTGGTGGGTGTATGATACCGGCGAAAAGTGCGCGGTATTAGAGAGGCTAGCAATGGTGGAAGGAAGGAAAGTGCGTATAATCCATGGACTCAACATTAGTCATGAAGAACTCATATACTTATTGCAAAAATCTAGAAGTTATCAAAGCAAAGTATTACGGGCATGCTCCTAGGGGGATAGATTGGTAGGAAAAGACCATCGCTCGTCCCCGACCGCCACTCATAAGGAAGAAAATAAATAAATAAATCATGCTCCGACTTCATCACATGATGGTTCACCATACGTGCATGCTACGGGAATCACAAACTTTAACACAAGCATTTCTCAAATTCACAACTACTCAACTAGCATGACTCTAATATCACCATCCTCATATCTCAAAACAATTATCAAGCATCAATTTCTTCTTAGTATTCAACACACTCATACGAAAGTTTTATTATTAATGTTGCATACCAAGCATATTAGGATTTTAAGCAAATTACCATGCTATTAATACTCTCAAAATAATCTAAGTGAAGCATGAGAGATCAATAGTTTCTATAAAACAAATCCACCACCGTGCTCTAAAAGATATAAGTGAAGCACTAGAGCAAAACTATAAAGCTCAAAAGATATAAGTGAAGTACATAGAGTATTCTATCAAATTCCAAATCATGTATGGCTCTCTCAAAAGGTGTGTAAAGCAAGGATGATTGTGGTAAACTAATAATAAAATACTCAAATCATAAAAGACGCTCCAAGCAAAACACATATCACGTGGTGAATAAAAATATAGCTCCAAGTAAAGTTACCGATAGAAGTAGACGAAAGAGGGGATGCCTTCCGGGGCATCCCCAAGCTTTGGCTTTTAGGTGTCCTTAGATTATATTTGGGGTGCCATGGGAATCCCCAAGCTTAGGCTCTTGCCACTCCTTGTTCCATAATCCATCAAATCTTTACCCAAAACTTGAAAACTTCACAACACAAAACTTAAGGTAGAAAACTCGTGAGCTCCGTTAGCGAAAGAAAACAAAAGACCACTTCAGGGTACTGTAATGAACTCATTATTTATTTATATTGGTGTTAAACCTACTGTATTCCAACTTATATATGGATTAATAACTATTTTACTAGCCATAGATTCATCAAAATAAGCAAACAACACACGAAAAACAGAATCTGTCAAAAACAGAACAGTCTGTAGTAATCTGTAGCTAGCGCAAGATATGGAACTCTAACAATTCTAAAATAAACTGCTGGAAGTGAGGAATTTATCTATTAATCATCTGCAAAAAGAATTAACTAAATATCACTTTCCAAATAAAAATTACAGCAATTCTCGTGAGCGCTAAAGTTTTTGTTTTTTACAGCAAGTTCAACAAGACTTTCCCCAAGTCTTCCCAACGGTTCTACTTGGCACAAACACTAATTAAACAAAAAAACACAACCAAAACAGAGGCTAGATAATTTATTTATTACTAAACAGGAGCAAAAAATCAAGGTATAAAAATAAAATTGGGTTGCCTCCCAACAAGCGCTATCGTTTAACGCCCCTAGCTAGGCATAACAAGCAAGAATAGATCTAGGTATTGCCATCTTTGGTAGGCAGTCCATAAGTGGCTCTCATGATAGATTCATATGGTAATTTTATTTTATTTCTAGGGAAGTGTTCCATTCCCTTTTTTAATGGAAATGAAATCTAATATTCCGTTCCTTCATATCGATAATTGCACCAACCGTTCTAAGGAAAGGTCTACCAAGAATAATAGGGCAAGAAGGATTGCAATCTATATCAAGAACGATAAAATCTACGGGCACATAATTCCTATTAGCAACAATAAGAACATCATTAATTCTTCCCATAGGTTTCTTAATAGTGGAATCCGCAAGATGCAAGTTTAGAGAGCAATCATCAAAATCACGGAAATCTAGTAAATCACACAAAGTTTTGGGAATAGTAGAGACACTAGCACCCAAATCACACAAAGCATAAAACTCATAATTTTTTATTTTAATTTTAATAGTTAGTTCCCACCCATCATAAAGTTTTCTAGGGATAGAAACTTCCAATTCAAGTTTTTCTTCATAAGATTGCATCAAGGCATCAACGATATGTTTAGTAAACGCTTTATTTTGACTATAAGCGTGAGGAGATTTTAGCACGGATTGCAACAAGGAAATACAATCAATCAAACAGAAATTTTCATAGTTAAATTCCTTGAAATCCATAATAGTGGGTTTAGCAACATCTAGGGTTTTAATTTCTTCAATCCCACTTTTATCAAATTTAGCATCAAGATCAACAAATTCCGAATTCTTAGAACGCCTTCTAGGTAAAGGTGGATCATATTCAGTCCCATCATTACCAAGATTCATATTGCAAAACAAGGATTTAATAGGGGACACATCAATAACTTTTAGATCTTCATCATTATTTTCATAGGAACTAGAAGAACATGCTTTTATAAAGGCATCTTTCTTAGCACGCATCCTAGCGGTTCTTTCTTTGCACTCATCAATGGAAATTCTCATGGCTTTGAGAGACTCATTGATATCATGCTTAGGTGGAATATATCTAAGTTTCAAAGAATCAACATCAAGAGCAATTTCTATCAATGTTCCTAGCCAAATCATCAATCTTACGTAATTTTTCTTCAATCATAGCATTAAAATTCTTTTGCAAAGAAATAAATTCTTTAATATTAGATTCAAAATCAGAGGGCATCTTATTATAATTTCCATAAGAATTGTTGTAGGAATTACCATAATTATTAGAGGGATTACTAGGGTAAGGCCTAGGATTGAAATTTCCTCTGTACGCGTTGTTACCAAAATTGTTCCTACCAAAAAAATTCACATCCATAGATTCATTATTACTCTCAATCAAAGTAGACAAGGGCACATCATTAGGATCAGAAGAAACAGTCTTATTAGCAAATAATTTCATAAGTTCATCCATCTTTCCACTCAAAACATTAATTTCTTCTATCGCATGCACCTTTTTAGTAGATATTTCAGTATGCCATTGAGAATAATTAACCATAATATTATCTAGGAGTTTAGTAGCTTCTCCTAAAGTGATTTCCATAAAAGTGCCTCCCGCGTCTGAATCTAAAAGATTTCTAGAAGCAAAATTCAATCCGGCATAAATTTTTTGTATAATCATCCACAAATTCAAACCATGAGTAGGGCAATTACGTATCATTAATTTCATTCTCTCCCAAGCTTGTGCAACATGTTCATGATCAAGTTGTTTAAAATTCATAATATCGTTTCTAAGAGAGATGATCTTAGCGGGAGGAAAATACTTAGAGATAAAAGCATCTTTGCACTTGTTCCATGAATCAATACTATTTTTATGGAAAGATGAAAACCAAGCTTTAGCACGATCTCTAAGCGAAAAAGGAAATAGCTTCAATTTAACAATATCATTATCGACATCTTTTTTCTTTTGCATGTCACACAAATCAACGAAGCTATTAAGATGTGTAGTGGCATCTTCACTAGGAAGGCCAGAAAACGGATCTTTCATGACAAGATTCAACAAAGCAGTATTAATTTCACAAGATTCAGCATCGGTAAGAGGAGCAATCGGAGTGCTAAGGAAATCATTATTATTGGTATTGGTGAAGTCACACAATTTAGTATTATCTTGAACCGTCGCAACAAACAAGCAATCCAACACACGAGCAAACAAGAGCAAATGGGCAAAAGAGGCAAATAGAGAGGGGGGATAGAGAGATAGGGCGAATAAAACGGCAAGGGTGAAGTAGGGGAGAGGAAAACGAGAGGTAAATGGAAAATAGTGTAATGCGGGAGATAGGGATTGTGATGGGCACTTGGTATGTTGACTTTTGCGCAGAATCCCCGGCAACAACGCCAGAAATTCTTCTTGCTACCTCTTGAGCACTGCGTTGGATTTCCCCGAAGAGGAAGGGATGATGCAGCAAAGTAGCGTAAGTATTTCCCTCAGTTTTTGAGAACCAAGGTATCAATCTAGTAGGAGGCTACACTCGAGTCCCTCGTACCTACACAAAAACAATAGCTCAACGCAACCAACGCGCTTAGGGGTTGTCAATCTCTTCATGGTCACTTACGAAAGTGAGATCTGATAAAGATGATAAATAATATTTTTTTGGTATTTTTGGTATAGAGATGCAAAGTAAATAAAGTAAAAGCAATGTAAAAGCAAAGCAATAGTAAAGTGATGGCTATTGATACGATGAGAAAGAGACCCAGGGGCCATAGGTTTCACTAGTGGCTTCTCTCAAGAGCATAAGTATTCTACGGTGGGTGAACAAATTACTATTGAGCAATTGACAGAATTGAGCATAGTTATGCGAATATCTAGGTATGATCATGTATATAGGCATCACGTCCGAGACAAGTAGACCGATTCCTGCCTGCATCTACTACTATTACTCCACTCATCGACCGCTATCCAGCATACATCTAGAGTATTAAGTTAAAAACAGAGTAATGCCTTAAGCAAGATGACATGATGTAGAGGGATAGTTTCATGCAATATGATAAAAACCCCATCTTGTTATCCTCGATGGCAACAATACAATACGTGCCTTGCTGCCCCTTCTGTCACTAGGAAAGGACACCACAAGATTGAACCCAATGCTAAGCACTTCTCCCATGGCAAGAACAACCAATCTAGTAGGCCAAACCAAACTGATAATTCGAAGAGACTTGCATAGATAACCAATCATACATAAAAGAATTCAGAGAAGATTCAAATATTATTCATAGATAGACTTGATCATAAACCCACAATTCATCGGTCTCAACAAACACACCGCAAAAGAAGATTACATCGAATAGATCTCCACGAGAGAGGGGGAGAACATTGTATTGAGATCCAAAAAGAGAGAAGAAGCCATCTAGCTACTAGCTATGGACCCTAGGTCTGAAGTAAACTACTCACACTTCATCGGAGGGGCTTGGATGATGATGTAGAAGCCCTCCATGATTGATGCCTCCTCCGTCGGAGCTCCGGAACAGGCCCCAAGATGGGATCTCGTGGATACAGAAAGTTGCGGCAGTGGAATTAGGTTTTTGGCTCCGTCCCCGATCGTTTGGGGGTACGTGGATATATATAGGAATAAGAAGTACATCGGTGGAGCTTCGAGGGGCCCATGAGGCAGGGGGCGCGCCCTAGGGGGGGTGCCCCCTACCCTCGTGAGCACCTCGTGGCTTTCTTGACGGAGGGTCCAAGTCTCCTGGATCTTATCTGATGAGAAAATCACGTTTCCGAAGGTTTCATTCCGTTTGGACTCTGTTTGATATTCCTTTTCTTCGAAACCCTAAAATAGGCAAAAAACAGCAATTCTGGGCTGGGCCTCCGGTTAACAGGTTAGTCCCAAGAATAATATAAAAGTGGAAAATAAAGCCCAATAATGTCTAAAACAGTAGATAATACAGCATGGAGCAATAAAAAATTATATATACGTTGGAGATGTATCAGAAGGTCACCGAAGGCTTCATAGTCCTGCCCCACAGCCGGAGATCCACAACCGGGAGCTAGATCCGGGGTTTGAAGAGGATCCTGATATATTCATGGTGCTTGCGGGAGGAGTGTTTTACTAGACAAGCTATGACGGCACAGAGGTGGCCATCACCGCCGACTACCCTGGCCTTCTTCCTGCTTCACATGTAAATAATTAAGAAACACCTTCTCTAAAAGAGTGCTCTTATTCTGCCTCACCCATCGCACCGTATCTTGCTTCATAGGGGAGATGTTCGGCGATTCCGAAGAGATCGGCTCCCACGCCGGGCAAGCCTTCCAATAGGAAAGCAAACGAAGACACGGGCGTGCCTTCATCGAAGAGGTATGAATCCGTCAATCCACACCTGAGCAGTCATGTCCAACCGTGACCTTCCCATTTTCCACATGTCAGGAGGAAGGTACGCCGGACTATATCCGGAAGTTCGAGCAGCCGTACTTCCCGCAACCAGGTTCAAATCCCGCCGCGCAGACGGGTGTTGATGCAGGGGCGACTCCGGACTGTCCTCCAGCTGAGGACTCGGATGATGTATCCATCACCAACTCGGAAGTGGAGAGTGCCATGAATCATCGGCGCCGCCGGGCCATCTTACAAGACCCTAGCTTTTCAGAAGAGTTGTTTAACGCCTTCAGCTCAGCCGATGCATACATACGGGCTGCTTGAGATGGGATTAACAGGGCCACAAAGCCACATTTGAAAGATGTGCAGGTAAATTCGCTTTGTCTGACTATGATAACCATATGCTAGTAGCCCCCGAGACTTAAAGGAGTTGAAACAACTGATTTAAGGATCAATGTACAACCAGGTGCTTACGGAGAGGAATACCCAGCTAGCTCAGGAACTGGAAAGGTGTCAGCGCCAGCTAATGCTGCCAATGCGGACCTGGAGAAATACAAGGCATCTCCCAGTAATAATTTCCTCTATCAAAAATTCATAATGATACACCAATAGTGTGAATCTGGGTTCTAATCTTTGTGTTGGGTCGTTAGACCAAGTATGAGAGCAGCTGGAGGCCGCTCGAAGCAAAGAACACAGAGCCAAAAAGGTACTAGCAGTGGGCGAGCGTGTATTGACAAAAGTCGTTGAAGGGAAAAAGAAACTCCAGGATTCAAACCCCAAATTTGGAGAAGAGCTTAAAGATGTGCGAGCGCAGCTAGATGACTCTGTGAAGGAGAACAAGAAGTTGCAAGGCGGCATATTCTGTACGTGGCCGCTTTTATCTTATAGCAGTTTGGAGGTAGCGGTAGATGATATAGCTATAATTGTAGGTGTGTTGACGAACCGCCCCGAAGAGGAAGTGTCCGAATCATCAAATGGTCTTTTGCAAGAGCTGTCGCAGTTGCACGAACAAGCTCGGCAGGCTATGCGGAGTGTAGCCAAGGCTTTATGGCCATCCGACTCCCCTCCAGGAAGCATGGAGAAGCTGGTAGAGCTATTCCAGGGAGCGCGTCGGTGTATCCGACCGTGGAAGATATCTGCCTGCCGAGAGGGTGCGCAAGAGGCCTGGGCCATGGTGAAGACGCACTATACCAAGCTGGATCCTAATCACATGGCTCGTGTCGGTCCGGTAGGGCCGAATGGGGAAGAAATTCCCGTTAGTATAGTATATGACCAAGTAGAGGTGGCCACCAAATATTCTCAACAGGATTGTAAGTTAGACTGCATGTTCGAAGGTGTAGAGGAAGAGGTGTTCGAGTCCAAGTGACTGTGCACTTTCCTCATCTAGCTGAATTGTATATCATTTGTCATGGCAGACCTTTTCGCTTCAACCTCCGGACCCAAAGGTGCAGAGTGTTTCCGAATACCATCGCGGCCGAATAGGCCTGGGTATGCCCGGAAAACTAGGCGTAGGGGTCATAGTTGCTTGAACAAACAAGTTGTATCCGGTTGGCTATGTTATATTACATTGATATCGTAAGAAACATCTTCCAGAGAGAATAGTTCCGTTAAGGGTTACTTTCTCTGGGTGTGCATGCATTTAATGTACATGTTCGAATTGTGATGTGAGCACCACAGTTTGTATAACTTCTGGGGGTGCACATTGGAGTGAGTTTATAAAACATCTTTAATTCACCGACCGTATATTTCCTTAAGAATGCTAGCTTTCGGCTTCACCCAGTCTGAGGTACACATCCGTATGACCCGGCAGTAACAATCACAGATGTGCTCCCTTTATTCCCTAGACGAACTAATGGGAACGTAGGGCATAAGCACAGGAGCTAGGTAACCCAGCTTGGCCAAAACTTAAGTCATATCGATGCATATAGTGGCGAAGAAAAGGTACATATGGAAAAACTCATATGTGAGGAGCTTAATGCTCAAGGAATGACAAGAACTTCTGTCCAAGAAGCCCCCAGGTACAAGTAACATACATATTTAGAGATGTATGTGTCGATGGTGTGCGGTCTAGCCGTACCAAAGCTCTAAAGCAAGAAACAAGAAAATAATCGGAAAAGAGAGAAAAAATAATGGAAACTACAAGGGAGGAGGAGACGAACAAGGGGTTTGGCGCTAGGCATAGAATCTTCAAAGTATGTCCATGTTCCAGGGGTTTGGGTCGAGGCGATTGTCTGATGCATCGCGAAGACGGTATGCTTCTCCGGTGAGAACTTCATCAATTATGAAGGGATCCTCCCATTTGGGCTTGAGTTTGTCCTTTTTCTTCTCCGGCAGGCGTAGAACGAGTTCGCCAACGTTGTAAGTCCTGGCCCGTACTTCTCTGCTTTGATATCTTCGAGCCTGCTGTTGGTAAAATGTTGAACGGGTTTTTGCGACATCGTGTTCCTCCTCCAGGGCGTCCAGGCCATCCTTCTGATCAAGCTCGGCTTCTCTCTCTTTGTACATACGCACTCAAGGTGAGTCATGAATAATATCGCAGGGCAATACGGCCTCTGCGCCATACACCATGAAGAATGGTGTGTATCCGGTAGTGCGGTTGGGCGTGGTCCGCAACCCCCAGAGTATGGAGTCAAGCTCCTCAACCCAGTGCTTGTCTGATTCTTTCAAAGACCGCACTAGTCTGGGCTTAATGCCGCTCATAATAAGACCGTTGGCTCATTCGACTTGACCGTTGGTTTGTGGGTGGTAGATGGAGGCATAATCAAGTTTAATACCCAGAATAGTACACCAGGTTTTTACTTTGTCGGCTATGAAATTGGAGCCATTATTAGTGATGATGCTATGTGGGACACCATAACGATGCACAACACCGGATATGAAGTTGATCACCGGGCCGGACTCAGCCGTTTTGACCGGCTTAGCCTCTATCCATTTAGTGAATTTGTCCACGAGAACTAGCAGATATTTTTTCTTATGGCTTCCCACTTTAAGGGGTCCAACCATATCGAGTCCCCAGACCGCAAAATGCCAAGTGATTGGGATTGTTTGTAAGGCGGTGGGGGGCATATGGCTTTGATTGGCAAAGAGTTGGCATCCGATGCAACATTGGACAAGGTCCTGTGCGTCTTCTTAGGCCGTCGGCCAATAAAACCCTCTATGGAAGGCCTTGCTAACAAGGGCCCGAGCTGCGGCGTGGTGACCGCCGAGTCCGGCATGAATTTCATCCAAGAGCTGCCGCCCCTCTTCCTCGGATATACATCATTGAAGGACTCTGGTGGCGCTTTTCTTGTAGAGCTCTCCATCATGAACCTTGTAGGCCTTTGAACGCTGGACAATGGAGCGGGCCTCATTCTAGTCCTCAGGAAGCTTTGTCCTGTTGAGGTAGGCCAGGAAGGGTTCAGTCCATGGGGCAATGACTGCCATGATGAGATGCGCCGATGGTGTTATTTTGATGGCTGAGCCCCCAACGACGTTGGTGATTCCGGGATCTTGGATTATGTTTGGTTCCGAATTAGTATTGCCGTTTCCCCCTGCCACACCACGGATGGCTTGAATAGCCTTTCCAGGAAAATGTTAGGTGGGACATGGTCGCGCTTAGCGCCGATACGAGCAAGAACATCCGTTGCTTTATTACTTTCTCGAGCCACATGATGGAACTTGAGCCCCCCGAACCAGGCCGACATTTTTATGACTGCGTTACGATACGCTGCCATCTTCGGATCTTTAGCATCGAAATCTCCGTTTATTTGAGATATTGCAAGGTTGGAATCCCCACGTACTTCTAGGCATTGTATGCCCATGGAGACAACCATCTAGAGACCATGTAATAAGGCCTCATATTCGGCTGCGTTATTGGAGTCTGTGTATAGTATTTGGAGAACATACTGCATGATGTCTCTAGTAGGGGATGTTAAAATGACGCCCGCTCCTAACCCTGCCAGCAGTTTGGAGCCGTCGAAGTACATGACCCAATTGGAGTATGTGCCATACTCTTTAGGGAGTTCAACCTCTGTCCATTCGGCGACAAAGTTGGCTAGTACATGGGATTTATAGATCGATGTGGTTTATATGTAATGTCAAATGGGAGGAGTTCAATGGCCCATTTGGCAATCCGGCCCGTAGCATTGCGGTTGTTTATAATGTCATTGAGTGGTACTTCGGAGGCGACCGTGATCGAACAATCCTGGAAGTAGTGACGGAGCTTTCGGGATGCCATGAAGACCGCATATGCTATTTTTTGATAATGAGGGTACCAGGATTTGCATGGTGTAAGGATAGTAGATACGAAGTATACTGGCTTCTGAAGCGGGAATTTATGTCCGTCCTGTTCTCGTTCAACGACGAGTACGGAGCTCACCACCTGGTGTGTTGCCGATATGTATAATATCATCGGTTCGCCGGTGTTTGGTGCGGCCAGGATTGGATTACCCACAAGAAGGATTTTTATTTCCTCCAGTCCGGCTGTTGCCGCGTCCATCCACTCGAAGTGGTTGGTTCGTCGTAGAAGGCGATAGAGTGGCAGTGCCTTTTCTCCCAATCTAGAGATAAAGCGGCTTAGAGCTGCTACGCAACCCGCGAGCTTTTGGACTTGTTTAAGGTCTGTTGGCTTAGCCAATTGTGAAAAAGCTCAGATTTTGGCTGGGTTTGCTTCGATTCCTCTATTGGAAACAATGAAGCCCAGCAGTTTTCCCACGGGGACGCCAAAGACACACTTTTCCGGGTTGAGCTTAACATCATACGCCCAGAGGTTGTTGAATGTAAGACATAAGTCGTTTATTAGTGTTTCGATGTGCCTAGTTTTGATGACGATGTCATCGACGTAAGCTTCTACTGTTTTTCCGATCTGTTTCTCCAGGCATGTTTGAATCATGCGTTGGTATGTGGCACCGGCGTTCTTGAGCCCAAAGGGCATGGTGTTGAAGCAGAATGGCCCATATGGGGTGATAAATGTTATTGCGGCTTGATTGAACTCCTTCATTTTGATTTGATGGTATCCGGAATATGCATCGAGGAAACACAGTGAGTCGTGTCCTACGGTGGAGTCGATGATTTGATGAATGCGGGGGAGGGGGAAGGGATCCTTAGGGCAAACCTTGTTGAGGTCTTTGAAATCGACGCACATGCGCCAGGATTTGTCCTTCTTTGATACCATCACCAGGTTTGCCAGCCAGTCCGGGTGTTTGAACCCCTTTAATATATTGAGGCTATGTTCGGCCAGCTCCCGTGGGATCCCTGGCATATCTGAAGGGTGCCAGGCAAATATGTCCCAGTTTTCGTGTAGGAATTCTCATAGTGCGGTGTCAACTGTTGGGTTCAGTTGAGCTCCGATAGATGCTGTCTTCTTGGGGTCCGTTGGGTGGACCTGGAATTTGACTATTTCTTTTGCTGGTTTGAAGGAGGTGGATTTAGGGTGTTTGTCGAGGATCACATCGTCCCTGTCCACCGTGGAGCGTAGTACCGTTAATTCTTCGGCTGCGAAGGCTTCGGATAGCTCCTCCAGGGCCAGGGACGCGGTTTTGTTTTCAGCGCGGAGTGCTATGTCCAGATCACTAATGAGAGTGATTATACTATTTGGTCCGGGCATTTTGAGCTTCATATACCCATAATGGGGTATGGCCTGAAAGCGTGTAAAAGCATCCCGCCCCAACAGGGCGTGATATCCGCTCCTGAAAGGATCCACTTGGAAAGTTATTTCTTCGGACCGATAGTTCTTCGGCGTGCCGAATACTACGTCAAGTGTGATTTTGCCCGCGCACCACACCTCCTGACTGGGAATAATTCCTCGGAAGGTTGTGTTACTTTGCATGATGAGGCTCCAGTCTATTTCCATTTTATGGAGTGTGTCCTCGTAAATGAGGTTTAGTCCGCTGTCGCCGTCCATGAGGACCTTGGTAAGTCGAAACCCATCCACGATGGGACTGAGGACTAACGCGGCTGGCGCTCATACTGTTCTGTACTTTGGTTCGTCACCGGCGTTGAATGTTATAGCCGTGTCGTTCCAGGGTTTTATCGCGACAATTTGGCAGACTTCGGCAGCTCGCGAAGCGCCCTTTTGCTCTTGTTGTTTGAAGCGAATGTCTCAAAGACCGTCAATACTCCTGAGTTATCGTCCCCTGGGGGATGCCGTTCTGGGTCGTCCTTGATAAGGATGTCCTCGCCGCTCTTGGCTACCTGTCGTAGTATCCAACATGCTCTAAGGCTGTGGGTTGCCACGGTATCTGGTGTTGTTTGTATTTTGCATGGGCCATTGAGCCATCCCACCAGAACGGTGCCATGCCGCA
This sequence comes from Triticum monococcum, assembly GCA_034509565.1. Lineage (NCBI taxonomy): Eukaryota > Viridiplantae > Streptophyta > Magnoliopsida > Poales > Poaceae > Triticum > Triticum monococcum. The sequence goes on along the minus strand of CM067842.1, from coordinate 230,829,493 downwards.
TAGCGGTTTTGTGTTTCTTGACTGTTGGACTGGGCATGCCACGAGGGTGCGCCCTTTTAGCCTGTAGGGGGAGTTGAGTTGGGACTGATGGTTCCCAGCGAGCTGCCTGAGTTTTCGAGGTGCTCTCCATCATGCTGTACTTTTGTACGATGGTTGCTAAGTCAGCGAATTTTAGTATGCGGTGGCGATTGATGGCGTTAAGGATTCCTTCGTCCGCGCAATTGTTGCAGAACACTGATATTGCGTCCTCGGCATGGCAATCTTTTACCTTGTCCTTGACAAGGAGGAATCTGGCCCAGAAGTGGTGGACCATTTCCTGAGACTGCTGTTTTATGCTTATGAGAGCGTCTATATCCGGGTGGGTGGGTGGAATTAAATCCGAACCCTGACCTGACCGATTATCCGGAGTCTGACGACCTTCCGGGCTTAATAGCCCGGGTTCCGGAATATCTTCTGATTGTTTAGGACCGCCATACGATGCTATGTTTGGAGGGATGGTCGCATCCTTTCGTGGGTGAGTATGTGGCTCTTTCTGATCGGCGATCCGAACATAGTCCATCTTTGGTATAGAAGAAGACTTGCCGTCTTGCTCCACGACTACCGCGATCTGGTGGGTGACCGGTAGGGTCTTGGTTTCGCCTTGATCGGTTTTAGGCCCAAACTGATCGTAGTCTGTGGCTATTCCCAAAGTGGCGATGCGATCTAGGAGTTCGTTCAAAGATGAAAACTCTGTCAGATCCATCTGCTTGGAGTGCTCGGGGTTGATGCGAAGGGGGTTTTCAATGGCCCGAGAGGTCATCGTTGGCTCAACGGCCGAACAGGCGATCATAGTAAAGCCGCCCAATCGGAGGGTTTGGCCCGAAGCCAGAGCTCCCCCGGAGGTGATGCTGTCTTTAAGGACAAGGCGAGCCATCGAGCCTTTCGTCGACGACAAGTGGAAGTCTCAATGAAAGCACCAATGTCGGTGTCAAAACCGGCGGATCTCGGGTAGGGGGTCCCGAACTATGCGTCTAGGATTGATGGTAACAAGAGACTGGGGACACGATGTTTACCCAGGTTCGGGCCCTCTCTATGGAGGTAATACCCTACGTCCTGCTTGAGTGATATTGATGAATATAAGTATTTACAAGAATTGATCTACCATGAGATCGTAATGTCTAAACCCTAGATGCCTAGCCTATATGCCTATGGTAATGAATGTCTCCTTTCCGGACTAACCCCTCCGGTTATATAGACATCGAGGGGATCTAGGGTTTACATAGAGTCGGTTACATAAGAAGGAATCTTCATAGTTGGTTGCCAAGCTTGCCTTCCACGCCAAGGAGAGTCCAATCCGGACACGGGTACAGCCTTCGGCCTTCATGTCTTCACAGCCCATCAGGCCGGCCCATGGATAACAGGCCGGACGCCCGAGGACCCCTTAGTCCAGGACTCCCTCAACGTCCACGTACGTACATATGGGCAGGGTCTCGAACGCCTACTCGCGCATACGTATGGCCAGGGCTCGTGTATATGGCTGGGTCGGAACGGAGAAACATCGTCGTCGTCGTGTTCATGGGGAGCCAACCGGCTGGGTCGGAACGAAATGCGTCGTCGTGTTCATCGGGAGGGCTTGGACGGAACAGTCGATGGAAACGAGGCCTGGCGTACCGTAGAACGGAGGAAATGGCCTTGTGTTCGACCGGCCAAGGTCGAAACAGGATCCTATTCATCGGGTGGGGTCTGGCGTACCGCAAAACGGAGGAAAAGGACCTCCTACGATCGAAACGGGGGTCCTGTTGATCGGGAGGGGTGTGGCGTACTGCAAAACGGAGGAAACGAACTTGTGTTGGAGTGCTACGGTCAAAACGGGGGTCCTGTTCATTGGGAGGGCTATGGCGTGCCGCAAAACGGGACTCCATGGGATACTGTTCATCTCCACCGTCGACCCCCTCCAGCCTCCATGGGCTATTGTTCATCCACCGTCGACCTCCTCCAGCCTCGACCTGCGACTGTTCATCCAGCCTCCACCGTGCGCTACTCCATCAGCTACTGTTCAACCAACCCTCTCCACGGGCTCCTGTTCAACCACCCCTCCACGGGCTACTGTTCATCCAGCCCTCCACCGTCTAATGTTCATCCAGCCCTCCACGGGGTGGTCCTATTCATCCTGCCCTCCACGGGGTCTTGTTCATCCACCCCTACCGGGAACTGTTCATCCAACCCCCCAGCAATGCTCACTGTTCATCCAGAGGCAGCATCGATCGGCTTCTGTTAGCAGCAGTAGCGAAGGAATCGGTCAATCGGGTTCAGTTAACAGCCATCGATCGATCGCTCGGGTTCAGTAACACATAGCATGCAGTGCAATCGCTCAGGTTTAGTTAGAGCCCAATGCCTCGCTCGGGTCCAGTTAGAGCCCAACGCCTCGCACCCACGCGCGTGCGTGTACGAGAGAAACACGCATCGCTCGGCCCCGACCACCCACCATAACCAGGAACACGCCGATATTTTCCTCGCCCTCGCTTCTACCATGGTTTTTTCTGTCATGGACGGCCCAAAGAATGTCATGCAGCAGCGTCTCCGGCCCGCCCAGGACGAAAAGCCCATTTTTTGTCATAGAAGTAGGACCCCACCACATCTATGATGATACTGTGTTTTGTCACAATTATTGTCATAAGTATGACAGAAAAAAAATTGTTCGGCCCAAAATGTCACAGATGTGCCTTTTTTTGTAGTGTTAGGCGAAGCCCTCTTCTGGTAGCATCATCATCACCATCATCACACCGTCGTGCTGACGAAGCTCTCCCTCGATACTCTGCTAGATCGTGAGTTCATGGGACGTCACCGAGCCGAACGTGTGCAGATCGCGGAGGTGCCGTACTTTTGGTACTAGGATCGGTCGATCATGAAGACGTACGACTACATCAACCACGTTATGATAACGCTTCCTCTTATGGTCTACGAGGGTACATGGACAACACTCTCATTTGCTATGCATCACCATGATCTTGCATGTGCGTAGGAATATTTTTGAAATTACTGCGTTCCCCAACACTTCAGGAGGGTGACTCCACTGTTGATGAGTTCTATGCACAGAGTTCTGCTATCTGGCATCATCTTGATTCTCTCAGCACTGTTGGTTGTCGTACTTGTCAGTGTTGCCAGGCTGTGCATGCTGATCTAGAGTTTCATCGTGTCTACGAGTTCTTATCTCGACTCCGTAAGGAGTTTGAGCCCCAGGGTGCTCAGTTGTTTGCTCGTGGTCTTATCTCCCTCATGGAGGTGCTCTTTGAGATCCGTGTTGAGGAGACTCGCCTATGTGGCGCCGGTTTACTTGAGGTTCCCTCTGTGCTTGCTGCTGGAGTTTCTGCTATGCCGCCTGCTGCACCGACTCCTTCCCGCTCGAGTGCTCCACCGCTCCTGCCTACTCCTACGGGCGGTCAAGGTCGCCGTCCGCACTGCGGCTAGTGCAACCAAGATGGTCACGTTGAGTCTTCGTGCTTCACGAATAAGAAACACTTGTGTAATGCGCGAACATCATCTTCTAGACTTCTACTTCTACTTGGACATCTTCAGCCACCGCTTTGACTGAGCATGATATTCTGAGACTTAAGCGTCTGCTTGCCGCTTCAGGTTCTTCTTCGACGAGTACTACAGGTTCTATGATTGATGCTTCTCGTACTGAGCAACCACCATCCACACAGTCAGGTACATCCTCATGGGTTCTGGACTCCGGAGCTTCTTTTCATATGTCTTCTCATTCTTCCCATTTGTCCTCTCTTAGATCGTTTGATTTTCCTGTTCATGTTCTCACTGCTGATGGTACTCCTCTCTCTATTACTAGTCGAGGCAATCTTACCACACCTTCTTATTCTGTTCCCGATGTTGCTCATGTTCCTCGACTCACCATGAATCTGTTTTCTGCTGGTCAACTTACTGATTCTAGTTGTCGCGTCATCCTTGGCATTGACTCTTGTTCTGTTCAGGATCGTCGCACACACACTCTGGTTGGGGCTGGCCCTCACCGCCGTGATTCTCGGGGTCTTTGGGAGCTCGACTGGCTTCATGTTCCTTCCGCTGCCACCACTATCGCCAGTTCCTCCGCTTCTGTTGCTACAACTACCAACTCCTTCCAACAATGGCATCATCAACTTGGTCATCTTTGTGGTTCTCGTTTGTCCTCTTTAGTTCGTCGAGGTCTTCTGGGGTCTGTCTCAGGAGACATGTCTTTAGAGTGTCCAGGTTGTCGGCTTGGCAAACAGATCTAGTTACCTTATCCTTCTAGTGAGTCAGTGTCCCAGCATCCTTTTGATTTAGTTCATTTTGATGTATGGGTTCCGGCTCCCTTCGCTTCAAAAGGGGCCATCAATATTATATTATTTTCATAGATGATTTCTCTCGTTACACTTGGCTTTATTTTATTATTTCTCGTAGTGAAGTTCTTTCCATATATAAGTGTTTTATTTCCATGGTTCACACTCAATTCTCTTCGCCTATTCATGTCTTTCGTGCTGACTCTGCTGGCGAGTATATTTCCAAGATGCTGCGTGGTGTTCTTGCTGAGCAGGGGACTCTTCCTTAGTTCTCTTGCCCTGGTGCTCATGCTCAGAATGGTGTGGCTGAGAGAAAGCATCGTCACCTTCTTGATACGGCTCATGTGTTGATGATTGCCGCCTCTCTTCCGCCTCATTTTTGGGCTAAGGTTGTCTCCACCTCCACGTATATCATCAACCTTCAACCATCCGCTGCTCTATAGTGCAGTGTTCCTTTCGAGTGTCTCTTTGACCGTTCTCCCAATTATTTGATGCTTCGTTTGTTTGGTTGCGTTTTCTATGTTCTTCTTGCCCCTCATGAACACACCAAACTGACCGCTCAGTCTGTTGAGTGTGTCTTCTTGGGCTATAGTGACGAGCATAAGGGCTATCGTTGTTGGGATCCTATCGGTCGTCGGATGCGTATTTCTCGGGATGTAACTTTTGATGAGTCACGTCCTTTGTACCTGCGTCCATCTTCCTCGACCTTTTTAGTGGAGGATATCTATTTCCCCACTTTGCCTGACACATCTCTCTCTGTGCCTAGTATTCCTATTCCCCGTCCTACTGTTGTAGGTCCGACGCCATCCTCTCCTACGGCTTCTTCTCGTCCCTCATCGGATGACTCTCCACCTTCATCACCGACACATTCCCCATCTCCACCTTCATCACTGATACCTTCCCCTTCTCCGCCTTCATCATCGCTACATTCCCCATCTCCACCTCCAGTGATTCCACCTCTTCCCTCCTTTCCTTTTCATTATACTCGTCCATGTGTTGTGGATAAATCCACTGACGCGCCATATACTTCTGGTGCGTCGTCCTCCTCATCCCAGCCGACTTATGGTCTTTGGGCTCAGCCTCACCCTCCCCCTAACCGCTATTCTCCTAGTCGATATGCTCTTTCGGCTGTACTTGAGCCTATGTCTTATCGCGATGCTGTTGTTCATCCTGAATGGCAGTTTGAGATGGCAGAGAAGCTTGCTGCTCTTGAGCGCACCGGCACGTGGGATCTTGTTTCTCTTCCTCCCGGTGTTCGTCCCATCACTTGTAAGTGGGTCTACAAGGTTAAGATTCTCTCTGATGGTTCTCCTGAGCGTTACAAAGCTCGCCTTGTGGCTCGTGGTTCTCAGCAGGAGCATGGTCGTCATTACGATGAGACATTTGCTCATGTGGCCCATATGACCACTATCCGCACACTTCTCGCTGTGGCCTCTATTCGCCATTGGTATGTTTCTCAGCTTGATGTTAAGAATTGATACGTCCATTTTGCATCATGTTTTCTTACTGTTATTTATAATGTTTTTATCCATAATAATGCTTTTTGGAGTAATTCTAATGCCTTTTCTCTCATAATTTGCAAGGAACACGCCAAGAGGGAGAATTGTGGCAGCTGGAAATCTGGACTTAGAAAAGCTACGTCAGGCCACCTATTCTGCACAAATCCAAATGAGCTGAAACTTCATAGAGATTTTTATGGATTATTTAAGAAATACTAGAGCCAATAAATACCAGAGGGGGGCCACCAGGTGCGCACAACCCACCTGGGGGCGCCAGGCCCCCAGGAGCGCCCTGGTGGGTTGTGGCCTCCTCAGCCCACCTACAGTGCCCATCTTTTGGTATATAAGTCATTTTGACCAAAAAAATAGGGAGGAGACCTTCAAGATGAAGCGCCACCGCCTCGAGGCTGAACTTGGGCAGGAGCACTTTTACCCTCCAGCGGAGCGATTCTGCCGAGGGAACTTCCCTCCCGGAGGGGGAAATCATCGTCATCATCATCACCAACAACTCCCCCATCTTGGGGACGGTAAAATTCGTCAACATATTCAACAACACCATCTCCTCTCAAACCCTAGTTCATCTCTTGTGTTCAATCTTGTTACCGGAACTATAGATTGGTGCTTGTGGGTGACTAGTAGTGTTGATTACATCTTGTAGTTGATTACTATATGGTTTATTTGGTGGAAGATTATATGTTCAGATCCATTATGCTATTTAATACTCCTATGATCATGAACATGTTTATCATTTGTGAGTAGTTACTTTTGTTCTTGTAGTCACAGGAGAAATCATGTTGCAAGTAATCATGTGAACTTGATATGTCTTTGATATTTTGATAGTATGTATGTTGTTATTCCCTTAGTGGTGTCATGTGAACGTCGACTACATGACACTTCAACATATTTGGGCCTAAGGGAATGAATTGTGGAGTAGCAATTAGGTGGTGGGTTGCGAGAGTGACAGAAGCTTAAATCCAAGTTTATGCGCTATTTCGTAAGGGACCGATTGGATTCAAAAGTTTAATGCTATGGTTAGAATTTATTCTTAATACTTTTCTCATAGTTGCGGATGCTTGCAGGAGGGTTAATCATAATTAGGAGGTTTGTTCAAGTAAGAACAACACCTAAGCACTGGCCCACCCACATATCAAATTATCAAAGTAGCGAACACAAATCAAACAAACATGATGAAAGTGACTAGATGAAATTCCCGTGTACCCTCAAGAACGCTTTGCTTATCATAAGAGACCGTTTTGGCCTGTCCTTTGCCTCAAAAGGATTGCGCTACCTTGCTGCACTTTTGTTACTACTACCGTTACTTGCTTGTTACAAATTATCTTGCTATCAAATTACTCTGTTACTTACAATTTTAGCACTTGCAGACATTACCTTACTGAAAACTACTTGTCCTTTCCGTCTGCTCCTCGTTGGGTTCGACACTCTTACTTATTGAAAAGAGCTACAATTGATCCCCTATTCTTGTGGGTCATCAAGGCTATTTTCTGGCGCCGTTGCCGGAGAGTGAAGCGCCTATGGTAAGGAAACATTTATATAGTGTGCTGAAATTTATTGTCACTTGTTACTATGGAAAACAATCCTTTGAGGGGTTTGTTCGGGGTATCTTTACCTTGTTCGGAACCACAATTAGCAACTCCTCAACCTACTGCACCTACTGAAAATATTGAATATGAAATTCCTTCGGGTATGATAGAACAACTGCTAGCTAATCCTTATGCAGGAGATGGAACCGAACATCCTGATCGCACTTGATATATGTGGGTAAAATTTGTGGATTTTTTAATCTTGCAGGTTTACCCAGGGATGAAGTGATGAAAAAGGTTTTCCCTTTATCTTTGAAGGGAAAAGCACTAGCATGGTATAAGCTATGTGATGATATTGGATCATGGAATTGGAATCGTTTGAAATTGGAGTTCCACCAAAAAATTTATCCTATGCATCTAGTTCATCGTGATCGGAATTATATATATAATTTTTGGCCTCGTGAAGGAGAAAGTATCGCTCTAGCTTGGGGGAGGCTTAAGTCAATATTATATTCATGCCCCAATCATGAACTCTCAAGAGAAATTATTATTCAGAATTTTTATGCTCAGCTTTCTTGTAATGATCAAACCATGCTTGATACTTCTTGAGCTGGTTCCTTTATGAAGAAGACTATTGAATTCTGGTGGGATCTTTTGGAAAGAATTAAATGAAACTCTGAAGATTGGGAACTCGACAAAGGTAAAGATTCAGGTATTAAACTTGAGTATGATTGTGTTAAATGTTTTATGGATACCGATGCTTTTAAAAAGTTTAGCACTAAATATGGACTTGACTCTGAGATAGTAGTCTCCTTTTGTGAATCATTTGCTACTCATGTTGAACTCCCTAAGGAGAAGTGGTTTAAATATCACCCACCTATTAAAGAAGAAATTAAATAACAAGTACCAGTTAAAGAAGAAACTATACTTTATAATGTTGATGCAGTTGTTCCTTCTACTTATATTGAGAAATCACCTTTCCCTGTTAGGATAAAGGAACATGCTAAAGTTTGAACTGTGATTAACAAAAGCTATATTAGAACACCTAAACCTGGTGAGAAAATTAAAGTTGAACCTAGTATTGCTATGGTTAAAGATCTCTTGGAAGAAGATATGGATGGGCATGTTATTTACTTATGTGAAGAAGCCGCTAGAATTGCTAAACCTGATAAAAGAGATAAACATAGACTTATTGTTGGCATGCCTATTATTTCAGTTAAAATAGGAGATTATTGCTATCATGGTTTATGTGACATGGGTGCTAGTGTGAGTGCTATTCCTTACACTTTATATGAAGAAATCATGAAAGACATAACACCTGTTGAGATAGAAGAAATAGATGTTACTATTAAACTTGCTAATAGAGACACCATATCACCATTTGGGATTATTAGAGATGTTGAAGCCTTGTGTGGGAAAATAAAATACCCTACTGATATTCTTGTTCTTGGTTCCCCACAAGATGACTTTTGTCCCATTATCTTTGGTAGAACTTTCTTGAATACAGTTAATGCTAAGATAGATTGTAAGAAACAAACTGTTGGTGTTAGCTTTGGTGATGAGTCTCATGAGTTTAATTTTTCCAAGTTTAGTAGAAATCATCAAGAAAAATAATTGCCTAGTAAGGATGAATTAATTGGTCTTGCTTCTATTGATGTTCCACCTACTGATCCTTCAGAACAATATTTGCTAGACCATGAAAATGATTTACATATGCATGAAAGAAATGAAATAGATAATGTTTTGTTTGAACAACATCCCCTGCTTAAACACAATCTGCCTATTGAAACTCTAGGAGGCCCTCCTCCACCTAAAGGTGATCCTGTGTTTGAATTAAAACAATTTCCAGACACTTTGAAATATGCTTATCTCGATGAAAAGAAGATATATCCTGTTATTATTAGTGCTAACCTTTCAGAACATGAAGAAGAAAGATTATTGGAAGTTCTAAGGAAGCACCGGGCTGCTATTGGATATACTCTTGATGATTTAAAGGGCATTAGTCCCACTCTATGTTAGCACAAAATTAATATGGAACCTGATGCTTAACCCATTGTTGATCACTGACGTCGGTTGAATCCAAAAATGAAGGAAGTGGTAAGAACGGAAATCTTAAAATTTCTGGAAGCAGGTATAACCTATCCTATAGCTGATAGTAGATGGGTAAGTCATGTTCATTGTGTCCCTAAGAAAGGAGGTATTAGTGTTGTTCCTAATGATAAGAATGAACTTATTCGACAAAGAATTGTTACAGGCTATAGAATGGTAATTGATTATAGGAAATTAAATAAAGCAACTAGAAAAGATCATTACCCTTTGGCTTTTATTGATCAAATTCTTGAAAGATTATCTAAGCACACACACTTTTGCTTCCTAGATGGATACTCTGGCTTTTCACAGATACCTGTTTCTCAACCTAATCAAGAAAAGACTACCTTTACTTGTCCCTTTGGAACTTATGCTTATAGACGTATGCCTTTTGGTTTATGTAATGCACCTGCTACCTTTCAAAGATGCATGACTGCTATATTCTCTGACTTTTGTGAAAAGATCGTTGAGGTTTTCATGGATGACTTTTCTGTTTATGGGAAGTCTTTTGATGATTGTTTAAGCAATCTTGAGCGAGTTTTGCAAAGATGTGAACAAACAAATCTTGTCTTGAATTGGGAGAAGTGCCACTTTATGGTTAATGAAGGCATTGTCTTGGGTCATAAAATTTTGAAAGAGGCATTGATGTGGACCAAGCTAAGGTTGATGCAATTGAGAAAATGCCATGTCCTAAGGACACTAAAGGTATTCGTAGTTTCCTAGGTCATGCTGGTTTCTATAAGAGATTTATCAAAGACTTTTCTAAAATTTCTAGGCATCTTACTAATCTTTTGCAAAAGGATATTCCTTTTGTTTTTGATGATGATTGTTTAGAAGCCTTTGAAACACTCAAGAAAGGCTTAATATCTGCATTGATTGGAACTTGCCTTTTGAAATTATGTGTGTTGCTAGTGATTATGCTGTAGGTGCTGTTCTAGGACAAAGACTTGATAAGAAATTAATGTTATTCATTATGCTAGTAAAATTCTAGATAGTGCTCAAAGAAATTATGCTACTACTGAAAAAGAATTCTTAGCAGTGGTGTTTGCTTGTGATAAATTTAGATCTTATATTGTTGATTCCAAAGTAACTGTTCACACAGACCATGCTACTATTAAATATCTTATGGAAAAGAAAGATGCTAAACCTAGACTTATTCGTTGGGTTCTCTTGTTACAAGAATTTGATTTATATATCACTGATAGAAAAGGAGCTGAGAGCCTCGTAGCTGATAATTTGTCTAGGCTTGAAAATGTGCTTGATGACCCACTACCTATTGATGATAGTTTTCTTGATGAGTAGTTAGCTGCAATAAATGTTTCTCATAGTATTCCTTGGTATGCTGACTATGCTAATTACATTGTTGCTAAATATCTACCACCTAGATTTACATACCAGCAGAAGAAAAAAATCTTCTATGATTTAAGGCATTACTTTTGGGATGACCCACATCTTTATAAAGAAGGAGTAGATGGTATTATTAGACGTTGTGTACCTGAGCATGAACAGGGAAAAATCCTACGGAAATGTCACTCGAGTCTTATGGAGGGCATCATGCTGGAGATAGAACTACTCACAAGGTATTGCCATCTAGATTTTGTTGGCCTACTCTCTTCAAGGATGCTCGTAAGTTTGTCTCTTCTTGTGATGAATGTCAAAGAATAGGTAATATCGGTAAGCGTCAAGAAATGCCTATGAATTATTCACTTGCTGTTGAACGATTTCATGTTTGGGGATTTGATTACATGGGACGTTTTCCTTCCTCTAATGGGTATACACATATTTTGGTTACTGTTGATTATGTTACTAAATGGGTAGAAGCCATTCCAACCAGTAGTGCTGATCACAACACCTCTATTAAAATGCTTAAGGAAGTTAATTTCCCAAGGTTTGGAGTCCCTAGATATTTAATGACTGATGGTGGTACACACTTTATTCATGGTGATTTCCATAAGATGCTTGCTAAGTATGATGTTAACCATAGAATTACATCACCCTATCATCCTCGGTCTAGTGGTCAAGTTGAACTTAGCAATAGAAAAATAAAATTAATTTTGCAAAAGGCTGTTAATAGGTCCAGGAATAATTGGTCCAAGAAATTAGATGAAGCACTATGGGCTTATAGAACAACATATAAAAATCCTATGGGTATGTCTCCATATAAAATGGTTTACGGAAAAGCTTGTCATTTGCCTCTTGAGTTAGAACATCAAGCATATTGGGCAGTTAAAGAACTCAACTATGATTTCAAACTTGCTGGTAAAAAGAGGTTATTTGATATAAGCTCCTTAGATGAATGGAGAACCCAAGCTTATGAGAATGAAAAGTTATTCAAAGAAGAAGATAAAAGATGGCATGACAAAAGAATTCAAAAGCGTGAGTTTAAAGTTAGAGAATATGTTCTTTTGTACAACTCTCGTTTTAGATTTTTTGCAGGAAAGCTCCTCTCGAAATGGGAAGGCCCATACATAATCAAGGAGGTTTACCGGTCTGGAGCCATCAAAATAAATAACTCCAAAGGTACTAACCCGAAGGTTATCAATGGGCAACGTATAAAGCATTATATCTCAGGTACACTGATGACCCACAAGTATAGGGGATATATCATAGTCCCTTCGATAAGTAAGAGTGTCAAACCCAACGTGGAGTAGAAGGAAATAATAAGCAGTTTTCAGTAAGGTATTCTCTGCAAGCATTGAAATTATCGGTAACAGATAGTTTTGTGATAAGATAAAGTGTAACGAGCAACAAGTAATAAAAGTAAATAAGGTGCAACAAGATGGCCCAATCCTTTTTGTAGCAAAGGACAAGCCTAGACAAACTCTTATATGAAGGAAAGCGCTCCCGAGGACACATGGGAATTATCATCAAGCTAGTTTTCATCACGTTCATATGATTCGCGTTCGGTACTTTGATAATTTGATATGTGGGTGGACCGGTGCTTGGGTGCTGTCCTTACTTGGACAAGCATCCCACTTATGATTAACCCCCATTGCAACATCCGCAACTACAACAAAAGTATTAAGGTAAACCTAAACATAGCATGAAACATATGGATCCAAATCAGCCCCTTACGAAGCAACGCATAAACTAGGGTTTAAGCTTCTGTCACTCTAGCAACCCATCATCTAATTATTACTTCCCAATGCCTCCCTCTAGGCCCAAATAATGGTGAAGTGTCATGTAGGCGACGTTCACATGACACCACTAGAGGGATGACAACATACATCTCATCAAAATATCGAACGAATACCAAATTCACATGACTACTAATAGCAAGACTTCTCCCATGTCCTCAGGAACAAACGTAAATACTCACAAAGCATATTCATGTTCATAATTAGAGGGGTATTAATATGTATAATGGATCTGAACATATGATATTCCACCAAGTAAACCAACTAGCATCAACTACAAGGAGTAATCAACACTACTAGCAACCCACAAGTACCAATCTGAGGTTTGGATACAAAGATTGGATAAAAGAGATGAACTAGGGTTTGAGATGAGATGGTGCTGGTGAAGATGTTGATGGATATTGACCCCCTCCCGATGAGAGGATCGTTGGTCATGACGATGGCGATGATTCCCCCTCCCGGCGGGACGTTTGCCCGGCAGAACAGCTCCGCCGGAGCCCTAGATTGGTTTCGCCTCGTGGCGGTGGAGTTTCGTCCTGTGAGCTTGCTTATCATTCTTCCTTTGGACGAAAGACCTCATATAGCAGAAGATGGGCATCGGAGGGCCACCAGGGAGCCCACGAGGCAGGGGGGCGCGCCGAGGGGATAAGGCGCGCCCCCACCCTCGTGGCTGGTAGGTGGCCCCCCTCTGGTACTTCTTGCACCCAATATTTTTTATATATTCTGAAAAGTGCTCCCGTGGAGTTTCAGGACATTTGAAGATGTGTAGAATAGGTCTCTAATATTTGCTCTTTTTCTAGCCCAGAATTCCAGCTGCCGGCATTCCCCCTCTTCATGTAAACCTTGTAAAATAAGAGAGAATAGGCATAAGTATTGTGACATAATGTGTAATAACAACCCATAATGCAATAACTATCGATATAAAAGCATGATGCAAAATGGACATATCAACTCCCCCAAGCTTAGACCTCGCTTGTCCTCAAGCGAAACCCGAAATCGAAAAATATGTCCACATGTTTGGAGATAGAGGTATCGATAAAAATAAAATATGGACATGAGGGCATCCTGATCATTCTTAGAGCAGATATATATATATATATATATTGTCATATGATCTCTTATGCTAAGGTAACAATTCAATCACAATTTCAAGTATGAATCATAAACTCCATTGAGAACCAACAAACTCTAATCTCAGTCATTGAGGCAATTGCAATTTATCATAACATAGGAAAGAGTCAATATAAGAGCTTTTCAGCAAGTCCACATACTCAACCATCTTTTAGTCTTTCACAATTGCTAACACTCACGCAATATTTATGGGTATGAAGTTTTAATCGGACACAGAGAAAGATAGGGGCTTATAGTTTTGCCCCCCAACGTTTTACCTCAAGGGTAATGTCAACAATAATAGTTCATGAAAACTCACATCCAATTAGCTATATATATCAGGATCTTTCCAACACATTGTGCTTGCCAAAGGATAAAATATAAAAAGGAAAGGTGAATATCACCATGAATCTTTTCATGAAGTATAAGACAAGAATAAAAGATAGGCCCTTCGCAGAGGGAAGCAAAGGTTGTCATGCGCTTTTATGGTTGGATGCACGAAATCTTAATGCAATAGAATGTCACTTTATATTGCCACTTGTGATGCGGACCTTTATTATGCAGCCCGTCCCTTTTATTTCTTCCACATCACAAGATCGTATAAAGCTTATTTTCTCCACATTAATAAATCATACATATTTAGAGAGCAATATTTATTGCTTGCACTGATGACAACTTACTTGAAGGATCTTACTCAATCCATAGGTAGGTACGGTGGTCTCTCATGGCAAAACTGGGTTTAGGGATATTTGGAAGCACAAGTACTATCTCTACTTGGTGCCAAGAAATTGGCTAGCAAGAGAGAGAAAGGCAAGCTCAACATGTTGGATGATCCATGACAATATAATTGATCTTAGATGTAAGAAAACATAGCCCATTACGTTGTCTTGCTTGTCCAACGTCAACTCTTTAGCATATCATACTTTAATGAGTGCTCACAATCATAAAAGATGTCCATGATAGTATATTTATATGTGAACCTCTCTTTCTTTATTACTTCCTATTAATTGCAAAGATGACCAAAACTATGTTTGTCAACTCACAACAACTTTTATTCATCATACTCTTTATATGTGAGCTCATTACTCTCCATAAGATCCATATGATCTCTTTATTTCTTTTTATTCCTTCTCTTTTATTTTATTCCCTCAAGATCATAGCAAAATAATCAAGCCCTTGACTCAACACTAATCTTTATTATATAGCTCATGGACTCGATTACATAGGAAGATCATAAAGCAAAGCTCACAACTAGATCATACTAAAACTTTATTCTACTAGATCAATATATTATCAAAAGGATCAAACTAAGAAAAACAATAAAGGTAAAAGTGATGGTGATACAATACCGGAGCACTCCCCCAAGCTTGGCAGTCGCCAAGGGGAGTGCCCATACCCATGTGATTATGTCTCCTTCCTCTGAAGTGGTGATGAAGGAGTTGTTGATGATGTAGTGTAGCGACCCGACCTCAAACGGTCAAGTCTCTCTGCTTCAGTGTCATCCCTGGATCGGTAATGCTGAAACACACAGTACTCGAGGATTTATAACAGATTAGCAATCACACACTTATTACATCGAATATCTCCAAAGAGAACTTACTACAATAAATATGGCTTAAGGCCATCTAATACGATAACAACGGAAGGCTTGGAAGATAAAGTGAGTCCATCAACTCCAACGGCATAGCTGAGCTACACGGCAACGACCTAACAAACCTTACTCCTCGTCTGAAAAGTCTGCAACATAATACGTTGCAGCCCGAGAACGGGCTAGCACATGGAATATGCTGGCAAATTAACACAGTAGAGCATGAACAGAATAATGCTATCACTACATGCATATTTGGCTGGTGGAAAGCTCTATGGTTATAGTTTTTGCGAAAAGCCAATTTTTCCCTACAACAGAGGAATAGATTTTATTTAACTATCATGGTAGTTGAAACATCATTGAGTAGGTTCCTACAACTCAATCCCAATTAAAAGTAATTATCAACCCGATAATATTAATTTAAGAGTGATGAGATACTTAAGATACTCCAAGTACTAGATACTCAAGATTCCCATAACCGGGACACGGCTAACCATGATTAGTTTGTACACTCTGCAGAGGTTTGCGCACTTTTCTCCACAAGACTCGATCGCCTCTGTTGAGTTTCTCGCACTACATCATGTTTGAGAAACAGATGACCGAGTCACAGTCTTTCAGGAACATTAACTCTCTACTCCGGGCAGACCATACCAAACCTACAACCCACTACCTGCTGATCCACCTCTTCAAGAGCTTCACGTGACTTACTCAACTATGCTAGAGCCTATAATAGCTTGTGGCTGCACACAGAAGTTTCTAGCATGAATCATCTCAGTTCCCTTTGAGCCTGGGTGGCGGTCCATAGGAAAATCACACGGGTACTCCAGGATTTCCAAAAATACAGGCAACACTTGGTACTCCAGGTGCCTCAATCCACCTAGATGTGTATTTAAGTTGCCACCTTAAGTTGAACCATTAATTAACAATCTCACATCTGTCATGGATTTCACTCACCCAAACCACGTCTACGAGCATAGCATAGCAATATAAGAAACACGTATAAGTAACTCCGAAGGGTTTGAATGTAACAAGGCAATAGGTTCTACCTCATCAACTACTTCCCAACCCACATGTTAATGACATCCTAACCATGCAATGTTTGAGGATTGGAACTAATGCAAAAAGCTGGGTGATAAAGGGGTATGATCAAAGTGTTACTTGCCTTGTTAACGATCCGCGAAACCTAGGGACTCCAAATAACACGCTTCGCACTCCGGGAATTCTATCACAAACAAACAATAGCATACATAAGCAATCAAGAAAAGAAACACAGATAAAACTCAAATAAGAAGGTCTAACCAGAAAGTTCAACTTAAGAACTCCGGTTTGTATAAAGAATCAAATTGAATGGAGCAACGAAACTCAAACGGCAAAAAAACAAGATCTGTTTACTAATCTGGACCTAGGTTAAATTTTATAGTAGCAAAAGCTTGTTTAAGTTGGTTAAACGGAAAGAGGGTCTCGAGACGAAGATCTAGGCGCTTGAATCGCCTGATTCCGACAAACGAGCGAGAAGATAACCTAGAAAGAAAATCGGATCAGAAATTGCGATCAGAAATAACCGCGGAAAAATCTGATAAAAGAAAACTGACGAACAGGCTAACGAATGAGCGTTCGTTGTCTGTAACTAACGAGCAAAAACCGTTTAATAAAACGAATGTACGGACGAACGCCTGCTAAAAAGAAACACCGGGAAAAACCGGCGAACCGGAAAAAACGAACTAGGGTTTTCTAAAAAAAACCGGATCGATTTTCTTTTTTTTTAAGAAAAATTGGCGGCTACCTCGTCAGTCTAGCGAGAAGCGGCGACGACGGTGGGGCGAGGCGTGGCAGCGGCAAGCCGGCGAGGGGCGGCGAGGCGGCGTGGCGCGGCAGCGGGCGGCAGCTGCGGGCGGGGCGAGGCGACGGCGATGGTGGCGGGGGGTGGGGTGTATATAAAGGGGAGGGGGTGCCTTGGGGAGGGGGCAAGAGGTGGCGGGGAGGAGTCCGAGCCGGACTCCTCGAGTCGGCGGCGGCGGGCGGCGTCTGGCGGCGTCACGGGGAGAGGCGGGTCGGCGGCTCGGTTTCAGCCCAGTTAGCCACTGCGCAACATTTTTTTTAAATAATTCCGCCGAAACTAAAAAAAATCCTAGAAAATAAACTAAAATTCTAAAAATGCCAAAACAAATTTTCACCGTCTAAATAAAATATTTAGAACGAGATGAACATTTTCTTGGCCCTAAAATGGTATTTTGAAAACGTGCAATTTTTCTAATGCAAACAAAATTGCAATAAAATCTAAATATAACAAATACTTAATTTTAATATTTTTCCTCCAATATTTCAATTATCTTGCATAAGTCATATTATCTCCTCTCATATATTTTAATATGAAATATTTTCGGAGAGAAAAATAATTAAAACCAAAATCCTCGTTTCAAAATTTGATAAAATCAAATTTGAAAACCGGGGAAATCCCCAACTCTCTCTGATGGTCCTTGAGTTGCTTAGGATTTTCGAGGATCGCGAGACAAAATGAAATAAAATATGATATGCAAGAATGATCTATGTATAACATTCCAAATTGAAAATTTGGGATGTTACTAACCTACCCCCCTTAAGATGAATCTCGCCCTCGAGATTCGGGTTGGCTAGGAAATAGGTGTGGGTGGTCTTTGCGAAGATCATCCTCTCGTTCCCATGTGGCTTCGTCCTCGGTATGGTGGCTCCACTGAACTTTGCAAAACTTGATAACCTTGCTGCGGGTGACTCGACTGGCAAACTCCAAAATCTTGACAGGCTTTTCCTCATAGGTCAAATCATTGTCCAACTGAATCGCCTCCAAGGGTACGGTATCTCTTAGCGGTATGTCGGCCATCTCAGCATGGCACTTCTTCAACTAGGAAACGTGAAACACATCGTGAACTCTGGACAGTCCTTCAGGTAACTCCAACTTGTAGGCAACTTCGCCCATCTGTTCCAAAACACGATACGGTCCTACAAATCTCGGGGCTAACTTTCCCTTGACTCCAAAATGTTTCACTCCTCGCAAAGGTGATACTTGCATATATGCTTTGTCTCCGATTTCATAGGTTACCTCCTTGCGTTTCGAATCTGCATAACTCTTCTGTTTGAGCTGAGCTATCTTCAGTCTATCTCGAATCAGTTTAACCTTCTCCTCAGACTCTTTGATTAAGTCTGGTCCAAACAACTGTCGGTCTCCAACTTCATCCCACATCAATGGTGTTCTCCACCTTCGTCCATACAGGGCTTCAAACGGTGCCATGCCATCTTCAGACTAGCTTGGTAACTATTGTTGTATGAGAACTCCACGTAAGGCAAATTATCATCCCAACTAGATCCATAATCTAGCGCACAGGCTCTCAACATATCCTCCAGAATCTGGTTGACTCTCTCGGTCTGTCCGTCTATCTGCGGGTGAAATGATGTACTGAACTCCAATCTTGTTCCTAAAGTCTGGTGCAACTGATGCCAAAACTTTGAGGTAAACTGTGTCCCTCTATTCGATACGATGGTCCTCGGAACTCCATGCAGACATACGATCTTGGTAATATACATCTTGGCCAACTTCGCATTGGTATAAGTTGTTTTCACTAGGATAAAGTGTGCTACTTTGGTCAAGCGGTCAACTACTACCCATATAGAATCATAACCTGATTTGGTCCTGGGCAGTCCGGTGATAAAATCCATGCCAAGTTTATCCCACTTCCATTCGGGTATCGGCATAGGCTGTAGCAATCCTGCTAGCTTTTGATGCTCTGCCTTCACTCTCTGACATACATCACATACGGCTACATACTCGGCGATATCCTTCTTCATCCCTGTCCACCAGAAACGTTCCTTCAAATCCAAATACATCTTGGAGTTTTGGGGTGTATCGAGTATGGTGAGTCATGAGCCTCCTGAAGTATTAACTTCCCGATATCTGTCTTATTGGGCACATAAACACGGTCCTCAAACCATAAGGTGCCATGTTCATCCTCACGAAAACCTTTGGCCTTTCATTCGCTCATTTTCTCCTTTATCTCGACAATCTCTTTGTCATCCTTTTGGGCTTCTCGAATCTTGGAAAAATTCTCAATGAATCTCCGATAGTATCCTGCGAGTCCAAGAAAACTATGGATCTCACTAACTGAAGTGGGTGCCAACCATTCAGTGACTGACTGAACCTTGGTGGGGTCTACTGCTATACCTTCTCCTGATATAACATGTCCAAGGAATCCGACTTCCTTCAACCAAAACTCACATTTGCTGAACTTGGCATACAACTGATGTTCCCTGAGTTTCTCGAGAACTAAACGCAAATGCTCCTTGTCTTCATTCTTCGAATATACCATTATATCATCAATGAACACCACAACAAACTTATCCAAATATTCCATGAACACGTTGTTCATCATGCTCATGAAATAGGCAGGGGCGTTAGTCAGTCCAAACACATGACCGTATATTCGTATAACCCGTACCGTGTGGTGAAGGCTGTCTTTGGTATATCCTTCTCGCAAATGTTCAGCTGATGGTATCCTGATCGCAGATCGATCTTCGAAAACACCTTAGCTCCTTGCAGCTGGTCAAACAGATCATTGATCATCGGCAATGGGTACTTGTTCTTAATCGTTACTTTGTTCAAGGCCCGACAATCAACAACCATTCTTAGGGACTTATCCTTCTTCTCAACCAGAAGCACTAGGGATCCCCATGGTGATGAACTCCATCGAATGTAACCTTTCTCCAATAACTCTTTGATCTCTTTCTTAATCTCCTCCAGATCATTCGCGAGCATCCGATAGGGTCTCTTGGATATTGGCCCTGTGCCTCGTAATAGCTCTATCATAAACTCGATATCTCGATCCAGTGGCATGCCTGGTAACTCCTTTGGAAAAACATCCGGGTAATCCTTTACTACAGGCACTTCCTCCTGAACAACTCCCATGAGGGTATTTACTTGGCTACTTCTGGGTGCATGCCTAGCTATATACTTGATCCTTTTTCCCTCCGGGGTGGTGAGACAAATTGACTTACTAACACAGTCAATGCTTCCTCCATACTTTGACATCCAATCCATTCCTAATATCACATCCAATCCTTGTGACTCCAAGATTATTAGGTCGGGCGGAAAAACATGGTTGCCAATGGTTAAGGGTATCTGGTCGCACCATCGACTAGCCATATACTCTGCTCCAGGTGAACTTACTAACAGAGGGGTCCTAAGGGTTTGGGTCGGTAGTTTAAACTTATCCACGAATTCGCTTGATATGTATGAATGCGATGCACCAGTATCAAAAAGAACGAGAGCGGTAAATGACTTAACCAAAAACTTACCTATAACCCCGTCTGGCTGCTCTTCAACCTCCTCCACGTTAACATGGTTTACTTGTCCTTTGTTGAATGGATTGGGCTTCTTCCCAACGCTCCCATTTCCGTTTCCATTCTTCCCTTCAGGGCACACCGTGGCAAAGTGTCCAGTCTTCCCGCACTTGAAACAAGTAACATGGCTTAGGTCTCTCTTGGAGGGTGTGGCTGGATTAGGGCAGTTCTGATTGTTGCTTGCTCCATTGCCATTCCCATTCCTTGGGCCAGTATGATTATGGTTACTTCCTCCATTATGGGTATGGCCTCCATGGTTATGAACAGTCCTCCCGAGTTCGGGGTTAGGCGAGGCTTCTGCTGAGCTCCTGAGTTATACCTCCCTTGTCCATACTTCCCCTTACGGTTCTCAATCTGCTGCTGCTTCCCTTCAATCATAAGAGCCTTATCTACCAACTCCTGGTAGTTGTTGAATGTTACCACCATCAACTGCATGCTCATCTCATCATTCAGCCCTTCCATAAACTTCTCCTGCTTCGTGGCATTTGTGGCCACATCATCAGGGGCATAGCGAGATAACTTGCTAAACTCATCTGCGTACTGAGACACAGTACGGTTCCCCTGGCGTAAGTTGTGAAACTCACGCTTCTTCATACTCATAGCTCCAGTTGAGACATGAGCTGTATGAAAGGCTTGCTGAAACTAGTCCCATGTCACTGTGGCTATAGGGTAGGTGACAGTGTAATTCTCCCGCCATGAGGCTGCTGGTCCATCCAACTGATGTGAGGCAAAATGCACCTTCTCAGCATCAGTACATCCTGTAGTGGTTAACTCCCTTCCAATCCCGCGGAGCCAATCATCTGCTACTATAGGCTCGGTGCTACTGGAAAACACCGGCGGCTGCAACATCAGAAAATGGGCTAAGTTGTCAACTGTTGGTGGTGGTGGTGGATTGTTGTTGTTGTTGTTGTTGTTGTTTTTGTTGTTGTTGTTGTTGTTGTTGTTGTTGTTGTTATTGTTGTTGTTGTTGTTGTTGTTGTTGTTGTTGTCACCTTGGTTCTGAACTAACAACTGCATCAGGGTATTCTGTTGCTGGATCAACTGAGTGAGCTCCGGTGGGAAAGCAAATTCGGGGTCACGTCACGGAGGCATCTGATGGGTTTAGAGGGGAGAGATTAGAATAGAATGAGGTATAATGAGAAAGCACTACCCATATGCACATGAGACAAACACAATCATTTCACTAAATCAATCAAGCAAGGCATACAATCGGTCTAGAACTATCGCAAAAGTGCTTGGACTACTCTATTTACATGGTGGAATACTACTACTGATGTGGTGGTCTACTAAAAATATTCCTCGGTTGAAGACTCCATGATATCTGCTCCAGCTTCGTCTTCAAAGTCATCATCGCTAAGGTCGGAGTCGGTGTCGTCAATGATGATGTAGTCCTTCGGGCGAATCTCCTTGGGTTCTTCGTCTTCTTCTACTGGTGTGGGGTCTCCCATGAATATTCAGATCTTCTTAATCAGGTTGTCATTCTTCTCCACTAGTACGACGATTTCCTCCTCATAATCTTCACGTGTAGCCTTGAGTTCTTCCTCCAGTTCCGTGATCCTAGTCACTGCCTTCTTCAGATATATCATTCCTGCGCACATCTGATTCTCCTGGCGTCGAATGTGCTGGTTTAGTTCCTGGATGAAAGCTTGATCTATCCTTCCTGGTGCTGATCATCTCCCATTGCTCGTCTCAGCACCCACAAATCTGGTAGATAGTATCCTTAAGTTCCTTTTGGTAAACATCTCCAATGCATCCCATGGTGATGTGAGCTGCCATACTCTTTCCAAGACTCCAGGTTGGTGCATTGAAGGAAAACTCTATGGGTTTAGTGACTAGCGTGAAGGTTCTTCCTGGAACTTGAACTTGAATCATCCATCGCTCCTCTTCTGGCAAAGTGGCGTTGTAGGTCCCGGTGAAGCTTGGTATTCCTATGTTCAGGTACCTAGTGACTTTCTTCAAGTGTCGTCCAAAAGGTGCTTCTTCATCCGAATGTGCAAACTTGTTCCTTCCATCCTCCATCCTAAAGAGTGGAAAATGGAGAGGGGTCAGAAATGAGAAGAGAATAGTGATCTATGGTTTTAGCTTAGTGGTCGTGTCCTACACTCAGCGTGTGCTCTGATACCATCTTATAGCGACCCGACCTCAAACGGTCAATTCTCTGTGCTTCAGTGTCATCCCTGGATCGGTAATCCTGACACACACAGTACTCGAGGATTTATAACAGAGTAGCAATCACACACTTATTACATCAAATGTCTCCGAAGAGAACTTATTACAATAAATATGGCTTAAGGCCATCTAATACGATAACAGCGGAAGGCTTGGAAGATAAAGTGAGTCCATCAACTCCAACGGCATAGCTGAGCTGCACGGCAATGACCTAACAAACCTTACTCCTCGTCTAAAAAGTCTACAACATAATACGTTGCAGCCCGAAAACGGGTCAGCACATGGAATATGCTGGCAAAGTAACACAGTAGAGCATGAACAGAATAATGCTATCACTACATGCATATTTGGCTGGTGGAAAGCTCTATGATTATAGTTTTTGCGAAAAGCCAATTTTTACCTACAACAAAGGAATAGATTTTATTTAACTATCATGGTAGTTGAAACATCATTGAGTAGGTTCCTCCAACTCAATCCCAATTAAAATTAATTATCAACCCAACAATATTAATTTAAGAGTGATGAGATACTTAAAGATACTCCAAGTACTAGATACTCAAGATGTCCATAACCGGGGACACGGCTAACCATGATTAGTTTGTACACTCTGTAGAGGTTTGCACACTTTTCCCCACAAGACTCGATCGCCTCCGTTGAATTACTCGTACTACATGATGTTTGAGAAATGGATGACCGAGACACAGTCTTTCAGGAACATTAACACTCTACTCCGGGTAGACCATACCAAACCTACAACCCACTACCTGCTGATCCACCTCTTCAAGAGCTTCATGTAACTTACTCAACTATGCTAGAGCCCATAATAGCTTGTGGCCGCACACGGAAGTTTCTAGCATGAATCATCTCAGTTCCCTTTGAGCCTGGGTGGCGGTCCATAGGAAAATCACACGAGTACTCCAGGATTTCCAAAAATACAGGCAACACTGGGTACTCCAGGTGCCTCAATCCACCCAGATGTGTATTTA
Source organism: Triticum monococcum (assembly GCA_034509565.1). Taxonomy (NCBI): domain Eukaryota; kingdom Viridiplantae; phylum Streptophyta; class Magnoliopsida; order Poales; family Poaceae; genus Triticum; species Triticum monococcum. The sequence goes on along the minus strand of CM067842.1, from coordinate 230,805,716 downwards.
AGTTGCCACCTTAAGTTGAATCATTAATTAACAATCTCACTTCTTCCATGGATTTCACTCACCCAAACCACGTCTACGAGCATAGCATAGCAATATAAGCAACGCGTATAAGTAACTCCCAAGGGTTTGAATGTAACATGGCAATAGGTTCTATCTCATCAACTACTTCCCAACCCACATGTTAATGACATCCTAACCATGCAATGTTTCAGGATTGGAACTAACACATAAAAATTGGGTGATAAAGGGGTATGATCAGAGTGTTACTTGCCTTGCTGACGATCCGCGAAACCTAGGGACTCCAAATAACACGGTTCACACTCCGGGAATTCTATCGCAAACAAACAATAGAATACATAAGCAGTCAAGCAAATAAACACGGGTAAAACTCAAATAAGGTCTAACTAGAAAGTTCTACTTAAGAACTCTGGTTTGCAAAAAGAATCAAATCGAACGGAGCAACGAAACTCAAATGGCAAAGAAAACAAGATCCGTTTACTAATCTGGACCTAGGTCAAATTTTACAGTAGCAAAAGCTTGTTTAAGTTGGTTAAACGGAAAGAGGGTCTCGAGACGAAGATCTAGGCGCTTGAATCGCCTAATTCCGACAAACGAGTGAGAAGATAAACTAGAATGAAAATCGGATCAGAAATCGCGATCAGAAATAACCGCGGAAAAATCGGATAAAAGAAAACTGATGAACAGGCTAACGAACGAGTGTTCTTTGTCTGTAACTAAAGAGCGAAAACCATTCGTCAAAACGAACATACGGACGAACGTCCCCTAAAAAGAAAAACCGGGAAAAACCGACGAACCGAAAAAAAGAACTAGGGTTTTCTAAAAAAACCGGATCGGTTTTTTTAAAACAGGTGGCTACCTCGTCGGTCTGGTGAGACGCGGCGGCGATGGCGGGGAGGGGTGCCTTGGGGAGGGGGCAAGAGGCGGCGGGGAGGAGTCCTAGCCGGACTCCGCGAGTCGGCGGCGGCGGGCGGCGTAGGGCGGCGTCGCGGGGAGAGGCGGGCCGGCGGCTGGGCTTCGGCCCAGTTAGCCCTAGTTCAAACAAAATTGCAATAAAATCCAAATAAAATAAATATTTGATTTTAATATTTTTCCTCCAATATTTCAATTATCTTGGAGAAGTCATATTATTTCCTCTCATATATTTTAATATGAAATATTTTCGGAGAGAAAAATAATTAAAACCAAAATCCTCATTTCAAAATTTGATAAAACAAAATTGGAAAACCGGGGAAATCCCCAACTCTCTCCGAGGGTCCTTGAGTTCCTTAGGATTTTCGAGGATCGCGAGAAGAAATGCAAGAAAATATGATATGCAAGAATGATCTATGTATAACATTCCAAATTGAAAATTTGGGATGTTACATGTAGGCTTGTTGTCCATCTTCCAAGGCATAGGCTCACCATCATAGAAGGATGATCGAGTCTCCAGAATTCTCAAATCTACAGCCAAACTCATCCTCTTGAATCTATATTTATACTCACAGTTTTGGTTTTGCAGGTCATAGATCTGGGCTTGGAGGCGCTCGATTTTTTTCGTGAAGCTTGAAGATGGCCTCCCCAATGTCCTTGGCGTCCAGCTTGTGGTTGTTGGTGAACTCCGTGATGATTATGTGATTGGAGTCGAGTCCATGCTCCACCATCTCCTGACACTTGAAAACTTGTTGCTCCATCGCCTTGAGCCTTGTCTCCACGCTTTCGGTCCTCCTTGGTCCCTCCACATCGCGGATGTGCAACAACCCCTCACGCATCTCAATGGTTTGAGGGTGTTGCAGCACTTCCGTGAAGTAGGGGTTGATGACCTTCTCAAAGAACTTGTCCTTGGGGGCATTGAAGATGCCATGGCGATCTAGATCTGTCAGAAAAACAGCTCGAAACAAAGACATGAGATATTTGCATGATACGGTGGTCAAAACCTTCGGGAGATTATATAATGAATTTTTACCAACTAAAAGGAGTATTGTGTAAGAAAACGGAGTTCGGAGAGCACACAAGGTGCCCATGAGGCAGGGGGCGTGCCCAGGGGGGTAGGGCGCTGCTACCTCTTGAGCACTGTGTTGGTTTTCCTCGAAGAGGAAGGGATGATGCAGCAAAGTAGCATAAGCATTTCCCTCAGTTTTTGAGAACCAAAGTATCAATCCAGTTGGAGGCTACGCGCAAGTCCCTTGTACCTGCACAAAACAAATAAATCCTCGCAACCAACGCAAACAGGGGTTGTCAATCCCTATTAGGCCACTTACGAGAGTGAGATCTAATAGATATGATAAGATAATATTTTTGGTATTTTTATGATAAAAGATGCAAAGTAAAATAAAGGCAAAGTAAATAGCAAAGGAAATAACTAAGTAGTAGGAGATCAATATGATAAAGATAGACCTGGGGGCCATAGGTTTCATTAGTGGCTTCTCTCAAGAGCATAAGTATTCTACGGTGGGTGAACAAATTACTGTTGAAAAATTGACAGAATTGAGCATCGTTATGAGAATATCTAGGTATGATCATGTATATAGGCATCACGTCCGAGACAAGTAGACCGACTCCTGCCTGCATCTACTACTATTACTCCACTCATCGACCGCTATCCACCATGCATCTAGAGTATTAAGTTAAAAACAGAGTAACGCCTTAAGCAAGATGACATGATGTAGAAGGATAGACTCATGCAATATGTATAAAACCCCATCTTGTTATCCTCGATGGCAACAATACAATACATGCCTTGCTGCCCCTACTGTCACTGGGAAAGGACACCGCAAGATTGAACCCAAAGCTAAGCACTTCTCCCATTGCAAGAAAGATCAATCTAGTAGGCCAAACCAAACTGATAATTCGAAGAGACATACAAAGATAACCAATCATACATAAAAGAATTCAGAGAAGATTCAAATATTATTCATAGATAGACTTGATCATAAACCCACAATTCATCGGTCTCAACAAACACACCGCAAAAAGAAGATTACATCAAATAGATCTCCACAAGAGAGGGGAGAACATTGTATTGAGATCCAAAAAGAGAGAAGAAGCCATCTAGCTACTAACTATGGACCCGAAAGTCTGAAGTAAACTACTCACACTTCATCGGAGAGGCTATGGTGTTGATGTAGAAGCCCTCCATGATCGATGCCCCCTCTGGCGGAGCTCCGGAACAGGCCCCAAGATGGGATCTCGTGGATACAGAAAGTTACGTTGGTGGAATTAGGGTTTTGGCTCCGTATCTGATCGTTTGGGGGTACGTAGGTATATATAGGTGGAAGGAGTACGTCGGTGGACCAATAGGGGGCTCACGAGGGTGGAGGGCGCGCCTTGGGGGGGGGGGGGGGGTAGGCGCGCCCCCTACTTCGTGGCCTCCTGTTTTCTTTCTTGATGTAGGGTCCAAGTCTCCCGGATCATAATCTTCCTAAAAATCACGTTCCCGAAGGTTTCATTCCGTTTGGACTCCGTTTGATATTCCTTTTCTTTGAAACCCTAAAACAGGCAAAAAAACAACAATTCTGGGCTGGGCCTCCGGTTAATAGGTTAGTCCCAAAAATAATAGAAAAGTGGATAATAAAGCCCAATAATGTTCAAAACAGTAGATAATATAGCATGGAGCAATTAAAAATTATAGATAGGTTGGAGACGTATCAAGCCTCCCCAAGCTTAATTCTTGCTCGTCCTCGAGTAGGTAAATGATAAAAACAGAATTTTTGATGCAGAGTGCTACTTGGCATAATTTTAATGTAATTCTTCTAAATTGTGGTATGAATATTCAGATCCGAAAGATTCAAGACAAAAGTTCATATTGACATAAAAATAATAATACTTCAAGCATACTAACAAAGCAATTATGTCTTCTCAAAATAACATGGTAAAGAAAGCTATCCCTACAAAATCGTATAGTCTGGCTATGCTCTATCTTCACCACACAAAATATTTAAATCATGCACAACCCCGATGACAAGCCAAGCAATTGTTTCATACTTTTGACATTCTCAAAACTTTTTCAATCTTTACGCAATACATGAGCGTGAGCCATGGATATAGCACTTATAGGTGGAATAGAATGGTGGTTGTGGAGAAGACAAAAAGGGGAAGATAGTCTCACATCAACTAGGCGTATCAATGGGCTATGGAGATGCCCATCAATAGATATCAATGTGAGTGAGTAGGGATTGCCATGCAACGGATGCACTAGAGCTATAAGTTGAAAGCTCAAAAAGAAACTAAGTGGGTGTGCATCCAACTTGCTTGCTCATGAAGACCTAGGGCATTTTGAGGAAGCCCATTGTCGGTGTCAAAACCGGCGGATCTCGGGTAGGGGGTCCCGAACTATGCGTCTAAGGCGGATGGTAACAGGAGGCTGGGGACACGATGTTTTACCCAGGTTCGGGCCCTCTTGATGGAGGTAAAACCCTACGTCCTTCTTGATTATTCTTGATAATATGAGTAGTACAAGAGTTGATCTACCACGAGATCGGAGAGGCTAAACCCTAGAATCTAGCCTATGGTATGATTGTATGTTGTCCTACGGACTAAAACCCTCCGGTTTATATAGACACCGGAGGGGGCTAGGGTTACACAAGGTCAGTTACAAAGGAGGAGATATACATATCCATATTGCCTAGCTTGCCTTCCACGCCAAGTAGAGTCCCATCCAGACACGGGACAAAGTCTTCAATCTTGTATCTTCATAGTCCAACAGTCCGGCCAAAGGATATAGTCCGGCTGTCCGGATACCCCACTAATCCAGGACTCCCTCAGTAGCCCCCTAACCAGGCTTCAATGACGATGAGTCCGGTGCGCTGTGTTGTCTTCGGCATTGCAAGGCGGGTTCTTCTCCAAATTTTGAACGTTTGTTAAGCAGTGTCCGGTCCCGTAAATGTTGAACCTCTTGGCTTCCGCGCCCAATAAGGGCTATCTCCCACACGTCGAATGAATGCGAGGCGCCAGGGCGTTTTTACATTCGCCCCCCTAGCCAGATAAATAAATTGTCTATTAAAGGAATGGGGATTCTTAGATCCAATCCATACCATCCTCCCCCAGCGAGAATCCATCGGAGCGTGCTTTGGAAAAATCCACTCCAGCATGGCCGACCTCCGCAGCTCCTCCTCCCGCCCCTGTAGCCCTAAGCCCGGTGATTGGGAGAGGTGTTCAGTCCCACACAGTCGATTAGTCGAACTGTAGTCCAAGGGATTTCTCCCTCCGGCGTATATGGTGCCCGTCCGAGCCGGGCTCGCCACCTACAATGGCGGGGAGCAAGCGGAGAGCTTCCCAAGCCCCTCTATGGGGGAGCGGGTATGCCTTGTCCCTTATTTATTAAGGGGACTCGGATTTCCGATTCATTCATTCCTCCGCGGGCTCCTGGAGTTTTAGGCCTGCAGCTGCATAATTTCACCCCTGCTTCCATTTTACACATCACCGGCTATGTTGCCTTCTGCGAGTTATTCCTGGGCTGTGAGGCTCATTTCGAGCTGTGGAAAAGGTTATTTTCCCTCGTCCCTCGCACACAGAAGGGGTCACTTTATCAAGTGGGCGGAGCCGAAATATGGCGCATCGCCGAAACCGGATACCTGTCTGGTACTCTGAAGAAGACGTCCTAAGACTGGCCTTCGGAATGGTTTTATATGGAGGACGTCCCCCTTCCGGATCCTGTTCGGCGGGGTCTTCCTGAGTTCAGCAATGCTCCTATGAGGAAACGCCGAAGTTGGCACCCACGGAGCCCCCAGGAGGAAGACAACGGAGAAGTCCTTTACCTGATGAACCGGATTAAAGCGCTGGCTCAATCGGGATTGACAGTAACCGAGGTTATGTCAATATGCATAATGCAGGGAGTGCAACCACTTCAATATCGAGGGCACCCCTTGTGGTGTTTTAACGGGGAAGATGACGCCACCCGTTGCGGGCATAAGGGTCCGGACAACGCCGCCGCTTTAGCAAAAATTCTGTCCGAATTGTTCAAGGGAGAGGAAGAGGAGTTCATCCGCATCAAGCCATGAGATGGATTCTCCATGTACAACCCCCCGAGCTGGGTGAGTTTTATCTCCTTACTCCCGTTCTTCCCACATTCTTTGTCGTAGGTACTCACCTTGCCATTTTGCGGCAGGAACTGCGAAAAGCCATAAGGGAGGTCAGCAGCCCATCTCCACAACCAGAGGACCCTGACCGGGCTTTCGATGCCGGACTCGAAGAAGATCCGGTCATATTCGTGGAGCTGATAGACCGGCAGTTCTATCAATTAAGCTGTGATGACGCCATGGTGGCCATTACGGCCAACTATCCCGGACTGCTTCCTACGTCGCATGTAAGAAAAACCAGAAATCCCAACTCCAAAACCTAGGATCCCCTTTGAGACACTTCACCTACCATATACATATGGTGTTTTTACAGGGAAGGCATTCGGGATGCCATGCCAAACCTGCAGCAACTCGCCAACAAGAGGCACCGAGGCCGGGCAGGCCAAAAAGGAAGGCGGTTAAGACGGAGACGCCGGGGCAGAGATATGACAGAAACCCCGCTCCGTGGTTGTCGTCTTTCTTGAAATGTAATGACATCCATGTTTCTTTAACAGAAAAAACGCTCGCCGGAATATGTTCGGCGAGGCTGCCGATCATGCTTCCACCAGTCGGGCTCCAGGACTGGACATAGAGGCGGAAGCTGACATGGGCGGACGCCGGATAGTCCCCCTACGGAGGATGCGGATAGGCTATCCGCTACACATTCAGAAGTGGAGAGCGCCATGAATCATAGGCGTCGCCGGGCCGTACTCTGCGACACTTGCTTCTCACCAGAGGCATTTGATGCCTTCAATTCTGGAGAGGCGTACCTCCGTGCTGCTCAAAGTGGTCTAGCCATAGCCATGGACCAGTATGTAAAGGATGTACGGGTAAGAAAATCTGATGATTATATGTATCAGTAGCCCCTGAGACTTGAAGCAGTTAGCAGAACTGATTTAAGGATCATCTTATTATGCAAGTTCTTACAGAGAAGAATAGTTGACTGTCACAGGAGCTGGAGGAATGCAAGACCCAACTTCGGGCCGCTGTTGCCGCATTGAAGGAACCTAAAAAGTCCCCAGCTGGTAACATTTATTTCAAAGAATGATAGGTACCATATAGCGTGCGGCATGGCTGCAGATCTAATAATAGATGTTGCAGATAAGTTCAGAGAGAATCCAGAGGAGCAGCACACCGTACAATAGCTAAAGGCTGGCGAACGCGTGCTGACTGAGGTTAGGCGGGAGAAAAACAATCTCTAAGACGCCAATACCAAGCTGAGCGTGGAACTAAAAGATGTTCGAGCCCAGCTGGTGGACTCCTAGAAGGAGAATAAGTGGCTTCGACACGGCATATTTAGTAAGTGCTTGAACGAACCCTTAATAAAGGGGACGGCGGAGAAGCCGGCTAACGGAGTTATGTCTGCAGGTATGCTGACGGGTCGTCCCGCGGAGGAGATGCCCGAGTCTGTGGGTGATCTTCTATCCGAGGTCTCACAACTGCACGAACAAGTTTGGCAAGTGATGCAAGGTATTGCCCAGGCCTTGTGGCCATCCGTCTCCCTGCCAGAAAGCGTTGGAGAGCTTGTGGAGAAGCTCAAGGGAGCACGGCGATGCTTCCGATTATGGAAGATATTTGCCTGCCGTCAAGGTGCCAGGGAAGCTTGGGCCATGGTGAAGACGCGGTATACCAAAGCTAACCTAAATCACATGGCCGAGGTCGGACCTGTGGGCCCGACGGGAAAGAGACCCCTGTTAGCTTAGTCTATGGGCAAGTAGAATTAGCCGCAAAGTATTCCCAATAGGATTGTAGGCTAGACCGTATGTTGGATGGTACAGAAGAGGAATTTAGTCAGTCTACATGACTATGTAATTAAAATGACATGTATAATGCCTTCTAGCCGGATTGTAGATCATTTGTCATGGCGGACCTTTTCGCTTCAACCTCGGGACCCGATAGTCCGAAGTGTATTCGAATACCCGCTCAGTTATATAAGAACCGGGGTATGCGTGGAGACCAGGCGTAGGGGTCATTAGTGCTTGAACAGACAAGTGCCCAACTAGTTATGTTATATTACATGGGTAGTAAGAAACATCTTCCAGGGAGAATAGTTCCGTTAAGGGTTCCTTTCCCTGGGTACGCATGCCCCAAAATGCATGTCCGGACTGCGAGAGGAAACGCGGGAAAAAACATCTGGGGGCACATATGGAAAATAAATAAATCAAAATCATCTTTTGTTCCCCGACCGAATATTTCCTTAAGAACGCTAGCTTTCGGCTTCACCCAGTTTGAGGTACACATCCGGCTGACCCGGCAGTAACAATCGCAGAGGTGCTCCCCTTATGCCCTAGCCGAATTAACAGGAACGTAGGGCATAAATACAAGAGCCAGGCAACCCAACTTGGCCAAAACTTAAGTCATATCGATGCATATAATGGCGAAGAAAAGGTACATGTGGAAGAATAACACATGTGTTGGGCATGAAGCCCAGATGGGTAATTAAGCTTCTGTGTAAGAAGCCCCCAGGTATAATGTGCGCGGTTAGCGCATCTATAATGTGCAAACGAGGCACAAGATGGCCCTTGAAGGCCATGAGGAAGAATAAAAGAAAGAAAGAGAAAAAAGACCGATAATATATATATTCAAAAAATGGACAGAGGAAGGAGACAACCATAGAGTCCGGCGCTAGGCGTAGAATCTTCGGAGCATGGCTGCGTTCCATGGGTTTGGCTCAAGTCGATTATTCGATGCATCCCGCAGACGGTATGCCCCACCGGTCAGAACTTGGTCAATAATGAAGGGACCTTCCCATTTGGGCTCGAGCTTGGACTTTTTCTTCTCCGGCAGACGTAGAACTAATTCGCCAACGTTATAAGTTTTGGCTCGTACTTCTCTGCTTTGGTATCTGCGAGCCTGTTGTTGATAAAATGTGAAAGTGGCTTTTGCCACGTCGCACTCCTCCTCCAGGGTGTCCACACTGTCCTGCCAATCGAGCTTGGCTTCTCTTTATTCGTACACGCGCACTCGAGGTGAGTCATGAATTATGTCGCAGGGCAGGACTGCCTCTGTGCCGTACACCATAAAGAAGGGTGTATATCCGGTACTACGATTCGGCGTGGTCCGCAGCCCCCAGAGTACAGAGTCGAGCTCCTCTACCCAGTGCGTGTTAGAATCCATTAAGGACCGCACTAATCTGGGTTTAATGCCACTCATGATAAGACCATTTGCTCTCTCAACTTGGCTGTTGGTTTGTGGGTGATAGATGGAAGCATAATCGAGCTTGATGCCCATGTTGCTGCACCAGAGTTTTACCTCGCCGGCCGTGAAATTCGTGTCGTTATCAGTGATGATGCTGTGAGGGACGCCATAACAGTGTACGACCCCGGATATGAAGTCTATCACCGGTCTAGATTCGGAAGTCTTAATAGGTTTGGCTTCTATCCATTTGGTGAATTTATCCACCATGACCAGTAAGTATTTTTCCTTATGGGTTCCCCCTTTAAGGGGTCCAACCATGTCAAGCCCCTAGACCGCGAAAGGCCAGGTAATGGGGATTGTTTGGAGGGCGGTGGGTGGCATATGGCTTTGGTTTGCAAAATGCTAGCAACCGGCGCAGCGTTGGACCAAGTCCTGTGCGTCTGCCCGAGCCGTCGGCCAATAAAAACATGTACGGAAGGCCTTGCTTACAAGGGCCCGGGCTGCGGTGTGGTGGCCGCCAAGTCCGGCGTGAATTTCTGCCAAAAGCTTCCGCCATTCCTCTTCGGAGATGCACCTTTGAAGGACTCCGGTAGTGCTTTTCTTATATAGCTCTCCCTTGTGGACCCTGTAGGGTTTAGATTGCCGCACTATGCAGCGTGCCTCATTTTGGTCCTCGGGAAGTTCCTGCCTAGTTAGGTAGGACAGGAATGGTTCCGTCCACGGGGCGATGACGGCCATTATTACGTGGGCTGAAGGTGTTATTTCGGTGGCAGAGACTCCGATTATGTCAGAGTGTTCGGTATCGGGTGTTTTGGCCGGGTCCGGACTATTGTTACTGGTGTCCCCTTCCCATACCACCGATGGCTTAAACAACCTCTCCAAAAAGATGTTGGGGGGAACCGCGTCGCGTTTTGCACCAATGCGGGCGAGGATATCCGTCGCATGATTGTTTTCCCGAGCCACATGGTGAAATTCGAGCCCCTCGAACCGAGATGACATCTTTAGGACGGTGTTTCAATAGGCCGCCATTTTCGAATCCTTGGCATCAAAGTCTCCATTTATTTGGGATATTGCGAGGTTTGAATCCCCACGCACCTCGAGGCGTTGAATGCCCATGGAGGCTACCATCCGAAGACCATGCAACAGAGCTTCGTATTCGGCTGCGTTGTTGGAGTCTGTATACAATATTTGCAGTACGTACTGAACGGTATCTCCGGTTGGGGACGTCAGGACGATGCCAGCCCCTAGACCAGCCAACATTTTAGAACCGTCGAAGTGCATGATCCAATTGGAGTATGCGTCGTACTCTTTAGGGAGCTCGGCTTCCGTCCATTCGGCGACAAAGTCGGCCAATACTTGCAATTTAATGGCTCACCGAGGTTTGTATGTTATGTTGAACGAGAGGAGCTCAATGGCCCATCTGGCAATCCGGCCCGTAGCGTCACGGTTGTTTATAATATCGTTAAGTGGCACTTCCGAGGCTACTGTAATCGAACACTCTTGAAAGTAGTGTCGCAGCTTCCGGGATGCCATGAATAACGCATAGGCTATCTTTTGATAATGTGGGTACCATGATTTGCATGTAGTGAGGAAAGTGGATACATAGTATATCGGCTTTTGAAGAGGGAATTTATGTCCGTCAGCTTCTTGTTCGACGACGAGCACTACGCTTACAACTTGATGAGTTTCCGCAATGTACAACATCATTGGTTCGTCGATGTTTGGCATGGCCAGGATTGGGTTGGTTGCCAGTATGGCTTTTATTTCTTCCAATCCGGCTGTGGCAGCGTCCGTCCACTCGAAGTGTTCGGTGCGCCGAAGGAGGCGATAAAGGGGTAATGCCTTTTCTCCTAAGCGGGAGATAAAGCGGCTTAGAGCTGTGATGCCCCCGATTTGATCGTACACTAATCATACACGCAAACGTGTACGATCAAGATCAGGGACTCACGGGAAGATATCACAACACAACTCTACAAATAAAATAAGTCATACAAGCATCATATTACAAGCCAGGGGCCTCGAGGGCTCGAATACAAGAGCTCGATCATAGACGAGTCAGCGGAAGCAACAATATCTGAGTACAAACATAAGTTAAACAAGAGGTCATCAGTAAACCAAGGAGAGGATGAGGAGGTGGCTGATAGGCTCAGCAACAAATCATCGAGATTTCCAAAGGATTGATTTCCACAATTATGTGAACAAGGAAATCTCATTTGTCGGATCAAATGTCATAATGATGTATGCTCGAGGGAAACATACACAACTGAACAATGATAGAAGGGTGCACCCAGGAATCTGGACTAGGTAGCACGATCAATGTTTGAATGATGATTCAATAATCAATAGACTTAGAATGAAACTGTAGACCAATAACTTCAAGCAATAGGGTTGCTAGAAGTTTAGAATTTACACATCACAGACCATTTATCGGTATTCCGGTTAGAAACAACACGGATACCAAGAAATGAACGCAAAAGGCGAGAGATATTACTATAACAAGAATTCTCAAGAGGTGGTAAAATTACCACGACATTCTTGACATAAAAGGTGGTAACATTCCAAGGTAAAGAAGAACAAATGCTGTACAGCAAGGATCTCAAGGTATAACTCAAAACACGAATAAGTTTGTGTTGGAGGGAAGGCAATAAAGTGGCCGATGATAATACAATTCATCAGGGGCAAGGATGGTATTTCTCATAATGAACTCAATTGACATCCTGGAAGAGCTCAGAATGCCGATGGTGGTCACGACACAATTGTTGAGAGATTTCATGAACATGTAATCGGTCGGCGATGACATCAAGCCACAGGAATGATGAAGCGAAAGGTTATTGAACCCAAGGGTATGACACAAACTCAAAACCAAGCTTGTTGTTTAACGCAAAGTGGTATGATGAGGAAGATCGACGTAAGCTTAGCTCATCGTCGAAAGTTGTGCTCCGGGAATAAGGACCAGGTAGCACAGTTAAAATCATCACGGTAATGATATAGCCAAATAGGGTAGAAAGGATGTAATCGGGTACAAACTCGTAAGTAAAGAATATTACCAAAAGTTGTTGAACCGTAGTGCGGACTCGGTTCAGTTATCGGTTTTTTTTGAGTACCCGTGAAAAATTTGGAATCAGTGAGAATGTAGTACTTGACGAGGAACTCATAAGAGGTTATGTAGTACTTGATATTATCAAGGTACCATGGTGTAATACTCGATGGAAGATCAAAGTAAAGGTTGGACTGGTGTATTGATCCACAGAGGACAAGTGCTTAAACTTGCCCGTGAAATGGGGTCAAAGAAGAACATATGGTCGAAACCACGATTGCAAAAGGCCAAATCCCAGATATAAGATGAACTTATACCGAAGGAATAATTAATTTAAGAGAAGCTTTAATGATAAGATCTACATCGTGTCCATGGGCATGAACACAAAGTTCAAGGTCGACTCCCGCTTCTCCAATGCATAACCTTTCATTCACTTCTCAGTTTCGAAGAAGTTGTAGTGCTGAAATTTTATCTGGCAAAATACCAAAAGTGTATGACTCATGAAAACTTTCGAGTTCAAACGATTTAGAGAAGGCTTATGTTCAACCCATAGGGGCTTCTTAGAAACATATACCACAAGTTACAAGAGTAAATATCACAAGCTCGAAAGTAGAGCAAGGTTGAGAAAGTAGATGATACAATTACCAAAGGCATTATGTATCTGAGGGAAGACTCGCAGACTTATTGAATATGAAGGACGCTGTCGGATAAAATCCAGCAAATGATTTGGTGGTCCTCAAGGGATCTGATGCGAGCATCGGTACTCAACCAGAGGGAGAAACAATGCAAGGAGATCAGACTTTAGAAACAACTGACTAATTCAAGGCTCAAATGCAAAGGAATTATCAATTCCAAGACAAGGGATCAGAAGCAATGCTCTGATCAGGGATGGATAAGTTGAATAGCCTTAAGGGTACAATCGACAGCAATTTGATTGGTCGAGATCCAGCTCATGTTTTAAAATAACGTCTAAGCCGGAAAGATAATTTAAAAGGATCAACTGATGATTGCGTGCATTCGCACTCATGTTGAATCAATAGGATCAAAAAGACGATGCCTAAGGATACTAACGAATATTGCCAGACATATGGAAAGCATCCATAATGCAAGCAGGCAAGTATTGCAGAGCAATAAGCTACTAAGGATTTTTGGAGGATCGAATAGTATTTCAAAGACCACTGTGAAACACATGAACAACTGGGGATGAGTGGATACTCGACAAGTGCGAGGATTTAATTGAGGGGGTATTCATGTGGCAAGGAACTGCTAGGCATTAGGCACAAAGTATTCTCGGAACAATAGAGAAGACTCCGGGGTATCTTGTAATAACAAGATCAATGGGGGATGATCGTATGAATGGCAAGTGTAAGTAGCTATCCATAAGGATTTATCGGTGGTCGGGAATAGCAAAAGTGATGGGCACAAAGTCTCGAGAGGAATAGCAAAGAGTATCTTCGGAATCTTCTGGTGAAGCAGGCCATCATCTGGAATGAAGGGGCTCTTCGGGAGAAAGTATTTACGAGATCCTAGAGTCAGAGTTAGTAAATTCATTTTAACCCGAATAGAAGAGAGATCAGAGCCCCAGAGTAATGATCGAGGAGTAAAAGATCCTAATACCACCCAAATGGCGATGTGGGCCCGTAAGCCGCACAACCATGTTAGTAAAAGTTTTGTAACGTCTAAACTCGACTTTGGCCAAGGAGTGTGGAAGGGGGATTCCTACAGGCAGTCGGCTCTGATACCAACTTGTGACGCCCCCGATTTGATCGTACACTAATCATACACGCAAACGTGTACGATCAAGATCAGGGACTCACGGGAAGATATCACAACACAACTCTACAAATAAAATAAGTCATACAAGCATCATATTACAAGCCAGGGGCCTCGAGGGCTCGAATACAAGAGCTCGATCATAGACGAGTCAGCGGAAGCAACAATATCTGAGTACAGACATAAGTTAAACAAGTTTGCCTTAAGAAGGCTAGCACAAACTGGGATACAGATCGAAAGAGGCGCAGGCCTCCTGCCTGGGATCCTCCTAAACTACTCCTGGTCGTCGTCAGCGGGCAGCACGTAGTAGTAGGCACCTCCGGTGTAGTAGGAGTTGTCGTTGTCGGTGGCGTATGGCTCCTGGACTCCAGCATCTGGTTGCGACAAGCAGAAAGAAGGGAAAGGGGGAAAAGGGGGAGAAAGCAACCATGAGTACTCATCCAAAGTACTCGCAAGCAAGGAGCTACACTACTTATGCATGGGTATCAAATGGAATAAGGGTATCATATGTGGACTGAACTGCAGAATGCCAGAATAAGAGGGGGATATCTAATCCTGTCGAAGACTACGCTTCTGGAAGCCTCCGTCTTGCAGCATGTAGAAGAGAGTAGACTGAAATCCTCCAAGTAGCATCGTATAGCATAATCCTAACCGACGATCCTCCCCTCGTCGCCCTGTGAGAGAGCGACCACCGGTTGTATCTGGCACTTGGAAGGGTGTGTTTTATTAAGTATCCGGTTCTAGTTGTCATAAGGTCAAAGTACAACTCCGGGTCGTCCTTTTACCGAGGGACACGGCTATTCGAATAGATAAACTTCCCTGCAGGGGTGCACCACATACCCCAACACGCTCGATCCCATTTGGCCGGACACACTTTCCTGGGTCATGCCCGGCCTCGGAAGATCAACACGTCGCAGCCCTACCTAGGCACAACAGAGAGGTCAGCACGCCGGTCTAAATCCTATGGCGCAGGGGTCTGGGCCCATCGCCCTTTGCACACCTGCATGTTGCGTACGCGGCCGGAAGCAGACCTAGCCTAGTGGCTTTCCAGTCCAATCCGGCACGCGCCACTCAGTCGCTGACGTCACGAAGGCTTCGGCTGATACCACGACGCTGGGATACCCATAACTGCTCCCACGTAGATGGTTAGTGCGTATAGACCAAATGGCCAGACTCAGATCAAATACCCAGATCTCGTTAAACGTGTTAAGTATCCGCGAACACCGACCAGGGCCAGGCCCACCTCTCTCCTAGGTGGTCGGAACCTGCCCTGTCGCTCCGCCTCAAAGATCCACTCGCGGGTGCTCCTACGAGCCTACCCGTCTTTAGTCACCACATGTATCATGTATAAAGTATATAGTATATACCCGTGATCACCTCCCGAGTGATCACGGCCCGATAGCATAGCATGGCAGACGGACAAGAATGTAGGGCCACTGATGATAAACTAGCATCCTATACTAAGCATTAGGTTTGCAGGTAAAGGTAACAACAGTAGTAGCAAGGACAGGCTATGCATCAGTATAGGATTAACGGGAAGCAGTAACATGCTACACTACTCTAATGCAAGTAGTATAGAGAAGAGTAGGCGGTATCTGGTGATCAAAGGGGGGGCTTGCCTGGTTGCTCTGGCAAGAGAGAGGGGTCGTCAACTCCGTAGTCGTATTGGGTAGCAGCGGCGTCGGTCTCGGTGTCTAGCGAGAGAAGAGGGGGAAGAAACAATAAATATAATAGCAAGCATAGGCATAGTGATGCATGACATGACAAGTAACGGCGTTAGAGGTGCCCTAACGCGGTAATAGGTGATACCGGTGAAGGGGGATGACATCCGGGAAAGTACCCCCGGTGTTTTGCGTTTTCGAGCAGAGAAGCCAGAGGGGGAAAGTTGCGAGTTTGCTATGCTAGGGATGCGTGAAGGATGAACGGGCTGCGTATCCGGGTTCGTCTCGTCGTTTTGAGCAACTTTCAGGTACAAAGTATTTTCATCCGAGCTACGGTTTATTTTATATTAATTTTAAAAGATTTAAATCATTTTTAGGATTTATTTAATTAATTTAATCAACATTATCCAGAATAGTGTCTGCTGACGTCAGCATGACGTCAGCATTGACTTGGTCAACCTGACAGGCGGGTCCCGTTCGTCAATGACTCTTTAGTCTAATTAGGGTCTAACTAATTTAATTACTGTGCAATTAACTAACTAGTTAATTAAATTACTTAATTAGGGTTAATTAGCTTAATTAATTAATTAATCTAATTATTAATTATTAAATAATTTTTTTATATTCATTTTTTTTAAAATCGTTCTGGGCGGGGCCCTCCTGTCATTGGCCCATAGGGGAGCTTAGTGGGTTTGTGGGCGCTGGGTGCGGGCGTCCGCGCACCCGCACGGAGGCGACGGAGGGCACCGGTCCACGGGCGAGGGGCGGGCGCCGCCCAGCGTCGCGGGGCGCCTGCGGCCACGGCACCGGCAGGAGGCGGCGAGCGGGAGGCACAGTGGCCGCGAGGGTGGGGCACTGCGGCAGTGGCCGCTCGCGGCATAGAAGGAGCAGCGCGGCGTCGGAACGATGAAGCAGGGGAGCGCAGGGGGGCTGCGCTAGCGGGCGAGGCTTGCGGAGGTGAGGCGCGCGCGCCTGGGCGCGGCACGCGGCGAGCGAGAGCAGTGCGGTGAGCAAGGCAGCGGCGGGGAGGCATGCGCGCGGCGAGTGCGGTGCTGGCGTCGGGGGAGAGCGGAGGCCAGGGGCACGCGAGCGCAAGCGGAGGCCGCCGGGGAGATAGGGGGAAGAGAGGAGGGGCCGGGCCTCACCGTGCGGAGAAGGGGTCAGGGCAACAGGGCGCGAGGAGGGCGGCGGGGACGACGGCGCCGCAGGGGAAGCAGGCCGGTGACGAGGAGAAGGCAGGCCGGCGGGGAGGTTCCCGCTACGGGGTCCGGCGTGGTGACGGCGAACGGCACTGAGCGCGGGCACCTGGGATCGGTTCGTGTCGATCCAGATCCAGGTGGGGCTTCGGCGAGGTGGTCTTCCGGGCGGCGGCGGCGGCGTCGACGGGTTCGGGGGCACGGTTGCCCCGGTCTTGATCCAGACGGGGTGGGGAGAGGAGGAGCGAGGCGAGTGGGTTTCGTCCCCGATCCAGATTGGATCGGGACAGGGAGAGGGAGTGGGGCGAGTGGGGGGTTAGGGTTACGGGGGTGGGGAGTTAGTAGGGGAGGTGGGACGGGGTGGGCCGGCCCGTTCGAGCGGCTGAGGCTAGCTGGGCCACTTGGCCCAGCGGGGGTGGGGGGGGGGCTGTTTTCTTTTTTTTTGTATTTGTTTTGTCTTCTGTTTTTATTCTTTTATTTATTTTACCTTTTCTGTCTTAGTTTTGTTTCCTATTATTTTAGTTTTATTAAAATATACACGTAGCATTTAATTTAGTATTCCAACTTAGCCCATAGTCACAAAAAGTCTAATCCGCAAACAAATTAGTTTGACATTTTATTAATTACAAAAGGTATTTAAATAATTGTTTTCACTATTGTTTTAATTGTTTTAGGGCCATTAAACATTTTATCGAAGTTTGGTTTCTCCACCTTAATTACCTATGTATTATTTGGTTCACTCCGAACATCTAACTTTTAATATTTGAAAACTTTTATTGTTTGCTCGATTTTGAATTTGAAATTCGAACTAGGTTCCGAACTAACGCGAGTTTATCCACAGTAACCGAGGTGACGTGGCATCATTAGTGGGGATTATTGTAGCTTAATTACCCGGGCGTCACAAGAGCCGCCACACATCCAGTTAGTTTTTGGATTTGTTTGAGGTCCGTTGGGATAGCTAACTGTGACAGAGCTCGGATTTTGGCCGGATTAGCTTCAATCCCTATACTGGAGACAATGAAGCCCAGGAGCTTTCCTGCTGGTACGATGAAAACGCATTTTTCTGGATTGAGCTTGATGCCGTATGTTCAGAGGTTGTCGAATGTGAGCCTTAAGTCGTCTATCAGAGAGTCGACGTGTTTGGTTTTAACGACCACATCATCTACGTATGCCTCTACTGTTTTGCCGATCTGTTTCTCCAGACATGTCTAGATCATGCGCTGATATGTTGCGCCGGCGTTTTTGAGCCCAAAAGGCATTGTGTTGAAACAGAAGGGGCCCTATGGTGTTATAAATGCCGTTGTGGCTTGGTCGGACTCCGCCATCTTGATTTGGTGGTAGCCGGAGTATGCCTCGAGGAAACACAATGACTCCTGTCCTGCGGTAGCATCAATAATTTGATCAATGCGGGGAGGGGGAAGGGATCCTTTGGGCAAGCCTTGTTGAGGCCCTTGAAATCGACACATAGGCGCCAGGATTTGTCCTTCTTTGGTACCATCACCAGGTTTGCTAGCCAGTCCGGGCATTTTATTTCTCTAATGAATCCGGCCTCCAATAACTTGGCTAGTTCCTCTCCCATGGCCTGTCTCTTAGGTTCAGAGAAACGCCGAAGAGCCTACTTGACCGGCTTGAATCCCTTTAGGATATTGAGGCTGTGCTTGGCCAGCCTGCGTGGGATTCCTGGCATGTCTGAGGGGTGCCAGGCGAATATGTCCCAATTTTCGCGCAGGAAATCTCGTAGTGCAGCGTCCATGGCAGGGTTTAACTGTGCCCCAATGGAGGCTATTTTTGTAGGGTCCGTTGGGTGGACTTGGAATTTGACTATTTCATCCGCTGGTTTAAAAGAGGTGGACTTGGATCTCTTGTCAAGTATTACGTCGTCCCTGTCCACCATGGAGCGTAGCGTAGTTAATTCCTCGGCCGAAAGGGCTTCGGATAATGCTTCGAGGGCCAAGGCGGCTGTTTTGTTTTCGGCGCAGAGTGTTGTGTTCGGATCACTAGCGAGAGTGATGATTCCGTTGGGCCCGGGCATTTTGAGCTTCATGTACCCATAATGGGGTATGGCTTGGAAGATCATGAACGCCTCTCATCCTAGAAGGGCGTGATATCCACTACTGAACGGGGCCACATGGAATGTAATTTCTTCGGACCTATAGTTCTTCGGCATGCCGAATACCACATCTAGTGTGATTTTCCCAGCAGAGCGTGCTTCCCGACTGGGGATGATTCCTCTAAAGGTTGTGCTACTTTGCTCAATGCGGTTCCAGTCTATTTCCATTTTTTGAAGAGTTTCGTCGTAGATGAGGTTTAATCCACTGCCGCCGTCCATGAGTACTTTGGTGAGTCGAAAGCCATCCACAATTGGACTAAGGACCAGTGCAGCTGGTGCTCGAGCAGTTCGGAATTTAGGTTCGTCACTGGCATTGAAGGTAATAGCCGTGTCACTCCATGGATTCATTGCTGCTACGTGGCAGATTTCGGCGAGGCTGCAGGGTGTTCGCTTGCGCCTATTATTTGATGCGAAGGTTTCAAAAACTGTTAATACCGTATTGTTATCCACCGGATGGTGCTCTGTGGTATTTGGGATGAGAAGATCCTCACCACTTTTGGCCACCTGCCGGAGCACCCAACATGCTCTAAGGCTGTGCATTGGTATGGTATCCGCTGTGCTATGAATTTTGCAGGGTCCGTTAAGCCATCCCTCCAATACGGTTCCATGCCCTGTAGAGGGTTTTTGCTTCTTTGTAATTAACTCGGGTGTCTTATGATAGTACACCCTTTTACCTCGTACTGGGTGTATATTTGGAGCCGGATTATCCCAAAATTTCGTTTTGGTTTTCCAGGAACTTTCCATTGCACAGTACTTTTGTACTATGGACGCCAAGTCGGCGAAGTGTGATATGTCACGGCGACTTATGGCATTAAGGATTCCCTTGTCCGTGCAGTTATTGCAGAAAAGTGAGACTGCGTCTTCCTCGCGGCAGTCCTTAACCTTGTTCATCACAAGGAGGAATCTGGCCCAATAATGATGTACTATTTCATGGGGCTATTGCCTGATGCGGGAAAGATCATTTATGTCTGGGTGGGTGGGTGTTTTTGAGTCCGAACCCCTACCCGATCTGAGACCCAGGGGCCGAGGAGTTTCCGATCTTGGAAGTTCGGATTCCGGGATGTTGCCCGATGAGTCTGGCCCGCTGCCTGACTCTAGGTTCAGGGTTAGGGTGATGCCCTCCCGTAAATGGGTATCCGGTTCGGAGAGCTCAGGAATTCGGACATAGTTAGTCCTCAAGATAAAGGAAGAATCGCCGCATTGTTCCTCCACCACCGCAACATGATGGGTGACCGGTGGAGAGTTAATCACCCTTTGATCGGGTTTAAGCCCAATCCGATCATAGTCCATAGCGACTCCCAAGGCGGCGATGCGATCCAAGAGCTTGTTTAGGGAAGAGTGCTCCATTGGATCCATCTGCTCAGCGAATTCCGAGCCGACATGGAGGCTGTTTTTGATGACCCGAGAAGTCATCGTCGGTGCAGCAGCCGAACACGCGGTCATGACAAAACTGCCTAGCCGAAGAGTTTGGCCGACATCCAGGGCTCCCCCGGCGGTAATGTTGTTTTTAACAACGAGTTGAGGCATCCTTCCTTACGGTGATGTCACAGAGGAACTCTCAACGAAAGCACCAATGTCGGTGTCAAAACCGGCGGATCTCGGGTAGGGGGTCCCGAACTGTGCGTCTAAGGCGGATGGTAACAGGAGGCTGGGGACACGATGTTTTACCCAGGTTCGGGCCCTCTTGATGGAGGTAAAACCCTACGTCCTGCTTGATTATTCTTGATAATATGAGTAGTACAAGAGTTGATCTACCCTGAGATCGGAGAGGCTAAACCCTAGAAGCTAGCCTATGGTATGATTGTATGTTGTCCTATGGACTAAAACCCTCCAGTTTATATAGACACCGGAGGGGGCTAGGGTTACACAAGGTCGGTTACAAAGGAGGAGATATACATATCCGTATTACCTAGCTGGCCTTCCACGCCAAGTAGAGTCCCATCGGGACACGAGACGAAGTCTTCAATCTTGTATCTTCATAGTCCAATAGTCCAACCAAAGGATATAGTCTGACTGTCCGGATACCCCCCTAATCCAGGACTCCCTCACCCATCATTGGAATATACAAGCCAAGTTCTATAATGAAAGATTCCCACTAGTATCTGAAAGTGATAACATGAGAGACTCTCTACTATGAAGATCATGGTGCTACTTTGAAGCACAAGTGTGGTAAAAGGATAGTAACATTGTCCCTTCTCTCTTCTTATCTCATTTATTTTTTTATTTGGGCCTTTTCTCTCTCTTTTTTATGGCCTCTTTTTTTCTTTTTTTTAATTTTCTGTCTGGAGTCTCATCCCGACTTGTGGGGGAATCATAGTCTCCATCATCCTTTCCTCACTGGGACAATGCTCTAATAATGATGATCATCACACTTTTATTTTTCTTACAACTCAAGAATTACAACTCGATTCTTAGAACAAAATATGACTCTATATGAATGCCTCCGGCGGTGTACCGGGATATGCAATGGCTCATGAGTGACATGTATGAAAGAATTATGAACAGTGGCTTTGCCACAAATACGATGTCAACTACATGATCATGCTAAGCAATATGACAATGGTGGAGCGTGTCATAATAAACGGAACGGTGGAAAGTTGCATGGCAATATATCTTGGAATGGCTATGGAAATGCCATAATAGGTAGGTATGGTGGCTGCTTTGAGGAAGGTATATGGTGGGTGTATGATACCGGCAAAAGGTGCGCGGTATTAGAGAGGCTAGTGAAGGTGGAAGGGTGAGAGTGTGTATAATCCATGAACTCAACATTAGTCATAAAGAACTCATATACTTATTACAAAATTCTACAAGTTATCAAAGCAAAGTATTACGCGCATGCTCCTAGGGGTATAGATTGGTAGGAAAAGACCATCGCTCGTCCCCGACCGCCACTCATAAGGAAGACAATCAAAAAATAAATCATGCTCCGACTTCATCACATAACGGTCCACCATACATGCATGCTACGGTAATCACAAGCTTCAACACAAGTATTCCTCAAATTCACAACTACTCAACTAGCATGACTTTAATATCACCATCTCCATATCTCAAAACAATTATCAAGTATCAAACTTATCATAGTATTCAACACACTCATAAGAAAGTTTTATTATTAATCTTGTATACCAAGCATATTAGGATTTTAAGAAAATTACCATGATATTTAAGACTCTCAAAATAATCTAAGTGAAGCATGAGAGATCAATAGTTTCTATAAAACAAATCCACCACCGTGCTCTAAAAGATATAAGTGAAGCACTAGAGAAAAATTATATAACTCAAAAGATATAAGCGAAGCACATAGAGTATTCTAGAAAACTCCAAATCATGTATGACTATCTCAAAAGGTGTGTACAGAAAGGATGATTGTGGTTAGCTAACAAGAAAAGGCTCAAATAATACAAGACGCTCCAAGCAAAACACATATCATGTGGCGAATAAAAATATAGCTCCAAGTAAAGTTACCGATAGAAGTAGACGAAAGAGGGGATGCCTTCCGGGGCATCCCCAAGATTTGGCTTTTAGGTGTACTTAGATTATCTTGGGGGTGCCATGGGCATCCCCAATCTTAGGCTCTTGCCACTCCTTGTTCATAATCCATCAAATCTTTACCCAAAACTTGAAAACTTCACAACACAAAACTTAAAGTAGAAAATCTCGTGAGCACCGTTAGCGAAAGAAAACAAAAGACCACTTCAAGGTAATGTAATTAACTCATTATTTATTTATATTGGTGTTATACCTACTATATTTCAACTTATCTATGGTTTATAAACTATTTTACTAGCCATAGATTCATCAAAATAAGCAAACAACACACGGAAAACAGAATCTGTCAAAAACAGAATAGTCTGTAGTAATCTGTAGCTAGCGCAAGATCTGGAACCCCAAAAATTCTAAAATAAATTTCTGGACGTGAGGAATTTATATATTAATCATCTGCAAAAATAATTAACTAAATATCATTTTCCAAATAAAAATGACAGCAGTTCTCGTGAGCGCTAAAGTTTCTGTTTTTTACAGCAAGTTCAACAAGACCTTCCCCAAGTCTTCCCAACGGTTCTACTTGGCACAAACACTAATTAAACACAAAAAACACAACCAAAACAGAGGATAGATAAATTATTTATTACTAAACAGAAGCAAAAGGCAAGGAATAAAAAAAATTGGGTTGCCTCCCAACAAGCGCTATCGTTTAACGCCCCTAGCTAGGCATAACAACCAAGAATAGATCTAGGTATTGCCATCTTTGGTAGGCAATCCATAAGTGGCTCTCATAATAGTTTCATAAGGTAATTTAATTTTATTTCTAGGAAACTGTTCCATGCCTTTCCTTAATGGAAATTGGAATCTAATATTTCCTTCCTTCATATCAATAATTGCACCAATCGTTCTAAGGAAAGGTCTACCAAGAATAATAGGACATGAAGGATTGCAATCTATGTCAGGAACATTAAAATCTACGGGCACATAATTCCTATTTTGAACAGTAAGAACATCATTAATTCTTCCCATAGGTTTCTTATTAGTGGAATCCGCAAGGTGCAAGTTTAGAGAGCAATCATCAAAATCACGGAAACCTAACAAATCACACAAAGTCTTTGGAATCGTGGAAACACTAGCACCGAAATCACATAAAGCATAGCATTCATGATCTTTAATTTTAATTTTAATAGTTGGTTCCCACTCATCATAAAGTTTTCTAGGGATAGACACTTCCAATTCAAGTTTTTCTTCATAAGATTGCATCAAGGCATCAATGATATGTTTCGTAAACGCTCTATTTTGACTATAAGCGTGAGGAGAATTTAGCACGGATTGCAACAAGGAAATAAAATCAATCAAAGAGAAATTTTCATAGTTAAATTCCTTGAAATCCATAATTGTGGGTTTAGCAACATCTAGGGTTTTAATTTCTTCAATCTCACTTTTATCAAATTTAGCATCAAGATCAACAAATTCCGAATTCTTGGAACGCCTTCTTCGTAAAGGTGGATCATATTCAGTCCCATCATTATCAAGATTCATATTGCAAAACAAAGATTTAATAGGGGACACATCAATAACTTTTAGATCTTCATCTTTATTTTCGTAGGTACTAGAAGAACACGCTCTTATAAAGGCATCTTTCTTAGCACGCATCCTAGTGGTTCTTTCTTTGCACTCATCAATGGAAATTCTCATGGCTTTGAGAGACTCATTGATATCATGCTTAGGTGGATTAGATCTAAGTTTCAAAGAATCAACATCAAGAGAAATTCTATCAACGTTCCTAGCCAAATCATCAATCTTAATCAATTTTTCTTCAATCATAGCATTAAAATTCTTTTGTGAAGTAATAAATTCTTTAATATTAGATTCAAAATCAGAGGGAATCTTATTATAATTTGCATAAGAATTGTTATAGGAATTACCATAATTATTAGAGGAATTACTAGGATAAGGCCTAGGGTTGAAATTTCCTCTATACGCGTTGTTACCAAAATTGTTCCTACCAACAAAATTCACATCCATAGATTCATTATTATTCTCAATCAAAGTAGACAAGGGAATATCATTAGGATCAGAAGAAACACTCTTATTAGAAAATAATTTCATGAGTTCATCCATCTTTCCACTCAAAACATTAATTTCTTCTATCGCATGCACCTTTTTATTAGTAGATCTTTCAGTATGCCATTGAGAATAATTAACCATAATATTATCTAGGAGTTTAGTAGCTTCTCCTAAAGTGACTTCCATAAAAGTGCCTCCCGCGACCGAATCTAAAAGATTTCGAGAAGCAAAATTCAATCCGGCATAATTTTTTGCATAATCATCCACAAATTTAAACCATGAGTAGGGCAATTACGTATCATTAATTTCATTCTCTCCCAAGCTTGTGCAACATGTTCATGATCAAGTTGCTTAAAAATTCATAATATCATTTCTAAGAGAGATGATCTTAGCGGGAGGAAAATACTTAGAGATAAAAGCATCTTTGCACTTGTTCCATGAATCAATACTATTTTTAGGCAAAGACGAAAACCAAGCTTTAGCACGATCTCTAAGAGAAAAAGGAAATAGATTCAATTTAACAATATCATTATCCACATCTTTCTTCTTTTGCATGTCACACAAATCAACGAAGCTATTTAGATGGGTAGCGGCATCTTCACTAGGAAGGCCGGAGAATGGATCTTTCATGATAAGATTCAGCAAAGCAGCATTAATTTCACAAGATTTAGCATCATTAAGAGGAGCAATCGGAGTGCTAATAAAATCATTGTTGTTGGTATTGGTGAAGTCACACAATTTAGTATTATCTTGATCCATCGTGACAAGCAAACAAACTAACACACAAGCAAACAAAAAGCAAGCGAACTAAAAGAGGCAAATAGAGAGGGAGGATAGAGAGAGAGGGCGAATAAAACGACAAGGGTGAAGTGGGGGAGAGGAAAACGAGAGGCAAATGGCAAATAATGTAATGCGGGAGATAAGGGTATGTGATGGGTACTTGGTATGTTGACTTTTGCGTAGACCTCCCCGGCAAAGGCGCCAGAAATCCTTCTTGCTACCTCTTGAGCACCGCGCTGGTTTTCCCCGAAGAGGAAGGGATGATGCAGCAAAGTAGCGTATGCATTTCTCTCAGTTTTTGAGAACCAAGGTATCAATCCAGTAGGAGGCTACGCGCAAGTCCCTCGTACCTGCACAAAACAAATAAATCCTCACAACCAACGCAAATAGGGGTTGTCAATCCCTATAAGGCCACTTACGAGAGTGAGATCTGATAGATATGATAAGATAATATTTTTGGTATTTTTATGATAAAAGATGCAAAGTAAAATAAAGGCAAAGTAAATAGCAAAGGAAATAACTAAGTAGTAGGAGATCAATCTGATAAAGATAGACCCGGGGGGCATAGGTTTCACTAGTGGCTTCTCTCAAGAGCATAAGTATTCTACGGTGGGCGAACAAATTACTGTTGAGAAATTGACAGAATTGAGCATAGTTATGAGAATATCTAGGTATGATCATGTATATAGGCATCACGTCCGAGACAAGTAGACCGACTCCTACCTGCATCTACTACTATTACTCCACTCATCGACCGCTATCCAGCATGCATCTAGAGTATTAAGTAAAAAAACAGAGTAATGCCTTAAGCAAGATGACATGATGTAGAGGGATAGACTCATGCAATATGAAGAAAACCCCATCTTGTTATCCTCGATGGCAACAATACAATACGTGCCTTGCTGCCCCTACTGTCACTGGGAAAGGACACCACAAGATTGAACCCAAAGCTAAGCACTTCTCCCATTGCAAGGAAGATCAATCTAGTAGGCCAAACCAAACTGATAATTCGAAGAGACTTTCAAAGATAACCAATCATGCATAGAAGAATTCATAGAAGATTCAAATGTTATTCATAGATAGACTTGATCATCAACCCACAATTCATCGGTCTCAACAAACACACCGCAAAAAGAAGATTACATCGAATAGATCTCCACAAGAGAGGGGGAGAACATTGTATTGAGATCCAAAAAGAGAGAAGAAGTCATCTAGCTACTAACTATGGACCCGAAGGTCTGAAGTAAACTACTCACACTTCATCGGAGAGGCTATGGTGTTGATGTAGAAGCCCTCCGTGATCGATGCCCCCTCTAGCGGAGCTCCGGAACAGGCCCCAAGATGGGATCTCGTGGATACAGAAATTACGGCGGTGGAATTAGGGTTTTGGCTCAGTATCTGAATGTTTGGGGGTACGTAGGTATATATAGGAGGAAGGAGTACATCAGTGGAGTAACAGGGGGCCCATGAGGGTGGAGGGCGCGCCTGGGGGGGGGGGGTAGGTGCGCCCCCTACCTCGTGGCCTCCTGTTTTCTTTCTTGACGTAGGGTCCAAGTCTCCCGGATCATAATCTTCCTAAAAATCACGTTCCCGAAGGTTTCATTCCGTTTGATATTCCTTTTCTTCGAAACCCTAAAACAGGCAAAAACAGCAATTCTGGGCTAGGCCTTCGGTTAATAGGTTAGTCCCAAAAATAATATAAAAGTGGATAATAAAGCCCAATAATGTTCAAAGCAGTAGATAATACAACATGGAGCAATCAAAAATTATAGATACATTGGAGACGTATCAGGCGCGCCCTCCACCCTAGTGGAAGCCTCGTGTCCTTTCCGACCTTCTTATTTTCCTATTCTCTTAGATATTCCAAAACGGAGAAAAATTGCCATTAGAACTGTTTTGGAGTCGGTTTACTTACCGTACCACGTACCTATTCCTTTTCGGAGTTTGAAACATTCCGGAAAGTGTCCCTTATGTATTCTGCCGGGGTTACGGTTTGAATAATACTAGTTTCAACATTTATGGGATTACTTGAGATAGAATGTTTGATACTTTGACCGTTGACCACCCTCAGATTTGTGCCTTCGAAGTTGTTGATTTTTATGGCACTGGATCGATAGACCTCCTCAATGACGTCAGGACCTTCCCATTTACAGAGAAGTTTGCCTGCAAAAAATCTTAAATGAGAGTTGTATAGCAATACATAATCACCTACATTAAACTCACGCTTTTGTATCCTTTTATCATGCCATCTTTTAACTTTTTCTTTAAACAGTTTGGCATTCTCATAGGCCTGGGTTCACCATTAATCAAGTGAAGTAATGTCAAAAAGCCTCTTCTCACCAGCAAGTTTGAAGTCATAGTTCAGCTCTTTAATGGCCCAATATGCCTTATGTTCTAATTCAAGAGGTAAGTGACATGCTTTACCATAAACCATTTTATACGGAGACATACCCATAGGATTTTTATATGCAGTTCTATAGGCCCATAATGCATCATTAAGTTTCTTGGACCAATTCCTTCTAGATCTATTAACAGTCTTTTGCAAAATTAATTTGAGCTCTCTGTTACTCAATTCTACTTGACCACTAGACTGCGGGTGATAAGGAGATGCAATTCTATGATTAACATCATACTTAGCAAGCATTTT
Source organism: Triticum monococcum (assembly GCA_034509565.1). Taxonomy (NCBI): domain Eukaryota; kingdom Viridiplantae; phylum Streptophyta; class Magnoliopsida; order Poales; family Poaceae; genus Triticum; species Triticum monococcum. The sequence goes on along the minus strand of CM067842.1, from coordinate 230,777,762 downwards.
ACGAAAGGCACCATGAATAAAATGTGAACCACCATCAGTCATTGAATATCTAGGGACTCCAAACCTTGGAAAAATAACTTCTTTAAGCATCTTAATAGAGGTGTTATGATCAGCACTACTAATTGGAATAGCTTCTACCCGCTTAGTAACGTAATCAACAACAACTAAAATATGTGTATACCCATTAGAGGAAGGGAAAGGTCCCATATAATCAAAGCCCCAAAAATCAAATGGTTCAATAACAAGTGAATAATTCATAGGCATTTCTTGACATCTACTAATATTACCAATTCTTTGACATTCATCACAAGATAAGACAAACTTACGGGCAACCTTGAAGAGAGTAGGCCAATAAAAACCGGATTGCAATACCTTGTGTGCAGTTCTATCTCCAGCGTGGTGTCCTTCATAAGCCTCGGAGTGACAATTGCGTAGGATCTGTTCATGTTCATGCTCAGGTACACAACGTCTAATATTACCATCTACTCCTTCTTTATAAAGATGTGGGTCATCCCAAAAGTAATGTCTCAAATCATAGAAAAACTTTTTCTTTTGCTGGTATGTGAAACTAGGTGGTATGGATTTAGCAACAATATAATTAGCATAATCAGCATACCATGGACAATACAAGAAGCATTTATGACATTTAATTGTTCATCAGGAAAGCTATCATCAATAGGTAGTGGGTCATCAAGAACATTCTCTAACCTAGACAAGTTGTCTGCAACGGGATTCTCAGCTCCCTTTCTATCAATAATATACAAATCAAATTCTTATAGCAGGAGAACCCATCTAATAAGTCTAGATTTAGCATCTTTATTTTCCGTAAGATATTTAATAGCAGCATGATTAGTGTGAATAGTTACTTTAGAATCAAACATATAAGGTCTGAACTTATCACAAGCAAATACAACTGCTAAGAATTCTTTTTCAGTAGTAGCATAATTTCTCTGGGCACTATCTATAGTTTTACTAGCATATTGGATAGCATTCATCTTCTTATCAACTCTTTGTCCTAGAACAGCACCTACAGCATAATCGCTAGCATCACACATAATTTCAAAGGGTAAATTCCAATCAGGTGGCTGAACAATAGGTACAGAAATCAAAGCTTTCTTAAGTATTTCAAATGCTTCTACACAATCATCATCAAAGACAAAAGGAATATCTTTTTGTAATAGGTTAGTCAGAGGACGAGAAATTTTTGAGAAGTCCTTAATGAACCTCCTATAAAAACCGGCATGACCAAGGAAACTTATTATACCTTTGATGTCCTTGGGACACGACATCTTTTTAATAGCATCAACTTTAGCTTTATTAACTTCAATACCTCTTTCAGAAATTTTATGCCCCAACACAATACCTTCATTAACCATAAAGTGGCACCTCCCCCAGTTCAAGACAAGATTAGTTTCTTCACATCTCTGCAAAACTTGATCAAGGTTGCTCAAGCAATCATCAAAAGAGGATCCATAAACGTAGAAATCGTCCATGAAAACTTCACAAATCTTTTCACAAAAGTCGGAGAATATAGCCATCATGCATCTTTGAAAGGTAGCAGGTGCATTACATAAACCAAAAGGCATACGTCTATAACTAAAAGTACCGAAAGGGTTAGTAAAAGTGGTCTTTGCTTGATCATCAGCTGACACAGGTATTTGAGAGATGCCAGAGTAACCATCTAGAAAGCAAAAATGGGTATGTTTGGATAATCTTTCTAGCATTTGATCAATAAAAGGCAAAGGGTAATGATCCTTTTTAGTAGCTTTATTTAGTTTGCGGAAATCAATTACCATCCTATAGCCTGTAATAATTCTTTGCGAAATCAATTCATCTTTATCGTTAGGAACAACAGTAATACCTCCCTTCTTAGGGACACAATGGACATGACTTACCCACTGACTATCAGCAACGGGATAAATTATACCTGCTTCAAGGAGCTTTAATATTTCCTTTCTTACCACTTCTTTCATCTTAGGATTTAGTCATCGTTGGTGATCAATAACTGGTTTGGCGTCTTTCTCCAAATTTATCTTGTGTTGACATAGAGTGGGACTAATGACCTTAAGATCATCAAGAGTATATCCAATAGCAGCACGGTGCTTCTTCACAGTTTTCAATAATCTCTCTTCTTCATGCTCTGAAATGTTAGCACTAATAATAACAGGATATATCTTGTTTTCATCAAGATAAGCATATTTAAGAGTATCAGGCAATGGTTTAAGCTCAAACACGGGATCACCCTTGGGTGGAGGAGGATCCTTGAGGATTTCAACATGCAAGTTGTGTTTCAGAATAGGTCCCTGTTTAAAGAATACTTCATCTATTTCCCTTATTTCATTCATAAACATATCATTTTCATGGTCTAGCAAATATTATTCTAAAGGATCAGTAGGAGGCACAACAATAGAAGCAATACCAATAATTTCATCTTTACTAGGCAATTCTTCATCACAGGGTTGTCTACGAAATTTAGCAGAATTAAACTCATGAGACATATCCCCTAAACCAACGGAAACAATATCCTTATTGCATTCTATCTTAGCATTAACAGTATTCAAGAAGTGTCTACCAAATATAATGGGACAAAAGCTATCTTGTGGGGAACCAAGAACAAGAAAATCAGCAGGATATTTAACCTTCCCACACAAGACTTCAACATCTCTAACAATCCCAATTGGTGAAATAGTATCTCTATTGGCAAGCTTAATGGTAACATCGATATCTTCTATCTCAGCAGGTGCAATATCATGCATAATTTCTTTGTATAAGGAATGAGGTATTGCACTTGCACTAGCACCCATATCACATAAGCCATGATAGCAATGATCTCCTATTTTAATAGAAATAACATCCATGCCTACAACAGGTCTATGTTTATTTTTAGCATCAGGTCTAGCAATTCTAGTAGCATGCCCATCAATATTATCGGCCAAGAGATCTTTAACCATAGCAATACTAGGTTCAACTTTAATTTGCTTAGGGGGTTTAGGTGTCTTAGTGTTACTTTTGTTAACCACAGTTGAAACTTTACCATGATTCTTTATTCTAACAGGGAAAGGTGGTTTCTCAATATAAGCAGCAGGAACAACAGGATCATCATAAGTGATAGTTTTTCCTCCAACTTTAATAGGTGCAACTAATTTTACTTCAATGGGACGATTATATTTAAACCACTTCTCCTTAGGGAGATCAACATGAGTAGCAAAGGATTCACAAAAAGAAGCTACTATCTCAGAGTCAAGTCCATGTTTAGTGCTAAATTCACAAAATGCATCAGTATCCATAAAAGATTTAACACAACCAAACTTAGGTGTTATACCTGACTCCTTACCTTCGCCGAGGTCCCAATCTTCAGAGTTGCGTTTAATTGTTTCCAATAAATCCCATTTGAATTAAATGGTCTTCATCATAAAAGATCCAATACAAGAAGTATCGAGCATGGAGCGATTACTGAGAGAAAGCCTAGCATAAATTTTTTGAGTAATCATTTCTCTTGAGAGCTCATGATTGGGGCATGAATATAACATTGACTTAAGCCTCCCCCAAGCTTGTGCGATGCTTTCTCCTTAGTGAGGCCAAAAATTATATATATAATTACGATCACGACGAACAAGATGCATAGGAAAACTTCTGGTGAAATTCCAATTTGAATTGCTTATAGTCCCATGATCTCATATCATCACATAGCCTATACCATGTCAATGCATCTCCCTTCAAAGATAAAGGGAAAACCTTCTTCTTGATAACATCCTCGGGCATACCTACAAGCTTAAATAATCCACAAACTTCATCCACATAGATTAAGTGCAAATCGGGATGCAATGTTCCATCTCCTGCAAAAGGATTAGCTAGTAGTTTCTCTATCATACCCGAAGGAATTTCAAAGTAAACATTTTCAGTAGGTTCAGTAGGTTTAGGAGCAACTATTTGCTCTACTGGTCAGGGTGAATATACCCCGAACAAGCCCCTCAAAGGATTATGTTCCATAGTAACAAGTGATCGTAAATTTCAGCAGACTGTATAAATTTTTTCCTTACCAAATTCCACCTACCAAAGGCGCTTCAGTCCCGGACAACGGCGCCAGAAACGAGTCTTGATGACCCACAAGTGTAGGGGATCTATCGTAGTTCTTTCGATAAGTAAGAGTGTCGAACCCAACGAGGAGCAGAAGAAAATGATAAGAAGTTTTCAGTAAGGTATTCTGTGCAAGCACTGAAATTATCGGTAACAGATAGTTTTGTGATAAGATAAAGTGTAACGAGAAACAAGCAATAAAAGTAAATAAGGTGCATCAAGATGCCCCAATCCTTTTTGTATCAAAGGACAAGCCTGGACAAACTCTTATGTGAAGGAAAGCGCTCCCGAGGCGCATGGGAATTATCGTCAGGCTAGTTTTCATCACATTCATATGATTCGCGTTCGGTACTTTGATAATTTGATATGTGGGTGGATCAGTGCTTGGGTGCCGTCCTTGCTTGGACAAGCATCCCGCTTATGATTAACCCCCATTGCAAGCATCCGCAACTACCACAGAAGTATTAAGTTAAACCTAACCATAGCATGAAACATATGGATCCAAATCAGCCCCTTACAAAGCAAACGCATAAACTAGGGTTTAAGCTTCTGTCACTCTAGCAACCCATCATCTAATTATTACTTCCTATTGCCTCCCTCTAGGCCCAAACAATGGTGAAGTGTCATGTAGTCGACGTTCACATGACACCACTAGAGGGATGATAACATACATCTCATCAAAATATCGAACGAATACCAAATTCACATGACTACTCACAAAGCATATTCATGTTCATAATCAGAGGGGTATTAATATGCATAATGGATCTGAACATATGATCTTCCACCAAGTAAACCAACTAGCATCAACTACAAGGAGTAATCAACACTACTAGCAACCCACAGGTACCAATCTGAGGTTTGGATACAAAGATTGGATACAAGAGATGAACTAGAGTTTGAGATGAGATGGTGCTGGTGAAGATGTTGATGGAGATTTACCCCCTCCCGATGAGAGGACCGTTGGTGATGATTTCCCCCTCTCGGAGGAAAGTTTCCCCGGCAGAACAGCTCCGCCGGAGCCCTAGATTGGTTCCGCCAAGGTTCCGCCTCGTGGCGGCGGAGTTTCGTCCCTTGAGCTTACTTATCATTCTTCCTCGGATGAAAGACCTCATATAGCAGAAGATGGGCATCGGAGGGCCACCATGGAGCCCACTAGGCAGGGGGGAACGCCCAGGGGGTAGGGCGCGCCCCCACCCTCGTGGATGGTAGGTGGCCCCCCTCTGGTACTTCTTGCCCCAATATTTTTTATATATTCTAAAAAGTGCTCCCGTGGAGTTTCAGGACTTTTGGAGATGTGCAGAATAGGTCTCTAATATTTGCTCCTTTTCCAGCCCAGAATTCCAACTGCCGACATTCCCCCTCTTCATGTAAACCTTGTAAAATAAGAGAGAATATGCATCAGTATTGTGACATAATGTGTAATAATAGCCCATAATGCAATAAATATCGATATAAAAGCATGATGCAAAATGAACGTATCATACGCCTATCAATGTTGAAAGTAATATTATCCAAACTTTGACACCGGAAGAACACATAAAAGAGTCCTGCCGGAACACTCCAGAATCGTGAAAATAAAGAGGTATGTGATATGGTAAGTAAATGGACTCCGAAAAATCCGTAAAAATATTTTTTATCAGCTTTGGAATATTTTAAAATTTTGGAAATAAAGAAACTTCCAGGAAGTGTGCCCTGGTGGGCACAAGACATGGTGCGCCCAAGTGGGTTGTGCCCACCTGGGACACTTTCCGTACTCCGTTTTTCTACCATATACTTGTCCTCTAAGATAAAAAAAATCTATATATACTTCTGAAACCTGTTGATCACCGTATCGCAGAGAAATCCTCTGTTCTCTTTTTCCATGCTGTTTTCTGTCACATCCCACCTATGATGGCCTATTCAAGCTCCTCCAAGGACAAGTTCTTCAAGAACTTCATCGACCCATATTTGCGGGAAGTGGTGCAGCACCCTCAGGTCAGCCAGATGCATGAGGGGGTGCTTCACCTCCGCGATGTCGTGTCCCAAGGGGACGGGAACCATGGAGGCCAGGCTTGAAGCTGTGAAGCAAGACGTCTTCTGGTGCAAGGGGATGGTGGAGCGTGGGCTCAACGCCAATCACCTCATGATCACGGACCTTTCCCGTGATCTCAAGGTGGATGGCAAGCCCATGAAGGACATCATCTTTACCCTCAACGAGAAAATCAACTTTCTCCAAAGCCATATCTATGATCTTAAAAACCAAGTCTTTGAATATGAGGCGAGGTTTAAAGGTATGAGTTTGGCTACTGGTTGCAGGACTCGTGAGACTCACTGCTCCTCTTATGATGGTGGGCCACTGCCATGGAAACCTAAGGACAAGATCTCTTCTTCATCACCACCATCATCTTCTTCACCACCAAAGGAGAATTGAGTATCGGGTATGGGCACTCCCCTTGGCTTCCGCCAAGCTTGGGGGAGGTGCCCCAGTATCGTATCATCCCACTATCTTTTTTTCTTTTACTTATCCTAGTTCGACCATTTTCTTTTAGATGAAATAAAGTTTAGTTTGATCCTTTCTTCTTTGAGAGTCTGCTTAGTGATCTATCCTTGTAATCGTGTGCAAGTTATATAATAAAGTTAGTTTGAGTTTTTGCTTTCTTTACTTTCATGTTGCAAATAAAGAAAAGAAATAAGAAAGAAAGAAAAAGAGCAAAGAAATAAATGAAGAAAGGAAATAAATCAATAAGATTATAGACTAATGCTATGGTAGGTGATGTCACCACATAAGGAAAAGTATAAGTAGAAAATTTTATTAGATATTGACAAACATAGCAGTAGTCAATGATGCAACTCATGAAAGAATTAATAAGGGAAGAGAAGATTCACATATAGATATACTATCCTAGAAATCTTTTGTGATTGTGAGCCCTCATCAAAATATTATATGCCAAAATTGGTGACGCTGGACAAGGAAGACAACTTAATGGTTTATGTTTGTGTATATTCACATAGAAGTCATATTGTCATATATCCTTTAACATGTGGTGCTTGCCCCCTATATTTTCTAACCAAAAATTCCGCACTAAGTAGAGATACTACTTGTGCATCCAAAAACCCTTAAACCCAAATATTTTTCAAGTGTCCACCATAACTACCTAGGGATTGAGCAAGATCCCTCAAGTAAGTTGTCATCGGTGCAAAAAGGCAATAAAAATTGCCTCTAAAAGTGTGAGATCATTTAGAGTAAGAGAAAATTGAGTGTTGTACGAACTTGGATGACAAAGAAGAAAAGTGACAGACTGCATAATAAAGGTTGTCATCTTAAGGGGTAATACAACGTGACGTTCTCTTGCACTAAGGGATTGAGCATACAAACAAATAAGCGCATGGCAACCTCTATTTCCCTCTGCGAAGGGCATATCCTTTATTTTTACGCACTTAGTTTTATGCAAAGAGTCAAAGTTTTCCTTCTATTCCTTTTATTTTTCTCCTTTGGCAAGCATCATGCGGTGAGGAAAGATCTACGCACATATGTCCAGTTGCATATAGATGGCATGATTTATTATTGTTGACATCACCCTTAAGCTGAGTATTATGGGAGGCGAAACTATAAGCCCCTATCTTTCTATGTGTCCGGTTGAAACGTTTTGCTCATGGGTATGTGGTGAGTGTTAGAAATCGTAGAAGACTATAAGTTGGTTGACTATGTGGACTTGCCTAAAGGCTACGACACGTGACCCTTCCTGAAAAGATGATGAATTGTAGTTGCAAAATTGACTGAGAACATAGTTTGTCGGTTTCTAATAGAGTTTTTGCTTTATACTTCGATTGTGTGATGAACTATTGCTTATTCATGAGAAGTATATGATAAAAGTTCTATGATAAAATTCATGTGTTCAATGTTGTTGCTATTATAATAATCAACATGATGCTTCTATGTCTGTATTTTGTTTTTATCGACATCTCTCTCTCAAAGCATGTGGACATGCTTTTCGATTTCGGTTTTCACTTGAGGACAAGCGAGGTCTAAGCTTGGGGAGTTGATACGTCCGTTTTGCATCATGTTTTCTTACTGTTATTTATAATGTTTTTATCCATAATAATACCTTTTGGAGTAATTCTAATGCCTTTTCTCTCATAATTTGCAAGGAACACACCAAGAGGGAGAATTCCGGCAGCTGGAAATCTGGACCTGGAAAAGCTATGTCAGGCCACGTATTCTCCACAGCTCCAAATGATCTGAAACTTCACGGAGATTTTTTATGGATTATTTAAGAAATACTGGAGCCAATAAACACTAGAGGGGGCACCAAGTGGTCGTAACCCACCTGGGCGCGCCAGGCCCCCCAGGCATGCTCTGCTGGGTTGTGGCCTCCTCGGCCCACCTCCGGTGCCCATCTTCTGGTATATAAGTCATTTTGACTTAGAAAAAATATGGAGGAGACTTTCGAGATGAAGCTTCGCCGCTGAGGGAGTCCTAGACTAAGGGGTCTTCGGGCGTCCAGCCTATCCATGGGCCGGACTAATGGGCTGTGAAGACATGAAGGCCGAAGACTGTACTTGTGTCCGGATTGGACTCTCCTTGGCGTGGAAGGCAAGGTTGGCGACCCACTATGAAGAATCCTTCTTATGTAACCGACTCTATGTAAACCCTAGATCCCCACGGTGTCTATATAAACCGTAGGGGTCAGTCCGGAAAGGACACACTCATTACCATAGTCATACAGGCTAGGCTTTTAGGGTTTAGCCATTACGATCTCATGGTAGATCAACTCTTGTAACACTCATATTCATCAATATGAATCCAGCAGGACATAGGGTATTACCTCCATAGAGAGGGCCCGAACCTGGGTAAACATCTTGTCCCCCTTCTCCTGTTACCATCGATCCTAGACGCATAGTTTGGGATGCCCTACCCGAGATCCGCCGGTGACACCGACATTGGTGCTTTCATTGAGAGTTCCACTATGCCGTCGATCAAAGGATCGATGGCTCGCCTTTTACTTAAAGAAATTATCACCTCCGGAGGAGCTCTAGCCCCGGTCCAAACCCTCCGGTTGGGCGGCTTTACTATGATCGCCCGTTCGGCCGTTGAGCCAACGATGACCTCTCGGGCCATCGAAATCCTCCTTTGTATCAACTCCGAGCACTGCAAGCAGATGGATCCAACAGAGTTTTTGTCTTTGAATGAACTCCTAGATCACATCGCCGCTTTGGGAATAGCCACAGACTACGACCGGATCGGGCCTAAAACCAATCAAGGAGAAATCGAGACCCTACCGGTCACCCACCAGATTGCGGTAGTCGTGGAGCAGGACATCGAGTCTTCTTCTCTAATGAAGACGGACTATGTTCGGGTCGCCGATCAGGAAGAGCCGGATACTCACCCGTGAAAGGATGCGACCATCCCTCCGAACATAGCATCAGACGCTGGTCCTAAACAACCAGAAGATATTCCGGAATCTGTACTATTAAGGCCGGAAGGTCGTCGGACTCCGGATAATCGGTCAGGTCGGGGTTCGGATTTAATTCCACCCACCCACCCGGACATACACGCTCTCATGAGCATAAAACAACAGTCTCAAGAAATGGTCCACCACTTCTGGGCCAGATTCCTCCTTATCAAGGACAAGGTCAAATATTGCCGTTACGAGGATGCAATATCAGCGTTCTACAACAATTGCGCGGACGAAGGAATCCTCAATGCCATCAATCATCGCCGCATACTGAAATTCGCTGACTTAGCAACCATCGTACAAAAGTACAGTGCGATGGAGAGCACCTGGAAAACTCAGGCAACTCACTGGGAACCGTCAGTCCCAACTCAACTCCCCCTACGGGCGAAAAGGGCGCACCCCCGCGGCACGCCTAGTCCAACAGTCAAGAAACACAAAACCGGTACACGGCACGGCACCATTCTGGTGGGGTGGCTTGATGTCCCATGCAAAATACATACAATGCCAGATACCGTGGCAACCCACGACCTTAGAGAATGTTGGATACTACGACAAGTAGCCAAGAGCAGCGAGGACATCCTTATCAAGGACGACCTAGAACGACATCCCCCAGGGGACGATAACTCAGGAGTATTGATGGTCTTTGAGACATTCGCTTCAAACAACAAGCACAAAAGGGCGCTTCACGAGCTCGCCGAAGTCTGCCAAATTGCTGCGATAAACCCCTGGAATGACATGGCTATAACATTCAACACCGGTGACGAACCAAAGTACAGAACAGTACGAGCGCCAGCCACGTTAGTCCTCAGTCCCATCGTGGACCAGTTTCGACTTACCAAGGTCCTCATGGACGGCGACAGTGGACTAAACCTCATTTATGAGGACAAACTCCATAAAATGGAAATAGACAGGAGCCGCATCATGCAAAGTAACACAACCTTCCAAGGAATTATTCCCAGTCGGGAGGCGCGGTGCGCGGGCAAAATCACACTTGACGTAGTATTCGGCACGCCGGAGAACTATCGGTCCGAAGAAATAACTTTCCAAGTGGTCCCTTTCAGGAGCGGATATCACGCCCTGTTGGGGCGCGATGCTTTTACATGCTTTCAGGCCATACCCCATTATGGGTATATGAAGCTTAAAATACCCGGACCAAACGGTATAATCACTCTCGTCAGTGATCCGGACATAGCACTCCACGCTGAAAACAAAATCGCATCCCTGGCCCTAGAGGAGCTATCCGAAGCCCTCGCGGCCGACGAATTCTAGGCCTTAAATCCACATCCTTTAAACCAACAAAAGAAATAGTCAAATTCTAGGTCCACCCAACAGACCCCAAGAAGACAACATCTATCGGGGACATATTCGCCTGGCACCCTTCAGATATGCCAGGGATCCCACGTGAGCTGGCCGAACATAGCCTCAATATATTAAAGGGATTCAAACCGGTTAAGCAAACACTGCGGTGCTTTTCCGAACCCAAGCGACAAGCCACGGGGGAGGAGCTAGCCAAACTCATTGAGGATGGATTGATTAGAGAAATCAAACATCCGGACTGGCTGGCAAACCTGGTGATGGTACCAAAGAAGGACAAATCCTGGCGCCTGTGCATCGATTTCAAAGACCTCAACAACGCTTGTCCTAAGGATCCCTTCCCCTCCCCTGTGTTGATCAAATCATCGACGCCACCGCAGGACATGACTCACTGTGTTTCCTCGATGCATATTCCGGATACCATCAAATCAAAATGAAGGAGTCCGATCAAGCCGCAACAGTATTTATCACCCTGTATGGGCCATTCTGCTTCAACACCATGCCCTTTGGGCTCAAGAACAACAGCGCCACATACCAACGCATGATTCAAACTTACCTGAATAAATAGATCGGGAAAACGGTAGAAGCTTACGTAGATGACGTCGTCATCAAAACCAGGCACATTGAAACACTAATAGACGACTTACATCTTACATTCGACAACCTCCAGGCGTATGACATTAAGCTCAAACCAGAAAAGTGTGTCTTCGGCGTCCTCACTGGAAAACTGCTAGGCTTCATCATTTCCAATAGAGGAATCGAAGCAAACCCAGCCAAAATCCGAGCTTTGTCACAATTGGCTAAGCCAACAGACCTTAAACAAGTTCAAAAGCTTGCGAGTTGCGTAGCAGCTCTAAGCCGCTTTATCTCCAGATTGGGAGAAAATGCACTACCACTCTATCGCCTTCTACGGTGAACCGACCACTTCGAGTGGACGGACGCGGCAACAGCCGGACTGGAGGAAATAAAAACCCTTGTTGAGAGCAATCCAATCCTGGTCGCACCAAACCCCGACGAACCGATGTTATTATAAATATCGGCAACACACTAGGTGGTGACCGCCGTACTCGTCGTTGAACGAGAACAGGACGGACATAAATTCCCGCTTCGAAAGCCAGTATACTACCTATCTAATGTCCTTACACCATGCAAATCCAGGTACCCTCATTATCCAAAAATAGCATATGCGGTCTTCATGGCATCGCGAAAAGCTCCGTCACTAGTTCCAGGAGTGTTCGATCACGGTGGCCTCTGAAGTACCACTCAATGACATTATAAACAACCGCGATGCTACGGGCCGGATTGCCAAATGGGCCATTGAACTCCTCCCATTTGACATTACATATAAACCACGTCGAGCTATCAAATCCCAAGTACTGGTCGACTTCGTCGCTGAATGGACAGAGGCCAAACTCCCTAAAGAGTACGGCACATACTCCAATTGGGTCATGTACTTCGACGGCTCCAAAATGCTGGCAGGATTAGGAGCGGGCGTCGTTTTAACGTCCCCTACAAGAGACATCGTCCAGTACGTTCTCCAAATACTATACACAGACTCCAACAACGCAGCCGAATACGAGGCCTTACTACATGGTCTCCGGATGGCCGTCTTCATGGGCATACAACGCCTAGAAGTACGTGGGGACTCCAACCTTGCAATATCTCAAATAAATGGAGATTTCGATGCTAAAGATTCGAAGATGGCAGCATATCATTACGCGGTCATAAAAATGTCGGCCCGGTTCGAGGGGCTTGAGTTCCATCATGTGGCTCGAGAAAGTAATCAAGCAGCGGATGTTCTTGCTCGTATCGGCGTTAAGCGTGACCCCGTCCCACCAATTATTTTCCTGGAAAGGCTCTTTAAGCCATCCGGGGTCTGGTAGGGGGAAAACGGCAATACTAGTCCGGAACCAAACATAATCCAAGATCCCAGAATCACCGACGTCATCGGGGGCCCAGCAACCGAAATAACACCATCGGCGCATCTCATCATGGCAGTCATTGCCCCATGGAATGAACCCTTCCTGGCCTACCTCAATAGGAAAGAGCTTCCTGAGGACCAGAATGAGGCCCACCGCATTGTCCGGCGTTCAAAGGCCTACAAGGTTCATGATGGAGAGCTCTACAAGAAAAGCGCCACCGGAGTCCTTCAACGATGTATATCTGAGGAAGAGGGGTGGCAGCTCTTGGCTGAAATTCATGTCGGACTCGGCGGTCACCATGCCACAGCTCGGGCCCTTGTTAGCAAGATCTTCCATACAGGGTTTTACTGGCCGACGACCCGAGCAGATGCACAGGACCTTGTCCAACGTTGCGTCAGATGCCAACTCTTTGCCAATCAAAGCCATAAGCCCCCCACCGCCTTACAAACAATCCCCATCACTTGGCCTTTTGCGGTCTAGGGACTCGCTATGGTTGGACCCCTCAAAGGGGGGAGCCATAAGAAAAAGTATCTGCTGGTTATGGTGGACAAATTCACTAAGTGGATAGAGGCCAAGCTTGTCAAAACAGCTGAGTCCGTCCCGGTGATAGACTTCATATCCAGCGTTATGGCGTCCCACACAGCATCATCACTGACAACGACTCCAATTTCACAGCCGATGAGGTAAAAGCCTGGTGTACTAATCTAGGTATTAAACTCGATTACGCCTCTGTCTATCACCCACAAACCAACGGTCAAGTCGAACGAGCCAACTGTCTTATTATGAGTGGCATCAAGCCCAGACTAGTGTGGTATTTGAATGAATCAGACAAGCACTGGTTTGAGGAGCTCGACTCTGTACTCTGGGGGATGCGGACTACGCCCAACCGTACTTCCCGATACACACCCTTCTTCATGGTGTATGGCGCAGTGGCCGTATTGCCCTGCGATATTATTCACGACTCACCTCGAGTGTGTATGTACGAAGAGAGAGAAGCCGAGCTTGATCGGCAGGACGACCTAGATGCCCTGGAGGAGGAACGCGATGTCGCGAAAGCCCGTTCAACATTTTACCAATAGCAGGCTCGAAGATATCAAAGCAGAGAAGTACGGGCCAAGACTTACAACGTTGGCGAACTCGTTCTACGCCTGTCGGAGAAGAAAAAGGACAAACTCAAGCCCAAATGGGAGGGTCCCTTCATAATTGATGAAGTTCTCACCGGAGAAGCATACCGTCTTCGCGATGCATCAGACAATCGCCTCGACCCGAACCCCTGGAACACGGACATACTCTGAAGATTCTATGCCTAGCGCCAAACCCCTTGTTCATCTCCTCCTCCCCTATAGTTTCCATTATTTTTTCTCTCTTTTTTGATTATTTTTCTCTTTCTTGCTTTAATGCTTTGGTACGGCTAGACCGCACACCATCGACAAGTACATCTCCAAATATGTATGTCACTTGTACCTGGGGGCTTCTCGGACAGAAGTTCTTGTCATTCCTTGAGCATTAAGCTCCTCACATATGAGTTTTTCCATATGTACCTTTTCTTTGCCACTATATGCATCGATATGACTTAAGTTTTGGCCAAGCTAGGTTGCCTGGCTCCTGTGCTTATGCCCTACGTTCTCGTTAGTTCGGCTAGGGCATAAAGGGAGCACCTCTACGATTGTTACTGTCGGGTCATCCGGATGTGTACCTCAGACTGGGTGAAGCCGAAAGCTAGTGTTCTTAAGGGAATATTCGGTCGGTGAATTAAAGATGTTTTCTAAAATCACCGCATTGTGCACCACCATAAGTTATACAAACTGTGGTGCTCGCACCACAATTTGGACATGTACATTAAATGCATGCACACCCAGGGAAAGGAACCCTTAATGGAACTATTCTCTCTGGAAGATGTTTCTTATGATATCAATGTAATATAACATAGCTAGCGAGATACAACTTGTCTGTTCAAGCAACTATGACCCCTACGCCTAGTTTTCCAGGCATACCCCAGCCTATTCGGCCGCGACGGTATTCGGAAACACTCCGCACCTTCGGATCTGGAGGTTGAAGCGAAAAGGTCTGCCATGACAAATGATATACAATTCAGCAAGATGGGGAAAGTACACAGTCACTTGGACTCGAACACCTCTTCCTCTATGCCTTCCAACAGGTAGTCTAACTTACAATCCTATTGGGAATATTTGGCGGCCACCTCTACTTGGTCATATACTATACTAACGGGAATTTCTTCCCCATTTGGCCCTACCGGTCCGACACGAGCCATGTGATTAGGATCCAGCTTGGTATCTCGCGTCTTCACCATGGCCCAGGCCTCTTACGCACCCTCTCGGCAGGCAGATATCTTCCACAGCCGGATACGCCGCCGCGCTCCCTGGAACAGCTCTACCAACTTCTCCATGCTTCCTGGAGGGGAGTCGGATGGCCATAAAGCCTTGGCTACACTCTGCATAGCCTGCCGAGCTTGCTTGGCAACTGCGACATCCCTTGTAGAAGATCATTTGATGATCCAGACACTTCCTCTTCGGGGCGGTTCGTCAATACACCTGCAATTACAGCTATATCATCTACTATTACCTCCAAACTACTATAAGATAAAAGCAGCCACATACTGAATATGCCGCCTCGAAGCTTCTTATTCTCCTTCACAGAGTGGACTAGCTGCACTCGCACATCTTTCAGTTCCTCGCCCAGTTTGATGTTCGAATCCTGGAGTTTCTTTTTCTCTTCAACAACTTTTGTCAATACACGCTCGCCTGCTGCTAGTAGCTTTTTGGCTCCGTGTTCTTTGCTTCGAGCGGCGTCCAGCTGCTCTCGTACTTGGTCTAACGACCCAACACAAAGATTAGAACCCAGATTCACACTATCGGTTTATCATTATGAATTTTCTATAGAGGAAAATATTACCGGGAGATGCCTTGTATTTCTCCAGTTCGGCATTGGCAGCAAGTAGCTGGCGCTGACAATTTTCTAGTTCCTGAGCTAGCTGGGTATTCCTCTCCATAAGAACCTGGTTGTACATTGATCCTTAAATCGGTTGTTTCAACTCCTTTAAGTCTCGGGGGTTACTGGCATATGGTTATCATAGTCAGACAAAGCGAATTTACCTGCACATCTTTCAAATGTTACTTTGTGGCCCTGTTAATCCCATCTCGAGCAGCCCGGATGTATGCATCGGCTGAGCTGAAGGCGTTAAACGACTCTTCTGAAAAGCCAAGGTCTTGTAAGATGGCCCGGCGGCGTCGATGATTCATGGCACTCTCCACTTCCGAGTTGGTGACGGATACATCATCCGAGTCCTCGGCTAGAGGACAGTCCGACATCGCCCTTGCATCAGCCCCCGTTTGCACGGCAGGATTTGAATCCTGGCTGTGGGAAGTACGACCGCTCGAACCTCCGGATATAGTCCGGTGTACCTTCCTCCTGACACATGGAAAACCGGAAGGTCACGGTTGGACGTGACTGCTCAGGTGCGGGTTGACAAATTCATACCTCTTCGATGAAGGCACGGCTGAGTCTTCGTTTGCTTTCCTCTTGGAAGGCTTGCCCGGTGCGGGAGCCGATCTCTTTGGAATCGCCGAACGTCTCCCCTATGAAACACGATACAGTGCGGTGGGTGAGGCAAAATAAGAGCACTCTTTTAGAGAAGGTGTTTCTTAATTATTTACATGTGAAGCAGGAAGAAGGCCGGGGTAGTCGGCGGTGATGGACACTTCTATGCTGTCATAGATTGTCTGGTAAAACACTCCTCCCGCAAGCACCACGAATATATCCGGATCCTCTTCAAACCCCGGATCTAGCTCCCGGCTGTGGATCTCCGGCTGTGGGGAAGGACTATGAAGTCCTTCGGTGACCTTCCGCCGGTGCTGTCATAACAAACATACTTGAAATTTATCAAAAGTAATCCGGAAGTGGAATGAGTGGAGTAGAGGGGTTGAGGCTTACCCAACTGGGAGGATCATACATAGAATACCCAGCTCTGCGCTTAATGCGAAGAAATTCCTCTTCCTGCCCTTTAAATAGCTCGGCCAATATTTTGGCTAGAGCGGCGGGGGTATCCGGACCCTTCCGGCCATAGTGGGAGGCGTTGTAGCGACCCGACCTCAGATGGTCATGTCTCCGTGCTTCAGTGTCATCCCTGGATCGGTAATGCTGAGACACACAGTACTCGAGGATTTATAACAGAGTAGCAATCACACACTTATTACATCAAAAAGTCTCCAAAGAGAACTTATTACAATAATATGGCTTAAGGCCATCTAATGCGATAACAGCGGAAGGCTTGGAAGATAAGGTGAGTCCATCAACTCCAACGGCATAGCTGAGCTGCACGGCAACGACCTAACGAACCTTACTCCTCGTCTAAAAAGTCTGCAACATAATACGTTGCAGCCCGAAAACGGGTCAACACATGGAATATGCTGGCAATGTAACACAGTAGAGCAGAAATAGAATAATGCTATCACTACATGCATATATGGCTGGTGGAAAGCTCTATGGTTACAGTTTTTGCGAAAAGCCAATTTTTCCCTACAACAAAGGAATAGATTTTTATTTAACTATCATGGTGGTTGAAACATCATTGAGAAGGTACCCCCAACTCAATCCCAATTAAAGTGATTAACAACCCAACAATATTAATTAAACATGGTGAGATACATGTGATAACCCAAGTACTAGATACTCAAGAATTGTCCATAACCAGGGAGACGGCTAATCATGATTAGTTTGTACACTCTGCAGAGGTTTGCGCACTTCTCCCCACAAGACTCGATCGCCTCTGTTGGATTTCTCGCACTACAGGGTGTTTGAGAAACGGATGACCGAGACACAGTCTTTCAGAAATGTTAACTCTCTACTCCGGGTAGACCATACCAAACCTACAAAACCCACTACCTGCTGATCTACCTCTTCAAGAGCTTCGCGTAACTTACTCAACTATGCTAGAGCCCATAATAGCTTGTGGCTGCACATGGAAGTTTCTAGCATGAATCATCTCAGTTCCTTTTAGCCTGGGTGGCGGTCCATAGGAAGATCACACGGATACCCCGGGATTTCCAAAAAAACAGACAACACTGGGTTCCCCAGGTGCCTCAATCCACCCAGTTGTTTGATTAAGTTGCCACCTTAAGTTGAACCATTAATTAACAATCTCACAGCTGTCATGAATTTCACTCAAACCCAAACCACGTCTACGAGCATAGCATAGCAATATAAGCAATATGTAGAAGTAACTCCCAAGGGTTTGAGTATAACAGGGCAATAGGTTCTACCTCAGCAACTATTTCCCAACCCACGAGTTAATGACATCTTAACCATGCAGTGTTTGAGGATTGGAACTAATGCATAAAAACTGGGTAATAATGGGCTATGATCAAAGTGTTACTTGCCTTGCTGACGATCCGCGAATCATAGAGACTCGTAGTAACACGCTTCGCACTCCGGGAATTCTATCGCAAGCAAACAATAACATACATAAGTAACAAGCAACGATGCACAAGCAAAACTCAAATAAGAGAGGTTGACCAGAAAGTTCAACTTAAGAACCATGGTACGCAAAAAGAATCAAATCAAACGGAGCAACGAAACTCAAATGGCGAAAGAAAGAAGCTTCGTTTACTAATCTGAAACTAGGTCAAATTTTACAGTAACAAAAACTTGTTTGAGTTGATTAAACGGAAAGAGAGTTTTGAGACGAAACTCCAAATGCTTGAATCGCCTGATTCCGACTAACAAGCGAAAAGATAAACAAAAACTAAGATCGGATCAGAAATCGCAGAATAAATCCGATAAAAGAAAACTGACGAACGGACTAACGAACGAGCGTTCGTTAGTTGTATCTAACGGGCGAAGAACCGTTCGTTAAAACGAACGTTCGGACGAACGTTCGCTAACTAGAAGAACCGAAAAAATCGGCGAATCCGAAAAAAACGGATCTAGGGTTTCTAAAAAAACCGAACGGTCTTTATAAAAAAAACCGGCGGCGGGGCGCGACGGCTACCTCCGGTGGAAGGTCCGGCGAGGCGAGGCATCGGCGGGGCGGCGGCGCTCGGCGGCGGCGACGGCTAGGCGGCACGGGCGGCGCGGCTGCGGTGGGGTGTTTGGGGCGGCGGGGCAGCGGTATATAAAGGGCGGGGCGGGGCGGCTTGGAGGAGGGGGCAAGGCGTGGCGGCGGAGAGGAGTTCGGCTCGGGCTCCTAGTCCGAGTCGGCGGCGGCGGCGGCCTGGCACGGTGGCCTAGCGCGGCTGGGCCTTAGGCCTAGTCGGCGCGGGAACCCCTTTTTTTAAAATAATTTTGCCGATCGAAATAAAATCTTAAAAAAATAAAAAAAAATCTAAAAATGCCAAAATAAATTTTCACCGTCTAAATAAAATACTTAGGATGAGTTGAACATTTTCTTGGCCCTAAAATGAAATTTTGAAAACGTGCAATTTTTTTCTAATGCAAATAAAATCCGAATAAAACAAAATAAAATCCAATAAATGATTTTAATATTTTTCCTCGGATATTTCAATTATTTTGGAGAAGTCATATTATCTCCACTCATTTGATTTAATATGAAATATTTCTCGGAGAGAGAAATTATAAAAAATCAAAATCCTCGTTTCATTATTTGATAAAAGTCAAATATGAAAACGGGAAAATCCCCAACTCTCTCCGTGGGTCCTTGAGTTGCTTAGGATTTCGAGGATTGCGGAACGGAAATGCAATAAATCATGATATGCATGGATGATCTATGTATAACATTCCAAATTGAAAATTTGGGATGTTACAAACCTACCCCCCTTAAGATGAATCTCGCCCTCGAGATTCGGGTTGGCTAGAAAATAGGTATGGGTGGTCCTTGCGGAGATCATCCTCTCATTCCCAGTTGGCTTCATCCTCAGTATGGTGGCTCCACTGAACTTTGCAAAACTTGATAACCTTACTGCGGGTGACTCTGCTGGCAAACTCAAGAATCTTAACTGGCTTCTCCTCGTAAGTCAAATCGCTGTCCAACTGAATCACCTCCAAGGGTACTCTATCTCTTAATGGTATATCATCCATCTCAGCATGACACTTCTTCAGCTGTGAAACGTGGAACACATCGTGGGCTCCTGACAATGCCTCAGGTAACTCCAACTTGTAGGCAACTTCTCCCATCCGTTCCAAAATGCGATACGGTCCTACAAATCTCGGGGCTAACTTTCCTTTAACTCCAAAACGTTTCACTCCTCGCAAGGGCGATACTCGCAGATATGCTCTGTCTCCAATTTCGTAGGTTAGCTCCTTGCGTTTTGAGTCTACATAACTCTTTTGCCTGGACTGAGCAATCTTCAGTCGGTCTTGGATCAATTTTACCTTCTCCTAAGATTCTTTAATCAAGTCTGGTCCAAACAACTATCGGTCCCCTACCTCATCCCACAGCAACGATGTTCCGCACCTGCGTTCATACAGGGCTTCAAACGGTGTGTAACACACCAGATGTAATTTACCTAATATGTACTCCAACTCTAGCCGTTTCCGGCGCTAAGTTATTTTATTTTCTCGGGTTAGGCTTTTTGTCTCCGTGTGTTGTTGTCGTTGTCATGCATCTCATATCATGTCATCATGTGCATTGCATTTGCATATGTGTTCGTTTCATGGATCCGAGCATTTTCCCCGTTGTCTATTTTGCATTCTGGCGCCCCTATCTCCTCCGGTGGTCATTTCTACCTTCTTCTCGTGTGTGGGGATTAAAGATTTCCGGATTGGACCGAGACTTGCCAAGCGGCATTGGTTTACTACCGGTAGACCGCCTGTCAAGTTTCGTACCATTTGGACTTCGTTTTTAACCGAGGGACCGAGAAGGCCTCGTGTGTGTTGCAGACAAACACCCCTCCAATTTGGCCCAAAACCCACCAAAACCCTCTCCGTCATCTAGAGCGTTCGATCAGGATCGCGTGGCCGAAAACCGCACCTCATTTGGACTCTCCTAGCTCCTCATATGCCTATTTATAGATCCCTCTTCGAAATCCACGACTAATTCTTCCCCGAAACCCTAATTCCCCGCTCCTCACCGCACCGGACACGTCCGGCCGGCCGGACAGCGTCCGCCGCTCGCCCGGACCACTCCCGCGCCGCCACATGTGCACCGCGCCCCACATCGCCGCCACTCCCGCTGAGGCCCGCGAGGGCCCAAGGCCGGCCCTCTCCTTCGCCGTCCGGGCCGAGGTGCTAGGCCGCGCCGCGCCAGGGAGCTCCTCGCCGCCCTTCGCCTCTACTCCAGCGGCCGGAGCTCCTCGCCGCCCCTCGCCTCAACTCCGGCGGCCGGGCCGCCGCACTCCTCGCCGGTGGGCGCCGCCCGCGACCACGCCGGCTACCGCGCCCGCGGCCACGTCCACCTCTCCGACCACCTCGCCGGCGACCGGCTCCCCCTCCTCCGCGGCAAGTTCCAACTCCGACGAGCTCGAGCTCCAAGTCCGGCGATCCTCGGTTTCCGTGCCGCCCCGATCTGGATCTCAGATCCGAAATCTCGGGGTTGACTTTTTCATCCCTAATCCTAATTATTTTGCCATATTCATCATGTCGTAACTTTGCATCCGTAGCTCCGTTTTGGGCATGTAGCATATCAAAATGTTCGCCTCAGAGAGTACATCATTTCATCTCATTGCATCATTTTCATTTGAGCTCATCTTGATGCCCGAAATGCTGTTGGAAGAGAGCTATTTGAGTTAATTGTCAGATCTGCTGCAGCAAATAGCTATTTGTCATTTTTGCCATGATTAATGTGTGCATGTTATGCTCATGAGCTCTACATGAGTTTTGTTACATGCTTTGCCTTCTTTCCAGAGGTGCTATCCATGTAGTTTTGTGATGTGTGTGGTGACTAGCACAAGATTGCAAAGTGGTACATTCGTTAATGCTGATTTCAGGGACTTAGCAATTCCACAAAAGTCCTTGATCTGTTTTTATCAATATGCCATATCTTCATGTTGTTTCCTAGTGATCCGTGCCTCTTTTGAGGATAATCAGTAAGGATGATTTGTTAATCTTGTAGTTCTCTATCCATCCATGCCTTTGTTTGCAATTATGGAGCACCCTAGCTTGAGTCAATCGAGCGCTACTTTTGCTATTTCGTAAATCTGGGCAGATTGTCTACTTGTTAGCAATTTTGCCGAGGATGTTGTAGTTGATCGGTGCATGCTATGTTATTGTTCGTGCCATGTCCAGCTTATATAATGTGTATTCTTAATGGGTGTATGCTTAGATTGTCATGCCTTGCTTTGTAGTGAGTGCATCGAGCTCGTAAATATGCCTACTTGCTATCAGATTTGCATGCTCCATTTTTTCACTAAGTCTGTAACCTGATTTTGTTTTTCCCATGTTCACATGCTTGCAATTGTATTTTCTGATCCCTTTTGGCTCAAGGTCACTAAGGGACTTTTGTTAAGCTCTTTGAGTAGCTCCATGCCATGCCTTACTTTGCCATGTTAAGTTCCTGTAGCATCTAGTTTTCATGCTCCAAAGTGTGCTACCTGATCTGAAATTCCATACTAGTGTTAATTTCACCAAGTCTGAAATCTGTTTATCAAATGCACTTTTGCCATGCTTGTTTGAACCTGTTCATGAACGAATTGGCCGTAGCTCAGTGTTCATCTTTTGTTAAGCTTTATGAGTGGTCCCTGCCATGTATTTTGTTACCATGTTTGAGTGTTGTAGCATATTTAACTTGCTGCATTTAGGTGGCTACTTGCTATTTATCGCAGACCGGTGCCATATTTGTTTTGCTTGCCATTTCCAAACCGGGCATCCGATTCCGGCGATCTTTATATCGTTTTCAACCGAAATCACCTCACCTTTCCAGTGGCACTCTTGGATTTCCAAGTTGAGGCCAGGTTCCTTCATTCCTTGTCAAATCTTGCATATGCATCACATATCGCATCCCGCATAGCATACCATGTTTGCATCATGTTGTTTGAGCTTTGCACGTGGTTGATTGTGTTCCTTGTGCTTGTTTGTATTGTTTGGGTAGAGCCGGGAGATGATTTCACTAACGAGGAGCCCGTTGAGTTTGCTTTCGAGGATCCAGTCAACTCTGACAACTTTGCAAGCAAGATGACCATACCCTCGAAATCACTTCTATCTTTGCTTTGCTAGATGCTCGCTCTTTCGCTATGCCTATGCTACAATGCCTACCACTTGCTTATCATGCCTCCCAAATTGCCATGTCAAACCTCTAACCCACCATGTCCTAGCGAACCGTTGATTGGCTATGTTACCGCTTTGCTCAACCCCTCTTATAGCGTTGCTAGTTGCAGGAGAAGATTGGAGATCGTTCCTTGTTGGAACATTATTTTCTTGTTGGGATATCATTATATTATCTTGTTATCTTAATGCATCTATATACTTGGTAAAGGGTGGAAGGCTCGGCCTTTTGCCTAGTGTTTTGTTCCACTCTTGCCGCCCTAGTTTCCGTTATATCTGTGTTATGTTCGCGGATTTCGCGTTCCTTACCCTGTTGGGTAATAATGGGAACCCCTTGACAGTTCGCCTTGAATAAGACTCTTCCATCAATACCCAACCTCTGTTTTACCATTTGCCACCTAGCCTCTTTTCCCGTTGGGTTTCCGGAGCCTGAGGGTCATCTTATTTAAACCCCCCGGGCCAGTGCTCCTCTGAGTGTTGGTCCAACCGAGCGATGTCCGGGGCTACCAGGGGCAACTCTGGGCTAGTCTACCCGACGTCTGGCTCATCAGAGTGTGCCCTGAGAATGAGATATGTGCAGCTCCTATCGGGATTTGTCGGCACATTTGGGCGGTGTTGCTGGACTTGTTTTGTCTTTGTCGAAGTGTCTTGTAGAACCAGGATACCGAGTCTGATCAGAATGTCTCGGGAGAAGGTTAATCCTTCGTTGACCGTGAGAGCTTGTCATGGGCTAAGTTGGGACTCCCCTGCAGGGATTTGAACTTTCGAAAGCCGTGCCCGCTGTTATGGGTAGATGGGAATTTGTTAATGTCCGGTTGTAGATAACTTGAACCTTAAATTAATTAAAATGAATCAACTGTGTGAGTAACCGTGATGGTCTCTTCTCGGCGGAGTCCGGGAAGTGAACACGGTGTTGGAGTAATGTTTGCCGTAGTTGGTTCTCTAGTTCTTCGTTCGTGCTTTGCCTTCTCTTCTCGCTCTCTTTTGCGAACAGGTTATCCACCATATATGCTAGTCGCTTGCTGCAGCTCCACATATTACCTTACCTTACCCATAAGCTTAAATAGTCTGGATCGCGAGGGTGCGAGATTGCTGATTCCCTGTAGCTCACAGATTACTTCCAAACCAGATGCAGGGCCTGATGATTCCGTTCCAAATGATGCACTTGAGCTCAACTGGGAGTTCAACGAGGACTCATGCCGTTACTATGTGTCTTTCCCTGATGATCAGTAGTGGTGCCCAGTTGGGGCGATCGGGACCGTGTCGCATGTTGGGTTGGTCTTTTATCTTGGTACCGTAGTCGGACCATGAGTGATTGGATGATGTAATGCTATTTATATACTTTGTTTGACGTGGCGAGTGTAAGCCAACTATGTACCTTCCCCTTTTATTATCAATTTAAATGGGATGTTGTGAAGATTACCTTACTTGCGACATTGCTTTCAATGCGGTTATGCCTCTAAGTCGTGCTTTGACGCGTAGGAGATATAGCCGCATCGAGGGCGTTACAAGTTAGTATCAGAGCCTTCCCCGACCTTAGGAGCCCCCACTGCTTGATCGTTATTAGCAGCCGTTGTTGAGTCTAGAAAAAATGTTTTGAGTCATTTAGGAATTATATATTGGAGAGTTTAGGAATTCTTTTTACTCCCAGTCCCTTCATCGCTCTGGTAAGGCATCCTGACATAGAGTTTTGACTCTTCTCTTCTCAAATTTCACAAAAAAATTTAGGATCCAGCGGGTATCTTGGAATCGTTTCAATCGATTTGTGACGAGAACATTGTTCTTGGTGCCTCCTGTCATTTAGGGGTTGTGGCAGTGTCCCGGGGAGTTGAGCTCCGAGGTGTTGTTGTCACAATTTTATCGTTGAAGTTCTAGAATACTTGAGTTTAGTTCGCTGACATCAAAAATCTCTTTTATGCAATTGTTGGTGAGATAACCTTGACGCCACCCAGTACTGGGGCGGGAGTTCGGGAGTATCGCCATAACTTGTATAACGGATGCTTTTCGAAGGTTGAGGTAGATGGTTTCCGAAGTTTTTCTCGGTTATGTGTTGAAGGATGGATACAGCTGGATGTAGGATTTGCTAGATTTGGATGAGATATTATGCTTCCCCTGTATCCCCAACACCTGATTGCATAACCGGAAAGGTTCAGGAGTTTCATAGCTGGGAATTCTTGTAGCTCTAGTTCTTCTTCCACGGATATTTGGTTTGAGATTGGGTGATCTTTACCGAGTATTCATTCTTGTTCCGTACCTTGTTGATTTATTCCTCTACCTAAATTCTGAGTGGCTTCTCAATTTATGGATATGTGACCATTTCAATTGCAATGCATTCGTTCATTTTGTTCGGATGTGAAGACTATATGTTGCAATTTCTACCCGTTGGATTCAGCTTCAATATTTGTCTATCAGTGTGCTAATGGATGTCAACCTCTTCAGGATGGCTCCTCCAACACGCACGACTCCGAATCCTGATCTGCCACCACCACCTCCTCCTCCGGAGGCATGGCAAGCTGTGATGGCCGCTACCAATGCCAAGACGCAGTTGATCATGCAAATTCTTCAAGAGTGCAACCAAGGCAACCAAGGCAACCAGGGCAAAAATCAGAATCACTTTGCTACACTCAACCAGTTCCTTGCTAACCAGCCAAAGACCTTCAGCAATTGTGTTGAGGCAACTTATGCTGACGATTGGCTTGTGGACTTGTGCAAGCATTTCGAGTGTAGTAACGTCAGGCCTGAGGACTTTGTCAAGTTCGCTTCCTTCCAACTCAAAGACCAAGCTGCAGAATGGTTCCAGCAGTACAAAGATTCCAAGGAGGCCGTGTGATTACCTGGGATGAATTACGTCAAGACTTCAAAGCTCATCATATTCCTCAGAGCATGGTTGAAAGCAAGCGTGAGGAATTCCGCAACCTGAAGCAAGGCTCTTTGTCTGTCTATGATTACGACAAGTTGTTTCAGAAGCACGCCCGCTTTGCTAAGCAGGACGTCCCTGACGAGAAGAGCATGATATACCAGTTCAGGGGTGGTCTCAGAGAAGAAATCTAGCTAGCTCTTGTTCTCTTTGAGCCCTTGAGGTATGATGAGTTCTACAACATGGCATTGAAGCAAGAGGCTGCTCAACTGAAGTGTGATGCTTCCAAGAAGCGAGTCAGAGATGCTACTCATTCTTCCTCTACTCAAGTGGCCAAGAAGCAGAAGTATTGGCTTCCTCCTCCCCCGTTCTGTCAGCCGTATCAGTAGAAGAGCAAAGGTGGAAGTGGATCTTCCCACCCACCCAACCCTGGCTTTCAGAACAAGACTTCGTCTCAAGCTCCAAGATCGAGTGCTTCGTATCACCGTCCGCTTTCAGAGGTCACGTGCAACAAGTGCCAACAGAAGGGTCACTATGCCAACAAATGCTTCAACCAGAGGCGTCTCCCTCCTCCTCCTCCTGTGAGATTGGCAAGTACAGCTGTGGTCAACAAGGTTGTCAGAATCGTGATTTTGAATCGGATCGGAGCTTCGATGGTTGGATCGCAAATCATAGGATCTTCACTATCAAGATCGTAAAGTCATAGATTCTAAGAACTAAAATCGTAGAATCATAGGGGTTAGTTTGGATCGTAAAGTCGTAGAATCGTATAACAGAATCGCGATTCTGACAACCTTGGTGGTCAAGCATAACCCCAAGTCCGCCAAGGTCAACTTGATGAATGCAGCTCAGGCAGAGGACTCGTCAGATGTCATCATGGGTAACCTTCCTGTTAACAATATTCCTGCAAAAGTTCTTTTTGACACTGGTGCATCGCATTGTTTCATCTCGAGACCATTTGTTTCTAAGCATGAGTTGCCTTTACAAGATTTGCCTAGTCAGTTATCCGTTGTTTCTCCGGGTAAATTCATGGATGCAAGCGCTATGGCCCCGGATGTTACTATCATGTTGGGCGACTACAAGTTTCTTTCTTCTCCGTTGGTTCTTGGCAACTCGGATATTGATCTTATTCTCGGAATGGATTGGCTTTCTAAGCACAAGGCTTTCTAAGCACAAGGCGCATCTTCATTGTGCAGCCAGGCAGATTCAATTGACTCATTCGTCTGAGGATGTAATTGTCTTTGCCGCTCGCGATGATACAATCCGTCTGTTTTCTCTCAATGAGAAGGGTGAACTGGATGCCATCTCGCAAATTCCAGTTGTTTGCGAATATGAAGACGTCTTTCCAGAAGAGCTTCCAAGAATGCCACCGCACCGGCCAGTTGAATTCGTTATTGATCTTGAGCCTAGCACGGAACCGGTTTGCAAGCGTCCCTACAAGCTCGGACCTGAAGAGTTGAAGGAGCTGAAGAAGCAACTCGATATTCAAGAGCGAATGGGTCTCATCCGACCTAGTTCCTCTCCGTGGGGTTGTGGAGTACTTTTTGTGAAGAAGAAGGATGGAACGAACCGACTTTGTGTTGACTACCGTCCATTGAACAAGAAGACTATCAAGAACAAGTACCCACTTCCCAACATCAACGAGCTGTTCGAACAACTCAAAGGTGCCCAAGTATTCTCCAAGCTTGATCTCCACATGGGTTATCACCAGATTCGAATCCTTGAGCAAGATATTCCCAAGATGGCTTTCAGGACAACCTATGGTTCATATGAATACACTGTCATGTCTTTTGGCCTCGTCAACGCTCCTCCGACTTTCTCTCGCATGATGAACTTCATCTTCAACGCCTACACAAATGACTTCGTTTTGGTCTATCTCGACGACATTCTGGTCTTTTCAAAGAACAAGGAAGATCATGCCAAGCACTTGCGTTTGGTGCTCGATAAGCTCAAGGAACACCAGTTCTACACCAAGTTCTCAAAGTGCGAGTTTTGGCTCGATGAGGTTCTATATCTTGGGCATATCATCTCTGCCAAGGGCATTGCAGTAAATCCTGAGAAGGTGTCTGCAATTGTCAATTGGGAACCACCTCAGTGAAGGAAATATGCCCTAGAGGCAATAATAATATTATTATTTTTATTTCCATATATCATGATAAATGTTTATTATTCATGCTATAATTGTATTATCCGGAAACATAATACTTGTGTGAATACATATACAAACCAAACGTCACTAGTATGCCTCTACTTGACTAGCTCATTAATCAAAGATGGTTATGTTTCCTAACCATAGACATGTGTTGTCATTTGATTAACAGGATCACATTATTAGGAGAATGGTGTGATTGACATGACCCATTCCATTAGCTTAGCACCTGATCGTTTAGTATGTTGCTATTGCTTTCTTCATGACTTATACATGTTCCTATGACTATGAGATTATGCAACTCCCATTTGCCGGAGGAACACTTTGTGTGCTACCAAACGTCACAACGTAACTGGGTGATTATAAAGGAGCTCCACAGGTGTCTCAAAAGGTACATGCTGGGTTGGCGTATTTCGAGATTAGGATTTGTCACTCCGATTGTCGGAGAGGTATCTCTGGGT
Organism: Triticum monococcum; assembly: GCA_034509565.1. Classification (NCBI taxonomy): domain Eukaryota; kingdom Viridiplantae; phylum Streptophyta; class Magnoliopsida; order Poales; family Poaceae; genus Triticum; species Triticum monococcum. The sequence continues at coordinate 230,749,371 of CM067842.1, read as the reverse complement.
CCTCTCGGTAATGCACATCACATAAGCCTTACAAGCATTGCAACTAATGAGTTAGTTGCGAGATGATGTATTACGAAACGAGTAAAGAGACTTGCCGGTAACGAGATTGAACTAGGTATTGAGATACCAATGATCGAATCTCGGGCAAGTAACATACCGATGACAAAGGGAACAACATATGTTGTTATGCGGTCTGACAGATAAAGATCTTCGTAGAATATGTAGGAGCCAATATGAGCATCCAGGTTCCGCTATTGGTTATTGACCAGAGACGTGTCTCGGTCATGTCTACATTGCTCAAACCCGTAGGGTCCGCACGCTTAAGGTTTCGATGATAGTTATATTATGAGTTTATGAGTTTTGATGTACCGAAGTTAGTTCAGAATCCCGGATGTGATCACGGACATAATGAGGAGTCTCGAAATGGTCGAGACATAAAGATTGATATATTGGACAGCTATATTCGGACACCGGAAGTGTTCCGGGTGATTTCGGAGAAAACCAGAGAGCCGGAGGGTTACCAGAACCCTACCGGGAGAAGTAATGGGCCATATGGGCCTTAGTGGAGAGAGAGAGGGGCAGCAAGGGTGGGACGCGCGCCTCCTCCCCCTGGTCTGAATTGGACTAGGAGAGGGGGGGCGGCGCCCCCCTTTCCTTCTCCTTCCCCACTTCCTTCCCCCTCCTAGTAGGAGTCCTACTCCTACTAGGAGGGGGAAGGAAGTGGGGAAGGAGAAGGAAAGGGGGGTACTAGGAGGAGGACTCCTCCTTGGCGCGCCTATAGGGCCGGCCGGCCTCCTCCCCTTGCTCCTTTATATACGGGGTCAGGGGGCACCCCTAGACACACAAGTTGATCCACGTGATCATATTCTTAGCCGTGTGCGGTGCCCCCTTCCACCATAATCCTTGATAATATTGTAGCGGTGCTTAAGCGAAGCCCTGCGACGGTAGTACATCAAGATCGTCACCACACCATCGTGCTGACGGAACTCTTCCCCGACACTTTGCTGGATCGGAGTCCGGGGATCGTCATCGAGCTGAACGTGTGCTAAAACTCGGAGGTGCCGTAGTTTCGGTGCTTGATCGGTCGGGCCGTGAAGATGTACAACTACATCAACCGCGTTGTGCTAACGCTTTCGCTGTCGGTCTACAAGGGTACGTAGATCACACTCTCCCCTCTCGTTGCTATGCATCACCATGATCTTGCGTGTGCGTAGGAATTTTTTTGAAATTACTACGTTTCCCAACAGTGGCATCCGAGCCTAGGTTTTATGTGTTGATGTTATATGCACGAGTAGAACACAAGTGAGTTGTGGGTGATATAAGTCATACTGCTTACCAGCATGTGATACTTTGGTTCGGCGGTATTGTTGGACGAAGCGGCCCGGACCGACATTACGCGTACGCTTACGCGAGACCGGTTCTCCCGACGTGCTTTGCACAAAGGTGGCTAGAGGGTGACAGTTTCTCCAACTTTAGTTGAACCGAGTGTGGCTACGCCCGGTCCTTGCGAAGGTTAAAACAGCACCAAGTTGACAAACTATCGTTGTGGTTTTGATGCGTAGGTAAGATTGGTTCTTGCTTAAGCCCGTAGCAGCCACGTAAAACTTGCAACAACAAAGTAGAGGACGTCTAACTTGTTTTTGCAGGGCATGTTGTGATGTGATATGTTCAAGACATGATACTAAATTTTATTATATGAGATGATCATGTTTTGTAACCCAGTTATCGGCAACTGGTAGGAGCCATATGGTTGTCGCTTTATTGTATGCAATGCAATTGCGCTGTAATGCTTTACTTTATCACTAAGCGGTAGCGATAGTCGTGGAAGCATAAGATTGGCGAGACGACAACGATGCTACGATGGTGATCAAGGTGTCGCGCTGGTGACGATGGTGATCACAACGGTGCTTCGAAGATGGAGATCACAAGCACAAGATGATGATGGCCATATCATATCACTTATATTGATTGCATGTGATGTTTATCTTTTATGCATCTTATCTTGCTTAGATTGATGGTAGCATTTTAAGATGATCTCTCACTAATTATCAAGAAGTGTTCTCCCTGAGTATGCACCATTGCGAAAGTTCTTCGTGCTGAGACACCACGTGATGATCGGGTGTGATAGGCTCTACGTTCAAATACAACGGGTGCAAAACAGTTGCACACACAGAATACTCAGGTTATACTTGACGAGCCAAGCATATACAGATATGGCCTCGGAACACGGAGACCGAAAGGTCAAGCGTGAATCATATAGTAGATATGATCAACATAGCGATGTTCACCAATGAAACTACTCCATCTCACGTGATGATCGGACATGGTTTAGTTGATTTGGATCACGTAATCACTTAGAGGATTAGAGGGATGTCTATCTAAGTGGGAGTTCTTTAGTAATATGATTAATTGAACCTAAATTTATCATGAACTTAGTACTTGATAGTATCTTGCTAGTTTATGTTTGATTGTAGATAGATGGCCCGTGTTGTTGTTCCGTTGAATTTTAATGCGTTCCTTGAGAAAGCAAAGTTGAAAGATGATGGTAGCAATTACACGGACTGGGTCCGTAACTTGAGGATTATCCTCTTTGCTGCATAGAAGAATTACGTCCTGGAAGCACCGCTGGATGCTAGGCCTGCTGCTGGAGCAACACCAGATGTTATGAACGTCTGGCAGAGCAAAGCTGATGACTACTCGATAGTTCAGTGTGCCATGCTTTACGGCTTAGAATCGGGACTTCAACGACGTTTTGAACGTCATGGAGCATATGAGATGTTCCAGGAGTTGAAGTTAATATTTCAAGCAAATGCCCGGATTGAGAGATATGAAGTCTCCAATAAGTTCTATAGCTGCAAGATGGAGGAGAACAGTTCTGTCAGTGAGCATATACTCAAAATGTCTGGGTATAATAATCACTTGATTCAATTGGGAGTTAATCTTCTAGATGATTGCGTCATTGACAGAATTCTCCAATCGCTGCCACCAAGCTACAAGATCTTCGTGATAAACTATAATATGCAAGGGATGAATAAGACTATTCCCGAGCTCTTCGTAATGCTGAAAGCTGCGGAGGTACAAATCAAGAAGGAGCATCAAGTGTTGATGGTCAATAAGACCACTAGTTCCAAGAAAAAGGGCAAAGGGAAGAAGAAGGGGAACTTCAAAAAGAACAGTAAGCAAGTTGCTACTCAAGAGAAGACACCCAAACCCGGACCTAAGCCTGAAACTGAGTGCTTCTACTACAAGCAGACTGGTCACTGGAAGCGGAACTGCCCCAAGTATTTGGCGGATAAGAAGGATGGCAAGGTGAACAAAGGTATATGTGATATACATGTTATTGATGTGTACTTTACTAATGCTCACAGTAGCACCTGGGTATTTGATACATGTTCTGTTGCTAACATTTGCAACTCGAAACAGGGACTACGGATTAAGCGAAGATTGGCTAAGGACGAGGTGACGATGCGCGTGGGAAATGGTTCCAAAGTCGATGTGATCGCGGTCGGCACGCTACCTCTACATCTACCTTCGGGATTAGTATTAGACCTAAATAATTGTTATTTGGTGCCAGCGTTAAGCATGAACATTATATCTAGATCTTGTTTGATGCGAGACGGTTATTCATTTAAATCAGAGAATAATGGTTGTTCTATTTATATGAGTAATGTCTTTTATGGTCATGCACCCTTAAAGAGTGGTCTATTCTTATTAAATCTCGATAGTAGTGACACACATATTCATAATGTTGAAGCCAAAAGATGCAGAGTTGATAATGATAGTGCAACTTATTTGTGGCACTGCCGTTTGGATCATATCGGTGTAAAGCGCAAGAAGAAACTCCATACCGACGGGCTTTTGGAACCACTTGATTATGAATCACTTGGTACTTGCGAACCGTGTCTTATGGGTAAGATGACAAAAACACCCTTCTCTAGTAATGTAACATCCCAAATTTTCAATTTGGAATGTTATACACTAGATCATCATGCATATCATATTTACTTGCATTTTTGTCGATCCTAGAAATTTCACGCAACTCAAGGACCCTCGGAGAGAGTTGGAGATTTCATTATTTTCATATCTGAGTTCTTCTCAAATTTTGAAGAAAGGATCATTGGATTTGTCGGAGTTTATTTGCCTTTTCATTTGGATAGGGAAAAATGCGCGTTTTAAAAAATTTGCATTCTAGGTCCCGAGAAAAGTTCATTTTGTTCGACTCATTTTTAGGAGTCGGGGAAAATTTACGTTGGGAGTTTTGCAGTACGTTTAGATTTCTTTTCTTTTGTTTTTCTGCGCGCATAACCGATTTGAAAAAAAAAATCCGCAGCGCCCCTGGGCCAAGGCCCAGCAGGCCGGCCGGCCAGGCCGCCGCGCCGCCCTAGCGCGCGCCTGCGCAGGAGGCCGCCGCCGCCGCCGAAGTGGAGTCCTAGTAGGACTCCGTTTTCTTTTTTTTAGGACTCCCTCTCCTTCTCTTTTTCTTGCCCCCTTCCCCAAGCAATCCCTCTCCCCTCACCTATATAAATACCAACACCCCCCCTCTAAACCCCACACCAAGCCCCAAGCCGCGCCGCTCACCCCACGCCACCGCCTCCCTAGCGCCGCCGCCGCCCCTTGCTAGCGCCGCCGCCGCCCTAGTGCCGTGCCGCCGCCGCCGCCCTACGTCGTCGCCGTTCACCGGAGCCTCGCCGGAGGTAGCCGCGCCGCGTCTCTCCTATCCCCTCGGTTCAGTTTTTCTTATAAACCGTTCCAATTCTTTTCTTCTCATCCGATTCGTTTTCTTCCGATTCTTTTTCGTTTCGGTTTTCTTTTTCCGAAACCCTAGATCGGTTTTCCGTTTTCTTTTCTGGTTTAGTTGCCTAGAGACCGTTCGCCGGACCGTTCATCCTAATGAACGTGATCACCGGATTATCCTAGGTTAACGAACGACCGTTCGTTTAACCGTTCTTCTTTTTATTTTCGTCGGATTTATTCCACGATCACGATCTCACATCCGATCTTCGTTCTAGTTTATCTTCTTGCTCGTTTATCGGAATCAGGTGATTCAAGCGCCTGGAGTTTCATTTCGAAACCGCCGTTCCGACTAATCAACTTAAACAAGTTTTTGCTATGGTAAAATTTGACCTAGTTTCAACTTGCTAGAACCGAGTTGTTTTCTTCCGCCGTTTGTTTTTTGTTGCTTTGTTCGGTTCTTTCTCTCTTTGCAACCGGAGTTCTTAAGTTGAACTTTCTGGTTCGATCTCTTGTTCGAGTTTTACCTATGCATTAGATGAGTACTTATTGTATGCTTGTTGTTTGTCTGCGATAGATTACCTGAATTGCGCCGCCTGTTACTTTGAATCTCTAGGACTCGCGGATCATCAGCAAGGCAAGTGACACTTTGATCATACCTTTTCTGCAACCCAGTTTTATTGCATTAGATCAATCCTCACACATTGCATGATTAGGATCTAATTAAATTGTGGGATGGGAAGTAGATGAGGTAGTACCTATTACCTGTTTATTATGAAACCTTTGGGAGTTACTTCTACGTTTGCTTATTATGCCATGCTATGCTAGTAGACGTGGATTGGGTGAGTGATATCCATGACAAATGTGAGATTGATAATTTTAAGGGTTTATCTAAGGTGGAAACTTAAACACACATCTAGGTGGACTGAGGCACCTGATGTCTATCAGGACTTGCCTGTTTTCTTTTGGACCGCCACCCAGGCTCAAAGGGATCATAAGATCTTTCATACTAGAAACTTACGTGTGCAGCCACAAGCCATTATGGGCTCTGGCATAGTTGACTAAGTCGTGCGAACTCTTACAGGGTAGACTAGTAGATGTAGGGGAAAGTAGGTGTACCGGTCTATCCATCGTAAGGTGCTAGCACTTCTGAAAGACCGTGTCTCGGTCATCCATTTCTCAAACACTAGTAGTGCGAGAAATCCAACGGAGGCGATCGAGTCTTGTGGGGAAAAGTGCGCAAACCTCTGCAGAGTGTAATAAACTAATCATGATTAGCCGTGTCCCCGGTTATGGACATCTTGAGTATCTAGTACTTGAATATCATGTGAATCTCATCATATTACTTCTAATTAATATTGTTGGGATTTAATTGTTCACTTAATTGGGATTGAGAATGCTGTCAACCATTCTCAATGTTTAACAACCACCATGATAGTTAAATAAATTTATTCCTTTGCAGTAGGGAAAAACTGGCTTTACGCAAAACAGTAACCATAGAGCTTTCCACCAGCCAAATATGCATATAGTATAGCTGTTTCATTCCATTACTCTCTATGTGTTACCTTGCCAGCATATTCCATGTGCTGACCCGTTTTGGGCTGCAACGTTAATGTTGCAGACTTTTAGACGACGATTAAGGTGCTTTTAGGTCGTGGTTCTATACTCAGTGATGCCGTTGGAGTTGATGGACCCATTTATCTTCCAAGTCTTCCGCTGTTATCGACACTAGATGGCCTTAAGCCATATTTATTGTAATAAGTTCTCTTTGAGACATCGTTGTAATAAGTGTGTGATTGCCACTCTGCTATAAATCCTTCGAAGTACTGTGTGGTGTCAGCATTACTGATCCAGGGATGACACCGGAGCACAGTAGACTTGATCCATTCGGGTCGGGTCGCTACAGAGATGGTATCAGAGCACATGCTGACTGTAGGACACGACCACTAAGTTAAAGCCATAGATCACTATTCTCTCCTCATTTTCTAACTCCTCATCTTTTCTACTCTTTAGGATGAAGGACGCGAAGATTAAGTACGCTCAACCGGATGAAGGCACACCTTTTGGATTTCACTTGAAGGAAGTCACCAAGTACCCGAACATTGGATTACCAAGCTTCACGGGAACCTTCATCGCCACTCTGCCTGAAGAGGAGCGCTGGAAGATTCAAGCTCACGTTCCGGGAAGGACATTCGCGCCAATCACGAAGCCCATAGATAGTGTTCTCAATGCACCAACCTGGAGTCTGGGAAAGAGCATGGCAGCCCATATCACCATAGGACGCATTGGAGAAGTTTATCAAGAAGACCTCAAGGACACTATCTACCAGATTTGTGGACGCCGAGATGAACAATGGGAGTTAGTCATCACCAAGAAGGATAGATCCATTGCAGCATTCATCCAGGATTTAAACCAACACATTCGACGCCACGAGAACCAGATGTGCAATGATATGATAGAGTTGAAGAATGTGAAAGCGAGGATCATCGAGCTAGAAGGAGAACTGAAGGCTACACGCAAGGACTACATGGACGAGATCGTAGCTCTAGCAAGACACAACATCGATATAGGATGCCAGCAAAGGATTTGGTAGAAATTAAGAATCAGATTAAGGAGTTACTGGAGAAAGGTTACATTCGCCCAAGTTCTTCGCCTTGGGGATCACCCGTACTTCTTGTGGAGAAGAAGGATGGATCATTACGGATGGTTGTTGATTACCGTGGATTGAATGAAGTAACCATCAAGAACAAGTACCCACTGCCAATGATTAATGATCCGTTTGATCGTTTGCAAGGAGCTAAAGTGTTTTCCAAGATCGATTTGCGATCAGGGTACCACCAGTTGAAGATTCGAGAGTAGGACATACCTAAGACAGCTTTCACCACGAGATACGGATTGTATGAGTATACCGTTATGTCATTTGGATTGACTAACGCGCCTGCCTATTTTATGAACCTGATGAACAAAGTGTTTATGGAGTTTTTGGATAAGTTCTTCATAGTGTTCATTGATGACATCCTGGTTTATTCAAAGAATGAAGAAGAGCATCAGTAACATTTGCGTTTGGTTTTGGAGAAACTAAGGGAACATCAGTTATATGCCAAATTTAGCAAATGTGAGTTTTGGTTGAAGGAAGTAGGATTCCTCGGACACGTTATATCCGGAGAAGGGATAGCAGTTGACCCCGCAAAGCTTGAGACCGTAACCGAATGGGAAGCACCAATGACAGTTGGAGAGATCCGGAGTTTTCTTGGACTCGCAGGATACTACCGGAGATTCATTGAGAATTTTTCAAAGATTGCGAAGCCTATGACGGAGTTGTTGAAGAAGGATACCAAGTTCAATTGGACTAAGGAGTGTGAGGCTAGTTTCCAGGAGTTGAAGAAACGACTGGTTACCTCACCAGTGTTGATTTTGCCAGATCAGACCAAGGATTATGAGGTGTATTGCGATGCTTCACGTCGAGGACTTGGAGCAGTGCTTATGCAGGAAGGAAGGGTTGTTTCGTATGCTTCACGACAACTGAAGCCTCATGAGTTGAACTACACCACGCATGATTTGGAGTTAGCAGCCATAGTGCATGCATTGAAGACGTGGAGACATTTTCTCATTGGAAATCATTGTAAGGTGTACATGGATCACAAGAGTTTGAAGTACATTTTCACGTAGAAGGAGTTGAATCTCAGACAAAGGAGATGGTTGGAGCTCATCAAGGATGATGACATGAGATTGCATTACCATCCCGATAAGGCTAATGTAGTAGCTGACGCATTGAGCCGTAAGAGCCATGCCAATACGTTAATGACGGGAGAAATACCCAAGGAGTTAGCAGGAAACCTTCGCGAACTAAGTTTAGAGATAGTTGCGAAAGGCTACGTAGCAGCATTGGAGATTCAGTCAACATTGATGGATAAAATCAGAGAAGCTCAGAAATCTGACAAGGAAATTGCTTCCATAAAGGAGAAACTAAGAAAAGGAAAATCAAAGGGATTTCATGAGGATGAGCATGATACCCTATGGTTTGAGGACCGTGTTTATGTGCGAAATAACCCGGAGATCAGGAAGTTGATTCTACAAGAGGCACATGATTCACCATATTCGATTCACCCAGGTAATACCAAGATGTATTTGGATTTAAAGGAAACATTCTGGTGGACCGGAATGAAGAAGGATATTGCAGCCTATGTAGCAGTTTGTGATGTATGTCATAGAGTAAAGGCAGAACATCAGAAGCCAGCCAGAATTGTTACAACCATTGCCGATACCCGAATGGAAGTGGGATAAGATAGGCATGGATTTTATCACAGGACTACCCAGGACGAAGGTAGGATATGACTCGATATGGGTAGTAGTTGATCGTTTGACGAAGGTAGCACATTTCATTCCAGTTAAGACCACTTACAACAATGCTAAGTTGGCAAAGATATACATGACTAGGATCATTTGTTTGCATGGATTTCCAAGGAGTATTGTATTAGACAGAGGAACCCAATTTACCTCAAAGTTTTGGAATCAGTTGCATGAAACTTTGGGAACCAGGCTAGAGTTCAGCACCGCTTTTCATCCGCAGACAGATGGACAGACCGAAAGAGTCAATCAGATTTTGGAAGATATGCTGAGAGCTTGTGCACTAGATTTGGGATCTAGCTGGGACGATAACTTGCCATATGCGGAGTTTTCTTATAACAACAATTACCAAACCAGTTTGAAGATGGCACCTTTCGAAGCTTTGTACGGAAGGAGGTGCAGGACACCGTTGTCATGGGACGAAGTTGGAGACCGTCAATTCTTTGGACCAGATTTGATTAAGGAGTTTGAACGGAATGTTAAGTTGATTCGCGATAGGCTCAAGGTAGCCCAATCTAGGCAGAAGAGCTACGCAGATTCTAAACGCAAGGAGACAGTTTACGAAATTGGAGACAGAGTGTATCTCCGAGTATCCCCACTTCGAGGAGTTAAGCGCTTTGGAGTTAAGGGAAAGTTAGCACCGCGTTTCGTTGGACCGTATAAGATCTTGCAATGTATGGGAGAAGTCGCTTATAAGTTGGAATTACCAGAGGGACTATTAGGAGTTCATGATGTATTCCATGTTTCTCAGCTGAAGAAATGTCACGCCGAGATGGCGGAGGTACCGTTAAGAGATACAGTGCCACTGGAAGCAATTCAGTTGAAGGACGACTTAACGTATGAAGAGAAACTAGTCAAGATTCTCGATTATGCCAGCAGAGTTACCCGCAGCAAGGTTATCAAGTTTTGCAAAGTTCAGTGGAACCACCACTCAGAGGACTAAGCCACCTGGGAGAGAGAAGAAGATTTGCTCAAGGACCACCCTCACCTATTTTCTAGCCAACCCGAATCTCGAGGGAGAGATTCATCTTAAGGGGGGTAGGTTTGTAACATCCCAAATTTTCAATTTGGAATGTTATACACTAGATCATCATGCATATCATATTTACTTGCATTTTTGTCGATCCTAGAAATTTCACGCAACTCAAGGACCCTCGGAGAGAGTTGGAGATTTTGTTATTTTCATATTTGAGTTCTTCTCAAATTTTGAAGAAAGGATCATTGGATTTGTTGGAGTTTATTTGCCTTTTTATTTGGATTGGGAAAAATGCGCGTTTTCAAAAATTTGCATTCTAGGTCCCGAGAAAAGTTCATTTTGTTCGACTCATTTTTAGGAGTCGGGGAAATTTTACTTTGGGAGTTTTGGAGTACGTTTAGATTTCTTTTCTTTTGTTTTTCTGCGCGCGTAACCGATTTGAAAAAAAAATTCCGCAGCGCCCCTGGGCCAAGGCCCAGCAGGCCGGCCGGCCAGGCCGCCGCGCCGCCCTAGCGCGCGCGCCTGCGCAGGAGGCCGCCGCCACCGCCGAAGTGGAGTCCTAGTAGGACTCCGTTTTCTTTTTTTTAGGACTCCCTCTCCTTCTCTTTTTCTTGCCCCCTTCCCCAAGCAATCCCTCTCACCTCACCTATATAAATACCAACACCCCCACTCTAAACCCCACACCAAGCCCCAAGCCCCAAGCCGCGCCCCTCACCCCGCGCCACCGCCTCCCTAGCGCCGCCGCCGCCCCTTGCTAGCGTCGCCGCCAGCCTAGTGCCGCGCCGCCGCCGCCCTTGCCCGCGCCGCCGCCGCCCTACGTCACCGCCGTTCGCCGGAGCCTCGCCGGAGGTAGCCGCGCCGCGTTTCTCCTATCCCCTCGGTTTGGTTTTTCTTATAAATCGTTCCGATTCTTTTCTTCTCGTCCGATTCATTTTCTTCCGATTCTTTTTCGTTTCGGTTTTCTTTTTCCGAAACCCTAGATCAGTTTTCCGTTTTCTTTTCCGGTTTAGTTGCCTAGAGACCGTTCGCCGGACCGTTCGTCCTAACGAACGTGATCACCGGATTATCCTAGGTTAACGAACGTCCATTCGTTTAACCGTTCTTCTTTTTCTTTTCGTCGGATTTATTCCGCGATCGCGATCTGAGATCCGATCTTCGTTCTAGTTTATCTTCTCGCTCGTTTATCGGAATCAGGTGATTCAAGCGCCTGGAGTTTCGTTTTGAAACCGCCGTTCCGACTAATCAACTTAAACAAGTTTTTGCTACGGTAAAATTTGACCTAGTTTCAACTTGCTAGAACCGAGTTGTTTTCTTCCGCCGTTTGTTTTCCGTTGCTTTGTTCGGTTCTTTCTCTCTTTGCAACCGGAGTTCTTAAGTTGAACTTTCTGGTTCGATCTCTTGTTCGAGTTTTACCTGTGCATTAGATGAGTACTTATTGTATGCTTGTTGTTTGTCTGCGATAGATTACCCGGATTGCGCCGCCTGTTACTTCGAATCTCTAGGACTGGCGGATCATCAGCAAGGCAAGTGACACTTTGATCATACCTTTTCTGCAACCCAGTTTTATTACATTAGATCAATCCTCACACATTGCATGATTAGGATCTAATTAAATTGTGGGATGGGAAGTAGATGAGGTAGTACCTATTACCTGTTTATTATGAAACTTTTGGGAGTTACTTCTACGTTTGCTTATTATGCCATGCTATGCTAGTAGACGTGGATTGGGTGAGTGATATCCATGACAAATGTGAGATTGATAATTTTAAGGGTTTATCTAAGGTGGCAACCTAAACACACATCTGGGTGGATTGAGGCACCTGATGTCCATCAGGACTTGCCTGTTTTCTTTTGGACCGCCACCCAGGCTCAAAGGGATCATAAGATCTTTCATACTAGAAACTTACGTGTGCAGCCACAAACCATTATGGGCTCTAGCATAGTTGACTAAGTCGTGCGAACTCTTACAGGGTAGACTAGCAGATGTAGGGGAAACTAGGTGCACTGGTCTATCCATCGTAAGGTGCTAGCGCTTCTGAAAGACCGTGTCTCGGTCATCCATTTCTCAAACACTAGTAGTGCGAGAAATCCAACGGAGGCGATCAAGTCTTGTGGGGAAAAGTGCGGAAACCTCTGCAGAGTGTAATAAACTAATCATGATTAGCCGTGTCCCCGGTTATGGACATCTTGAGTATCTAGTACTTGAATATCATGTGAATCTCATCATGTTACTTCTAATTAATATTGTTGGGATTTAATTGTTCACTTAATTGGGATTGATAATGCTGTCAACCATTCTCAATGTTTAACAACCACCATGATAGTTAAATAAATTTATTCCTTTGCAGTAGGGAAAAACTGGCTTTACGCAAAACAGTAACCATAGAACTTTCCACCAGCCAAATATGCATATAGTATAGCTGTTTCATTCCATTACTCTCTATGTGTTACCTTGCCAGCATATTCCATGTGCTGGCCCGTTTCGGGCTGCAACATTAATGTTGCAGACTTTTCAGACGACGATTAAGGTGCTTTTAGGTCGTGGTTCTATACTCAGTGATGCCATTGGAGTTGATGGACCCATTTATCTTCCAAGTCTTCCGCTGTTATCGACACTAGATGGCCTTAAGCCATATTTATTGTAATAAGTTCTCTTTGAGACATCGTTGTAATAAGTGTGTGATTGCCACTCTGCTATAAATCCTTCGAAGTACTGTGTGGTGTCAGCATTACTGATCCAGGGATGACACCGGAGCACAGTAGACTTGATCCATTCGGGTCGGGTCGCTATAGAGATGGTATCAGAGCACACGCTGACTGTAGGACACGACCACTAAGTTAAAGCCATAGATCACTATTCTCTCCTCATTTTCTAACTCCTCATCTTTTCTACTCTTTAGGATGAAGGACGCGAAGATTAAGTACGCTCAACCGGATGAAGGCACACCTTTTGGATTTCACTTGAAGGCTCGTGGCGGATATCGTTATTTTCTCACCTTCACAGATGACTTAAGAGGATATGGGTATATCTACTTAATGAAACATAAGTATGAAACATTTGAAAAGTTCAAAGAATTTCAGATTGAAGTTGAAAATCATCATAACAAGAAAATAAAATTCCTATGTTCTGATCATGGAGGAGAATATTTGAGTTACAAGTTTGGTGTACATTTGAAACAATGCGGTATAGTTTCGCAACTCACGCCACCCGGAACACCACAACGTAATGGTGTGTCCGAACGTGGTAATCGTACTTTACTTGATATGCTGCGATCTATGATGTCTCTTACTGATTTACCGCTATCATTTTGGGGTTATGCTCTAGAGACGACAGCATTCACGTTAAATAGGGCACCATCAAAATCCGTTGAGATGACGCCTTATGAACTATGGTTTGGCAAGAAACCAAAGTTGTCGTTTCTGAAAGTTTGGGGTTGCGATGCTTATGTGAAAAAGCTTCAACCGGATACGCTCGAATCCAAATCGGAGAAATGTGTCTTCATAGGATATCCAAAGGAAACTATTGGATACACCTTCTATCACAGATCCGAAGGCAAAACTTTTGTTGCTAAATTCAGAAACTTTCTAGAGAAGGAGTTTCTCTCAAAAGAAGTGAGTGGGAGGAAAGTAGAACTTGATGAGGTTATTGTACCTGCCCCCTTATTGGAAAGTAGTACATCACAGAAACTAGTTTCTGTGACACCTAGACCAATTAGTGAGGAAGCTAATGATGATGATCATGAAGCTTAGAACAAGATACTACTGAACCTCGTAGATCAACCAGAGTAAGATCCGCACCAGAGTGGTACGGTAATCCTGTTCTGGAAGTCATGCTACTAGATCATGATGAACCTACGAACTATGGAGAAGCAATGGTGAGCCCAGATTCCGCAAAATGGCTTGAAGCCATGAAATCCGAGATGGGATCCATGTATGAGAACAAAGTATGGACTTTGGTTGACTTGCCCAATGATCGGCAAGCAATTGAGAATAAATGGATCTTTAAGAAGAAGACTGACGCTGACGGTAATGTTACTGTCTACAAAGCTCGACTTGTCGCAAAAGGTTTTCGACAAGTTCAAGGGATTGACTACGATGAGACCTTCTCACCCGTAGCGATGCTTAAGTCTGTCCGAATCATGTTAGCAATTGCCGCATTTTATGATTATGAAATTTGGCAGATGGATGTCAAAACTGCATTCCTGAATGAATTTCTGCAATAAGAGATGTATATGATGCAACCGGAAGGTTTTGTCGATCCAAAGGGAGCTAACAAAGAGTGCAAGCTCCAGCGATCCATTTATGGACTGGTGCAAGCCTCTCGGAGTTGGAATAAACGCTTTGATAGTGTGATCAAAGCATTTGGTTTTGTACAGACTTTTGGAGAAGCCTGTATTTACAAGAAAGTGAGTGGGAGCTCTGTAGAATTTCTGATATTATATGTAGATGGCTTATTACTAATTGGAAATGATATAGAATTTCTGGATAGCATAAAGGGATACTTGAATAAGAGTTTGTCAATGAAAGACCTCGGTGAAGCTGCTTACATATTGGGCATTAAGATCTATAGAGGCAGATCGAGACGCTTAATTGGACTTTCACAAAGCACATACCTTGACAAAGTTTTGAAAAAGTTCAAAATGGATCAAGCAAAGAAAGGATTCTTGCCTATATTACAAGGTGTGAAATTGAGTAAGACTCAATGCCCGACCAATGCAGAAGATAGAGAGAAAATGAAAGATGTTCCCTATGCTTCAGCCATATGCTCTATCATGTATGCAATGCTGTGTACCAGACTTGATGTGTGTCTTGCTATAAGTCTAGCAGGCAGGTACCAAAGTAATCCAGGAGTGGATCACTGGATAGCGGTCAAGAACATCCTGAAATACCTGAAAAGGACTAAGGATATGTTTCTCATATATGGAGGTGACAAAGAGCTCATCGTAAATGGTTACAATGATGCAAGTTTTGACACTGATCCAGACGATTCTAAATCGCAAACCGGATACGTGATTACATTAAACGGTGGAGCTGTCAGTTGGTGCAGTTCTAAACAAAGCGTTGTGGCGGGATCTACATGTGAAGCGGAGTACATAGCTTCTTCGGAAACAGCAAATGAAGGAGTCTGGATGAAGGAGTTCATATCCGATCTAGGTGTCATACCTAGTGCATCGGGTCCAATGAAAATCTTTTGTGACAATACTGGTGCAATTGCCTTGGCAAAGGAATCCAGATTTCACAAGAGAACCAAGCACATCAAGAGACGCTTCAATTCCATCCGAGATCTAGTCCAGGTGGGAGACATAGAGATTTGCAAGATACATACGGATCTGAATATTCCAGACCAGTTGACTAAGCCTCTTCCACGAGCAAAACATGATAAGCACCAAAGCTCCATGGGTGTTAGAATCATTACTGTGTAATCTAGATTATTGACTCTAGTGCAAGTGGGAGACTGAAGGAAATATGCCCTAGAGGCAATAATAATAATATTATTTTTATTTCCTTATATCATGATAAATGTTTATTATTCATGCTAGAATTGTATTATCCGGAAACATAATACTTGTGTGAATACATAGACAAACCAAACGTCACTAGTATGCCTCTACTTGACTAGCTCATTAATCAAAGATGGTTATGTTTCCTAACCATAGACATGTGTTGTCATTTGATTAACGGGATCACATTATTAGGAGAATGATGTGACTGACATGACCCATTCCATTAGCTTAGCACCCGATCATTTAGTATGTTGCTATTGCTTTCTTCATGACTTATACATGTTCCTATGACTATGAGATTATGCAACTCCCGTTTGCCGGAGGAACACTTTGTGTGCTACCACATAAGCCTTGCAAGCATTGCAACTAATGAGTTAGTTGCGAGATGATGTATTACGAAACGAGTAAAGAGACTTGCCGGTAACGAGATTGAACTAGGTATTGAGATACCGACGGTCGAATCTTGGGCAAGTAACATACCGATGACAAAGGGAACAACGTATGTTGTTATGCGGTCTGACCGATAAAGATCTTTGTAGAATATGTAGGAGCCAATATGAGCATCCAGGTTCCACTATTGGTTATTGACCGGAGACGTGTCTCGGTCATGTCTACATTGTTCTTGAACCCGTAGGGTCCGCACGCTTAAGGTTTCAATGACAGTTATATTATGAGTTTATGAGTTTTGATGTACCGAAGTTAGTTCGGAGTCTCGGATGTGATCACGTACATAACGAGGAGTCTCGAAATGGTGGAGACATAAAGATTGATATATTGGACGGCTATATTCGGACACGGGAAGTGTTCCGGGTGATTTCGGAGAAAACCGGAGAGCGGGAGGGTTACCGAAACCCTACCGGGAGAAGTAATGGGCCATATGGGCCTTAGTGGAGAGAGAGAGAGGGCAGCAAGGGTGGGCCGCACGCCTCCTCCCCCCTGGTCCGAATTGGACTAGGAGAGGGGGGCGGCGCCCCCCTTTCCTTCTCCTTCCCCACTTCCTCCCCCCTCCTTGTAGGAGTCCTACTCCTACTAGGAGGAGGACTCCTCCTTGGTGCGCCTATAGGGCCGGCCGGCCTCCTCCCCTTGCTCCTTTATATACGGGGGCAGGGGGCACCCCTAGACACACAAGTTGATCCACGTGATCATATTCTTAGCCGTGTGCGGTGCCCCCTTCCACCACAATCCTCGATAATATTGTAGCGGTGCTTAGGCGAAGCCCTGCGACGGCAGTACATCAAGATCGTCACCACGCCGTCGTGCTGACGGAACTCTTCCCCGACACTTTGCTGGATCGGAGTCCGGGGATCGTCATCGAGCTGAACATGTGCTAAAACTCGGAGGTGCCGTAGTTTCGGTGCTTGATCGGTCGGGCCGTGAAGACGTACAACTACATCAACCGCATTGTGCTAACGCTTCCGCTGTCGGTCTACAAGGGTACGTAGATCACACTCTCCCCTCTCGTTGCTATGCATCACCATGATCTTGCGTGTGCGTAGGAATTTTTTTGAAATTACTACGTTTCCCAACACTCAGAACGTGAAGCAACTCCGTAGCTTCCTTGGTCTCGCAGGCTACTGTCGAAGATTCGTTGAGAACTTTTCAAAGATTGCGAAGCCTCTTTCTAACCTTCTCTAGAAGCACGTCAAGTACGTTTGGTCTCCGGCATGTGACATCGCTTTCAACACTTTGAAAGAGAAACTGGTCACTGCTCCAGTTCTGACTCCTCCCGATGAATCCAAACCATTCGAGGTCTTCTGCGATGCCTCTCTTCAAAGTCTTGGTGCAGTGTTGATGCAAGAGAAGAAAGTTGTGGCTTATACCTCTCGCCAGTTGAAGCCCAATGAGAAGAACTACCCCACTCATGACCTCGAGTTGGCAGCAGTTGTGCATGCTTTGTTGACTTGGAGACATCTCTTATTGGGAAGAAAAGTGGACATCTTCACTGACCACATGAGTCTCAAGTACATCTTCGCTCAGCCTAATCTCAACCTCAGGCAGACTCGATGGGTCGAAATGATTCAAGATTATAATCCGAGTATCGAGTATACTCCAGGCAAGGCCAATGTGATTGCTGACGCATTGAGCAGGAAGGCTTACTGCAACAGTCTGATTCTCAAGCCTTACCAACCCGAGCTTTGCGAAGCTTTCCGCAAACTCAATTTGCAAGTTGTTCCTCAAGGATTCCTCGCCAACCTTCAAGTCTCTCCTACCTTGGAAGAGCAGATTCGTCAGGCTCAACTTCTTGATGCTATGGTGAAGAAGGTGAAGATTGGGATTGCCAAGAGTCAACCCAAGTACAAGTGCTACCGCCTTGATGACAAGGATACTCTCTTCTTCGAGGATCGTATTGTTGTGCCCAAAGGTGATCTTCGTAAAGTTATCTTGAATGAGGCTCACAATTCACTCCTCTCCATCCACCCTGGGAGCACGAAGATGTATCAGGACCTCAAGCAGGCTTATTGGTGGACTCGAATGAAGCGTGAGATTGCTTAGTTCGTGAATGAGTGTGATGTCTGCAGAAGAGTGAAGGCAGAACACCAAAGGCTAGCTGGTCTCCTCCAACCTCTTGCCATTCCAGAATGGAAGTTTGACCACATTGAGATGGACTTCGTGACTGGGTTTCCAAAGTCCAAGCGTGGCAATGATGCTATATTCGTTGTGATCGACAAACTTACTAAAGTGGCTCACTTTTTGCCTATCAAAGAGTCTATCACTGCAGCTCAATTGGCGGAGCTGGATACCTCTCGGATTGTCTTGTTGCACGGTATTCCACAGGTGATCTCTTCAGACCATGGCAACATCTTTACCTCCAAGTTTTGGGAGTCTTTTCAGAAGGCCATGGGCACCAACATCCGCTTCAGCACAACTTTCCATCCTATATGTTTGTGTATATTCACATAGAAGTCATATTGTCATATATCCTTTAACATGTGGTGCTTGCCCCCTATATTTTCTAACCAAAAATTCCGCACTAAGTAGAGATACTACTTGTGCATCCAAAAACCCTTAAACCCAAATATTTTTCAAGTGTCCACCATAACTACCTAGGGATTGAGCAAGATCCCTCAAGTAAGTTGTCATCGGTGCAAAAAGGCAATAAAAATTGCTTCTAAAAGTGTGAGATCATTTAGAGTAAGAGAAAATTGAGTGTTGTACGAACTTCGATGACAAAGAAGAAAAGTGACAGACTGCATAATAAAGGTTGTCATCTTAAGGGGCAATACAACGTGATGTTCTCTTGCACTAAGGGATTGAGCATACAAACAAATAAGCGCATGGCAACCTCTGTTTCCCTCTGCGAAGGGCCTATCCTTTATTTTTATGCACTTAGTTTTATGCAAAGAGTCAAAGTTTTCCTTCTATTCCTTTTATTTTTCTCCTTTGGCAAGCATCATGCGGTGAGGAAATATATAGGCACATATGTCCAGTTGAATATAGATGGCATGATTTATTATTGTTGACATCACCCTTAAGGTGAGTATGTTGGGAGGCAAAACTATAAGCCCCTATCTTTCTATGTGTCCGGTTGAAACGTTTTGCTCATGGGTATGTGGTGAGTGTTAGAAATCGTAGAAGACTATAAGTTGGTTGAGTATGTGGACTTGCCTAAAGGCTCCGACACATGACCCTTCCTGAAAAGATGATGAATTGTAGTTGCAAAATTGACTGAGAACATAGTTTGTCGGTTTCTAATAGAGTTTTTGCTTTATACTTCGATTGTGTGATGAACTATTTCTTATTCATGAGAAGTATATGATAAAAGTTCTATGATAAAATTCATGTGTTCAATGTTGTTGCTATTATAATAATCAACATGATGCTTCTATGTCTGTATTTTGTTTTTATCGACATCTCTCTCTCTCTCAAAGCATGTGGACATGCTTTTTGATTTCGGTTTTCGCTTGAGGACAAGCGAGGTCTAAGCTTGGGGAGTTGATACGTCCGTTTTGCATCATGTTTTCTTACTGTTATTTATAATGTTTTTATCCATAATAATACCTTTTGGAGTAATTCTAATGCCTTTTCTCTCATAATTTGCAAGGAACACACCAAGAGGGAGAATTCCGGCAGCTGGAAATCTGGACCTGGAAAAGCTATGTCAGGCCACGTATTCTCCACAGCTCCAAATGATCTGAAACTTCACGGAGATTTTTTATGGATTATTTAATAAATACTGGAGCCAATAAACACTAGAGGGGGCACCAAGTGGTCGCAACCCACCTGGGCGCGCCAGGCCCCCCAGGCATGCCCTGCTGGGTTGTGGCCTCCTCGGCCCACCTTCGGTGCCCATCTTCTGGTATATAAGTCATTTTGACTTAGAAAAAATATGGAGGAGACTTTCGGGATGAAGCTTCTCCGCTGAGGGAGGCCTAGACTAAGGGGTCTTCGGGCGTCCAGCCTATCCATGGGCCGGACTGATGGGCTGTGAAGACATGAAGGCCGAAGACTGTACCTGTGTCCGGATTGGACTCTCCTTGGCGTGGAAGGCAAGGTTGGCGACCCACTATGAAGATTCCTTCTTATGTAACCGACTCTATGTAAACCCTAGATCCCCACGGTGTCTATATAAACCGGAGGGGTTAGTCCGGAAAGGACACACTCATTACCATAGTCATACAGGCTAGGCTTTTAGGGTTTAGCCATTACGATCTCATAGTAGATCAACTCTTGTAACACTCATCATCAATATGAATCCAGCAGGACATAGGGTATTACCTCCATAGAGAGGGCCCAAACCTGGGTAAACATCTTGTCCCCCTTCTCCTGTTACCATCGATCCTAGACGCATAGTTTGGGATCCCCTACCCGAGATCCGCCGGTGACACCGACATTGGTGCTTTCATTGAGAGTTCCACTATGCCGTCGATCAAAGGATCGATGGCTCGCCTTGTCCTTAAAGACAATATCACCTCCGGAGGAGCTCTAGCCCCGGTCCAAACCCTCCGGTTGGGCGGCTTTACTATGATCGCCCGTTCGGCCGTTCAGCCGACGATGACCTCTCGGGCCATCGAAATCCCCCTTTGCATCAACTCCGAGCACTCCAAGCAGATGGATCCAACAGAGTTTTTGTCTTTGAATGAACTCCTAGATCGCATCGCCGCTTTGGGAATAGCCACAGACTACGATCGGATCGGGCCTAAAACCAATCAAGGAGAAATCGAGACCCTACCGGTCACCCACCAGATTGCGGTAGTCGTGGAGCAGGACATCGAGTCATCTTCTCTAATGAAGACAGACTATGTTCGGGTCGCCGATCAGGAAGAGCCGGATATTCACCCGCGAAAGGATGCGACCATCCCTCCGAACATAGCATCAGACACTGGTCCTAAAAAACCAGAAGATATTCCGGAACCTGTACTATTAAGGCCGGAAGGTCGTCGGACTCCGGATAATCGGTCAGGTCGGGGTTCGGATTTAATTCCACCCACCCACCCGGACATACATGCTCTCAAGAGCATAAAACAACAGTCTCAAGAAACGGTCCACCACTTCTGGGCCAGATTCCTCCTTATCAAGGACAAGGTCAAATATTGCCGTTACGAGGATGCAATATCAGCGTTCTGCAACAATTGCGCGGACGAAGGAATCCTCAATGCCATCAATCATCGCCGCATACTGAAATTTGCTGACTTAGCAACCATCGTACAAAAGTACAGTGCGATGGAGAGCACCTGGAAAACTCAGGCAACTCGCTGGGAACCGTCAGTCCCAACTCAACTCCCCCTACGGGCGAAAAGGGCGCACCCCCGCGGCACGCCTAGTCCAACAGTCAAGAAACACAAAACCGGTACACGGCACGGCACCGTTCTGGTGGGGTGGCTTGATGTCCCATGCAAAATACATACAATGCCAGATACCGTGGCAACCCACGACCTTAGAGCATGTTGGATACTACGACAAGTAGCCAAGAGTGGCGAGGACATCCTTATCAGGGATGACCCAGAACGACATCCCCCAGGGGACGATAACTCAGGAGTATTGACGGTCTTTGAGACATTCCCTTCAAACAACAAGCACAAAAGGGCGCTTCACGAGCTCGCCGAAGTCTGCCAAATTGCTGCGATAAACCCTTGGAATGACATGGCTATAACATTCAACACCGGTGACGAACCAAAGTACAGAACAGTACGAGCGCCAGCCGCGTTAGTCCTCAGTCCCATCGTGGACCAGTTTCGGCTTACCAAGGTCCTCATGGACGGCGACAGTGGACTAAACCTCATTTATGAGGACAAACTCCATAAAATGGAAATAGACAGGAGCCGCATCATGCAAAGTAACACAACCTTCCAAGGAATTATTCCCAGTCGGGAGGCGCGGTGCGCGGGCAAAATCACACTTGACGTAGTATTCGGCACGCCGGAGAACTATCGGTCCGAAGAAATAACTTTCCAAGTGGCCCCTTTCAGGAGCGGATATCACGCCCTGTTGGGGCGCGATGCTTTTACATGCTTTCAGGCCATACCCCATTATGGGTATATGAAGCTTAAAATACCCGGACCAAACGGTATAATCACTCTCGTCAGTGATCCGGACATAGCACTCCGCGCTGAAAACAAAATCGCATCCCTGGCCCTAGAGGAGCTATCCGAAGCCCTCGCGGCCGACGAATTCTAGGCCTTAAATCCACATCCTTTAAACCAACAAAAGAAATAGTCAAATTCCAGGTCCACCCAACAGACCCCAAGAAGACAACATCTATCGGGGACATATTCGCCTGGCACCCTTCAGATATGCCAGGGATCCCACGTGAGCTGGCCGAACATAGCCTCAATATATTAAAGGGATTCAAACCGGTTAAGCAAACACTGCGGTGCTTTTCCGAACCCAAGCGACAAGCCACGGGGGAGGAGCTGGCCAAACTCATTGAGGATGGATTGATTAGAGAAATCAAACATCCGGACTGGCTGGCAAACCTGGTGATGGTACCAAAGAAGGACAAATCCTGGCGCCTGTGCGTCGATTTCAAAGACCTCAACAACGCTTGTCCTAAGGATCCCTTCCCCTCCCCTGTGTTGATCAAATCATCGACGCCACCGCAGGACATGACTCATTGTGTTTCCTCGATGCATATGCCGGATACCATCAAATCAAAATGAAGGAGTCCGATCAAGCCGCAACAGTATTTATCACCCTGTATGGGCCATTCTGCTTCAACACCATGCCCTTTGGGCTCAAGAACAACAGCGCCACATACCAACGCATGATTCAAACTTACCTGAATAAATAGATCGGCAAAACGGTAGAAGCTTACGTTGATGACGTCGTCATCAAAACCAGGCACATTGAAACACTAATAGACGACTTACATCTTACATTTGACAACCTCCGGGCGTATGACATTAAGCTCAAACCGGAAAAGTGCGTCTTCGGCGTCCTCGTTGGAAAACTGCTGGGCTTCATCATTTCCAATAGAGGAATCAAAGCAAACCCAGCCAAAATCGGACCTTTGTCACAATTGGCTAAGCCAACAGACCTTAAACAAGTTCAAAAGCTTGCGGGTTGCGTAGCAGCTCTAAGCCACTTTATCTCCAGATTGGGAGAAAATGCACTACCACTCTATCGCCTTCTATGGTGAACCGACCACTTCGAGTGGACGGACGCGGCAACAGCCAGACTGGAGGAAATAAAAACCCTTGTTGAGAGCAATCCAATCCTGGTCGCACCAAACCCCGACGAACCGATGTTATTATAAATATCGGCAACACACTAGGTGGTGACCGCCGTACTCGTCGTTGAACGAGAACAGGACGGACATAAATTCCCGCTTCGAAAGCCAATATACTACCTATCTAATGTCCATACACCATGCAAATCCAGGTACCCTCATTATCCAAAAATAGCATATGCGGTCTTCATGGCATCGCGAAAGCTCTGTCAGTAGTTCCAGGAGTGTTCGATCATGGTGGCCTCTGAAGTACCACTCAATGACATTATAAACAACCGCGATGCTACGGGGCGGATTGGCAAATGGGCCATTGAACTCCTCCCATTTTACATTACATCTAAACCACATCGAGCTATCAAATCCCAAGTACTGGCCGACTTCGTCGCTGAATGGACAGAGGCTAAACTCCCTAAAGAGTATGGCACATACTCCAATTGGGTCATGTACTTTGACGGCTCCAAAATGCTGGCAGGATTAGGAGCGGGCGTCGTTTTAACGTCCCCTACTAGAGACATCGTCCAGTACGTTCTCCAAATACTATACACAGACTCCAACAACGCAGCCAAATACGAGGCCTTACTACATGGTCTCCGGATGGCCGTCTTCATGGGCATACAATGCCTAGAAGTATGCGGGGACTCCAACCTTGCAATATCTCAAATAAATGGAGATTTCGATGCTAAAGATTCGAAGATGGCAGCATATCATTACGCAGTCATAAAAATGTCGGCCCGGTTCGAGGGGCTCGAGTTCCATCATGTGGCTCGAGAAAGTAATCAAGCAGCGGATGTTCTTGCTCGTATCGGCGTTAAGCGTGACCCCGTCCCACCAATTATTTTCCTGGAAAGGCTCTTTAAGCCATCCGGGGTCTGGCAGGGGGAAAACGGCAATACTAGTCCGGAACCAAACATAATCCAAGATCCCGGAATCACCGACGTCATCGGGGGCCCAGCAACCGAAATAACACCGTCGGCGCATCTCATCATGGCAGTCATTGCCCCATGGAATGAACCCTTCCTGGCCTACCTCAATAGGAAAGAGCTTCCATAGGACCATAATGAGGCCCACTGCATTGTCCGGCGTTCAAAGGCCTACAAGGTTCATGATGGAGAGCTCTACAAGAAAAGCTTCACCGGAGTCCTTCAACGATGTATATCTGAGGAAGAGGGGTGGCAGCTCTTAGCTGAAATTCATGTCGGACTCGGCGGTCACCACGCCACAGCTCGGGCCCTTGTTAGCAAGATCTTCCATACAGGGTTTTACTGGCCGACTGCCTGAGCAGATGCACAGGACCTTGTCCAACGTTGCGTCAGATGCCAACTCTTTGCCAATCAAAGCCATATGCCCCCACCGCCTTACAAAAAATCCCCATCACTTGGCCTTTTGCGGTCTAGGGACTCGATATGGTTGGACCCCTCAAAGGGGGAAGCCATAAGAAAAAGTATCTGCTGGTTATGGTGGACAAATTCACTAAGTGGATAGAGGCCAAGCTTGTCAAAATAGCTGAGTCCGTCCCGGTGATAGACTTCATATCCAGCGTTGTGCACCATTATGGCGTCCCACACAGCATCATCACTGACAACGACTCCAATTTCACAGCCGATGAGGTAAAAGCCTGGTGTACTAATCTTGGTATTAAACTCGATTACGCCTCTGTCTATCACCCACAAACCAACGGTCAAGTCGAACGAGCCAACTGTCTTATTATGAGCGGCATCAAGCCCACACTAGTGCGGTCTTTGAATGAATCAGACAAGCACTGGTTTGAGGAGCTCGACTCCGTACTCTAGGGGATGCGGACTACGCCCAACCGTACTTCCCGATACACACCCTTCCTCATGGTGTATGGTGCAATGGCCGTATTGCCCTACGATATTATTCACGACTCACCTCGAGTGTGTATGTATGAAGAGAGAGAAGCCGAGCTTGATCGGCAGGACGACCTAGATGCCCTGGAGGAGGAACACGATGTCGCGAAAGCCCGTTCAACATTTTACCAATAGCAGGCTCGAAGATATCAAAGCAGAGAAGTATGGGCCAAGACTTACAACGTTGGCGAACTCGTTCTACGCCTGCCGGAGAAGAAAAAGGACAAACTCAAGCCCAAATGGGAGGGTCCCTTCATAATTGACGAAGTTCTCACCGGAGAAGCATACCGTCTTCGCGATGCATCAGACAATCGCCTCGACCGGAACCCCTGGAACACGGACATACTCTGAAGATTCTATGCCTAGCGCCAAACCCCTTGTTCATCTCCTCCTCCCCTATAGTTTCCATTATTTTTTCTCACTTTTTCGATTATTTTTCTCTTTCTTGCTTTAACGCTTTGGTACGGCTAGACCGCACACCATCGACAAATACATCTCCAAATATGTATGTCACTTGTACCTGGGGGCTTCTCGGGCAGAAGTTCTTGTCATTCCTTGAGCATTGAGCTCCTCACATATGAGTTTTTCCATATGTACCTTTTCTTTGCCACTATATGCATCGATATGACTTAAGTTTTGGCCAAGCTAGGTTGCCTGGCTCCTGTGCTTATGCCCTACGTTCCCGTTAGTTCGGCTAGGGCATAAAGGGAGCACCTCTATGATTGTTACTATCGGGTCATCCGGATGTGTACCTCAGACTGGGTGAAGCCGAAAGCTAGTGTTCTTAAGGGAATATTCGGTTGGTGAATTAGAGATGTTTTCTAAAATCACCGCATTGTGCACCCCCAGAAGTTATACAAACTGTGGTGCTCGCACCACAATTCGGACATGTACATTAAATGCATGCACACCCAGGGAAAGGAACCCTTAGTGGAACTATTCTCTCTGGAAGATGTTTCTTACGATATCAATGTAATATAACATAGCTAGCCAGATACAACTTGTCTGTTCAAGCAACTATGACCCCTATGCCTAGTTTTCCAGGCATACCCTAGCCTATTCGGCCGCGACGGTATTCGGAAACACTCCGCACCTTCGGATCCGGAGGTTGAAGCGAAAAGGTCTGCCATGACAAATGATATACAATTCAGCAAGATGGGGAAAGTACACAGTCACTTGGACTCGAACACCTCTTCCTATAGCCACCTCTACTTGGTCATATACTATACTAACGGGAATTTCTTCCCCATTTGGCCCTACCGGTCCGACACGAGCCATGTGATTAGGATCCAGCTTGGTATATCGCGTCTTCACCATGGCCCAGGCCTCTCGCGCACCCTCTCGGCAGGCAGATATCTTCCACAGCCGGATACGCCGTCGCGCTCCCTAGAACAGCTCTACCAACTTCTCCATGCTTCCTAGAGGGGAGTCGGATGGCCATAAAGCCTTGGCTACACTCTGCATAGCCTGCCGAGCTTGCTTGTGCAACTGCGACATCCCTTGTAGAAGATCATTTGATGATCCGGACACTTCCTCTTCGGGGCGGTTCGTCAATACACCTGCAATTACAGCTATATCATCTACTGTTACCTCCAAACTGCTATAAGATAAAAGCAGCCACATACTGAATATGCCGCCTCAGAGCTTCTTATTCTCCTTCACAGAGTCGGCTAGCTGCACTCGCACATCTTTCAGTTCCTCGCCCAGTTTGATGTTCGAATCCTGGAGTTTCTTTTTCTCTTCAACAACTTTTCTCAATACATGCTCGCCTGTTGCTAGTAGCTTTTTGGCTCCGTGTTCTTTGCTTCGAGCGGCGTCCAGCTGCTCTCGTACTTGGTCTAATGACCCAACACAAAGATTAGAACCCAGATTCACACTATCGGTTTATCATTATGAATTTTCGATAGAGGAAAATATTACCGGGAGATGCCTTGTATTTCTCCAGTTCGGCATTGGCAGCAAGTAGCTGGCGCCGACAATTTTCTAGTTCCTGAGCTAGCTGGGTATTCCTCTCCGTAAGCACCTGGTTGTACATTGATCCTTAAATCGGTTGTTTCAACTCCTGTAAGTCTCGGGGGCTACTGGCATATGGTTATCATAGTCAGACAAAGCGAATTTACCTGCACATCTTTCAAATGTTACTTTGTGGCCCTGTTAATCCCATCTTGAGCAGCCCGGATGTATGCATCGGCTGAGCTGAAGGCGTTAAACGACTCTTCTGAAAAGCCAAGGTCTTGTAAGATGGCCCGGCGGCGTCGATGATTCATGGCACTCTCCACTTCCGAGTTGGTAACGGATACATCATCCGAGTCCTCGGCTAGAGGATAGTCCGACATCGCCCCTGCATCAGCCCTCGTTTGCACGGCAGGATTTGAATCCTGGCTGTGGGAAGTACGACCGCTCGAACCTCCGGATATAGTCCGATGCACCTTCCTCCTAACACATGGAAAACCGGAAGGTCACAGTTGGACGTGACTGCTCAGGTGCGGGTTGACGAATTCATACCTCTTCGATGAAGGCACGGCTGAGTCTTCGTTTGCTTTCCTCTTGGAAGGCTTGCCCGGTGCGGGAGCCGATCTCTTCGGAATCGCCGAACGTCTCCCCTATGAAACAGGATACAGTGTGGTGGGTGAGGCAAAATAAGAGCAATCTTTTAGAGAAGGTGTTTCTTAATTATTTACATGTGAATCAGGAAGAAGGCCAGGGTAGTCGGCGGTGATGGACACTTCTGTGCCGTCATAGATTGTCTGGTAAAACACTCCTCCCGCAAGCACCATGAATATATCCGGATCCTCTTCAAACCCCGGATCTAGCTCCCGGTTGTGGATCTCCGGCTGTGGGGCAGGACTATGAAGTCCTTCGGTGACCTTCCGCCAGTGCTGTCATAACAAACATACTTGAAATTTATCAAAAGTAATCCGGAAGTGGAATGAGTGGAGTAGAGGGGTTGAGGCTTACCCAACTGGGAGGATCATACATAGAATACCCAGCTCTGCGCTTAATGCGAAGAAATTCCTCTTCCTGCCCTTTAAATAGCTCGGCCAATATTTTGGCCAGAACGGCGGGGGTATCCGGACCCTTCCGGCCATAGCGGGAGGCGTTGTAGCGACCCGACCTCAGATGGTCAAGTCTCCGTGCTTCAGTGTCATCCCTGGATCGGTAATGCTGACACGCATAGTACTCGAGGATTTATAACAGAGTAGCAATCACACACTTATTACATCAAAAAGTCTCCAAAGAGAACTTATTACAATAATATGGCTTAAGGCCATCTAATGCGATAACAGCGGAAGGCTTGGAAGATAAGGTGAGTCCATCAACTCCAACGGCATAGCTGAGCTGCACGGCAACGACCTAACGAACCTTAGTCCTCGTCAAAAAAGTCTGCAACATAATATGTTGCAGCCCGAAAATGGGTCAACACATGGAATATGCTGGCAATGTAACACAGTAGAGCAGAAATAGAATAATGCTATCACTACATGCATATATGGCTGGTGGAAAGCTCTATGGTTACAGTTTTTGTGAAAAGCCAATTTTTCCTTACAACAAAGGAATAGATTTTTATTTAACTATCATGGTGGTTGAAACATCATTGAGAAGGTACCCCCAACTCAATCCCAATTAAAGTGATTAACAACCCAACAATATTAATTAAACATGGTGAGATACATGTGATAACCCAAGTACTAGATACTCAAGAATTGTCCATAACCGGGGACACGGCTAATCATGATTAGTTTGTACACTCTGCAGAGGTTTGCGCACTTCTCCCCACAAGACTTGATCGCCTCCGTTGGATTTCTCGCACTACAGGGTGTTTGAGAAGCGGATGACCGAGACACTGTCTTTCAGAAATGTTAACTCTCTACTCCGGGTAGACCATACCAAACCTACAAAACCCACTACCTGCTGATCTACCTCTTCAAGAGCTTCGCGTAACTTACTCAACTATGCTAGAGCCCATAATAGCTTGTGGCTGCACACGGAAGTTTCTAGCATGAATCATCTCAGTTCCCTTTTAGCCTGGGTGGCGGTCCATAGGAAGATCACACGGATACCCCGGGATTTCCAAAAAAACAGACAACACTGGGTTCCCCAGGTGCCTCAATCCACCCAGTTGTTTGATTAATTTGCCACCTTAAGTTGAACCATTAATTAACAATCTCACAGCTGTCATGAATTTCACTCAAACCCAAACCACGTCTATGAGCATAGCATAGCAATATAAGCAATATGTAGAAGTAACTCCCAAGGGTTTGAATATAACAGGGCAATAGGTTCTACCTCAGCAACTACTTCCCAACCCACAAGTTAATGACATCCTAACCATGCAGTGTTTGAGGATTGGAACTAATGCATAAAAACTGGGTAATAATGGGATATGATCAAAGTGTTACTTGCCTTGCTGACGATCCGCGAATCATAGAGACTCGTAGTAACACGCTTCGCACTCCGGGAATTCTATCACAAGCAAACAATAACATACATAAGTAACAAGCAACGATGCACAAGAAAAACTCAAATAAGAGAGGTTGACCAGAAAGTTCAACTTAAGAACCACGGTACGCAAAAAGAATCAAATCAAACGGAGCAACGAAACTCAAATGGCGAAAGAAAGAAGCTTCATTTACTAATCTGAAACTAGGTCAAATTTTACAGTAACAAAAACTTGTTTGAGTTGACTAAACGGAAAGAGGGTTTCGAGATGAAACTCCAAACGCTTGAATCGCCTGATTCCGACTAACGAGCGAAAAGATAAACAGAAACTAATATCGGATCAGAAATCGCGATCAGAAAAATCGTGGAATAAATCCGATAAAAGAAAACTGTCGAACGGACTAACGAACGAGCGTTCGTTAGTTGTATCTAACGGGCGAAGAACCGTTCGTTAAAATGAACGTTCGGACGAACGTCCGCTAACTAGAAGAACCGAAAAAAAACCGGCGAATCCGAAAAAAAACGGATCTAGGGTTTCTAAAAAAGCCGGCGGCAGGGCGCGACGGCTACCTCCGGTGGAAGGTCCGGCGAGGCGAGGCATCGGCGGGGCGGCGGCGCTCGGCGGCGGCGGCGGCTAGGCGGCGCGGGGCGGCGCGGCTGCTGTGGGGTGTTTGGGGCGGCGGGGCAGCGGTATATAAAGGCTGGGGCGGGGCGGCTTGGAGGAGGGGGCAAGGCGTGGCGGCGGAGAGGAGTTCGGCTCGGGCTCCTAGTCCGAGTCGGCGGCGGCGGCCTGGCACGGTGGCCTAGCGCGGCTGGGCCTTAGGCCTAGTCGGCGTGGGAACCCCTTTTTTAAAATAATTTTGCCGACCGAAATAAAATCTTCAAAAAATTTAAAAAAATCTAGAAATGCCAAAATAAATTTTCACCGTCTAAATAAAATATTTAGGACGAGTTGAACATTTTCTTGGCCCTAAAATGAAATTTTGAAAACGTGCAATTTTTTTCTAATGCAAATAAAATCCGAATAAAACAATATAAAATCCAATAAATGATTTTAATATTTTTCCTCCGATATTTCAATTATTTTGGAGAAGTCATATTATCTCCACTCATTTGATTTAATATGAAATATTTCTTGGAGAGAGAAATTATAAAAAATCAAAATCCTCGTTTCATTATTTGATAAAAGTCAAATATGAAAACCGGAAAATCCCCAACTCTCTCCGTGGGTCCTTGAGTTGCTTAGGATTTCGAGGATTGCGGAACGGAAATGCAATAAATCATGATATACATGGATGATCTATGTATAACATTCCAAATTGAAAATTTGGGATGTTACAAACCTACCCCCTTAAGATGAATCTCGCCCGTGAGATTCGGGTTGGCTAGAAAATAGGTATGGGTGGTCCTTGCGGAGATCATCCTCTTGTTCCTAGTTTGCTTCATCCTCAGTATGGTGGCTCCACTGAACTTTGCAAAACTTGATAACCTTACTGCGGGTGACTCTGCTGGCAAACTCAAGAATCTTAACTGGCTTCTCCTCGTAAGTCAAATCGCTGTCCAACTGAATCACCTCCAAGGGTACTCTATCTCTTAATGGTATATCATCCATCTCAGCATGACACTTCTTCAGCTGTGAAACGTGGAACACATCGTGGACTCCTGACAATCCCTCAGGTAACTCCAACTTGAAGGCAACTTCTCCCATCCGTTCCAAAATGCGATACGGTCCTACAAATCTCGGGGCTAACTTTCCTTTAACTCCAAAACGTTTCACTCCTCGCAAGGGCGATACTCGCAAATATGCTCTGTCTCCAATTTCGTAGGTTAGCTCCTTGCGTTTTGAGTCTACATAACTCTTTTGCCTGGACTCAGCAATCTTCAGTCGGTCTTGGATCAATTTTACCTTCTCCTCAGATTCTTTAATCAAGTCTGGTCCAAACAACTATCGGTCTCCTACCTCATCCCACATCAACGATGTTCCGCACCTGCGTTCATACAGGGCTTCAAACGGTGTGTAACACACCAGATGTAATTTACCTAATATGTACTCCAACTCTTGCCGTTTCCGGCGCTAAGTTATTTTATTTTCTCGGGTTAGGGTTTTTGTCCCCGTGTGTTGTTGTCGTTGTCATGCATCTCATATCATGTCATCATGTGCATTGCATTTGCATACATGTTCGTTTCATGCATCCGAGCCTTTTCCCCGTTGTCCGTTTTGCATTCTGGTGCTCCTATCTCCTCCGGTGGTCATTTCTACCTTCTTCTCGTGTGTGGGGATTAAACATTTCCAGATTGGACCGAGACTTGCCAAGCGGCATTGGTTTACTACTGGTAGACCGCCTGTCAAGTTTCGTACCATCTGGACTTCATTTTTAACCGAGGGACCGAGAAGGCCTCGTGTGTGTTGCAGCCAAACACCCCTCCAATTTGGCCCAAAACCCACCAAAACCCTCTCCATCATCTAGAACGTTTGATCAGGATCGCGTGGCCGAAAACCGCACCTCATTTGGACTCTCCTAGCTCCTCATATGCCTATTTATAGATCCCCCTTCGAAATCCACGACTAATTCTTCCCCGAAACCCTAATTCCCCGCTCCTCACCGCACCGAACACGTCCGGCCGGCCGAACAGCGTCCGCCGCTTGCCCGGACCACTCCCGCGCCGCCACATGTGCACCGCGCCCCACATCGCCGCCACTCCCGCTGAGGCCCACGAGGGCCCAAGGCCGGCCCTCTCCTTCGCCGTCCGGGCCGAAACGCTAGGCCGCGCCGCGCCGCGCCAGGGAGCTCCTCGCCGCCCTTCGCCTCTACTCCAGCGGCCGGAGCTCCTCGCCGCCCCTCGCCTCAACTCCGGCGGCCGGGCCGCCGCACTCCTCGCCGGCGGGCGCCGCCCGCGACCACGCCGGCTACTGCGCCCGCGGCCACGTCCACCTCTCCGGCCACCTCGCCGGCGACCGGCTCCCCCTCCTCCGCGGCAAGTTCCAACTCCGACGAGCTCAAGCTCCAAGTCCGGCGATCCTCAGTTTCTGCGCCGCCCCGATCTAGATCTCAGATCCGAAATCTCGGGGTTGACTTTTTCATCCCTAATCCTAATTATTTTTCCATATTCATCATGTCGTAACTTTGCATCCGTAGCTCCGTTTTGGGCGTCTAGCATATCAAAATGTTCGTCTCAGAGAGTACATCATTTCATCTCATTGCATCATTTTCATTTGAGCTCATCTTGATGCCCGAAATGCTGTTGGAAGAGAGCTATTTGAGTTAATTGTCAGATCTGCTGCACCAAATAGCTATTTGTCATTTTTGCCATGATTAATGTGTGCATGTTATGCTCATGAGCTATACATGAGTTTTGTTACATGCTTTGCCTTCTTTCCAGAGGTGCTATCCATGTTTTTTTTGTGATGTGTGTGGTGACTAGCACAAGCTTGCAAAGTGGTACATTCGTTAATGCTGATTTCAGGGACTTAGCAATTCCACAAAGTCCTTGATCTGTTTTTATCAATATGCCATATCTTCATGTTGTTTCCTAGTGATCCGTGCCTCTTTTGAGGATAATCAGTAAGGATGATTTTTTAATCTTGTAGTTCTCTATCCATCCATGCCTTTGTTTGCAATTATGGAGCACCCTAGCTTGAGTCAATCGAGCGCTACTTTTGCTATTTCGTAAATCTGGGCAGATTGTCTACTTGTTAGCAATTTTGCGTGGATGTTGTAGTTCATCGGTGCATGCTATGTTGTTGTTCGTGCCATGTCCAGCTTATATAATGTGTATTCTTAATGGGTGTATGCTTAGATTGTCATGCCTTGCTTTGTAGTGAGTGCATCGAGCTCGTAAATATGCCTACTTGCTATCAGATTTGCATGCTCCAGTTTTTCACTAAGTCTGTAACCTGATTATGTTTTTCCCATGTTCACATGCTTGCAATTGTATTTTCTGATCCCTTTTGGCTCAAGGTCACTAAGGGACTTTTGTTAAGCTCTTTGAGTAGCTCCATGCCAGGCCTTACTTTGCCATGTTAAGTTCCTGTAGCATCTAGTTTTCATTCTCCAAAGTGTGCTACCTGATCTGAAATTCCAGACTAGTGTTAATTTCACCAAGTCTGAAATCTGTTTATCAAATGCACTTTTGCCATGCTTGTTTGAACCTGTTCATGGATGAATTGGCCGTAGCTTAGTGTTCATCTTTTGTTAAGCTTTATGAGTGGATCCCTGCCATGTATTTTGTTACAATGTTTGAGTGTTGTAGCATATTTAACTTGCTGCATTTAGGTGGCTACTTGCTATTTATCGCAGACCGGTGCCATATTTGTTTTGCTTGCCATTTCCAAACCAGGCATCCGATTCCGGCGATCTTTATATCGTTTTCAACTGAAATCACCTCACCTTTCCAGTGGCACTCTTGAATTTACAAGTTGAGGCCAGGTTCCTTCATTCCTTGTCAAATCTTGCATATGCATCACATATCGCATCCCGCATAGCATACCATGTTTGCATCATGTTGTTTGAGCTTTGCACGTGGTTGATTGTGTTCCTTGTGCTTGTTTGTATTGTTTCGGTAGAGCCGGGAGACAATTTCACTAACGAGGAGCCCGTTGAGTTTGCTTTCGAGGATCCAGTCAACTCTGAAAACTTTGCAGGCAAGATGACCACACCCTCGAAATCACTTCTATCTTTGCTTTGCTAGATGCTCGCTCTTTCGCTATGCCTATTCTATGATGCCTACCACTTGCTTATCATGCCTCCCAAATTGCCATGTCAAACCTCTAACCCACCATGTCCTAGCAAACCATTGATTGGCTATGTTACCGCTTTGCTCAACCCCTCTGATAGCGTTGCTAGTTGCAGGAGAAGATTGGAGATCGTTCCTTGTTGGAACATTATTTTCTTGTTGGGATATCATTATATTATCTTGTTATCTTAATGCATCTATATACTTGGTAAAGGGTGGAAGGCTCGGCCTTTTGCCTAGTGTTTTGTTCCACTCTTGCCGCCCTAGTTTCCGTTATATCGGTGTTATGTTCGCGGATTTCGCGTTCCTTACGCGGTTGGGTAATAATGGGAACCCCTTGACAGTTCGCCTTGAATAAGACTCTTCCATCAATACCCAACCTCTGTTTTACCATTTGCCACCTAGCCTCTTTTCCCCTTGGGTTTCCGGAGCCTGAGGGTCATCTTATTTAAACCCCCCGAGCCAGTGCTCCTCTGAGTGTTGGTCCAACCGAGCGATGTCCGGGGCTACCAGGGGCAACTCTGGGCTGGTCTACCCAACATCTGGCTCATCTGAGTGTGCCCTGAGAACGAGATATGTGCAGCTCCTATCGGGATTTGTCGGCACATTTGGGCGGTGTTTCTGGACTTGTTTTGTCTTTGTCGAAGTGTCTTGTAGAACCAGGATACCGAGTCTGATCGGAATGTCTCGGGAGAAGGTTAATCCTTCGTTGACCGTGAGAGCTTGTCATGGGCTAAGTTCGGACTCCCCTGCAGGGATTTGAACTTTCGAAAGCCGTGCCCGCTGTTATGGGTAGATGGGAATTTGTTAATGTCCAGTTGTAGATAACTTGAACCTTAACTTAATTAAAATGAATCAACTGTGTGAGTAACCGTGATGGTCTCTTCTCGGCGGAGTCCGGGAAGTGAACACGGTGTTGGAGTAATGTTTGCCATAGTTGGTTCTCTAGTTCTTCGTTCGTGCTTTGCCTTCTCTTCTCGCTCTCTTTTGCGAACAGGTTATCCCCCATATATGCTAGTCGCTTGCTGCAGCTCCACATATTACCTTACCTTACCCATAAGCTTAAATAGTCTTGATCGCGAGGGTGCGAGATTGCTGAGTCCCCGTAGCTCACAGATTACTTCCAAGCCAGATGCAGGGCCTGATGATTCCGTTCGAAATGATGCACTTGAGCTCAACTAGGAGTTCGACGAGGACTCACGCCGTTACTATGTGTCTTTCCCTGATGATCAGTAGTGGTGCCTAGTTGGGGCGATCGGGACCGTGTCGCATGTTGGGTTGGTCTTTTATTTTGGTACCGTAGTCGGACCATGAGTGATTGGATGATGTAATGCTATTTATATACTTTGTTCGACGTGGCGAGTGTAAGCCAACTATGTACCTTCCCCTTTTATTATCTATTTACATGGGATGTTGTGAAGATTACCTTACTTGCGACATTGCTTTCAATGCGGTTATGCCTCTAAGTCGTGCTTCAAGGCGTAGGAGATATAGCCGCATCGAGGGCGTTACAAGTTAGTATCAGAGCCTTCCCCGACCTTAGGAGCCCCCACTGCTTGATCGTTATTAGCAGCCGTTGTTGAGTCTAGAAAAAAATGTTTTGAGTCATTTAGGAATTATATATTGGAGAGTTTAGGAATTCTTTTTACTCCCAGTCCCTTCATCGCTCTGGTAAGGCATCCTGACATAGAGTTTTGACTCTTCTCTTCTCAAATTTCACAAAAAAAAATTAGGATCACGCGGGTATCTTGGAATCGTTTTGATCGATTTGTGACGAGAACATTGTTCTTGGTGCCTCCTGTCATTTAGGGGTTGTGGCAGTGTCCCGGGGAGTTGAGCTCCGAGGTGTTGTTGTCACAATATTATCGTTGCAGTTCTAGAATACCTGAGTTTAGTTCGCTGACATCAAAAATCTCTTTTATGCAGTTGTTGGTGAGATAACCTCGACGCCACCCAGTACTGGGGCGGGAGTTCGGGAGTATCGCCATAACTTGTATAATGGATGCTTTTCGAAGGTTGAGGTAGATGGTTTCCGAAGTTTTTCTCGGTTATGTGTTGAAGGATGGATACAGCTGGATGTAGGATTTGCTAGATTTGGGTGAGATATTATGCTTCCCCTGTATCCCCAACACCTGATTGCATAACCGGAAAGGTTCGGGAGTTTCATAGGTGGGAATTCTTGTAGCTCTAGTTCTTCTTCCACGGATATTTGGTTTGAGATTGGGTGATCTTTACCGAGTATTCGTTCTTGTTCCATACCTTGTTGATTTATTCCTCTACCTAAATTCTAAGTGGCTTCTCAATTTATGGATATGTGACCATTTCAATTGCAATGCATTCGTTCATTTTGTTCGGATGTGAAGACTATATGTTGCAATTTCTACCCGTTGGATTCAGCTTCAATATTTGTCTATCAGTGTGCTAATGGATGTCAACCTCTTCAGGATGGCTCCTCCAACGCGCACGACTCCGAATCCTGATCTGCCACCACCACCTCCTCCTCCGGAGGCATGGCAAGCTGTGATGGCCGCTACCAATGCCAACACGCAGTTGATCATGCAAATTCTTCAAGAGCGCAACCAAGGCAACCAGGGCAAAAATCAGAATCACTTTGCTACACTCAACCAGTTCCTTGCTAACCAGCCAAAGACCTTCAGCAATTGTGTTGAGGCAACTTATGCTGACGATTGGCTTCTGGACTTGTGCAAGCATTTCGAGTGTAGTAACGTCAGGCCTGAGGACTTTGTCAAGTTCGCTTCCTTCCAACTCAAAGACCAAGCTGCAGAATGGTTCCAGCAGTACAAAGATTCCAAGGAGGCCGTGTGATTACCTGGGATGAATTACGTCAAGACTTCAAAGCTCATCATATTCCTCAGAGCATGGTTGAAAGCAAGCGTGAGGAATTCCGCAACCTGAAGCAAGGCTCTTTGTCTGTCTATGATTACAACAAGTTGTTTCAGAAGCTCGCCCCCTTTGCTAAGCAGGACGTCCCTGACGAGAAGAGCATGATATACCAGTTCAGGGGTGGTCTCAGAGAAGAAATCTAGCTAGCTCTTGTTCTCTTTGAGCCCTTGAGGTATGATGAGTTCTACAACATGGCATTGAAGCAAGAGGCTGCTCAACTGAAGTGTGATGCTTCCAAGAAGCGAGTCAGAGATGCTACTCCTTCTTCCTCTACTCAAGTGGCCAAGCAACAGAAGTATTGGCTTCCTCCTCCCCCGTTCTGTCAGCCGTATCAGCAGAAGAGCAAAGGTGGAAGTGGATCTTCCCACCCACCCAACCCTGGCTTTCAGAACAAGACTTCGTCTCAAGCTCCAAGATCAAGTGCTCCGTATCACCGTCTACTTTCAGAGGTCACGTGCAACAAGTGCCAACAGAAGGGTCACTATGCCAACAAATGCTTCAACCAGAGGCGTCTCCCTCCTCCTCCTCCTATGAGATCGGCAAGTACAGCTGTGGTCAAGCATAACCCCAAGTCCGCCAAGGTCAACTTGATGAATGCAGCTCAGGCAGAGGACTCGTCAGATGTCATCATGGGTAACCTTCCTGTTAACAATATTCCTGCAAAAGTTCTTTTTGACAGTGGTGCATCGCATTGTTTCATCTCGAGACCATTTGTTTCTAAGCATGAGTTGCCTTTACAAGATTTGCCTAGTCAGTTATCCGTTGTTTCTCCGGGTAAATTCATGGATGCAAGTGCTATGGCCCCGGATGTTACTATCATGTTGGGCGACTACAAGTTTCTTTCTTCTCCGCTGGTTCTTGGCAACTCGGATATTGATCTTATTCTCGGAATGGATTGGCTTTCTAAGCACAAGGCTTTCTAAGCACAAGGCGCATCTTGATTGTGCAGCCAGGCAGATTCAATTGACTCATTCGTCTGAGGATGTAATTGTCTTTGCCGCTCGCGATGATACAATCCGTCTGTTTTCTCTCAATGAGAAGGGTGAACTAGATGCCATCTCGCAAATTCCAGTTGTTTGCGAATATAAAGATGTCTTTCCAGAAGAGCTTCCAGGAATGCCACCGCACCGGCCAGTTGAATTCGTTATCGATCTTGAGCCTGGCACGGAACCGGTTTGCAAGCGTCCCTACAAGCT
Organism: Triticum monococcum; assembly: GCA_034509565.1. Taxonomy (NCBI): domain Eukaryota; kingdom Viridiplantae; phylum Streptophyta; class Magnoliopsida; order Poales; family Poaceae; genus Triticum; species Triticum monococcum. The sequence goes on along the minus strand of CM067842.1, from coordinate 230,711,005 downwards.
CGGACCTGAAGAGTTGAAGGAGCTGAAGAAGCAACTCGATATTCAAGAGCGAATGGGTCTCATCCGACCTAGTTCCTCTCCGTGGGGTTGTGGAGTACTTTTTGTGAAGAAGAAGGATGGAACGAACCGACTTTGTGTTGACTACCGTCCATTGAACAAGAAGACTATCAAGAACAAGTACCCACTTCCCAACATCAACGAGCTGTTCGAACAACTCAAAGGTGCCCAAGTATTCTCCAAGCTTGATCTCCACATGGGTTATCACCAGATTCGAATCCTTGAGCAAGATATTCCCAAGATGGCTTTCAGGACAACCTATGGTTCATATGAATACACTATCATGTCTTTTGGCCTACACGAATGACTTCGTTTTGGTCTATCTCGACGACATTCTGGTCTTTTCGAAGAACAAGGAAGATCATGCCAAGCACTTGCGTTTGGTGCTCGATAAGCTCAAGGAACACCAGTTCTACGCCAAGTTCTCAAAGTGCGAGTTTTGGCTCGATGAGGTTCTATATCTTGGGCATATCATCTCTGCCAAGGGCATTGCGGTAAATCCTAAGAAGGTGTCTTTAATTGTGAATTGGGAACCACATCAGTGAAGGAAATATGCCCTAGAGGCAATAATAATATTATTATTTTTATTTCCATATATCATGATAAATGTTTATTATTCATGCTAGAATTGTATTATCCGGAAACATAATACTTGTGTGAATACATAGACAAACCTAACGTCACCAGTATGCCTCTACTTGACTAGCTCATTAATCAAAGATGGTTATGTTTCCTAACCATAGACATGTGTTGTCATTTGATTAACGGGATCACATTATTAGGAGAATGATGTGATTGACATGACCCATTCCATTAGCTTAGCACCCGATCGTTTAGTATGTTGCTATTGCTTTCTTCATGACTTATACATGTTCCTATGACTATGAGATTATGCAACTCCCGTTTGCCGGAGGAATACTTTGTGTGCTACCAAACGTCACAACGTAACTGGGTGATTATAAAGGAGCTCTACAGGTGTCTCCAAAGGTACATGCTGGGTTGGCGTATTTCGAGATTAGGATTTGTCACTCCGATTGTCGGAGAGGTATCTCTGGGTCCTCTCGGTAATGCACATCACATAAGCCTTGCAAGCATTGCAACTAATGAGTTAGTTGCGAGATGATGTATTACGAAACGAGTAAAGAGACTTGCCGGTAACGAGATTGAACTAGGTATTGAGATACCAACGATCGAATCTCGGGCAAGTAACATACCGATGACAAAGGGAACAACGTATGTTGTTATGCGGTCTGACCGATAAAGATCTTCGTAGAATATGTAGGAGCCAATATGAGCATCCAGGTTCCGCTATTGGTTATTGACCGGAGACGTGTCTCGGTCATGTCTACATTGTTCTCGAACCTGTAGGGTCCGCACGCTTAAGGTTTCGATGACAGTTATATTATGAGTTTATGAGTTTTGATGTACCGAAGTTAGTTCAGAATCCCGGATGTGATCACGGACATAATGAGGAGTCTCGAAATGGTCGAAACATAAAGATTGATATATTGGACAGCTATATTCGGACACCGGAAGTGTTCCGGGTGATTTCGGAGAAAACCGGAGAGCCGGAGGGTTACCGGAACCCTACCGGGAGAAGTAATGGGCCATATGGGCCTTATTGGAGAGAGAGGGGCAGCAAGGGTGGGACGCGCGCCTCCTCCCCCTGGTCTGAATTGGACTAGGAGAGGGGGGGGCGGCGCCCCCTTTCCTTCTCCTTCCCCACTTCCTTCCCCCTCCTAGTAGGAGTCCTACTCCTACTAGGAGGAGGACTCCTCCTTGGCGCGCCTATAGGGCCGGCCGGCCTCCTCCCCTTGCTCCTTTATATACGGGGGCAGGGGGCACCCCTAGACACACAAGTTGATCCACGTGATCATATTCTTAGCCGTGTGCGGTGCCCCCTTCCACCATAATCCTCGATAATATTGTAGCGGTGCTTAAGCGACGCCCTGCGGCGGTAGTACATCAAGATCGTCACCATGCCGTCGTGCTGACGGAACTCTTCCCCGACACTTTGCTGGATCGGAGTCCGGGGATCGTCATCGAGCTGAATGTGTGCTAAAACTCGGAGGTGCCGTAGTTTCGGTGCTTGATCGGTCGGGCCATGAAGACGTACAACTACATCAACTGCGTTGTGCTAACGCTTTCGCTGTCGGTCTACAAGGGTACGTAGATCACACTCTCCCCTCTCGTTGCTATGCATCACCATGATGTTGCGTGTGCGTAGGAATTTTTTTGAAATTACTACGTTTCCCAACAGTGGCATCCGAGCCTAGGTTTTATGTGTTGATGTTATATGCACGAGTAGAACACAAGTGAGTTGTGGGCGATATAAGTCATACTGCTTACCAGCATGTCATACTTTGGTTCGGCGGTATTGTTGGACGAAGCGGCCCGGACGGACATTACGCGTAAGCTTACGCGAGACCGGTTCTCCCGACGTGCTTTGCACAAAGGTGGCTGGCGGGTGACAGTTTCTCCAACTTTAGTTGAACCGAGTGTGGCTACGCCCGGTCCTTGCGAAGGTTCAAACAGCACCAACTTGACAAACTATCGTTGTGGTTTTGATGCGTAGGTAAGATTGGTTCTTGCTTAAGCCCGTAGCAGCCACGTAAAACTTGCAACAACAAAGTAGAGGACGTCTAACTTGTTTTTGCAGGGCATGTTGTGATGTGATATATTCAAGACATGATACTAAATTTTATTGTATGAGATGATCATGTTTTGTAACCAAGTTATCGGCAACTGGTAGGAGCCATATGGTTGTCGCTTTATTGTATGCAATGCAATTGTGCTGTAATGCTTTACTTTATCACTAAGCGGTAGCGATAGTCGTGGAAGCATAAGATTGGCGAGACGACAACGATGCTACGATGGTGATCAAGGTGTTGCGCTGGTGACGATGGTGATCACAATGGTGCTCCGAAGATGGAGATCACAAGCACAAGATGATGATGGCCATATCATATCACTTATATTGATTGCATGTGATGTTTATCTTTTATGCATCTTATCTTGCTTAGATTGATGGTAGCATTTTAAGATGATCTCTCACTAATTATCAAGAAGTGTTCTCCCTGAGTATGCACCGTTGCGAAAGTTCTTTGTGCTGAGACGCCACGTGATGATTGGGTGTGATAGGCTCTACGTTCAAATACAACGGGTGCAAGACAGTTGCACACGCAGAATACTCAGGGTATACTTGACGAGCCAAGCATATACAGATATGGCCTCGGAACACGGAGACCGAAAGGTCGAGCGTGAATCATATAGTAGATATGATCAACATAGCGATGTTCACCAATGAAACTACTCCATCTCACGTGATGATCAGACATGGTTTAGTTGATTTGGATCACGTAATCACTTAGAGGATTAGAGGGATGTCTATCTAAGTGGGAGTTCTTTAGTAATATGATTAATTGAACCTAAATTTATCATGAACTTAGTACTTGATAGTATCTTGCTAGTTTATGTATGATTGTAGATAGATGGCCCGTGCTGTTGTTCCGTTGAATTTTAATGCGTTCCTTGAGAAAGCAAAGTTGAAAGATGATGGTAGCAATTACACGGACTGGGTCCGTAACTTGAGGATTATCCTCATTGCTGCACAGAAGAATTACGTCCTGGAAGCACCTCTGGATGCTAGGCCTGCTGCTGGAGCAACACCAGATGTTATGAATGTCTGGCAGAGCAAAGCTAATGACTACTCGATAGTTCAGTGTGCCATGCTTTACGGCTTAGAATCGGGACTTCAATGACGTTTTGAATGTCATGGAGCATATGAGATGTTCCAGGAGTTGAAGTTAATATTTCAAGCAAATTCCCAGATTGAGAGATATGAAGTCTCCAATAAGTTCTATAGCTGCAAGATGGAGGAGAACAGTTCTGTCAGTGAGCATATACTCAAAATGTCTGGGTATAATAATCACTTGATTCAATTGGGAGTTAATCTTCCAGATGATTGCGTCATTGACAGAATTCTCCAATCGCTGCCACCAAGCTACAAGATCTTCGTGATGAACTATAATATGCAAGGGATGAATAAGACTATTCCCGAGCTCTTCGCAATGCTGAAAGCTGCGGAGGTAGAAATCAAGAAGGAGCATCAAGTGTTGATGGTCAATAAGACCACTAGTTCCAAGAAAAAGGGCAAAGGGAAGAAGAAGGGGAACTTCAAAAAGAACAGCAAGCAAGTTGCTACTCAAGAGAAGAAACCCAAACCTGGACCTAAGCCTAAAACTGAGTGCTTCTACTACAAGCAGACTAGTCACTGGAAGCGGAACTGCCCCAAGTATTTGGCAGATAAGAAGGATGGCAAGGTGAACAAAGGTATATGTGATATACATGTTATTGATGTGTACTTTACTAATACTCACAGTAGCACCTGGGTATTTGATACATGTTCTGTTGCTAACATTTGCAACTCGAAACAGGGACTATGGATTAAGCGAAGATTGGCTAAGGACGAGGTGACGATGCGCGTGGGAAATGGTTCCAAAGTCGATGTGATCGTGGTCGGCACGCTACCTCTACATCTACCTTCGAGATTAGTATTAGACCTAAATAATTGTTATTTGGTGCCAGCGTTAAGCATGAACATTATATCTGGATCTTGTTTGATGCGAGATGGTTATTCATTTAAATCAGAGAATAATGGTTGTTCTATTTATATGAGTAATATCTTTTATGGTCATGCACCCTTAAAGAGTGGTCTATTCTTATTAAATCTCGATAGTAGTGACACACATATTCATAATGTTGAAGCCAAAAGATGCAGAGTTGATAATGATAGTGCAACTTATTTGTGGCACTGCCGTTTGGATCATATCGGTGTAAAGCGCAAGAAGAAACTCCATACCGATGGGCTTTTGGAACCACTTGATTATGAATCACTTGGTACTTGCGAACCGTGTCTTATGGGTAAGATGACAAAAACACCGTTCTCCGGTACTGTAACATCCCAAATTTTCAATTTGGAATGTTATACACTAGATCATCATGCATATCATATTTACTTGCATTTTTGTCGATCCTAGAAATTTCATGCAACTCAACGACCCTCGGAGAGAGTTGGAGATTTCGTTATTTTCATATTTGAGTTCTTCTCAAATTTTGAAGAAAGGATCATTGGATTTGTCGGAGTTTATTTGCCTTTTTATTTGGATAGAGAAAATGCGCATTTTCAAAAATTTGCATTCTAGGTCCCGAGAAAAGTTCATTTTGTTCGACTCATTTTTAGGAATCGGGGAAAATTTACTTTGGGAGTTTTGGAGTACGTTTAGATTTCTTTTCTTTTGTTTTTCTGCGCGCGTAACCGATTTGAAAAAAAAATTCCGCAGCGCCCCTGGGCCAAGGCCCAGCAGGCCGGCCAGCCAGGCCGCCGCGCCACCCTAGCGCGCGCGCCTGCGCAGGAGGCCGCCGCCGCCGCCAAAGTGGAGTCCTAGTAGGACTCCGTTTTCTTTTTTTTAGGACTCCCTCTCCTTCTCTTTTTCTTGCCCCCTTCCCCAAGCAATCCCTCTCCCCTCACCTATATAAATACCAACACCCCCCCTCTAAACCCCACACCAAGCCCCAAGCCCCAAGCCGCGCCCCTCACCCCGCGCCACTGCCTCCCTAGCGCCGCCGCCGCCCCTTGCTAGCGCCGCCGCCGCCCCTTGCTAGCGCTGCCGCCGCCCTAGTGCCGCGTCGCCGCCGCCCTATGTCGCCGCCGTTCGCCGGAGCCTCGCCGGAGGTAGCCGCGCCGCGTCTCTCCTATCCCCTCGGTTCGGTTTTTCTTATAAACCATTCCGATTCTTTTCTTCTCGTCCGATTCGTTTTCTTCCGATTCTTTTTCGTTTCGGTTTTCTTTTTCCGCAACCCTAGATCGGTTTTCCGTTTTCTTTTCCGGTTTAGTTGCCTAGAGACCATTCGCCGGACCGTTCGTCCTAACAAACATGATCACCGGATTATCCTAGGTTAACGAACGTCCGTTCGTTTAACCGTTCTTCTTTTTCTTTTCGTCGGATTTATTCCGCGATCGCGATCTCAGATCCGATCTTCGTTCTAGTTTATCTTCTCGCTCGTTTATCGGAATCAGGTGATTCAAGCACCTGGAGTTTCATTTCGAAACCGCCGTTCCGACTAATCAACTTAAACAAGTTTTTGCTACGGTAAAATTTGACCTAGTTTCAACTTGCTAGAACCGAGTTGTTTTCTTCCGCCGTTTGTTTTCCGTTGCTTTGTTCGGTTCTTTCTCTGTTTGCAACTGGAGTTCTTAAGTTGAACTTTCTGGTTCGATATCTTGTTCGAGTTTTACCTGTGCATTAGATTAGTACTTATTGTATGCTTGTTGTTTGTCTGCGATAGATTACCCGAATTGCACCGCCTGTTACTTTGAATCTCTAGGACTCGCGGATCATCAGCAAGGCAAGTGACACTTTGATCATACCTTTTCTGCAACCCAGTTTTATTGCATTAGATCAATCCTCACACATTGCATGATTAGGATCTAATTAAATTGTGGGATGGGAAGTAGATGAGGTAGTACCTATTACCTGTTTATTATGAAACCTTTGGGAGTTACTTCTACGTTTGCTTATTATGCCATGCTACGCTAGTAGACGTGGATTGCGTGAGTGATATCCATGACAAATGTGAGATTGATAATTTTAAGGGTTTATCTAAGGTGGCAACTTAAACACACATCTGGGTGGATTGAGGCACCTGATGTCTATCAGGACTTGCCTGTTTTCTTTTGGACCGCCACCCAGGCTCAAAGGGATCATAAGATCTTTCATACTAGAAACTTACGTGTGCAGCCACAAGCCATTATGGGCTCTAGCATAGTTGACTAAGTCGTGTGAACTCTTACAGGGTAGACTAGCAGATGTAGGGGAAAGTAGGTGTACCGGTCTATCCATCGTAAGGTGCTAGCGCTTCTGAAAGACTGTGTCTTGGTCATCCGTTTCTCAAACACTAGTAGTGCGAGAAATCCAACGGAGGCAATCAAGTCTTGTGGGGAAAAGTGCGCAAACCTCTGCAGAGTGTAATAAACTAATCATGATTAGCCGTGTCCCCGGTTATGGACATCTTGAGTATCTAGTACTTGAATATCATGTGAATCTCATCATGTTACTTCTAATTAATATTGTTGGGATTTAATTGTTCACTTAATTGGGATTGATAATGCTGTCAACCATTCTCAATGTTTAACAACCACCATGATAGTTAAATAAATTTATTCCTTTGCAGTAGGGAAAAACTGGCTTTACGCAAAACAGTAACCATAGAGCTTTCCACCAGCCAAATATGCATATAGTATAGCTGTTTCATTCCATTACTCTCTATGTGTTACCTTGCCAGCATATTCCATGTGCTGACCCATTTCGGGCTGCAACGTTAATGTTGCGAACTTTTCAGACGACGATTAAGGTGCTTTTAAGTCGTGGTTCTATACTCAGTGATGTCGTTGGAGTTGATGGACCCATTTATCTTCCAAGTCTTCCGCTGTTATCGACACTAGATGGCCTTAAGCCATATTTATTGTAATAAGTTCTCTTTGAGACATCGTTGTAATAAGTGTGTGATTGCCACTCTTCTATAAATCCTTCGAAGTACTGTGTGGTGTCAGCATTACTGATCCAGGGATGACACTGGAGCACAGTAGACTTGATCCATTCGGGTCGGGTCGCTACAGAGATGGTATCAGAGCACACGCTGACTGTAGGACACGGCCACTAAGTTAAAGCCATAGATCACTATTCTATCCTCATTTTCTAACTCCTCATCTTTTCTACTCTTTAGGATGAAGGACGCGAAGATTAAGTACGCTCAACCGGACGAAGGCACACCTTTTGGATTTCACTTGAAGGCTCGTGGCGGATATCGTTATTTTCTCACCTTCACAGATGACTTAAGCAGATATGGGTATATCTACTTAATGAAACATAAGTATGAAACATTTGAAAAGTTCAAAGAATTTTAGAGTGAAGTTGAAAATCATCGTAACAAGAAAATAAAATTCCTATGATCTGATCGTGGAGGAGAATATTTGAGTTACAAGTTTGGTGTACATTTGAAACAATGCGGTATAGTTTCGCAACTCACGCCACCCGGAGCACCACAACATAATGGTGTGTCCGAACATGGTAATCGTACTTTACTTGATATGGTGCGATCTATGATGTCTCTTACTGATTTACCACTATCGTTTTGGGGTTATGCTCTAGAGACGACCGCATTCACGTTAAATAGGGCACCATCAAAATCCGTTGAGATGACGCCTTCTGAAATATGGTTTGGCAAGAAACCAAAGTTGTCGTTTCTGAAAGTTTGGGGTTGCGATGCTTATGTGAAAAAGCTTCAACCGGATACGCTCGAACCCAAATCGGAGAAATGTGTCTTCATAGGATATCCAAAGGAAACTATTGGATAGACCTTCTATCACAGATCCGAAGGCTAAACTTTTGTTGCTAAATTTGGAAACTTTCTAGAGAAGGAGTTTCTCCCGAAAGAAGTGAGTGGGAGGAAAGTAGAACTTGATGAGGTAACTGTACCTGCTCCCTTATTGGAAAGTAGTACATCATAGAAACCAGTTTCTGGGACACCTACACCAATTAGTGAGGAAGCAAATGATGATGATCATGAAGCTTCAGAACAAGATAGTACTGAACCTCGTAGATCAACCAGAGTAAGATCCGCACCAGAGAGGTACGGTAATCCTGTTCTGGAAGTCATGCTACTAGATCATGATGAACCTACGAACTATGGAGAAGCGATGGTGAGCCCAGATTCCGCAAAATGGCTTGAAGCCATGAAATCCGAGATGGGATCCATGTATGAGAACAAAGTATGGACTTTGGTTGACTTGCCCAATGATCGGCAAGCAATTGAGAATAAATGGATCTTTAAGAAGAAGACTGACGCTGACGGTAATGTTACTGTCTACAAAGCTCGACTTGTCGCAAAAGGTTTTCGACAAGTTCAAGGGATTGACTACGATGAGACCTTCTCACCCGTAGCAATGCTTAAGTCTGTCCGAATCATGTTAGCAATTGCCGCATTTTATGATTATGAAATTTGGCAGATGGATGTCAAAACTGCATTCCTGAATGAATTTCTGCAAGAAGAGTTGTATATGATGCAACCGGAAGGTTTTGTCGATCCAAAGGGAGCTAACAAAGTGTGCAAGCTCCAGCGATCCATTTATGGACTGGTGCAAGCCTCTCGGAGTTGGAATAAACGCTTTGATAGTGTGATCAAAGCATTTGGTTTTGTATAGACTTTTGGAGAAGCCTGTATTTACAAGAAAGTGAGTGGGAGCTCTGTAGAATTTCTGATATTATATGTAGATGGCATATTACTAATCGGAAATGATATAGAATTTCTGGATAGCATAAAGGGATACTTGAATAAGAGTTTGTCAATGAAAGACCTCGGTGAAGCTGCTTACATATTGGGCATTAAGATCTATAGAGACAGATCAAGACGCTCAATTGGACTTTCACAAAGCATATACCTTGACAAAGTTTTGAAAAAGTTCAAAATGGATCAAGCAAAGAAAGGATTCTTGCCTATGTTACAAGGTGTGAAATTGAGTAAGACTCAATGCCCGACCAATGCAGAAGATAGAGAGAAAATGAAAGATGTTCCCTATGCTTCAGCCATATGCTCTATCATGTATGCAATGCTGTGTACCAGACTTGATGTGTGTCTTGCTATAAGTCTAGCAGGAAAGTACCAAAGTAATCCAGGAGTGGATCACTGGATAGCCGTCAAGAACATGCTGAAATACCTGAAAAGGACTAAGGATATGTTTCTCATATATGGAGGTGACAAATAGCTCATCGGAAATGGTTACAATGATGCAAGTTTTGACACTGATCCGGACGATTCTAAATCGCAAACCGGATACGTGTTTACATTAAACGGTGGAGCTGTCAGTTGGTGCAGTTCTAAACAAAGCGTTGTGGCGGGATCTACATGTGAAGCGGAGTACATAGCTTCTTCGGAAGCAGCAAACAAAGGAGTCTGGATGAAGGAGTTCATATCCGATCTAGGTGTCATACCTAGTGCATCGGGTCCAATGAAAATCTTTTGTGACAATACTGGTGCAATTGCCTTGGCAAAGGAATCCAGATTTCACAAGAGAACCAAGCACATCAAGAGACGCTTCAATTCCATCCGAGATCTAGTCCAGGTGGGAGACATAGAGATTTGCAAGATAGCTACGGATCTGAATATTGCAGACCCGTTGACTAAGCCTCTTCCACGAGCAAAACATGATAAGCACCAAAGCTCCATGGGTGTTAGAATCATTACTGTGTAATCTAGATTATTGACTCTAGTGCAAGTGGGAGACTGAAGGAAATATGCCCTAGAGGCAATAATAATATTATTATTTTTATTTCCTTATATCATGATAAATGTTTATTATTCATGCTAGAATTGTATTATCCGGAAACATAATACTTGTGTGAATACATAGACAAACCAAACGTCACTAGTATGCCTCTACTTGACTAGCTCATTAATCAAAGATGGTTATGTTTCCTAACCATAGACATGTGTTGTCATTTGATTAACGGGATCACATTATTAGGAGAATGATGTGACTGACATGACCCATTCCATTAGCTTAGCACCCGATCGTTTAGTATGTTGCTATTGCTTTCTTCATGACTTATACATGTTCCTATGACTATGAGATTATGCAACTCCCGTTTGCCGGAGGAACACTTTGTGTGCTACCAAACGTCACAACGTAACTGGGTGATTATAAAGGAGCTCTACAGGTGTCTCCAAAGGTACATGTTGGGTTGGCGTATTTCGAGATTAGGATTTGTCACTCCGATTGTCGGAGAGGTATCTTTGGGCCCTCTCGGTAATGCACATCACATAAGCCTTGCAAGCATTGCAAATAATGAGTTAGTTGCGAGATGATGTATTATGAAACGAGTAAAGAGACTTGCCGGTAACGAGATTGAACTAGGTATTGAGATACCGACGATCGAATCTTGGGCAAGTAACATACCAATGACAAAGGGAACAACGTATGTTGTTATGCGGTCGGACTGATAAAGATCTTCGTAGAATATGTAGGAGCCAATATGAGCATCTAGGTTTCGCTATTGGTTATTCACCGGAGACGTGTCTCGGTCATGTCTACATTGTTCTCGAACCCGTAGGGTCTGCACGCTTAAGGTTTCGATGACAGTTATATTATGAGTTTATGAGTTTTGATGTACCGAAGTTAGTTCGGAGTCCCGGATGTGATCACGGACATAACGAGGAGTCTCGAAATGGTCGAGACATAAAGATTGATATATTGGACGGCTATATTCGGACACGGGAAGTGTTCCGGGTGATCTCGGAGAAAACCGGAGAGCGGGAGGGTTACCGGAACCCTACCGGGAGAAGTAATGGGCCATATGGGCCTTAGTGGAGAGAGAGAGGGGCAACAAGGGTGGGCCGCACGCCTCCTCCCCCCTGGTCCGAATTGGACTAGGAGAGGGGGGCGGCGCCCCCCTTTCCTTCTCCTTCCCCACTTCCTTCCCCCTCCTTGTAGGAGTCCTACTCCTACTAGGAGGAGGACTCCTCCTTGGCGTGCCTATAGGGCCGGCCGGCCTCCTCCCCTTGCTCCTTTATATACGGGGGCAGGGGCACCCCTAGACACACAAGTTGATCCACGTGATCATATTCTTAGCCGCGTGCGGTGCCCCCTTCCACCACAATCCTCGATAATATTGTAGTGGTGCTTAGGCGAAGCCCTGGGACGGCAGTACATCAAGATCGTCACCACGCCGTCGTGCTGACGGAACTCTTCCCCGACACTTTGCTGGATCGGAGTCCGGGGATCGTCATCGAGCTGAACATGTGCTAAAACTCGGAGGTGCCGTAGTTTCGGTGCTTGATCGGTCGGGCCGTGAAGACGTACAACTACATCAACCGCGTTGTGCTAACGCTTCCGCTGTCGGTCTACAAGGGTACGTAGATCACACTCTCCCCTCTCGTTGCTATGCACCACCATGATCTTGCGTGTGCGTAGGAATTTTTTGAAATTACTATGTTTCCCAACACTCAGAACGTGAAGCAACTCCGTAGCTTCCTTGGTCTCGCAAGCTACTGTCGAAGGTTCGTTGAGAACTTTTCAAAGATCGCGAAGCCTCTTTCTAACCTTCTCTAGAAGCATGTCAAGTACGTTTGGTCTCCGGAATGTGACATCGCTTTCAACACTTTGAAAGAGAAATTGGTCACTGCTCCAGTTCTGACTCCTCCCGATGAATCCAAACCATTCGAGGTCTTCTGCGATGCCTCTCTTCAAGGTCTTGGTGCAGTGTTGATGCAAGAGAAGAAAGTTGTGGCTTATACCTCTCGCCAGTTGAAGCCCAATGAGAAGAACTACCCCACTCATGACCTCGAGTTGGCAGCAGTTGTGCATGCTCTGTTGACTTGGAGACATCTCTTATTGGGAAGAAAAGTCGACATCTTCACTGACCACAAGAGTCTCAAGTACATCTTCACTCAGCCTAATCTCAACCTCAGGCAGACTCGATGGGTCGAAATGATTCAAGAGTATAATCCGAGTATCGAGTATACTCCAGGCAAGGCCAATGTGATTGATGACGCATTGAGAAGGAAGGCTTACTGCAACAGTCTGATTCTCAAGCCTTACCAACCCGAGCTTTGCGAAGCTTTCCGCAAACTCAATTTGCAAGTTGTTCCTCAAGGTTTCCTCGCCAACCTTCAAGTCTCTCCTACCTTGGAAGAGCAGATTCGTCAGGCTCAACTTCTTGATGCTATGGTGAAGAAGGTGAAGATTGGGATTGCCAAGAGTCAACCCAAGTACAAGTGCTACCGCCTTGATGACAAGGATACTCTCTTCTTCGAGGATCGTATTGTTGTGCCCAAAGGTGATCTTCGTAAAGTTATCTTGAACCAAGCTCACAATTCACTCCTCTCCATCCACCCTGGGAGCACGAAGATGTATCAGGACATCAAGCAGGCTTATTGGTGGACTCGAATGAAGCGTGAGATTGCTTAGTTCGTGAATGAGTGTGATGTCTCCAGATGAGTGAAGGCAGAACACCAAAGGCCAGCTGGTGTCCTCCAACCTCTTGCCATGCCAGAATGGAAGTTTTACCACATTGAGATGGACTTCGTGACTGGGTTTCCAAAGTCCAAGCGTGGCAATGATGCTATATTCGTTATCATCGACAAACTTACTAAAGTGGCTCACTTTCTGCCTATCAAAGAGTCTATCACTGCAGCTCAATTGGCGGAGCTGTATACCTCTCGGATTGTCTCGTTGAACGGTATTCCACAGGTGATCTCTTTAGACCATGGCAGCATCTTTACCTCCAAGTTTTGGGAGTCTTTTCAGAAGGCCATGGGCACCAACATCCGCTTCAGCACAACTTTCCATCCTCAAACTAGCGGTCAAGTCGAGCGTGTCAATCAGATTCTTGAAGATATGCTCAGGGCTTGTGTGATCTCCTTCGGCATGACGTGGGAAGATTGTCTTCCATATGCCGAATTCTTCTACAACAAGAGTTTTCAAGCAAGTTCGGGCAAGGCCCCATTCGAAATTCTGTATGGCGGGAAGTGTTGTACCCCTCTCAACTGGCCTGAAACCGATGAACGTCAACTTCTTGGAAATGACTTAATCACAGAGGCAGAGGAGATGTGTAAAGTCATTCGAGATAACCTCAAAGCAGCGCAATCGAGCCAGAAGAGCTACTATGATAGTAAGCACCGTGATTTGGCTTTCGAGATCGGAGATCATGTTTACCTCCGCGTCTCTCCAATGAAAGGTACTCGTCGCTTCGGTATCAAAGGGAAGCTTGCCCCTAGATACGTGGGACCTTTCAAGATCGGCAGCAAGACAGGCGATCTCGCCTATCAACTCGAGCTTCCTTCAAACTTTGCAAATGTGCATGATTGTTCCATGTCTCTCAGCTCCGAAAGTGCTTCAAGACTCCTGACCGCACCGTCAACTTCGAAGACATTGATCTCCAAGAAGATCTCTCTTATCGTGAGCACCCCGTTGCTATTCTTGAAGAGACCGAACGCAAGACTCGCAATAAGGCAATCAAATTCCTCAAAGTCAAGTGGTCACACCATTCCGATCGTGAATCCACCTGGGAACGCGAGGATCTCCTCCGTTCTGAGTACCCGGCGTTCTTCCAGTCCTAGATCTCGGGACGAGATCCTTTCGTAGTGGTGGAGTGTTGTAACACCCCAGATGTAATTTACCTAATATGTACTCCAACTCTTGCCGTTTCCAATGCTAAGTTATTTTATTTTCTCGGGTCTGGGTTTTTGTCTCCGTGTGTTGTTGTCGTTGTCATGCATCTCATATCATGTCATCATGTGCATTGCATTTGCATACGTGTTCGTCTCATGCATCCGAGCATTTTCCCCTTTGTCCATTTTGCATTCCGGCGCTCCTATCTCCTCCGGTGGTCATTTCTACCTTCTTCTCTTGTGTGGGGATTAAACATTTCCGGATTGGACCGAGACTTTCCAAGCGGCTTTGGTTTACTACCGGTAGACCGCTTGTCAAGTTTCGTACCATTTGGACTTCGTTTGATGCGCCAACGGTTAACCGAGGGACCGAGAAGGCCTCGTGTGTGTTGCAGCCCAACACCCCTCCAATTTGGCCCAAAACCCACCAAAACCCTCTCCATCATCTAGAGCGTTCGATCACGATCGCGTGGCCGAAAACCGCACCTCATTTGGACTCTCCTAGCTCCTCCTATGCCTATTTATAGATCCCCTTCAAAATCCACGGGTTCTTCTTCCCCGAAACCCTAATTCCCCGCTCCTCGCCGGACTGGACATGTCCGGCCCGGCCGAACAGCATCCGCCACTCGCCCGGACCACTCCCGCGCCGCCACATGTGCATCGCGCCCCACATCGCCGCCACTCCCACTGAGGCCCGCGAGGGCCCAAGGCCGGCCCTCTCCTTCGCCGTCCGGGTCGAGGCGCTAGGCCGCGCCGCGCCGCGCCGCGCCAGGGAGCTCCTTGCCGCACTTCGCCTCTACTCTGTCGGCCGGAGCTCCTCGCTGCCCCTCGCCTCAGCTCCGGCGGCCGGGCCGCCGCACTCCTCGCCGGCGGGCGCCGCCCGCGACCACGCCGGCTACCGCGCCCGCGGCCACCTCCACCTCTCCGGCCACCTCACCGGCGACCGGCTCCCCTCCTCCGCGGCATGTTCCAACTCCGGCGAGCTCGAGCTCCAAGTCCGGCGATCCTCGGTTTCCGCGCCGCCTCGATCTGGATCTTGGATCCGAAATCTCGGGGTTGACTTTTTCGTCCCTAACCCTAATTATTTTGCCATCTTCATCATGTCGTAACTTTGCATCCGTAGCTCCGTTTTGGGCGTGTAGCATATCAAAATGTTCGTCTTAGAGAGTACATCATTTCATCTCATTGCATCATTTTCATTTGAGCTCATCTTTATGCTGGAAATGCTGTTGGAAGAGAGCTATTTGAGTTAATTGTCAGATCTGCTGCACCAAATAGCTATTTGTCATTTTTGCCATGATTAATGTGTGCATGTTATGCTCATGAGCTCCACATGAGTTTTGTTACATGCTTTGCCATCTTTCCAGAGGTGCTATCCATGTATTTTTGTGATGTGTGTGGTGACTAGCACAAGCTTGCAAAGTGGTGCATTCGTTAATGCTGATTTCAGGAACTTAGCAATTCCACAAAGTCCTTGATCTGTTTTTATCAATATGCCATATGTTCATGTTGTTTCCTAGTGATCCGTGCCTCTTTTGAGGATGATCAGTAAGGATGATTTGTTAATCTTGTAGTGCTATATCCATCCATGCCTTTGTTTGCAATTATGGAGCACCATAGCTTGCGTTAATCGAGCTCTACTTTTGCTATTTCGTGAATCTGGGCAGATTGTCTACTTGTTAGCAATTTTGCCGAGGATGTTGTAGTTGATCCGTGCATGCTATGTTGTTGTTCGTGCCATGTCCAGCTTATATAATGTGTATTCTTAATGGGTGTATGCTTAGATTGTCATGCCTTGCTCTATAGTGAGTGCATCGAGTTCGTAAACATGCCTACTTGCTATCAGATTTGCATGCTCCAGTTTTTCACCAAGTCTGTAACCTGATTATGTTTTTGCCATGTTCACATGCTTGCAATTGTATTTTCTGATCCCTTTTGGCTCAAGGTCACTAAGGGACTTTTGTTAAGCTCTTTGAGTAGCTCCATGCCATGCCTTACTTTGCCATGTTAAGTTCCTGTAGCATCTAGTTTGATGCTCCAAAGTGTGCTACCTGATCTGAAATTCCAGGCTAGTGTTAATTTCACTAAGTCTGAAATCTGTTTATCAAATCTACTTTTGCCATGCTTGTTTGAACCTGTTCATGGATGAATTGGCCGTAGCTCAGTGTTCATCTTTTGTTAAGCTTTATGAGTGGATCTCTGCCACGTATTTTGTTGCCATGTTTGAGTGCTGTAGCATATTTAACTTGTTGCATTTAGGTGGCTACTTGCTGTTTATCGCAGACCGGTGCCATATTTGTTTTGCTTGCCATTTCCAAACCGGGCATCCTATTCCGGTGATCTTTATATCGTTTTCAACCGAAATCACCTCACCTTTCCAGTGGCACTCTTGGATTTCGAAGTTGAGGCTAGGTTCCTTCATTCCTTCTCAAATCTTGCATATGCATCACATATCGGATCCCGCATAGTATACCATGTTTGCATCATGTTGTTTGAGCTTTGCACGTCGTTGATTGTGTTCCTTGTTCTTGTTTGTCTTGTTTGGGTAGAGCCGGGAGACGAGTTCGCTAACGAGGAGCCCGTTGAGTTTGCTTTCGAGGATCCAGTCAACTCTGACAACTTTGCAGGCAAGATGATCATACCCTCGAAATCACTTCTATCTTTGCTTTGCTAGATGCTCGCTCTTTTGCTATGCCTATGCTACGATGCCTACCACTTGCTTATCATGCCACCCAAATTGCCATGTCAAACCTCTAACCCACCATGTCCTAGCAAACCATTGATTGGCTATGTTACCGCTTTGCTCAACCCCTCTTATAGCGTTGCTAGTTGCAGGTGAAGATTGGAGATCGTTCCTTGTTGGAACATTATTTTCTTGTTGGGATATCATTATATTATCTTGTTATCTTAATGCATCTATATACTTGGTAAAGGGTGGAAGGCTCGGCCTTTTGCCTAGTGTTTTGTTCCACTCTTGCCACCCTACTTTCCGTTATATCGGTGTTATGTTCCCGGATTTTGCGTTCCTTACGCGGTTGGGTAATAATGGGAACCCCTTGACAATTCGCCTTGAATAAAACTCTTCCAACAATTCCCAACCTTGGTTTTCCCATTTGCCACCTAGCCTCTTTTCCCCTTGGGTTTCCGGAGCCCGAGGGTCATCTTATTTAAACCCCCCCCCCCCGGGCCAGTGCTCCTCTGAGTGTTGGTCCAACCGAGTGATGTCCGGGGCTACCAGGGGCAACTCTGGGCTGGGATACCCGACGTCTGGCACATCTGAGTGTGCCCTGAGAACGAGATATGTGCAGCTCCTATCGGGATTTGTCGGCACATTCAGGCGGTCTTGCTGGACTTGTTTTGTCTTTGTCGAAGTGTCTTGTAGAACCGGGATACCGAGTCTGATCAGAATGTCTCGGTAGAAGGTTTATCCTTCATTGACCGTGAGAGCTTGTCATGGGCTAAGTTGGGACTCCCATGTAGGGATTTGAACTTTCTAAAGTTGTGCCGGCAGTTATGGGCACATGGGAATTTGTTAATGTCCGGTTGTAGATAACTTGAACCTTAACTTAATTAAAATGAATCAACTGTGTGAGTAACCGTGATGGTCTCTTCTCGGCGGAGTCCGGGAAGTGAACATGGTGGTGGAGTAATGTTTGCCGTAGTTGGTTCTCTAGTTCTTCGTTCGTGCCTTGCCTTCTCTTCTCGCTCACTTTTGCGAACAGGTTATCCACCATATATGCTAGTTGCTTGCTGCAGCTCCACATATTACCTTACCTTACCGATAAGCTTAAATA
The DNA here is from genome assembly GCA_034509565.1 of Triticum monococcum. NCBI lineage: Eukaryota > Viridiplantae > Streptophyta > Magnoliopsida > Poales > Poaceae > Triticum > Triticum monococcum. The sequence continues at coordinate 230,692,928 of CM067842.1, read as the reverse complement.
GTCTTGATCGCGAGGGTGCAAGATTGTTGAGTCCCCGTGGCTCACAGATTACTTCCATACCAGATGCAGGGCCTGATGATTCCGTTCTAGATGATGCGCTTGAGCTTAAGTGGGAGTTCGACGAGGACTCACGTCGTTACTATGTGTCTTTCCCTGATGATCAGTAGTGGTGCCCAGTTGGGGCGATCGGGACCGTGTCGCTTGTTGGGTTGGTCTTTTAATTTGGTACCATAGTCGGACTATGAGTAATTGGATGATGTAATGCTATTTATGTACTTTGTTTGACGTGGCGAGTGTAAGCCAACTATGTACCTTCCCCTTTTATTATCTATTTACATGGGATGTTGTGAAGATTGCCTTACTTGCGACATTGCTTTCAATGCGGTTATGCCTCTAAGTCGTGCTTCGACACATAGGAGATATAGCCGCATCGAGGGCGTTACACGATGCCATCTTCAAATTGGCTTGGTATCTATTGTTGTATGAGAACTCTGCATACGGCAAATTGCCATCCCAACTAGATCCATAATCTAGCACACAGGCTCTCAACATGTCCTCGAAAATTTGATTGAGTCTCTCAGACTGTCCATCTGTCTGCGGGTGAAACGTTGTACTGAACTCCAACCTCGTTCCCAAGGTCTGGTGTAACTGATGCCAAAACTTTGAAGTAAACTGTGTTCCTCGATCTGATACGATGGTCCTCAGAACTCCATGCAGACATACGATCCTGGACATATAGATCTTGGCCAACTTTGCACTGGTATAGGTGGTTTTCACTGGGATGAAGTGGGCTACTTTGGTCAAACGATCAACTACTACCCATATGGAATCATATCCTGCTTTAGTCCTGGGTAATCCGGTGATAAAGTCGATGCCAAGTTTATCCCACTTCCATTCGGGTATCGGCATAGGCTGTAACAGTCCTGCTGGCTTCTGATGTTCTGCCTTAACTCTCTGACATACATCACATAAGGCTACATACTCGGCAATATCCTTCTTCATACCAGTCCACCAGAAACATTCCTTCAAATCCAAATACATCTTGGTGTTTCCGGGGTGTATCGAGTATGGTGAGTCATGGGCCTCTTGAAGTATTAACTTCCTGATCTCCTGGTTATTGGGCACATAAACTCGGTCCTTAAACCATAGGGTATCGTGCTCATATTCATGAAAACCTTTGGCCTTTCCCTTTCCCATCTTCTCCTTTATCTCGGCAATCTCTTTGTCATCCTTCTGAGCTTCCCGGATTTTGTCCAGCAATGTCGACTGGACCTCCATTGTTGCAATGAACCTTCTATGTACAATCTCTAACCGAAGTTCCATGATGTCCTTTGCTAATTCCTTCGGCAGTCCTTTACTTTCAAGGATATTAGCATAACTCTTCCGACTCAATGCGTCTGCTACGACATTGGACTTTCCTGGATGATAGTGTAGCTTCATGTCATAATCCTTTATAAGCTCCAACCATCTCCTCTGCCTAAGGTTCAGCTCCTTCTGGGTGAAGATGTACTTCAAACTCTTGTGATCCGTGTACACATCACAATGGTTTCCAATAAGGTAATGTCTCCAAGTCTTCAACACACGCACTACGGCTGCTAGCTCCAAATCATGCATAGCATAATTCAACTCATGAGCTTTTAGTTGTCGTGAGGCATACGAAACAACTCTTCCGTCCTGCATAAGCACACATCCAAGTCCTAAGCGAGAGGCATCGCAATACACTTGGAATTCCTTATGTATATCTGGTAGTACTGGCACTGGGGCTGTAGTCAAACGTTTCTTCAACTCCTGGAAACTTGCTTCACAATCTTCTGTCCATTTAAACTTGGTATCCTTCTTCAACAATTCAGTCATTGGTTTCGCAAGCTTGGAAAAATTCTCAATGAATCTCCGGTAGTATCCTGCGAGTCCTAGAAAACCGTGGATCTCGCTAACTAAGGTGGGTGCCAACCACTCAGTGAGTTACTGAACCTTGCTGGGGTCTACTGCTATACCTTCTCCTGATATAACATGTCCAAGGAATCCGACTTCCTTCAGCCAAAACTCGCATTTGCTAAACTTAGCATACAACTGGTGTTCCCTGAGCTTCTCGAGAACTAAACGCAAATGCTCTTTGTGCTCCTGCTCGTTCTTCGAGTATACCATAATATCATCAATAAACACCACAACAAACTTGTCGAAATACTCCATGAACACCTTGTTCATCATGCTCATGAAATAGGCAGGGGCGTTAGTCAGTCCAAACGACCTGACCGTGTACTCGTATAATCCATATCATGTTGTGAACGCCGTCTTTGGTATGTCCTTCTCTCGTATCTTCAACTGATGATACCCTGATCGTAAATCGATCTTTGAGAACACTTTAGCTCCTTGCAACTGATCAAACAGATCGTTGATCATCGATAGTGGGTACTTGTTCTTTATCGTCACTTCATTCAAGGCTCGATAATCAACAACCATCCTTAGGGATTTATCTTTATTCTCAACCAAAAGTACTGGGGCTCCCCAAGGTGATGAACTCCTTCGGATGTATCCTTTCTCCAATAACTCCTTGATTTGTTTCTTAATTTCCTCCAGATCATTCGCGGGCATCTGGTAGGGTCTCTTGGATATTGGTCCTGTTCCTGGTAACAGCTCTATCAAAAACTCAATATCTCTGTCCGGTGGCATGCCTGGTAACTCCTCTGGAAAAACATCCAGGTAATCCTTTACTACCGGAACTTCCTCCTGAACAACTCCCGTAAGGGCATTCACTTGGCTCCTTTTAGGCACATGCCTAGACACATACTTAATCCTTTTTCCATCCGGGGTGGTGAGATAAATTGACTTACTCGCACAGTCAATGCTTCCTCCATACTTTGACATCCAGTCCATACCCAATATCACATCCAATCCTTGCGACTCCAAGATAATTAGGTCGGACGGAAACACATGTGTGCCAATGGTTAAGGGTATCTGGTCACACCATCGGCTAGCCATATATTCTGCTACGGTTGAACTCACTAAAAGTCGGGTCCTAAGGGTTTGGGAGGGTAATTTAAACTTATCCATGAATCCCCTTGATATGTATGAATGCGATGCACCAGTATCGAAAAGAAACAGAGCGGTAAATGACTTAACCAAAAACTTACCTATTACCGCGTCCGGCTGCTCTTCAACCTCCTCCATGTTAACGTGGTTCACTTGTCCTTTGTTGAATGGATTGGGCTTCTTCCCAGCGCTTCCATTTCCGTTTCCATTCCTTCCTTCGGGGCAATCATTGGCATAGTGCCCTGTCTTCCCGCACTTAAAACAGGTAACCTGACTTAAGTCTCTTTTGGCGGGAGTGGACGGGTTGGAGTTGTTCTGACTGTTGTTAGCTCCGTTCCCATTCTTAGCACTACTGTGGTTATGTGATCCTCCTCCAGTGTGGTTGTGACCTCCATGGTTATGAACAAGTCCTCCCGAGTTCGGGGTTAGGCGAGGCTTCTGCTGAGCTCCTGAGTTATACTTCCCTTGTCCATACTTTCTCTTGCGGCTCTCAATCTGCTGCTATTTCCCTTTAATCATAAGAGCCTTATCTACCAACTCCTGATAGTTGTTGAAGGTTGCTACCATCAACTGCATGCTCATCTCATCATTCATCCCTTCCATAAACTTCTCCTGCTTCGCGGCATCTGTGGCCACATCACCAGGGGCGTAGCGCGATAACTTGCTAAACTCATCCACGTACTGAGCCACAATACGGTTCCCCTGGCGTAGGTTGCGAAACTCCCGCTTCTTCATTTGCATAGCTCCAGTGGAGACATGGGTTGTGCGGAAAGCTTGCTGAAACTGGTCCCAAGTGTCATTGGCTATAGGAAAAGTGGCTGTGTAATTCTCCCACCATGAGGCTGCTGGTCCATCCAATTGATGTGCGGCAAAGCGCACCATATCAGCATCTATGCAACCTGCGGTGTGCTACTGGAAAACACCGGCGGCTGTAACCTTAGAAAACGGGCTAGGTTGTCCACTGGCGGTGGGTTGTTGTTGTTGCCCTGGTTCTAAACTAGCAATTGCATCAAAGCATTCTGCTGCTGGATCAACTGGGTGAGCTCCGGCGGGAAAGCAAAACCGGGGTCATGTCTCGGAGGCATCTGAGGGGTTTAGATGGAAGAGATATATAATAGAAAAGGGGTCTAATGAGAAAGCACTACCCATATGCACATGAGACAAACACAATCATTTCACTCAATCAATCAAGCAAGGGCATACAAACGGTCTAGAACTATCGCAAAAGTGCTCACTACTACTATATACATGGGGAAAATACTACTAATATATGGTAGTCATCTAGAAATTTTGATCGGTGGAAGACTCCATGATGTCTGCTCTAGCTTCGTCTTCAAGGTCATCATCACTAGGGTCGGAGTCGGTGTCGTCGATGATGATGTAGTCCTCGGGGCGTATTTCCTTGGGTTCTTCTTCTTCTTCTATTGGTGCTGGTCCTCCCATGAATACTCCGATCTTCTTCACTAGGTCGTCATTCTTCTCCACTAGTGTCTTGATTTCCTCCTCATATCCATCGCGGGTAAACTTGAGTTCTTCCTCTAGTTCGATGATCCTAGTCTTCGCCTTCTTCAAGTCCATCATGTCCGCACACATCTGGTTCTCCTGACGTCGAATGTGCTGGTTTAACTCCTGGATGAAAGCTGCAATGGATCTATCCTTCTTAGTGCTGATTACTTCCCATTGCTCCTCTCGGCGCCCACATATTTGGTAAATAGTGTCCTTAAGCTCCTTGTTGAAAACTTCTCCAATGCGTCCCATGGTGATGTGAGTTGCCATACTCTTTCCTAAACTCCAGGTTGGTGCGTCGAAGGAAAATTCTATGGGTTTAGTGGTTGATGAGAACGTCCTTCCTGGAACTTGTACTTGAATCATCCAGCGCTCTTCTTTTGGTAAAGTGGCGTTGTATGTCCCGGTGAAGCTTGGTATTCCAATATTCAAGTACCTAGTGACTTCCTTCAAGTGGCGTCCAAAAGGTGTGTCTTCATCCGTTTGTGCAAACTTGTTCTTCTTCTCCGTCACCCTAAAGAGTAGAAAATGGAGAGGAGTCAGAAATGAGTAGAGAGGTGTGACCTAGGGTTTATCTTAGTGGTCGTGTCCTACACTCAGCGTGTGCTCTGATACCATCTTGTAGCGACTCGACCTCAAATGGTCAAGTCTCTGTGCTTCAGTGTCATCCCTAGATCGGTAATGTTGACACACATAGTACTCGAGGATTTATAACAGAGTAGCAATCACACACTTATTACATCGAAAAGTCTCCAAAGAGAACTTATTACAATAATATGGCTTAAGGCCATCTAATGCGATAACAGCGGAAGGCTTGGAAGATAAGGTGAGTCCATCAACTCCAACGGCATAGCTGAGCTGCACGGCAACGACCTAACGAACCTTACTCCTCGTCTGAAAAGTCTGCAACATAATACGTTGCAGCCCAAAAACGGGCCAGCACATGGAATATGCTGGCAATGTAACACAGTAGAGCAGAAACAGAATAATGCTACCACTACATGCATATATGGCTGGTGGAAAGCTCTATGGTTACAATTTTTGCGAAAAGCCAATTTTTCCCTACAACAAAGGAATAGATTTTTATTTAACTATCATGGTGGTTGAAACATCATTGAGAAGGTACCCCCAACTCAATCCAAATTAAAGTGATTAACAACCCAACAATATTAATTAAACATGGTGAGATACATGTGATAACCCAAGTAATAGATACTCAAGAATTGTCCATAATCGGGGACACGGCTAATCATGATTAGTTTGTACACTCTGCAGAGGTTTGCGCACTTTTCCCCACAAGACTCAATCGCCTCCGTTGGATTTCTCGCACTACAGGGTGTTTGAGAAACGGATGACCAAGACACAGTCTTTCAGAAACGTTAACTCTCTACTCCGGGTAGACCATACCAAACCTACAAAACCCACTACCTGCTGATCTACCTCTTCAAGAGCTTCGTGTAACTTACTCAAACTATGCTAGAGCCCATAATAGCTTGTGGCTGCACACGGAAGTTTCTAGCATGAATCATCTCAGTTCCCTTTTAGCCTGGGTGGCGGTCCATAGGAAGATCACACGGATACCCCGGGATTTCCAAAAAAATAGACAACACTGGGTTCCCCAGGTGCCTCAATCCACCTAGTTGTTTGATTAAGTTTCCACCTTAAGTTGAACCATTAATTAACAATCTCACAGCTGTCATGAATTTCACTCAAACCCAAACCACGTCTACGAGCATAGCATAGCAATATAAGCAATACGTAGAAGTAACTCCCAAGGGTTTGAATATAATAGGGCAATATGTTCTACCTCAGCAACTACTTCCCAACCCACAAGTTAATGACATCCTAACAATGAAATGTTTGAGGATTGGAACTAATGCATAAAAACTGTGTAATAATGGGATATGATCAAAGTGTTACTTGCCTTGCTGACGATCCGCGAATCCTAGAGACTCGTAGTAACACGCTTCACACTTCGGGAATTCTATTGCAAGCAAACAATAACATACATAAGTAACAAGCAACGATGCACAAGCAAAACTCAAATAAGAGAGGTTGACCAGAAAGTTCAACTTAACAACTCCGGTACGCAAAAAGAATCAAATCAAACAGAGCAACGAAACTCAAACGGCGAAAGAAAGAAGCTTCGTTTACTAATCTGAAACTAGGTCAAATTTTACAGTAATAAAACTTCTTTGAGTAGATTAAATGGAAAGAGGGTTTCGAGACGAAACTCTAGGCGCTTGAATCGCCTGATTCTGACTAACGAGTGAAAATATAAACAGAAACTAAGATCGGATCAGAAATCGCGATAAAAAAATCACGGAATAAATCCGATAAAAGAAAACTGACGAACGGACTAACGAACAAACGGACTAACGAACGAGCGTTCATTAGCTGTATCTAACGGGCCAAGAACCATTCGTTAAAACGAACGTTTGGACGAACGTCCGCTAACTAGAAGAACCGGAAAAAAACCGGTGAATCCGAAAAAAACGGATCTAGGGTTTCTAAAAAAACCGAACAGTCTTTATAAAAAAACCGGTGGCGGGGTGCGGCGGCTACCTCCGGCGAGGCGAGGCAGCGGCGGGGCGGTGGCGCAGCGCGGGCGGCGTGGCTGCGGTGGGGTGTTTGGGGCGGCGGTATATAAAGGGCGGGGCGGGGCGGCTTGGAGGAGGGGGCAAGGCGTGGCGGCGGAGAGGAGTCCGGCTCGGGCTCCTAGTCCGATGCGGTGGCGGCGGCCTGGCATGGCGGCCTGGCACGGCTGGGCCTTAGGCCCAGTCGGCGCAGGAACCCCTTTTTAAAAAAAAATAATTTCGTTGACCGAAATAAAATCCTAAAAGAAAAATCTAAAAATGCCAAAATAAATTTTCACGGTCTAAATAAAATATTTAGGACGAGTTGAACATTTTCTTGGCCCTAAAATGAAATTTTGAAAACGTGCAATTTTTTTTCTAATGCAAATAAAATCCGAATAAAACCAAATAAAATCCAATAAATGATTTTAATATTTTTCCTCCGATATTTCAATTATTTTCGTGAAGTCATATTATCTCCACTCATTTGATTTAATATGAAATATTTCTCGGAGAGAATTTTTTTTTATAAAAAATCAAAATCCTCGTTTCATTATTTGATAAAACTCAACTATGAAAACCGGAAAATCCCCAACTCTCTCCGTGGGTTGTTGAGTTGCTTAGGATTTCGAGGATTGCGGAACGGAAATGCAATAAATCATGATATGCATGGATGATCTATGTATAACATTCCAAATTGAAAATCTGGGATGTTACAAGCGTCTTCCTCCCCATTATAGTGCCACATGGCCAGCCCTCTATATTGTAGCGGCTGAACCCCACGCACTATGGTGATCGCCATTACCTCGGTTATTGTGAGTCCAGACTGAGCGAGCATCTTTATCTTGCTCATAAGCTGGCAAACTTCTGTGCTATCATCCTCTTCAAGACTTCGGGGGCGCCAACTGTGGCGTTTTTTCAGCGGAACGCTCGCGAATTCAGGAAGACCCTTTCGAACTGGGTCGGGAAGCGTGACTTCCTCAATATAGAACCATTCGAAAGGTCATTCTTTGGATGCCTTCCTTGGTGTACTGGACAAATATCCGGTATCGAGAATATGCCATACTTCAGCTCCGCCCACTTCAAATATTGACCCCTCATGATTTTGCGGGACAAGACAGAACAACTTCTTCCATAGCTCGAAATGAGCCTCGATACCAAGGAATAATTCGCATAAAGCGACTTAACCCGCGATGTGCAGAATGGAGGCAGGGGTGAAGTTGTGCGGCTGGAGGCCATAGAATTCCAGAAGCCATCGGAGGAACGGATGAATAGGAAATCCAACGCCCCTTAGCAGGTAGGGGACGAAACATACTCGCTCTCCCCCGGATGGATTAGGGAAGTCCTCTACCTGAATGTCGCCATTGATGGAATCTAGCCCCGCGCGAACAGGAACTAGATCTACGGGGGGAAGAAATCCCTACGTCTGCAGCTTCGTTAGTTGACTGTGGGACACTGAACACCTCTCCAACTGGCCTTTCTCTCGTCCGTAATGGGTGGAGGAGCTGGGGGCGCTAGCCATGCTGGAATGGTTTCACCTAAGCAGTTTTCGGGGATTTCCTCTACGTAGTGCCGAATGGATCTAGGATCCAATCTCTTTAATAGGCACTCTTCCTTGCATGAACGGGGTGTTATCTACAAAAATACCCTGACCTTCCGACTTCGCTTGCCACATGGAAGGTGAAGTTATTTAATGCGCAGAAGTCGAGGAGAGCGACATTGAACCAATGGCTGAATACATCACTTGGAGGAACCCGCCTTGCAATGCCGAAGACAATTTGTGTGCCGAACACCTTGCTATTGAAGACTGGTTCGGAGGCTACTGAGGGAGTACTGGACTAAGGGGTCCTCAGGCACCCGGCCTATCCATGGGCCGGACTGATGGGCTGTGAAGACATGAAGGCCAAAGACTATACCTGTGTCCGGATTGGACTCTCCTTGGTGTGGAAGGCAAGGTTGGCGACCGACTATGAAGATTCCTTCTTATGCAACCGACTCTATGTAAATCCTAGATCCCCACGGTGTCGATATAAACCGGAGGGGTTAGTCCAGAAAGGACACACTCATTACCATAGTCATACAGGCTAGGCTTTTAGGGTTTAGCCATTACGATCTCGTGGTAGTTCAACTCTTGTAACACTCATATTCATCAATATCAATCAAGCAGGACATACGGTATTACCTCCATAGAGAGGGCCCGAACCTGGGTAAACATCATGTCCCCTTTCTCCTGTTACCATCGATCCTAAACGTACAGTTCGGGACCCCCTACATGAGATCTGCCGGTTTTGACACCGACAGCCGCCTCGAGGCGGAACTTTGGCAGGAGCACTTTTGCCCTCCGGCGGAGCGATTCCGCCGGGGGAACTTCCCTCCCGCAGGGGGAAATCATCGTCATCATCATCACCAACAACTCTCCCATCTTGGCGAGGGAAATCTCCATCAACATCTTCAACAACACCATCTGCTCTCAAACCCTAGTTCATCTCTTGTGTTCAATCTTGTTACCGGAACTATAGATTGGTGCTTGTGGGTGACTAGAAGTGTTGATTACACCTTGTAGTTGATTACTATATGGTTTATTTGGTGGAAGATTATTTTTTCAGATCCATTATGCTATTTAATACTCCTCTGATCATGAACATGTTTATCATTTGTGAGTATTTACTTTTGTTCTTGTGGTCACGGGAGAAATCATGTTGCAAGTAATCATGTGAACTTGATATGTGTTCGATATTTTGATAGTATGTATGTTGTTATTCCCTTAGTGGTGTCATGTGAACGTCGACTACATGACACTTCACCATATTTTTGCCTAAGGGAATGTGTTGTGGAGTAGCAATTAGATGGTGGGTTGCGAGAGTGACAGAAGCTTAAACCCCAGTTTATGCGCTATTTCGTAAGGGACCGATTGGATCCAAAAGTTTAATGCTATGGTTAGAATTTATTCTTAATACTTTTATCGTAGTTGGGGATGCTTGCGGGAGGGTTAATCATAAGTAGGAGGTTTGTTCAAGTAAGAACAACACCTAAGCACCGGTCCACCCACATATCAAATTATCAAAGTAGCGAACACAAATCAAACCAACATGATGAAAGTGACTAGATGAAATTCCCGTGTACCCTCAAGAACGCTTTGCTTATCATAAGAGACTGTTTTGGCCTGTCCTTTGCCTCAAAAGGATTGGGCTACCTTGCTGCACTTTTGTTACTACTACCATTACTTGCTCACTACAAATTATCTTGCTATCAAACTACTCCGTTACTTACAATTTCAGCACTTGCAGACATTACCTTACTGAAAACTACTTGTCATTTCCTTCTGCTCCTCGTTGGGTTCGACACTCTTACTTATCGAAAAGAGCTACAATTGATCCCCTATACTTGTGGGTCATCAAGCATGCCTTTCTTAATGGTGAGCTGCATGAGGAGGTATACATGCAGCCACCACCTCGGTATTCTATTCCTAATAGCTGAAGGGGAACGTAGTAATTTCAAAAATTTCCTACACACACGCAAGATCATGGTGATGCATAGCAACGAGAGGGGAGAGTGTTGTCTACGTACCCTCGTAGACCATTCGCGGAAGCGTTATATCAACGCGGTTGATGTAGTCGTACTTCTTCACGATCCGGCCAATCCAAGTACCGAAAGCACGACACCTCCGTGTTCCGCACACGTTCGGCTCGGTGATGTCTTCGCCTTCTCGATCCAGCAAGAGGGGCGAAGTAGTAGATGAGTTCCGACAGCACGATGGCGTGGTGACGGTGTTGGTGAAGAACAATCTCCGCCGGGCTTCGCCTAAGCACTACGAAAACTAGGACGGAGGATAAACTAGAGGGGACGGGGTTGCCGGCACACGACTTGGTGTTTCTTGATGTGTCTTGGGTGCTAGCCCTACCCCTCTATTTATATGTTGAGCCTTGGGGTCGAAACTTGGAGTAACAGCCTCCACAAAGTCGGTTTCACCCGAAACGCAAGAGTCCTTCTCGAACTCCAGGGCCAGACGCCACAGTTCCCGACGTCTGGACCCAGACGCCAGGGACCCTGGCGTCTGGCCCTTGGACTCCGCAAAACTTCCTTTTGCGCTTTCCAAAAACCTTGTGGGCTTTCCCCTTTGGCCCAAATAAAGTGTTCTCGTACCCAAACATTTCGGGAAACATCCGGAACCCCTTCCAGTGAATTCTGGAACCCTTCTGGTGACCAAACACTATTATCCCATATATCAAACTTTATCTCCGGACCACGCCGGAGTTCCTCGTCATGTCCGTGATCTCATCCCGGACTTCGAACAACATTCGGTCACCAACATACACAACTCATATAGTACTATATCGTCAACGAACGTTAGGCGTGCGGACCCTATGGGTTCGAGAACTATGTAGACATGACCGCGACACCTCTCTGGTCAATAACCAAAAGCGGGACCTGGATACCATATTGGCTCCTACATATTCTACGAAGATCTTTATCGGTCAGACTGCATAACAACATATGTTGTTCCCTTTGTCATCGGTATGTTACTTGCCCGATATTCGATCGTCGGTATCTCAATACCTAGTTCAATCTCGTTACCGGCAAGTCTGTTTACTCGTTCCATAATACATCATCCTGCAACTAACTCATTAGTTGCAATGCTTGCAAGGCTTATAGTGATGTGCATTACCGAGTGGGCCCAGAGATACCTCTCCGACAATCGGAGTGACAAATCCTAATCTCGAAATACGCCAGCCCAACAAGTACCTTTGGAGACACCTGTAGAGCACCTTTATAATCACCCAGTTACGCTGTGACGTTTGGTGGCACACAAAGTGTTCCTCCGGTAAACGGGAGTTGCATAATCTCATAGTCATAGGAACATGTATAAGTCATGAAGAAAGCAATAGCAACAAACTAAACGATCAAGTGCTAAGCTAACAGAATGGGTCAAGTCAATCACATCATTCTCCTAATGATTTGATTCCGTTAATCAAATGACAACTCATGTCTATGGTTAGGAAACTTAACCATCTTTGATCAACTAGCTAGTCAAGTAGAGGCATACTAGTGACACTCTGTTTGTCTATGTATTCACACATGTATTATGTTTCCGGTTAATACAATTCTAGCATGAATAATAAACATTTATCATGAAATAAGGAAATAAATAATAACCTTATTATTGCTTCTAGGGCATATTTCCTTCAGTCTCCCACTTGCACTAGAGTCAATAATCTATATTACACAGTAATGATTCTAACACCCATGGAGCCTTGGTGCTGATCATGTTTTGCTCGTGGAAGAGGCTTAGTCAACGGGTCTGCAACATTCAGATCCGTATGTACCTTGCAAATTTCTATGTCTCCCACTTGGACTAAATCCCGGATGGAATTGAAGCATCTCTTGATGTGCTTGGTTCTCTTGTGAAATCTGGATTCCTTCGCCAAGGCAATCTGGACCCGATGCACTAGGTATGACACCTAGATCAGATATGAACTCCTTCACCCAGACTCCTTCATTTGCTGCTTCCGAAGCAGCTATGTATTCCGCTTCACATGTAGATCCCGCCACGACGCTTTGTTTAGAACTGCACCAACAGACAGCTCAACCGTTTAATATAAACACGTATTTGGTTTGAGATTTAGAATAGTCCGGATCAATGTTAAAGCTTGCGTCAATGTATTTCAGGATGTTCTTGACCGCGGTCCAGTGATGCACTCCTGGATTACTTTGGTACCTCCCTGCTAGACTTATAGCAAGGCACACATCAGGTCTGGTACACAACATTGCATACATGATAGAGCCTATGGCTGAAGCATAGGGAACATCTTTCATCTTCTCTCTATCTTCTGCAGTGGTCGGGCATTGAGTCTTACTCAACTTCACACCTTGTAACATAGGCAAGAACCCTTTCTTTGCTTGATCCATTTTGAACTTTTTCAAAACTTTGTCAAGGTATGTGCTTTGTGAAAGTCCAATTAAGCGTCTTGATCTATCTCTATAGATCTTGATGCCCAATATGTAAGCAGCTTCACCGAGGTCTTTCATAGAAAAACTTTTATTCAAGTATCCCTTTATGCTATCCAGAAATTCTATATCATTTCCAATCAGCAATATGTCATCCACATATAATATCAGAAATGCCACAGAGCTCCCACTCACTTTCTTGTAAATACAGGCTTCTCCAAAAGTCCGTATAAAACCAAATGCTTTGATCACACTATCAAAGCATTTATTCCGACTCCGAGAGGCTTGCACTAGTCCATAAATGGATCGCTGGAGCTTGCACACTTTGTTAGCTCCCTTTGGATCCTCAAAACCTTCCGGTTGCATCATATATAACTCTTCTTCCAGAAATCCATTCAGGAATGCAGTTTTGACATCCATTTGCCAAATTTCATAATCATAAAGTGCGGCAATTGCTAACATGATTCATACAGACTTAAGCATCGCTACGGGTGAGAAGGTCTCATCGTAGTCAATCTCTTGAACTTGTCGAAAACCTTCTGCAACAAGTCGAGCTTTATAGACAATAACATTACCGTCAGCGTCAGTCTTCTTCTTAAAGATCCATTTATTCTCAATTGCTTGCTGATCAACGGGCAAGTCAACCAAAGTCCACACTTTGTTCTCATACATGAATCCCATCTCAGATTTCATGGCCTCAAGCCATTTTGCGGAATCTGGGCTCATTATCGCTTCTTCATAGTTCATAGGTTCGTCATGGTCTAGTAACATAACTTCCAGAACAGGATTACCGTACCACTCTGGTGCGGATCTTACTCTGGTTGACCTACGAGGTTCAGTAACAACTTGATCTAAAGTTTCATGATCATCATCATTAACTTCCTCACTAATTGGTGTAGGTGTCGCAGAAACCATTTTCTATGATGAAGTACTTTCCAATAAGGGAGCAGGTACAGTTACCTCATCAAGTTCTACTTTCCTCCCACTCACTTCTTTCGAGAGAAACTCCTTCTCTAGAAAAACTCCGAATTTAGCAACAAAAGTCTTGCCTTCGGATCTGTGATAGAAGGTGTACCCAACAGTCTCCTTTGGGTATCCTATGAAGACACATTTCTCTGATTTGGGTTCGAGCTTATCAGGTTGAAGCTTTTTCACATAAGCACCGCAGCCCCAAACTTTCAGAAACGACAACTTTGGTTTCTTACCAAACCATAGTTCATAAGGCGTCGTCTCAACGGATTTCGATGGTGCCCTATTTAAGGTGAATGCGGCCGTCTCTAAAGCATATCCCCAAAACAATAGCGGTAAATTAGTAAGAGACATCATAGATCGCACCATATCTAGTAAAGTACGATTACGACCTTCATACACACCATTACGTTGTGGTGTTCCGGGTGGCGTGAGTTGCGAAACTATTCCGCATTGTTTCAAATGAAGACCAAACTCATAACTCAAAGGTTCTCCTCCACGATCAGATCATAGATACTTTATTTTCTTGTTACGATGATTTTCAACTTCACTCTGAAATTCTTTGAACTTTTCAAATGTTTTAGACTTATGTTTCATTAAGTAGATATACCCATATCTGCTTAAATCATCTGTGAAGGTGAGAAAATAACGATATCCGCCACGAGCCTCAACATTCATTGGACCACATACATCTGTATGCATGATCTCCAACAAATCTGTTGCTCTCTCCATAGTTCCAGAGAATGGTGTTTTAGTCATCTTGCCCATGAGGCACGGTTCGCAAGTACCAAGTGATTCATAATCAAGTGGTTCCAAAAGTCCATCAGTATGGAGTTTCTTCATGCGCTTTACTCCGATATGACCTAAACGGCAGTGCCACAAATAAGTTGCACTATCACTATTAACTCTGCATCTTTTGGCTTCAATATTATGAATATGTGTATCACCACTATCGAGATTTAGCAAAAATAGACCACTCTTCAAGGGTGCATGACCATAAAAGATATTACTCATATAAATAGAACAACCAGTCTTCTATGATTTAAATGAATAACCGTCTCGCATCAAACAAGATCCAGATATAATGTTCATGCTCAACGTTGGCACCAAATAACAATTATTTAGGTCTAATACTAATCCCGAAGGTAGATGTAGAGGTAGCGTGCCGACCGCAGTCACGCGCATCATCACCTCGTCCTTATCCAATCTCCGCTTAATCCGTAGCCCCTGTTTTGAGTTGCAAATATTAGCAATAGAACCAGTATCAAATACCCAGGTGCTACTGCGAGCATTAGTAAGGTTCACATCAATAACATGTATATCACATATACCTTTGTTCACTTTGCCATCCTTCTTATCCGCCAAATACTTGGGGCAGTTCCGCTTCCAGTGATCAGTCTGCTTGCAGTAGAAGCACTCAGTCTTAGACTTAGGTCCAGAATTAGGTTTCTTCTCCTAAGCAGCAACTTGTTTGCTGTTCTTCTTGAAGTTCCCCTTCTTTTTCCCTTTGCCCTTTTTCTTGAAACTGGTGGTCTTATTGACCATCAGCACTTGATGCTCCTTCTTGATTTCTACCTCCGCAGCCTTTAGCATCGCGAAGAGCTCAGGAATAGTCTTATTCATCCTTTGCATATTATAGTTCATCACGAAGCTTTTGTAGCTTGGTGGCAGTGATTGAAGAACTTTGTCAATGACACTATCAACAGGAAGATTAACTCTCAGTTGAGTCAAGTGATTATGATACCCAGACATTTTGAGTATATGTTCACCGACATAACTATTCTCCTCCATCTTGCAGCTATAGAACTTATTGGAGACTTCATATCTCTCAATCCGGGCATTTTCTTGAAATATTAACTTCAACTCCTAGAACATCTCAAATGCTCCATGGCGTTCAAAACATTGTTGAAGACCCGGTTCTAAGTCGTAAAGCATGGCACACTGAACTATCGAGTAGTCATCAGCTTTGCTCTGCCATGTTGGGGAACGTAGTAATTTCAAAAAAAATCCTGCGCACACGCAAGATCATGGTGATGCATAGCAACGAGAGGGAGAGTGTTGTCCATATACCCTCGTAGACCGAAAGCAGAAGCATTAGCACAACGCGGTTGATGTAGTCGTACGTCTTCATGATCCGACCGATCCAAGTACCGAACGCACGGCACCTCAGAGTTCAGCACACGTTCAGCTCGATGACGTCCCGCGAACTCCGATCCAGCAGAGCTTCACGGCAGAGTTCCGTCAGCACGACGGCGTGGTGACGGTGATGATGTTGCTAACTACGCAGGGCTTCGCCTAAGCACCGCTACGATATGACCGAGGTGGAATATGGTGGAGGCGAGCACCGCACACGGCTGAGAGAGATCAACTGATCAACTTGTTGTGTCTATGGGGTGCCCCCCTGCCCCCATATATAAAGGAGAAAGGGGGGAGGCGGCCGACCTATGAGGAGGGCGCGCCAAGGGGGGAGTCCTACTCCCACCGGGAGTATGACTCCTCCTTCCCTTGTTGGAGTAGGAGAGAAGGAAAGAGGGGGAGAGGAACAAGGAAAAGTGGGCTACACCCCTTGTCCAATTCGAACCAGAGGGGGGGGGCGCGCGCCTCCTTCCTTTTGGCCTCTCTCCTCTATTCCCGTATGGCCCAATAAGGCCCATATACTCCCCGGCGAATTCCCGTAACTCTCCGGTACTCCGAAAAATACCCGAATCACTCGGAACCTTTCCGATGTCCGAATATAGTCGTCCAATATATCGATCTTTATGTCTCGACCATTTTGAGACTCCTCGTCATGTCTCCGATCTCATCCAGGACTCCGAACTCCTTCGGTACATCAAAACTCATAAACTCATAATATAACTGTCATCGAAACTTTAAGCGTGCGGACCCTACGGGTTCGAGAACAATGTAGACATGACCGAGACACGTCTCCGGTCAATAACCAATAGCGGAACCTGGATGCTCATATTGGCTCCCACATATTCTACGAAGATCTTTATTGGTCAGACTGCATAACAACATACGTTGTTCCCTTTGTCATCGGTATGTTACTTGCCCGATATTCGATCATCGGTATCTCAATACCTAGTTCAATCTCGTTACCGGCAAGTCTCTTTACTCGTTCCATAATACATCATCCTGCAACTAACTCATTAGATGCAATGCTTGCAAGGCTTAAGTGATGTGCATTACCGAGAGGGCCCAGAGATACCTCTCCGACAATCGGAGTTACAAATCCTAATCTCGAAATACGCCAACCCAACAAGTACCTTCGGAGACACCTGTAGAGCACCTTTATAATCACCCAGTTACATTGTGATGTTTGGTAGCACACAAAGTGTTTCGCCGGTAAACGGGAGTTGCATAATCTCATAGTCATAGGAACATGTATAAGTCATGAAGAAAGCAATAGCAACAAACTAAACGATGAAGTGCTATGCTAACGGAATGGGTCAAGTCAATCACATCATTCTCCTAATGATGTGATCCCTTTAATCAAATGACAACTCATGTCTATGGTTAGGAAACATAACCATCTTTGATCAACGAGCTTGTCAATTAGAGGCATACTAGTGACACTCTGTTTGTCTATGTATTCACACATGTATTATGTTTCCGGTTAATACAATTCTAGCATGAATAATAAACATTTATCATGATATAAGGAAATAAATAATAACTTTATTATTGCCTCTAGGGCATATTTCCTTGAGTCTTCCAGTTGCACTAGAGTCAATAATCTAGTTCAGATTGCCATGTGATTTAATACCAATAGTTCACATCACCATGTGATTAACACCCATAGTTCACATCGACATGTGACCAACACCCATAGGGTTTACTAGAGTCAATAATCTAGTTCACATAGCTATGTGATTAACACCTAAAGAGTACTAAGGTGTGATCATGTTTTGCTTGTGAGAGAAGTTTAGTCAACGGGTCTGCCACATTCAGATCCGTACGTATTTTTGCAAATTTCTATGTCAACAATGCTCTGCACGGAGCTACTCTAGCTAATTGCTCCCAATTTCAATATGTATCTAGATTGAGACTTAGAGTCATCTGGATCAGTGTCAAAACTTGTATCGACGTAACCCTTTACGACGAACCTTTTGTCACCTCCATAATCGAGAAACATATCCTTATTCCACTAAGGATAATTTTGACCAATGTCCAGTGATCTACTCCTAGATCACTATCGTACTCCCTTGCCAAACTCAGGGCAGGGTATACAATAGGTCTGGTACACATCATGGCATACTTTATAGAACCTATGGCTAAGGCATAGGGAATGACTTTCATTCTCTCTCTATCTTCTGCCGTGATCGGGTTTTGAGTCTTACTCAACTTCACACCTTGTAACACAGGCAAGAACTCCTTCTTTGACTATTCCATTTTGAACTACTTCAAAATCTTGTCAAGGTATGTACTCATTGAAAAACTTATCAAGCATCTTGATCTATCTCTATAGATCTTGATGCTCAATATGTAAGCAGCTTCACCGAGATCTTTGTTTGAAAAACTCCTTTCAGACATTCCTTTATGCTTTGTAGAATAATTCTACATTATCTCTGATCAACAATATGTCATTCACATATACTTATCAGAAATGCTGTAGTGCTCCCACTCACTTTCTTGTAAATACAGGCTTCACCGCAAGTCTGTATAAAACTATATGCTTTGATCAACTTATCAAAGCGTATATTCCAACTCCAAGATGCTTGCACTAGTCCATAGATTGATCGCTGGAGCTTGCATATTTTGTTAGTACCTTTAGGATTGACAAAACCTTCTGGTTGCATCATATACAACTCTTATTTAATAAATCCATTAAGGAATGCAGTTTTGTTTATGGATTTGCCAGATTTCACAAAATGCGGCAATTGCTAACATGATTCGGACAGACTTAAGCATAGATACGGGTGAGAAACTCTCATCGTAGTCAACACCTTGAACTTGTCAAAAACCTTTTTTTGACAATTCTAGCTTTGTAGATAGTAACACTACTATCAGCGTCCGTCTTCCTCTTGAAGATCCATTTAATCTCAATGGCTCGCCGATCAATGGGCAAGTCAATCAAAGTCCATACTTTGTTCTCATACATGGATCTCATCTTAGATTTCATGGCCTCAAGCCATTTCATGGAATCTGGGCTCATCATCACTTCCTCATAGTTCGTAGGCTCGTCATGGTCAAGTAACATGACCTCCAAAACAGGATTACCGTACCACTCTAGTGCAGATCTCACTCTGGTTTACCTACGAGGTTCGGTAGCCACTTGACCTGAAGTTACATGATCATCATCATTAGCTTCCTCACTAATTGGTGTAGTAGTCACATGAACATATTTCTGTGATGAACTACTTTCTAATGAGGGAGCAGGTACCGTTACCTCATCAAGTTCTACTTTCCTCCCACTCACTTCTTTTGAGAGAAACTCCTTCTCTAGAAACGATCCATTCTCAGCAACGAATATCTTGCCTTCGGATCTGTGATAGAAGGTGCCCTATTTAACGTGAATGTAGCTATCTCTAATGCATAACCTCAAAACTATAGTGGTTAATCGGTAAGAAACATCATAGATTGCACTATATCCAATAATAGTACGGTTATGACGTTCAGACACACCATTATGCTGTGGTGTTCCAGGTGGCATGATTTTTTTGAAACTTTTCCACATTGTGTTAATTGAAGACCAAACTCGTAACTCAAATATTTGTCTCTACGATCAAATCGTAGAAACTTTATTTTCTTGTCATGATGATTCTCCACTTCACTCTGAAGTTTTTGAACTTTTCAAATGTTTCAGACTTATGTTTCATCAAGTAGATATACCCATATCTGCTCAAATCATCTGTGAAGGTCAGAAAATAATGATACCCGCCGTGAGCCTCAACATTCATCGAACTGGATACATCAGTATGTATTATTTCCAACAAGTCAGTTGCTTGCTCCATTGTTCCGGAGAACGGAGTCTTAGTCATCTTGCCCATGAGGCACGGTTCGCAAGCATCAACTGATTCATAATCAAGTGATTCCAAAAAACCCATCAGCATGGATTTTCTTCATGCGCTTTACACCAATATGACCTAAACGGCAGTGCCACAAATAAGTTGCACTATCATTATTAACTTTGCATGTTTTGGCTCCAATATTATGAGAATGTGTATCACCACAATCGAGATCCAACAAACCATTTTCATTGGGTGTATGACCATAGAAGGTTTTATTCATGTAAACAGAACAACAATTTATTCTCTTACTTAAATGAATAACCGTATTGCAATAAACATGATCAAATCATATTCATGCTCAACGCAAACACCAAATAAAACTTATTTAGGTTCAACACTAATCCCGAAAGTATAGGGAGTGTGCAATGATGATCATATCAATCTTAGAACCACTTCCAACACACATCGTCACTTCACCCTTAACTAGTCTCTGTTCATTCTGCAACTCCCGTTTCGAGTTACTACTCTTAGCAACTGAACCAGTATCAAATACCGAGGGGTTGCCACGAACACTAGTAAAATACACATCAATAATCTGTATATCAAATATACCTTTGTTCACTTTGCCATCCTTCTTATCCGCCAAATACTTGGGGCAGTTCTGCTTCCAGTGACTAGTCCCTTTGCAGTAGAAGCACTTAGTCTCAGGCTTAGGACCAGACTTGGGCTTCTTCACTTGAGCAGCAACTTTCTTGCTGTTCTTCTTGAAGTTCCCTTTCCTTCCCTTTGCCCTTTTCGTGAAACTAGTGGTCTTGTTAATCACCAACACTTGATGCTCTTTCTTGATTTCTACCTTCATCGATTTCAGCATTACGAAGAGCTTGGGAATCGTTTCCGTTATCCCTTGCATATTATAGTTCATCACGAAGTTCTACTAACTCGGTGATGGTGACTAGAGAATTTTGTCAATCACTATTTTATCTGGAAGATTAACTCCCACTTGATTCAAGCGATTGTAGTACCTAGACAATCTGAGCACATGCTCACTGCTTGAGCTATTCTCCTCCATCTTTTAGCTATAGAACTTGTTGGAGACTTCATATCTCTCAACTCGGGTATTTGCTTGAAATGTTAACTTCAACTCCTGGAACATCTCATATGTTCCATGATGTTCAAGACGTCATTGAAGTCCCGATTCTAAGCCATTAAGCATGGTGCACTAAACTATCAAGTAGTCATCATATTGAGCTAGCCAAACATTCAGAACATCTGCATCTGCTCCTCCAATAGGTCTGTCACCTAGCGGTGCATTAAGGACATAATTCTTCTGTGCAGCAATGAGGATAAACCTCAGATCACGGATCCAATCCTCATCATTGCTACTAACATCTTTCAACTTAGTTTTCTCTAGGAACATATCAAAAATAAAATAGGGGAGCTAAACGCGAGCTATTGATCTACAACATAGATATGCTAATACTACCAGGACTAAGTTCATGATAAATTTAAGTTCAATTAATCATATTACTTAAGAACTCCCACTTAGAAAGACATCCCTCTAATCTTCTTAGTGATCACGTGATCCAAATCAACTAAACCATAACCGTTCATCACGTGAAATGGAGTAGTTTTCAATGGTGAACATCACTATGTTGATCATATCTACTATATGATTCACGCTCGACCTTTCAGTCTTAGTGTTCCGAGGCCATATCTGCATATGCTAGGCTCGTCAAGTTTAACCTGAGTATTCTGCGTGTGCAAAACTGGCTTGCACCCATTGTAGATGGACGTAGAGCTTATCACACCCGATCATCACGTGGTGTCTGGGCACGACGAACTTTGGCAAGGGTGCATACTCAGGGAGAACACTTTTATCTTGAAATTTAGTGAGAGATCATCTTATAATGCTACCGCCGAACTAAGCTAAATAAGATGTATAAAATATAAACATCACATGCAATCATAATATGTGACATGATATGGCCATCATCATCTTGTGCCTTTGATCTCCATCTCCAAAGCATCGTCATGATCTCCATCGTCACCATGATCTCCATCATCTTGATCTATATCAATGTGTCGTCACATGGTCGTCTCGCCAACTATTGCTCTTGCAACTATTGCTATCGCATAGCAATAAAGTAAAGCAATTATTTGGCGCTAGCATCTTATGCAATAGAGAGACAACCATAAGGCTTTTGCCAGTTGCCGATAAATTCAAGAAAACATGATCATCTCATCCAACAACTTATATGTCATCACGTCTTGACCATATCACATCACAACATGCCCTGCAAAAACAAGTTAGACGTCCTCTACTTTGTTGTTGCAAGTTTTACGTGGCTGCTACGGGCTTAGCAAGAACCGTTCTTACCTACGCACCAAAACCACAACGATAGTTTGTCAAGTTGGTGTTGTTTTAACCTTCGCAAGGACCGGGCATAGCCACACTCGGTTCAACTAAAGTTGGAGAAACTGACACCCGCTAGTTACCTATGTGCATAGCACGGCGGTAAAACCAGTCTCGCATAAGCATACGCGTAATGTCGGTTCGGGCCACTTCATCCAACAATACCGCCGAATCAAAGTGTGACATGCTGGTAAGCAGTATAACTTATATCACCCACAACTCACTTGTGTTCTACTCGTGCATATTACATCAACGCACAAAACCTGGCTCGGATGCCACTGTTGGGGAACATAGTAATTTCAAAAAAAATCCTGCGCACACGCAAGATCATGGTGATGCATAGCAACGAGAGGGAGAGTGTTGTCCACATACCCTCATAGACCGAAAGAGGAAGCGTTAGCACAACACGGTTGATGTAGTCGTACGTCTTCACGATCCGACCGATCCAAGTACCGAACGCACGGCACCTCCGAGTTCAGCACACGTTCAGCTCGATGACGTCCCGCGAACTCCGATCCAGCAGAGCTTCATGGGAGAGTTTCGTCAGCACGATGGCATGGTGATGGTGATGATGTTGCTACCGACGCAGGGCTTCGCCTAAGCACCGCTACGATATGACCGAGGTGGAATATGGTGGAGGGGGGCACCGCACACGGCTGGGAGAGGTCAACTGATCAACTTGTTGTGTCTATGGGGTGCCCCCTGCCCCCGTATATAAAGGAGCAAGGGGGGAGGCGGCCGGCCTATGAGGAGGGTGCGCCAAGGGGGAAGTCCTACTCCCACCGGGAGTAGGACTCCTCCTTCCCTTGTTGGAGTAGGAGAGAAGGAAAGAGGGGGAGAGGAACAAGGAAAATTGGGCTGCACCCCTTGTCCCATTCGGACCAGAGGGGGGGGGTTGCGCGCCTCCTTTCTTTTGGCCTCTCTCCTCTATTCCCGTATGGCCCAATAAGGCCCATATACTCCCCGGCGAATTCCCGTAACTCTCCGGTACTCCGAAAAATACCCGAATCACTCGGAACCTTTTCAATGTCTGAATATAGTCCTCCAATATATCGATCTTTACGTCTCGACCATTTCGAGACTCCTCGTCATGTCCCCGATCTCATCCGGGACTCCGAACGCCTTCGGTACATCAAAACTCATAAACTCATAATATAACTGTCATCGAAACCTTAAGCGTGCGGACCCTACGGGTTCGACAACAATGTAGAAATGACCGAGACACGTCTCCGGTCAATAACCAATAGCGGAACCTGGATGGTCATATTGGCTCCCACATATTCTACGAAGATCTTTATCGGTCAGACCGCATAACAACATACGTTGTTCCCTTTGTCATCGGTATGTTACTTGCCTGAGATTCGATCGTCGGTACCTCAATACCTAGTTCAATCTCATTACCGGCAAGTCTCTTTACTCATTCTATAATACATCATCCTGCAACTAACTCATTATTTGCAATGCTTGCAAGGCTTAAGTGATGTGCATTACTGAGAGGGCCCAGAGATACCTCTCCGACAATCGGAGTGACAAATCCTAATCTCGAAATACGGCAACCCAACAAGTACCTTCGGAGACACCTGTAGAGCACCTTTATAATCACCCAGTTACGTTGTGATGTTTGGCAGCACACAAAGTGTTTCTCCGGTAAACGTGAGTTGCATAATCTCATAGTCATAGGAACATGTATAAGTCATGAAGAAAGCAATAGCAACAAACTAAACGATCAAGTGCTATGCTAACAGAATGGGTCAAGTCAATCACATCATTGTCCTAATGATGTGATCTCATTAATTAAATGACAACTCATGTCTATGGTTAGAAAACATAACCATCTTTGATCAACGAGCTAGTCAAGTAGAGGCATACTAGTGACACTCTGTTTGTCTATGTATTCACACATGTATTATGTTTCTGGTTAATACAATTCTAGCATGAATAATAAACATTTATCATGATATAAGGAAATAAATAATAACTTTATTATTGCCTCTAGGGCATATTTCCTTCATGCCAGACATTCATAACATCTGGTGTTTCTCCTGTAGTAGGCTTGGCACTTAGCGGTGCTTCCAGGACGTAATTCTTCTGTGCAGCAATGAGGATAATCCTCAAGTTATGGACCCAGTCTGTGTAATTGCTACCATCATCTTTCAACTTTGCTTTCTCAAGGAACGCATTAAAATTCAACGGAACAACAGCACGGGCCATCTATCTACAATCAACATAGATAAGCAAGATACTACTAAGTTCATGATAAATATAAGTTCAATTTAATCATATTATTTAAGAACTCCCACTTAGATAGACATCCCTCTAATCCTCTAAGTGATCACGTGATCCATATCAACTAAACCATGTCCAATCATCACGTGATATGGAGTATTATCAATGGTGAACATCACTATGTTGATCATATCTATTATATGATTCACGCTTGACCTTTCGGTCTCCGTGTTCCGAGGCCATATCTGTTATATGCTAGGCTCGTCAAGTTTAACTTGAGTATTCCGTGTGTGCAATTGTTTTGCACCCGTTGTATTTGAACACGAAGAATTTTCGCAACGGTGCACACTCAGGGAGAACGCTTATACTTTGACAATTTAGTGAGGGATCATCTTATAATGCTACCGTTAATCAAAGCAAGATAAGATGCATAAAAGATAAACATCACATGCAATCAATATAAGTGATATGATATGGCCATCATCATCTTGTGCTTGTAATCTCCATCTCCGAAGCACCTTCATGATCACCGTCGTCACCGGCGCGACACCTTGATCTCCATCATAGCATCATTGTCGTCTCGCCAATCTAATGCTTCCACAACTATCGCTACTGCTTAGTGATAAAGTAAAGCATTACAGGGCGATTGCATTGCATACAATAAAGCGACAATCATATGGCTCCTGCCAGTTGCCGATAACTCGATTACAAAACATGATCATCTCATACAATAAAATTTAGCATCATGTCTTGACTATATCACATCACAATATGCCCTGCAAAAATAAGTTAGACGTCCTCTACTTTGTTGTTGCAAATTTTACGTGGCTGCTACGGGCTTAGCAAGAACCGTTCTTACCTATGCATCAAAACCACAACGATAGTTTGTCAAGTTGGTGCTGTTTTAATCTTCGCAAGGACCGGGCGTAGCCACACTCGGTTCAACTAAAGTTGGAGAAACTGACACCCCGCCAGCCACCTGTGTGCAAAGCATGCCGGTAGAACCAGTCTCGCGTAAGTGTACGCGTAATGTCGGTCCGGGCCGCTTCATCCAACAATACCGCCGAACCAAAGTATGACATGCTGGTAAGCAGTATGACTTATATCGCCCACAACTCACTTATGTTCTACTCGTGCATATGACATCTATGCATAAAACCTGGCTCGGATGCCACTGAAGGGGAACATAGTAATTTCAAAATTTTCCTACGCACACACAAGATCATGGTGATGCATAGCAACGAGAGGGGAGAGTGTTGTCTACGTACCCTCGTAGACCGTTCGCGGAAGCGTTATATCAACTGGTTGATGTAGTCATACGTCTTCACGATCCGACCGATCCAAGTACCGAAAGCACGACACCTCTAAGTTCTACACACGTTCGGCTCAGTGACATCCTCGCCTTCTTGATCCAGCAAGAGGGGCGAAGTAGTAGATCAGTTCCGGCAGCACGACGGCGTGTTCACGGTGTTGGTGAAGAACAATCTCCGCAGGGCTTCGCCTAAGCACTACGAAAACTAGGACGGAGGATAAACTAGAGGGGACGGGGTTTCCGGCCCACGGCTTGGTGTTTCTTGATGTGTCTTGGGTGCTAGCCCTACCCCTCTATTTATATGTTGAGCCTTGGGGTCAAAACTTAGAGTAAAAGCCTCCACAAAGTCGGTTTCACCCGAAAGGCAAGAGTCCTTCTCGGACTCCAGGGCCAGACGCCAGGGACCCTAGCGTCTGGCCCCTGGACTCCACAAAACTTCCTTTTGCGCTTTCCAAAAACCTTGTGGGCTTTCCCCTTTGGCCCAAATAAAGTGTTCTCGTACCCAAACATTTCGGGAAACATCCGGAACCCCTTCCGGTGACCAAACACTATTATCCCATATATCAAACTTTATCTCCGGACCATTCCGGAGTTCCTCGTCATGTCCGTGATCTCATCCCGGACTCCGAACAACATTCAGTCACCAACATACATAACTCATATAGTACTATATCGTCAACGAACGTTAAGCGTGCGGACCCTACGGGTTCGAGAACTATGTAGACATGACCAAGACACCTCTCTGGTCAATAACCAATAGCGGGACCTGGATGCCCATATTGGCTCCTACATATTCTACGAAGATCTTTATCGGTCAGACCGCATAACAACATACGTTGTTCCCTTTGTCATCGGTATGTTACTTGCCCGAGATTCGATCGTTGGTATCTCAATACCTAGTTCAATCTCGTTATCGGCAAGTCTCTTTACTCATTCCGTAATACATCATCCCGCAACTAACTCATTAGTTGCAATGCTTGCAAGGCTTGTAGTGATGTGCATTACCGAGTGGGCCCAGAGATACCTCTCCGACAATCAGAGTGACAAATCCTAATCTCGAAATATGCCAACCCAACAAGTACCTTTGGATACACACCTGTAGAGCACCTTTATAATCACCCATTTATGTTGTGACATTTGGTGGCACACAAAGTGTTCCTCCGGTAAGCGGGAGTTGCATAATCTCATAGTCATGGGAACATGTATAAGTCATGAAGAAAGCAATAGCAACAAACTAAACGATCAAGTGCTAAGCTAACGGAATGGGTCAAGTCAATCACATCATTATCCTAATGATGTGATCCCGTTAATCAAATGACAACTCATGTCTATGGTTAGGAAACTTAACCATCTTTGATCAACGAGCTAGTCAAGTAGAGGCATACTAGTGACACTCTGTTTGTCTATGTATTCACACATGTATTATGTTTCCGGTTAATACAATTCTAGCATGAATAATAAACATTTATCATGAAATAAGGAAATAAACAATAACTTTATTATTTCCTCTAGGGCATATTTCCTTCAATGGCATGGTCTTTCGTCTTTGTCGCTCTCTCTATGGCCTTAAGCAAGCCCCTCACTCCTGGTTTGAGCATTTGGCCTCTGTGGTGACTGCCGCTGGTTTGCAGCGAGTGATCATGATCGAGCGTTGTTTGTCCACATTTCCGCTCGTGGTCGAACTCTTCTTCTTCTCTATGTTGATGACATGATCATCACTGGTGATGACCCTGAGTATATTGCCTTAGTGAAGGCCTGTCTTAGTGAGCAGTTTCTGATGTCTGATCTTGGCCCTCTTCGCTACTTTCTTGGGATCGAAGTCTCTTCTACCTCTGATGGCTGTTTTATTTCCCAGGAAAAGTATATCCAGGATCTTCTTGCTCGCACTACTAGGGAAAACCCTACCAGCAGCGTGGGTTTTAGGTATAGCAGTAGCGCGGGCACCTGCACTACTGATACGGTGCAACAGCTAACCCGTAGCAGTAGCGCGTGTTGGCCCGCACTACTGCTATACAAGCATAGCAGAAATGAGCTATAGAACAGTGCGCTACTGCTAATAGCTCTAGCGCTCTATATTAGGCCACGCTACTGCTAGTGGCACACCGCTGCTAACTTTACTCCCCTCGCTACTGCTAATTTCATTATTTTTTATTTTTTTCTGCATATTTGTTTTGTATTTGAACATGCTTTATACAAGAATCTTTAGCACATACAAATGCCATCATGATAAACATACAAATGGCCGCGAGACCACAAATGTAATCATAGCATATACATACAAATAGTCTCATCAAATCATGTCATCATCATCCAACACAAAGTGGTCTCTCGTCATCATCTCAAAAATAGCGATACAAGTCTCCAATACTTGCAACTACATCGTCATCCATCTAAACAATGATATACACGAGAAGAGATATCACTATGAGTGAGAGCGGAACTATGCAGTACATGAGGCGGTGGTTACGAGTCTTCTCTCACGCTAGCGTGAACCTCAAGTAACTAGCTTCTGCTTCTTGTCTGCTTTTGAAGCCTTTATGGCTGGCACCCGAGAACCCATCCACTTGTGCCTGATATTTAGGCACTCATCGTACACTCCCGAAACCTTCCCTTCGTACACGACATAGCACTGCTTCTTCACCATCAAGAATCTAGGTACCTGTTAGAGATGCATCTTCATCAAGAGAATGTACAATCATATGCAACGAAATATACTAGAGAAACACGAAAAAGAAAGAGTTAGCAACTAGATGCAACATATAGTACGCAAACTAATTAACTAGAGGTACGCATGTCATCGTACCCAAACTAACAAAGTAGCGTTACGCAAGTTCCGCAAGGACCGTGGACATCACAAAGTTTCATCGCTACAGAAAGTATACAAGTTCAACCGACACATATCATCATCATCGGCATCGCAAATCACTAGAAGTTCCATCCTTCCATATCATGAAGGATGGACCCTAGCTTCTTGAATGGTGTGTGTTCATGACGTTGCATGCCTATGCGAGTTCGGACGTCAGCTCGCGATATAGGGCCATGGTGGAACATCCCCTTCTCATCGACGACTTCTTTCATGATGATCGTCGCAATGTCCCTTTTGATGCGAAAGAGGTCATCTCTAAGTTTATAATCCGCTTCTCCATGAGATTCTACCCACTTGCGGATATGATCATCGTTTCTGGTTGTCATGCGAAGCTTTTGGTGATCTGTGCTAAACTCAATAATGAGATGGAGGAGGTAGAATCCATCTTTCTTGCTTGGTTTTGG
The DNA here is from genome assembly GCA_034509565.1 of Triticum monococcum. Taxonomy (NCBI): domain Eukaryota; kingdom Viridiplantae; phylum Streptophyta; class Magnoliopsida; order Poales; family Poaceae; genus Triticum; species Triticum monococcum. The sequence goes on along the minus strand of CM067842.1, from coordinate 230,663,729 downwards.
GACATGGATGCAGCAGAAGTTAGTTTTATGCAAGAAACCCAACTTCTTGTTCCTTTGTTTCCTGATCTGCAGGTGGCCACCCCTAATTCTGAAGCCTTGGAGAGCATCATCTAGAATATTCATTATGTGGGTGTAGTCCTTCTTCTCGTAGTCTCTAGTAGGGTCGAAATACACGGCGTGGGAGACTCGCGGGTAAAGAACGATAAGGACGGCGCCCCCGTTGCTGCGGGGAAAAAGACACCTCAAATTATTCTCCATATGAGCAAGAAGAAATGATTGAAATGTATAAAAGGGTTGTGCGGAAGTGACTTACTTTGGATGATAAGGCAGGAGTACAATTTCCTGGTCCTTATTCTGTACCATGATGTTTTGGAGGTACTCCCTAGCAGTTGCATGCTCAAAGTCACCGAGACTCAAGAAAGACGCATGCATGTAGTATGGATCCGCCACACAGATCTGCGAGACTTCTTCGCTCTTCATGACGGAGCTCATACGTAGCGCAAAAAGGCGGACGATTGTAAAATCGAGCCGCCTTGTTAGAAACATCTCGAAGATATGGTCAAACCACAGGAAGAACACCTCTGCAGGCCGTGTGTCGACATAGCACTTCCCTTCAGGCACACGAGCCGCGTATGTCGGATATCCTGGATCCTTCGAGGATAGTAGGCTTTTCTCAGTCGATAGCACATGCTTTTGTAGTCTCCTGAGATCCCATGATAGTGCCTCCAGCGGTTTCGGCGGTAGCATCGGCTCGCCCGTGACATGGAACATGGCCGCATCTTTCATGGGTACACGCTCTTCAAAATCCATCGTCTGGCTGCTATGTGCTCTGGCTTGTTTGGAGGCAACTATCTTCCCCGGTATCTTCCTCTCCTTTTTCTTGGGCACACCTTCCAGACCCTTCCTTAACCCATGCCCCAGTGTTGCCGAGCTAAGCACTGTACGACCCCCGGCTAGTTGAGCCTATGTTGAGGTGGCATCTTCAGGCGTGTCCTGTGAGGATTTTATGAAGAGAGACTTCTTGCAATCCCTACTATGACATTCCTGCCCGGGCATATCATCCATATCCTCATTAGTATGCTGATAGCCCGATTCGTCATATGGTTGACTCATCATATCTATGTCACCGTCATAGGCATTTGTATTGAGGAAACACATTGGGTCCTCCGTCACCTCCGTCTCCTCCATCTCATCATCCATTCTCTGTTCTACGGGACCGATTACATCAGGCAGTACTATTGCACACCCTTCATCACGTCGTCCGCCGCTCTCACTCGGCATTACATGAGCTGGTAATTGCGTAGGTGGGGTGGTGGCCTCCATACATGCTTGTTGATGTGTGGTTATTGGTGTGCTCTTGGCCGACTCTAGACGAAGAAGATTCTCCGGCCATAGAAACACCCAACCCTTGCAGCTTCCAATCCGCGGCGGGGTCTCGTCGTCCTCTCCCCCTAGGCGTAATGGAGGAGGCAAATTCTCGTGCCCTAATGTCACACTCGACAAGGTAACCCTGAAGTGCCCAGCTGTAACGCCCCAGATATAACTTTCCCAATTTGTACTCCAACTCTTGCCGTTTCCGGCACTAAGTTATATTTATTCCTCGGGTTCGGGTCTTTGTCTCTGTGTGTTGTTTTCGTTGTCATGCATCTCATATCATGTCATCACGTGCATTGCATTTGCATACATGTTCATCTCATGCATTCGAGCTTTTTCCCCGTTGTCCGTTTTGCATTCCGGCGCTTCGTTCTCCTCCGGTGGCCATTTCTAGCTTTCTTTCGTGTGTGGGGATTAAACATATCCGTATTGGACCGAGACTTGCCATGCGGCCTTGGTTTACTACCGGTAGACCGCCTGTCAAGTTTCGGGTCATTTGGACTTCGTTTGATACTCCAACGGTTAACCGAGGGACCGAAAATGCCTCGTGTGTGTTGCAGTCCAACACCCCTCCAATTTGGCCTAAAACCCACCAAACTCTGCTCTATCGCCTCGGTCGTTCGATCACGATCGCGTGGGCGAAAACCGCACCTCATTTGGACTCTCCTAGCTCCACTTATGCCTATAAATACCCCCTCCATTCGGATCTCTTCTTCTCCCCCCGTCCAAACCCTAAAAATAAACATCTCCCTCCTCCGCCGCCGACGGACGTGTCCGGCCCGCGCCGGACAACGTCCGATCCACCCCGCCGCCACTCGCAGCCCGCCACGTGGCGCCTCCGCCCTCCTCCCGCCGCCGGCCCGCCGAAGCCCGGGGCAGGCCCTCCCGCGCCGCCTCCCGGGCCAGATCCGCGCCCCGCGCCGCAGCCTTCTTCACCGTGACCGGCCGCCGCCCGCCGCCGCCTTGCTCCACCGGCGTGGCGCCGCTTCCCGGCCACCACCGCGCCGCCCCACGCCACCGGGCCTCCGCCGCCACACCGCCCACGCCGGCGCCGCGCGCCGTCAACGCCGGCGTCGCCCCTCGCCACTCCGGCCGGCCCCGGTGACCTCCTCGGCTTCCTCTCCGACGCCGGAAAACTCCAGCTCCGGCGTGAACAGTGCCCAAGTCCGGTGGCCTCGGTTCCCGTGCGATCCAGATCTCAGATCCAAAATCCCCCTCGGTTGACTTTATTCCCGGAACCCTAATTTTCGTGCCATGTTTGACTGCTCATATCTCCGCATCCGTAGCTCTGTTTTGGACATATGATATATCAAAATCTTCGTCTCGACGAGTACATCATTTTATTCCATTGCATCATTTGCATTTGAGTTCATCTTGATGCCCAAAATGCTGTTAGAAGGAGGCATCATGAGTTAAACTGTAGATCCGTTAGCTCATCATTGACTTTTGTCATTTTTGCCATGATTATTGTGTGCATGATATTGTTAAGCTTTTTGTCTTCTTTCCAGAGGTGCCACCCATGCATTTTTAGGATGTGTGTGGTGTCTTGTGCAAGCTTGCAAAGAGGGGTACCTGAGTTTGCTGATTTCAGGGACTTAGTGATTTTCACTAAGTCTGGGATGTTTTAGTTCATGATGCTATATGTCCAGCTTGTTTCCTAGTGATCCGTACCTCTTTTGAGGATGATCAGTAAGAGTGATTTGTTAATCTTGTTATGCTCTATCAATCCATGTTTTTACTTGTTATGTTGGAGCACCCTAGGTTGACTCAATCGAGCTCAACTTTTGCATAGTTGTGTATTTGGGCAGATCATCAACTCTTTTGCGATTTTGCCGGTGCTATTGCTAGTGATCCATGCATGCTATGCCATGGTTCTTGCCATGTCTAGCTAGCATTTTGTGCCTTCTTTCTGGATATATGCTTGCCTTGCCATGACTTGCACCGTAGTGAGTGCATCGAGCTCGTTTACATGCCTCCGTGAGTTATAATTTGAGCATGTCTCAGTTTTCACTAACTCTAAAAACTGATTGTGTTTCATCTATGTTCGTGTGCTAGTTAGAGCATTTTGTGAACCCTTTTGGCCCCAGGTAATTTTGGGTGTTTTGTTAAGCTTGTTGAGTAGCTCCATGCCGTGCTCTTACTTGTCATGTTCAGGTTATCTTTCATGTTGTTTTGCTGCTCCGAAGAGAGCATCGTGGTCTGAAATTTCAGACTAGTGTTAATTTCACGACGTCTGAAATCTGTTTTGCTTATTCATTTTTGCCATGCTTGTTTGAACCTCTTAATGGATGAATTTGCCTATGGCTCAGTCCTAGTGATTTGTTAAGCATCTTGTGTACATCCCTGCCATGCATTTTGTTTTCATGTTTGGTGGCTGTAGCATGTTCATGTCGTTGCATTTAGGAGCCTACTTGCTGGATATATCGCAGATCGGTTCGTTTCGTAAAACGCTTGCCATTTCCAAACCGTAGCTCCGATTCCCATGATCTTTATATCGTTTTCAGGGGATTTCTTCCCCTCTATCCAGTGGCACACTTGGTTTTCCAAGTTGAGGCCAGGTTCGTGCTTTTCCTGTCACGTCTTGCATCTTGCATCCCGCATCGCATCCCGCATAGCCTACCATCTTTGCATCTTATTGGTTGCCCTTGCACGTGGTTGATTGTATCCTTGTTGCTTGTTTGTGTTCTTGGGTAGAGCCGGGAGACGAGTTCGCTAACGAGGAGCCCGTTGAGTTTGCTTTTGAGGATCCAGTCAACTCTGACACCTGTGTAGGCAAGATGATCATACCCTCGAAATCACTACTATCTTTGCTATGCTAGTTTGCTCGCTCTTTTGCTTTGCCAATGCTACGATGCCTACCACTTGCTTGTCAGCCTCCCAATTGCCATGATTGAGCCTCTAACCCACCTATGTCCTAGCAAACCGTTGATTGGCTATGTTACCGCTTTGCTCAGCCCCCTTCTTATAGCGTTGCTAGTTGCAGGTGAAGATTGGAGCCGTTCCTTGTTGGAACATTTATTTACTTGTTGGGATATCATTATATTGCCATGTTATCTTAATGCATCTATATACTTGGTAAAGGGTGGAAGGCTCGGCCTCTCGCCTAGTGTTTTGTTCCACTCTTGCCGCCCTAGTTTCCGTCATATCGGTGTTATGTTCCCGGATTGTTGCGTCCCTTACGCGGTTGGGCTATAATGGGAACCCCTTGATAGTTCGCCTTGATTAAAGCTTTTCCAGCAATGCCCAACATTGGTTTTACCATTTGCCACCTACCCCTTTTTCCCTTGGGTTTCCAGAGCCCGAGGGTCATCTTTATTTTAGCCCCCCACGGGCCAGTGCTCCTCTGAGTGTTGGTCCAAACTAGAGCCCTGTGCAGCGCCACCTCGGGGAAACTTGAGGGCTGGTTTTAGTTGTACGGATTGCTCATCTGAGTGTGCCCTGAGAACGAGATATGTGCAGCTCCTATCGGGATTTGTCGGCGCATACGGGCGGTGTTGCTGGACTTGTTTTAACCTGTCGAATCGTCTTGTTGTACCGAGATACCGAGTCTGATCGGTGTGTCTTGGGTGGAGGTCTATTCCTTCGTTGACCGTGAGAGCTTGTTATGGGCTAAGTTGGGACCCCCCTGCAGGGATTGATCTTTCGAAAGCCGTGCCTGCGGTTATGGGCAGATGGGAATTTGTTAATGTACGGTTGTAGATAACTTGAACCTTAATTAATTAAAATGAATTAACTGAGTGTGTTGCCATGATGGCCTCTTCTCGGCGGAGTCCGGGAAGTGGACACGTTGTTGGAGTTATGTTTGCGCAGGTTGCTCTCTAGTTTCCCGCTCGTGCTTTGCCTCCTCTTCTCGCTCTCCTTTGCGAATAAGATAGCTACCATATATGCTAGTCGCTTGCTGCAGCTCCACTTATACATTACCCCTTTCCTACCTATTAAGCTTAAATAGTCTTGATAGCGAGGGTGCGAGATTGCTGAGTCCCTGTGGCTCACAGATTACTATTACACCAGATGCAGGGACAGATGATACAGCTCCAGATGGCGCGCTCGAGCTCAAGTGGGAGTACGACGAGGACTCTCAGCGTTACTATGTGTCTTTTCCTGATGATCAGTAGTGGTGCCTATCCGGGGTTAGATTCAGGGCCTTGTCGCATGTTGGGGGGTCTTTTCTATTTTGGTGCCGTAGTCGGGCCATGAGTGATTTGTATGATGGATGTTATTTATGTGCTTTGATGTGACGTGGCGAGTGTAAGCCAACCATGTTATTCCCCTTTATATTATTTATGTACATGGGATGTGTGATGATTTCCCAACTTGCCACATTGCTTTCAATGCGGCTATGCCTCTAAGTCATGCCTCGACACGTGGGAGATATAGTCGCATCGAGGGCGTTACACCAGCGGGCATCGGCTGGTTGTAGAACGCGAGATCCAAGGTGTAACACCCTCGATGCGACTATATCTCCCACGTGTCGAGGCACGACTTAGAGGCATAATCGCATCGAAGGAATATGTCGCAAGTCGGGAAATCATTACACATCCCATGTACATAAATAATATAAAGGGGAAGAACATAGTTGGCTTACACTCGCCACGTCACACCAAAGTACATAAATAACATCCATCATACAAATCACTCATGGCCCGACTACGGTGCCAAAAATAGAAAAGACCCCCAACATGCGACAAGCCCTGAATCTAACCCCGAATAGGCACCACTACTGATCATCAGGAAAAGACACATAGTAACACTGAGAGTCCTCGTCGTACTCCCACTTGAGCTCGAGCGCGCCATCTGGAGCTGTATCATCTGTCCCTGCATCTGGTGTAATAGTAAACTGTGAGCCACAGGGACTCAGCAATCTCGCACCCTCGCGATCAAGACTATTTAAGCTTAATAGGTAGGAAAGGGGTAATGTATAAGTGGAGCTGCAGCAAGCGACTAGCATATATGGTGGCTAACTTATTCGCAAAAGAGAGCGAGAAGAGGAGGCAAGGCACGAGCGAGAAACTAGAGAGCAACCTGCGCAAACATAACTCCAACACCGTGTCCACTTCCTGGACTCTGCCGAGAAGAGGCCATCACGGCAACACACTCAGTTGATTCATTTTAATTAATTAAGGTTCAAGTTATCTACAACCGGACATTAACAAATTCCCATCTGCCCATAACCGCGGGCACGGCTTTCGAAAGATCAATCCCTGCAGGGGGGTCCCAACTTAGCCCGTAACAAGCTCTCACGGTCAACGAAGGAATAGACCTCCACCCAGGACACACCGATCAAACTCGGTATCCCGGTACAACAAGATGATTCGACAGGTTAAAACAAGTTCAGCAACACCGCCCGAATGTGCCGACAAATCCCGATAGGAGCTGCACATATCTCTTTCTCAGGGCACGCTTGGATCGGTCAAGCTACGAGTCAAACCAACCCTCGAGTTTCCCCGAGGTGGCCCCGCAGGCTGCCTGGTTCGGACCAACACTGAGAGGAGCACTGGCCCGGGGGGGGGGGGGTTAAAATAAGATGATCCTCGGGCTCCGGAAACCCAAGGGAAAAAGAGGCTAGGTGGCAAAAGGTAAAACCAATGTTGGGCATTGCTGGAAAAGCTTTAATCAAGGTGAACTATCAAGGGGTTCCCATTATAGCCCAACCGCGTAAGGGACGCAACAATCCGTGAACATAACACCGATATGACGGAAACTAGGGCGGCAAGAGTGGAACAAAACACTAGGCGAGAGGCCGAGCCTTCCACCCTTTACCAATTATATAGATGCATTAATATAACATAGCAATATAAGGATATCCCAACAAGTAAATAAATGTTCCAACAAGGAATGGCTCCAATCTTCACCTGCAACTAACAACGCTATAAGAAGGGCTGAGCAAAGCGGTAACATAGCCAATCAACGGTTTGCTAGGACAAAGATGGGTTAGAGGCTCAAGCATGGCAATTGGGAGGCTGACAAGCAAGTGGTAGGCATCGTAGCATTGGCATAGCAAAAGAGCGAGCAAACTAGCATAGCAAAGATAGTAGTGATTTCGAGGGTATGATCATCTTGCCTGCACAGTTGTCAGAGTTGACTTGGTCCTTAAAAGCAAACTCAACGGACTCCTCGTTAGCGAACTCGACTCCCGGCTCTACCCAAAAACACAAACAAGCAACAAGGATAGAATCAACCACGTGCAAGGGCAACCAATAATATGCAAAGATGGTATGCTATGCGGGATGCGATGCGGGATGCAAAATGCAAGACGTGACAGGAAATGCATGAAACTGGCCTCAACTTGGAAAACCAAGTGTGCCACTGGATAGAGGGGAAGAAATCCCCTGAAAGCGATATAAAGAACATAGGAATCGGAGCTACGGTTTGGAAATGGCAAGCGTTTTACGAAATGAACCGATCTGCGATTTACAGTAAGTATGCTCCTAAATGCAACGAAATGAACTTGCTACAGCCACCAAACATGAAAAAAAATGCATGGCAGGGATGTACACAAGATGTTTAACAAATCACTAGGACTGAGCCATAGGAAAATTCATCCATTAAGGGGTTCAAAAAAGCATGGCAAAACTGAATAAGCAAAACAGATTTCAGACTTAGTGAAATTAACACTAGTCTGAAATTTCAGACCACGATGCTCTCTTCGGAGCAGCAAAACAACATGAAACATAACCTGAACATGACAAGTAAGAACATGGCATGGAGCTACTCAAGAAGCTTAACAAAACACCCAAAGTGACCTGGGGCCAAAAGGGTTCACAAAAAACTCTAGCGAGCACACGAACATAGATGAAACACAATCAGTTTTCAGACTTAGTGAAAACTGGGACATGCTGAAATTATAACTCACGAAGGGGTGTAAACGAGCTCGATGCACTCACTACGTTGCAAGTCATGGCAAGGCAAGCATATATCCATAAAGAAGGCACAAAATTCTAGCTAGACATGGCAAGAACAATGGCATAGCATGGATGGATCGCTAGCAATAGCACCGGCAAAATCGCAAAAGAGTTGATGATCTGCCCAAATACACAACTATGCAAAAGTTGAGCTCGATTGAGTCAACCTAGGGTGCTCCAACATAACAAGTAAAAACATGGATGGATAGAGCATAACAAGATTAACAAATCACTCTTACTGATCATCCTCAAAAGAGGTACGGATCACTAGGAAACAAGCTGGACATATAGCATCATGAACTAAAACATCCCAGACTTAGTGAAAATCACTAAGTCCCTGAAATCAGCAATCTCAGGTACCCCTCTTTGCAAGCTTGCACAAGACACCACACACATACTAAAAATGCATGGTTGGCACCTCTGGAAAGAAGACAAAAAGCTTAACAATTCATCCCAAAGGGTCACAGGCATATCATGCACACAATAATCATGGCAAAAATGACAAAAGTCAATGATGAGCTAATGGATCTGCAATTTAACTCACGATGCCTATTTCTAACAGCATTTTGGGCATCCAGATGAACTCAAATGGAAATGATGCAATGTACTGAAATGATGTACTCGTCGAGACGAAGATTTTGATATATCATATGTCCAAAACGGAGCTACGGATGCGGAGATATGTGCAGTCAAACATAGCATGAAAAATAAGGGGCAGAGGGAAGAAAGTCAACCCAGATCTAGGGTTTGCCCGGGTTACTGTTCACGGTACTGTAGCAGGTCGGTGCCGGAGCTCGCGCTCGCCGGAGAAGGGCGCCGGAGGAGAGGAAGAGCTCGCCGGAGCTCGGGGAAGAGGCCGGGGCGCCGGATCCGGCCTCGGGCGCCGCAGTGGAGGCGGTGGTCCGCGGTGGTGGCGGCGGCCCCGACCGGCGGCGAGGACGGAGGGGAGCGCTGCGGCTGCCGGCGTTGCGGCGGCTCGCCGGAGAGGCGCGCGGTGGCGGGACACGGCCGGACGCGGGGAAGAAGGCGCGGGCGCGGGCGAGCTGGATCTGGCCCGTGGGGGCGAGGAGCGGGCCTCCCGCGGGCTTCGGCGGCGCGGCGAAGCGGTCCCTCGCCGGGGACACGTGGCGGGCGCGGAGCGGACGAGGGCGGCGGCGGGTGTGTCCAGCTAGGCCCCGGACATGTCCGTCGGCGCGGATCTGCTCTTTTTTTTAGGGTTTGGACGGGGGGAAGGAGAGATCCGAAATGGAGGGGTATTTATAGGCATAGAGGGAGCTAGGTGTGTCCAAATGAGGTGCGGTTTTCGCCCACGCGATCGTGATCGAACGACCGACACGATGGAGCAGAGTTTGGTGGGTTTTGGGCCAAATTGGAGGGGTGTTGGGCTGCAACACACACGAGGCCTTTTCGGTCCCTTGGTTAACCGTTGGAGTATCAAACGAAGTCCAAATGACCCGAAACTTGACAGGCGGTCTACCGGTAGTAAACCAAGGCCGCATGGCAAGTCTCGGTCCAATCCGGAAATGTTTAGTCCCCAAACACGAAAGAAAGCTAGAAATGGCCACCGGAGGAGAACGAAGCGCCGGAATGCAAAGCGGACAACGGGGAAAATGCTCGAATGCATGAGATGAACATGTATGCAAATTCAATGCACGTGATGACATGAAATGAGATGCACGAAAACGAAAAACAACACACGAAGACAAAGACCCGAACCCGAGAAATAAATATAACTTAATGCCGGAAACGGCAAGAGTTGGAGTACAAATTGGGAAAATAATATCTGGGGCGTTACACAAGGGCTTCATTATCACCCCCTTTCCCACGTCCACCTTCCGTCCTTTGATCAAGTAGAGTATGGTGCATGGTGTTTCGCCGGCCTGCAAACACATGTTTGCGGCGTAAAACATCCGAAAGGCAACAGAAATGGAATATTCTAGATATATATGTTTGTGCAACATGTAATTACCGTGAGGGCGTCGAGCTCAGCCAAAGACGAAGGCCCGCCTAGCATGCCAGAGACTGAGGACGGGCTGCTATGAGAGGGTGCGGGTGCGAGAGGAGGCCCGGTTGCATGAGCAAGTGATGGTTGATACGTCTCCAACGTATCTATAATTTTTGATTGTTCCATGCTATTATATTATCTATTGTGGATGTTAATGGGCTTTATTTTACACTTTTGTATTATATTTGGGACTAACTTATTAACCCAAGGACCAGTGCAAATTGCTGTTTTTTTTGCCTATTTCAGTGTTTCGCAAAAAAGGAATATCAAACAGAGTCCAAACGGAATGAAACCTTCGGAAGCATGATTTTTGGAACAAACGTGATCCAGAGGACTTGGAGTGGACGTCAAGCAACCAATGAGGTGGCCACGAGGCAGGGGGCGCGCCCTCCCCCCTCATGGGCCCCTCGTGGCTCAACCGACCTAGTTCTTCCTCCTATATATGTTCACATATCCCGAAAACATCCATGAGCACCATGAAACCATATTTCCACTGCCGCAACCTTCTATACCCAAGAGATCCCATCTTGGGGCCTTTCCCGGAGCTCCGCCGGAGGGGGCATTGATCACGGAGGACCTCTACATCAACTCCATGGCCCTTCTGATGATGTGTGAGTAGTTTACTTCAGACCTTCGGGTCCATAGTTATTAGCTAGATGGCTTCTTCTCTCTCTTTGGATCTCAATACAAAGTTCTCCTCGATTCTCTTGGAGATCTATTCGATGTAATCTTCTTTTGCGGTGTGTTTGTCGGGATCTGATGAATTGTGGGTTTATGATCAAGATTATCTATGAACAAATATTTGAATCTTCTCTGAATTATTTTATGTATGATTGGTTATCTTTGCAAGTCTCTTCGAATTATCAGTTTGGTTTGGCCTACTAGATTGATCTTTCTTGCAATGGGAGAAATGCTTAGCTTTGGGTTCAATCTTGCGGTGCTCGATCCCAGTGATAGTAGGGGAAGCGACACGTATTGTATTGTTGCAATCGAGGATAAAAAGATGGGGTTTATATCATACTGCATGAGTTTATCCCTCTACATCATGTCATCTTGCTTAAAGCGTTACTCTGTTCTCATGAACTTAATACTCTAGATGCATGCTGGATAGCGGTCGATGTGTGGAGTAATAGTAGTAGATGCATGCAGGAGTCGGTCTACTTGTCATGGACGTGATTCCTATATACATGATCATACCTAGATATTCTCATAACTATGCTCAATTCTATCAATTGCTCGAAAGTAATTTGTTCACCCACTGTAATACTTATACTATCTTGAGATAAGCCACTAGTGAAACCTATGGCCCCCGGGTCTATTTTCCATCATACAAGTTTCCAATCTATTTTATTTTGCAATCTTTACTTTCAATTTATATCATAAAAATACCAAAAATATTTATCTTATTATTGTTATCTCTATCAGATCTCACTCTTGCAAGTGGCCGTGAAGGGATTGACAACCTCTTTATCGCATTGGTTGCGAGGTTCTTATTTGTTTGTGTAGGTACGAGGTGACTCGCGCGTGGTCTCCTACTGGATTGATACCTTGGTTCTCAAAAACCGAGGGAAATACGTACGCTGCTTTGTTGCATCACTCTTTCCTCTTCAAGGGAGAACCAACGCATGCTCAAGAGGTAGCAAGAAGGATTTCTAGCTCCGTTTCCAGGGAGATCTACGCCAAGTCAAGACATACCAAGTACCCATCACAACTCTTATCCTTCGCATTAGATTATTTGCCATTTGCCTCTCATTTTCCTCACCCCCACTTCACCCTTGACGTTTTATTCGCCCTCTTTTCCTTTCACCCTCTTTTTCGTTCGCCCTTTCTTTCGCTTGCTTTGTCATTATGGCTAGTCCTTTATCTACTCCTTTATCTCCTGAGAATGAGGTCCTTAATTTTAAACAAAGGGAGGGACAAAATCTAAAAGATGCTTGGTCTAGTATTTGCAATGCGCAAAATAAATCTACTAGGAAGCAATCTACTTCCGTTCTTCTTCGCAATTTTTATGTAGGCATAATTCCTTGGAATAGATATATTCATGATACCATTAATGGAGGAAATTTCTTGGGTAGCCACACTTTTGATTCTTACAATGCTATGATAGATTTGTTTGGCACACCACCTCTCTTGGTTAATGGAACTATGTTAACTTTGGAACATGTTATGCAAAGGCTCGATATTATTGAAAATAAAGTTGCCACTATTGAATTGATTGAGAATTTGGACAAAAAGATCCATAACCAAATTACCCTATATGGATCTAAGGTAGGAGTTGCTTTGAAAAGTTTTAAAGAAAAAGAACCTGTAGTTAATGAAAGAATTGACCAAGATTCCACTAGAATTGATAAACTTGAGGGTATTATTACCAACTTGGGGTCCGCTTTTTCTGCCATAAGTAATACTTCAAATCCTCCTACCAAAGTTGCCAAATTAATGTACGTTCCTAAGAATAAGGGTGAAACTTCTGGTAAGGAAAATGCGGATCTCAAATCCATAAGTGTTCACCCCAACTTTCTTACTATCCTTAAGGAACCTTTTGCTACAAATGATTTTCTCGATTTCGTGCCTAGGAGTTTGATAACTAAAAAAAGAAAGAAACTCCTAGGAGTTATAGGTGTCTTATTGAAGAATTACCAACCAAAGATGGCAATACCTAGATCTATCTTCGCTTTTATGCCTAGCTAGGGGCGTTAAACGATAGCGCTTGTTGGGATGCAATCCAATTTTATTTTTGTTCCTTTCTTTTTGTTCCTGTTTAGTAATAAATAATTTATCTAGCCTCTGTTTTGGTTGTGTTTTTTTGTGTTTAATTAGTGTTTGTGCCAAGTAGAACCGTTGGGAAGACTTGGGGAAAGTCTTTTTGATCTTGCTGTAAAAAACAGAAACTTTAGCGCTCACGAGAATTGCTGCCATTTTTTACTGGAGAGTGATATTTAGTTAATTATTTTTGCATATAATTAATAGATAAATTTCTCACGTCCAGAAATTTAGTTTAGAATTTGTGGGGTTCCATAAGTATTGGAAACCTACAGACTATTACAGACTGTTCTGTTTTTTGACAGATTCTGTTTTTCGTGTGTTGTTTGCTTATTTTGATGAATCTATGGCTAGTAATAGAGTTTATGAACCATAGAAAAGTTGGAATACAGTATGTTTAACACCAATATAAATAAATAATGAGTTCATTAAAGTACCTTGAAGTGGTGGTTTGTTTTGTTTTACTCACGGAGCTCACAAAGATTTTCTTTTAAGTTTTGTGTTGTGAAGTTTTCAAGTTTTGGATAAAGATTTGATGGATTATGAAACAAGGAGTGACAAGAGACTAAGCTTGGGGATGCCCAAGGCACCTCAAGGTAAAATCCATGGACAATTAAAAGCCTAAGCTTGGGGATGCCCCGGAAGGCATCCCCTCTTTCGTCTTCGTCCATCGGTAACTTTACTTGGAGCTATATTTTTATTTTCTACATGATATGTGCTTTTCTTGGAGCGTCTTGTATGATTTGAGTCTTTGCTTTTTAGTTTACCACAATCATCCTTGCTGTACACACCTTTTGGGAAAGACACACATGAATTGGAATTTATTAGAATACTCTATGTGCTTTACTTATATCTTTTAGAGCACGGCGGTGGTTCTATTTTATAGAAATAATTGACCTCTCATGCTTCACTTATATCATTTTGAGAGTCCTTTAGAACAACATAGTAATTCACTTTAGCTATAAATTTTAAATGCTAAGAGAAGTTGGATGCTTGATAGATTGTTTTGAGATATAAAGGTGGTAATATTAGAGGTGTGCTAGTTGAGTAATTGTGAAATTGATGAATACTTGTGTTGAAGTTGGCAAGTGCTCAGCTGCTTTTTCTCGAACGCAAGCTTCACCTTCTCATCGATATCCGCCTGACTAAACTTCTTTTTCTGCTTCTTGGCCTCCGGGCCCTCGTTGTAAAACACCTTCCATGCGCCGTCTCCGGCGCCTTGCACACATCCATATTGTGGCCGCTGGCCAAAGGGAGTCCCTTAAGTTCGTTCAAGGCCCGGTTGAGAGGGGTGTCCCACTTGGGCCTCATCGGAGAAGTAGGGATTTCGGCTGCAAGCTGGTGTTGCTTCTCCTGCAGAAGGAACGTGAACTGTTTAGAATGTGTAGTCGACTTGATCTGGAGCTAAATGTAAGGTGGTAAAAGAATAATTACAAGTAGTCTAATCAATCTCCTCGTGATCTGGTCTGTGTAAAAAACCTTATTTTCCTTGTCCCACCTGTAGCGGGCCCTGATGAAGTCACGCCCAAAGGGGTTGCTGAACTTCGTGAAGGGCTTTGGGAGACCCGGCTTCACGTTCCGCATCCTCCTTATCCCATATGGGCCTTTTACCGAGGTAGCCACGGCTTCCAAGGCGATGCTTCCCTGTGTTCCTTTGCTGAAGGCTCTTGAATTTCGCAGCCTTAGCCTTGGCTGTTGGGGAACGCAGTAATTTCAAAAAATTTCCTACGCACACGCAAGATCATGGTGATGCACAGCAACGAGAGGGGAGAGTGATGTCTACGTACCAACGCAGACCGACTGCGGAAGCGATCACACAACGTAGAGGAAGTAGTCGTACGTCTTCTTCCCGATCCAACCGATCCAAGCACCGTTACTCCGGCACCTCCGAGTTCTTAGCACACGTTCAGCTCGATGACGTTCCTCGGGCTCCGATCCAGCAAAGCGTCGAGGAAGAGTTCCGTCAGCACGACGACGTGGTGACGATCTTGATGTACTACCGACGCAGGGCTTCGCCTAAGCACTGTAACGGTATGATCGAGGTGGAATTTGGTGGCAGGGGGCACCGCACACGGCTAAGGAACGATTAACTTGTTTGTCTTGTGGTGCCCCCTGCCCCCGTATATAAAGGCCAGGGGCAGGGGGTTCGGCCGGCTAGGAGGGAGGCGCAGGGAGGAGTCCTACTCCCACCGGGAGTAGGACTCCTTCCCCCCAATCCTATTCCAACTAGGATTCTTGGGGAAGAAGGAGAAAGAGGGGGCCGGCCCACCTCTCCTAGTCCTATTAGGACTTGGGAAAGGTGGGGGGCGCCGGCCAGGTGTGGGCTGCCTCTTCTCTCTTTTCCACTAAGGCCCAATAGGCCCATTTACCTCCCGGGGGGTTCCGGTAACCCTCCCGGTAATCCGGAAAAATCCCGATTTCACCCGGAACGCTTCCGGTGCCCAAACATAGGCTTCCAATATATCAATCTTTACGTCTCGACCTTTTCGAGACTCCTCGTCATGTCCGTGATCTCATCCGGGACTCCGAACAACCTTCGGTACATCAAAATGCATAAACTCATAATAACTGTCATCGTAACGTTAAGCGTGCGGACCCTACGGTTCGAGAACAATGTAGACATGACCGAGACATGTTTCCGGTTAATAACCAATAGCGGGACCTGGATGCCCATATTGGCTCCTACATATTCTACGAAGATCTTTATCGGTCAGACCGCATAACATACGTTGTTCCCTTTGTCATCGGTATGTTACTTGCCCGAGATTCGATCGTCGGTATCCAATACCTAGTTCAATCTCGTTACTGGCAAGTCTCTTTACTCGTTCCGTAATACATCATCTCATAACTAACATCTTAGTTATTATGCTTGCAAGGCTTATGTGATGTGTATTACCGAGAGGGCCCAGAGATACCTCTCCGACAATCAGAGTGACAAATCCTAATCTCGAAATACGCCAACCCAACATCTACCATTGGAGACACCTGTAGTACTCCTTTATAATCACCCAGTTACGTTGTGACGTTTGGTAGTACCCAAAGTGTTCCTCCGGTAAACGGGAGTTGCATAATCTCATAGTTATAGGAACATGTATAAGTCATGAAGAAAGCAATAGCAACATACTAAACGATCGGGTGCTATGCTAATGGAATGGGTCATGTCAATCAGATCATTCAACTAATGATGTGACCTCGTTAATCAAATAACAACTCTTTGTTCATGGTTAGGAAACTTAACCATCTTTGATTAACGAGCTAGTCTAGTAGAGGCATACTAGTGACACTCTGTTGGTCTATGTATTCACACATGTATTATGTTTCCGGTTAATACAATTCTAGCATGAATAATAAACATTTATCATGATATAAGGAAATAAATAATAACTTTATTATTGCCTCTAGGGCATATTTCCTTCAGTCTCCCACTTGCACTAGAGTCAATAATCTAGATTACACTGTAATGATTCTTACACCCATGGAGTCTTGGTGCTGATCATATTTTGCTCGTGGAAGAGGCTTAGTCAACGGGTCTGCAACATTCAGATCCGTATGTATCTTGCAAATCTCTATGTCTCCCACCTGGACTAAATCCCGGATGGAATTGAAGCATCTCTTGATGTGTTTGGTTCTTTTGTGAAATCTGGATTCCTTTGCCAAGGCAATTGCACCAGTATTGTCACAGAAGATTTTCATTGGACCCGATGCACTAGGTATGACACCTAGATCGGATATGAACTCCTTCATCCAGACTCCTTCGTTCGCTGCTTCCGAAGCAGCTATGTACTCCGCTTCACATGTAGATCCCGCTACGACGCTTTGTTTAGAACTGCACCAACTGACAGCTCTACCATTTAAAGTAAATACGTATCCGGTTTGCGATTTAGAATCGTCCGGATCAGTGTCAAAGCTTGCATCAACGTAACCTCTTACGGTGAGCTCTTTGTCACCTCCATATACGAGAAACATATCCTTAGTCCTTTTCAGGTATTTCAGGATGTTCTTGACCGCTGTCCAGTGATCCACCCCTGGATTACTTTGGTACCTCCCTGCTAAACTTATAGCAAGGCACACATCAGGTCTGGTACACAGCATTGCATACATGATAGAGCCTATGGCTGAAGCATAGGGAACATCTTTCATTTTCTCTCTATCTTCTGCAGTGGTCGGGCATTGAGTCTGACTCAACTTCACACCTTGCAATACAGGCAAGAACCCTTTCTTTGCTTGATCCATTTTGAACTTCTTCAAAATCTTGTCAAGGTATGTGCTTTGTGAAAGTCCAATTAAGCGTTTAGATCTATCTCTATAGATCTTTATGCCTAATATGTAAGCAGCTTCCCCGAGGTCTTTCATCGAAAAACTTTTATTCAAGTATCCCTTTATGCTATCCAGAAATTCTATATCATTTCCAATGAGTAATATGTCATCCACATATAATATTAGAAATGCTACAGAGCTCCCACTCACTTTCTTGTAAATACAGGCTTCTCCAAAAGTCTGTATAAACCCAAATGCTTTGATCACACTATCAAAGCGTTTATTCCAACTCTGAGATGCTTGCACCAGTCCATAGATGGATCGCTGGAGTTTGCATACTTTGTTAGCTCCCTTTGGATCGACAAAACCTTCTGGTTGTATCATATACAACTCTTCTTCCAGAAATCCATTCAGGAATGCGGTTTTTACATCCATTTGCCAAATTTCATAATCATAAAATGCGGCAATTGCTAACATGATTCTGACAGACTTAAGCATCGCTACGGGTGAGAAAGTCTCATCGTAGTCAACTCCTTGAACTTGTCGAAAACCTTTTGCGACAAGTCGAGCTTTGTAGACAGTAACTTTACCATCAGCGTCAGTCTTTTTCTTAAAGATCCATTTATTCTCAATTGCTTGCCGATCATCGGGCAAGTCAACCAAAGTCCATACTTTGTTCTCATACATGGATCCCATCTCAGATTTCATGGCTTCAAGCCACTTTGCGGAATCTGGGCTCACCATCGCTTCTTCATAGTTCGTATGTTCATCATGATCTAGTAGAATGACTTCCAGAACAGGATTACCGTACCACTCTGGTGTGGATCTTACTCTGGTTGATCTACGAGGTACAGTAGTATCTTGATCTAAAGTTTCATGATCATCATCATTAACTTCCTCTCTTATTGGTGTAGGTCTCACAGAAACAGTTTTCTGTGATGTACTATTTCCCAATAACGGAGTAGGTACAGTTACCTCGTCAAGTTCTACTTTCCTCCCACTCACTTCTTTCGAGAGAAACTCCTTCTCAAGAAAGTTTCCGAATTTAGCAACAAAAGTCTTGCCTTCGGATCTGTGATAGAAGGTGTATCCAATAGTTTCCTTTGGATATCCTATGAAGACACATTTCTCCAATTTTGGTTCGAGCTTATCAGGTTGAAGCTTTTTCACATAAGCATCGCAGCCCCAAATTTTAAGAAACGACAACTTTGGTTTCTTGCCAAACCATAGTTCATAAGGCGTCGTCTCAACGGATTTAGATGGTGCCCTATTTAACGTGAATGCGGCCGTCTCTAAAGCATAACCCCAAAATGATAGCGGTAAATCAGTAAGAGACATCATAGATCGTACCATATCTAGTAAAGTACGATTACGACGTTCGGACACACCATTACGTTGTGGTGTTCCGGGTGGCGTGAGTTGCGAAACTATTCCACAATTTTTCAAATGTACACCAAACTCGTAACTCAAATATTCTCCTCCACGATCAGATCGTAGAAACTTTATTTTCTTGTTACGATGATTTTCAACTTCACTCTGAAATTCTTTGAACTTTTCAAATGTTTCAGACTTATGTTTCATTAAGTAGATATACCCATATCTGCTTAAATCATCTGTGAAGGTGAGAAAATAACGATATCCGCCACGAGCCTCAATATTCATCGGACCACATACGTCGGTATGTATGATTTCCAATAAATCTGTTGCTCTCTCCATAGTACCGGAGAACGGTGTTTTAGTCATCTTGCCCATGAGGCACGGTTCGCAAGTACCAAGTGATTCATAATCAAGTGGTTCCAAAAGCCCATCAGCATGGAGTTTCTTCATGCGCTTTACACCGATATGACCTAAACGGCAGTGCCACAAATAAGTTGCACTATCATTATCAACTCTGCATCTTTTGGCTTCAACATTATGAATATGTGTATTACTACTATCGAGATTCAATAAGAATAGACCACTTTTCAAGGGTGCATGACCATAAAAGATATTACTCATATAAATAGAACAACCATTATTCTCTGATTTAAATGAATAACCGTCTCGCATCAAACAAGATCCAGATATAATGTTCATGCTCAACGCTGGCACCAAATAACAATTATTTAGGTCTAATATTAATCCCGAAGGTAGATGTAGAGGTAGCGTGCCGACCGCGATCACATCGACTTTGGAACCATTTCCCACGCGCATCGTCACCTCGTCCTTTGCGAGTGTCCGCTTATTCTGTAGTCCCTGTTTCGAGTTGCAAATATTAGCAACAGAACCAGTATCAAATACCCAGGTGCTACTGCGAGCATTAGTAAGGTACACATCAATAACATGTATATCACATATACCTTTGTTCACCTTGCCATCCTTCTTATCCGCCAAATACTTGGGGCAGTTCCGCTTCCAGTGACCAGTCTGCTTGCAGTAGAAGCACTCAGTTTCAGGCTTAGGTCCAGACTTGGGTTTCTTCTCTTGAGCAGCAACTTGCTTGCCGTTCTTCTTGAAGTTCCCTTTCTTCTTCCCTTTGCCCTTTTTCTTGAAACTAGTGGTTTTGTTAACCATCAACACTTGATGCTCCTTCTTGATTTCTACCTCCGCAGCTTTCAGCATAGCGAAGAGCTCGGGAATAGTCTTGTTCATCCCTTGCATATTATAGTTCATCACAAAGCTCTTGTAGCTTGGTGGCAGTGATTGGAGAATTCTGTCAATGACGCAATCATCCGGAGGTGTAACTCCCAATTGAATCAAGTGATTATTATACCCAGACATTTTGAGTATATGCTCACTGACAGAACTGTTCTCCTCCATCTTGCAGCTATAGAACTTATTGGAGACTTCATATCTCTCAATCCGGGCATTTGCTTGAAATATTAACTTCAACTCCTGGAACATCTCATATGCTCCATGACGTTCAAAACGTCGTTGAAGTCCCGGTTCTAAGCCGTAAAGCATGGCACACTGAACTATTGAGTAGTCATCAGCTTTGCTCTGCCAGACGTTCATAACTTCTGGTGTTGCTCTTGCAGCAGGCCTGGCACTCAGCGGTGCTTCCAGGACGTAATTCTTCTGTGCAGCAATGAGGATAATCCTCAGGTTATGGACCCAGTCCGTGTAATTGCTACCATCATCTTTCAACTTAGCTTTCTCAAGGAACGCATTAAAATTCAATGGAACAACAGCACGAGCCATCTATCTACAATCAACATAAACAAGCAAGATACTATCAGGTACTAAGTTCATGATAATTTTAAGTTCAGTTAATTTACTTAAGAAATCCCACTTAGATAGACATCCCTCTAATCCTCTAAGTGATTACGTGATCCAAATCAACTAAACCATAACCGATCATCACGTGAGATGGAGTAGTTTTCAATGGTGAACATCAATATGTTGATCATATCTACTATATGATTCACGCTCGACCTTTCGGTCTCCGTGTTCCGAGGCCATATCTGTATATGCTTGGCTCGTCAAGTATAACCTGAGTATTCCGCGCGTGCAACTGTTTTGCACCCGTTGTATTTGAACGTAGAGCCTATCACACCCGATCATCACATGGTGTCTCAGCACGAAGAACTTTTGCAACGGTGCATACTCAGGGAGAACACTTCTTGATAATTTAGTGAGAGATCATCTTATAATGCTACCGTCAATCAAAGCAAGATAAGATGCATAAAAGGATAAACATCACATGCAATCAATATAAGTGATATGATATGGCCATCATCATCTTGTGCTTTGTGATCTCCATCTCCGAAGCATCGTCATGATCACCATCGTCACCGGAGCGACACCTTGATCTCCATCGTAGCATCGTTGTCGTCTCGCCAATCTTATGCTTCCACGACTATCACTACCGCTTAGTAATAAAATAAAGCATTACATCGCGATTGCATTGCATACAATAAAGCGACAACCATATGGCTCCTGCCAGTTGCCGATAACTCGGTTACAAAACATGATCATCTCATACAATAAAATCAGCATCATGCCTTGACCATATCACATCACAACATGCCCTGCAAAAACAAGTTAGACGTCCTCTACTTTGTTGTTGCAAGTTTTACGTGGCTGCTACGGGCTTAAGTAAGAACTCATCTCACCTACGCATCAAAACCACAACGATAGTTCGTCAAATAGACTCCGTTTTAACCTTCTCAAGGACCGGGCGTAGTCACACTTGGTTCAACTAAAGTTGGAGAGACAGTCTTCCGCTAGCCATCTGTGTGCATAGCACGTCGAGGGAACCGGTCTCGCGTAAGAGTACGCGTAAGGTTGGTCCGGATCGTCTCGTCCAACAATACCGCCGAACCAAAGTATGACATGCTGGTAGGCAGTATGACTTGTATCGCCCACAACTCACTTGTGTTCTACTCGTGCAAATAACATCAAACCATAAAAAACTAGGCTCGGATGCCACTGTTGGGGAAAGCAGTAATTTCAAAAATTTTCCTACGCACACGCAAGATCATGGTGATGCACAGCAACGAGAGGGGAGAGTGATGTCTACGTACCAACGCAGACCGACTGCGGAAGCGATCACACAACGTAGAGGAAGTAGTCGTACGTCTTCTTCCCGATCCAACCGATCCAAGCACCGTTACTACGGCACCTCCGAGTTCTTAGCACACGTTCAGCTCGATGACGTTCCTCGGGCTCCGATCCAGCAAAGCGTCGAGGAAGAGTTCCGTCAGCATGACGGCGTGGTGACGATCTTGATGTACTACCGACGCAGGGCTTCGCCTAAGCACTGTAACGGTATGATCGAAGTGGAATTTGGTGGCAGGGGGCACCGCACACGGCTAAGGAACGATTAACTTGTTTGTCTTGTGGTGCCCCCTGCCCCCGTATATAAAGGCCAGGGGCAGGGGGTTCGGCCGGCTAGGAGGGAGGCGCAGGGAGGAGTCCTACTCCCACCGGGAGTAGGACTCCTTCCCCCCAATCCTATTCCAACTAGGATTCTTGGGGAAGAAGGAGAAAGAGGGGGCCGGCCCACCTCTCCTAGTCCTATTAGGACTTGGGAAAGGTGGGGGGCACCGGCCAGGTGTGGGCTGCCTCTTCTCTCTTTTCCACTAAGGCCCAATAGGCCCATTTACCTCCCGGGGGGTTCCGGTAACCCTCCCGGTAATCCGGAAAAATCCCGATTTCACCCGGAACGCTTCCGGTGCCCAAACATAGGCTTCCAATATATCAATCTTTACGTCTCGACCTTTTCGAGACTCCTCGTCATGTCCGTGATCTCATCCGGGACTCCGAACAACCTTCGGTACATCAAAATGCATAAACTCATAATAACTGTCATCGTAACGTTAAGCGTGCGGACCCTACGGTTCGAGAACAATGTAGACATGACCGAGACATGTTTCCGGTCAATAACCAATAGCGGGACCTGGATGCCCATATTGGCTCCTACATATTCTACGAAGATCTTTATCGGTCAGACCGCATAACATACGTTGTTCCCTTTGTCATCGGTATGTTACTTGCCCGAGATTCGATCGTCGGTATCCAATACCTAGTTCAATCTCGTTACTGGCAAGTCTCTTTACTCGTTCCGTAATACATCATCTCATAACTAACATCTTAGTTATTATGCTTGCAAGGCTTATGTGATGTGTATTACCGAGAGGGCCCAGAGATACCTCTCCGACAATCAGAGTGACAAATCCTAATCTCGAAATACGCCAACCCAACATCTACCATTGGAGACACCTGTAGTACTCCTTTATAATCACCCAGTTACGTTGTGACGTTTGGTAGTACCCAAAGTGTTCCTCCGGTAAACGGGAGTTGCATAATCTCATAGTTATAGGAACATGTATAAGTCATGAAGAAAGCAATAGCAACATACTAAACGATCGGGTGCTATGCTAATGGAATGGGTCATGTCAATCAGATCATTCAACTAATGATGTGACCTCGTTAATCAAATAACAACTCTTTGTTCATGGTTAGGAAACTTAACCATCTTTGATTAACGAGCTAGTCTAGTAGAGGCATACTAGTGACACTCTGTTGGTCTATGTATTCACACATGTATTATGTTTCCGGTTAATACAATTCTAGCATGAATAATAAACATTTATCATGATATAAGGAAATAAATAATAACTTTATTATTGCCTCTAGGGCATATTTCCTTCATTGGCTACATCGGTAGCACAAGTTCTCTTGAACTTTTCGAACTCCTCTTCCGTAAGTGTCGGATTTTCCTCCAGAATCTTGGACAGGGGTTCATCAGCCTCAACAGCTCGTTTCACCCTCCCTTTCCAAGAGGCCAAATCATTACTAAACATGACCATGGCGTGATTGTTAATCTTTTTCATCTTCGGATCATCCCACGGTTGTTTTATGTTATCATCCCGGTCGGGGAACTTGAATCTCTTGTGCTGCTTCGTTAGGAGTAACTGCCTCAAATGTTCTTTACTCCTTAAGTCATCGTCATTGATGCTCGCGCATTCCCGTAGGATGCATCCTACTTGGTTCCCATAGCACTTGCGAGGTTCTTCTGCTCTAATGGCTCAAACTTGCCAGGTGCCATCTTTGTGATCACTAGTTGTCCAATGCCTAATTTGTTAGGTTTTCGTACCCTCTACTTTTTCTGCTTCTTCTTTTCGGTAGCGGCATTGGCGCCGGTACCTTCCCCGCTGGTCTCGGCGCTGCCATTGGTGTCGGCACCATCGGTGTCGATGTCGTCGTCAGTACGATCATCGAGGACGACCTACAAACCTTGACTGTGCTTAGCAGACAAAAAGTCGAGGTACTCTTGTTCACCCTCATAATCCATCTCGTCTGCATCTTGGTCAGAAGGCCTGGTTTCTTCGTTGTTTGACATGTTTCCTATGATTAAGTCTCCTTGTTTAATTCTGAAACTATGAAAAAAATGAGAAATGACATAAAAAAGATCTATGTTTGCCGAAATGACATAAAATGACACAACAACTCTTGGCACTCGATATGCCTGCTATCTGCTCGCACAAGTCATGCCCAAATTCATGGAAAATTTCGGCATGACCTTTGCTAAAAAAATGGACATATCAAGCACCTGAAATTCACTGGAACGGAAATGAATCAACATTCCGGTGTAACATAGGCCACTTAGATCATTTACCCTGCACATAATAACCATTTTCCAGATATGACATGTCCAAAACATCACATGTCCAAATTCCAAATATGACATGTTCAAAACATCACATGTCCACATATCACATGTCCACTTCAAATTTGCATATAAAAGAAAGAAAAATATAGAACTTGAAGAAAAATGCAAGAAGTCATTTTTCTACACAATATTTGAAAGTAAATTCAGCCTACCTAAATTTGCTTTAACAAGGGATGTTGATTTGGACAATTGCTTAAAATAATTCTGTTTTTTTAATACTAATTCTAATTAACTAACTAGCACTATAAAATTTGAATAGCAACAATTACTTAAAATAAAAAATGCAAGAAGCCTATATAATCAATTCTGCCTTTTCTTTTAACTACAATTTCTTAACCCTAAATTTTTGTCCTGTTTTGAAACCTATGGTTCATAAAAACCTAGCTAAATTCATAACTAAATAGATAACCTAATTAACCTACTGCCCTAACTAAAACCTAAGTAAATTAACCGAAGAACCCTAGCTAGCAGAGAGAGGAGGAGCGGTGGGGCGTTACAGAGGGTGCAGGGGCGAGGAGGCAGGACTGATGACGGCCGAGTTTGGGAGGGGAGGAAGCAGAGGAGGGAGGCGTGGCGCGTCAGGGTCAGGGTTGGGGCCAGGGTCGGAGCCGAGGTCGGGGTCGGGGGCGAGCGTCGGGGTCGGGGGCGAGGGCAGGGCTCCGACGGTGCGACAGGGGAAGAGAGAGTGGGGATTTGGGGGAAAAAGAGGCAGGATGAAGTAAGGAGAGTGAGGATTTTGGGAGTTAAGTGGACGTAGCAGTAGCGCGTTTAGAGCAAACATGCTATAGCTAAGTTAGCTATAGCGCTTATTCAGACAGCGCTACTACTATTACAGGTAGCTATAGCGGTTTTATACAGAAAGCGCTACTGCTACCTTGACTAGCATTACCTCTTTTTCAGAAAAGCGTTTACCCATGGCTCGTTTTTTGCGATAGCATTCACGATAGAGCTCTTGGCATCGGGTATAGTCATGGTAGTGAAATACCGATTTTCTCTTTCGACATTCTTAGCCCACCTGACACGGAACATCGTCGCGTGGTGCAGTCCAAAGTAGTGAAGCTCCCATATCTCCTCGACCCTTCCGTAAAATCTCTCAGTTGCGCCGTTGTCGCTGCCGGTCATGCATTCCATCGTCACCCCCGAGTTCTGATCATCACTGTCCATATCTTTGGCCTCCGTGTAGAATGTGTATCCGTTGATATCGTATGCTTGATAGGTGTTAAGGTTGGGTGAGGGGCCATGTGCTAAGGCGTATATGAGCAATTCGTCCTTAGAGCCCTCTTCCGGGGGATTAGCAATAATATGCTCTTTGTACCAATGCAGGAAAGTGGAGTTGTGCTCTCTAGTAACTTCGGCGTCCGTCTTGCATACCCCTTGGTCACGATGCTTCTTTGCGATAATTTATTTGTGCAGTGCCACGAAAGGATCTACCTCGTCTAGGTGTTGTAGCACTACCAAGTTTGCTCTGTCAAATTCATTGCGTCGATCTGAGTATGCCATGTGCAGTTCCCTGCGACCATTGTGAAAGTGTTAGTTATCGACTACAGGGGGGTGAATAGGCGATTTTTATGAAAGACTTCAAAACACGGGGGCTTTGAAGACTAACAGTAGAAATGAACCTATTGATATGCAGTGGGAAATAGACTACACTAGACAAGCCATAGTTAAGTAAGCAATGAAGTGAAAGCACAAAGACTATCAGCAGCTAGGTAGTATGGATCAGGATGGAAGATAGTATGAAGCCAAACAAAAACAGTCTTCACACAGTGAAGTCAATCAGATCATGCAAGCATGCAATGACTTCACGAAGACAAACTGTAAGTAAAGAGAGGTTGAGAATAGAACCAGTTGCTTGGTGAGGACAGGGACTTGTTGGACCAGTTCCAGTTGCTGTGACAACTGTACGTCTGGTTGGGAGGCTAAGATTCAACTCAGAAGACCGCGTCTTCACCTTATTCCCCTTGAGCTAAGGACACACAATCCTCGCCCAATCACTCTGGTAAGCCTTCAAGGGAGACTTCCAAACCTTCACAGACTTCGTTCACCGGCGATCCACAATGACTCTTGGATGCTCATAACACGATGCCTAACCGGCTGGAGGATTCAAAGTCCTCAAGTGTAACAAGTCTTTAGATCACGCAGACAGAAAGACTTCAGTGATGCCTAACACTCTTCGGCTCTGGGTGTTTAGGGCTTTGTCCTCGTAAGGATTTCTCTCTCAAAGGCTTTGGAGGTGAGTTGCTGTCAAACGACAAAAGCCGTGCACTAACTCTGAGCATCGACCACTTTATGGTGTAGGGGGTGGGCTATTTATAGCCTAGAGGCAACCCGACCTAATTTGTCCGAAATGACCCTGGGTCACTAAGGAACTGACACGTGTCGAACGGTCAGATTTCAAACACACACGATAGCTTTACTTGGGCTACAATTAAAGCTGACTTATCTAGCTCTAGATAAGATTTGCTCTCATTGTCTTTGCTCAAAGACATAGGATTTGGTTGAGCATCACTTCAGTCACTCTGACTTTGTTCACTTGGACCCCACTTAACAGTACGGTGGTTCCTTTGACTCAACAAAGAAGAAAAGGAAACTACGAAACAACTATGTCTTCGCAATCCATAGTCTTCATGCGATGTCTTCTCATGTTATAGTCTTCAATGTGAATCTCTTCACAGACCACCATTGTCTTCAATGTCTTCACATATTTTTAGGGGTCATCTCTGGTAGGTAAACCGAATCAATGAGGGACTATTACCTATGTTATCATGCAATTCTCACAAACACATTAGTCCCTCAACCAAGTTTTTCGTCAATACTTCAAAACCAACTAGGGGTTGCACTAGATGCACTTACACGTTGGAGTGACCTTCTCCTTCGAGACTCCCATTGTGCTTGTTAACGGGAAAACCAACACCAACACTAGGTGGCTGGTCTGCGCCATATAGAAAATTCTCACAGAAAGAGATGCACTCTTGTCTCAGAGAGCCCTGGACGATGCTTCCATCCGGACGGGACATGTCACGAACGAATCCTTTGATGATCCCATTCATCCTCTCAAATGACATATGTTGTGTAGGAATGACGGCCCCAGCTCTATTATGTCGTCCAAAATATGGACACATAGATGCACCATGACATCAAAGAACGCGGGCGGAAAGTACATCTCAAGCTCATTTAGTATCACAATGATCTCTTCCTGTAGCCTTCGGAGTTGCTTCACACTAATCGACTTTCGAGAGATGATGTCAAAAAACTTGCAGAGACCAATAAGCATGTCACGGAAGTGCTTGTCCATTATCCCTCTAAGGGCAACAGGTAGTATATGCGTCATCATCACATGACAGTCATGTGACTTCATCCCGCTGAACCTTTTCTTGTTCATGTCTAGATATCTGCTTATCTTGCCACAGTAACCGGAACTAACTTTGACTCCGGTAAGGCACTTAAAGAATTGATCGATCTCAGCCTGACTTAAGGTGAAGCAAGAAGGGGGGCAATAATCCTCTTCCCTTACTTTCTTGCCCTTCTTCTCCCACGCCTTTGTCTTTGTCTCTGTCTCGTCTGACTTTTTATGAGGCGGCACGTGCAGATCTTCCCTGATATTCAAATCTTGCAAGTCTTTTCTTGCCTTAGGCCCATCCTTGGTCTTATCTGGCATGTCCATCAGTGTCGCGAGCAAGCTCTTAAGGACATTCTTACAGATATGATTTGATCAAGGCAATGAGGTGTGGCAAGTTTGTGCCAGCACTCCAAGTCCCAGAACATAGACCTTGTCTTCCATACCTTCAGCAACGGCTCCGATGCCTTTTTCATCGTCTTTCCTGGTGCGGGGCACTGTTCCCAGTTTTTCAACAACTCATCGATTTCGGCGCCGCTCCGCTTATGTGGAGGTCCTAGATGCTCAGCGTGACCATTGAATAGATCTCCATGGTTTCTCCACGGGTCATCCTGATCGAACCATCTTCGATGCCCCATGTACACGATTTTCCCAAACCCGCCATCTTTCCTTGACGTTAGCTGCTGAGATGTTGTATCATCCATGCACCGCGTGCATCCACAATTTCCATGGCACATCTGGCCAGCGACATATCCGTTGCCAAGATAGTCGTGCACCATCGTGATCAGCGCGACTCTCATGTAGAAATACTCGCCTTTGCTGGCGTCCCATGTCTTGGCCGGTGTTTTCCATAACGTGTCTAACTCCTCTTGAACTAGCCCCAGATATAGATTAATATTATTTCCTGGTTATTTCGGCCCTTGAATCAGCATGCTCATGTGAATGTACTTCGACTTCATGCACAACCAGGGGGTAGGTTGCACATCCATACAAACACGGACCATGTGCTATGGTTGGTGTTCTGGTTGCCAAACGGATTCATGCCATCGGTACATGCGCTGAGCATGATGTTCCTTGCATCACATTCGAAATACCGATAGAAGCTGTTCAATGCTCTCCACTGGCTTCCATCCTTGACGTGTCTCAGCTTCGGATCATCTCCATCGTCGGGCTTCTTCCTCTCCGCGTGCTAGCGCATGAGCTTTGCTTCCTTGGGATCTACGAAATACCGCTAGTGACGGGGAGTGATCGGTAAGTACCATACAACTTTCTGGGGACATTTCTTCCCGGGCTTCTTGTATCGAGAAGCATTGCACACTGGACAGCTTGTTTTTTCCGTGTTCTCCTTCTCATAAATTAAGCAATCATTGATACATGCATGGTATCTAACATGCGGCAGATCAAGAGGGTACATGATCTTGGCCTCATCCACACTAATAGGACATAGATTCCCCACGGGAAGAACATCCTTTAGGTACTTGAGATGCTCATCGAGGCTAGTGTCGGTCCATTTGTTCTTAGCCTTCGTCTTCAGGAGTTGGAGCGTGAAACTCAAGCGGGTCACCTCAGGATTGCAACCATCATACAATGGAGTGTTTGAGTCTACCACCAGTTGCTGCAGCTTAGCCTCCTCTCTAGAAGGAGCTCTCTCAGTACTCATCTCCTTGCGAAGTAGTGCTTGAACACGAGGGTCCTGCACGACTAAACTTAGTACCGACGAACTCTGCGGCATGGAGTCCACGTTCTCTCTGCCGCCATATCCGGCCCCTTCTCCGCCGCCATGTCCGGCCCCATCTACTCCGCCATGTCCGGCCCCTTCTCCGCCGCCATGTCCGGCCTCTTCCCCGCCGCCATTATCGATCATCTCTTCATCTTGCCCTGTGTCGTCATTGCCTGCCCCCTCGGCGTCCTCAACATCATCATCCTCATCTTCAATTACCCACCGAGTATAGCCATCCATGAAACCAGTCATGAGCAGGTGCGCTTCGACACGACCATCGTCATAGGGGTCGAGCCAAACTATTCCTTTGCATCTTTGACACAGACATAAAACCTCTGTCAGGTTATTTTCTTTCATGTCCTGCACCGCTGACCGCAACCACCGGTCCACCATCGTTCCACTAACCATCATGAACGCCTGCACGGTAATAATAAGCAAATTGATTATAAAAATGCATCCACGCATCAAAGTCATACAAAAATTCGACATGACCTTCCCTAAAAATAGGACATATAGATCTAGAGTTTGCCCGAAATTCACCGAAACGGAAATAAATCGACATTTCGGCAAAACATAGGCAACCCACAAGCATAATTCGACGTCAACTCATGCCACACACACAATTTCCATCATATCGCAGACACATACACATATTTCCATTCTTGCAAAAGCATGAATTTTTAATCACATATGTCGAAATCGAGCACACGGTGGAGATGATGATGTAGTAGGGAGATCAAAAGTGGACAAAGCTCTTCTTTACAAAGCTAGATCTAGTTAGGGGGTACATAGGTCACATCACTAAATGCTACATCTACCTAGCTAGCTAATTTTGGAGGAGACAACTTCAACTAGTGGAGGGGGAAGGAAAAAGAGAAAGGAGATGCATTAATGAAGGTGGTGTAGTTAGCTAGGAGTAATAAAGAGAGGGAATGGTAGGTAGAAGGATAGTAATGGGGGAGAAGTAGTGAGGAAGAAGCAAAGTGAAGGAGAGAGGAGGTGGGAGGTGGGGAAAGTGAGGAAGAGAGGATGGGGGACATGGGAGGGGGAGGGGTGGGGAGTGAAAAAGGTGGTGTATGCTACGGCTTAGCAGTAGCGCGGCTGATAAACCGCGCTACTGCTAAAGAAATAGCAGCAGCGCGCTTATGGCACACACGCTACTACTAAGCGGGGCCCGCCATGTGGCCAGTTTCAAAATTAGCGGTAGCGTCACCCAGAAAACCGCGCTACTACTATTACTTTATCAGTAGTGCGGTTATCTCGAGCGTGCTACTGCTAAACCTAGGGTGGCGGGAATTGTCAGTCGATTTTAGTAGCAGCGTGGTTCCACCGAGCCACGCTACTGCTAATAGGGTAGCAGTAGCGCCTGTTTTGCTCCTGCGCTACTGATAATTAGCAGTAGCGCATGTTTCTGTACCGCGCTGCTATTAAGATTCTGTGTATAAGGTTTTCCCTAGTAGTGTCGTGCTGTTCTCACTAATGAGCGCACTGTTGAGAGTCCGACGGAGTTCAGTGTTCACCTCCGAGATACTGATGGTGACCCCTTGTCTGATCCGATGCGTTATCGTCATCTTCTTGGGAGTCTTGTCTATCTAGCTGTATGTCGACCGAATATATCTTATGCGGTCCATATTCTAAGTCAGTTTGTCCCTGCTCCCACTTCGGTTCACTATAGTCACCTACTTCGCGTTCTCCGTTATCTTCGAGGCACGATCTCTCACCGTCTGTTCTTTTCTCTCTCCGGTTCATCACAACTTCATACCTATTCAGATGCTACGTGGGCTAGTGATCCCTCGGATCGCCGTTCACTTTTTGCTTACTGTGTTTTTCTTGGTGGTTCTTTCATTGCCTGGAAGACGAAGAAACAGATTGCAGTTTCCCGTTCGAGTGCAGAGACTGGGTTGCGAGCTATGGCTCTTTTGATGGCAGAGGTGACTTGGTTACGGTGGTTGCTTCAGGATTTTGGTGTTTCTTTCACTATACCTATCCTTCTACAGGTGCTATTAACATTGCGCGCGACCATGTGAAGCATGAGCTCACCAAGCATATTGGTGTTGATACTTTTTATGTGCGCGCTGGTGTGTAGGGTTGGGTTATTGCTCTTCAGTATGTGTCTTTCGAGTTACAGTTGGTGGATTTCTTTACGAAGGCCCAAACTAGAGCACAACATGGTTCCATCTCTCTAAATTCAGTGTTGTTTATCCACCATGAATTTGAGGAGGGTGTTAGAATAGTATATATATAGCCATGTAGCCTTTTATCTTTATCCCATTGTATAAGGTTTTCTTTTTGCATATTTTCTACACCTATACATGTATATATACTGGCCTATGGATTTATGGGAATACAAGTTGCATATTCCTGACAAAACAAACACACCCGGAGTCTGGCTGAAGCCCTAGAGCTGTGCGCTTTGGATAACAAACCTGATGTAAGTCTTCTTCCTGGTAGGCCAAGTGTCTGTGAGGATTGGGGTGAAAGGATCGGAGCAAATGAATTGGCAAGGTTTGGATTCTCGAACATGATTTATGGGCGGCCACTACGTGTAGACGGACGGATAGCTACGTTGACAAGGAGTGATCAACCGCTTGAAATGAGTGGTTAGCTATCTCAAAAAACAATCAACAAAAAAAGGAGTGATCAATTTTTCAGAATAATGTTGATCTTAGAAACAGTCGAACATACATAGAGACGACTTGCTTTGTCGTAGACACGGCAATTACGCGTACGCGTTCGCCCCTTGACATGGTGCCCACCTTGACTCGGAGGACCCGGCCCTATAGGTATGATATTCACTCCCTATGAAGTGTAGGGATTCAAGCAGGCAGTAGTCACAAGCAGGCCAGTGTTCCTCCTCGATCTAGCCCTCTTCCCTTTTCATCTCTCGCATCAAAGTCTTACTGAGTTGGAGTATATGTTTATGTGTTCAGTGTGCTGATTACTACCCCTCGGCGGCGAGGCGACCGCCCACTCCCGCCGTCGTGGAGCACGTACGGCCAGCGAGGTATATATGTGCCTCTCTCCTTATCGTCCTTTCCAATGGTGGTTTCCTTGAGGTCTCGCTAACCTAAAATTGTGCAAGCTTGATCGCCTCGAGATGGTCGACCCAGTGAG
The DNA here is from genome assembly GCA_034509565.1 of Triticum monococcum. Classification (NCBI taxonomy): domain Eukaryota; kingdom Viridiplantae; phylum Streptophyta; class Magnoliopsida; order Poales; family Poaceae; genus Triticum; species Triticum monococcum. The sequence continues at coordinate 230,631,104 of CM067842.1, read as the reverse complement.
CCTGGTGAGCATGATCCTATCGGTGGTGCAACTGATCGCAAGGGCAGCGCAGACGGCACAACATAACAGGAAGAGGTGCTTGGACCTCGCCCAACGCGCGGACACTCTGGCCAACGTACTGCCCAACTACACATACGCGGCGGCGAACGACGTGCAGACGGGGAGAGTGCTCAAGACGCTGAAGGAGGCCCTCGACGAAGCGTTCACGCTCATCCAGTCCTGCCAGACTAGAAGCATCCTCGGCATATTCTCCCGTATGGCCGCCGAATTAGATGGCGTTAATGGGAAGATCAACGACTGCATCACCGACCTCAACTTCATCAGAGACACTCCCACAAATCACGTAACAGCAGCTAGCTCAGTCCCGGCTAAAACTTATGACTGCGCCTCCTACTATCAGGCACAAGGAGGAGGTGCCTCCAGCGCCTGTGTTGCCTTCCCCCCGCCTCAGCACGCACCCGTGAATGTTCAGTGGAGTCCAGGTCCGTCTCCCTCCCATGGCTTCCCCCCGCCTCAGCACGCACCCGTGAATATTCAGTGGACTCCAGGTCCGTCTCCCTACCATTACCATGCTTCTCCAGCCCCCTCGGGTTATAATGATCTATCTTCTTTTTACACCCTTCCAACGGTCAACAAGGTCTTTAACCGTGTGTGTAATGAATTCCGCTAGTGTTCGTTTCATGTGGCGCAATATTATCTGCATGACAAATTTGTATCCATTTGTGCGCTTTGTGCAGAGACTATGAATGATAAATCATTTGCAGAAAGTATGGTTATGTGCAACCATTGATGCAATGGAAGGGGATATTCCCTTTTCGAAAAAAATCGTCCCTTCCATTTTGCTATCAAATTAGTTGAATTGTATGCCTGAGATTTTTTTTCGTAAGGTATTTCGTATGTTTCCGTTGTGGCTTCCATGAATTTGTCAGTTTTGGGATGTCTTTGAACATTGAACACAAGGGTTTTCTAATGGACACCAGTGTCCTTCCTAAAAAAGGGATATGACTGCAAGTGTACGTGCGAAATTAAGCTATGTCCATGAATAAGAGTGTTGGGGGTTGGGTGCGACATATGCCAATGGATGGCTTATCATCGTGGGGGCGAGTAGAACGTCGCCGGTGTCTGGAAACGGGATGAGGCGTAGACACAAACGCAGGCGGATTTTACCCAGGTTCTGTGCTCTCCTAGGAGATAACACCCCTAGTCCTGCTCTGCGGGGTCTCCGCATGATCACTAAGGCAAAAGTGAGTACAATGGTGCTCCTCGAGCTGTATCTGTTCAATGTTCCTCGAGCTGTCTCTTCACCTACCGGCCTCTATGCCGACTGCTGGGGCCCGCCGGCTGGTGAGCCCTGCCGACTGGTCTGGTACGGAGCCGACAGGCCGTACCCACTGTTTGCGGGTCTTGCCGGCCGCTGATTACTGTAGCCGTGCCTCTAATGACGCAGGCTTGGTCATGGGGTCGTGGGTACAACCCTGCTACCTGGCGGGCGATTACTGTAGCCACTCCCCGTCTCGTCTGTTTAATGGCGTGTGGGACCCGTGGGAGGGGCAGGCCGACTTCCGGGGGCCAGCTCCCTTCGGGTCCGACTGGTGGCGCTCTTGCCGTCTTCTGGACTCTCGCTGACCGGTAGGGCCCAGTATCCGTGGACCGTACCGACAGGCCGTCGTGGGTGCAGAACTCCGCTCACTGTTGCTGATGTCAGGGATGGCACGGCAACAGTGCCTCGCCGGACGGAGACCTCCACTGGTACGGCGCACTATGGCCTAGCCATCCCATGAAAAGGGGAGGGAGTGGGCTTTACTGTTGTCACTCCCGTCCCATCCCCCCTTATGAGGGCATGGGCTTTGTTGGTGTCGTGGGCCGACTCCCCGTGGCCGGCTTCTCTGGGAGCCGCCAGGAGGGAGTCGGCCTGTCTTGACCTCGCCTCCAGGACTCGGCCGCATGCGGGCAGTCGGCTGTTCCTTTAGCCGGCCTCTGGAAGGCGGCACTCCATCCTGGTGTCTTGAGGGGCGTAGTCAGCCCCGATGTCTTCAAAGGTTCTGGGCCTCGGGTTAGCCTACCCGTGGCCCATTACTCTGACATTAGTCCCCGAAGCTGGTGAGGCTCCATGGACGATCAGCCGAGGAGCCTCAGCAGTTTCTTTCTCCCAGTGCTTGAGGTGAGACCTCATTTGATTTCTGCCAGGCCGACTGGTAGGAGTCGGAGTCGCCTGAGTTTGATTTGTCCAAAAATGCTTTCGAATCCCCCGGTGGGAACTCAGTAGCGTGTGAGCTAAGCTTCCTGATTGCCACCCACTCCGTGCCCGCCATGTGGCAACCAGTGGCCGGGCCAGCCCGCCTACCCATCCGCGAGATGGGACATGTCTGCAGGTGGGACCCGCCACTACCACGCCTCGGCATGCGAGCGGATCTGCTGCGGCCGTGGGGGGCGGTTGAGGTTCCCACGAAATTACTGCGTGCAGTAACTTTGCGTGATAAACGTGGGGGGTGTGGAGTAGTGGGCGTAGTAAATCCCACAACTGCCCCCTCGGCTTCGCAGCCCACTGGGCTATAAGTAGGGGGAGGAGGGGAGACGGCGGAGCACGCGCATCCCACCTCCCCACTGCTTCCTGTTCTGCTTCTCTCTCTCTCCGCCGTACCTCAAGCTACGTTGAGCGCTGCGGCAGTTTGCTCACGATGAGCTCTTCCTCCGCCGTCACGCCCCCTACGGTGCATTCCGGCACCTGGGATGGTTCGGAGGTCCACGACGACCACGTCGATTTCCTCCGCAAGACGCATCTGTTGCCCGGCGAGGACCTCGTTCGGGTTCATCTCGCGCCGAGGGAGGAAATCTTGCCGGTGCCACAGGAGGACGAGCGGGTCATCTTCTGCTCGCATTGCCTGCGCGGCCTGGGCCTGCCGGCGAGCAACTTCTTCCGCTCCTTCCTTGAGTTCTACGGACTTCAGCCGCACCACCTCACCCCCAACACGGTGGTGCTGCTGTCCTCCTTCGTCACCCTGTGCGAGGGCTTCATCGGCGTTCTCCCCACCCTGGAGCTCTGGGGGGAGTTCTTCTACTCCAAGCTCGGTACCCAGGCCGCGAGCGTGTCAGCTCAGTGCGGCACGTTCATCGCCATGCGGAGGTCGGGGGCCGACAACCCGTTTCCCTCCATCAAGCTGATCAAGTCGGTGAAGATGTGGCAGCAGTCGTACTTCTACGTCAAGAACATCTCCGCGGAGGGCGACTGGATCAAACTGCCGGCCCGCCGGGTGGGAGGCAACCCAACTGGACGCACCGGGCCCGGACGTTGACGCTTGCGGGAGCTGGTGCCGTTGCGCGGCTTCGAGTACTGGCACAGTCGGAGGGCCTGACCGGGCCGGACTTGCTGGCCGCCTTCGTGGCGCGCCGAGTGCTCCCTCTTCAAAGTCGCCCCCACATGATCTGCCAAATGAGCGGGCACCGGGACCCAAGTCAGATGTGCACCAAGGAGATGCCTCACGAGGAGGTGGTCTATATGGTGAATTATTTGGCGAGCTGCGACCTTAGAGAAGAGTGGCAGTTCGGCAAGGAGCTATATTCACGTGCCGCCCCTCTGCCTCTGGTGAGTCGTTTTCTTTTTCTCTTTCTCTCTGACTTCTTCTTTTGCCGAGTCCATTTTGTCTGATCTGACCAGCCGGCTTTGGTCAGAACCCCCTCCTCCAGCCAGCAGCCGGCACCGCGGGGCCGGACCGCGAATTCCTCCCCGACCGGGCGGAGAGTGATGTTGACGACCCCGACCTGGGGGCGGCGGCCCTGGAGGACGGTGTTGAGGGAGGAGGCAGCGCAGCGGGCGGCCCGAGACTTGGGGCCAGTCTCGAGGACTGGCTCGATGATGATGAGGAGGTCGTCCCCCGCCACCAGCCAGGAGCCGGCCAGTCGGGCGCGGGCTCGTCAGCTCCGCCGGACACACAAGGCGGCGGCAAGAAGCGCAGGGCTGGGGCGAGCCTGTTTGGCAGCCGGCCGAAGAAGCCCAAGGGCTCAACTGCAGCGACCAAGCGGGACGAGGCGGCTGCAAAGGCCAACCGCTTCCGCAAGGTGGTGAACACGCCGCAGCTTATTTCAGCGTAAGCACCACCTCCCTTCGTACCTTCGTATTTTTTTATTGAGTCTGTCTGAAATTTCTTTACTTTATTTTCCGGCTTTAGGGCCCCTCTCTCTCTTGAGAAGTCAGCCGCCGGCTCCGTCGTGAAGTCGGCGGAGACCTCCTCCACCACCCGGCGGGTTGACCCCGCCGCCGACCTCCGGGAGGCGACGGAGCAGAACATACGGGAGGAGCGGGAAGCCGCCCGTCTGAAGAAGGCGGAAGCTGACAAGGCGGAGGCCGCTGCCTTGAAGAAGCTGGTAGAGGTCAAGGTCGCCGATGCGGAGAAGAAGCATGCAGAGGAAGCCGCACGCCACCAGTCGGCGGTGTTTGTCGTCCCCTTGAACTCCGCACCACCGCGACCGGAGTTCTCGGCGCAGATTGGGGGAGCCGCCGATGAGAACCCGGTCATGGAGAGGGACGCCGACGTCACCGCTACGCCAGAGGTCATTGTGCCGCCACCGCCACCCTCCGGAGGCGCGCCAGGCGGACAACCGGTGGATCCGCCAGTGCCGCCAACCGGAGGCGCGGCGGCGACGGGCCTGGCCCTCGAGGTCAGTACGCCGACGCGCCGCTGTCTCGCGAAGATGGCCTCAACGCCGCGTCCTCTGGTACCGGCGCTGCGAGCTCCTCGATCCTGGACACCGAGGTGTCGAGCGCCGCGCCCACCGGGTGGGTGCGGGGAGGCGGGAGTGGCCCGTTGAACCGAGCGCTCCTGGACGTCCAAGCAAGCTCCGGGCCGAGGGCGACGCCATTAAGGAGTGCACCAAGGCATACCTGGCGTCACGAACGGCCATCCGGGTACGCGTCCTTCCTTTTGCTTTGCTTCCTTGTTCTTTTTGTGGGGGCGCGCCAGCGCACCCACTGGGTGTAGTCCCCGAGTTTCGGGCCGGCTGCTGAGCAGGCGGCTCGGAACTCTAATCAGCGAGTTCCAAGTACCAACACTTTTTTCTGAAATTCGATACAGGATTACCACAATCTTCGCGTGACCTCCTTCAACGCCAACGTCGAGGATCTGGTCAAACGGACCGCCGACTTGTCGGACAGCCGGGGTAAGTCTTCTTTCCCGGCAGGGGCGCGCTGGCGCACCCGCGGGTTGTAGTCCCCGAGATCCGGGCCGACTGCTGAGCACTCGGGCCAAATCTCCCCGGTGACCTTCTTTTTTGCTGACGACCGACATCCCTCCCCCTCCTTTTTCAGAGGCCAACGCCGCTCTTCAGCAGCAGCTGGGCGAAACCAAAACCGCGCCGCGTGTCCGGGAGGAGGAGTGCGGCCGGCTGACGGAGCAGCGCCACCGGCTGGCTACGCGGCTAGCGGAGCAGAAGGAGCTGCTCCAGAGGGCCCAGAGGGAGGCGGAGGACAAGGAGGCCGCCCTTCTCACCGAATTTGCATCCGAGCGCTCCTCCTAGACTGACAAAGAGGCGACGCTGGTCTCCGGCTTCCAAGCAATCGAAGATCTCATCGATGGTGAGCTTCCCCTCGTTTCCTTTTCTGGGCTGCCGACTACTAATGGAGTCGGCCTTAAAAAATTTAATCTTGTTCCTTCGGTCTTCTTCCTTAGCAGACTTCTTCCCCGGCCATTCGCACGCCGCCAGTCAAGCCATCGAGGCTGATCGTGAAGCACAGAGGGCGGACGGCGCACAGATTGCCGCCAACGCCCCCCGAACTCTTGGCGACCAGGTCCTCAGCATCGAGGCCAGCCCACCGGATGCTGCGCCGGCTTCGACGTGTCGGCGCCCAGGCGATTGCTGCCCTGTGGCCAGACATGCAGGCGCCACGCACCCCCAGTCGGACTGCCGACTGGTTGGAGGTGGCAGCCGGCCGTCTTGAGGCTTGGAAGGGTTTAGCACCCCGGGCTAGAGCCTGCCGGGCCTTGGAATTCGCCAAGGCGTGGTACCCTGGGCTGAGTTTAGCCTAGTTGGCCACGTTCCGGCTAGAAGCTCAAGCAGAGCTGGCAACGGTGGAGGACGATCTCGTCAGGTGCGCCGCATCGATCGTTGAGTACACCGACACCAGCATCTTCGTCCCAGAGCGGGCTGAGAACGGCGAGGAGGCGCCGCCGGAGTGGTTCGAGCTGAACCCGGACGACGGCGAGGACTCGGCGAAGGTGATCGACTCCAGTGGCGAAGAGGAAGGTGAGGAGGAGGAAGGAGATGAGAAGGAGGTGCTAGAAGTCGAGGTAGACGGCCAGCCCCAGCCCGACCGCGCCTCTAGCAATGAGCCGCGCTCAACTGAGCCAGCTGTCGCCGGGGGTGATCAGGCGGAGACCAACCAGCCGACTGCCCCACCAACTGGCACCGCCGACCCCTCTGATCCTCCGAGTCCGTCCGCGGGTTCCTAGGTTGCCACTTTATCTTTGTTTTACCTGCTTAGTAGTCTCAATGAACTTGTTATTTTGCACAATTCCACCCACTGGCTGTGGGTGTATCCTGAACTCCTATTTGATGATTCAGCCAAGGGCCTTTCTATGTAAATTTTTATCCGCGTTCTATCTCTTCTTGCTTATTGCTCTTTGGCTTTTTTCTTTGCTGCCTTCCCTTGGTTGCCGTTTGGCTAGTCGGACAGCCGCTCTGCCGACTGCCGCTAGATCAAATACTTGGCTTCTTTGGGAGGCAAGTACTTAGCCATTTAGAGTTTTTAGCAAGTTAATTTAGAAAACGGCGAGCCGGCTGCTCAAGAGTTGGTTGCAAAAGGCTGGAAACCGGCTTAAGCTATGTGCATGCTTTGAGTCCTTAGCCATTTTTCATATGGACACCCATTCTACCTTACTCCTGCCTGCCAGTCAGTCGCTCTGCGATCTACGGCTTCTAACAGGAGACGGCTTGAGTGCCACACACTACTTGTCCGGCTGCAGGAAGTCATTTAATAGCTCAAGACGGCAAGTCCCCGGGCCGACTAGTCGAACCCAGTGCCAAGCGGTAAAGAATAACATACTCATAGGCATAACTCTTTATCATATAGATAAAAGAAGGCAGTCCCCGAGATCTTCTCGAGGGGCCCAAAGTCTTCATACTTTAATACAAAAGGTAGCGTGATACATACTGCATTAACTGTAAAATCTTCGGAGGAGATTTGCATTCCATGGCCGCTCCGTCGTTTTGCCGGAGTCGTCCCTTTTACGCGCTCGGGGCTTCTGAGCGTCGATTAGGTAGTAGGAGTCATTGCCCAACACCTTGCTGATGATGAAGGGGCCTTCCCAAGGTGTTGAGAGCTTGTGTTGGCCAGCTATTCGCTGAATCAACCGAAGCAAAAGGTCTCCTTGTTGGAAAGATCGCGTCTTGACCTTCCCATTGTAGTATCGGCGTAGGCTCTGCTGGTAGATGCTGGACGGGCTGAGTGCCAACAGCCTGCCCTCTTCTAGCAGATCGACACCGTCTTGACGTGCTTCCTCTGCTTCCTCCTCGGTGTACATGGTGACTCGAGGGGAGTCGAACTCTATGTCCGTTGGGATGACGGCTTCGGCACCGTAGACGAGGAAGAAGGGCGTGAAGCCGGTTGACTTGTTTGGAGTCGTGCGTAGGCTTCAGAGGACGGCTGGCAACTCATCAAGCCAGCAGCCTGCCGAGCGCTCCAGAGGCTCGACTAGCCGGGGCTTGATGTCGGACAGGATTAGGCCATTTGCTCGCTCTACTTGGCCGTTGGACTGCAGATGGGCAACGGACGCTAAGTCCAGTCGGATGCCCTGTGTCGTGCAGAAACGGGCCAAGGCACCCTTGGCAAAGTTTGTGCCATTGTCGGTGATGATGCTGTGCGGTATGCCGTACCGAATTGTGATGTCGGAGATGAAGGTCACAGCAGTCGGACCATTCAAACTCTTGATTGGCTTTGCTTCTATCCACTTGGTGAACTTGTCCACTGCAACAAGTAAATGAGTCAAACCACCTCGCGCCGTCTTGAATGGTCCGACCATGTCCAGGCCCCAAACAGCAAAGGGCCAGGCAATAGGAATAGTTTTGAGTGCCGAAGCCGGCTGATGAGGCTTACAGCGGAACTTCTGGCACCCCTTGCATTTTTGGACTAGAGACTTGGCGTCTTCAAGAGCAGTCGGCCAGAAGAAACCACGGCGGAAAGCTTTGGTGACGAGTGCTCTTGAAGCCGCGTGATGGCCACATTCGCCTTGATGGATGTCTTTGAGGATTGCCTGGCCTTGCTCTGGCTCCACACACCGCTGGTGAATACCAGTGACGTTGCGCCTTACGAGCTCTCTATTGATGACGTACGCTGCCGCCCGGTGTTGTACTTGCCGAGCCCAGATCTCATCGTCTGGCAGCTCTTTGTTCACCATGAATTTGTGGATGGGCTGGGCCCATGAAGGTGCTCCAATTTCTGCAACCGCCAAGACTGCTACTTGGACGAGGGTGGCTGGGCCGGGAGGTGGCGGGTTGGAGTTGGCAGCCGCTTGCTGTGTCGATGAAGTCCCCGGGCAGAATGGCGCAGTCCCTGGGCCGGGCTCCGAAGTCTCCGGGCCGGGCTCCGTAGTCCCCAGGCCGGGTGCGACTGCCACGATCCCCGCGCCGCCTGTCGGAACACTCGCGCCGTCTATGGGGGCTCTTGAGTCGGATCCGACTACTTCAGGAGGAGCCGGCATGAAGATGGAGTCTGGCTCCGGTGATGGTTTGACTGACGGCTTGAATAGGTGCTAGAGGGCGACGCCGGACGTTATCGCCTAACGGGTGGAGCCGATTCGCACCAGGGCGTCTGCTTGGTCGTTGTCGTTTCTTGGTACATGGAGAAACTCGCATCCCTCGAAATAGCCACTGAGTTGCTGTATGAGGAAGCGGTAGCTTGCTATGTTTGCGTCCTTGGCATCCCAATCGCCTGACGACTGCTGGACCACCAAGTCGGAGTCACCATGACACAGGATCCGGCGAATGCCGAGCTCTTTGGCTAGCCGGAGCCCGTGAATGAGTGCCTCGTACTCTGTGACATTTTTGGAGGCGGCAAAATGGATTTGCAGCACATACTTGAGCTTTTCGTCCTTGGGAGAGGTGAGGACAATGTCGGCTCCCAAGCCGATGCACGTCTTGGAGCCGTCGAAGTGCATTCGCCAATGGGTGGAGTCGGGCGCTGGTGGTAGACACTGGGTTTCGGCCCAGTTGACGAGGAAGTCGGCCAGCGCTCGTGACTTGATGGCAGTGCGAGGTTGGTAGTAGATGGTGTAGGGGGCCAAATCTATGGCCCACTTGGCCACTCGTCCCGAAGCGTCTCGGCTGCCGATGATTGCGGCTAGAGGAGCCGTGTAGACCACAGTAATTGGATGTTCTTGGAAGTAAGGCTTCAATTTCTTGGCGGCAAAATGCACACCATAGCACATCTTCTGGTAGTGGGGGTAGTTTTGCTTGGAGGTCGACAGTACTTCACTCAAATAATATACCGGTGTCTAAACTGGTAGTGCTCTTCCTTCCTCCTTGCGCTCTACTACAATGACCGTGCGGACCACTCGACTGGTGGCGGCGATGTAGAGGAGCATGGGCTCCTTAGGAGTCGGAGCCGCCAGAACAGGTGGAGTCGCCAACATCTTCTTTAGTTGGACAAATGCTTCGTCCGCCTTGTGGTTCCACTCGAAAAAAGTGGTCTTCTTCATGAGTTGGTACAGGGGAAGGGCCTTCTCGCCCAGCCGACTGATGAATCTGCTGATGGATGCAAATTTGCTGGTGAATTTTTGTACGTCCAGTAGTCGGCTGGGTACCTCCATCCTTTCAATTGCCTTGATCTTCACAGGGTTGCATTCTATGCCGCGTTCGGAGACCAGGAAACCAAGGAGCTGGCCAGCTGGTACTCCGAAGACGCATTTCTCCGGGTTTAGCTTGATCTGAAATCGGCGCAAGTTGTCGAAGGTCTCCTTGAGGTCTTACAGCAGTGTTCCACGCTTCTCCGTCTTTACCACCACATCATCCACGTAGACGTGAGCATTTCTGCCGAGCTGCTTTAGGAGACACTTCTGCATGCATCGTTGGAAGGTGGCGCCGGCGTTCCTCAAGCCGAACGTCATGGTTAGGTAGCAGAAAGCTCCAAATGGCATGATGAAGGCAGTCTTCAGCCTGTCAGCCGGGTTTAACTTGATCTGGTGATACCCTGAATATGCATCCAAGAAACTCAACAGCTCGCATCCGGCTGTGGAGTCTATCACTCGGTCAATCCTTGGCAAGGCAAACGGGTCCTTGGGGCATGCTTTGTTGAGGCTTGTTTAGTCAATACACATTCGCCACTACTTGTTCTTCTTCAGTACCAAGACCGGGTTGGCCAGCCATTCTGGGAAGAATACTTCCATGATGAAGCCGGTTGCGAGGAGCTGGGCTATCTCTTCTCCAACAACTCTCCTCTTCTCTTCTGACAAGCGGCGTAAAGGCTGTCTGACTGGTTTGGCATCAGATCGGACATGTAATTTGTGCTCGGCGAATTGCATGGCGACACCTGGCATTTCCTTGGGGGACCATGCGAAGATGTCTCGATTCTCACGGAGGAAATCGACGAGCTCGCCTTCCTGTTTGCTGTGGAGGTGGGCGCCTACGACAGCGTACCTCTTTGGGTGCTCCGGGTCCAAAGGTATCTTCTTTGTTTCCTTGGCCGGCTTGAACGAGCCCTCAGCTTCCGACTCTTTGGGATCAGGCGACATCTCTGGCTGCTTGCTTGCCATCGCCACAACTCGATCTAGCAGCTGCTTCTCAGCTGCGATCACGAGGGACTCGGCCAGCCGACTGCTCTCTGATGCGCAGGCGGACGACTTCTTGTAGTCGCCAGTTATGGCCAGAATCCCTTTGGAACTCGACATCTTCATCTTGAGGTAGGCATAGTGGGGAACGGCCATGAACTTGGCCAGGGCTGGCCGGCCAAGCAGCGCATGGTATTGGCTCTCTAGGTCCACCACCTCGAACCATATTGACTCACGGCGGAAATGATCTTTGTCTCCGAACAGGACGTCGATCAAGATCTTGCCAATTGGCAAGCAGGAAAGGCCAGGGACTATGTCGTGGAACACCGTCCGGCTGGACTGCAGTTGCCTCTGCCTGATTTCCAACTTCTCCATGGTGTCTTTGTACAAGATGTTGATGTTGCTGCCGCCGTCTATCAGGACTCTAGAAAAACGAGCAGCTCGCATGTCCGTGGCAAAGGTGGCGTCCAAAACCAAAGCATAGGAGCCGGGTCTGGGCATTACTCCGGGGTGGTCAGCCCGACTCCAGCTGATGGGCTTCTCAGACCAGTGCGTGAGCTCCGGTGTGTCAGAAGCTGCTGCATTCACCTCCTGCTGCTACAGCCGTCTGCTGCATCGATCATCGGCCACACTGGTGAACATGATGTATGCTCCCTGCTCTTCTGGGTACTCATCTTGAACTGCGCCGACTGGTCTGACCGCCGGCTGCTTGGGCGGAGGGGGAGGCGGCTGCCCAGCAGGTGGGGGAGGCAAAAGGCCGTCTCCCTTTGCGATCCTGGTGAGCTAGTGGCATTTCCGAGTGGTGTGGTTGGACGACTTCGCGCCACTGTGGAACTTGCAGGGTCCATCCAGAGTCTGCTCATATGAGAAAGTCGGCTGCCAGTTGGACTTGCCGCCCTTCTGACATCTAAGCGAAGATTTCAGCGCCATGCAGCGCATCGGCGCAGACTCCGTCTGGCGTGCCAGGCTGGCTGCGCTCGCCAGGGAGCAAAAGGGTTCCCTTCCAGAACAGGTCTCCGGACGACAGTGCACCAGGCCCCACGGTGGGCGCCAAATGTCGGGGGTTGGGTGCGACATATGCCAATGGATGTCTTATCATGGTGGGGGCGAGTAGAACGTCGCCGGTGCCTGGAAACGGGATGAGGCGTAGACACAAATGCCGGCGGACTTTACCCAGGTTCAGGGCTCTCCTAGGAGATAACACCCCTAGTCCTGCTCTGCGGGGTCTCCGCATGATCACTAAGGCAAAAGTGAGTACAATGGTGCTCCTCGAGCTGTATTTGTCGACAGGAGGAGACTAGGCCAGCTCTCCCCCTTCTCTAAGGTCAGGTTTAGTTCTAATGGATCGGAACCCTTTGCATGGGTGCCCTGGAGGGTTTATATAGGGCTACCCCCCAGGGGTACAATGGTAAACCTGACTGGGCGCAGGGCCCAGCCATCAGTCTCTTCGCCTGCCGGCCTCTATGCCGACTGCTGGGGCCCGCCGGCTGGTGGGCCTTGTCGACTGGTCTGGTACAGAGCCGACAGGCCGTACCCACCGCTTTCGGGTCTTGCCGGCTGCTGATTACTGTAGCCGTGCCTCTAATGACACAGGCTTGGTCATGGGGTCGTGGCTACAGCCCTGCTACTTGGCGGGCGATTACTGTAGCCACTCCCCGTCTTGTCTAGTTAATGGCGTGTGGGACCCGTGGGAGGGGCAGGCCGACTTCTAGGGGCCGGCTCCCTTCGGGTCCGACTGGTGGCGCTGTTGCCGTCTTCTGGACTCTCGCTGACCGGTAGGGCCTAGCATCCGTGGACCGTACTGACAGGCCGTCGTGGGTGCAGGACTCCACCCACTGTTGCTGATATCAGGGATGGCACGACAACAATGCCTCGCCGAGCGGAGATCTCCACTGGTACGGCGCACTGTAGCCTAGCCATACCATGAAAAGGGGAGGGAGTGGGCTTTACTGTTGTCACTCCCCTCCCATCCCCCCTTATGAGGGCATGGGCTTTGTTGGTGTCGTGGGCCGACTCCCCGTGGCCGGCTTCTCTGGGAGCCGCCAGTTGGGAGTCGGCCCATCTTGACCTCGCCTCCAGGACTCGGCCGCATGCAGGTGGTCGGCTGTTCCTTTAGCCGGCCTCTGGAAGGCGGCACTCCATCCTGGTGTCTTGAGGGGCGCAGTCAGCCCCGATGTCTTGAAAGGTTCTGGGCCTCATGTTAGCCTACCCGTGGCCCATTACTCCGACATAGAGAAACTCTAGATGATCCCCTAATCTATATAAAGTATAGAGGAGTAAATGCTTAAGTATCTTTAGAGGAGTAAAATTATACTCCTCTAAAGGTGATCGGACCTAACTGATCTCCTATATCTAGATGAGTAAAAAATCTTCTCGATTCTCTTAACCTAGCCATATGAACTTCAAACAATTGCACATATGTCATCAATCATTCAAATATTTCAAAATAAACATACATAACATATAAACCATGAACAAGCATAATCAAATTCAACCATGCAAAGTTCATCCAAAAGTCATCACATCGATCATGTTTGATTGAAAATCACCACAACACAGCATGTTTTATGTCACGGATCAAGCCCAACCAAAGTCATGCATGAACTCAAACACCATCCCCGCCAAAGAAATCACCACCATCAGCATCATCCGCACGGTCACCCCTATAACCATCACCATCTTTCGGCCACCACCATCCACACGGGCACCACAACCATCCACACCGACACTGCCATAATTATACTCCTCTAAAGGTAGCCGGACCTAACCGATCTCCTATATTTAGAGGAGTTTTTTCTCAATTATTTTAGCTTAGCGGCATCATATAATCATAATCCAAATATTTTAAAATAAACATGCATAATATATAAACCATGAGCAAGCATATAGTTGCTTTAAGGGCATATTTCTCCCTATGTGATTTTGGTGATTGATGACAATACATTTACGGACTAATCATGTGCATCGAGCATTTCAGTTATCTCATTCCTAGGCACAAGACGATTCGGTGCCCCTCGGAGCCTATCGAAGACGGCGGTTCTCTACGTTTCTTTTCCGGTGGATTTGAGTCGTTGGAAAACCGTACTATTAAGAGGGGGTCCACTTCCAAAAGGTTAGGGTGGAATCAACACGTACACATCTGTTCCTTTGCACCACCTTTCCTTCACTTCTTTGGAACTTCATCCATTTATCCTTGTCGCAGCGAGATGAAGACCTCCGAGTGTTATAAGTCTTGTGGCGTGTAGTAGTATTGCTCAAGGGAGCAGTACTACCGCGCCACGCGGTAGTACCGCTCCTCGCGGGCGGTAGTACCGCTGCCTCTAGCCTAGAATGCTGGCGCCCGCGGAAGTAATTTTTTACTTCCGCCCCTACGCGATAGTACCGCTCCCTGTGAGTGGTAGTACCGTGCCGGATTTTTGCACGTCCCAAAATCAGCGGAAGTAGTCATGGACAAAATTTATTTATTCCGTGATGTTTCCCAGCCCAGTTGAGCCCTGTCTTGCGGTAGTACCGCGGGGGCACGCAGTAGTATCGCTCCGGCGGTTCCACCACTCGTTGCCTAGTGCAACAAGACCTCACTTGGCTCCTACCGCACAAGCAGTACTACCGCAACAAGGAGCGGTAGTATCGTACCACCTTGCGGTAGTACCGCGGGCATGTGCGGTAGTACCGCGTCTCGCGAGCCGAGTTGGTGGGTAACGGTTGGATCATGTCCCCCAATATATAAAGGGGGCCTTCTTCTCCAAGAAGACCATCTCTTCCCTCCCCAAGCTCCATTGTTGCTCAAAGCTCCATTTTCGCCCGATCTCTCTCCCTAGCCAATAAAACTTGTTGATTTTCTAGGGATTGGTTGCGAAGGCCCCGATCTACACTTCCACCAAGAGAAATTTGATTCTCCCCACTAATACCTTGCGGATCTTGGTACTCTTGGGTGTTTGAGCACCCTACACAGTTGAGGTCACCGCAGAGCCATATTCCATTGTGGTGAAGCTTCGTGGTGTCGCTGGGAGCCTCCAATTAAGTTGTGGAGATTGCCCCAACCTTGTTTGTAAAGTTTCGGTCACTGCCTCCTAGGGCGCCAATAGTGGAATCACGACATCTCGCATTGTGTGAGGGCATGAGGAGAATACGGTGGCCCTAGCGGCTTCTTGGGGCGCATTGTGCCTCCACACCGCTCCAACGGAGACGTACTTCCTCTCAAAGGAAGGAACTTTGGTAACACATCCTTGTCTCCACCGGCCCACTCTTGGTTATCCCTTACCTTTACTTGTGCAAGCTTATATTGTGTTGTATCCCTTACTTGCTTGTGTGCTTGTTGTTGTTGCGTCATATAGGTTGTTCACCTAGTCGCATATCTAGACAACCTACTTTGATGCAAAGTTTAATTTGGTTAAGAAAAGTTAAAAAAAATTAGTTTCCTATTCACCTCCCTCTAGTTAACTATATCGATCCTTTCAATTGGTATCAGAGCCTTGTCTCTTTATTAAGGACTTTGTCGTCCGAAGAGTATGGTTGGCACCGCAGACGAGGTGGAGGAGCACTCCGGTGCGAGACCCACTTTGTCTATGGCCGAAGGGGGATCCTCGGTCTCTCGTGAGGAGTTCAATGTGGCCTTGGACACATTGAAAATCTTCATGACGGCCGAGGTCAAAGGCATGCTTGAGAAGTTTCTTGATGGTCTCAAAGTTTCCACCGCTCCGTTGGAAGTGGTCGATCCCACTAACAAGGTGATGGATGCTAACTCCAACAAGGGGGAAGCTACTAGTGAACAAGTTTCTTTGACTAGTGGTAGAAGTAGAAATGGCATCTTTGCCCATGTTGAACCTCCAATTACTTATGGAGGACCAGTTCCCTCCATGCATATGAATCATGTTGGTCCTCCTCCCAAGCTTGTGAAAAATGAGGATTTTGCCGCTTGGGTCTATCGCTTTAAACGTCATTTAAATCATAGTTCTACTTACCATTGGAGAATTATTGAGCAAGATTTATACCCGCACGACCCAAGCTACTTCACTCCTAGAGAAGCCGCGGATCATCAATTCAACGAGTCCGCTCTCTTCATTCTCCAAGAAGCAACTCCACCTGAAGATATTGCGCATCTTCATCCTTTCACCGTGGCCAATGAAGCATGGCAACATGTTGTTTCCATTTACAAGGGAAGTGCAAGCATTCAACTCTCAAACTTTGAAGTGGTGCAAGATGAAGCCGATGAGTTTGCAAGGAATGAAGACGAAGAACCTCGAGAGCTTTACCGGATATTAACCACTCTTGCGGTCTCACTGAGATCATGGGAGCAAGGATACGGATGACAATTGGATCAAGCGCAAGTTTCTTCAGGCCATGATGCCTTACCATAAGGCCATGTCCTCCGTCATCCGTCAAAGGCTGGACTTTCACGCCTTGTCCTCAAGTGACGTGTTGGATGAGTTTGTTGCAATGAGGATCTTGGACAAGACCGCCGACAATGCGGTGTTGTGTTCTCAACGAGAAAAGAAGCCCAACCTTGCTTTTAAGACCAAGTCTAGTATGGAGAAGAGGGTGAGGAGGAAGAAGAGGATCGTTGCCCCGAAGATACCAAGTATGCATATCATGAGCACATGGCTCTCGCTTCCCAGCAATTTTGGAGCAAGAAGATGTTGGGGTACGCAGTATTTCAAAAAAATTCCTACGATCACACAAGATCTATCTATGAGATGCATAGCAACGAGAGGGGAGAGTGTGTCTACGTACCCTCGTAGACCGAAATCAGAAGAATTTAGTAACGCGGTTAATGTAGTCGAACATCTTCGCAATCCAACCGATCCTAGCACCGAACGTACGACACCTCCGCGTTCAGCACATGTTCAGCATGATGACGACCCTCGAGCTCTTGATCCAGCTGAGGACGAGGGAGAGTTTCCTCAGCATGATGGCGTGTTGACGGTGATGATGAAGTTACTGGTGCAAGGCTTCGCCTAAGCACTACAACTATATGACCGAGGTGTGTAACTGTGGAGGGGGGCACTGCACATGGCTAAGAGAAGACTTGTGTGCCTTTGCGGTGCCCCCTCCCACGTATATAAAGGAGGGGGGAAGAGGAGGTCGGCCCAAGGGGGCGCGCCATAGGGGGGAGTCCTACTTGGACTCCCGGTCCAAGTAGGATTCACCCCCCCCTTTCCTATTCCAACTATGAGAAGGAGGGAAGGAGGAAGAGGGGAGAAGCAAAGAGGGGGCGCCGCCCCATCCTAGTCCAATTCGGACCAGCCATGGGGGGAGGGTGCACGGACACCCCTTGAGGCCCTTCTCTCCTTTCCCCTAAAGCCCATTAAGGCCCATTACTCCCCCGAGGGTTTCCGGTAACCTCCTGATACTCTAGAAAATACCCGAAACACTTCGGAATCAGACCGGTGTCCGAATATAACCTTCCAATATATCGATCTTTACCTCTCGACCATTTAGAGACTCCTCGTCATGTCCGTGATCTCATCCAGGACTCCGAACAAACTTCGGTCATCAAATCACATAACTCATAATACAAATCTTCATCGAACGTTAAGCGTGCGGATCTTACGGGTTCGAGAACTATGTAGACATGACCGAGACACATCTTCGGTCAATAACCAATAGAGGAACCTGGATGCTCATATTGGCTCCTACATATTCTATGAAGATCTTTATCGGTCAAACCACATAACAACATACGTTGTTCCCTTTGTCAATGGTATGTTTCTTTCCTGAGATTCGATCGTCGGTGTCATCATACCTAGTTCAATCTCGTCACAGGAAAGTCTGTTTACTTGTTCCGTAAATCATCTCGTAACTAACTCATTAGTCACTTTTCTTGCAAGGCTCATAGTGATGTGCATTACCGAGAGGGCCCCGAGATACCTCTCCGATACTCGGAGTGGCAAATCCTAATCTCGATCTATGCCAACTCAACAAACACCATCGGAGACACTTGTAGAGCATCTTTAAAATCACCAAGTTACGTTGTGACGTTTGATAGCACACAAGGTGTTCCTTCGGTATTCAGAAGTTGCATAATCTCATAGTCAGAGGAAGATGTATAAGTCATGAAGAAAGCAATAGCAATAAAACTAAACGATCATTATGCTAAGCTAACGGATGGGTCTTGTCCATCACATCATTCTCTAATGACGTGATCCCATTCATCAAATGACAACACATGTCTATGGTTAGGAAACTTAACCATCTTTGATCAACGAGATAGTCAAGTAGAGGCATACTAGGGACATTCTATTTGTCTATGTATTCACACATGTACCAAGTTTTCGGTTAATAAAATTCTAGCATGAATAATAAACATTTATCATGATATAAGTAAATATATATAACTACTTTATTATTTCCTCTAGGGCATATTTCCTTTAGAAGAACTCAAGGCCCAATTTCAACAACTCTAGTGGCGCCAAGGGCAAGCAACGTGTGAGGACATGCTATAATTGTGGCAATGTGAGCCACTTTGTTGCGGAGTGCCCATACGAGAAGAGGGAAGGCAATGGTGGCAAGCTTATCCAAAAAGACAAGGCCAGGTCCTTCCCCAACAAGAACAACATCACCAAGAAGACTCCTCCCAAGGGGTTGGTGGTACAAGAAGAGTACAATGAGGATGATGATGAAGACGGTAAGATGGTTGCCATGGCCTCCGTTGCCATTGCGACAACTTCACGGGTGTCCCTCTTCGATTCACCCAACGAGAACATCACCGCCAAGTGCCTCATGGCTAAAGCCACCAACAAGGTAACCCCCAACTTCAAAACTACCATCATTACTAATCCTTCGTTGACGGATTGCATTGATGAAAGTGAGGGGGCACAGGTGGAGGAAAATGAATTTGAGTCTTTTATGAGTAATCTCAAGGGTAAATCCAAGAAGCACTTTGCTGCTCTCATGGAACAACTTGGTGAAGCCAAGGACATGATTGAGGCTCACGAAGAAACCATCTCTAAGATGGAAGGGCATAGTCGTGACTATGCCAATTAGATATTGGATCTCTCTAATGTGCTTGAGGAAGAGCGTGGTCATCATTTGGCTCTTGAGGAGTCACACAACGATGATCATGCTAAATTAAAGAAAGATCTTGATCATGCTCTTGTTGTATCTCATGTGCTCAATTCCGAGAAGGCTAAACATGGGGTTAACCATGCTAGGGTCAAGGAGGAGCTTGATATACTTGACAAGGCTCACAAGTCCTTGAAGGGTGCTCATGCTAGCCTCAAAGAGGATCATGATCAACTCCAAGTGAAGCTAACCAAGGAGAAAGCCACATTTCCTCATATGATTCTAATTGAGAATGCCAATGCTACTAACCCGTGTTGTGAGCATGTGCATCTTGTGGAGGGGAATGCCAAGTTGAAGGAGCAACTTGAGAAAGGCCTCGTGTATTGCATACAAGGTGAAAAAGAACCTCGACGACCTTTTGAGCAATCAAAAGGAAGTTGTGGGCAAGGAGGGAATTGGGTTTGCACCCAAGTCCAAGAACAAGAAGAAGAGTGAAAAGGCCAAACAACGTCCTCCTCTCAAGCAAACTTTTGTGAAGGAGGGAGAGGGTGCTTCTAAGGAGAAGAATAACAATGTGAAGGGTGGTGGTGTCAACAAGGGTAATGCCACCCCTTCCAACAAAGCTGGCGACTTTAACCCTTCTTATGTGTTATGCCTTGCTAGTGATGCACATGTTTTGTCACATCCCAAAATTCTAAAATTTGGAGTGTTATATTAAATAAATAATTGTGATTGTTTTTTGATTTTTGTGTGATTGATTGTGTGAAACTGTGTGGAAATTGAAACTTTTTGAAAGTTGAATGAGAGGGAATAAAAGGACTTTCCCAAAACTTTCATCTTGCATTTTGATCTCGAAGAATTCAAATTCATTTCATCACAAGATCCTAGAGTGAAGATAATATGACTCCTTCCATTTAAAGAAATGAAAAGGGGTTTGAAAATGATTTGAATTCCATTTGAAATATTTCAAACTTAGAAACTTTAAGCAACTCAATGAGTTCATGAGGGAAGATAAAATGACTTCTTCAAAATTGAAGAAAGAGAGTTGGGAGTTTCAAATAAATAATTTGGAAGTCACTTTGAAGTTATTTGGAACTCATTTTCCATTCGAAGTTGTTTGAAATTCCAAATTCAAATCCTCTTGGGAGTTATTTAGTTTTATATTCAAACTATTTTTCTTCTAAAATAAACAAATAAACGGACATAAGGGTAAAATGATTCCCTTCAATAGAAAATTAGGAGAAAATAACTTTGAAATCATTTGGCTATTTTTAAAATGATTTTTATTGATTTTAAATGCAACAATAGCATTGTTTGACTTTTATGATTTATTTTGGATTTTATTTGAACTTGGAAAATAGTTCACCCTATTCTTGGTATTTTTATGATCATTTTGGTATATGATATGACTATGTATAATTTTTATTTAATTTACTTCTGCTGTAGTTTTCCTTTGTTTTTTTTTAAAACACACCTCCTGGACCGAAATAGTGTTCGGCCCAGGGGCGAACCAGCCGTCCAGTTCGGTCCAGGAGCCACCCGACCGACCCAGCCCCAGCGCCCGAAGGCCACCGCACGCTCGCCCGCCTCTTCTCTCGCTCGCTCTCTCCCACCGCCGCTGCCAGTGGGGCCCACTCCCCAGGTCACCCCCAACCTCTGCTCGTTCCGCTCGGGTAGAGCACGCGCTCGTGCTCCCGCAACCACCGGCGCCATCGCCTCAGAGATAAGCCTTATCCCTCGCTCCCCGAGCTCCTGACCGCGCTTATAAAATCCCCAAGGCCTCCTCTCTCCATTCAGTCAACTCGCACACCCCCTCGCCCCTCGCAGCGCTGGCCATCGCCGTGTGGATCTCGCCGGCCGAAGCTCCGTTGCCGGAGTTTGCCGTCATCCGTAAGGCCGCCTCGACCATGTTATTCTTCACCAAGATACTGCCCGAGTACGTGTGCATCCGGTTGACATGTTTTCACCGCCTAGGTCTCGCCGGAACCGCCGCCACGATGACCTGCGTCCTCGCCGGAGCACGGAGCCGCCGTCCTCGCGCAGCACCATCCCGACGCCCTCGAGGACACCCGCCTCCACCACCGGACTTCGCACGCCGCACCCAACCTCCCTGACTCCTTCCCCGTTGCCGAGGAGCGCCGGAGTTGGCGCCCCATCATCGGCCAACGCCAGCGCCGCCGTCCCTGTTCATCATCGTCGCCACCGTGAGCCACTGCCCCGTTCGCTTAGTTTAGGTTTTTTATCTTTGAATTAGATCGGTTAACCGAGGTTTCCTTAAACCGCGGGTTTCATTAAAACAACTGATCGGTTTTTTGTTCTAATTAGCCGACGCCCCTGTTTTACTTATATAGCGATTGTTCGCCGTATAGGCTTCCACAGCGAACGCTGCTCAGCCACCCGGAAGCCGCCACATGGCCAGGGACCTGGTCGCGAATAAAACTTTCACAGTCAAGTCCGTGTAAATTTCAATTTAGCCCCTAAACTTCGAATGGTTGTACCTTTTTAACCGTAACTCCAAATTCGACGAAACCAGCGGCAAAATGTTCGTCTCGAACAGCTTTATCCAGAGAACCAACTTTGAAAACTTTTGGCCAATTTCAAATATGAATTTATTCAGGTTTGAATTCAAACTTCAACTGGCCATATCTCCTAAACCGTAGCTCCGATTGATGTGATTCTTTTTGCACCGTGTCACCGTTGCCAAACCCTATCACCTGGACTATTGTCACACTAATTTTCACACACTTAGGATATGTCCATAGTAGTTTTACTCGTATGCCTTGTATGCACTATGCTTCACGTCACAAATTCTGAACCACATGCCTAGGTTGTGTTGCACTTAGAATATTTTGTGATAGTTAAGTGTGTTGTATGTTCATTTGGTTTTTCCAAGACTTTTTACTTTGCATGTTCTTCTTGGTTCTTTGAAATGATTGCTTATGCGAATGCAATGTTGACTTTATAGATTTTCATCGGAGAGTGACGAATAGTTCTATTAAGTAAATTTCTGAGAGTGATATAATCTTCATCAACTATTACCAGGCAAGTTCACATTTGACCATTCTTCCAATTACCTATGTTTTATATTATGCACTTAGTCCTTTTGTGGTAGGATTGCATGGTAGGATTTATTGTTGCCAGATGGCTATGCCATTACCTAGTAGTTCATTGAGGTAGGTTTGAACCATATACCTTTGTCACCACTTCGTAAGTTTAATTTTGCCTCGCCAATGTAGACGTGGATTGGGAAGTGTTCATTGTGAGAGATGAGTGACAAAGTAGTAAGTAGAACCAAGATAACTTGATGAACTACCTGGGCGGAGGTTTGGTTTGAATGGTGGCGAAGTAAAGTGGGAGCATGCATGGGAAATCCATCGTGGTGCACCACTAGTGGTCGGCCGCCCAGGCTCAAAGAGATCAATCGTATTCTCATGTCTAGAAGCTTCTGTGTGCAGCCACAAGCCAATATGGGCTCTGGCTTAGTTGACTAGATAGTGTGACCCCTTCCGGGATGGGCTAGCAGATGTAGAATGATGTAGGTGTACCGGCCTGTCCGTGGGTTAAGGGGGAACATTTTCGAAAAACTATGTCTCGGTTATCCTGATCTCAAACGGCAGGCAGTGCGAGAACTTCAAGGGATGCGATCGAGTCTTGTGGGGAAAAGTGCGAAACCTCTGCAGATTGTTAAAACCTAATTGATTAGCCATGTCCCCTGTTACGGACAACTTGAGCATCTAGTAGTGGAAATGCTGGGAGATCTCATCACTCTTAATTAAACAGTTAGGTTTTAAATGAAACTTTGGGAATGGATTGAGTTGGGTTTACCAACTCATCCTATGCTATACAGTAGTGGTAGAATAATATCTTTTATTCTAGCGAAAAAACTAGCTTTATGCAAAAAAATAAACTTATAGCTTTCCACCAGCCAAATTACGTGTACAAATAGGTTCATTATTCTTATGATGTGACTTGCCAGTACATTCAATGTACTGACCTACAGGGCTGCAACATCTTATGTTGCAGGAATTTTCTACAACGAGTAAGAGTTACGTTGTAGGGTTACGGTCTACACTCAACTTGCCGTTGGCGTTGATGGACTCCACACCCTTATGTTTGTTTCCGCTGAGACTTATGAGGTATATATCAGTTTTACGTTATTTATACATGTGATTGCACTTTGATATATACATTGATGTATTGTGTGTGCCAACATACCGATCCAGGGATGGCACGGATACACAGAGGCTTGACCATTTGAGGTCGGGTCGCTACATATTTGTTGGTTCTCCTTATGAGTACATTGAATGGTCTATTTGGGTTCCTAAGACCCTTGTTACTAACATCAAAGGGCCCATTACAAAATGGGTACCAAAAACCAATCAGTGATCTCTTGTAGGTGTTTTCTTCTGGTGGGGGATCATGGTTGCTCGATAGTGGAGCCACAAATCATATGACCGGAAGGAAGGACTTGGTGGTGGATGTGCACAAGGTTTCATCTATGACCACCAATGTCGAGTGGGGTGATGCCTTATCTTCTAAGGTATTGGTGCTTGGCAAGGTTGTCATTTCTCATGATCTTACGATCGAGAAAGTCATGCTTGTTGAGTCCCTTGCATACAACTTACTTTCCGTTTGTCAACTTGCACTCATGGGCTTTGCCAACTTCTTTGATATTGATACCGTGGCCCTCTTGTGGATCAAGACTCTTAAAGTAGCCTTTGTTGGGCATGTCGAGAATGGTCTTTATGTGATTAACTTTTCGGAGCGACCCACTAAGACCGCGACATGCCTAATGGCTAAACTTAACGTGGGATGGCTTTGGCATTGCCGTTTAGCCCACGTCAACATGAGATCTTTGCGAAGTCTTCTCAAGGGGGACCATGTCCGTGGACTAACAAATGTTAGTTTTGCCAAAGATCGTGCTTGCAGTGCTTGTATCGAAGGAAAGCTACATGAGAAGGCTCACCCACCCACGACTATCATCTACTCGAAGAGGCCTTGCAGCTCCTTCACATGGATCTCTTTGGGCCTCCATCCTTTGATAGTCTTGGGGGTAGAAAGTATTGCTTGGTGATTGTGGATGATTATTCAAGATACACTTGGGTATATTTCTTAAAGAGGAAGAGTGAGACCCAACAAACCGTCATCGACTTTGCAAATGAAGCTCAATGTCAACACAATGCAAAGATCTTGACGATAAGAATTGACGACGGCACAGAGTTCAAGAAATACACCTTGGATGAGTTTCTTAGTGATGAGGGGATCAAGCATCAATATTCCGCACCTTACACCCCTCAACAAAATGGTGTAGTGGAGAGGAAGAATCAGACGTTGATGGATGCGGCAAGGACCATGATAGCGGAGTTCAAGTCTCCATACAACTTTTGGGCCGAAGCCATCAACACCTCTTGTCATGCATCAAATCGGCTCTATCTCTGCAAAGGCTTGAACAAGACTCCATATGAGATACTCGCCGGCAACAAGCCCAACCTGAAGTACATTCGGGTGTTCAGGTGTAAGCATTTCTTTCTCAAGAAAGTTGTTCATTTGTCTAAATTTGAGGCTAGAGCTCATGAGGGCATATTTGTTGGTTATGCTACAAACTCTCATGCTTACCGTGTCCTCAATAAGTCCACGGTACTTATTGAGGAGACGTGTAACGTGGAGTTTGATGAGAATAACAGCTCCCAAGTGGAGCAAAGTGGTACTTGTGATGTAGGTGATGAAATTCCTCCCCAAGTCATAAGAAGAATGGGTGTTGGTCTTATCCTGCCCATTGAGGAACCCCTTGTGGACGAAGGAGAAGGACAATGTTCCATTCAAGTGGAACCATCACCAACCCAAGAACCACACGCTTCCAAAGAACAAAGTGAAGGCCCTCAACCAAATGAACAAGATCAAGGGCAAGATCAACATCAATATGGTGGTGTACCACCAAGTGATGCCCAATGTCAAGTTCTCACCACGGAGCAAGTTCAAGATCAAGAGAAAGTTCAAGATCACGAACAAGCTCAAGACGACGCTCAAGATGATCAAGTTACTGCTCCTCAACTCTCTCTTGAGGAGGAATTGGAGCGTCGTGCCACCAAGATTGCATCCAAGCTCACTACCAAAGATCATCTCATGAAGAATGTGCTTGGAAGTTTAAGAAAGGGGGTAAGCACTCGTAGACAATTAGCAAACTATTTGTGAACATCACGCGTTTGTTTCTTGTGTTGAACCTGAAAAGGTCTATGATGCGTTCGAGGATCCAGATTGGCATAATGCCATGCATGAAGAACTCAACAACTTCAAGCACAACAAGGTGTGGAGATTGGTGCCAAGGCCAATGGGGAATGATATGTCTCCAACGTATCTATAATTTTTGATTGCTCCATGCTATATTATCTACTGTTTTAGACATTATTGGGCTTTATTATCCACCTTTATATTATTTTTGGGACTAACCTATTAACTGAAGGCCCAGCCCAGAATTGCTGTTTTTTGCCTGTTTTAGGGTTTCGAAGAAAAGGAATATCAAACGGAGTCCAAACGGAATGAAACCTTCGGAAACGTAATTTTCTCATCAGGTAAGATCCAGGAAACTTGGACCCTCCATCAAGAAAGCCACGAGGCGGTCACGAGGGTGGAGGGCGCCCCCTAGGGCGCGCCCCCTGCCTCGTGGGCCCCTCGAAGCTCCACCGACGTACTTCTTCCTCCTATATATATCCACGTACCACCAAACGATCGGGGAAGGAGCCAAAAACCTAATTCCACCGCCGCAACTTTCTGTATCCACGAGATCCCATCTTGGGGCCTGTTCCGCGGCTCCGCCGGAGGGGGCATCGATCACGAAGGGCTTCTACATCATCATCCAAGCCCCTCCGACGAAGTGTGAGTAGTTTACTTCAGACCTACGGTTCCATAGTTAGTAGCTAGATGGCTTCTTCTCTCTTTTTGGATCTCAATACAATGTTCTCCCCCTCTCTTGTGGAAATCTATTCGATGTAATCTTCTTTTTTGCGGTGTGTTGGTTGAGAACGATGAATTGTGGGTTTATGATCCAGTCTATCTATGAATAATATTTGAATCTTCTCTGAATTCTTTTATGTATGATTAGTTATCTTTGCAAGTCTCTTCGAATTATCTGTTTGGTTTGGCCTACTAGATTGGTTTTTCCTGCCATGGGAGAAGTTCTTAGCTTTGGGTTCGATCTTGCGGTGTCCTTTCCCAGTGACAGAAGGGGCAGCAAGGCACGTATTGTATCGTTGCCATCAAGGATAACAAGATGGGGTTTTTATTATATTGCATGAAACTACCCCTCTACATCATGTCATCTTGCTTAAGGCGTTACTCTGTTTTTAACTTAATAATCTAGATGCATGCTGGATAGCGGTCGATGAGTGGAGTAATAGTAGTAGATGCAGAATCATTTTGGTCTACTTGTCTCGGATGTGATGCCTATATACATGATCATACCTAGATATTCTCATAACTATGCTCAATTCTGTCAATTGCTCAACAATAATTTGTTCACCCACCGTAGAATACTTATGCTCTTGAGAGAAGCCACTAGTGAAACCTATGCCCCCTGGGTCTCTTTCTCATCATGTCAATCTCCATCACTTTATTATTGCTTTGCTTTTACTTTGGTTTTACTTTTTACTTTGCATCTCTATACCAAAAATACCAAAAATATGATTTATCATCTCTATCAGATCTCACTTTTGTAAGTGACCGTGAAGGGATCGACAACCCCTAAGTGCGTTGGTTGCGTTGAGCTCTTGTTTTTTGTGTAGGTACAAGGGACTCGTGCATAGCCTCCTACTGGATTGATACCTTGGTTCTCAAAAACTGAGGGAAATACTTACGCTACTTTGCTGCATCATCCCTTCCTCTTCGGGGAAATCCAACGCAGTGCTCAAGAGGTAGCAAGAAGAATTTCTGGCGCCGTTGCCGGGGAGTCTGCGCAAAAGTCAACATACCAAGTACCCATCACAATCCCTATCTCCCGCATTACATTATTTTCCATTTGCCTCTCATTTTCCTCTCCCCCACTTCACCCTTGCCGTTTTATTCGCCCTCTCTCTCTCTATCCTCCCTCTCTATTTGCCTCCTTTGCCCGTTTGCCTTTTGTTTGCTCGTGAGTTAGTTTGTTTGCTTGTCGTTATGGCTAGTCTCATATCTTCTCCGTTGTCTCCCGAGAATGAAGTTCTAAATTTTAAACAAAGGGAGGGAGAAAATCTAAAAGATGCTTGGCATAGAATTTGCAATGCTCAAAATAGATCTACCAGGAAGCTATCTACTTCAGTTGTCCACAATTTTTATGTAGGTGCTAATCCTTGGTATAGATATATCCTTGATCCATTACCGGAGGGAATTTCTTGGGTAGCCATACTTTTGATTCTTATAATGCTATGTTATATTTATTTGGCTCACCACCTCTTTTGGTCAATGGAACTATGTTAACCTTGGAGCATGTCATGCAAAGACTTGAAATTATTGAAAATAAAGTTGCTACTATTGGATTAATTGAAAATCTAGATAAAAAGATCCACAATCAAATTACCAATACGGATCTAAGGTAGGAATGACTTTGAAATATATTAAGGAAAAGGAACCCATAGTTAATGAGAAAATAAACTTAGATTCTACTAGAATCGATAAACTTGAGGGTATCATTACGAACTTGGGAACCGCTTTTTCTTACATAAAGAATACTCCAAGTCCTCCTACTAAAATTTCCAAGATTATGTATGTTCCTAAAAATAAGGGTGAATCATCTAGTAAGGAAACTGCGGATCTTAAATCTATAAGTATTCATCCCAATCTTCTTGCTATCATTAAGGAACCAATTGCTACAAATGAATTTTTCGATCTTGTGCCTAAGAGTTTGATAATTACTAGAAATAAAGAAATGCCTAAGGGAGGTAGATGCCTCATTGAAGAATTGCCTACCAAAGATGGCAATACCTAGATCTATTCTTGCTTGTTATGCCTAGCTAGGGGCGTTAAACGATAGCGCTTGTTGGGAGGCAACCCAATTTTTTTTATTCCTTGATTTTTTTCTCCTATTTAGTAATAAATAAATTATCTAGCCTCTGTTTTGGTTGTTTTTTTGTGTTTAATTAGTGTTTGTGCCAAGTAGAGCCATTGGGAAGACTTGGGGAAAGTCTTGTTGAACTTGCTGTAAAAAACAGAAACTTTAGCGCCCACGAGAACTGCTGTAATTTTTATTTGGAAACTGATATTTAGTTAATTATTTTTGCAGATGATTAATAGATAAATTCCTCACATCCAGCAATTTATTTTAGAATTTTTGGGGTTCCAGATCTTGCGCTAGCTACAGATTACTACAGACTGTTCTGTTTCTGACAGATTCAGTTTTTCGTGTGTTGATTGCTTATTTTGATGAATCTATGGCTAGTAAAATAGTTTATAATCCATAGAGAAGTTGGAATACAGTAGGTTTAACACCAATATGAATAAATAATGAGTTCATTACAGTACCTTGAAGTGGTCTTTTGTTTTCTTTCGCTAACGGAGCTCACGAGATTTTCTACTTTAAGTTTTGTGTTGTGAAGTTTTCAAGTTTTGGGTAAAGATTTGATGGATTACGGAACAAGGAGTGGCAAGAGCCTAAGCTTGGGGATGCCCATGGCACCCCCAAGATAATATAAGGACACCTAAAAGCCAAAGCTTGGGGATGCCCCGGAAGGCATTCCCTCTTTCGTCTAATTCTATCGGTAACTTTACTTGGAGCTATATTTTTATTCGCCACATGATATGTATTTTGATTGGAGCGTCTTGTATTATTTGAGTCTTTGCTTGTTAGTTTACCACAATCATCCTTGCTGTACACACCTTTTTAGAGAGCCATACATGATTTGGAATTTGATAGAATACTCTATGTGCTTCACTTATATCTTTTGAGCTTTATAGTTTTGCTCTAGTGCTTCACTTATATCTTTTAGAGCACGGTGGTGGATTTGTTTTATAGAAACTATTGATCCCTCATGCTTCACTTAGATTATTTTGAGCGTATTAATAGCATGGTAATTTGCTTAAAATCCTAATATGCTTGGTATGCAAGATTAATAATAAACTTTCGTATGAGTTTGTTGAATACTAAGAAAAGTTTGATGCTTGATGATTATTTTGAGATATGGAGGTAATAATATCAAAGTCATGCTAGTTGAGTAGTTGTGAAATTGAGAAATACTTGTGTTAAAGTTTTCAAGTCCCGTAGCATGCACGTATGGTAAACTTTATGCAACAAATTTTAAACATGAGGTGTTATTTGATTGTCTTCCTTATGAGTGGCGGTCGGGGACGAGCGATGGTCTTTTCCTACCAATCTATCCCCCTAGGAGCATGCGTGTAGTGCCGAGGTTTTGGATGACTTGTAGATTTTTGCAATAAGTATGTGAGTTCTTTATGACTAATGTTGAGTCCATGGATTATACGCACTCTCACCCTTCCATTCTTGCTAGACTCTTCGGTACCGTGCATTGCCCTTTGTCACATTGAGAGTTGGCGCAAACTTCGCCGGTGCATCCAAACCCCCTGATATGATACGCCCTTTCACACATAAACCTCCTTATATCTTCCTCAAAATAGCCACCATACCTACCTATTATGGCATTTCCATAGCCATTCCGAGATATATTGCCATGCAACTTTCCATCATTCCGTTCATCATGACACATTCATCATTATCATATTGCTTAGCATGATCATGTACTTGAGATAGTATTTGTGGAAAAGCCACCGTTCATAATTCTTTCATACATGTCACTCTTGGTTCATTGCATATCCCGGTACACCGCCAGAGGCATTCATATAGAATCATCTTTGTTCTAGTATCGAGTTGTAATCATTGAGTTGTAAATATATAGAAGTGTGATAATCATCATTATTAGAGCATTGTCCCAAGTGAGGAATAAAAAAAGGCCATAAAAAGAGAAGGCCCAAAAATTGAGAGAAAAATAGAGAAGGGACAATGTTAATATCCTTTTACCACACTTGTGCTTCAAATTAGCACCATGATCTTCATAGTAGAGAGTCTCTCATGTTATCACTTTCATATACTAGTGGGAATTTTTCATTATAGAACTTGGCTTGTATATTCCAACAATGGGCCTCCTCAAGTGCCCTAGGTCTTCATGAGCAAACAAGTTGGATGCACACCCACTAATTTCTTTTGTTGAGCTTTCATACATTTATAGCTCTAGTGCATCCGTTGCATGGCAATCCCTACTCCTTGCATTAACATCAATCGGTGGGCATCTCCAAAGCCCATTGATTAGCCTCGTTGATGTGAGACTTTCTCCTTTTTTGTCTTCTCCACATAACCCCCCTTCATTATATTCTATTCCACCCATAGTGCTATGTCCATGGCTCGCGCTCATATATTGCGTGAAAGTTTATAGGTTTGAGATTACTAAAGTATGAAACAATTGCTTGGCTTGTCATCGGGGTTGTGCATGATGAGAGCATTCTTGTGTGAGGAAAATGAAACATGACTAAACCATATGATTTTGTAGGGATGAACTTTCTTTGGGCTTGTTATTTTGAGAAGACATAATTTCTTATTAAGTATGCTTGAAATATTATCATTTTTATGTCAATATGAACTTTTGTCTTGAATCTTTCGGATATGAATATTCATACCACAATTAAGAAGAATTACATTATAATTATGCCAAGTAGCACTCCGCATCAAAAATTCTATTTTTATCATTTACCTACTCGAGGACGAGCAGCAATTAAGCTTGGGGATGCTTGATACCTCTCCAACGTATCTATAATTTTTGATTGCTCCATGCTATATTATCTACTGTTTTAGATATTACTGGGCTTTATTATCCACTTTTATATTATTTTTGGGACTAACGTATTAACTGGAGGCCCAGCCCAGAATTGTTGTTTTTTTGCCTGTTTTAGGGTTTCGAAGAAAAGGAATATCAAACGGAGTCCAAACGGAATGAAACCTTCAGAAACATGATTTTCTCATGAGATAAGATCTAGGAGACTTGGACCCTCCGTCAAGAAAGCCACAAGGCGGTCACGAGGGTGGAGGGCGCGCCCCCTGCCTCGTGGGTCCCTCGAAGCTCCACCGACGTACTTCTTCCTCCTATATATATCCATGTACCCCCAAACGATCGGCGAAGGAGCCAAAAACCTAATTCCAGCGCCGCAACTTTCTGTATCCACGAGATCCCATCTTGGGGCCTGTTCTGGGGCTCCGCCGGAGGGGGCATCGATCACGGAGGGCTTCTACATCATCATCCAAGCCCCTCCGATGAAGTGTGTGTAGTTTGCTTCAGACCTACGGGTCCATAGTTAGTAGCTAGATTGCTTCTTCTCTCTTTTTGGATCTCAATACAATGTTCTCCCCCTGTCTTGTGGAGATATATTCGATGTAATCATCTTTTGCGGTGTGTTTGTTGAGATTGATGAATTGTGGGTTTATGATCCAGTCTATCTATGAATAATATTCGAATCTTCTCTGAATTCTTTTATGTATGATTAGCTATCTTTGCAAGTCTCTTCGAATTATCAGTTTGGTTTGGCCTACTAGATTGGTTTTTCTTGCCATGGGAGAAGTGCTTAGCTTTGGGTTTGATCTTGCGGTGTCCTTTCCCAGTGACAGAAGGGGCAGCAAGGCACGTATTGTATCATTGCCATCGAGGATAACAAGATCGGGTTTTTATCATATTTCATGAAACTATCCCTCTACATCATGTCATCTTGCTTAAGGCGTTACTCTGTTTTTAACTTAATACTCTAGATGCATGTTGGATAGCGGTCGATGAGTGGAGTAATAGTAGTAGATGCAGAATCGTTTCGGTCTACTTGTCTCGGATGTGATGCATATATACATGATCACACCTAGATATTCTCATAACTATGCTCAATTCTGTCAATTGCTCAACAGTAATTTGTTCACCCACTGTAGAATACTTATGCTCTTGAGAGAAGCCACTAGTGAAACCTATGCCCCCCGGGTCTCTTTGTCATGATATCAATCTCCATCACTTTATTATTGCTTTGCTTTTACTATTTTACTTTGCATCTCTATACCAAAAATACCAAAAATATTATTTATCATCTCTATCAGATCTCACTTTCGTAAGTGACCGTGAAGGCATTGACAACCCCTAAGCGTGTTGGTTGCGTTGAGCTATTGTTTTTTGTGTAGGTACGAGGGACTCGTGCGTAGCCTCCTACTGGATTGATACCTTGGTTCTCAAAAACTGAGGGAAATACTTACGCTACTTTGCTGCATCATCCCTTCCTCTTCGGGGAAATCCAATGTAGTGCTCAAGAGGTAGCAGGGAACCATAATGTCATTGGAACCAAGTGGATATTCAAGAACAAGCAAGATGCTCATGGGATTATCGTTCGCAACAAGGGTCGTTTGGTAGAACAAGGCTACTCCCAAGTCGAGGGTATCGACTACATTTGCCGCTCTCATGACCTCGAAGTTCAAGATGTCCATGATGAGAGAGTTGAAGTTCTTTCTCGGGTTCGAAATCAAACAAAGAAGAGAAGTAACCTTCACCAACCAAGCCAAATACACTCAAGACATGCTCAAGAGATTCAAGCTAAGTGAACTCAAGCCGGCTTCCACTCCAATGCCCATCAAATGCCAACTTGACATAGATCCCAATGGTAAAGCGGTGGAGCAAAAGGTATATTGCTCCATGATTAGCTCCTTGGTTTACCTTTGTGCATCTAGACCGGATATCATGTTGAGTGTGGCAATTTGTGAACGGTTTCAAGACGCACCTAATGAAAGCCACTATGTAGCGGTCAAGCGAATCTTTCGATATTTGGCTCATACCCCAAACTTTGGCTTATGGTACCCAAGAGGAGCTAACTTCAACCTTGTGGGCTTTTCGGACTCGGATTGGGCGGGAGACAAAGTGGATAGGTAGTCCACTTCCGGAGGGTGCCAATTTCATGGTTGCTCTTTGGTGAGTTGGTCTTCTAAGAAGTAAATTTGTGTGTCTCTCTCGTCCACCGAAGCAGAGTATGTGGCCGTCGGTAGTTGTTGTGCTCAACTTCTATGGATGAGGCAAACTTTAAAGGATTACGGTGTCATTTGTGACAAAGTGCCTCTTTGGTGTGACAATGAAGTGCCATCAAGATTTCTCTCAACCTGGTGAAACACTTCAAGACGAAGCATATTGAGATTCGGTATCACTTCATCCGGGATCACATTAGGCGAGGGGAGATCAAGCTCAACTATGTCAACACTCATGATAACCTTGAAGATATTTTCACGAAGCCCTTGGATGAACCAAGATTTTGCGAGTTAAGGCATGAGGTAAATATCATTGATTTGAGCAATATGGCTTGAACCTTTGCACACCCCACCAAACTCATCTTGATGTCCTGTTTAGGTGTAGGCATGGACATAGGGGGGTGTTGTTTTCTCAATGAACTCTCCCTCCCCCAATATGCATAAATTGATCAACTCTTTCACATTAGCCATTGTTGATGGTACTTGTGCTTCAAAGACGAGTTTTGGTCATGGGCCCAAGGATAATTCTTTGCAGTGCCATACCAATTGAGTCAAACATAGGTGGCTCCGGTAACCGCCCTCTCTCTTTGAGAGGTTTTGGTTCGTGTTTGGTCCTCGTTGTCTTTTGCCTTATTTTGAGTCGTATTTTTGTTTGAGTTGCCTCGTGTGTGCTCGTGTGTGTGCCTGGTTGCTTGAAGATTGCATTGCATAGGCCATGTTTTTCTGTTTTTGACGAAACGTGCACTTTCTTGGGTTTGCGGTACTACAGTGGCAAGCCACGGTACTACCACTGGAGATGCGTTGCTCTTGTGCTTGCACAGCTGTGCCCATGACACGGTACTACCGCCTCCATCGTGACAGTAATTTTTTTACTGCAGTTGGAGAAGCGGTACTACTGCCCTGTGTGCGCCGCCCGGGCGGTACTACCGCGATGACCCGTGGTACTACCGCGCCGTCGCAAGCGCATGGGGCTTAAGAGTGGGAAAGGGGAGTTCCAACTCCCCCATACCTATTCATCTCTTCCCCTCACAGCATCTCTCTCTCCTGCCCAAGAACGGCGCCAGAGGACCCCACCGGATCTCCATCTCTAGCCGCTCTCCTCGTATTCCATCCAGTGGGATCGATCCCCACCTCACCCTCTTTCCATGGAACTCGGTACCTCCCATATCCGCTCTCTTTTTGCCCCGTTGTTGTGGTTGCAGGTTTTGGGAGATTCATGTGTAGTTCTTGAGATTTTTGGCTAAATCTTTGCAAGAGGAGATTGTAGGAGATTGCTAGTGCAGTAGATATGTTATTTGGTGTGTTGCAACAATGTAGTTTTGATCAACGGTAGTACCGATCCAAATTTACGGATGTTCCTAGATCTGTTCTGGCGAGATTCAACCTGTGCGGTACTACCGCTCCCCACGGAGTGGTACTACTGCCTGGTCTAGCGAGATCCGCCCTGTGCGGTACTACCGCTCCGCTAGAGCAGTACTACTACCCGGCGCGCAGAAGTAAATAAAATTTACTTCCACTCTAGGCACGGTACTACCGTACCACCCGACGCAATACTACCGCGGCTAGGGCAGATGCAACCTTTTACTTCTGCCTCATGGTACAGTACTACCATTGACATGTAAACTACTTTGTTTTGTCACACTCAATCTCATTTCTACTTGTTTCGTTCAGTTTTGGCCCTGGTCTTTGCAATAATCCTTCTTGTTCTTCTCGTGTGTTTGTGTTTTGTGTGTCATAGGTGGTGGCTCCAGTTCCAATGCCAGGTGCTCGAATCCCAGCAGTGACACGGGCTCCAAGCATCTTCGCAACCAAGAAGTCTCTTGAGGGCTCCAGTGCCCCACAACGCAACGTCAAGACCACAGCTACCAAGATCAAGGAGCCAAATGTTGGCATGGATGAGTTGCCTCAAGCGGAGTTTCTCATTCGTAGGAAGCTCAACACCTACATCAATGCTAGGGAGCTCACAAGGGGAAATGACCTGTTCTAGACCAAGTAACAAAATCTCATCTTCTTAGATGTGATCAAGGCCAAGAAGAACACCTATGTGCTAGTTCAGTGGATTGACATGGACCATTTGAAGAAGAACCAGTCATATTTTGGAGAGACTCTGGATTTGGTGGAGCAGTTTGATATTGAGGGGATCATCACTTTCCACCTTGACTTTGACTCGAAGCTTGTGGCTCAGTTCTTTGCTTCTGTCCACTTCCACACGGATGAGAAGTGAACCATGACTTGGATGACAAATGGGAAGAGGATGACTGCTGAGTAGAAGGAGTTCATCGAGCTATTGCATGTTCATGATGAGGGTCTTGATGTGCCCGTTGGTGCCCGCCACATGCCAACCCCGAGGCTGCCAACAAGAACAAGCTTCAACCCTTTCTTGTTGAGAAGACCCTCCCCATTGGCAAGAAGTCTTTTGTGTTGAACCCGTTTCTTGACATCATGCACCGGATCTTCTGCAACTATCTGTTTCCTCGCATAGGTGACAAGGACAAGGTGAACTCCTATCTCGTGGACATGATGCTCATGTGTGAGGCAGCCCGTCGTCAACTACCTCAACCACTTGATATCTCTCACATCATGTGGAGTGAGCATCAGTTTGCTGTGTTCCACCATAAGGTGCCCATCTATGGACCTTACTTGTTCCTCTTGATCTCGAAGAGTTGGGAGAAGCTCTTTCCGGGCGAAGAGTTTCTTGCTCCAAACTAGATTCGCCATGAGCCCATTAAGCTGCGCTAGAAGAACAAGTGGGCTAACACCACTACTCGGGCAGAGGCCGAGGCTGCGCGCATGGACATTGATGAGGATGAGTTTGAGGAGGAGGAGGAGGCTAAGGACTGTTCTGTGGGGTATTCACCTCCATCTACTGAGCCATCTTGGGCTAGGAAGCTCAAGGACAAGATGAAGGCTCTGTTCTGCATGCAGGCCAAGGGGCAGTACCAGGCCCATGTTGTTCAGAAGGAGAGTCGCCAGCATGACAAGAGGATCTTGAGGAAGCTTGGCGAGCAAGCCTAGAGTGGGTCAGAGAAGAACATCACTCCTGAGGCTTCCTGGATGGCGAAGCATGGCTATTAGTGGACTGGGTTAGATGGGGAGTCTGTTCCTGCTGCTGAGACAGATGAGGAGCTTGATGGGTGACCTCATCAGTGGGAGATACCACCTGTGTCGTAGGTGTCCTCTCTAACTTTTTGGTTTCTCGATGCCAAAGGTGGAGACAGTGTAGGATTTGCGAGTCTTGTGTCTTTTATCTCTTTGCTTTCGTTTCGTTGAACCCTCGTTGCTTTGGTTTGGTTTGTTGGTTTGTGTTGGTGTGCATGTGAGACCAGGAGACCTATGCTATCAGATCGTGTGAGACATATGCCCTCAAGCTTATCTTATTGTCTAGTATGTTTAGTAGATTTTGAGATGATGTTATCTTGTGCCCTTTACTTCATGCTTACTTTCTTTACATTGCCTTAATGCTTATTGTCACTTATATTGTTGCAAGTTTTGCCTTGTTTATAAAATATAGGGGGAGTGTTGATCCAAGTATGTGTGTCGTGCAGTCCAAAGCATATCTATAGAGTGCACACATCTAGGGGAGCCTTGATACGTCCATTTTGCATCATGCTTCTACATCAATATTTATTGCATTATGGGCTGTTACTACACATTATATCACAATACTTATGCCTTTTCTCTATTATTTTACAAGGTTTACATGAGGAGGGGGAATGCCGGTAGCTGGAATTCTGGGCTGGAAAATGAGCAAATATTAGAGACCTATTCTGCACATCTCCAAAAGTCCTGAAACTCCACGAGAATTATTTTCAGAATATATAAAAAATATTGGGTGAAAGAAGTACCAGAGGGGGCCCACCCACCATCCACGAGGGTCATGCAGTAGCAGCAGCAGCGCAAGCGAGAGCAAGAGCAGAGTAGCGGCACGAACGAAAGCAGGAGCAGCGCAGCAGCACGACCGACAGCAAGAACAGAGCCGCAGCGCGAGCAAGAACCGGAGCAGCTGCAGCTAGTGCCGTTGTGGAAGTCGCCGCCGAGGAAGCAATGACATGGGGGAGAGATGGCATGGATGATGTGGCCGGTGACGACGCCGTCGATGGAGACATGCCATGTCTGCTCGGTATCGAGCACCGGCAGCCCCGTGAGATCGAATAAAAGATAAAATGCCGCGGTGAGTGCAGAACCTCCTTGGTTGCGCCGAGTTGGCCTCGACTTCATCGGAGGAATTGGTGAGGGTGCTGCGGTTTCGGTGGGGCGGGTCAAGACGGCGCTGTGGGGATTGAGGTGGCGCGATAGACGAGGCGAACGTCAGGGCAGCTCCTTGGAGGTGGAGGACGGGGCGGCTGATCCGGCGGGACAACGAGATCGACAACGGATCCTCGTCCGGTGCGGTGGATGAGGGACGGCGAGCTGTTGTGGTGGACGACGTAGTCGGGGAAGATTCTCAAGCCGGGCGGCGGTCGGGAGGCCGACGGAGGAGCGTGGGGTTTCGCGGGTTTTGGCGGCGTCGGTGTACGAATGGGGGGCGAAGGGGGAGGGGGAGCCAAGCTTAGGGACGCGCTTGTCCAAAATGTAGGGTAAGTTACCAGCGTACCCCCACTGGTTTTGACACCGCGACGTGGAGCTTCATTTCTGGCTGAGGGGTAGAAGGGGGATTTCACATGTCTGGGTTGTGGGAGCGATTTTGGATGAGGAGGGAGTTCTCGCGCGCGTGCAAATTTCGGGATAACAAGGCGCGGCGCGGGTTGAAGAAGCGGGAGTTTCAAAGCAGGTGAGGCAAAAGATACTCGAGCTTGAAAATTTCGGGATAACAAGGTGCGGATTCCTTGTTCGGTAGAACAAACTTAACAAATAAAAAACAATTCATACAAGACACAAGAGAGTCATGTCCCCTTTTACTATATTGCTATAGATGCCATTGAAAAAACTACAAGAAAAATGTAAAAAAAATCGGGAGAACAAGATTACCCTGCACAGTACCAAATCGATTCGCGCTTCCCTCAACAAGAACAAAAAACAAATCAATTCCCACCAAAGAAAGAGTAATGTCCCTTTTTATATGATTACAGATGCCATGATCTCGAATTTCAATTTTTGAATCCACGTTATGTTGAATTTGAATATATCGTTAGGTGACCGTGCGGTTTATAATTGATGTAGTCGTACATTTTGATCTTCCATCATATATGAACATTTTACTCCACCATGTGAACATATATATTGTCGTCTACCATATGGACTAAATTTGAATCAATTTTCCTTATTTGAATACGATTGTTGTCAAGTTATACAATAATTTAAATATTATCTTGATAACAAAAAACATACATGTAGCAGTAATCATATTTCACTATGAACTACATGTACCATACGCTCTCCAATTCAAATATTTGTATCCATTTTATGTTGAATTCAAATCATAGTACATTATTGGTCTAGGTAGCGAGATGTTTGGGATAATTTAAACCCTGGTTTCATACGTATAATTTTTGGCTGAATTGGGACAAGTTTTCGTATAAGCCTCTTGCAAAACCGGAGATTCTCTCAACAAGCCTCGTGGTTCCGAGAGGGAATATGTCACCTTTGTGTGCGAAACGATATACTTTGCTCCCCCCTAATTTTATTTACAGAGGCAACATAGAACTATATGAGTGCCCTGTTAAATTTTGGAATTATTTTGGGTTCATTTGGCCTTTTTATACATTAATTGAGTTTCTGGACTTTTAATGTGCATAATCTAAATATGAATTGCATGCACATGCTCCGGTGCACCAAGTGGGTTGAAAAATAACATGTGTGTCCTTGGTTGAATTTCGAGGTCCCATGGAAGAAATGAGAATGAAATTAAAACATCTAGGCGTCATGACTCGGCCGAGAACATCGAGAAACTTTGATTTTAAATTCATGTAAATCCAAAACTCGCCTGGAAATCATGAAACTTGGCATGGTGTCATGTCATGGCACTAACATGTTGTGGTAAAAAATTGGGCCAATTTGGAAGCTCGTGGTTCTAAGAGGGAACATGCCACCTTTGAGTGTGAAATGATATACGCTGCCCCCCCCCTTGAGTTTAACAGAGGCAAGATAGAACTACATTAGTGGCCTGTTAAATTTTGGAATTATTCCGGGTTTGTTTGTCGTTTTTTATACATTAATTGAGTTTCTGGTCATTTAATGTGCATCAGTCAAATTTGAACTACAAGCACATGCTCTCATGCACCAAAGTTGGTTGAAAAATCACATTTGTGTCCTCGGGTGAATTTCTAGGTCCCATGCAAGAAATGAGAATCAAATTCAAACATATGGGAATCATGGCTTGGTCGAGAACATTAAGAAACTTGGTTTTAAAATTCTTGTAAATCCAAAACACGTCTG
The DNA here is from genome assembly GCA_034509565.1 of Triticum monococcum. Lineage (NCBI taxonomy): Eukaryota > Viridiplantae > Streptophyta > Magnoliopsida > Poales > Poaceae > Triticum > Triticum monococcum. The sequence goes on along the minus strand of CM067842.1, from coordinate 230,591,963 downwards.
AAAATCATGAAACTTGGCGTGGATGTCATGTCATGGTACTACCATGTTGTGGTAAAAAAATTGGCCGAATAGGAACAGATTTTGGTATAAGCTTCTTGCAAACCCAAGCTTCTCTCAAGAAGGCTTGTGGTTTTGAGAGGGAACGTGCCACCTTTGAGTGCGAAACGATATACGTTGTCCCCCTTGAGTTTATTTACAAAGGCAACATAGAACTACATGAGTTCCCTTTTAAATTTTGGAATTATTCCGGCTTCGTTTGGCCTTATTTACACATTAATTGAGTTTTTGGTCATTTAATGTGCATAATTCAAATTTGAACTACAAGCACATGCTCCTGTGCACCAAAGTTTGTTGAAAAATCACATTTATGTCCTCGGGTGAATTTATAGGTCCCATGCAAAAAATGAGAATCAAATTCAAACATCTGGGCATCGTGGCTCGGTCAAGAACATTGAGAAACTTGGTTTTACAATCATGAAACTTGGCATGGTGTCATGTGATGGTAGTACCATGCCGTGGTAAAAACAATTGGCCGAATAGGAACAAATTTTGGGATAAGCTTCTTGCAAATTGGAGCTTCTCTCAAGAAGGCTCGTGGTTCTGGGAGGGAACGTGTCACCTTTGTGTGCATAATTCAAATTTGAAATACAAGCACATGTTCCACTGCACCAAAGTTGGTTGAAAAATCACATGTGTGTCCTCGGGTAAATTTCTAGGTTACATGCAAGAAATGGGAATGAAATTCAAAATTCTAGGCGTCGTGGCTGGGTTGGAAACATTGAGAAACTATTTTTTTAATTCCTGTAAATCCAAAACACACATGAAAATAATGAAACTTGGCTTGGTGCCATGACATGGCACCAACATGCTCTGGTAAATTTGCACTCCGATTTGCGAAGGCGCACACATTAACAATCAACAAAGTCATTTTGGAACAAGTGCTGTCACGTTACAATCGGAAACACAAGTATTGTTGAAAACCGTGGGCGTTCTACTTACTAGTACCATTTACGTGCCGCCACGCGTCCCCATTTGTTATTAGCTAGGAGGCGCCATGCAGGGTACTATTTGAGTAGTACGAGAGGCGTGCGATCAGACCCCTGCGCGTGCTTATCGGGAGGAGAGCCCTTTGACCTACATCTGCCGTCCACCTCTCTCCCAAGGTCTCCATTAATGGCGCCCAAGCCTCTGTTTATTGGCGTGGCTATGTCTCACTCGACTGAGATTTAGGAGAGAAAAAAGAAAATCTGAAAGCACGAATCTTGATGTAAGATCCGACGGACCTATATAGCATCTACTGCGACTTATAGCAAGACTGATGAATATATAAGGACGATTAATTTTTCTTGATCAAAGAAGGGCTTGCCCCTTCCGATTTTCATTACTGAAAACCACCACAATTCACAAGAAGTTCAGCACAACTCCAGCCTAAAACGAAGGACTAAAAGCTACCAGATTGAAATCGCAACATCCCAAGAGGCCAACAAAGGCCAAACATCCGCGCTGGAACCCAACATTACAACCGACGGCACAATCGACATCCTAAACCGATTATTACATCAAAAGAAACCAGGAAACTAAAGGAAGCCCAGCAGCAACTAGAAGAATAGCAACGCCAGGGTCGCCACAGCAAGAGTTTTCTTCATCCCAGCCTCGCAACATTGATCTTCCATGGAAAGATAAGGATGATTAATTGTCTTAGATAATTAGAAAGATAATTAAAAAAGCCACATGCGGCTACGCCCGAAATACACAAGGGCAAAAGAGGAAGGAAGACAAGGATCTGGCTCGCTGATCTCTACTTTCTTGATGCGTTGCTGCAGGCCGTGGGAACTAGTCTCTGCGGCGAGCGGCCATGAGCTCTTTCGTGTCCTGAAGACGCTGCTTGAGAACATCCACGGATTCCTCCACCAGCCTTTGGCGCTCGTTGCGGAGCATGTCATTCTTGTCCATAAGTTTCTTGACAATGACGCCGGTCCTCTTCAACAAGGCACTGGTCTCCTCCTGCTGGGCTGCACTTCGGACGATCTTCTCCCGCAGTAGGTCGCGCTCGGCCCAGAGCCTCTCATTGCCTTCCCTTAGTGCGCCGATAGCCTGTTCAATTGAGGCTTTCATGTCATCCTGCAACCTCGCAAAACGGGAGATCTGATCCATCTGGCCATGGACGATCGCATGCATACAACTGTAACAATCGTCGCCTGCATGCGAGATATTTTCCCAGGCCGCCGCGATGCAGCGGGACATCTCTGCCGCACTCGTGGCATGGCGGGACATCTCTGCTGCTTCCGCGGTGTGGCCGGACCAGTCTGCTGCATCGACAGCGCGGCGGGACCTCCGTGCTGCTTCAGCGGCACGGCGGGACCTCTATGCTGCTACTTCCGCGCGGCGGGACATGTCGGCTGCCCTTGCAGCGAGGTGGGACATCTCTCGTGCTTCCGCTTCCATGCTCGCCTCTCCCTAGTGGCAATCTCTTGACCCAGAACTCACGCTGGCCATGGCAGACACAAGGGAAGGATGCTGAATGGCTTGTTTGTTTTTATGGATGAGGAGTTGAGGAGGAATGCGTAGTCATCTTGGCATACTAGTATTTATAACCGAGTACTAATACGCTCCTAAGTGGGAAACCGTTTAGGTTGTGATCGGTGTGAATAGGTTTGCAATTCAATATAGCATGGAGTAATTTGGAATGTGATGAGACGCAAGCTCAAAATTTATTGACGGTTCAAGTTTCGAAGTGCGGCACTATTCTCGGATGGAGTACTTCTTTTTCTACTCTCTCCTTTCCGGTTTTATAGGGCTTATCTCAAAATTTTAGTTTTTCCATTTTATAAGGCTGGTTGTAATGGGGAGTATCATATACTAGTATCATGCATATGATACTAGTGTATGATACTACCTCCCTAATGCATAGTATCACATATTAGTATCATGTAGTACTCTATTTATTGCCATGCATGACACAAAGTAGCATAGCATTTATTATGATACGGTATCATGATATGATACTCCACCCTCTCTTTCTTCATTTAATACTATGACACCTCATCAAAATTGCCTAGTTGGCATGCATGATACTAGTTATGATACTACCATTACGACCAACCTAAGGCTCAATTTGGTTGTTCCCCAACACATGTTCAGATTCCAAGGTGCATTAAATCATTGCATGCAAGTACAACAACAACAACAACAACAACAACAACAAAGCCTTTAGTCCCAAACAAGTTGGGGTAGGCTAGAGGTGAAACCCATCAGATCTCGCAACCAACTCATGGCTCTGGCACATGGATAGCAAGCTTCCACGCACCCCTGTCCATAGCTAGCTCTTTGGTGATACTCCAATCCTTTAGGTCTCTCTTAAAGGACTCCTCCCATGTCAAATTCGGTCTACCCCACCCTCTCTTGACATTCTCTGCATGCTTTAGCCGTCCGCTATGCACTGGAGCTTCTGGAGGCCTGCGCTGAATATGCCCAAACCATCTCAGACGATGTTGGACAAGCTTCTCCTCAATTGGTGCTACCCCAACTCTATCTCGTATATCATCATTCCGGACTCGATCCTTCCTCGTGTGGCCACACATCCATCTCAACATACGCATCTCCGCCACACCTAACTGTTGAACATGTCGCCTTTTAGTCGGCCAACACTCCGCGCCATACAACATTGTGGGTCGAACTACCGTCCTTTAGAACTTGCCTTTTAGCTTTTGTGGCACTCTCTTGTCATAGAGAATGCCAGAAGCTTGGCGCCACTTCATCCATCCGGCTTTGATTCGATGCTTCACATCTTCATCAATACCCCCATCCTCCTGCAACATTGACCCCAAATACCGAAAGGTGTCCTTCCGATGTACCACCTGGCCATCAAGGCTAACCTCCTCCTCACACCTAGTAGTACTGAAACCGCACATCATGTACTCAGTTTTAGTTCTACTAAACCTAAACCCTTTCGATTCCAAGGTTTGTCTCCATAACTCTAACTTCCTATTTACCCCCGTCCGACTATCGTCAACTAGCACCACATCATCCGCAAAGAGCATACACCATGGGATATCTCCTTGTATATCCCTTGTGACCTCATCCATCACCAATGCAAAAAGATAAGGGCTCAAAGCTGACCCCTGATGCAGTCCTATCTTAATCGGGAAGTCATCGGTGTCGACATCACTTGTTCGAACAGTTGTCACAACATTATCGTACATGTCCTTGATGAGGGTAATGTACTTTGCTGGGACTTTGTGTTTCTCCAAGGCCCACCACATGACATTCCACGGTATCTTATCATAGGCCTTCTCCAAGTCAATGAACACCATATGCAAGTCCTTCTTTTGCTCCCTATATCTCTCCATAAGTTGTCGTACCAAGAAAATGGCTTCCATGGTCGACCTCCCAGGCATGAAACCAAACTGATTTTTGGTCACGCTTGTCATTCTTCTTAAGCGGTGCTCAATGACTCTCTCCCATAGCTTCATTGTATGGCTCATCAGCTTAATTCCACGGTAATTAGTACAACTCTGAACATCCCCCTTGTTCTTGAAGATTGGTACTAATATACTCCGTCTCCATTCTTCTGGCATCTTGTTTGCCCGAAAAATAAGATGCCAGAAGAATGGAGACGGAGTATATTAGTACCAATCTTCAAGAACAAGGGGGATGTTCAGAGTTGTACTAATTACCGTGGAATTAAGCTGATGAGCCATACAATGAAGCTATGGGAGAGAAAATTGACCAATGCATGTACTTTATGCATGCATGCATTGCAATTAATGCATTGATAAACATAATTTCTTATCGACACCAAAACCCACCATTTCTTAAGCTAAAGTAGACCAAGGTAATCCCTATATTAGCATATTACTAAGATAAACAGAAGGCACAGTAGAAACATTTAGGACGTGAGCTTGTCAATCTGAATGTGGAGGGACACAAGCTTAGCCCCGGCCAGCAGCTTGGGCGGAACTGTCAAGAAGGTCAGCTCCTGCACGTCGACGTCGCCAGGATCCTTGCTGCTTGTCACCTCCATTTCCACCTTGACGGCGTCGGTCGTGCCTTTGGGCTCCCCCGGCGGGCCGTTCGCCCATAGCTTGGCCACGTAGTGCAGCAGTGGGGACGCCCCCGCTCTGATGCAGATGACCGACATGACGATAGGCGCGCCGATGTCGAGCACGCCGCCGACCAAGAAAAACGTGCGGAGGTCCTCCTCTGCAAACAGCAAGAGCCATGGCTCCGACAGTGGCACTTGAAGCTGGAGCACCTTGCCGTACTAGATCCTATGCATGGGCATGGGATGCGCAGTGCTGATGTGGTGGTAGAGCGCCGGCGGCGGGCCTTCGTAGCCGCAGACGGGCACGGGGCATTTGTAGGGCGCGAGCGGACACACGCTCTGGTGATCGGCGAGCTTGTGGTAAGTGATGTAGAGCCCACAGCCTTCGTGCGGGCACTCCACCCTCACGGATGAAAGGACGGAGTCCACCGCCGTGTTCCGCACGTCGAAGCCATCGCCGCACTCACACTTCTGGCACTGCCGCTGGTTCCTGGGGCGCTCGACGCGGCAGTCCCGCAGGCCAGGTGCCCTCCCTTGCACTGCAGAAATCAATCGAACAGCACATCAATCAAGAAACCTGCACCTTTCTCAATCAGCCGAACGGACGAGGTGTATTCGAACCTCATACACTGGAGGCGTCAAGGGGCGGAGGCACAAGGGGCAGTGGAGCACGGTGAGGTCCATCAAGACCTTAGAGAGCTCCATCGTCGGGTCTTGTTCGGTCTGCATGATCTCGCCCTCCTCGTGCACAACCATCTCTCGACATGGGCCGGGGTATTACAAAGCTTTACCGTCACATATTTTATACTACTTCAAGGTGCATTAAATCAACACATGCAAGTATCAAAAGGAGAGTCACGGCATGCATGCATGCATTGTAATTAATGCATCGGTAAACACAAATTATTGAAATATATCGAGTGCAGGTGCTTTGATGTGTCGCGTCAACTCGTACATCAACGAGAAGTTTGATTATCCTCTCCCTTGCCGACTTAACTGCACCTGCCTTTGGCTGTATGACAGGTTGGCCACACACCTGTCGGGCCCACCTGTCATACACGCAAAGGCAGGAGCGTCCCTCCCTCGCCCATGAGCGTGGTGGCTGGCAAGACTAGGAGAAGCTTTCACTACATGCTCTCCCTCCCGCACGCGGTGGACATGCAGCAGTTCAATCGGTGCCAGATGACCAGAAGTGTACTGTAGTACTCCTCCAGTGCAGTAGTACTCCATCATTCTTCGACTTCCCGAAGAGGCGAAGAGCCAAGCGCAGCCCGGACACTCGTGTGGTAGTTTCATGTGTAGAGTAGTCTAGGATAGCGTGTACTGTGCCTATAAGCTTAAAATCTTTGGGGTCGGCTCCATGCTATGTGGCCACCAGCATCCGGGTCGACGTGTCATGCACCAGATTAGAGCGCGGAACTGAAGGGGGGCATCACCCCGGTCGGAGCGCTAGTAATTCATGACTATAGTGAGTGGTCATATCACAAGTCTTTCCAGCAGTAACGCGCCGTCAAATCGCACAGCCCCACTCGCTCACCCTCCTCGCCTCTCTGTCAAACCGCCTACCCAAAAACTGTCGTGCGTACTGCACGTGAAAAGCCCCGCCCTCAACTTTTAACTACGCGAAAATAGTTCGAGCTTGTTCATTCTATATAAATACAGCAAGTACTGTATGTTTATTCACCCGTGGGGTTGTTCAATGAATGGAGGGGCGGGGAGCACAAGTGAACAATACTGTAGTACTACTAGTAGTAGTAAGTAGGAGTCGTACAGTAGTCACCTTAAATAGAGAGTTTCTTTTCTTTAATGCCACGTACACAAATTGAAATGCTTGTTGTGGAGAGAAAAAAGATAATCACTCCACTATATATGGACGCAGGGGCCTGAGCGCTTGCTTTACTAGGGTTTCTCTCTTCATTCTCTCATCCTCTCTAGATATAAACAAGACAGCGGTAGCGATATTTTCTCTCTGCTCACCGCTGGTCACAGATCCGGCCAGATCCCTTCGGCCGGTGTGTGTAGAGGACTAAAAGGTGCATCGTTCACGCGGTCATCGCTGCCGAGGGAGGAAACCCACAGCTGCCGGAGGGGCCTGATCCTCTGCCCGTGCCGTTCTCTCTGACACAGCGCCGGCTCGGGAGGTCCTCTGACCCTTCTTCCTCCCTGCCGTATTGTCCGCAGATCCGACCTGCCGCCGCCGACATCCCGGCGACCCTCAGGTATAAGTTCTTCGAAAGCGGCCTTTTTCTACTGCCCCAGCTCCCCATGTGTCTGCATGTGCATCTTTTTCACCTCCCATCAGCTCTTCCAAAGCCACCTAAATTTTTAGTATTATTAGAGGTAAAGCTACTTCATGCATTCGAATCTAGGGCTTTGTTCAAACAACGACGAAAGGGGGGAAAGTTGTAGCATGAATCTAGGACTTGATTCAAAGAGGAAATAATATGGTGAAAGTAGTAGAGACCGGATACCCAACCAGTCTCTTGGCTGAAAAGGGAAATAATGGGAAAACGCAGTACAAACTGGATAAGGAACAGATCTATTATTGGTTGAAAAAAGGATAGGAAGTGGCGGCTGGTGGACAAGTCAACAGAGTATGTCCAGGATTAGATTTGCTGCCATCACATAGTAAAAGGTCTCCAGGATTAGATTTGCTGCCGTCACATAGTAAAAGGTCTCCAGGATTTGATTTGCTGCCCTCACATAGTAAAAGGTCTCAGGATTAGATTTGCTGCCCTCACATAGTAAAAGGTCTCCAGGATTAGATTTGCTACCCTCACATAGTAAAAGGTCTCTAGGATTAGATTTGCTGCCCTCACATAGTAAAAGGTCTCCAGGATTAGATTTGCTGCCATCACATAGTACAAGGTCTCCAGGATTAGGTTTGCTGCCCTCACATAGCATGAACAAACTCGGCATCACCACTTTATGCCTCCTTGTAGGTACATTGTGCTGATGCGTCCACTGTCGCATGTCCTTATACCAACCTTTTGCTGTTGTTAATGTAAGGGCGCATGTAAAATGAAGGGATCGCACTATTACCTTAGGGACATGTCTAACCAGTGTTATTGTTAATCTAATGCCTCAAGTGATAAGATACAATTAAACTGTGTTACAAATGGCACTCCTGCTGTTTTCCCCAGTATGATAAGTAAGTTTCTCCTTTACGCTGCTGAGTGTCTTGGTGTCCGCACGGTCCCATGCCCTTAAACCAACTCTTTAGCTACTGTTGATTTACTGTGTCTGGTAAACAAGCAATGCCACCATTAAAGTAATCCCATATTTGAGGAACCTCATTGTTGATTGTAATGCTTCTGGTAACATGAAGCATTGCTGACGTTTTAAAATTTCTACTGTCCTTGTGTGATTGCCATGAACATAATTAAGATGCTTCTTTTCATTTTGTATATGTTTCGTATATTCTTATTGACCAGCAACTGTTTACTTTCTATCTTTTTGTGCAGATAGGGATATCCATTTCACCATGTTGCTATTGTGACCTTTTGGTGAACTGGACAAAACACTTTTTTTGAATGAGTGTCTTGTGCAGTTCAACTAAAATGTCACGTGGGCAACATCTCTCAATTTTGGTGGAACTGCACAAAATGGTGATTGGAGTTTCCAAAATCTCCATCTAGTTCTGCTGGTAATCTCGTGCAACATTTTATTAGCCTTTGCAAGATGAGCCGTCACTGTCACCACAATGGCACTTTATTTTAGTGGAACTGCACAAAAGGATAACAAAATTATAGTTGCACCTTACGTGAGCCGGATAGCCAACCTTAATGTTCCTCAATTTTAGTGCAACTACTAAAGAAGAACCTGCCAACTCACGAGAGCAAGTACTTCTTGCTAGCTGAATGATGCAATCTTTGCTTCATTTCAGGTGAACTGCAGAAAAAGGCGCAGGAATTGAATCATGGAAGTCCAAGCAGGCTTCATCCGAGTGGAGCTGTAGGTTGAGTAAAGGAGGCCACTATTAAAGTGAAATCATGCTCTCGTGGTTTGTGCTATGCAAACAGGAATACTCAACTACAGATGTTGTGACGGTCAAGAGCATTCGCCAAGTTCTTCGATTGTATGACATGGCTAGCGAAGATGGATTTAATCCCGATATTCACTTTATCAAAAGGCTCTAATGGGTTGGTTCTAAATCTTGCAAGCTGGGAATCAATGAGATGTGTAGGCATCTTTGTTGTACTTATTATTTGAATCTTATTTGTTGGTTCTGAATCTTGCAAGCTGGGAATCAATGAGATGTGTAGGCATCTTTGTTGTACTTATTATTTGGATCTTATTTGTTGGTTCTGAATCTTGCAAGCTGGGAATCAATGAGATGTGTAGGCATCTTTGTTGTACTTATTATTTGGATCTTATTTGTTGGTTCTAAATCTTGCAAGCTGGGAAACACGGCATGATGATGCAGAGGACAACAACCATAACAAACAGTTCAAACTTGGTAGTATTATCTTTGTGAAAGTGCGATAAATGTGTTGATCGTGTGTGTCCTAAGAATAATAATTCTAATTGTTGTGCATGTTGATCCTGTGGCACTGATAGAACGAGCGAATGCATTGCTTGTTTTAAGTATAAATTTCTATTAGAGATAATTAAATTTAAGTAAAGTGACAACTAACTCCTGTTATTACAGTACCAATACAGACCTGCTCGTGAACCGACGTGTGGCTGAGGGTGAATCTTCTGCCGGGCGTGCAGCGGACGAGGGAGGGGTAGTAACTGTCGTCGCCTGTACACACTCAGCTTATTGTCGAATCCAGTTCCCCAGGAGCTGAAAAACGAATTGACGCCACCGCCTACACACTCGTTCACTCAAGGAGACTCCAATGGCGATCCGAGGGGTGAGCCTGCTGGATATGGACTTCAGCAAGGAGTTCCCCTTTGAGTTCGCCGTTCAGTCCTATGGCTGCACCAAGTTGAATGTGATGTACACCAACGATACGGACTTGGTGAAGCTCTGCCTCGCCTCAGTCCTATGGCTGCACTAGGTTCTGGAGCATTCGCCTGTTTCATCGGTAGCACCAACTGCACCTTCGCTACGGTGGAGAGAAGGAACAACGCGACGATTCGGCCATCTGGTGCAACAAGCTTGTCGACATCCAGAAGCAATACAAGATCATCAGCAACGGGCAGGAGAAGGACTCCGTGGTTGACCTCGCTGAGACCATCATCGACCCCTGATACGCCAACATGAAAGAAGACGACCTGGACACGTGGGAGGTACCTCTGAATCTAGCCTACATAACCTAAGCGGCCAAGGACGCATACGCATGCTACAACATGTGCAGGCAGATCTTGGACATGAGGGCGTGTCTGCTTCCCATAACCGACGAGTAAACAGACAGCCGCAACGTCATGATCAAGCGTGCCAGGAAGGTCTAGATGTTGTACTTTATCTATTTATAAGCACCTTTATCATCTGAGTATTTCATGCATTAGCCTATGTGTCGTAATTATCTGTTTTGTCCGAAATATTTCTTTTGAGAACCCATTAACCAGATTGCTTTTTTAGTGGCTATTTGCTTATGGATGTAAACTAGTTCACTTGTCCGTAAAAAAACTAGTTCACTCGGCTGCCGTGCTTTGAATCTCCTTCCTCCCAACATATTCCCCTCCTCAGGTGGACCCAACAGGTCTCTGAATTTTCTCCCACTTTCTTTTTTGATGTAAACTGAGTTTTATCCCAGTACTTTCCCCTAGAACCAACTAAACTGTCCCACGTCTAGCCTAAAAAATAATAATACCCCACGTACTATTAACTCATCAAATTAAAATGATATTTTATTTCGTAAGTTGAAAGTTCTTACAAAATAATAATAATAATTGTTTATATATAACTTGGCAAGTTAACTCCTAGTGATTGCGTACATAAGCTTGCAAAGATTTTACTGATGTGCAATCATGTGTTTATGTTTTTATACCATTCCTCTGTCTAGCCCAACATGATATTTTCACCCAGCCCAGCAAGTGTGCGGATTTCGAGAAAAATGCAAATGGGATTTAAACGGGCTGCATGGATGCTACATCATTGTTTCACCCAGCCCACCAAATGGACTAAAAAACGTCCCCCCCGCTGACAGGTCGGACCCACCAGCTATATCTTCACACACAAGGAAGTGCCTCCTTATTACGCGTAAAATAGCGATGTCCATCCAATGGCCGTAGTGCTTCTTCAACCTCTGGTCTTCTTGCTCCAACCGCCCAAAGCAGCGCCGGTCGTGCCGCATGCTCCTGCCTCCCGTGGCTGGCTATGTTGCCACGGAGGCCTCACCGCCCCCTACTATTCCCACCGCTGGCCAGGCCCTGCAGCGACGGCAGCCTCACACCGCAGCCGAACCAGTGAACCCTTGTACTCCTCTCCGCGCGGGCTTCCACTGCCACGTCCTCCCCTTCCTAGGCCTCGCTATCGTCCACCGCCGTGGTGCTCTCCGCGCGGCATGGTCAACGTGGTCAAGGAACGACTTCCATTGGAAGAGTACTGTACGTGGAGAGGCTGACAGCTAGGTCCACGGCCACACCCCAGTTTTTTTGTAATTTGCCAAGCAAGTCGCTTTGTCAGGCCTGTTGGGCTGCAAATCTTTCAAGACAAGGAGAGCTTTCATTCGGCTGGCCGAGAAAATGGCCCATCAGTAATGAGAAATGGACTATACATTTTTAAAACACATCAAACCGGTAATTAGTTTCAGATATCTTTTTTTTTCATTTCAAGATTTTAAATTACATTAATTTTTGTGCATGGAGAATTTGTTGGATTTTATATTGATATACATTTATTTTTCAAATCAGTTTGAATTTGAGTAGAAATTTCGGGATCAAAAACAGTGACTGTAATGCTAACAAAAAGAATATGGGCTCCAAAAAACCTTAAGAATTAGCAAATGGGCAGAAAATTATTAGAAATAATGGCAGATGGGTTGTATGCTATTTTCCACAGATTTGAGGCTTTCCTAAAAAAAGGTTGACACACAAGCAGTGACTGTTGGATGTCCATCCAACAGCCGTCGTGCTTCTTCAATCTCTTCTCTTCCTGCTCCAGCCGCTCAAAGAAGCGCCGGCGGGACTGCCTGCTCCCTCCTCCCTGCGGCCGGCTGTGCTGCCGCGCAGGCCTCACTGCCCCACTGTACTCCCATCGCTGGCCTAGCCATCCCTCTACTCACCCACACCTGCTGTTATTCTCCGGCGACAACAGACAAACCAGTAAACCCTCGTACAGTCGTACTCCCCTCCGCGTGGGAAACAAAAACAACGGCCGAGTCTTCCCTGCCTCCGTGTCGTTCCCTTCCTAGGCCTCGCCGTCGTCCACTGCCCTGGTGCTCTCGGCGTGGTCAGCGTGGTCAACGACCGACATGCATCTGAAGTGGACTGTACATGGAGAGGCTGACAGCTGGGTCCACGGCCGCGCGCAAGGAAATGCCTCCTTATTACGCGCAAAATAATGATTTCCTCCACCTAACATCTGGGACCCACAGAAACGGCCTCTGTATTTCGCGAAAAAACATTACCGCCGCTGACAGCTCGGACCCACCAGCTATATCTTCGCACGCAAGGAAGTGCCTCCTTATTACGCACAAAAAAGTTAATACTCCCCCTGCTACCTGGGACCCAGTATAGTGGGCCTACTAAGTTGACGGGGACGAAGGGCTTTGTCAACTTAGTCAATATGCACGATTCTAGCTCTACTGGCTGTACGATGTCCATCCAACGGCCGTAGTGCTTCTTCAACCTGTGATCTTCTTGCTCCAGCCGCCCAAAGCAGCGCCGGTCGTGCCGCCTGCTCCTGCCTCCCGTGGCCGGCTGTGCTGCCGCGGAGGCCTCACCGCCCCCATACTACTCCCACCGCTGGCCAGGCCATCCCTCCACTCCACTCACCCACACCCCCTGTTATTCTGCGGCGACGGCAGCGAAGCAGAACCAGTGAACCCTCGTACTCCTCTCCGCGTGGGCATCCACTGCCGCGTCTTCCCCAGCTCCACGTCGTCCCCTTCTTAGGCCTCGCCGTCGTCCACCGCTGTGGTGCTGTCGGCGCGGCGTGGTCAATGTGGTCAACGACCGAATTCCATCGGAAGAATACTGTACGTGGAGAGGCTGACAGCTGGGTCCATGGCAGCCGCAAGGAAGTGCCTCCTTATTATGCGGAAAATCATTATTCCTCCACCTGACAGCAGGGACCCACCGGACGCCCACCAGTATATCGTGAAAAAAACATTTTCCCCTGACTACTGGGACCTACCCGACGGGCCACCGTATTTCGCGAAAAAAGAGTTCCCCCTGCTGTCAGCTCGGACCCACCGGAAGTGCCTCCTTATTACGCACAAAAAATGAATACCCCCTGCTAGCTGGGACCCACCTTGGTGGGAGGCTGACTTGTGGGCCTACTAAGTTCACGGGGATGGAGGGCTTTGTCAACTTAGTCAATATGCACGATTGTAGCTCCAGTGACCGTACGATGTGCATCCAATGGCCGTAGTGCTTCTTCAACCTCTAGTTTCTTGCTCCAGCCGCCCAAAGCAACGCCGGTCGTGCCTCCTGCTCCTGCCTCCCGTGGCCGGCTATGCTGCCGCGGAGGCCTCACCGCCCCTACTATTCCCACCACTGGCCAGGCCCTGCGGCGACGGCAGCCTCACACCGCAGCCGAATGAGTGAACCCTCATACTCCTCTCCACGTGGGCATCCACTGCCGCGTCTTCACCGGCTCCGCGTCGTCCCCTTCCTAGGCCTCGCCGTCGTCCACTGCCCTGGTGCTCTCAGCGCGGCGTGGTCAAGGAATGACTTCCATCGTACGTGGACTATAGGTGGAGAGGCTGACAGCTGGGTCCACGGCGGCAGCAAGGAAGTGCCTCCTTATTACGCGGAAAATAATGATTCCTCCACCTGACAGCAGGGACCCACCGGATGGGCCACCGTATTTCGCGAAAAAAACGTTTCCCCCCTGACAACTGGGACCCACCAGCTACACCTTCGCATGCAAGGAAGTGCCTGACAGTCGGGACCCACCTGGTCGAAGCGTACGTAGCGTTGTCATTCTGGTCGCGAACGTGTACGTACATATATACTGGTGGATGTAGAGGCGCGCACGTGTCGTAATAGAGGCGGCCAGGGTGCAAGAAAGAAAATACGGCCACGTATGTGTACATACGGGTGGGGTCTCGAACGCATACTCGCGCATACGTACGGCGAGGGCTCGTGTACATGGCTTGGTCGGAACAGAGAAACAAGGTCGTCGTCGTGTTCATGGGTCGGAATGGAATGCGTGGTCGTGTTCATTGGGAGGGCTTGGACGGAAGAGGCGATGGAAACAAGGCCTGCCGTATCGCACAATGGAGGAAACGGACCTCCTATGTTCGAAACGGGGGTCCTGTTGATCGGGAGGGGTGTGGCGTACCGCAAAACGGAGGACGCGGACCTCCTACGGTCGAAACAGGGGTCCTGTTGATTGGGAGGGGTGTGGCGTACCGCAAAACGGAGGAAACGGACCTCCTACGGTCGAAACGAAGGTCATGTTGATCAGGAGGGGTGTGGCATACCGCAAAACGGAGGAAACGGACTTGTGTTGGAGCGCTATGGTCGAAACGGGGGTCATGTTCATAGGGAGGGGTGTGGCGTACCGCAAAATGGGACTCCAAGGGATACTGTTCATCTCCACCGTCGACCCCCTCCAGCCTCCATGAGCTACTGTTCATCCACCGTCGACCTCCTCCAGCCTCCACGGGCTCCCGTTCATCCAGCCTCCACCACGCACTACTCCATCGGCTAGTGTTCAACCACCCCTCCACCATCTACTATTCATCCAGCCCTCCACACCACGGGGTCCTGTTCAACCACCCCTCCACGGGCACCCCTCCACCGTCTACTATTCATCCTACCCTCCACACCACGGGGTCCTGTTCATCCACCCCTCCACGGGCACCCCTCCACCGTCTACTGTTCATCCAGCCCTCCACCACACCACGGGGTCCTGTTCATCCAGAGGCAACGCCACCGCTCACTGTTCATCCAACCACCCCCCCCCCCGCAACGCTCACTGTTCATCCCATCGATCGGCTTCTGTTAGCAGCAGTAGCCACAGAATCGCTCGATCGGGTTCAGTTAACAGCCATTGATCGATCGCTCGAGTTCAGTAACGCGTAGCCTGCAGTGCAATCGATCGGGTTCAGTTAGAGCCCAACACCTCGCTCGGGTTCAGTTAGAGCCAACGCCTCGCACACACGCGCCTACGTGTATGAGAGAAATGCGCATCGCTCGGCCCCCGGCCTCCCACCGTAACCGGGAATTCCCCAAAATTTTCCTCCCCCTTGCTTCTAGCATGGTTTTTTCCGTCATGGACGGCCCAAAGAATGTCATGCAGCTGCGTCTCCGGCCCGCCCAGGACGAAAAGCCCATTTTCTGTCATGATTTTTTGTCATAGAAGTAGGAGCCCACCATATCTATGATGATACCGGGTTTTGTCAGAATTATCGTCATAGAAGTGTCATATGTATGAGAGAAAACATTTTCGTTCGGCCCAAAATGTCACGGATGTGTCGTTTTTGGTAGTGATAGCATGTTTTATGTCACGGATCAAGCCCAACCAAAGGCATGCATGAACTCAAACACCATCCTCGCCAAAGAAATCACCACCATCAGCATCATCCGCACGGTCACCCCCATCACCATCCTATCGGCCACCACCATCCACACGGGCACCACAACCATCCACACCGACACTACCACAATCACCATTCCGAAGAGAGACCTCCGTTTGGGTCAAGAGTAGTCAAATTATACTCCTCTAAAGGTAGCCGGACCTAATCGATCCCCTATATTTAGAGGAGTTTTTTCTCAATTATTTTAGCTTAGCGGCATGAACTTCGAACAATTACCCATCATATAATCATAATCTGAATATTTTAAAATAAACATGCATAACATAGTTGCAAGGATCGAGAATTTCAAATTCAAACATGCATTGTTCATCCAAAAGGCACGATCAAGTTGATCCCAAATCACCACAACCACTACACAAAAAGACACTTCCATGATGATACGTTTTTGTCATAGTAGGTCACGTTTTCTGTCATGCATGTACATCCATGACAATTTTATGATAGAATCAAGATAGTCATACCTGTGCTGTCATAGAAGTGGTCCACGACATTACCAAAATTATCATTATAGAAGTGTCCACTTCCATGACGATAAATCGCGCGTCATAGAAGTGCTTTTGTCAAGGGTGACCGACACGTGGCATCCACCGTAACAGGATGTCGTTAAGCTATCGGGTCCGGTTTTGGTTTCGATAACCCGCTAACAGCCACGACCAATGCCGATTTTCCACGTGTAAAATTCTAATTGGATGGCGGAACCACGTGTCAGCTCCGCATTGGCACAGGTGTCACTCATCCAATGGGCGAGATGCGCCTACGATACATTGACACATGGACTGGCCCAAAAGTGGCCCATAAAGATTAAATGGGCCAGTCCAACTAAAGGCCCACAAGATTTAGCGAGCCATAATGGGCCGGCCCAACTAAGGCCCACAAGATTTAGCGGGCCATAATGAGCCAGCCCAGCTAAAGGCCCACAAGATTTTATAGACCATAATTGGTTGGCCCAGCTAAAGGCCCAACATTCTCAGTTAAGGCCCGTATGGCTAGTGTCAAATCGGCATGTCCTAAACTTGTCATCATCGCGGCCCATGGTCACTTCTGGCCCGTTAACAGTTTGCTAAGAATTTGGGCCAAATTACGGCCCGGTGTGTTTCCGGCCTGTTAAAGGTCCTGCTTCATTTGGGCCCATTTATAGGACATTGAAACTTTCGGCCCATAAACGACTGTGAAGGATATGGGTCTTATTCGGCCATGTCTGACATTCAGCCTGTTAGAGGCCCACTACAGATTTGGGCCACTTTCAGCCTGTTGTGACTTTCGGCCTGTTAATGTCGTCGGACGAAATCCATGGGCGATATGTGGCCCAACTCCACATCGGGCCTACTAACGGCCCATATACAAATGACACTAATAAAGACCGACCGAACTTCCGGCCTGTTAAAGGCCCGTGTAGTAGGTCGGCGCATTTACGACCTGTCTGAATTTCGCCATATGGACGATCTGCATTGTAAATGGGCCACTATTTCGGCCTGCTAAGACTAGTGGGTTATTTGGCATAATCAGGGCCCAATCTTAATTTCGGCCTATTAAAGGCCCACGTTTTTTATGGGCTCAAGATATTTACACATGTAAACGGCCTATTATTAGTGAGGGCCCAAATTATGTTTAGACCCGTTAAAGTCCCACTATGGGCACAAGCCTACCAGAAAAATATGAAAGCTTATGCTGATTTAGGCCCAGATATTTTTAGTGGGCTACATGCAAATTTTGGCCCAAAATCATTTTTAGCCCAATTGGAATGGGCCCGATGAATGTTGGCATGTTGGGCTCCTACGAAGCTTTCGGCCAAATACATTACTAAGATAAACCTACACTATACAAAAATAGCGTCGTAATTGTTGGGGAACGCAGTAATTTCAAAAAATTTCCTACGCACACGCAAGATCATGGTGATGCACAGCAACGAGAGGGGAGAGTGATGTCTACGTACCAACGCAGACCGACTGCGGAAGCGATCACACAACGTAGAGGAAGTAGTCGTACGTCTTCTTCCCGATCCAACCGATCCAAGCACCGTTACTCCGGCACCTCCGAGTTCTTAGCACACGTTCAGCTCGATGACGTTCCTCGGGCTCCGATCCAGCAAAGCGTCGAGGAAGAGTTCCGTCAGCACGACGGCGTGGTGACGATCTTGATGTACTACCGACGCAGGGCTTCGCCTAAGCACTGTAACGGTATGATCGAGGTGGAATTTGGTGGCAGGGGGCACCGCACACGGCTAAGGAATGATTAACTTGTGTGTCTTGTGGTGCCCCCTGCCCCCGTATATAAAGGCCAGGGGCAGGGGGTTCGGCCGGCTAGGAGGGAGGCGCAGGGAGGAGTCCTACTCCCACCGGGAGTAGGACTCCTTCCCCCCAATCCTATTCCAACTAGGATTCTTGGGGAAGAAGGAGAAAGAGGGGGCCGGCCCACCTCTCCTAGTCCTATTAGGACTTGGGAAAGGTGGGGGGCGCCGGCCAGGTGTGGGCTGCCTCTTCTCTCTTTTCCACTAAGGCCCAATAGGCCCATTTACCTCCCGGGGGGTTCCGGTAACCCTCCCGGTAATCCGGAAAAATCCCGATTTCACCCGGAACGCTTCCGGTGCCCAAACATAGGCTTCCAATATATCAATCTTTACGTCTCAACCTTTTCGAGACTCCTCGTCATGTCCGTGATCTCATCCGGGACTCCGAACAACCTTCGGTACATCAAAATGCATAAACTCATAATAACTGTCATCGTAACGTTAAGCGTGCGGACCCTACGGTTCGAGAACAATGTAGACATGACCGAGACATGTTTCCGGTCAATAACCAATAGCGGGACCTGGATGCCCATATTGGCTCCTACATATTCTACGAAGATCTTTATCGGTCAGACCGCATAACATACGTTGTTCCCTTTGTCATCGGTATGTTACTTGCCCGAGATTCGATCATCGGTATCCAATACCTAGTTCAATCTCGTTACTGGCAAGTCTCTTTACTCGTTCCGTAATACATCATCTCATAACTAACATCTTAGTTATTATGCTTGCAAGGCTTATGTGATGTGTATTACCGAGAGGGCCCAGAGATACCTCTCCGACAATCAGAGTGACAAATCCTAATCTCGAAATACGCCAACCCAACATCTACCATTGGAGACACCTGTAGTACTCCTTTATAATCACCCAGTTACGTTGTGACGTTTGGTAGTACCCAAAGTGTTCCTCCAGTAAACGGGAGTTGCATAATCTCATAGTTATAGGAACATGTATAAGTCATGAAGAAAGCAATAGCAACATACTAAACGATCGGGTGCTATGCTAATGGAATGGGTCATGTCAATCAGATCATTCAACTAATGATGTGACCTCGTTAATCAAATAACAACTCTTTGTTCATGGTTAGGAAACTTAACCATCTTTGATTAACGAGCTAGTCTAGTAGAGGCATACTAGTGACACTCTGTTGGTCTATGTATTCACACATGTATTATGTTTCCGGTTAATACAATTCTAGCATGAATAATAAACATTTATCATGATATAAGGAAATAAATAATAACTTTATTATTGCCTCTAGGGCATATTTCCTTCAGTCTCCCACTTGCACTAGAGTCAATAATCTAGATTACACAGTAATGATTCTTACACCCATGGAGTCTTGGTGCTGATCATGTTTTGCTCGTGGAAGAGGCCTAGTCAACGGGTCTGCAACATTCAGATCCGTATGTATCTTGCAAATCTCTATGTCTCCCACCTGGACTAAATCCCGGATGGAATTGAAGCGTCTCTTGATGTGTTTGGTTCTTTTGTGAAATCTGGATTCCTTTGCCAAGGCAATTGCACCAGTATTGTCACAGAAGATTTTCATTGGACCCGATGCACTAGGTATGACACCTAGATCGGATATGAACTGCTTCATCCAGACTCCTTCGTTCGCTGCTTCCGAAGCAGCTATGTACTCCGCTTCACATGTAGATCCCGCTACGACGCTTTGTTTAGAACTGCACCAACTGACAGCTCCACCATTTAAAGTAAATACGTATCCGGTTTGCGATTTAGAATCGTCCGGATCAGTGTCAAAGCTTGCATCAACGTAACCTCTTACGGTGAGCTCTTTGTCACCTCCATATACGAGAAACATATCCTTAGTCCTTTTCAGGTATTTCAGGATGTTCTTGACCGCTGTCCAGTGATCCACCCCTGGATTACTTTGGTACCTCCCTGCTAAACTTATAGCAAGGCACACATCAGGTCTGGTACACAGCATTGCATACATGATAGAGCCTATGGCTGAAGCATAGGGAACATCTTTCATTTTCTCTCTATCTTCTGCAGTGGTCGGGCATTGAGTCTGACTCAACTTCACACCTTGCAATACAGGCAAGAACCCTTTCTTTGCTTGATCCATTTTGAACTTCTTCAAAATCTTGTCAAGGTATGTGCTTTGTGAAAGTCCAATTAAGCGTTTAGATCTATCTCTATAGATCTTTATGCCTAATATGTAAGCAGCTTCCCCGAGGTCTTTCATCGAAAAACTTTTATTCAAGTCTCCCTTTATGCTATCCAGAAATTCTATATCATTTCCGATCAGTAATATGTCATCCACATATAATATCAGAAATGCTACAGAGCTCCCACTCACTTTCTTGTAAATACAGGCTTCTCCAAAAGTCTGTATAAACCCAAATGCTTTGATCACACTATCAAAGCGTTTATTCCAACTCCGAGATGCTTGCACCAGTCCATAGATGGATCGCTGGAGTTTGCATACTTTGTTAGCTCCCTTTGGATCAACAAAACCTTCTGGTTGTATCATATACAACTCTTCTTCCAGAAATCCATTCAGGAATGCGGTTTTTACATCCATTTGCCAAATTTCATAATCATAAAATGCGGCAATTGCTAACATGATTCTGACAGACTTAAGCATCGCTACGGGTGAGAAAGTCTCATCGTAGTCAACTCCTTGAACTTGTCGAAAACCTTTTGCGACAAGTCGAGCTTTGTAGACACTAACTTTACCATCAGCGTCAGTCTTTTTCTTAAAGATCCATTTATTCTCAATTGCTTGCCGATCATCGGGCAAGTCAACCAAAGTCCATACTTTGTTCTCATACATGGATCCCATCTCAGATTTCATGGCTTCAAGCCACTTTGCGGAATCTGGGCTCACCATCGCTTCTTCATAGTTCGTAGGTTCATCATGATCTAGTAGCATGACTTCCAGAACAGGATTACCGTACCACTCTGGTGCGGATCTTACTCTGGTTGATCTACGAGGTACAGTAGTATCTTGATCTAAAGTTTCATGATCATCATCATTAACTTCCTCTCTTATTGGTGTAGGTCTCACAGAAACAGTTTTCTGTGATGTACTATTTCCCAATAACGGAGTAGGTACAGTTACCTCGTCAAGTTCTACTTTCCTCCCACTCACTTCTTTCGAGAGAAACTCCTTCTCAAGAAAGTTTCCGAGTTTAGCAACTAAAGTCTTGCCTTCGGATCTGTGATAGAAGGTGTATCCAATAGTTTCCTTTGGATATCCTATGAAGACACATTTCTCCGATTTTGGTTCGAGCTTATCAGGTTGAAGCTTTTTCACATAAGCATCGCAGCCCCAAATTTTAAGAAACGACAACTTTGGTTTCTTGCCAAACCATAGTTCATAAGGCGTCGTCTCAACGGATTTAGATGGTGCCCTATTTAACGTGAATGCGGCCGTCTCTAAAGCATAACCCCAAAATGATAGCGGTAAATCAGTAAGAGACATCATAGATCGTACTATATCTAGTAAAGTACGATTACGACGTTCGGACACACCATTACGTTGTGGTGTTCCGGGTGGCGTGAGTTGCGAAACTATTCCACAATTTTTCAAATGTACACCAAACTCGTAACTCAAATATTCTCCTCCACGATCAGATCGTAGAAACTTTATTTTCTTGTTACGATGATTTTCAACTTCACTCTGAAATTCTTTGAACTTTTCAAATGTTTCAGACTTATGTTTCATTAAGTAGATATACCCATATCTGCTTAAATCATCTGTGAAGGTGAGAAAATAACGATATCCGCCACGAGCCTCAATATTCATCGGACCACATACGTCGGTATGTATGATTTCCAATAAATCTGTTGCTCTCTCCATAGTACCGGAGAACGGTGTTTTAGTCATCTTGCCCATGAGGCACGGTTCGCAAGTACCAAGTGATTCATAATCAAGTGGTTCCAAAAGCCCATCAGCATGGAGTTTCTTCATGCGCTTTACACCGATATGACCTAAACGGCAGTGCCACAAATAAGTTGCACTATCATTATCAACTCTGCATCTTTTGGCTTCAACATTATGAATATGTGTATTACTACTATCGAGATTCAATAAGAATAGACCACTTTTCAAGGGTGCATGACCATAAAAGATATTACTCATATAAATAGAACAACCATTATTCTCTGATTTAAATGAATAACCGTCTCGCATCAAACAAGATCCAGATATAATGTTCATGCTCAACGCTGGCACCAAATAACAATTATTTAGGTCTAATATTAATCCCAAAGGTAGATGTAGAGGTAGCGTGCCGACCGCGATCACATCGACTTTGGAACCGTTTCCCACGCGCATCGTCACCTCGTCCTTTGCTAGTGTCCGCTTATTCTGTAGTCCCTGTTTCGAGTTGCAAATATTAGCAACAGAACCAGTATCAAATACCCAGGTGCTACTGCGAGCATTAGTAAGGTACACATCAATAACATGTATATCACATATACCTTTGTTCACCTTGCCATCCTTCTTATCCGCCAAATACTTGGGGCAGTTCCGCTTCCAGTGACCAGTCTGCTTGCAGTAGAAGCACTCAGTTTCAGGCATAGGTCCAGACTTGGGTTTCTTCTCTTGAGCAGCAACTTGCTTGCCGTTCTTCTTGAAGTTCCCTTTCTTCTTCCCTTTGCCCTTTTTCTTGAAACTAGTGGTTTTGTTAACCATCAACACTTGATGCTCCTTCTTGATTTCTACCTCCGCAGCTTTCAGCATAGCGAAGAGCTCGGGAATAGTCTTGTTCATCCCTTGCATATTATAGTTCATCACAAAGCTCTTGTAGCTTGGTGGCAGTGATTGGAGAATTCTGTCAATGACGCAATCATCCGGAAGTGTAACTCCCAATTGAATCAAGTGATTATTATACCCAGACATTTTGAGTATATGCTCACTGACAGAACTGTTCTCCTCCATCTTGCAGCTATAGAACTTATTGGAGACTTCATATCTCTCAATCCGGGCATTTGCTTGAAATATTAACTTCAACTCCTGGAACATCTCATATGCTCCATGACGTTCAAAACGTCGTTGAAGTCCCGGTTCTAAGCCGTAAAGCATGGCACATTGAACTATTGAGTAGTCATTAGCTTTGCTCTGCCAGACGTTCATAACTTCTGGTGTTGCTCTTGCAGCAGGCCTGGCACTCAGCGGTGCTTCCAGGACGTAATTCTTCTGTGCAGCAATGAGGATAATCCTCAGGTTACGGACCCAGTCCGTGTAATTGCTACCATCATCTTTCAACTTAGCTTTCTCAAGGAACGCATTAAAATTCAATGGAACAACAGCACGAGCCATCTATCTACAATCAACATAAACAAGCAAGATACTATCAGGTACTAAGTTCATGATAATTTTAAGTTCAGTTAATTTACTTAAGAACTCCCACTTAGATAGACATCCCTCTAATCCTCTAAGTGATTACGTGATCCAAATCAACTAAACCATAACCGATCATCACGTGAGATGGAGTAGTTTTCAATGGTGAACATCAATATGTTGATCATATCTACTATATGATTCACGCTCGACCTTTCGGTCTCCGTGTTCCGAGGCCATATCTGTATATGCTTGGCTCGTCAAGTATAACCTGAGTATTCCGCGCGTGCAACTGTTTTGCACCCGTTGTATTTGAACGTAGAGCCTATCACACCCGATCATCACGTGATGTCTCAGCACGAAGAACTTTTGCAACGGTGCATACTCAGGGAGAACACTTCTTGATAATTTAGTGAGAGATCATCTTATAATGCTACCGTCAATCAAAGCAAGATAAGATGCATAAAAGGATAAACATCACATGCAATCAATATAAGTGATATGATATGGCCATCATCATCTTGTGCTTTGTGATCTCCATCTCCGAAGCATCGTCATGATCACCATCGTCACCGGAGCGACACCTTGATCTCCATCGTAGTATCGTTGTCGTCTCGCCAACCTTATGCTTCCACGACTATCACTACCGCTTAGTAATAAAATAAAGCATTACATCGCGATTGCATTGCATACAATAAAGCGACAACCATATGGCTCCTGCCAGTTGCCGATAACTCGGTTACAAAACATGATCATCTCATACAATAAAATCAGCATCATGCCTTGACCATATCACATCACAACATGCCCTGCAAAAACAAGTTAGACGTCCTCTACTTTGTTGTTGCAAGTTTTACGTGGCTGCTACGGGCTTAAGTAAGAACTCATCTCACCTACGCATCAAAACCACAACGATAGTTCGTCAAATAGACTCCGTTTTAACCTTCTCAAGGACCGGGCGTAGTCACACTTGGTTCAACTAAAGTTGGAGAGACAGTCTTCCGCTAGCCATCTGTGTGCATAGCACGTCGAGGGAACCGGTCTCGCGTAAGAGAACGCGTAAGGTTGGTCCGGATCGTCTCGTCCAACAATACCGCCGAACCAAAGTATGACATGCTGGTAGGCAGTATGACTTGTATCGCCCACAACTCACTTGTGTTCTACTCGTGCAAATAACATCAAACCATAAAAACCTAGGCTCTGATACCACTGTTGGGGAACGCAGTAATTTCAAAAATTTTCCTACGCACACGCAAGATCATGGTGATGCACAGCAACGAGAGGGGAGAGTGATGTCTACGTACCAACGCAGACCGACTGCGGAAGCGATCACACAACGTAGAGGAAGTAGTCGTACGTCTTCTTCCCAATCCAACCGATCCAAGCACCGTTACTCCGGCACCTCCGAGTTCTTAGTACACGTTCAGCTCGATGACGTTCCTCGGGCTCCGATCCAGCAAAGCGTCGAGGAAGAGTTCCGTCAGCACGACGGCGTGGTGACGATCTTGATGTACTACCGACGCAGGGCTTCGCCTAAGCACTGTAACGGTATGATCGAGGTGGAATTTGGTGGCAGGGGGCACCGCACACGGCTAAGGAACGATTAACTTGTGTGTCTTGTGGTGCCCCCTGCCCCCGTATATAAAGGCCAGGGGCAGGGGGTTCGGCCGGCTAGGAGGGAGGCGCAGGGAGGAGTCCTACTCCCACCGGGAGTAGGACTCCTTCCCCCCAATCCTATTCCAACTAGGATTCTTGGGGAAGAAGGAGAAAGAGGGGGCCGGCCCACCTCTCCTAGTCCTATTAGGACTTGGGAAAGGTGGGGGGCGCCGGCCAGGTGTGGGCTGCCTCTTCTCTCTTTTCCACTAAGGCCCAATAGGCCCATTTACCTCCCGGGGGGTTCCGGTAACCCTCCCGGTAATCCGGAAAAATCCCGATTTCACCCGGAACGCTTCCGGTGCCCAAACATAGGCTTCCAATATATCAATCTTTACGTCTCGACCTTTTCGAGACTCCTCGTCATTTCCGTGATCTCATCCGGGACTCCGAACAACCTTCGGTACATCAAAATGCATAAACTCATAATAACTGTCATCGTAACGTTAAGCGTGCGGACCCTACGGTTCGAGAACAATGTAGACATGACCGAGACATGTTTCCGGTCAATAACCAATAGCGGGACCTGGATGCCCATATTGGCTCCTACATATTCTACGAAGATCTTTATCGGTCAGACCGCATAACATACGTTGTTCCCTTTGTCATCGGTATGTTACTTGCCCGAGATTCGATCATCGGTATCCAATACCTAGTTCAATCTCGTTACTGGCAAGTCTCTTTACTCGTTCCGTAATACATCATCTCATAACTAACATCTTAGTTATTATGCTTGCAAGGCTTATGTGATGTGTATTACCGAGAGGGCCCAGAGATACCTCTCCGACAATCAGAGTGACAAATCCTAATCTTGAAATACGCCAACCCAACATCTACCATTGGAGACACCTGTAGTACTCCTTTATAATCACCCAGTTACGTTGTGACGTTTGGTAGTACCCAAAGTGTTCCTCCGGTAAACGGGAGTTGCATAATCTCATAGTTATAGGAACATGTATAAGTCATGAAGAAAGCAATAGCAACATACTAAACGATCGGGTGCTATGCTAATGGAATGGGTCATGTCAATCAGATCATTCAACTAATGATGTGACCTCGTTAATAAAATAACAACTCTTTGTTCATGGTTAGGAAACTTAACCATCTTTGATTAACGAGCTAGTCTAGTAGAGGCATACTAGTGACACTCTGTTGGTCTATGTATTCACACATGTATTATGTTTCCGGTTAATACAATTTTAGCATGAATAATAAACATTTATCATGATATAAGGAAATAAATAATAACTTTATTATTGCCTCTAGGGCATATTTCCTTCAGTAATTACTTCAGCCTTTGGCAGCATCATAAATGTTCTATCACAACAAAATAAATCCCAACCATATAACAAAATGCATGTTGGCATAATGTTTACAGTCCTTGCAGATAAAAGCACCATTAGATGTATAGAAGCACATATCATTTGACCTGGGTGCTTATGTTTCAGGCTGTAGAATCTGATGGAGCAACACGATCTTGCCCTTTTTCGCCATTGCTCTTGAACAATGAAGAAAATGTCTGATAGTCTGGTTTCAAAACCATTCATATCTTCACGACATTTGTCAACCACTATTTTTGTTTCCAACACAACGTCCATTAGGGATTGGACTTGTGTCTGGAGCACAGATATACACTCCGTCTAGCCAGAAGATTTTGTTCAGTAGGCGATTTGGACGAGGTTACCTTGACAACCAACCCAGAATTACGCAGGAAGGTGCTTTTTGCACTGTTAGTGGAGAGATACTGACGCACTGTAGCCAGAGGTGATATTGTGCCTGTGGTAGCCTCGTCACCTTCAGGTGGTTGTGGCTATTCAACCATTTGTTCCATAGCTTGATGAAAGTTTGAACTTGTAGATCAGTGTATCAGATAAGTTACGAATGAGACAAAAACCAATAAAGTAGGTTTCACGTTTATACATAACTTATTTTTGTGAACTACCGTAATACTTTAGCATGTATTGTAGTGCCAACTACATAATAAAATCACTTTTGGAATATATGTCCATGTAGCTGCCTACTATATTGTCTATTTCCTCACATTCGTTGAAATGTAAGGATAAAGAGACATGGTTTAAAGTAGGATGAACATAGTATGACATCATTCATATCATGGACAAACAGATATAAAAGAAATAGGCTATTGTACCATTGTGTGCGCACGTGAACATCACAACTAGATTACATATCAAGACCAAAAGAATATCCTTCATCTCTTTTAAACCATGTAAGGTGAAATGATACGTTAAGGCAATTGTGTATAAAAGTGAACAAAGTAACCGACATTGGCTGCAAACCAAGCAGTTAAATGAACACATCATAGTACCAATCAGTTCAAAGGCAAGAGGAGTAAGGACTTACAACAACGGCCTGAACTGGTGTGCTCATGCCCTTCATCTTGCTAGTGTGGCAATCCTTGAAGATTTGCACTTCATTCGGTTCAGGTTCTTTTTGGTCCGCACGGGTTTTCCTCTGTATTTGGAACAAGTCAATATAGATACGATAATATGGCACATAAAAAAGAAGGAAGTAGTAGCTATTTACAAGAGCCTCATAGTGCTCAATATAGCTACGAGACCCTGTTGTCTGTTGGAATTTCACTTTAGAATGGCTGGTCTTGTTCTTTAAACAGTTAGCCTCGAAGAAGATACACTTGTAAGGCACATACATAAATACAAGTTCAATATGTGGTCTGATCAAATACATATACCCTACCTGATACTTTGGATCAGACCAGTTTTTAACAAGGGTTGTCCAGTCTTCATCTATAATATATTCCACTGGAGATGTTTGGGCGATTTCATTGTTATCCCTGCCTTCAAAGTGAGATTTTCTAAGGTGGTACCGATACTGTCGTAGAGCAGACTGAAAAACATGAGTGCATGCTCGTTTAGTTGCATCATCTTTCGGATCCATCTTGAACCTCATCTGTTGAAAAAAGAATGTGAGTCTTACTAGGAGGAAGCTAGAAAGTATGGCACAGAGCAACACAATATTACAAATTGCGATACGTGTTACTAGGAGGAAGCTAGAAAGTATTACATTGCTTACAGATAAATGGTCAAGGAAGGTGTTAAACTGGGTATTGTCTTTCTCATTCCTGTACTGGATCCACGTTGGGAGGATACGTGCATGACACCTAACGACAATGGGTGCCTCTGATACTAACTTGGCTGACTCTATAGCATCATGTGGCCTTTTTAAACTTGCCTCAAAATGGATCACCATTCTTCCTCCTTTAGATTTTGTTAATCTGTCAAGCATTATCCCTAATGTCGTTTCCGCTTGCGCCGTGGTGCTAGTTTAACAACGAATATGGAAAGTGTTAGTGCACATGAAACTGCGAGAGTACATATAAAGGAGCACGCAACTGCAACTTGACTCGGTTAGGTAGCGTCTTGGTGTTGATGCTCATGAGGTTCATCGGATCTTGCCAAGTCCTGTTGTGTCAGCAGTGCTTCGGAAGTAGTGTTAGGTGTGAATGCAGCTTGGGAACTAGCCAGTTCCGGAGCAAACGAATGAGTAACTCGCTGAGATGCTGGTACAGTTGAAGCGGATGCTGCAACTGGTGGAGCAGGTGATATTGTGTTTGTAGATTTAGCCGGTGGACTTGGACCTTCTACTGCACTATAAGTACTAGCAGAATCTCGAGGGCAGATCCTTTTCCATTTCACCTGACGAGTAACACCATTCCTAACTATATTCTTTTCCTTGCTCTTTTTTGACTTTGCCATGTCAAGGCATACCCACAACACAAAAGGATAACATCGCTCTTCAGAACTCATTGATGCATGATACGGACAAGCAATACTTTGATGTAAGACAACTGTATGAGGATGGAATATGTAAGAAAAACAGGACAACGTGACATATTCACAACTACGATGTGTAAACTAAGCAGAAGTATTTTCAAGAAAATAGAAGTAATGCAAGCTAGACACCATATAAAAGATGCAACCAATATCACTCTGCCTAGTTAAAAGTGTCTTGTCATAAGTGGCATTTTGAAAAATTAGAAGCAGTACAACATAGAAATCAATGCAAAATGCAACCACTATCAAACTGCCATGTTAAAAATGTCCAATCATGAGTGACTGATGCGGGATACACAATAACAGTACTTTGATGTAAGAACATGGTATTAGATGCAGTGTATTCTGGACATAGAAAGGCATGTCATATGCACATGTATAACGTATAAACTTAGCAGGTGCAATTTAATCAAAATAGAAGAAATACAGGCTAGACAACATATGCAACATGAAACCAATTATCACACTGTCAACTTAGAGCAAGCACCTGCGATGGTGGAGTACGGGAGATGAACTCGTCATGTAGACTTGGGACTTCAACTTCATTAGAAGTAGTAGTGGCAAATCTAGAGAGTCTCTGTTTGCGTCGGTCCGGAGGACCACCAACATCCCCTAACTTAGTCTTTTCCTTCCTATTATCTGATATTGCCTTATGAAGTCAAAACCAAAAGAAGATGAATAAAATTAGCTCTGCATAGCTGGTTGATGCATGATACAGACAAACACTACTTTGATGTAAGGCAAGCGCAGGATAGGAGGATGGAATATATACAAAAAAGACAACATTGCATATTCAGACGTACGATAGGAGGATAGAATATGTATGAGAAACAGTAAGCAGAAGGCATGTCAACAAAATTAGAAGAAATGAAAGCTAGGCACCATATGAACATGCAACCAATATCACTCTATCAGGTAAAAAGTGTCTCGTCGTAAGTGCCGTTTCAAGAAATTAGAAGCAGTACAAGCTAGAAGACAATGCAAGATGCAACCTACATCACTCTCCCAAGTTAAATGTGTCTTATGGGTAAGTGATCGTTTCAGGTATAAGTTGTAAGCTACGCAGATGCAATTCAACAAAATCAGAAGCAATACAAACTAGACATCATATGGAACACGCAACCACATATAACAGTTCCAAGTTAGAGCAAGCACCTCTGATGGTGGAGTAGGGGAGATGTGCTCATCATCTACACGTATGTTCTAGAAATAGGAACATGTGTCATATTCACAGGCATTATGTGCAAAGTAACCAGATGCAATTCAACAAAGTTAGAAGCAATACAAGCTAGACATCATACGCAACATGCAACGACATATAATAGTGCCAAGTTAGAGCAAGCACATGTGATGGTGGAGTAGGGGATATGTTCTCATCATCTCCACAGCTATGTTGACTGTCCAGCCTTGTGTTGTCTTGCAAATCTTGTTGGTAGGATGGCGGACTAGAATCTGTAGAGACCCTCTGTTTGAGTTGCTCCGAAGGACCACCATCATCCATTGTCGGACTAATTTCCTTCAACTATATTGGTTTTTCATTGTGAAGTCAAACCGATAAGAAAAAAGAATAGAATTCGCTCTTTAGAACTCATTCATGCATGATACTGACGAACACTACTCGGATGAAAGGCAAACACATGATACGAGGATGGAATATGTATGAAAAATAGGACGACGTGACATGTTCACACCTATGATGTGGTAACTAAGCAGAAGGCATTTCAACAAATTAGAAGCACTGCAAGCTAGATACCATATGAAAGGTGCAACTAATATCACTTTGCCAAGTTCAAACTGTCTGGCATTTCAACAAATTAGAAGCAGTACATGCTAGCAATCATATGCAAGACACAACCAATATCACAGTGGCGACTTAAAGATGCCTTATCATAAGTGACTGATGCGGGATATGCAAGAACAGTAGTCTGATGTAAGAACATGGTGTGATAAGATATAGTATGTTCTAGAAACAGGAACACATGTCATATTCACAGGCGTTATGTGTAAAGTAAGAAGATGCAATTCTACAAAGTTAGAAGCAATACAAGCTAGACATCATACACAACATGCAACCACATATAATAGTGCCAAGTTAGAGCAAGCACCTGTGATTGTGGAGTAGGGGAGATGTGCTCATCATCTACATAGCTACATTGACTGTCTAGCCTTGCGTTGTCTTGCGAATCTTCTTGGGAGGATGGCGGAGTAGAATCTGTAGAGACCCTCCATTTCATTTGCTCGGTAGGACCACCATCATCCAATGCCTTACCAATTTCCTTCCGCTTTATTGATTTTGGATTGTGAGGTCAAATCAACAAGAAAAAGGAATAAAATTTGCTCTTCAGAACTCATTCATGCATGATACTGACGAACACTACTCTGATGAAAGGCAAAGTCATGATATGAGGATGGAATATGGTCGAAAAACTGGACGTCTTGACATATTCACACCTATGATATGGTAACTAAGCAAAAGGCACTTCAACAAATTAGAAGCACTGCAAGCTAGACACCATATGGAAGGTGCAATCAATATCACTCTGCCAAGTTAAAACTCATAGGTGGCATTCATCAAACTAGAATCACTACATGCTAGAAATCATATTCAAGACACAAACCAATATCACACTGCCATCTTAAAGGAGTCCCATCATATGTGACTAACATAGGATACACAAGAAGAGTAGTTTCATGTAAGAACATGGTGTGATAGACAGATATAGTATGTACCAAAAATAGGAAAGTGTTTCATATTCACACATATCATGTATAAGATAAGCAGATGCAGTTTACACTAATTAGGAGCAATACAAGCTAGACACCATATGCAACATGCAACCAGATATCACACTGCAAAGTTAGAGCAAGCACCTTGGATGGTGGAGTCGGGGAGCGGGGACTTGGAACTTGTAATGCACTAGCAGTACAAGGAGAATCCGTACAGATGTTCCGTTTACGTTGCTCTAGAGGACCACCATCATCGCCTTCCTTAATCTTTTCCTTCCTCTTTTATGATTTTTCCTTGTCAAGTCAAACCCACAAGAAAAAGGAATAAAATTTGCTCTTCAGAACTCATTGATGCATGATATTGACGAGCACTACTTTCATGTAAAACAGCCGCATGATAGGAGGATGGAATATGTATGAAAAACAGGACGACATGACATACTGACATGTATGATGTATAAAGTGTAAACTAAGCACAAGGTGTTTGAACTAGTTAGAAGCAATGCAAGCTAGAAACCATATGAAAGATGAAACCAATATCACTCTGCCAAATTAAAAGGGTGGCCTAACAAATGTATTTGACCAAATTAGAAGCAATACATCGCAACAGACTAGAAGAAATATGCAATATGCAATGAATAAAGGTGTCTCATCGTAAGTGATTGATGCAGGATACATAAGAGAGGTAGTTTCATGTAAGAACATGGTTAACACATAGATGTAGTGTGTACCAAAAATAGGAAGGCATGTCATATTCACAGGTATAATGTGTAAACGAAGTAGATGCAATTTACCCTAATTAGAAGCATTACAAGCTAGACACTGTATGCAACATGCAACCACATATCACACTGCAAAGTTAGAGCAAGCACATGCGATGGTGGTGTAGGGGAAGTGCGTTCTTCAAGTACAAAGCTACGTTCAATGTCTTCATTTAGGCTTGTTGTTTCTTGAGAATCATCTGGAGAGGTTGAAACTGCAATCTTTATAAGAGTAGCGCGTCTCATACTAACCCACGGGCGTGACTGTCTCATCATAAGCGATAGATGCAGGATACACAAGAACAGTAGTTTGATGTAAGGACATGGTGTGATAGGCAGATGTAGTATGTACCAAAAACAGGAAGGCATGTCATATTCACATGTATAATGTGTGAGCTGAGGAGATGCAATTTAACAAATTAGGAGCAATACAAGCTAGGCACCATATGCAACATGCAACCAGATATCACACTGCCATGTTAGAGCAAGCACCTGGGGTTGTGGAGTAGGGGAGATCAGATTTGGAACTTGGACTGCAGTAGGAGTAGCAGGAGAATCAGTAGAGATCATTTGTTTCGGTTGCTCCAGAGGACCACCATCATTCCATGCCTTCATCCTTTTAGATTTTGCTGTGTCAAGTAAACACACAGGGAAAAGGAATGAAATTCGCACTTCCAAATTCGTGATGCATGATACTGACGAACACAACTTTTATGTATGGCAACCACATTGTAGGAGGATCGAATATGTATGAAAAACGCTAAGCAGAAGGCATTTCAACAAATTGGAAGCAATGCAATCTAGACACCATATGAAAGATCCAACCAAAATCACTCTACCAAGTTAGATGTGTCTCATTATAAGTGGCACTTCAACAAATTAGAGGCAATACATGTTTGAAATGATATGCAAGATGCAACCAATATTACACTGTCAACTTGAAGGTGTCTCGTCAGAAGTGATTAATGAGGGATACACAAGAAAAGTAGTTTGATTAAGAACATGGTTAATAGAAAGACGTAATATGTACCAAAAACAGGAACGCATGTCATATTCGCAGGTATAATGTGTTAACTAAGTAGATGCAATTTACCCTAATTAGAAGCATTACAAGGTAGACACCATATGCAACATGCAACCACATATCACATTGCCAAGTAAGAGCAAGCACCTGCGATGGTGGTGTTGGGGAATTGCGATCATCAACTAGAGAGCTACGTTGACTATCTTCATTTACCCTTGCTGTTTCTTGAGAATCATGTGGGGAGGATGACACTGCACTCTTTAAACGAGTAGCGTGTCTCACAGTAACCCACTCGGTGACTGTCTCGTCATAAGTGATTGATGAGGGATACAAAAGAGCATTAGTTTGATGTATGAACATGGTTAATAGACATATGTAGTATGTATCAAAAATAGGAAGGCATGTCTAATGTGTAAAGTAAGCTGATGCAATTTAACCAAATTGGAAGTAATACAAGCTAGACACCATATGCAACATGCAACCACATTTGACAGCGCAAAGTTAAAGCAAGCACCTGGGATGGTTGTGTGTGGCAATTGAGATCATCAACCGTAGAGCTACGTTTACTGTCTCCATCTGCTTGCATTGCACCCTTTAGAGCGCTAAGACGCTTAGTGCTTATCTTCGAATTACACTAGACCGACTTCTATCTTTTATTTTTTGTATTCATCAACACTGCATCAGAGTCTGAAATACCCATGCATAAAAAAACAATAGTGTGAGTATGGGTGAAGTGTGTGCACAAGTAGTAAAGTGTAAAGGTAGAAGATAGCAGGTCGGCGAGAAATAAATGATGGGAGACATATGATAGCTCTACAACATGTATGGCACACAAAATTACTAGATTCTAGGATTTTGAAATATGAGCACAGGGACGGCTGGGAAATGCAGATGCTCCTCTAGCACACCACAACGTGTGGTCCTATGAAAATAACATTCGACTGAAAACAAATAGGCGAATCCATTTTTTTGCACCGTCCAATGTACAAAGAACCGGCAGATCGCCTTCATCTATCTCCAGCCAGTAAGTGTTATGATCTTCCTAGAAACGCCAGCGACCACCGGCCCAGTCCTCTGCCTCCACCCTCCCCTCGACCTCACCGCACCGCCATGCTTGGCACCGCCCTCCACCATCCCTTCAAGACCCGCCGACCTCCAGATCGGGCGCAAGCAGCTCCTGCACCCC
The DNA here is from genome assembly GCA_034509565.1 of Triticum monococcum. Taxonomy (NCBI): domain Eukaryota; kingdom Viridiplantae; phylum Streptophyta; class Magnoliopsida; order Poales; family Poaceae; genus Triticum; species Triticum monococcum. The sequence goes on along the minus strand of CM067842.1, from coordinate 230,557,491 downwards.
ACACCCCAGCGAATAGGCGGACTAGGTGCCCCGCGCGCCTAAGCGGGTGCTGCTTATTTTAATTGCGATTCGACTGACCCTGAATTAAAATCCAGGCGGGCTACTGACCTCTAGGAAAGGTGAAATAGTAAATGGGAGGAAACCTTGTGCATTTAGTATCACGAAGAAGATGAAATACGAAGCGCTCAACTAGTTTCTTTTGTGGGATGAATACGGTGTGAGCAGAGACGTAAGATTTGCACGAATAATTGAAGGGGAGTACCTCTTTTTGCTGGCAGTGCTGTGTCATCCTTCTGTTTTCCCAATGGTCTTCTTGTGGTTCGCTGGAAATGAGAAGTTGTGGAGGACGGTGGAGCCTTGGACGAACCCATGGCCAAGTTGTTGAGTGTGGTGCGGTGGCTGTCTGTCAGCGGCGGGGAACCAGATCCGAGGCGGCAAACGATGGTGTAGCGGGAACAGCTCCTGTGCGGTGGATGGTTGCGATGGTGGAGCGGCAGCGGTGAGGTGCAGGATGGCGTGGTTGAAGTGGTTCTGGTACGGCGCACGTTGGCGTCAGTGTTGTGGAGGCAGCTCTGCCTCGGCTTCAGCTGCTAAGTCCTTAGGTTGTTGCGGTTGCGGTTGCGTTCGATGAGGATGTCGGGCTACCGGCTCTGGCGTGATGGAGGAGGGCATCGATGGATTGGGCGCGATGGGGTGGAAGACGGAGGAGGCTGGGGTTTCGCCGCTGGTGGAGAGGGTGTTTTGGCACCCACAGAATATGAATGCGGAAACGAAGGGAGGGGGGGACTAAGGGTGAACAATGTTTCGATTTGGGACACGCTTGTTTGAAATTTGGGGAAAGTTACAAACTTTTCCCCCATCTAAAATTTCGGACATATTGCGGGTTGGGGGTAGGACAGAAATCTTAGGTGTTCCAAATGGTGGGCGGGATAGATTTCGGTCGAGCGCATGGGTGTTTTGTGTTGGGGAACGCAGTAATTTCAAAAAAATTCCAATGCACACACAAGATCTATCATGATGATGCATAGCAACGAGAAGGGAAGAGTGTTGTCCACATACCCTCGTAGACCGTAAGCGGAAGCGTTATGACAACGCGGTTGATGTAGTCGAACGTCTTCACGATCCGACCAATCCTAGCACCAAAAGTATGGCACCTCCATGATATGCAGACGTTCGGCTCGGTGACGTCCCACGAACTCTTGATCTAGCCGAGTGTCGAGGGAGAGCTTCGTCGGCACGACGGCTGATGACGGTGATGATGAAGCTACCGGAACAAGGCTTCGCCTAAGCACTGCAACGATATGACCGAGGTGGATTATGGTGGAGGGGGCACCGCACACGGCTAAGACAACTGTCAACTTGTGTGTCCTAGGGTGCCCGCATGCCCCCGTATATAGAGGAGCAAGGGAGGGGGCCAGCGGCCTCATAGGGTGCGCCCCTAGGGGGGAATCCTACTCCTACTAGGAGTAGGTTCCCCCTTTCCTAGTCCAACTAGGAGGGGAAGGAAAGAGGAGGAGGGGAGAAGGAAAGAGGGGGCCGACCCCTATCCCTAAACCAATTTGGTTTTGTCCTAGGGGGCGTGCCCCTCAACTCCCTTGCTTCCCTATATTTCCACTAAGGCCCATGAAGGCCCATTGAACCGACCCCCCCCCCCCCCGGGGGGGGGGGTTCCGGTAAGTCCCCGGTACTCCGGTATTTATCTGAAATCACCCAGAACACTCCTGGTGTCTGAATATAGCCGTCCAATATAACAATCTTTATGTCTCGACCATTTCGAGACTCCTCGTCATGTCCATGATCATATCCGGGACTCCGAACAACCTTCAGTACATCAAAACACATAAACTCATAATACCGATTGTCACTGAACGTTAAGCGTGCGGACCCTACGGGTTCGAGAACTATGTGGACATGATCGAGACTCATCTCCGGTCAATAACCAATAGCGGAACCTAGATGCTCATATTGGTTCCTACATATTCTATGAAGATCTTTATCGGTCAAACTGCATAACAACATACGTTGTTCCCTTTGTCATTGTTATGTTACTTGCCTAAGATTCGATCGTCAGTATCTCAATACCTACTTCAATCTCATTACCGTCAAGTCTCTTTACTCGTTTCGTAGTGGTACATCGCGTAACTAACTCATTAGTCACATTTCTTGCAAGGCGTATAGTGATGTGAATTACCGACAGGGCCCAGAGATACCTCTCCGATACATGGAGTGACAAATCCTCATATCGACCTATGCCAACTCAACAAACACCATCGGAGACACCTGTTGAGCATCTTTATAGTCACTTAGTTACATTGTGATGTTTGATAGCACACTAAGTGTTCCTCCGGTATTCGGGAGTTGCATAATCTCATAGTCATAGGAACATGTATAAGTTATGGAGAAAGCAATAGAAATAAACTAAACGATCATAGTGCTAAGCTAACGGATGGGTCAAGTCAATCACATCATTCTCTAATGATGTGATCGAGTTTATCAAATGACAACTCTTTGTCCATGGCTAGGAAACTTAACCATCTTTGATTAACGAGCTAGTCAAGTAGAGGCATACTAGTGACACTCAGTTTGTCTATGTATTCACACATGTACTAAGTTTCCGGTTAATACAATTCTAGCATGAATAATAAACATTTATCATGATATAAGTAAATAAATAATAACTTTATTATTGCTTCTAGGGCATATTTCCTTCAGTCTCCCACTTGCACTAGAGTCAATAATCTAGTTCACATCGTCATGTGATTTAACATCAATAGTTCACATCTTTATGTGATTAGTTCACATCTCCATGTGACTAATACCCAAAGGGTTTACTAGAGTCAATAATCTTGTTCACATCGCTATGTGATTAATACCCAAAGAGTGATCATGTTTTGCTTGTGAGAGAAGTTTAGTCTACGGGTCTGCAATATTCAGATCCGTATGTATTTTGCAAATTTCTATGTCTACAATACTCAACATGGAGCTACTCTAGCTAATTGCCCCCACTTTCAATATGTATCTAGATCGAGACTTAGAGTCATCTAGATCGGTGCCAAAAGCTTGAATCGACGTAACTCTTTATGACGAACTCTTTTATCACCTCCATAACCGAGAAATATTTCCTTAGTCCTCTAAGGATAATTTTGGCCGCTGTCCAGTGATATACTCCTAGATCACTATTGTACTCCCTTGCCAAAATCATGCTAAGGTATACAATAGGTCTGGTACACAACATAGCATACTTTATAGAACCTATGACTGAGGCATAGGGAATGACATTTTCATTCTCTTTCTATTTTCTGCCGTGGTTGGGTTTTGAGTCTTCACTCAACTTCACACCTTGCAACACAGTCAAGAACTCCTTCTTTGACTGTTCCATTTTGAACTATTTCAAAACCTTGCCAAGGTATGTACTCATTGAAAAATTTGTCAAGCCTCTTGATCTATCTCTATAGATCTTGATGCCCAATATGTAAGCAGCTTTACCGAGGTCTTTCTTTGAAAAATTCTTATTCGAGTATCCTTTTATGCTATCCAGAAATTTAGTATCATTTCCGATCAACAATATGTCATCCACATATAATATCAGAAATGTTACAGAGCTCCCACTCACTTTCTTGTAAATACAGGCTTCTCCAAAAGTTTGTCAAAGCGTATATTCCAACTCTGAGATGCTTGCACCAGTCCATAGATGGATCGCTGGAGCTTGAATACTTTGTTAGCACCTTTTGGATCGACAAAACCTTCTAGTTGCATAATATACAACTCTTCTTTAAGACATCCATTAAGGAATGCAATTTTGACATCCATTTGCCAAATTTCATAATCATAAAATGCGAACATGATTCGGACGGAATTAAGCATCGCTACGGGTGAGAAGGTCTCGTCATAGTAAAGTTCTTGAACTTGTCAAAAACCTTTTGCAACAAGTCGAGCTTTGTAGACAGTAACATTACCGTCAGCATCAGTCTTCTTCTTGAAGATCAATTTATTCTCTATGGCATGCCGATCATCGGGCAAGTCAACCAAAGTCCACACTTTGTTCTCATACATGGATCCCACCTCAGATTTCATGGCCTCAAGCCATTTTGCGGAATCTGGGCTAATCATCGCTTCCTCATAGTTCATAGGTTCGTCATGGTCAAGTAACATGACCTCCAGAATAGGATTACCGTACCACTCTGGTGCGGATCTTACTCTGGGTGACCTATGAGGTTCGGTAGTAACTTGATTAGAAGTTTCATGATCATCATCATTAGCTTCCTTACTTACTAGTGTAGGAATCACTGGAACTGATTTCAGTGATGAACTACTTTCCAATAAGGGAGCAGGTATAATTACCTCATCAAGTTCTACTTTCCTCCCACTCACTTCTTTCAAGAGAAACTCCTTCTATAGAAAGGATCCACTCTTAGCAACAAAGATCTTGCGTTCGGATTTGTGATAGAAGGATTACCCAACAGTTTCTTTTGGGTATCCTATGAAGACGCACTTCTCTGATTTGGATTTGAGCTTATCAGGCTGAACCTTTTTCACATAAGCATCGCAACCCCAAACTTTAAGAAACAACAGCTTTGGTTTCTTGCTAAACCATTGTTCATATGGTCTCGTCTCAACGGATCTAGATGGGGCCCGATTTAACGTGAATGCAGCTGTCTCCAATGCATAACCCCAAAACAATAGTGATAAATTGGTAAGAGACATCATAGATCGCACCATATCTAATAAAGTACGGTTATGAAGTTCGAACACACCATTATGTTGTCGTGTTCCAGATGGTGTGAGTTGCGAAACTATTCCACATTGTTTCAAAATGAAGACCAAACTCGTAAGTCAAATATTCTCCTCCACGATCAGATCACGGAAACTTTATTTTCTTGTTACCATGATTTTCCACTTCACTCTGAAATTCTTTGAACTTTTCAAATGTTTCAGACTTATGTTTCATCAAGTAGATATACCCATATCTGCTCAAATCATCTGTGAAGGTCAGAAAATAACGATACCCACCGCGAGCCTCAACACTCATCGGATTGCATACATCAGTATGTATTATTTCCAGTAAGTCAGTTGCTTGCTCCATTGTTCCGGAGAACGGAGTTTTAGTCATCTTGCCCACGAGGCATGTTTCCCAAGCATCAAATGATTCATAATCAAGTGATTCCAAAAGCCCATCAGCATGGAGTTTCTTCATGTGATTTACACCAATATGACCTAAGCGGCAGTGCCACATATAAGTTGCACTATCATTATTACCTTTGCATCTTTTGGCTTCAATATTATGAATATGTGTATCACTATGACCAAGATTCAACAAACCATTCACCTTGTGTGTATGACCTCAGAAGGTTTTATTCATGTAAATAGAATAACAATTATTCTTTGACTTAAATGAATAACCGCATTGCAATAAACATGATCCAATCATATTATGCTCAACGCAAACACCAAATAACATTTATTTTAGGTTCAACACTAATCCCGAAGGTAAAGGGAGTGTGCAATGGTGATCTTATCAACCTTGGAATCACTTCCAACTCACATCATCACCTCGCCCTTAACTAGTCTCTGTTTATTTTGCAACTCCCATTTCGAGTTACTACTCTTAGCAACTGAACCAGTATCAAATACTGAGGGGTTGCTATAAACACTAGTAAAGTACACATCAATAACATGTATATCAAATATACTTTTGTTCACTTTGCCATCCTTCTTATCCACCAAGTATCTAGGGCAGTTCCACTTCCAGTGACCATTTCCCTTTGCAGTAGAAGCACTCAGTTCCAGGCTTGGGTCTAGCTTTGGGCTTCTTCATGGCAGCAGCAACTTGCTTGCTATTCTTCTTTGAAATTCCTCTTTCTTTCCCTTTCCCTTTTCTTGAAACTAGTGGTCTTGTTAACCATCAACTTTTGATGCTTTTCTTGATTTCTACCTTCGTCGATTTCAGCATCATGAAGTACTTGGGAATCGTTTTTTTCATCCCTTGAATATTATAGTTCATCACGAAGTTCCAATAACTTGGTGATAGTGACTAGAGAACTCTGTCAATCACTATTTTATATGGAAGATTAACTCCCACTTGATTCAAGCGATTTTAGTACTCAGACAATCTAAGCACGTGCTCACTGGTTGAGCTATTCGCCTCCATCTTGTAGGCAAAGTACTGTCAGAGGTCTCATACCTCTCGACACGGGCATGAGTCTGAAATACTAATTTCAACTCTTGGAACATCTTATATGTTCCGTGGTGTTCAAAACGTTTTTTAAGTCCCAGTTCTAAGTCGTAAAGCATGGTGCACTAAGCTATCAAGTAGTCATCATACCGAGCTTTGCCAAACGTTCATAACGTCTACATCTGCTAATGCAATAGGTCTGTCACCTAGCGGTGCTTCAAGGACATAATTCTTCTGTGCGGCAATGAGGATAATCCTCAGATCACGGATCCAATCCACATCACTACTACTATCATCTTTCAACATATATTTCTCTAGGAACATATCATAAATAAAACGGGGAAGCTATATGCGAGCAATTGATCTACAACATAGATATGCAACTACTATCAGGACGAAGTTCATGACAAATTTAACTTCAATTAAGCATATTACTTAAGAACTCCCACTTAGATAGACATCCCTCTAATCATCTAAGTGATCACGTGATCCATATCAACTCAACCATGTCCGATCAGCACGTGAGATGGAGTAGTTTTCAATGGTGACACTACAAAAACAATACAGTTCCGTGATGATACGTGTTTGTCACAGTAGGTCACTTTTTCTGTCATGCATGTACGTCCATGACAAATTTATGACAGAATCAAGATAGACATACCTGTGCTGTCGTAGAAGTGTTCCATGACATTACAAAAATTATCATCACGGAAGTGTCCACTTCCATGACGATAAATCGCGCATCACAGAAGTGCTTTCGTCAAGGGTGACCGACACGTGGCATCCATCGTAATGGAACGCTGTTAAGCTATTGGGTCCGGTTTTGGATCCGATAACTCGTTAACAGCCTGGACCAATGGGGATTTTGTTGGGGAACGTAGCAGAAATTCAAAATTTTCCTACCTGTCACCAAGATCTATCTATGGAGAAACCAGCAACGAGGGGAAGGAGAGTGCATCTACATACCCTTGTAGATCGCTAAGCGGAAGCATTCAAGTGAACGGGGTTGATGGAGTCGTACTCGTCGTGATCCAAATTACCGGAGATCCTAGCGCCGAACGGATGGCACCTCTGCGTTCAACACATGTACAGCCCAGTGACGTCTCCCATGCCTTGATCCAGCAAGGAGAGTGGGAGAGGTTGAGGAAGACTCCATCCAGCAGCAGCACAGCGGCATGGTGGTGGTGGAGGAGCGTGGAACTCCAGCAGTGCTTCGCCAAGCACCGCAAGAGACTAGGAGGGAGAGGGGTAGGGCTGCACCAACAAGGAGAGGAACTCATGTGTATTGGGCAGCCCAAACCTTAACTATATATAAGGGGAGGGGAGGGGCTGCGCCCCCACCTAGGGTTCCCTCCCTAGGGGTGGTGGCAGCCCCCTAGATCCCATCTAGGGGCGGCCAAGGGGAGGGGAGAGGGGGAGGAGCACCAGGGTGGGCCTTAGGGCCCATCTGCCCTAGGGTTTGCCCCCTTCTCCTCTCTCTTGAGCCTTGGGCCCTTGTGGGGGGCGCACCAGCCCACCTGGGGCTGGTCCCCTCCCACACTTGGCCTATGCAGCCCTCCGGGGCTTGTGGCCCCACTTGGTGGACCCCCGGGACCCTCCTGGTGGTCCCGGTACGTTACCGATAAACCCCGAAACTTTTCCGGCAACCAAAACAGGACTTCCCATATATAAATCTTTACCTCCGGACCATTCCGGAACTCCTCTTGACGTCTGGGATCTCATCCGGGAGTCCAAACAACATTCGGTAACCACGTATATCTATTCCCTATAACCCTAGCGTCATCGAACCTTAAGTGTGTAGACCCTACGGGTTCGGGAGACATGCAGACATGACCGAGATGACTCTCCGGTCAATAACCAATAGCGGGATCTGGATACCCATGTTGGCTCCCACATGTTCCACGATGATCTCATCGGATGAACCATGATGTCAAGGACTTAATCAATCCCATATACAATTCCCTTTGTCCATCGGTACGATACTTGCCCGAGATTCGATCGTCGGTATCCCGATACCTTGTTCAATCTCGTTACCGGCAAGTCTCTTTACTCGTTCCGTAACACATCATCCCGTGATCAACTCCTTGGTCACATTGTGCACATTATGATGATGTCCTACTGAGTGGGCCCAGAGATACCTCTCCGTTTACACGGAGTGACAAATCCCAGTCTTGATTCGTGCCAACCCAACAGACACTTTCGGAGATACCTGTAGTGTACCTTTATAGCCACCCAGTTACGTTGTGACGTTTGGCACACCCAAAGCACTCCTACGGTATCCGGGAGTTGCACAATCTCATGGTCTAAGGAAATGATACTTGACATTAGAAAAGCTTTAGCATACGAACTACATGATCTTGTGCTAGGCTTAGGATTGGGTCTTGTCCATCACATCATTCTCCTAATGATGTGATCCCGTTATCAACAACATCCAATGTCCATGGTCAGGAAACCATGACCATCTATTGATTAATGAGCTAGTCAACTAGAGGCTTACTAGGGACATGGTGTTGTCTATGTATCCACACATGTATCTGAGTTTCCTATCAATACAATTCTAGCATGGATAATAAACAATTATCATGAACAAGGAAATATAATAATAATCAATTTATTATTGCCTCTAGGGCATATTTCCAACAGTCTCCCACTTGCACTAGAGTCAATAATCCAGTTCACGTCGATATGTGATTAACACTCAAGGTCACATCCCCATGTGACTAACACCCAAGAGTTCTGGGTTGATCATGTTATGCTTGGGAGAGAGGTTTTAGTCAATGGGTCTGCAACATTCAGATCCGTATGTACTTCACAAATTTCTATGTCATCTTGTAGATGCAACTACTATGCTACATTTGGAGCTATTCCAAATAACTGTTCTACTATACGAATCCAGTTTACTACTCAGAATAATCTGGATTAGTGTCAAAGTTTGCATCGGCGTAACCCTTTACGACGAACTCTTTTACCACCTCCATAATCGAGAAAATTCCTTAGTCCACTAGTTACTAAGGATAACTTTGACCGTTGTCCTGTGATCCATTCTTGGATCACTCTTGTACCCCTTGACTGACTCATGGCAAGGCACACTTCATGTGCGGTACACAGCATAGCACACTGTAGAGCCTACGTCTAAAGCATAGGGGACGGCCTTCGTCCTTTCTCTCTATTCTGCCGCGGTCAGTTTTCGAGTCTTACTCAATGTTCACGTCTTATAACACAGCCAAGAACTCCTTCTTTGCCGATCCATTTTGAACTCCTTCAAAATCTTGTCACGGTATGTATTCATTTGAAAGTACTATTAAGCGTTTTGATCTATCCTTATAGATCTTAATGCTCAATACTCAAGTAGCCTAATCCAGGTTTTCCATTGAAAAACACTTTTCAAATAACTCTGCATGCTTTCCAGAAATTCTACATCATTTCTGATCAACAATATGTCAACAACATATACTCATCAGAAATTCTATAGTGCTCGCACTCACCCTTTTGGAAATACAAGTTTCTCATAAACTTTGTATAAACCCAAAAATTTTGATCATCATCAAAGCATACATTCCAACTCTGAGATGCTCACCCCAGTCCTTAGAAGGATTACTGGAGCTTTGCATACTTATTAGCATCTTTCAGGATTGACAAAACCTTCCGGTTGTATCACATACAACCTTTCTTCAAGAAAATCGTCGAGGAAACAATGTTTTGACATCCTATCTGCAAGATTTCATAAATAATGCAGTAATCGCTAACATAATTCCAACAGACTCTTAGCATCGCTACGAGTGAGAAAGTCTCATCGTAGTCAACTCCTTGAACTTGTCGGAAAACATCTTAACGACAAGTCGAGCTTTCTTAATGGTGATACTTACCATCATTGTCCGTCTTCCTTTTAAAATCCATATGTACCTAACAGCCTTACGACTATCAAGTAGTTCTTCCAAAGTCTACACTTTGTTTTCATATATGGATCCTCTCTCGGATTATATGGCCTCGAGCCATTTATCGGAATCCAGGCCCACCACCGCTTCTCCATAGCTCGTAGGTTCATTGTTGTCTAGCAACATGACTTCCAAGACAAGATTACGTACCACTCTGAAGTAGCACGCATCCTTGTCATCCCACGAGGTTTGGTAGTGACTTGATCTGAAGTTTCATGATCACTATCATAAGCTTCCACTTCAATTGGTGTAGGTGCCATAGAAACAACTTCCTGTGCCCTGCCACACACTAGTTGAAGAGACGGTTTAATAACCTCATCAAGTCTCCACCATCCTCCCACTCAATTCTTTCGAGAGAAACTTTTCCTCGAGAAAGGACCCGATTCTAGAAACAATCCCTTATTGCTTTCGGATCTGAGACAGGAGGTATACCCAACTGTTTTGGGTGTCCTATGAAGATGCATTTATCCGCTTTGGGTTCGAGCTTATCAGCCTGAAACTTTTTCACATAAGCGTCGCAGCCCCAAACTTTTGAGAAATGACAGATTAGGTTTCTATAAACCCTAGTTCATACGGTGTCATCTCATCGGAATTACGTGGTGGCCCTTTTAAAGTGAATGTGGTTGTCTCTAATGCCTAACCCATAAACTATTGTGGTAATTCGATAAGAGACATCATGGTATGCATCATATCCAATAGGGTGCAGTTATGATGTTCGGACACACCATCACACTATGGTGTTCCAGGTTGTATTAGTTGTGAAACAATTTCCACAATATCTTAATTCTGTGCCAAACTCGTAATTCAGATATTCATCTCTATGATCATATCATAGATATTTTATCCTCTTGTCACGACAATCTTTCAACTTCACCCTGAATTACTTGAAACTATCAATAATTCAGACTCGTGATTCATCGAGTAAATATATACTCAACATCTACTCAAATCATCTGTGAAGTAAGAACATAACGATATCCACTACACGCCTGAGCACTCATTGGACTGCACACATCAAAATGTATTACTTCCAACAAGTTGCTTTCTAGTTCCATTTTACTGAAAACGAGGCTTTCAGTCATCTTGCCCATGTGGTATGATTTGCATGTCTCAAGTGATTCAAAATCAAGTGAGTCCAAACGGTCCATTTGCATGGAGTTTCTTCATGCATATACACCAATAGACATGGTTCGCATGTCTCAAACTTTTCAAAACGAGTGAGCCCAAAGATCCATCAACATGGAGCTTCTTCATGCGTTTTATACCGATATGACTTACGTGGCAGTGCCACAAGTAGGTGGTACTATCATTACTATCTTATATCTTTTGGCATGAACATGTGTATCACTACGATCGAGATTCAATAAACCATTCATTTTAGGTGCAAGACCATTGAAGGTATTATTCAAATAAACAAAGTGACTATTATTCTCTTTAAATGAATAACCGTATTGCGATAGTCATAATCCAATCATGTCTATGCTCAACGCAAACACCAAATAACAATTATTTAGGTTTAACACCAATCTCGATGGTAGAGGGAGCATGCGATGCTTGATCATATCAACATTGGAAACACTTCCAACACATATCGTCAGCTCACCTTTAGCTAGTCTCCATTTATTCTGTAGCTTTTATTTCGAGTTACTAACACTTAGCAACCGAACCGATATCTAATACCCTGGTGCTACTAGGAGTACTAGTAAAGTACACATCAACACAATGTATATCCAATATACTTCTATCGACCTTGCCAGCCTTCTAATCTACCAAGTATCTAGGGTAATTCTGCTCCAGTGGTTGTTCCCTTATTACAGAAGCACTTAGTGTCGGGTTTGGGTTCAACCTTGGGTTTCTTCACTAGAGCAGCAGCTGAATTGCCGTTTCATGAAGTATCCCTTCTTGCCCTTGCCCTTCTTGAAACTAGTGGTTTCACCAACCATCAACAATTGGTGCTCCTTCTTGATTTCTACTTTTGTGGTATCAAACATCGCGAATATCTCAAAGATCATCATATATGTCCTCGATATGTTATAGTTCATCATGAAGCTCTAGCAGCTTGGTGGTAATGACTTCGGAGAAACATCACTATCTCATCTGGAAGATCAACTCCCACTCGATTCAAATGATTGTTGTACTCAGACAATCTGAGCACAAGCTCAACAATTGAGCTTTTCTCCCTTAGTTTGTAGGCTAAGAAAATCGTCGGAGGTCTTATACCTCTTGACGTGGGCACGAGCCTGAAATCCCAAATTCAGCCCTCGAAACATCTCATATGTTTCGCGACATTTCAAAAACGTCTTCGGTGCCTCAACTCTAAACCGTTTAACTGAACTATCACGTAGTTATTGAAATGTGTATGTGAGATGTTCGCAACATCCAGAGACGACGTTCGTGGTTCATCACACTGAGCGATGCATTAAGGATATAAGCCTTCTATGAAGCAATGAGGACAATCCTCAGTTTACGGACCTAGTCCGCACAATTGCTACTATCAACTTTCAACTAAATTTTCTCTAGGAACATAACTAAACAGTAGAACTGAAGCGCGAGCTACGACATAATCTGTGAAGACCTTTTGACTATATTCAGGATAATTAAGTTCATCTTATGAACTCCCACTCAGATAGATATCCCTCTAGTCATCTAAGTGATTACATGATCCGAGTCAACTAGGCTGTGTCCGATGATCACGTGAGACGGACTAGTCAACATCGGTGAACATCTTCATGTTGATTGTATCTACCATACGACTCATGCTCGACCTTTCGGTCTCTTGTGTTCCGAGGCCATGTCTGTACATGCTAGGCTCGTCAAGTCAACCTAAGTGTTTCGCGTGTGTAAATCTGGCTTACACCTGTTGTATGTGAACGTAAGAATCTATCACACCTGATCATCACGTGGTGCTTCGAAACGACGAACTTTCGCAACGGTGCACAGTTAGGGGGACCACTTCCTTGAAATTTTAATGAGGGATCATCTTATTTACTACCATCGTTCTAAGCAAATAAGATGTATAAACATGATAAACATCACATGCAATCAAATAGTGACATGATATGGCCAATATCATATTGCTCCTTTTGATCTCCATCTTCGGGGCTCCATGATCATCATCGTCACCGGCATGACACCATGAACTCCATCATCATGATCTCCATCATTGTGTCTCCATGAAGTTGTCTCGCCAACTATTACTTCTACTACTACAGCTAATGGTTAGCAATAAAGTAAAGTAATTACATGACGTTTATGTTGACACGCAGGTCATAAATAAATAAAGACAACTCCTATGGCTGATGCCGGTTGTCATACTCATCGACATGCAAGTCATGATTCCTATTACAAGAACATGATCAATCTCATACATCACATATCATTCATCACATTCTTCTTGGCCATATCACATCACATAGCATACCCTGCAAAAACAAGTTAGACGTCCTCTAGTTGTTGTTTGCATGTTTTACGTGGCTGCTATGGGTTTCTAGCAAGAACGTTTCTTACCTACGCAAAAACCACAATGTGATATGCCAATTGCTATTTACCCTTCATAAGGACCCTTTTTATCGAATCCGATCCGACTAAAGTGGGAGAGACAGACACCCGCTAGCCACCTTATGCAACTAGTGCATGTCAGTCGGTGGAACCGGTCTCACGTAAGCGTACGTGTAAGGTTGGTCCGGGCCGCTTCATCCCACAATGCCGCCGAATCAAGATTGGACTAGTAACGGTAAGCACATTGTACAAAATCAATGCCCACAACTACTTTGTGTTCTACTCGTGCATAGAAACTACGCATAGATCTAGCTTATGATGCCACTATTGGGGAACGTAGCAGAAATTCAAAATTTTCCTACGTGTCACCAAGATCTATCTATGGAGAATCCAGCAACAAGGGGAAGGAGAGTGCATCTACATACCCTTGTAGATCGCTAAGCGGAAGCGTTCAAGTGAACGGGGTTGATGGAGTCGTACTCGTCGTGACCCAAATCACCGGAGATCCTAGCGCCGAACGGACGGCACCTCCACATCCAACACACCTACAGCCCAGTGACGTCTCCCATGCCTTGATCCAACAAGGAGAGAGGGAGAGGTTGAGGAAGACTCCATCCAGAAGAAGCACAACGGCGTGGTGGTGGTGGAGGAGCGTGGAACTCCAGCAGGGCTTCGCCAAGCACCGCAAGAGACGAGGAGGGAGAGGGGTAGGGCTGCACCAACAGGGAGAGGAACTCATGTGTATTGGGCAGCCCAAACCTCAACTATATATAGGGGGAGGGGAGGGGCTGCGCCCCCACCTAGGGTTCCCTCCCTAGGGGTGGCGGCAGCCCCCTAGATCCCATCTAGGGGCGGCAAAGGGGAGGGGAGAGGGGGAGGCGCACCAGGGTGGGCCTTAGGGCCCATCTGCCCTAGGGTTTGCCCCCTTCTCCTCTCTCTTGCGCCTTGGGCCCTTGTGGGGGGGCGATCCAGCCCACCTGGGGCTGGTCCCCTCCCACACTTGGCCCATGCAGCCCTCCGGGGCTTGTGGCCCCACTTGGTAGACCCCCGGGACCCTCCCGGTGGTCCTGGTACGTTACCGATAAACCCCGAAACTTTTCCGGCGACCAAAACAGGACTTCCCATATATAAATCTTTACCTCCGGACCGTTCTGGGACTCCTCGTGACGTTCGGGATCTCATCCGGGACTCCGAACAACATTCATTAACCACTTATATCTATTCCCTATAACCCTAGCGTCATCGAACCTTAAGTGTGTAGACCCTACGGGTTCGGGAGACATGCAGACATGACCGAGATGACTCTCCGGTCAATAACCAACAGCGGGATCTGGATACCCATGTTGGCTCCCACATGTTCCACGATAATCTCATCGGATGAACCACGATGTCAAGGACTTAATAAATCCCGTATACAATTCCCTTTGTCCATCGGTACGATACTTGCCCGAGATTCGATCGTCGGTATCCCGATACCTTGTTCAATCTCGTTACCAGCAAGTCTCTTTAGTCGTTCCGTAACACGTCATCCCGTGATCAACTCCTTGGTCACATTGTGCACATTATGATGATGTCCTACCGAGTGGGCCCAGAGATACCTCTCCGTTTACACGGAGTGACAAATCCCAGTCTTGATTCATGCCAACCCAACAGACACTTTCGGAGATACCTGTAGTGTACCTTTATAGCCACCCAGTTACGTTGTGATGTTTGGCACACCCAAAGCACTCCTACGGTATCCGGGAGTTGCACAATCTCATGGTCTAAGGAAATGATACTTGACATTAGAAAAGCTTTAGCATACGAACTACATGATCTTGTGCTAGGCTTAGGATTGGGTCTTGTCCATCACATCATTCTCCTAATGATGTGATCCCGTTATCAACAACATCCAATGTCCATGGTCAGGAAACCATGACCATCTATTGATTAACGAGCTAGTCAACTAGAGGCTTACTAGGGACATGGTGTTGCCTATGTATCCACACATGTATCTGAGTTTCCTATCAATACAATTCTAGCATGGATAATAAACGATTATCATGAACAAGGAAATATAATAATAATCAATTTATTATTGCCTCTAGGGCATATTTCCAACAGATTTTCCACGTGTAAAATCATCATTGGCCGGAGGAAACACGTGTTGCCTCACCGTTGGGACAATGTCATCCACTCATTGGACAGGAGGCGCCTATGATAGGTCGACACGTGGCACGGCCCAACAGTGGCCCATTCCAGTGAAAAAAGTCTGCCCAGTAAAAAATAGCACGCCGGCCCATACAAGGCCTACTTGTGTCAGGTCCATTTAAGCCCATGGCCCATACGAGATGTGCTAATTCGGCCCGTCAACGGCCTGTTAAAGATTTGACACCATTGCATCCCATCATCAGTTCGAGCCCGTTAACAGCCCGCTATATATTTGGGCTCAATATCGGCCTGATGAGATTTCGGCCTGTTAACGGCCCATTCAATGATGGGCCAATTTTCACGATGTACATCTTTCGGCCTTTTAGCGACCCATTTAAATATTGGGCTAATTTCTGGCCCGGTGTGTCTTTCAGCCTATTGACGGCCCATAAATCCGTTGGGCCATTACAAATGGACCTGAGTTTCGGCCTTTTAGCGACCCATTTAAGTGTTGGGCCAATTTCTGGCCCGGTGTGTCTTTCAGCCTTGTGACAACCCATATATCTGTTGGGCCATTTGTAGTCGGACCTGAGTTTGGCCTTTTAGCGACCCATTTAAGTGTTGCGCCAATTCCCGGCCATGTGTGCCTTTCATCATGTTAACGGACCATGAATGAGTTGGGCCATTTGTAGTCGGACCTGAGTTTTGGCCTTTTAATGGCCCATGCCCTTCATGGTCCAATACCAGCCTGGTTTCTCTTTCGGCCTGCTAAAGGCCCACAACATAGTTGGGCCATTTACAATACGACCTGACTTTCGGCCTCTTAGCGGCCCATGCTCTTCATCGTCCAGTACAAGCCCGCTGTCTCTTTCGGCCTGCTAAAGGCCCATAGTATAGTTGGGCCATATGTAGCCCGAACTTAGTAATGGCCTATGAAATCAATTGGGCCCACCTGTTGCCCGCTTCGATGTCAGCCTGTTAACGACCCGGGAGTTAAGAGGGCCGACCATTAACTTTCGTCCTGGTAACGGCCCATTAACTTAATGGGCCCACTAAAGTTCATACATGTCTTTAGGCCAAATTAGATAATTTGAGCCCATTACGATGAGAAATTATGCACAGGACCAAAACCGATCAAGCAAAGGTACGGCATACAGGGTAAAACGTTGCACATCCAGCATATATTACAGGAAGTTACATCCACTGGCAATCAAAGATTGATGCCAGTGCAAAGAAATGAACAGAACCTAACGATCTACAATGTCACAATCTGCAACCTCAGTACGGATGACGCCCATAAGCATGTGGGCAAGTTCTTGCTGCTTTGCTACACTATCTCTGAAAACATTGATCAGTTGTTCTGTTGCACGACTCTACACCTCTGATTCCTCCACCATTTCCATCATTCCTTCAACCATTAATTGGTTCGCAAACATACATTTTGTCTGTTGCATTCAAGACAGAGGATACTGATCAGATTCAGATGGCGATTTTGGCAGGCTTGTATTATTGATAGTGGAGAGCGTCTCTACCACTTCACCATAACATAAATTAGGAGGGGAACCAAACAGATTAATCATGAGTTATTGGAATATTACCTAGCCTAGATTTATTGGAAAGAAACAATGGGGTTGCCTTGCTGTTTTCAGAGTTTGTCTTTGTTATCTTCAGCAGCCTGCACCAAATTAAGACACTAGCATTGCTATCATTGGCCAAGTCAGATAATAGGAAAGCAACATTGGCACAACGAACGTTTGGGCAACTAGCCAACACCAAATTAACACAATATGACACAGCTATCATCAGCCAGGTAAGGTAATACGAAAGCAACATTGACACAATGAATGAATGGGCAACCAGAGCAGCACTACAATTCAGTAATGTGCATGATATGAGATAGTACACTCATGCAGCTTAGTATGCAAAACTACCAGGCAGTTTTCTTTACAAAAATGAACATTGGCGCCTTTAACATTTTGCTACAACTAATTTTAGATCAGACAAAGGTTGAATTCACGCCGATTAACAAAATACATGCTGATGTAAAAATATAGTGATACACAACAGGTACTTACATCAGCATTAGAGCACAGAGAATCCCCGCAAGATATTTTCCTCGAATACAATCCCAATGAAGGAGATCTTCTGTCATTTAACCTTATTTTCGAAAAGAGAGATGGGTAAGAAACATGTATAAGATATTATCAGAATGCTATAAAATTTCATGATGCGAGGATACGCACATGCTTCTTAGAATGAAGTTCACATTCTTTTGCTGGACTGGGGCGGACTAGTTCTATGGCCACTGGAATCTGCTTATTATTAGTGGGAGTTGGGTTTCTCTGTGCTGGAGTAGTATCTATGAAAAATGGAGTTGGTTTATTATCTCCTAGCATTTGGATCTTTTGCAAAGACCTGGTTTGTAACCCTTCAAATTCTAACATAGTCGTCTTCCGCTTGCATGCCTTATATAGAAGACTGGTGCTTCAATTATAAAACATGCTACAGTAGAGATGGAACAGGTACTGAAGAATAGAAAGGTATGACATATTGACATGTATTCCCTCCATCCGGAAATAAATGGATGGGTCTAGGCGTATTCCAGTTCTAGATACATCCAGTTTTATCCATTTCTGTGACATGTAATCCGGACGGAGGGAGTATGATGTAAGAGCTAGGGATACGACAGGACAACACAGTAAAAAAACACTGAAAACCCACTGCATAACCAAAGTAATCAAACCCACTCATATGAGATAGTACACTCATGCAGCTCAGGATGCAAAACTACCAGGCAGTTTTCCTTACAAAAATCAACATTGTGGCCTTTAATCATACATTTTGCTACAACTAAATTTAGATCAGATAAAGGTTGGATTCACGCCGATTAACAAAATACATGTTGATGTAAAAATATAGTGATATACAACAAGTACGTACATCTGCATTGGAGTATAGAGAATTCCTGCAAGAATCTTTCCTCACAGATGATACTAGTGCAGAAATTCTTCTACCTGTTAATCTTATTTTCTAAAAGAGAGACGGGTAAGAAACATGTAGAAAATATGATCAACATGCTATAAAATTTCATGATGCAAGGATACACACAAGCTTCTTAGAATGGAGTTGACATATTTTGCTGGACTGGAGAGGACTAGTTCTTTGGCCACTGGAATCCGCTTATTATCAGTAGGAGTTGGGTTTCTCTGTGCTGGAGAAGTATCTATAAAAACTAGAGTTGGTTTATTATCTCCTGGCATCTGGATCTTTTGCAAAGACCTGGTTTGTAACCCTTCAGATTCTAACATAGTTGTCTTCCCCTTGCATGCCTTGTATGGAAGAATGGTGCTTCAATTATAAAACATGCTACAATAGAGAGATGGAATGGGTACTGAAGAATAGAAAGGCGTGACATATTGACATGTATTCCCTCCATCCGGAAAAAATGGATGGGTCTAGGCGTATTTCAGTTCTAGATACATCCTTTTTTATCCATTTCAGCAACATGTAATCCGGACGGAGGGAGTATGGTGTAAGAGCTAGGGATACAACAGGACAACACAGTAAAAAACACTAGTTGAATGTAAAACTGTATGCTAGCGGAATACATACAGAAAAACTAAGGCAACATACACGTGTATGATTTGGAAACTAAGATGGCATTGCAACAGAGCACTAGAACAACACTTAAATGTAAAAAAATCATGGTATGGTAGACAGATAAAGTACATACTGATGAATAACAATGCATAAGATATTCAGAAGCATGATGTCCAAATTAAGAAGATGGCATTGCGATAGTGTAGAATGACAGTACTTGAATTTGAAAACATGTTATCATTAATGGAATAGGTACTGAAAAATAGGAAGGCATGACAAATTTACATGCATGATCAGCATGCTAAGCACATGGCATTGCAACAGAGTAGATACACTCCATGACATTATATGCATGTTGTACCCATATCACAGGCCAAGTTAGAGCAAGGACCTTGTGGGGTGAAGAGGATTCAACATCTTTCTGCAAGTCTTCTGAAGAACTGCCTTTACACGTTCCATCATATTGGGTATCATTGACATCAAGTTTATTGGCCTTTACATTGCTCGATGAGGCTCTTGTGGATATATCAGTGTGTGTAATTATATCTGACATGCATGGAAGACAACTAGTAGTTAGATTTGTGTAATGAGTGCATGTAGGAGACGACATAAATAGTAGGACTGGGGTTAACTAGCAGCAACAGGTCTCAAAAACTAAAGGGAGAACACAGATGAAAGCTACAGAATATGTATCGTTTGTACTCGAGATTAACTAGATGGCACACAAAAGTATTAGAAAACAACATAGGTAATACTAGAAGTGGTATGATACTATATTCACCAGCCTATGGGATAGCATTGGCTGATGGATGATAACTATGGAACAACGTTACCTAAAGAACAAGTATCTTAGCTGAACTATGGAACAACGTTAACTCCTGAACAAGACCCGCAAGAGATCAGCATGAATATATAGTGAAATGTGATAATGTATTTTACATGCTTAGATGAATAACAAAGCCATAAATGTTGCACACAAGTAAGATGAGGGTACAACCTATCTGGCCGCCATCCATAGGAGTGAGCATCATGTGCTGACTTGTCGATGGCCCTGCAGTTGTTGTGGTTGTCCATGCCGGGCACGCGCATTCGATGCAGGGAACTGTTGAGTGGGGACTATAGCTCCCTTCTGGTGTATGCTTCCCTTGTTGGAGCAGCTGTGGTGAGTCGGAAGACGGTGTGGCTGAAGATGCAGATAACTCATAATGTTAAGAACGACACATCTCTTTGATTTGAAGAAATACACTAAGAGATCAACATCAAGGTATGAGAGTGGTCACGCGTCTGTTGACTGAGACTAAATTGGGGTCACACGATTTTATTTTATTTTGGTACTGTCCAATCTACGCCGGATGGCTTGATGGCCGTCTTGTGCCTCCCGGCTGACACTGTTAGGAATCTTCCCCGAAGAGCCAGCGACCAACGGCAGAGCAGCTTGCCTCCGCCGTCCGTGGCCCCGGCCAAAACCCGGCTCCCCGCCCCACTGCACTGCCGTGGTTGCGTCGCCCCTGAGCCAATCCACAAAGAATCCCCGTCATCTAGATCCGGCGACGGCAGTACCTTGAAACCATGCAACTCTAAGATAGCAATCTAAGCAATGCTGCCGCAGCGAACTTGCGGCCCCGCACCCTTACGTTAGACACCAGCCAACCGGCAGCCTAGGAGCTCCGCCGCCTTGAGGGGTGCTACTTCCCATTGGGAATCGATTGGCCCAGAATAAAAATTCAAACAACTGATGCCTAAATAATGTGATTTGAGATGAGGGTGCGACCTATCTGGCGACATGGTGAAGTAGGCAGGTCCAGCTGCCGAGTCGGTGAGGCCGGCGTGGTTGCGGTGGCCACCGGCAGCAGGGAAATAGCAATGTCGCGACGGTCGACGGCTATGGGGAAGCAGTGCCGGGACTCTGGGCGGATCCAAAGTTGGAGCCACTCCGGCACCGTGAACAACAGCGTGGGAGAATCGGCTCCGGTACGGTTCACGCGACCATCATCGAGGCAGCTCCAGCAGCACAAAGTAAGAGGCACACGGCCCAATGCACGACTGTCGGGACCCCGATCCCAAGTCACCTTGATCTAGCTGGTAACACCTCATATCACTTTGCGGCCTCACGCACGGTATTCCCACGGGTGTCGCCTTACCCTGGCCCGGGACCGTTTGTGCATTTTGACTCATGTATATGATTGTGTCGCTAGCATCCATATGACAGAGAACCCAGGCCGACATGGCTAGTCGTGAACCCAAAGCGGCACTAACCTATGGGGACAGGCATACATGATTCACATCGAGCATGTCGGTCAGCAGCGTGTGAATCCGGGCTGTAGCACTGGGCTAACAGGACTCCAGATGTCACCGCGTGACATTTCCCTGAAGGGGCAGACACAGGAACGAAGTGAAACACATGCCGGCCAGCCAAGTGTCCTGAGGAGTAGTGCTGGGCTAGCAGGACTTCGGTGAACCGGGCTGTAGCGGACTACTATGGCTCAAGGAAGCACTAGACTACATTTCCCCACATGCGAGCCTGCCAAGGATAAACAACTAGATTGTTAGATCCCACACATAGCAATACATGTCACACGTACGCATAACATGCAAGTATGTGTTGTAAAACATGTCATCACAACATAACGCAACTCATATAGATAAAGGCCAGAAGAGCCACATAGCATTAAATACAAACAGGGGTCACATGACCCATCATTCAGAGCATACAAGCAACGGAAGCATTACATGTCTGAGTACAGACAACTACAAAAGAAAAAGGCTAAGAAGCCTGACTATCTACAAGTCCCTCCCAAGGGTACAAGATTGTAGCTGAGGTGCAAGCTACTCATCGAAGTCCAAGTAAACTAATAAGACCGAAGGCTCCGCTGCAAAAACATAAATAAAGCAACGTGAGTACAAAGGTACTCAGCAAGACTTACATCAGATCCTATTGAAAGTGCGTTATATCGACTAGAGGGGGGGTGAATAGGCGATTTTTATGAAAGTCTTCAAAACGTGGAAGTTATGAAGACAAACAGAATAGACAAGCCTATCACTATGCAGTGGAAGTTAGATTACACAAGGCAAGCCATGGTCAAGTATTCAATATAGTGAAAGCACAATGACAAACAACTTCAGTGTAATAAGGATCAGGTAGGAAGAAGTTATGAAGCCAAACAAATCATACAGTTAAGTTGTGAAGACAGAAGATAAAGCAAGCATGCAATGGCTTCACAATGTGTAACGGTAAGTAAAAGGTGGTGAAGATGAAACCAGTGACACGCTGAAGACAATGATTTGTTGGACCAGTTCCAGTTGCTGTGACAACTGTACGTCTGGTTGGAGCGGCTAGGTATTTAAACCAAAGGACACACAGTCCCGGGCACCCAGTCCTGAACACGCATCTCAGGACACCCAGTCCTCACCGTTTTATCCTTGAGCTAAGGTCACACAGACCTCGCCCAATCACTCTGGTAAGTCTTCAAGGTAGACTCCCAAACCTTCACAGACTTCGTTCACCGGCAATGCACAATTTCTCTTGGATGCTCAAAACGCGACACCTAACTGGCTGGAGGATGCATAGTCCTCAAGTGTAATAAGTCTTCAGATCACTCAGACAAGAAGACTTAAGTGATGCCCAATTTACTCTGGCTCTGGGTGGTTAGGGCTTTTCTCCTTGCTAGGAATTTTCTCTCAAAGGCTTCAAGGTGGGTTGCTCTCAAACGACAAAAGCCGTGCACTGAAATCTGAGCAGCCAATCGTTTATGGTTGTAGGGGTGGACTATCTATAGCCACTTGGCAACCCGACCTGATTTATCCGAAATGACCCTGGGTCACTAAGGAACTGACACGTGTACCAACGGTCGGATTTCGAACTCACACGGCAACTTTACTTGGGCTACAAGTAAAGCTGACTTGTTTGACTCTGGACAAGATTTTCTCTCATAGTCTTCGCTCGAAGACATAGGATTTGAATTAGGCATCACTTCAGTCATCCTGACTGGTTCTCTTGGACCCCACTTAACAGTACGGTGGTTCCTATGACACAACATAAATGAAGTAAAACTACGAAGGATCTAAGTCTTCGAGTTCCATAAGCTTCATAGGGAGTCTTCACATGTCATTGTCTTCAATATGAATATCTTCATAAACCACCATTGTCTTCAATGTCTTCATACATTTTTAGGGGTCATCTCTGGTAGTGAAACCGAATCAATGAGGGACTTCTATCTGTGTTATCCTGCAATTATCACAAACACATTAGTCCCTCAACTAGGTTTGTCGTCAATACTCCAAAACCAACTAGGGGTGGCACTAGATGCACTTACAATCTCCCCCTTTTTGGTGATTGATGACAAACTAGTTGAAGTTTTCAACGGGGAACATAATTTGTGAAATTGTATATGAATTGTCTTCATAAGCTGCAAGGGCTGCCCCTGAAGATGTGCATATAAGTAATTTGCTTCTTGAAAGCAAATGCACATGGCAGGTTGTACTTGTGGAGATCCACTTCAACTTATGATGACAATCCACTATGCATGTTAGAGTATACGAAGATAATGACATGCATAATGGAAAATGGACGTCTGCAGAATGATCTAAGTGCGGAATTTATCGTCGCACATGCGGAATTTATCTTCGCATAACAGAGTGACAAACAGGTAGCAGACGACCATCAAGGCTACGTGTTACAACTCAAAGAAGCAAATGTAGCAAAAACGGGAGTTGTAAGCACGAAGCAAAATGTAGCGAAAGATGAAAGGCACCAGCCCATAGTGACCCGCTTGAAGACTATAAACATCATATGCTTCCCCCCCTTTTGTCAGTGATGACCAAAAAGGTTTGAAGACATAGAGTTTTCTACGTGTTCCCAGGCGCAGCAGGGTCGGTGGAGTTGGGTGGCGGTGCAGACGAGCTTGGTGCAGATTCGACGCGAGCTGAAGTAGGTGGAGGTGATGTAGCATCGTCTTCTTCTTCGATAATTCGGGCGGACACGGTGGCAGCAGAGGAAGAGAACTCTGAATCTTCAAGTGATGGTGTGCTTCGCATCACAGCTCTTCTAGGAGGTGTGGAGTCAAACTTGAATCGCTCTTTGAAGCCATCCTCTTGAAGTTCAGCTTTAGTGCACATCATGGTGAGGCCTTTCCAAGTGCGGCGACAGGTTTCGTGTGTGACGAATGCATTCTTGGTGGCCAGATTTTTGATGCGATTGACGTCTTGCATGATACTTCTCATCTGCCTCTTGAGCCAGTCGTGATGCCTATCTTGCTTTTGGTGAAGAGCCACAAGAAGTTCTCGGTCATTGAGTACACGAGCGCGTTTCTTGGGTCTCGGTGCACCTGTGCTGTCAGTGGCTTCAGTTGATGCAGGGGCACGTGTGGTGCCAGCCATTGGATACACTCTTGAGATGGCTTCAACACCTTCATCATTCTGAGTGAAGCTCTGGTGTTCTGCATTCTGAAGACTTAATGGTTGCTTGGCAGGCTCAGGATATATTGCTTCAGCAGGGGTGTCCACATTGGGTAAGAAGATCCTATGGTTGCGGGCTGAGGGATGATAGGAGATAGCTGATGTCCGGTGAGGTAAACCATTCATCGATGAAGTTGTGGATGATGGCGACATCAAACAGAGGCAGATTGTTGAAGATTTCAGCCTCCTCCTTGCTCTTGATGAGCTGCTCAAGAGCATCATCTCCAAGATCTTCATCGCTTGAAAGATCAATGGTTTCGCAGCGCAGAATGGCAGCAGCTGTGAGCTCTTTGCCTGTGTGTGGCTGAGGCTTCTTGGCTTCTTGGGGCTTGGAGACTCGTGATAAGTCTTCAGACTGCACACTGGCTTCAGGAGGTGCAGTTGCCAATGGCTTCGCTCTCGAGATTTTGGGAGAAGCGGCTGGCTTTGAAGCTTTTGGCTTCTTCGTTTGCTTCGGCTTCAGTGCAGCGGGAGTGTCATCAGACTCAGTGTCTGCTGGAGGTTCGTTCACGGCAGTCCCTTGGACTAGAATGCGAGTGATGAGGCCTGCGAGATTGGCATACGGCCCGATGATATTGGGATCGGCGTCGCGTGTGCCATCCGCCCTTGGTTCAGAGGGACCAGGGTTGAAGTCCAACCCCAGCTTCTTCTTGTTTTGCTTCGCAGAGTTCTGAGCAAATTGGAAGTTGCGCTTGAACAGATTGTCATCGCAACACCAGAGAAGTGATGAAGGATGTGCTTCAGCTGGCTGTGGTCCTCTGACCATGCATGGATAGAAGCCTTGAGCAATGGCTTCGTCTCTGGACCGGGGTACAAGATTTTTGTATAATACGTCTCCCCACAGTCTCTTGATGGTGCACTTTTCTGCATATTCCTGAGTGACGAAGCGGTATTGGAACCACTGCTCTGTCCAATATCTTCGAATCCATTGGATTCGTGTCTTGCGCTGACCATAGCTCTCTTCAGGATCAGTTTTGTACATTTCTGCAGATCTTTGGACGTTCCACCATGTCTCTGTCTGCCTCCCTTCCTGGCTGCTCTTTCTGAAGCCATGAATCTTAACTTGGAAGGCTTCAAGATGTTCAAAGTCTTCAAAGGCTTCCTTTTGCTTGACCAACAAGAACTGGCTTCAGGAGAGTTGATGTGATGCTGCAAGTACTCTGCAAATGAATGCAAACTATGAGAACCAAAGGATTCTCCCACGAACATGTACCTGTGACAGCATTAAGGTGCGAGGGAAGGGGAAGAGGTCATATGCATTCTCAGAAGACTTTTGAAGATAAATCGGTTTAGAAGACATTCACCTCATCGTGCGAAGACATT
Organism: Triticum monococcum; assembly: GCA_034509565.1. Classification (NCBI taxonomy): domain Eukaryota; kingdom Viridiplantae; phylum Streptophyta; class Magnoliopsida; order Poales; family Poaceae; genus Triticum; species Triticum monococcum. The sequence goes on along the minus strand of CM067842.1, from coordinate 230,531,379 downwards.
CACTCATAGATAAGGAGTTGGTTCCAGATTTGTACGAACTCATAGATCAGTAGAAGTGTGGAATCTAACTACTTTATGATGCACAAGTGAATATTCTAGGCAGGTTATGAGATGTAGATTGAGAGAGATGTAACTTGTGAGAGCAGAAACTTCTTATGGCAGCAGGTGACTGAACTATGGGATCAAAAGAGGCTGTAAAAAGAGGTTTTATTTACCACACTTGGAACTGCTAGACGAAGTGGGAGTTGAGGCCGAGCAGTTCGATCCTCCATGCCCTAACTTGGCGACGGAAGACACCTACGGCGACGACGGAGAGAGCGATGTCCGCTATCGGCGTGAAAATGGCGTCGGAGAGGTTGCGGCAGTGAAGCGCTTCGTCGCCGGCGTCGTCGAGAGATAGCGGTGGCGCTAGGGTTCGTGCGAGGGTGGAAGAAGATATAATGACCGCAGTGAATCGTGTATTTATAGGGATAGAGGCGGCACTGTGCTATTACTCAGGTGCCCCTGGCGATTCGCATCTGAACAGCACGTGGCCATCATGCGGTATTTTGGGGGCAGTTCCACATCCCACGCACGCCTTGATTGTCGGGTGTCGTTCCTACTTCTCCGGATTTCTTGTTGATGAAAAAAGCATTGAAAACGGTTTTAAAGTTTGTCTCTGTGTCTTCTGCTGACAAGGATGCAGTGAAGACATTCGACAGTTTCAATAGAATGCATACGACTTGGAGAGATAGAGTTTGAGGTAGGAAGCATGGAGAGGTTAGGGTCCGATCACATTCACTTAGTTCAAAAGATTCAAACAAGAAGACATAGCTATAAGTGAATGCTGTAGAGGACAGAACACCAGTACACACACATATATATATATAATTAATGCAGTGAAGATAATCATGAAGACAAATTGATTGAAGCCAAACCAAATGTGAAGACATTGCGAGGTAACGCCATGAGTGAAACACTTCAAATAGAATGTTTGGTGGTGGCGTTACCCACCGTATAGGAAGTATTAGACTTAGACACGGCGCACAATTATCGTGGCGCTCCGAAGTCAAATTCCATGTTAATGTATTCACACTTAGAATGTATGTCTTCATTGATTGAAGATATACGTTACTTCGTGTGTTGCACAGCTAAGTCATCAACATGCATAAGTGTTAGGATGTGTGCCTGATCACAGGACATTTGAGGATTCCAAGATATTTAGCTCACACCGTAACTTGCAAAATCTCTTCTCATCCAAGGGCTTGGTGAAGATATCTGCCAATTGCTCTTCAGTGTTGACGTGTATGATATCAATATCTTCCTTTGCAACATGATCTCTGAGAAAATGATGACGAATTTCAATGTGCTTTGTCTTCGAGTGCTGAACTGGGTTGTTGGCGATCTTGATGGCGCTTTCATTGTCGCAGTAAAGTGGCACTTGCTTCAGATGAATGCCATAATCCTTGAGGGTTTGCTTCATCCATAGAAGCTGAGCACAGCAGGATCCAGCAGCAATGTATTCAAATTCAGCAGTGGAGAGAGATACACAGTTCTGCTTCTTTGAAGACCAACATACAAGTGATCGGCCCAGAAAGTGACATGTGCCTAACGTGGACTTCCGATCAACCTTGTCACCAGCGTAATCAACATCTGAGAATCCAACCAGATCAAACTCTGAGCCCTTTGGATACCATAACCCTAGAGTTGGGGTGTGAGCCAAATATCGAAGAATTCGCTTCACAGCTAAGTGATGTGACTCCTTTGGTGCCGCTTGGAATCGAGCACACATGCAAACACTGAGCATAATATCTGGCCTAGATGCACATAAATAAAGCAAAGAACCAATCATGGAGCGGTATACCTTTTGATCGAACTCTTTACCATTGTTGTCGGGACCCAGATGATGTTTGGCTGGCATTGGTGTTGTGAAGCCTTTGCAGTCTTGCATACCGAACTTCTTCAGGCACTCTTTAAGATATTTCTCTTGAGATATGAAAATGCCGTTGCGTTGTTGCCGTATTTGAAGACCAAGGAAGAATTTCAGCTCCCCCATCATGGACATCTGATATTGCTCTTGCATCATATAGCCAAACTCTTCATTGTACTTCTGATTTGTGCAGCCGAAGATAATGTCATCCACATATATTTGGCACACGAACAGTTCACCATCATATGTCTTCGTGAAGAGTGTGGGATCTAAGGAACCAGGTATGAAGCCTTTGCTCTTCAGGAAGTATTTGAGTGTATCATACCAGGCCCGAGGGGCTTGTTTGAGGCCGTACAGTGCCTTATTGAGCTTGTACACCATGTCAGGATGTTTTGGATCTTCAAACCATGGTGGTTGTGCGACATACACTTCTTCTTCAATTTTGCCATTGAGAAAGGCACTCTTCACATCCATTTGATATAGAATTATGTTGTGATGATTTGCATAGGCCAGCAATATGCGTATGGCTTCAAGTCTAGCCACAGGAGCAAATGTTTCATCGAAGTCAATGCCTTCCACTTGAGTATATCCTTGAGCAACGAGGCGAGCTTTGTTTCTGATGATCTGTCCATGCTCATCTTGCTTGTTGCGGTATATCCATTTTGTGCCTATTATGTTATGCTTCCGTGGATCAGGACGCTTAACCAGTTCCCATACATTGTTCAGCTCAAATTGTTGAAGCTCTTCTTGCATAGCTTGAATCCATTCAGGTTCCATAAAGGCTTCTTCGACTTTCTTGGGATCTGAGATTGAGATGAATGCGAAGTGCCCACAGAAATTTGCCAGTTGAGTTGCCCTTGAACGAGTGAGGGGACCAGGTGCATTGATGCTATCAATTATTCTGTCAATCTGCACTTCATTGGCAACACGAGGATGTATAGGGCGAAGACTTTGCTCTTGCTGATCTGTGTTGTCATTTGGAGGTATATCTTCAGGCTGAGTATTGTCTTCATGTGGATCAGGTGCTGAGATGATAAGTTCTTCTTCAGGATGAGCTTCAGAAGGTACAATCTCTCCAGTTCCCATAAGCTTGATTGATTCACTAGCTGGAACTTCATCTAGCACATTTGGCAATTGCTCTCTTTGTGATCCATTGGTTTCATTGGACCGCACATCCACTGTCTCAACCACTTTGTAGTGGAAGAGATTGAAGACTCTGTAGGAGTGCGAATCCTTTCCATATCCAAGCATGAATCCCTCATGTGCTTTTGGTGCAAACTTTGAGGTGTGGTGTGGGTCCTTGATCCAGCATTTCGCACCAAATACTCTGAAGTAACTGACATTTGGCTTCTTGCCAGTTAGGAGTTCATAAGATGTCTTGTTCAGAAGCTTGTGATGATAAACGCGTTTGATTGTATGGCATGCAGTGTCAATAGCTTCAGTCCAGAATTTTCTTGGAGTCTTGTATTCATCTAGCATTGTTCTGGCCATCTCAATGAGTGTTCTGTTCTTGCGTTCGACGATGCCATTTTGCTGTGGCGTGTAAGGAGCTGAGAATTCATGAGTGATGCCCAATGTATCAAGATATGTGTCAAGGCCAGTGTTCTTGAATTCAGTGCCATTGTCACTTCTGATGTGCTTTATCTTGGCACCATAATTTTTCATGGCTCGATTTGCGAAGCGTCTGAAGACATCCTGCACTTCAGTCCTGAAAAGGATTATGTGCACCCAAGTATATCTAGAATAATCATCAAAAATTACGAAGCCATAGAGACAAGCAGTAGTGGAAAAGGTTGAGTAGTGAGTGGGACCAAAAAGATCCATATGAAGCAATTCGAAGGGTCGAGTAGTGGTCATGATTGTCTTCGAAGGTTGTTTTGCCCTTGTCATCTTCCCTGTTTCACAGGCACCGCATAAGTGATCTTTCTTGAACTTGACGCCCTCAATGCCTATGACATGCTTCTTCTTTGCAAGGGTGTGAAGATTCCTCATGCCAGCATGTCCAAGCCTCCGATGCCAAAGCCAGCATTCTGAAGCCTTTGCCAAAAGGCACACTACAAGTTGTGGCCCTGCTGAGAAATCTACCACATACAGATCATCTTTCCGATACCCTTCAAACACTAGAGACTTGTCAGATTCCATTAGTACCAGGCAAAAATATTTTCCAAATATTACGACCATATTCAAATCGCAAAGCATTGAGACAGACATTAAGTTGAAGCCAAGGGATTCAACAAGCATGACTTTATCCATCTGTTGATCCTTTGAAATTGCAACTCTACCTAGACCCAATACCTTACTTTTACCAGTGTCAGCAAATGTGATGTGACTCTTGTCGGATGGACGTAAGGTTGAGTCCATAAAGAGGCTTCTTTTGCCAGTCATGTGATTTGTACACCCACTGTCAATAATCCATTCTTAAGACTCTGAAGACGATGGTGTCGTACCCTACAGTGCAGTTAGGGGGATAGGCTTCACGAAGAGAATTGTGAAGCAAAAACATTTAACGAACTAGTGGGTTATGAAAACTTAGATGCAGATTATAACTAATAGGGAGAGTTGCATGCGATTCAGGAACGAAATACATAGTGATACCATTAGGGCATTTTATCTTGCGCCCTGCAAGATTTTTAAGGTCCCCAGCAATAGCGTCAGAAGATTTTGTTTTTCTGCTGCAGACCTTTCCCTGCAAAAGAGAGTTAAGCTTTCTTAACCACCCACATCCTCAAGGGTGGCTTAGAAGCAATAAGTTTGAGTGCAGCATCTGAGAACTTTGGCTTTGGAGCCCTAGCAGACAGTCTAGCAGGGGGGCAATAGTAATCATAAGAATAGGCAGGATAGTTCTTATTCATATGAACATGGCGGTTTGATGAACCGTTCTCATATTCATATGCCTGATTATGGTTTCCCTGCAAAACATTTGCGTTAGTATGACTCTGGTAAGTCTTCTGTCTGTATGAAGCCTTTGGTCTGAGGTTTGTCTTCTTCATGTGAGGTGTCATGAAGACATTCACAGGAAGATTTTCCAGACATGTTTTCGGAACCCAGATCTTCTTCATAGGCGACCCATTCCTGCAGTTAGTACCAATGTACCTGGCAAACACTTCACCATTCTGATTCTTAAACAGTTTATAGTTTGCATCAAAGGATTCATCAATGATAATCGGGTTAGCACAAGTGAAGCCAGATAAATTTGATGGATCGGCTGAGGATTCCTTTGCAGCAACCCATGTGGTTTTGGGGTACTGCTGAGGTTTCCAGTAGGAGCCATCTGCATTTATTTTCCTTGTGAACCCAACACCCTCTTTCCTAGGGTTTCGGTTCAGAATCTGCTTCTTAAGGACATCACACAATGTCTTCAACCTAGCATTCTCATTAGCAATAGTAGTGGTATCCTGAGCAGAGGGGTTAGTTACCACTTCAACAGTTGAAGATATTGCAACAGCAGTAGCAGTGGAACATTCAGCAACAGAGGTAGCATTATCACACTCAATGCATTTAAGGCATGGTGGTTCAAATCCTTCCTGAGCGGAACTGATCTGTTCGGCTCGAAGTGACTCGTTTTCCTTTTGAAGATCTTCATGATCCGCTCTCAACTTCTCAAGATCTTGCTTCTTTTGAAGATAATCATAGGAAAGCTTTTCATGAGTAGTTGAGAGAGTCTCAAGACGATCTTCAAGTTCCTGATACTTAACATGAAGATTTTTTATGTCTTCAATTAAGGATTCAGAACGAGTCATTCAGCACCCAACAGATCATCGCTTCTGTCTAACAGTTTTTGAATATGTTCCATAGCCTTTTGTTGTTCAGTTGCAATTTTAGCAAGTGTTTTGTAGCTGGGTTTTGAATCACAATCAGAGTCATCGTCACTGGATGTTTGATAGTGAGTAGTGCGTTTGGTTACCTTGGCACCACGGGCCATGAAGCAGTAGGTAGGAGTGGAGTCGTCCTTGTCATTTGCATCGGTGTTGGTGATGAGGTCATTGTCTTCAGTGTTGAAGATGGACTTGGCGACGTATGCTGTAGCCACACTCGCAATGCCAGAATCAGACTCCTCCTCAGACTCCACCTCTGCCTCCTCAGAAGCGGATTCCTCCTCTGAATCCATTTCCTTGCCAACAAACGCACGAGCCTTGCCAGTTGAGCTCTTCTTGTGTGACGAAGACTTTGAGGAAGACTTGGATGACGACTTTGAGTATTTCTTCTTCTTCTTGTCGTCAGAGTCATATTCCTTGCTCTTCTTCTTCTTTCTGTTCTCATTGTCCCACTGTGGACACTCAGAGATGAAGTGTCTAGTTTTCTTGCACTTGCGACATGTTTTCTTCTTGTAGTCATGAGCAGAAGCTTCATCATTCCTTGAGCTTGATTGTGAAGACTTTCTGAAGCCTTTCTTCTTGGTGAATTTCTGGAACTTCTTCGCCAGCATTGCAAGTTCCCTTCCAATGTCTTCAGGATCATCAGAGCTGCTGCCAGATTCTTCTTCAGATGAGGACACAGCTTTTGCCTTCAAGGCACGAGTTCGCCCATAGTTTGGACCGTAGATATCTCTTTTCTCATAAAGCTGAAACTCATGTGTGTTGAGCCTCTCAAGTATGTCAGACGGATCGAGTGTCTTGAAGTCTGGACGTTCTTGAATCATCTGGGCTAGGATGTCAAACGAACTGTCAAGTGATCTCAGCAGCGTCTTGACGATTTCATGTTTGGTGATCTCAGTGGCGCCGAGGGCTTGCAGCTCATTTGTAATGTCAGTGAGCTGGTCAAATGTGTGCTGGACATTCTCATTGTCATTTCGCTTGAAGCGGTTGAAGAGGTTGCGAAGAACACTGATTCTCTGATCTCTCTGGGTTGAGATGCCTTCATTGACTTTGGAGAGCCAGTCCTAGACCAGCTTGGATGTCTTCAAGGCACACACACGGCCGTACTGTCCCTTAGTCAGATGACCACAGATGATATTCTTGGCAGTAGAGTCCAGTTGGGTGAACTTCTTGACATCAGCAGCAGTGACACCTTATCCAGCCTTGGGAACGCCGTTTTCGACGACATACCATAAGTCGACGTCAATGGCTTCAAGATGCATGCGCATCTTATTCTTCCAGTAGGGATATTCAGTTCCATCGAAGACGTGGCACGCAGCGGAGACTTTAATTATCCCTACAGTCAACATAGCTAAAACTCCAGGTGGTTAAACCGAATCACACAGAACAAGGGAGCACCTTGCTCTGATACCAATTGAAAGTGCGTTATATCGACTAGAGGGGGGTGAATAGGCGATTTTTATGAAAGTCTTCAAAATGTGGAAGTTATGAAGACAAACAGAATAGACAAGCCTATCACTATGCAGCGGAAGTTAGATTACACAAGGCAAGCCATGGTCAAGTATTCAATATAGTGAAAGCACAGTGACAAACAGCTTCAGTGTAATAAGGATCAGGTAGGAAGAAGTTATGAAGCCAAACAGATCATACACTTAAGTTGTGAAGACAGAAGATAAAGCAAGCATGCAATGGCTTCACAATGTGTAACGGTAAGTAAAAGAAGGTGAAGATGAAACCAGTGACACGCTGAAGACAATGATTTGTTGGACCAGTTCCAGTTGCTGTGACAACTGTATGTCTGGTTGGAGCGGCTAGGTATTTAAACCAAAGGACACACAGTCCCGGACACCCAGTCCTGAACACGCAGCTCAGGACACCTAGTCCTCACCGTTTTCTCCTTGAGCTAAGGTCACACAGACCTCGCCCAATCACTCTGGTAAGTCTTCAAGTTAGACTCCCAAACCTTCACAGACTTCGTTCACCGGCAATCCACAATTTCTCTTGGATGCTCAGAACGTGACGCGTAACCGGCTGGAGGATGCACAGTCCTCAAGTGTAATAAGTCTTCAGATCACTCAGACAAGATGACTTAAGTGATGCCCAATTTACTCTGGCTCTGGGTGGTTAGGGCTTTTCTCCTTGCTAGGAATTTTCTCTCAAAGGCTTCAAGGTGGGTTGCTCTCAAACGACAAAAGCCGTGCACTGAAATCTAAGCAGCCAACCGTTTATGGTTGTAGGGGTGGACTATTTATAGCCACTTGGCAACCCGACCCGATTTGTCCGAAATGACCCTGGGTCACTAAGGAACTGACACGTGTACCAACGGTCGGATTTCAAACTCACACGGCAACTTTACTTGGGCTACAAGTAAAGCTGACTTGTCTGACTCTGGACAAGATTTTCTCTCATAGTCTTCGCTCGAAGACATAGGATTTGAATTAGGCATCACTTCAGTCATCCTGACTGGTTCTCTTGGACCCCACTTAACAGTACGGTGGTTCCTATGACACAACATAAATGAAGTAAAACTACGAAGGATCTAAGTCTTCGAGTTCCATAAGCTTCATAGGGAGTCTTCACATGTCATTGTCTTCAATATGAATATCTTCATAAACCACCATTGTCTTCAATGTCTTCGTACATTTTTAGGGGTCATCTCTGGTAGTGAAACCGAATCAATGAGGGACTTCTACCTGTGTTATCCTACAATTCTCACAAACACATTAGTCCCTCAACTAGGTTTGTCGTCAATACTCCAAAACCAACTAGGGGTGGCACTAGATGCACTTACACCTATCATACATGCATTTGCATCAAGAAGGTAATGTGGGGTTTAGTTGCAGCAAGCCAGCTTTGACTCAGTGGATATCCTGTTCTACGACAACGAGAAACTTCTTTTAGGTGAGGCAGCGGACCGAGTCCACTAAAAACCACATCAAATACACTACTATGGATTCATCCTCGTCTCCTTACGAGAAGGCCGTCCACAGCACTCACACTTGTCTTGCGCATTTTAGAGTATCCACTTTAAGTTGTCTATGTACCACGTAAGCATCCAAGAAGTCCATAACCGAGGACACGGCTATTACAATAGATCGTGATAACCCTGCAGGGGTGTACTTCTTCACACACGCTCTCACCACTTATCACCATGTACACGTCATGTATCTCGGCAACCTTCAAACGGAAGCCTGGCGAGGGTGTCGGCCACGACCTGACTAACCACACAAGACTCTAGTCTAGGTTTATCGCCTATTCGGGTTCAATCCGCAAGGAGATCCGGCCGGGGTGTCGCTCACGGCCCCAAACGATATGTGCAGGGTTCCCAAGCCCACCTCGCCGGATGGATCTACGCTTGGTACACCGTGCCACTTGTGCCTAGTCTGTCCCAAGCCCACCTGGTCGGGTGCCACTTGGTAGACTACTAACACTACCTACAAACACCAGAAACTATTTGCGACTCCTGGACAGAGATCAAGTTGGCTAATAAGTCGAGAGGGGCACTTAATCATTCCAATGTGTGGTAGTAGCTAGTCATTGGACAACATACACGGAACTCAGTGCTTAAGGACGGTTCCAGTGAGACAACCCACCATGTACTCCTACATGGCCTCTCACCGCTACCTTTACCAAATCGTGTTCACACGCTTAACTCTCAGCCCCAAAACATATCGTACCACTCCAATTCATTCCCAATGGATCAGACCTGACACAACTCTAAGCAATAGCAGGCATGGCATGGCAAGAACACAACATGGCTCAATCAACTCCTACACATGCTAGTGGGTTTTAACTATTTACTGTGGCAATGACAGGTCATGTAGAGGAATGGGTTCAACTACCGCAGCATAAAGTAGCAGTTCAATCATTGTTGTCCTAATGCAATAAATGAGAGCAGGAGCGAGAGAGTAGGATTGTATCGAAATGAACAAGGGGGTTTGCTTGCCTGGTAGATCAACAAGGAAAGCACTGCTCCTCAGACAGGTACTCTGGAAGGGTCTCCGGAGCAGGACCTATCGAGAAGGAACGGTATCGATAATCAAACACAAGCATATGCAACAATATGATGCATGATCATGGCATGAGTATGTGATGTGCTTTGAGCTCACTACTAGGAAAAGGCCTACTAATGGCGCACCTAATTTGGCCATTAATGGTACATTAGTGGTGCGCCATTAGTACCACACCATTAGTATATTTTACTAATGGCGCACCACTGGTGCGCCATTAGTATCTGGTATACTAATGGAGCACCTGGGATGCGCCATTAGTATATACAACTGTGCGCCATTAGTATGCCTCCCAGGGGGCCATGTATACCCAGGTGCTTTGGCATACTAATGGCGCACAACAACAGGATGCGCCATTAGTAACTTCGGCATACTAATGGCGCACTGTTTAATGATGCGCCATTAGTATCCTTTGGCATACTAATGGCGCACTATGATGTGATGCGCCATTAATATGAATATTAGGTTTTTTTATTTTTTAATTTTCTGTTTTTTGCATAGGTTACAAAATGTATAATTGGACAAAATATAGACAGCACACATCAACAACAGATTCATCGAATAAAATAGAAGATTAGTCTCTGAATACAATTCATCATTTTAGTCTCTGAATACAATTCATCATATTAGTCTCCGAATTGAAAAGACCGAACAAAGATAGAACATTATATTACAAGTCTCGAGACCGCGAGTTTGTCTTCACATTACAAGTCGATATCGATCATCTAAACAACCATCACATAGAAGAGAGCTGCGGTCATCACGATGAGCATCATCACGATGAAACTCGTCTTCATCCGGTTCCTCCAACGCTCCCTCCCCTCTCCCGCTAGATAGCGGGCGTATCTAGATTCGGCCTCGGCCCTAGTGGTGTACCCTTTGTAACTGTTACCGCTGAATCGATGAACCTGTCTCCGACACTCCTCCCAGTCGTTGTAGACTCCGGGAACCTTACCCTTGTACACGACATACCACGGTATCGCTATGTAGTAGCCAAACGAAACGTTAGTACCAATTCACAGACAATACATAAGCAACATATAAGTATGCAATAGAACGATCGGAAGAGAAAAGCAAAACATTAATAGCATCGATTACATCTAAGTTGAACGACTCTCGAAACCGAAGAGACATACTACAAGTTCATTAAAGTTTAATTACAACATGAGCCAATCGATGTTTCAGAACTAGACACAGCATCACTGTTTTCGACTCGACTCAAGGGACCAGAGCGTGGATGAAGCCACCGTTTATCGTGGGAGTCATGAAACAACGGGCATTGTCAGCCTGCATTTGTAGGATTGTGTCGATGTCACTGTTGGACGGTTGATTTCTGAGGTAGAACTGCCCCGAGATACGAAGGACATCTTGATGGATGATTTCTACAAACTCCGACTGGATGCGAAAGAATTCTTGTCTGATGTCCGCGTCCTGGATTGCCGACACGCTCGCGGCCCAATCTTTGAGTCTACTCGGTAGCAGAAGTTGATGATGGTCCCGTACGATCGCCCGCATGTGATGGATGGCGTAGTAGGCACCCTTCTGACCGCCAGTTGGCTGCTTGACGCAGCAGAACATCGTATTGTGGGAGAACACGTGCTTGCCGTACTTATGAATAGGCCTGGTGAAGGTGCCTCCAGATTTGACGTAGCCGGGGAGAACATCATCAAGAACCTTCTTGACATTTGTGTAGTCTACGTTCGACTGATGGTCCGGGTCGAAATATGTGGCCATGGAATATTTGGGGCTTAGGAGGATGAGCGTACAACGTGTGTCACTCCAGAAAACACGGAATGTTAAAAGAAAAACGATCGAAATCTAAGAATTCATATGTTACGGGGCGGTTGAGGGGAGGACTTACTCGGGAAAGTAAGGCACGAGGAAGTTATCCTTATCTTGGTTTGCCAGAATGACGCCTTCGAGGTAAGAACTCGCGACTTGCCGGTCCCCAGCGCTGCCCAAGATCTTGGCACGCATGTAGAAGGGGTCGACTCTCACGATGTCCGGGGTCTTGTCGCGAATGATCCTCATCTCCATACTCAGCGAAAATAGCCGAACGAAGGTGTAGTGTAGTGGATGAAGGCTCAACATGGCGTGGATGTCATCAAACCGCAGGACGATCGTACCCCCGATGGAGTTATCCACAAAGCCCTTGCCCTCTGGCACCTTGGCCGTGAAAACCGGGTATGCCACATCCTTCTCTCTGAGACGCCGCTTCTCCAAAGAAAGAACACTGTCATGCAGACTCCGCATAGCACCGGTTGCAGCATCGAGCATATTTCTCGGTAGCATCAGCCTACCCGCCACATGCACCCTCCTCGAGATATCCTCAGGTGCAGGTGGCCCGTCCTGAGCACGGATCGTACTCGGTGCCGGCTGGCCCGCACCCTTGTTAGTCTTTCTTTTGCGTGCCTTCTTCTTCTCTTGTAATGGGAACGAGTTCTGCTCACAGACCGCCTTCTTGAGTGTGTTGGGGCTGATAATATTTCGCTCCTCGCCTATCTGAGGCTCGGTGAAGTCGGCAGCTAGAGGCGTCTCTTGAGAGCTGAACGCTAGACGATGCCTATTGCAACTTGGCTTCTCCGCGGTACCAGCTAGATCGCGCACGTCTTTTGTTGGGTTGGGTTCTTGAGAAGGAGGCCCCATGAAGTCGCCACCGTACCCATGATCGGCAAAGTACCGATCGACGTTGGCAAATGTATCGTCGTCGTCGTCGTTCTGATCCTGTGCCATATGCATGTTTGGATCCAATGGCATAGGGATGTCCGGCACCGTTGCGGCGGTCTTGCCATGGGGCCGACTTGACGCCGGCACGACTGGCGGTGTTGTCTTTGGGGTGGTGTCCCCCGCCCCCAAACGAATCTGGCTCTTCGGCCAAAGCAGGGGCCAGCTCAGGCAGGCGCTGAGGGTCATCACATCATCATCGTCGACCCCGACGGGTCGAATCGGAGGTAACAACTCGTCGTAGCCTGGCAGCACCCGAACCAGTTGAACCCTAAACAAGTTGGGTGGCATCTGGGTACCGTGGAACAAGGGGTTGCCCGGTTGAATCATTTTGCCCTTGGCGACATTGACCAACTCGTTGTTCACGAAGTGCAGGAGAGTGCACGGAACGTCGGCGGCGCCCTGCAAAAACATGTAGGGCGTCAGGGATGCCCATTCAAAGGCAAGGAGATGAAGTCCTCGGCCGAGAGAGGCTTAATTAGTTACTGTGATGATGGCGTCGAGCTCGGCTAATGTAGAGGCACCGCCAATGGCGGGCGTGCAGTTGACGGAGGGGCCGCTTGCTGTAGAGGTGCCGGCCGGCGTACACCCGGGTGCATTAAGCTCCCATGCCGGCGTCGGAGACACCAATGCCGCCTCCGCCGGAGAAACCAATGGCCCCGCCATCGCATTCTGCGAGTTGCTGGCTGTGAAGCTAGGAATCGGGGGAGGCCCCTGTTGGCCGCCCGCAATCCACGCACTAATCCCCTGGATCAAGGTAGGCACAATGGCGGTGATCGTCCTTCCGAGTTGTTGTTCCACTTGCCCTTGGACCATCTCCGGAATCCGCGCCACCTGTGCCCTGAGTTCTTGAACCTCGCGTGCCTGGCTTTTCGAGCTGGTCTTTTTCTCCTTTCGCCCACCAGTGTTATAGTATGACGACCATTTTGTCGACAAGCCTTTGCCGGCCACACGACCAGCTGACGTTGGCTTACTGAGCTTATCCTTGTTCTTCATTACATTCAACGCCCTATTTAGAGTGGTGTCCCAAGGGTTGCTCTTAGTCGACCCCGCGCTACTGCTTTCAGTCGCCTGCGGAAGGAATGTGAACCATTTAGAAATTTGGCTTCATTAATTAGAATGCAACCATATGAAGCTAATTACGCGGGGGTGTATTCCTTACCAGAACAAGCTCAAGCTCCCTGGTCTTCGGATCCGTGGTAAGCTCCTTTGTTTTCGGGTCCTTCTTGTACCGGGCCCTGACAAAGTTCCTGGTCTGCTTGTCACCGTATTTATCGAAGAGGGGCGGTAGGCCTTGCTCGGCACGGTCCGCCTCCTCCTTGTCCCATATAGGCTCCGCCACTCTGTAACCGCCGGGACCGAGTGTGTGTTCCCCTAAGTTCAGCTCCCGCATTTCTTTCCCCCACTTACTTGATTCGGAGCTTGCGGTGCTCCAGCAATTGATCTTGAAGTCGTTGTAGTCATCTTCGGTTATTGAAGGATTTTTCTCCTTGATCTTCTCATAACTCTCACCTTTCTCGATCATTTTCTTCACATTGCTTTTCCAAGTAGACAGGGCCGTGCTCATCTTCGTGAGGGCAGCATTGTTCACTTTATTCCCTTTGAGGCTTGTGTTTTCAAATTCTGCGGGGAACTTGTATCGTTCGTGCAGCTTCGTGAAGAGGAGGTTGCGCAAATTCCCTCGGTCAGGATGCCTGAAGTTCTCGGTGTTGATCGAGATTGTGCTCCCTAGAATGCACCCGAGCTGAAGCAAGTACCCCTTGACTATTCGTTCGGGCGCCGTTGGATTCCCGTTGGAGTCCACTTCAGTAACTTCCTCCTTGAGGGTGCGGAGCACGGTCGAGCGCCGGTCCTCCCATTGCCTCTACGGTTGGCTGCCATCTATGCGTGCGCCGCCATCATCAGTGGTGGCATCCTGGGCGGCACCATCAGTGGTGGCATCAGTGGGGTCATCCTCGGCGGTACCATCAGTGGTCTCAGGATCGGTGGGGAAGGCGGCGGCCTCATACAAGTGAGGTTGTTCCTGTTGGGGAACGTAGTAATTTCAAAAAATTTCCTACGTACACGCAAGATCATGGTGATGCATAGCAACGAGGGGGAGAGTCTGATCTACGTACCCTTGTAGATCGCAACGGAAGGGTTGACACAATGTAGAGGAAGTAGTCGTACGTCTTCTTCCCGATCCGACCGATCCAAGCACCGTTACTCCGGCACCTCCGAGTTCTTAGCACACGTTCAGCTCGATGACGATCCCCGGGCTCCGATCCAGCAAAGCTTCGGGGAGGAGTTCCGTCAGCACAACGGCGTGGTGACGATCTTGATGTACTACCGACACAGGGATTCGCCTAAGCACTACAACGATATGATCGAGGTGGAATTTGGTGGCAGGGGGCACCGCACACGGCTAAGGAACGATCTCAATGATCAACTTGTGTGTCTAGAGGTGCCCCCTGCCCCCGTATATAAAGGTTGCCAGGGGGAGGGCTGGCCGGCCAAGCCTATGGAGGCGCAGGAGGAGTCCTACTCCTACCGGGAGTAGGACTCCCCCCCCAATCCTATTCCTAATAGGACTCCCAAGGGGAAAGAGAGAGAGAGGTGGCCGACCACCTCTCCTAGTCCTAATAGGACCAGGGGAGAGGGGAGGCGCGCAGCCCACTATGGGCAGCCCCTTTCACCTTTCCACTAAAGCCCAATAAGGCCCATATGGCTCCCGGGGGGTTCCGGTAACCTCCCGGTGATCCGGTAAAATCCCGATTTCACCCGGAACACTTCCGATGTCCAAACATAGGCTTCCAATATATCAATCTTTATGTCTCGACCATTTCGAGACTCCTCGTCATGTCCGTGATCACATCCAGGACTCCGAACAACCTTCGGTACATCAAAATGCATAAACTCATAATAACTGTCATCATAATGTTAAGCGTGCGGACCCTACGGTTCGAGAACAATGTAGACATGACCGAGACACGTCTCCGGTCAATAACCAATAGCGGGACCTGGATGCCCATATTGGCTCCTACATATTCTACGAAGATCTTTATTGGTCAGACCGCATAACAACATACGTTGTTCCCTTTGTCATCGGTATGTTACTTGCCCGAGATTCGATCGTCGATATCCAATACCTAGTTCAATCTCGTTACCGGCAAGTCTCTTTACTCATTCTGTAATACATCATCCCGCAACTAACTCATTAGTTGCAATGCTTGCAAGGCTTGTGTAATGTGTATTACCGAGAGGGCCCAGAGATACCTCTCCGATAATCGGAGTGTCAAATCCTAATCTCGAAATACGCCAACCCAACATCTACCATTGGAGACACCTGTAGTACTCCTTTATAATGACCCAATTACGTTGTGACGTTTGGTAGCACCCAAAGTGTTCCTCCGGCAAACGGGAGTTGCATAATCTCATAGTCATAGGAACATGTATAAGTCATGAAGAAAGCAATAGCAACATACTAAACGATCGGGTGCTAAGCTAATGATATGGGTCATGTCAATCAGATCATTCAACTAATGATGTGACCTCGTTAATCAAATAACAACACATTGTTCATGGTTAGGAAACTTAACCATCTTTGATTAACGAGCTAGTCAAGTAGAGGCATACTAGTGACACACTGTTTGTCTATGTATTCACACATGTATTATGTTTCCGGTTAATACAATTCTAGCATGAATAATAAACATTTATCATGATATAAGGAAATAAATAATAACTTTATTATTGCCTCTAGGGCATATTTCCTTCAGTCTCCCACTTGCACTAGAGTCAATAATCTAGATTACACAGTAATGATTCTAACACCCATGGAGCCTTGGTGCTGATCATGTTTTGCTCGTGGAAGAGGCTTAGTCAACGGGTCTGCAACATTCAGATCCGTATGTATCTTGCAAATCTCTATGTCTCCCACCTGGACTAGATCCCGGATGGAATTGAAGCGTCTCTTGATGTGTTTGGTCCTTTTGTGAAATCTGGATTCCTTTGCCAAAGCAATTGCACCAGTATTGTCACAAAAGATTTTCATTGGACCCGATGCACTAGGTATGACACCTAGATCGGATATGAACTCCTTCATCCAGACTCCTTCGTTCGCTACTTCCGAAGCAGCTATGTACTCCGCTTCACATTTAGATCCCGCTACGACGCTTTGTTTAGAACTGCACCAACTGACAGCTCCATCGTTTAAAGTAAACACGTATCCGGTTTGCGATTTAGAATCGTCCGAATCAGTGTCAAAGCTTGCATCAACGTAACCTCTTACGGTGAGCTCTTTGTCACCTCCATATACGAGAAACATATCCTTAGTCCTTTTCAGGTATTTCAGGATGTTCTTGACCGCTGTCCAGTGATCCACTCCTGGATTACTTTGGTACCTCCCTGCTAAACTTATAGCAAGGCACACATCAGGTCTCTTACATAGCATTGCATACATGATAGAGCCTATGGCTAAAGCATAGGGAACATCTTTCATTTTCTCTCTATCTTCAGCAGTGGTCGGGCATTGAGTATGACTCAACTTCACACCTTGTAACACAGGCAAGAACCCTTTCTTTGCTTGATCCATTTTGAACTTCTTCAAAATCTTGTCAAGGTATGTGCTTTGTGAAAGTCCAATTAAGCGTCTTGATCTATCTCTATAGATCTTAATGCCCAATATGTAAGCAGCTTCACCGAGGTCTTTCATTGAAAAACTCTTATTCAAGTATCCCTTTATGCTATCCAGAAATTCTATATCATTTCCAATCAGCAATATGTCATCCACATATAATATCAGAAATGCTACAGAGCTCCCACTCACTTTCTTGTAAATACAGGCTTCTCCAAAAGTCTGTATAAAGCCAAATGCTTTGATCACACTATCAAAGCGTTTATTCCAACTCCGAGATGCTTGCACCAGTCCATAAATGGATCGCTGGAGTTTGCACACTTTGTTAGCTCCCTTTGGATCGACAAAACCTTCCGGTTGCATCATATACAACTCTTCTTCCAGAAATCCATTCAGGAATGCAGTTTTGACATCCATCTGCCATATTTCATAATCATAAAACGCGGCAATTGCTAACATGATTCGGACAGACTTAAGCATCGCTATGTGTGAGAAGGTCTCATCGTAGTCAACCCCTTGAACTTGTCGAAAACCTTTTGCAACAAGTCGAGCTTTATAGACAGTAACATTATCGTCAGCGTCAGTCTTTTTCTTGAAGATCCATTTATTCTCTATTGCTTGCCGATCATCGGGCAAGTCAACCAAAGTCCATACTTTGTTCTCATGCATGGATCCCATCTCAGATTTCTTGGCCTCAAGCCACTTTGCGGAATCTGGGCTCACCATCGCTTCTTCATAGTTCGTAGGTTCATCATGATCTAGTAGCATGACTTCCAGAACTAGATTACCGTACCACTCTGGCGCGGATCTTGCTCTGGTTGATCTACGAGGTTCAGTAGTATCTTGTTCTGAAGTTTCATGATCATTATCATTAACTTCCTCACTTATTGGTGTAGGTGTCGCAGAAACAGTTTTCTGTGATGTACTACTTTCTAATAAGGGAGCGGGTACAGTTACCTCATCAAGTTCTACTTTCCTCCCACTCACTTCTTTCGAGAGAAACTCCTTCTCAAGAAAGTTTCTGAATTTAGCAACAAAAGTCTTGCCTTCGGATCTGTGATAGAAGGTGTATCCAATAGTTTCCTTTGGATATCCTATGAAGACACATTTCTCCAATTTGGGTTCGAGCTTATTAGGTTGAAGCTTTTTCACATAAGCATCGCAACCCCAAACTTTAAGAAACGACAACTTTGGTTTCTTGCCAAACCACAGTTCATAAGGCGTCGTCTCAACGGATTTTGATGGTGCCCTGTTTAACGTGAATGTGGCCGTCTCTAAAGCGTATCCCCAAAACGATAGCGGTAAATCAGTAAGAGACATCATAGATCGTACCATATCTAGTAAAGTACGATTACGGCGTTCGGACACACCATTACGCTGTGGTGTTCCGAGTGGCGTGAGTTGCGAAACTATTCCACAATTTTTCAAATGTATACCAAACTCGTAACTCAAATATTCTCCTCCACGATCAGATCGTAGAAACTTTATTTTCTTGTTATGATGATTTTCAACTTCACTCTGAAATTCCTTGAACTTTTCAAATGTTTCAGACTTGTGTTTCATTAAGTAGATATACCCATATCTGCTTAAATCATCTATGAAGGTGAGAAAATAACAATATCCGCCACGAGCCTCAATATTCATCGGACCACATACATCGGTATGTATGATTTCCAATAAATCTGTTGCTCTCTCCATAGTACCGGAGAACGGTGTTTTGGTCATCTTGCCCATGAGGCACGGTTCGCAAGTACCAAGTGATTCATAATCAAGTGGTTCCAAAAGTCCATCAGTATGGAGTTTCTTCATGCGCTTTACACCGATATGACCTAAACGGCAGTGCCACAAATAAGTTGCACTATCATTATCAACTCTGCATCTTTTGGCTTCTACATTATGAATATGTGTATCACTACTATCGAGATTTAACAAGAATAGACCACTCTTCAAGGGTGCATGACCATAAAAGATATTACTCATATAAATAGAACAACCATTATTCTCCGATTTAAATGAATAACCGTCTCGCATTAAACAAGATCCAGATATAATGTTCATGCTCAACGCTGGCACCAAATAACAATTATTTAGGTCTAATATTAATCCTGAAGGTAGATGTAGAGGTAGCGTGCCGAACGCGATCACATCGACTTTGGAACCGTTTCCCACGCGCATCGTCACCTCGTCCTTAGCTAATCTTCTCTTAATCCGTAGTCCCTGTTTCGAGTTGCAAATATTAGCAACAGAACCAGTATCAAATACCCAGGTGCTACTGCGAGCATTAGTAAGGTACACATCAATAACATGTATATCACATATACCTTTGTTCACCTTGCCATCCTTCTTATCTGCCAAATACTTGGGGCAGTTCCGCTTCCAGTGACCAGTCTGCTTGCAGTAGAAGCACTCAGTTTCAGGCTTAGGTCCAGACTTGGGTTTCTTCTCCTGAGCAGCAACTTGCTTGCTGTTCTTCTTGAAGTTCCCCTTCTTTTTCCCTTTGCCCTTTTTCTTGAAACTAGTGGTTTTGTTAACCATCAACACTTGATGCTCCTTCTTGATTTCTACCTCCGCAGCTTTCAGCATTGCAAAGAGCTCGGGAATAGTCTTGTTCATCCCTTGCATATTATAGTTCATCACGAAGCTCTTGTAGCTTGGTGGCAGTGATTGGAGAATTCTATCAATGACGCAATCATCTGGAAGATTAACTCCCATCTGAATCAAGTGATTGTTATACCTAGACATTTTGAGTATATGCTCACTGACAGAACTGTTCTCCTCCATCTTGCAGCTATAGAACTTATTGGAGACTTCATATCACTCAATCCGGGCATTTGCTTGAAATATTAACTTCAACTCCTGGAACATCTCATATGCTCCATGACGTTCAAAACGTCGTTGAAGTCCCGATTCTAAGCTGTAAAGCATGGCACACTGAACTATCGAGTGGTCATCAGCTTTGCTCTGCCAGACATTCATAACATCTGGTGTTGCTCCAGCAGCAGGCCTGGCACCCAGCGGTGCTTGCAGGACGTAATTCTTCTGTGCAGCAATGAGGATAATCCTCAAGTTACGGACCCAGTCCGTGTAATTGCTACCATCATCTTTCAACTTTGCTTTCTCAAGGAACACATTAAAATTCAACGGAACAACAGCACGAGCCATCTATGTACAATCAACATAAACAAGCAAGATACTATCAGGTACTAAGTTCATGATAAATTTAAGTTCAATTAATCATATTACTTAAGAACTCCCACTTAGATAGGCATCCCTCTAATCCTCTAAGTGATCACGTGATCCAAATCAACTAAACCATGTCCGATCATCACGTGAGATGGAGTAGTTTCATCGGTGAACATCATTATGTTGATCATATCTACTATATGATTCACGCTCGACCTTTCGGTCTCCGTGTTCCAAGGCCATATCTGTATATGCTTGGCTCATCAAGTATAACCTGAGTATTCCGCGTGTGCAACTGTTTTGCACCCGTTGTATTTGAACGTAGAGCCTATCACACCCGATCATCACGTGGTGTCTCAGCACGAAGAACTTTCGCAACGGTGCATACTCAGGGAGAACACTTCTTGATAATTTAGTGAGAGATCATCTTATAATGCTACTGTCAATCAAAGCAAGATAACATGTCAATATAAGTGATATGATATGGCCATCATCATCTTGTGCTTGTGATCTCCATCTCCGAAGCACCGTCATGATCACCATCGTCACCGGCGCGACACCTTGATCTCCATCGTAGTATCGTTGTCGTCGCGCCAATCTTATGCTTCCATGACTATCACTACCGCTTAGCAATAAAGTAAAGCATTACATCGCTATTGCATTGCATACAATAAAGCGACAACCATATGGCTCCTGCCAGTTGCCGATAACTTGGTTACAAAACATGATCATCTCATACAATAAAAATCAGCATCATGCCTTGACCATATCACATCACAACATGCCCTGCAAAAACAAGTTAGACGTCCTCTACTTTGTTGTTGCAAGTTTTACGTGGCTGCTACGGGCTTAAGCAAGAACTCATCTCACCTACGCATCAAAACCACAACGATAGTTTGTCAAATAGACTCCGTTTTAACCTTCTCAAGGACCGGGCGTAGCCATACTCCGTTCAACTAAAGTTGGAGAGACAGTTGCCCGCAAGCCATCTATGTGCAAAGCACGTCGAGGGAACCGGTCTCGCGTAAGCGTACGCGTAAGGTTGGTCCGGGTCGTCTCGTCCAACAATACCGCCGAACCAAAGTATGACATGCTGGTAGGCAGTATGACTTGTATCGTGCACAACTCACTTGTGTTCTACTCGTGCAAATAACATCAAACCATAAAACCTAGGCTCGGATGCCACTGTTGGGGAATGTAGTAATTTCAAAAAATTTCCTACGTACACGCAAGATCATGGTGATGCATAGCAACGAGGGGGGAGAGTCTGATCTACGTACCCTTGTAGATCGCAACGGAATCGTTGACACAACGTACAGGAAGTAGTCGTACGTCTTCTTCCCGATCCGACCGATCCAAGCACCGTTACTCCGGCAACTCCGAGTTCTTAGCACACGTTTAGCTCGATGACGATCCCCGGGCTCCGATCCAGCAAAGCTTCGGGGAGGAGTTCCGTCAGCACAACGGCATGGTGACGATCTTGATGTACTACCGACACAGGGCTTCGCCTAAGCACTACAACAATATGATCGAGGTGGAATTTGGTGGCAGGGGGCACCGCACATGGCTAAGGAACGATCTCAATGATCAACTTGTGTGTCTAGAGGTGCCTCCTGCCCCCGTATATAAAGGTTGCCAGGGGGAGGGCTGGACGGCCAAGCCTATGGAGGAGCAGGAGGAGTCCTACTCCTACCGGGAGTAGGACTCCCCCCCCCCCCAATCCTATTGCTAATAGGACTCCCAAGGGGAAAGAGAGAGAGAGAGGTGGCCGGCCACCTCTCCTAGTCCTAATAGGACTAGGGGAGGGGGCGAGGCGCGCAGCCCACTATGGGCAGCCCCTTTCACCTTTCCACTAAAGGCCAATAAGGCCCATATGGTTCCCGGCGGGTTCCGGTAACCTCCCGGTGATCCGGTAAAATCCCGATTTCACCCGGAACACTTCCGATGTCCAAACATAGGCTTCCAATATATCAATCTTTATGTCTCGACCATTTCGGGACTCCTCGTCATGTCCGTGATCACATCCGGGACTCCGAACAACCTTCGGTACATCAAAATGCATAAACTCATAATAACTGTCATCGTAACGTTAAGCGTGCGGACCCTACGGTTCGAGAACAATGTAGACATGACCGAGACATGTCTCCGGTCAATAACCAATAGCGGGACCTGGATGCCCATATTGGCTCCTACATATTCTACGAAGATCTTTATCGGTCAGACCGCATAACAACATACGTTGTTCCCTTTCTCATCGGTATGTTACTTGCCCGAGATTCGATCGTCCGTATCCAATACCTAGTTCAATCTCGTTACCGGCAAGTCTCTTTACACGTTCTGTAATACATCATCCCGCAACTAACTCATTAGTTGCAATGCTTGCAAGGCTTGTGTAATGTGTATTACCGAGAGGGCCCAAAGATACCTCTCCGACAATCGGAGTGTCAAATCCTAATCTCGAAATACGCCAACCCAACATCTACCATTGGAGACACCTGTAGTACTCCTTTATAATCACCCAGTTATGTTGTGATGTTTGGTAGCACCCAAAGTGTTCCTCCGGCAAACGGGAGTTGCATAATCTCATAGTCATAGGAACATGTATAAGTCATGAAGAAAGCAATAGCAACATACTAAACGATCAGGTGCTAAGCTAATGAAATGGGTCATGTCAATCAGATCATTCAACTAATGATGTGACCTCGTTAATCAAATAACAACACATTGTTCATGGTTAGGAAACTTAACCATCTTTGATTAACGAGCTAGTCAAGTAGAGACATACTAGTGACACTCTGTTTGTCTATGTATTCACACATGTATTATGTTTCCGGTTAATACAATTCTAGCACGAATAATAAACATTTATCATGATATAAGGAAATAAATAATAACTTTATTATTGCCTCTAGGGCATATTTCCTTCAGTTCCTCCATCTCCTGGGACAGCTCCCAGAATGCCTTGACGCCCGAACCCCCGGCCTCATCGTTGTTGGCCATGTTTCTCTCTAAATAGGAACAAAGGTTGGTCAAAAAGTTAGTTATTGTCAAGGAACAAGATCATGGTCTCATCATTTAGGGTTTG
Source organism: Triticum monococcum (assembly GCA_034509565.1). NCBI lineage: Eukaryota > Viridiplantae > Streptophyta > Magnoliopsida > Poales > Poaceae > Triticum > Triticum monococcum. Next base: position 230,508,038 of record CM067842.1, on the reverse strand, counting down.
TCGACACTGAGGAGAATTCTAAGTTGGGCCTAATCACTTGGGTCTATTGCCGCCTATGGCTTAATGCAGCTAGAATAAAGGGGCACTTGATCATACTTAATTAACTACTAAGATACCCCGGCCCATGCATTAGTCACAAGTACCCCATATGTCCTATTTTTAGCAAAGTCATGCTAAAATTCACGGAAAATTTCTGCATGACCTTTGCTAAAAATAGGACATATGGAGTACCCGAATTTGCCGAAACGGAAGTTAATCGACATTCCAGCAAACTCAAGGGCCTCCCGGGGTACCTGCAAAATCATCACGACACGATGGTCGGAGACATGACCTTTGCCTAACAGTTCTGAACTCCTGCCAAAACTGAACACAACATATATATACCAAGCATCTTGCCAGCTAGTAGACCAGCTAGTAGACCATCATTTGTCAGGCCAAATTGAGGCCAAACAGAAAACCAATGTGGCCATGGCACAAAGTCCATGACCCAGAACAGGAGACATACCAAGCACTAAATGAGGACAGAAACAGACATTTAGAACAATTAGTTATTAGCTAAAATGTCTTGCTTGAATGCATCACAATTTATTCACTACTCCAAGGAGTACTATTTCTCACAATCCCAAGGAGAATAACTGGCAACAGAAAACAAAACACTTATGGTAGTATGTTGATGTCCAGCCAATGCACAGATGTTAAAGGCACCCATTTAACTACGAAACAACATTTTTTGGAGCAACACTCATAACACTGGAGAATGAAAACTGAACCCAGTCATTACTCATTAATACAACTATTTTGGTAGCAAAGTAGATTGACAGCTCTTGCATAAGAGAATAGGAAAGTAGTGATTGTATAATAAATCATATAACTTACAGGAGGGGTTATCCGATATTCTGGCTTTATAACAACTTGTATGCCCACTGCAGCGAAACAATGAATTACGTTAGTAACCATGAACTGTTCTCAATAACAGTACAGAAGGGCACAATATTGGGCAGTTTGTTAGTCTGGCATGGTAGCAACAGTAAAATATATACAAGCAGGCACTCCCTTCTCTGTATACCAATTCAAAGTCCAACCAATGTCTCACAATATTTTTCAATTTTTAGCATGACCCCCTTCTTCGCGAGGAAGCATGCTCTGACAAGCTAAGTTAAGTTACACATGTAATGGCCAAATTGGGGGAAATTACTAGCAAAACAAGTTTAAGCGCACACACATGCTGGCTACAAGAGAAATGATAGGGTTAAAAGACCAACAAACAAACTCATGTAAAACTGCCTCAGTTTCAGGTCTAGATTGTTCAATTCCACTTTCCACTCACGGGCTCTTAAATTAGAACTCAACTAAGAGATCCGCTGATCTAACGCGCACGAAACCACTCTCAGTTCGATCGAACGAAAGATCAATAGTGGCCAAAATTGAAGAAAAAACTGAATAAAAGCATGACTTGCATACAGAGCACATACCAAGCAGCGGCCTAAAATAGCAAGCATCAAATTTGTAGCAGTATCAAACTGGAAAAAGTACATCCATCGATTTCAAAGAATCGGTAGCATTACCAAATTATCAACTAGCACTAAGCAGCAAGTAGCAAGCAGCAAAAGGGAACTGATTTAGTACCATTGACAGTTCATAGCAACAAAAATCTGAGACGTACTAACACGAGCTATCAATCACAGTAGCAAAACAAATCCATTCGTCCATCTATTCAATATGCAACAGCAACATCCACCCATCCGGCTAACAAACAGAGGGATGGGGAATAGGGAGATGAGAGGCACCTGTTCTCGAAGGAGATGTGGGCGGCTGGTCGAAGCAGGGGCGACGGGAGGGCCAGGGGCTTGTCGAAGCAGAGCAGCAACGACGGGGGGGAGGGCCGGCGGGAGGCAGCCAGGCAGGGCCTAGCGCTGGCGATGCTGAGAGGAAGGGGCGGAGTTGGGCATGGCCGGTGCGGCTGAGAGGGAGGAGCGGAGAGGCCGGTGCCGGCGGCTGACCGGGCCGGCGAGGCAGGATCGCCCTGGCGGCGGTGCGGATCCTCCCTCGAAGGCTCGAACCCTAGCCGCTGTGGGAGGGAGGAGCGGGGTGGCAAAGGAGACGACTGTGGGGGCGTGGGGACTGCGGAGCGGGAGGAGGAGCCCGACGAGGTGGACGGGGCGGCGTCCGGGCCGCTGGCGATGAGGGGGAGGAAGGGGAGAGGGAGGCGGCGGGGGCGGCGCGGTGGAGGGAGGGAGAGGGAACTGGCGAGGGGGAGAGGCAAGGGGGGATCAGGCGAAGGGGGAGAGGGAAGGGGGATCGGGCACAATACTAATGGCGCACCACCCCTTGGTGCGCCATAAGTACATCCATACTAATGGCGCACCTCACCGTGGTGCGCCATTAGTACTTTTTTTTAACTTATTTAAATCATAACAGTAATATTTTTTTTAAACTTGTTTAAATTATAAGACAGTAATAATTTTTTTAACTTGTTTAAATCATAACAGTAATATTTTTTTATAAGACAGTAACAGTAATTTTTTTTATAAGACAGTCGGCGGCGGCGGTTGAGTAGGGGAGGGGTGTCGGGGGTCGGCGGCGGCGGTTGAGTAGGGGAGGGGTGCGGGGGGTCGGCGGCGGCGGTTGAGTAGGGGAATCGAGGGTGCGGGGGGTCGGCGGCGGCGGCCGGTGGACCGGGGGGTGCTCGGCGGCAAGGGGGACCGGATCTGGCGAGGTGGGATAGCGATCGAGATGGAGGGGGATCAAGATCGAGTGTCCATGAAATTTAAAAATATTCATGATAGTTCAAAAAGTGCCCATGAAATACAATCGAGAAATGAAGGCTACGATTTAAATACAATCGATCTTAGCTAGCTATCTGTTCACAATCTTCTTGCCCTTCTTTTTCGCAAATGGAGTTCTTCTGTGGAACGGACGTCCTTTAGGTAGGGTGGTCCTGCTTCTTCTTGTGGTGTATGCTGCTACTTCATCATCGTCGTCATGTTCGATCCTCGGGTCGCCGTACTTGTCGAAGTCTTGCTCATTGGCTACTCCATCCATTCCGATGATCTTCCTTTTGCCTCTCATCACGACAACACGACTGGGCTTTGACAGGTCGGTAATGAAGAAGCATTGGTCCACTTGGGAAGCCAGTACCCATGGCTCATTTTTCACGGTGACGTTTGCGCCCGCGGTCTTGGATTTGGCTTCGGGTATAACCATGGTGGTGAAATACCGGTCTTGTTTTAGGACGCTCTTGGCCCATCTGACACGGAACATCGGGACCTTCTCTCCAGCGTAGCTCAGCTCCCAGATCTCCTCGATCCTTCCGTAGTATCTGTCCTTGTCGTTACCGGTGTAGGATTCCATCATTACCCCGGAGTTCTGATAACCATCGCTCTTCATGTCCTTGGCCTCGGTGTAGAATATGTAGCCGTTGATATCGTACGCCTCATAGGTCATCAGGTTGTGCTCGGCGCCCTGTGACAAGGCGAATATGAGTTGTTCTTCCGCGGAAGAATCCTCATGTAAAGGGTACGACAGAAGCTTCTGCTTGAACCAACGCGTGAAACATGAGTTGTGCTCTTTGAGTATATCTCCGTCCGTCCTCTGTTGGCCTCGGTCATTGTACGTCTTCTTAATAAAGGTTTTGTGCTCTACCACCCAAGGATCGACCACGTCTATGTGTTGTAGCGCGACTAGGTTTGCTCTTTCAAAGTCGGCGAGTCGACCCTCGAAGTTGACATGCATTTCGTGACGACCCTCACGGTGACCCCATCTAGCGAGCCTGCCGAGGTGCCTATTGACGGGCAGACCAACGGGATTCTCGATGCCTAGATAATTCGTGCAGTAGGAGATGCACTCTTTGGTCAGAAAGCCCCTGGCTATGCTTCCCTTTGGACGTGACATGTTGCGAACGTATCCTTTGATGACACCATTCATCCTTTCGAACGGCATCATGCTGTGCAGGAACGTCAGCCCGAGTTGGATGATATCGTCCATGATATGGACCAGCAGATGCAACATAACATCGAAGAATGCAGGCGGGAAGTACATCTCAAGCTCGCATAGTATCACCACGATCTCTTCCTGTAGCCTTCTGAGTTGCCTCACGCCAACAGACTTCCGAGAGATGACGTCGAAAAAGTTGCATAGGCCAAATAGGGTTTCACGGACGTGCGCGTCCATGATCCCACGGATTGCAACTGGAAGTATCTGCGTCATCAGCACGTGACAGTCGTGAGACTTCATCCCGCTGAACTTCTGCTTCACTGGGTCTAGGTATCTGATTATCTTCCCAGCGTAACCGTAAGGAAGTTTTACTCCTACGAGGCAGGTGAAAAACTGCTCGATCTCATCCTGACTTAAAGTGAAGCATGCGGGAGGGTAGTCATTTCCGGTCTTCTTGGCCTTCTTGCCTTTGCGACGACTTTCCGTGTCCTGCTTCGCCTCATCATCATCATCATCATGATCATCATATATAGTCTGAAGCTCCTGCCTGATGCCCATTGATTTCAAGTCTGCCCTTGCTTTCGGCCCATCTTTGGTCCTCTCTGGCATGTTGAGCAGGGTACCAAGCAGACTCTCGCACACGTTCTTCGTGATATGCATGACATCAAGGCTGTGAGGCACACGGTGGATCTTCCAGTACGGCAGGTCCCAGAAAATAGACCTCGTTTTCCATACCTTCAGCAGCGGCTCTGGCGCCTTTCGCTTCTTTCCCGGCTCTGGTGCCTTTTGCTTCTTTCCCGGCAGCGGGCAGTCTTTCCAATTTTTCAACAGCTCGTCTATTTCCTCGCCGCTCCTCGTACGCGGGCGTCCTCGGGGTTCGGTTTCACCATCGAACAGATCCTTGCGTTTTCTCCACGGGTCATCGTCGCGAACCCACCTTCGATGTCCCATGAACACGGTTTTCGAAGAACCAGGATCTCTATCTATCTGGCGATACGTTGTGTCATCCATGCACCTGACGCATCCAGAAAATCCGTGGACCACCTGCCCCGCGACATATCCGTAACCAAGATAGTCGTGCACCGTCGTGAGCAGCGCGGCTCTCATAGGGAAATATTCTTTCTCTGCAGTGTCCCACATATTGGCTGGCGTTTTCCACAGTGTGTCAAGCTCCTCTTTTAGCAGCCCCAGATACAGATTGATGTCGTTCCCTGGTTGTTTCGGTCCTTCAATTAGCATACTCATGTGAATGTACTTCCTCTTCATGCACAACCAGGGGGAAGGTTGTACATCCAGACAAACACAGGCCAGGTGCTATGTGTGCTTCTCTGGCTGCCAAACGGATTGACTCCATCGGTGCTCGCGCCCAGCACGATGTTCCTTAGATTGTTCCCAAATTCTGGGTCTTCGAAGTTCAACGCTTGCCACTGGCTCGCATCCTTAGGGTGACTCAGCATCTTGTCTTTTTTATCTATCTCCGGATCATTTGCATCATCTTCTCGCTTCTTCTCCTCCCTATCCGCGTGCCAATGCAGGAGCTTTGCTACCTTAGGGTCCGCGAAATACCGCTGTAGACGAGGAGTGATCGGAAAGTACCACACCACTTTTCGAGGAGCTTTCTTCCTCTTCTTGTATCGAGTGACGCCGCACACCGGACATATGGTAGACTCCGCGTGCTCGTCCCGATAAATGATGCAATTGTTCATGCACACATGGTATTTCACGTGCAGTAAATCCAGAGGACACACGATTTTCTTCGCCTCCTCCAAACTGGTTGGGCACTTGTTCCCCTTGGGAAGACATTCGTGCAAGAATGACATGTTCTCGTCGAAGCATGCGTCGGTCATTTTGTGTTTTACCTTCATCTCCAGAGCCATGAGCGTTACTTTCAGGCGGGTATCCTCGGGCCTGCATCCTTCATACAATGGAGTGACCGCGTCTAACTCAAGTTGATCCATCTTGGCTTTCTCTCGGGCGGCAGCTCTTGCGTTATCCGTCTGCTTGAGAAGCAGCTCTTGAATATGAGGGTCCAGCACCCAGCCCATCGATGGTCCAACGTCGTCTGCTCCGCCGGCATCATCATCTTCATGATCATGCCTGTCGTCTGCTCCGGCATCTTCCTCATCATCATGTCCTGCATCTTCTACATGATGACTGTGTATAGCATCACCGTCGTGATCATCTCCTGGGGATTCTTCATCTTCTCGCCCGCCCGAGCCACGGTGGTTGTCTTGCTGCCCTTCCTCATTTCTTGCCCGGCCCCCATGGACGACTTCGTAGTCATCTTCATCACCTTGCCACCGATAGCCATCCATGAAACCATGCAAGAGCAGGTGGTCCCGCACCTGCCCGGATTCCGGGTCTGCAATAAGGCTCTTCAGCTTGCATCTTCGGCACGGACATCTTATCTCTGTCTCGTTCTTTTGAAGCATCTCGGCCTTCGCGGACCTCAAAAACCTATTCACGATGCCTTCGGTCATCATGCGGACCATGGTCGCCTGCGGGGTAGAGCAAAGCGATATTTTAGAACCAAGAAAAAATTTGGCATGACTTTCCCTAAAAATAGGACCAAAAAGAATGCTTAATGCCAAAATTCTCGCCGAAACGGAAATGAATCAACATTCCGGCAAAATATTGGCAACTATCGCATTTCAAATACCGGTACACCTCCAAACACAAACACATATGCAACACCACAAACATATGCAACACCACGAACATACATAGATCTAGCTGGGCCATAAAAAGTGCATGTGCACATTGTTGTAGGGAGAAATACATAAATATAGCTTCCCCCATTACTTACCTATCAAAACAAGCTAATTTAACCACTTAAATTGAATGAATCTATGGTGGAAATGAGGTGAAAAAGAGGAGGCACCCGAGAGAAGGAGGAGGTGGAGAGAATGAAGTGGGGAGAAAGTGAGTGTGGGTAGGAGAGGCTCCCCAAAATATCTTGTTGCTTCCCACTTACTAATGGCGCACCAACTCCAAATGCGCCATTAGTAATCCAGGTTACTAATGGCGCACCATCTGGTGGTGCGCCATTAGTAGTTTTGCAAAAAAAAATTACTAATGGCGCACTGTCTCGCAGTGCACCATTACTAGTTTGAACTAATAATGGCGCACGGTGGAACCGTGCGCCATTAGTAGTTTTGCAAAAAAGGGAATAAAAATATAATAAAAAAACAACATTAGTGGCGCACTTTCCGACAGGTGCGCCATTACTAGTTACAACTAGTAATGGCGCACTTTGTCTGGATGCGCCATCAGTATGTTTGGACAGGCGCACTAGTTCAAAAAAAAATTTGATACTAATGGCGCACCCTGTGCCAGGTGCGCCATTAGTAGTTTCAACTCTAATGGAGTATCAGATGGTGGTGCGCCATTAGTATATACTAATGGCGCACCGCTTGTCAGGTGCGCCATTAGTGTCAATCCCATCTATAGCCCTTTTTCTAGTAGTGGCTAATGCATTTAGCATTCTATTTGGAAGAGGTCCATTTGAACCCAAGGTTCAAATGCAACTCTAAATTAAATCTTTATAAATGCCATTTATATATTTTCCCCTATACAGCAAGTATAAGTTGGTTAGACATGCATGAAACAAGTACAAATGAATAGATTGAATTTTTCTGATAATTTTTCATATATAAATTATTTCAATCTGAGCTACGGTTGAATTTCTATGAATTTTTGAAGTTTTGAAAATATTCTGGAATTTCCTGATGTAATTTTAAACCAAAAAATGAATAACTGCATCAGCATTGCATCATGCCTGCGTCAGCAGGTCAACGGAGCTCACCAGGTCAAACCTGACGTGTGGGGTCCACACGTTAGTGACCGGTTAGTTAACAGGGGTTATTAAACTAATCTAATTAAAGGATTAGGGCGCCTGGGCCCACTGTCAGCGTCAGGGATTAGTTAAACGGTGATTAGCCTTACCGGTCAGGCCGGGCCCGCACGTCAGGCCGGTTAGGGTCGTCGGCGGCGACCTCTGGACGCGGCGGCGTCCACGCTGCAGGGCACGGGGGCGGCGGCTGGGAGCACTGGGGCGTAGCTCGTGCTCTCCCGCATCTAGTGGGGTAGGTAGGAGGAGGAGGGGTGGCCGGAGACGACCGCGGCGAGGTCATCCGCGGCGGCCGGAGCTACGGGAACGGTGGGTTCGGCGCTACGGGGCACTAGGGGGGCTGCGGTTGGGTGCAAACGACACGCGGGAGGGCACTGAGAACGGCGGTGAGCTCGGTTGCGAGCTGTGGCAGCTGTGGCCATGGCGGCGACATGAACGGCGGAGCCGAGCTCTCGGCCAAGGTGGCCGACAGGGCTAGGGCACGCTCGAGCTACGGGGCTAGGGGGAGGGGGAAGGGGAGCTCACAGTGAACTAGAAGGCCTCGTCGGTGAGCTCGGGGAGGACTAGTCGGCGACGAATTTAGCAGCGGCGATCCGTGGCTCCGACGAAGGGGATGACGGCGGTGGCGACACTGCAGTGCTCCTGGCATCGTCCAGCTCGACGAGGAGGCGTAGTCGAGGGCGGCGGTGCTCCTGGACAGCAGCAAGGGATGGGGCGGTGGCGATGGTCGCGGTGGCTCACGGCGACGTGTTGCGGTGGCGTTCGGGCGCGGGAGAGAAGACGAGCAGAGGAGAGGAGAGAGCTCGGGAGAGAGTGAGGAGAGGCCAGGGGGCTCGGTGTAGCTCTCTGGGGTGGACAATGCCGAGGGGAAGGGGGGCAGGCAGCCAGGAGCGTGGCGTGCATGCGCGCGCTCGCCGTGCCCTCCTTCGTCTCCTCCTGGCAAGGAGGAGGATGACTGGCTTGGCCAGTTGGGCCGGGCCATGCCGCATAGTGCTGGGCCAGCACAGGAGCTGGCCGCAAGTAAGGTCCAGGTAGGGTTTTCCATTTTATTTTTTCTTTTCTATTTTTCTGACATTTGTTTGGTTTAATAAAAATACTAAACCATTTTATTTTCTTATGCCAATTTTTGCAGGGGCTAGTGGTATTATTCCAGAGCTCCTCAACTACTGGCATAAATTTTGGACATATATTATATATATATATATCATATATATATATATCAAAGCAATTAATTATTGCATTAATTCCAAATGGCCAAAATAAATATTTATGAGTTCCTAAAAATATTGGTTTGATTTTTTACCTCTGACCAATATTTTCAGAGAGCAACATGAACATTTTCTTTGACCTTTTTGGAGCAATTTTTATCTGGGTTATTTCCAGAAATAATTTCTGAGGGTTTCACAATCCCCATTTCAAATTTAAATGGAATTTGAACATGATGCACAACTGACTAGCTAGTCTAGGTCATACCAGAACTAGGGATGTGACAACTCGCCCCCACTCGAAAGAATCTCGTCCCGAGATTCAGGAGTCGGCAGAAAGAAAGTGGGGTACTCAAGTCGAAGACGATCTTCATGCTCCCAAGTAGCTTCTCTCTCGGAATGATGAGACCACTGAACCTTGAGAAACTTGATGTTATGACGTCGAGTGACATGCTCTGCTTGATCCAGAATGCGGACGGGTTACTCTCGATATGTGAGGTTATCTTGGAGATCAAGCGTTTCGTGGTCCACTCTGCAGATGGGATCCGAGAAGCAACGCCTGAGTTGAGAGACGTGGAAGACATCATGAACTCGAGAAAGATGTGGGGGTAGTTCCAACTGGTAGGCAACCTCTCCTCGTTTAGCGAGAATGAGAAAAGGACCAATGTAACGAGGAGCCAACTTGCCCTTGATACCTAAACGATGGGTACCCTTCAAAGCGGTAACCCGAAGGTAAGCCTTGTCTCCAACTTCATAAGCCACTTCCTTATGACGACGGTCATACTAGCTCTTTTAACGAGATTGAGCTGTTTTCAAATTCTCATGAATGATGCGAACTTGATCTTCTGCCTCCTGGATCATATCTGGTCCAAAGAATTGTCTTTCACCAGTTTCTGACCAGTTCAAAGGTGTTCGACATCTTCGTCCATACAGAATCTCAAAAGGAGCTTTCTTGAGACTGGATTGGTAGCTATTGTTATAAGCAAACTCGGCGAAAGGAAGGCACTTCTCCCAATCCATACCGAATGAGATAACGCATGCTCTAAGCATGTCTTCGAGGATTTGGTTAACCCTTTCCACCTGACCACTTGATTGAGGGTGGAAAGCGGTACTAAAGGAAAGATGGGTGCCCATGGCAGTTTGGAAACTCTCCCAGAAATGAGAAGTGAAAAGACTACCACAGTCTGAATTGATCTCTAGTGGAACACCATGAAGTGACACTATTCAAGAAATATATAAGTCAGCGAGCTGACTAGCAGTGATACTCTCTCGAACAGGTAGGAAGTGAGCCACTTTGGAAAGACGATCAATGACTACGAAGATAGCATTATTCCCTCTCTTGGTCCTGGGAAAGCCGGTGATGAAGTCCATACCAACTTTATCCCATTTCCATTCAGGAATAGCTAAAGGCTGAAGGGTGCCAGCAGGTCTTTGATCCTCTACCTTAATGCAACGACAAACGTCGCAGTTAGCAATAAACTGAGCAATTTCTCTCTTCATCCTAGTCCACCAGAACCTCTGGCGCAGGTCCTGATACATCTTAGTACTACCAGGATGAATCGTGAGAGGTGATTCATGCGCCTCCTTAAGAATCAGTTGTCGCAAATGTTGATTCTTGGGAACCACCAAGCGATTCTGAAAGAAAACAACACCTCGATCATCCATAGAGAAACATCCACCAACTCCCTTCCTAATGTTTCTCTTGATGCAGATAACACCCCTATCAAACTTCTGATCAGTAATGATCTGATCCTCAAGGGTAGGTTTCGCGACCAAGGTAGAAAGGAATCCGTGAGGAGCAATGTGAAGGTTAATCTTACATAATTCCTCATGGAGAAGTGGCTGGCCCTGTTGCAACATGAGATTGTTGCAATAGGACTTATGACTTAGCGCATCAGCCATGACATTCCCCTTGCCTGGGGTGTAGGTAATTCCTAAGTCGTAATCTGAGATCAATTCCAACCGACGTCTTTTCCTAAGGTTCAAATCTAGTTGGGTGAAGATATACTTGAGACTCTGGTGGTCGGTGTATATCTCGCAACATTTACCGAGAAGGTAATGTCGCCATATCTTAAGTGCATAGACTACGGCTGCAAGCTCTAGATCATGTGTAGGATAATTCTCCTCATGTGGATGCAACTGTCGAGATGCATAGGCAATCACATGATGATCTTGCATAAGAATGCAGCCTAGTCCCAGTCGTGAGGCATCACAATAGATAACAAAGTCCTTAGTGAAATCTGGTGGCACAAGTATGGGAGCAGAAGTCAGGCATCTTTTCAGTTCCTAAAAGCTGTACTTGCACTGTGGGGACCACTCAAACTTTTTATCTTTCTTGAGAAGTTCCGTGAGAGGTTTGGCCACTTTGGAGAAGTTCTCAACGAAGCGGCGAAAATAACTGGCTAGGCCAAGGAAACTCCTAACTTGCTTAACCATTTCAGGTGGAGTCCAATCAAGAACGGCTTGAACTCTTTCGGGATTGACAGCAATGCCCTTACCAGAGATTATGTGGCCGAGATAGGTCACTTCTGGCAACCAAAATTCGCACTTGGAGAACTTGGCATAAAGGCGGTGTTCTCTGAGTTTTTCTTACACAAGTCTAAGATGTTCGGCATGCTCTTCCTCGTTCTTCGAGTAAATAAGAATATCATCGAGGTAAACCACGGCGAACTTATCTCGGTACTCCTTGAAGATCGAGTTCATCAAGCGAGAGAATGTAGCTGGAGCATTGGTTAGACCAAAGGACATGACGGTGTACTCGTACTGCTCATAACGAGTGACAAAAGCCGTTTTAGGAATGTCCCCATTTCTGATCTTGATTTGGTGGTAGCCTAACCTCAAATCCATCTTGGAGAAGACTGAGGATCCAGCGAGCTGATCATACAGATCGTTGACCCTGGGGAGCGGATACTTGTTCTTTATCGTGACCGAATTAATGGGGCGATAATCTACAACCGTCGGGTCCGTACCATCCTTCTTCTTGACAAAGAGGACGGGGCAAGCCCAGGGAGAAGAACTAGGACGGATGAAACCCTTTTGCAAGGACTCATCAAGTTGTTTCTTATGCTCGGCTAGCTCTAAGGGTGCCATCTTGTAAGGTCTCCTGGAAATTGGGGCGGTTTTGGGGATAAGATCTATGACAAACTCTACATCTCTGTCAGGTGGAATACCTGGCAGTTCCTCTGGAAAGATATCCAGAAAGTCGCGGACTACTGAGATATCTTCAAGGTCAGGAAGAGGGCTGGCATTTAGAGAATAGAGTTGACGCTTTGCAATTTTGGTGGAGACAGTGACTATCTTGCCAGAGGGGTGTGTGAGCTGAACAGACCCAGTGTAACAGTCAATCTTGGCATAATGAGCTTTCATCCAGTCCATACCCAAGATGATGTTAATATCTGAAGACTTAAGGGATATCAAGGAAGCTAGGAATACAAGTCTGTCAACATGTATTTCATTGCCATAACTTATCCTAGAAGTTTGCCACTTGTATCCAAGAGTTTGAATGAGTAGTGGGGAGGGCATATCACAAAATGACATGTCGTTCAAGCGGGCATAACTTTTGGAAATGAAGGACTGAGATGCTCCAGTATCGAATAGAACCGAAGCTGGATGACAGTTGACAGGGAGTGTGCCAAGAACGACATCTGGATCATCATGAGCATCTTTAGCTGAGACATGATGCACACGTCCAAGTTGAGTGGGAGCTGACTTGGCACTGATCATCTTGCGTGATGGCTTACTACCACGACCAATAGACTTCTCGGGCTGGGGTGGAGCAACACGGGTCTGAGTGCAAATACGGGCAATGTGGCCTGGCTCTCCGCACTTGTAACAATTCTTGGAGGTAGTACAAGGACCCGCATTGACAAGTGGTCTACCAATAGGCATGGGAGTAGCATACGGTTGAACTGGGTGAGGTGCCACACAAGAAGGCCTTGGTGTATAACCAGGTGGAAGAGCGGAGTTCAGAACCCAAATCCGGCGCTTCTGAGAACTAGAACTGGAGGAAGAACCCAAATCACGGGTGTGCTTACGAGACTCCTCGTAAGCGAGTTGAGCTGTCTTTGCATTAATGGCCTTATTCACAAGTGACCTATATAGTCGCCTCATGATCTTGAGGGGGGCTCTCTATCACAAAGACACCCTCTCGCCCTCCCCATGCGTCCATGTTCTCCATGTGTCCCTCTCGACCTTTGTTCCTTGTTGGCCAGACCTCTATTAGACATGTGCTATAGGGGTGTCTCTCTCCGTTGCAAACAATCACACACTAGCTATCTTCGTCTATCTCATTGCCTCACTTTTCTACCTCGGAGATGCATGCATGATATGTCCGCCTAAGAAACAAAAAAACACACACACACACTCTCTCTCTCTAATTTATCGTTTGTTGTCACTTTCTCTTTCACACACATACTCTTTTTGCACACTTACTCATTCTCCTTCACACGCACTTGATCCCTCTCGACTTAGGCACTCTCCTCGGTCCATAGCATATTGATTTATTGAAAAGTCAAACATCACAAAGTTTGACCATGTACATGGAGAAAAACAATTACATCTGGAACGACAAACATATACCATTAGATTCACCATGAGATGTAGTTTCATATGATGTATCTTTGGTATTGAAGATATAAATAACAATTGTGTAAACCTGATCAAAGTTTCCAAAGTTTGACTTCTAAAAAAATTACATGCACTGCATTATCGAGCGTATGGAATATCTCTTTCCCCCTCTCAGCTATCTGGCGCACCACTCAGCCTTATCGGGGCTCCTCAATCTCTCTCAAACTTTATGTCTCCCTGGTTCACACATACACATGTCTCACTCGCGCTATACATATAGACCCATCCAACACTCTCCACCCTTGTTCTCTCTCTATGTGACATGCACCCCCCTAATAAGTACCATAATCCCTCACTCCATCAAAGGTGCAAGCACTCCCCCCTAAGTATGATTATCTCTCACTAGCCATCAGGAACACACGTATTGTTTCCTCCCATCCATACGTCTATCTCGATATGTCTCGAGGTATCTTCTATCGCGCACACACCTTTTCACTCGATCTCCCACCCATGTAGTCCCATCACGATCTCCAGGGGATCTCTCTATGACAAACATACACTCTCTCCTCCCCATGTCTGCATTTTCTCCGTACATCTCTCTCGACCTCTCCCCCTTGTTTATCAGACCCCTCTTGGCCACATGCTAGGGGTCTTGCTCTCTCGGTTGCAAACAACAACACACTATCTCCTCATCCTTGCTTCCGTTGTCGAAGATGCATGTGTGATATGTTTTCATAAGACACACACGTTTTTTCTCAACTTTTATCGAGTGTTGTCCATGTCTCTTTCACACACGCACACACACTTTTTTCACTCACTCTTTCTATTCCTCTCTCTTTCTCTCTCTAGTTAGGGACACTCTCACGTCCATAAGCATATGGATGTTTTCAAAAGTCAAACCTTAGAAAAGTTTGACTTGGTATATGTGGAGAAAAACATTTACATCTAGAAAGATCATTAGATTCATCACAATATGTACTTACTTCATACTATCATTTATCTTTCGTATTGTAGATATAAGTAATTTCTTTATAAACTTGGTCAAAGTTTCAAAAGTTTGAATTTTAAAAAAATGCTGGAACTACATTATCGAACGTCGGCCCATCTGACACGCGATGAAGTAAACAAAGTTGAAACCACTTGGGGTAGCACCCCGCACGCTAGTAAATTGAGGGCGCATTAAGGACACACTTCTTCTGCGTGGAGGACGCACTCGCGCACAATTCACCACTGCATGGCGGCATGCACAGAAGGACGCACTCACGCACACCCAGCACACAACACACACCAGCACACGTGTACACAGGCGTCGTCACTGGTTGAGATGGACGGCGAGGCAGCCAACAAGCGGAGGCGGCTTGTGCCAAAACCGCATCCGGCGAGCCTGGACTTCATCAGCAGCCTCCCCGACGACATGCTACTTGTCATCATCGGCCTCCTCCCCACCAAATCTGTCATGCGGACCGCCCTGCTCTCCCGGCGGTGGCGCCCCCTCTGGCGCCGCTTCCCTCTCAACCTCACCGTTGATAGCTGCCTCTGCAACGGGGATTGCAAACGCATGGCCGCGGTCTCCAAGCTCCTTTCATCGCACCCTGGGCCAGCTAGACGCCTTGAGATCCGCATGTTCAGTACCAACTGCAAGGTCCAACCCAAGTTTGACGAGTGGTTCTTATCCCCCGCCCTAGATCAACTCGAGGAGCTCAGCTTTGAAGCTGGACGATGTCGCTCTTTGTGGCCGTCCGCGCTCCACCTCACGCCAACGCTGCACTGCGCCAACTTCAGCTCCTGCTATCTTCCCCAGATTAGTGCCGCACCCGCCCTTCTTCTCCCTCAACTCAAGTAGCTCGGCTATGGAGCACCTGCTCCGCAGCCCTACTACGCTCGAGTACCTTCGTATTGAGCAGATCCACGGGTTCATTAGCCTCCAGATCGCCTCGATGAATCTCCGATGGATTTATGTGTCTTGCTGGCCCCACAACAAGACATCAATTGGGAAGAGATCACTCCAACTATTCCACGTTATGGTCATTGAGAATGCACCTTCCCTTGAGAGATTGCTTGTATCGGATCTAGAAGGTCCAACAAAAATCAAGGTCATTGACGCGCCGAAATTGACAGCATTGGTGCACTCGTCTGCCAAATTCTCCGAACTCTTTATTGGATCCATAATCGTTCAAGTACAACACTCATCTTCTTTTCCATCTTCTTGAAATTCACATTTTTAAATTTCTTCTTGATGTATTTACGACCGTCTTCCAGAAAATGATTCCCACAAGCTTGACCCAGTCTATGCGCAGAGTGAAGATCTTGGCAATAAAATCTATCGGCCCCAATCCGGATCAAGTTGTTGGATTCCTTACATGTTTTCCGTGCACGGAGAAGCTACTCATCGAGGTGAAACTTCTTTCCTATTAGTAAACGGTAATCACAACGTAGCTCAAATTTTTCGTAATTTTCCCAAATTACGATGACAAGTGTAGTGTTCAAAACTGCATCTACACACTGCACCGAAAGAAATGTTTTAGTATTTTTTTCTCATGTGATCACCTGCATCGTTTTTTTTGTTGTACTACTATAGTAGCCTAGGCTAGTCATAGTGGAAAGTAACTTAGACTAATCCAGCAACTCTATGGTTACCCTAAGAGCAAGTACTACCTCCATCCTGGTTTACTCTTCCTATTTTGTAGTATCAAAATTTGACCATAGATTTAACTGACAAAATGTTAATGCATGTCACTAAGAACTATATCATTGGATTTGTATTTGAACATAATTTCAAATGGTGTAATTTTTAGTGACATGGATTGGCATTTTATTACGTAAATCTATGGTCAAAATTTTATACTAAATAAGAGGTAGTACAAAAGTGGGCTATAGCGGCCCTCCACTATGTAGGGAAAAACACGTGCCAAATTCACTTGTGATGCATTTGGCCTGGTGCCCCAATCTGGATCACCTACTTTGCTCCGGTGCCAAATTAATAACTCACGCAGTGAAAAACCACTTGCATGGGAGAGAGAGAGAGAGAGAGAGAGGACTGAGGCAATAAAAAAGCACTTGTTTGGGAGAGTGAGAGGCTGGTGTAGTTGGTTTGATTGATTTGTTTATACATGTGGGTCTGTGTGCACAACGGTGCCAACTCTCTCACATCGCAAGAGTGGTGCCAAAATCTTTTGATTTGACATCAATGCGTATTATGTGGCATACTTTTGCGAAATATGGCATCGGCCACATAGTGGAAGGCAACAAATTCCCAAGCTCTTCACGTGCTCCTAGGTACATGAGAGGAAAGAGACACAGAGAGAGAGAGAGAGTGAAAAAAATATCACAAGCCAGCCAACCCTATCGTATGAGCGAATGATATTGGTACCTCTTGATGACACGACAATCTTATACTGCCAGCTCCTCTAATATGTTCGCTTCTTTTGTAGATAAAAAAAGACCCGAAAGTGAAAAATGTGATGCACTATAACAATCTCATCGAATGCCTTGATCTCCATCTTACAGAAATTGATTTGATCAACCAGCGAGGCAACACATCTGAGATTAAATTGGCCAGGTTCTTTGTTCTGGAGGCAAGTGTGCTCAAGGTAATGAGGTTTAGCGTTCTCTGGCGCAACAATGAATGGCGTGCTAATCACCGCAAGCGTCTAAGCCTAAATGACAAAGTGTCCGCAAAAGCTGAATTTGTTTTTGAAACATCAAGTGGCCAGAGACTCGAAAACTTATTTGCCCATTAGTGACTTGTCAGGGCGGTGGATTTTAGTTTGTACGATAGTGCTACATCAACCTAAAGCAACGAAAGTTCTTACGTAAACTTCCTAGTAATTCCCTCTTCGTAGGTGCAGCATTACTCCAAACATTTGTAATATCAGTTAAACTTGTAATATTGGCGTGTCCTATTCCTGCGTTTTCAAAACCCTGCGAATCAAATAGGTCCTGAGTTGGTGATGATGTTGTGCCTGCCATCTTTCACCAATAGCCATCGGATCTAGATCTAACGCATACAAACCAAACTTCTCTAGTTTTGCAAAAAGATGCCCGCACTTGTTCCCTATTTACAAACAACTCCTTGTCTCTCACAATCAGCCTTATATCCTCCCCACCACATCTAGAAGGCCATGGAAAAATTTGGCGCGATGGCCGCTGCCGACGCCGTCCACCCCCCCAATCTTGGTGTTCAATGCAATGCACAGGCATCTATGCACGGGAAATTATGTCGAACATGGCTAGTTGTAAGAAGGCTAGGTCTACGGCCATGATGATAGTGATTGCAGATGGTGAGGCTAACTATGGTATGCCGAACACAGCGCCTATACTCAGGTGTCATCTCCGGCGTAGGGTCTTGTCACTTCACTGTGAGGAGCAGCACGTAATAGTTTGACCAATGGGTAGTACAGTGCTACTACATTGGTAGTAGTACTACTACTACTACTAGTACTAGCACCACCATCTGGATTTAGTAGTACTACCACGTCCATCTGGATTTAGTATTTGACTAGCATGCATGTCACAAAAAATGTACTACTCCCTCTATAAATAAATACATGGTGTATTGTTTTATTCCTATCGGTGAGATAACTTAATGTCTTTTTGCTACTTAATAGGATTACATGCAATGAACTAACCACTACATGTGATGTTTGGTAGTCTCAAGTCATTGAAAGCATGCACGGGCACGGAGGGGGACGTGGCTTCATTGACTTACTGCACCTGCCTTTGGGTGTATGACACGTGGGCCCAACGTGTGGCTGGCCAACCTGTCATACATCCAAAGGCAGGTGCAGTAGAGGAGCGAGGAGTAGATGGCCAACACACATGTGAATTCAACGCAGTCTGCACTTCTCATATAAATGCTCCCGCCAGTCCAATCTACGAAATCATACGCACCTACGCACCCAAGGGCAAGAGCGATCACTCCAATCGCAAGATTAGTTGACTAGAAGCTAGACCCATGGAGGCGATGAGCACGAGCATCAGCCGGCTGTGCCAGATGGTCCACGACGCCAGCCTGCGGCCTGGCACCAAGGAACGTCTCCAGGTAGTGCTTGAGGCCGCCAGGGCGAGGGGCCGCTTGGAAGACAACTTTGTCTCCTTGTTCGAGGAGGTCCTCGTCGGCTTCCTCGACAAGTTCATCGTCCTCAAGAAGCTCGCCTACGACCTTGACGTATGCCTCCAGCCCATGCACCCAGGCTCTGCGATGCTTGCCACCCTCAACGCCCTCTATGGTGACAACCTCTTCGATGCACTAGTGGACATGCGACTGCCCTCCGTCGCGCCAGAGAATGTCCACCTCGAGGTCGCGCTTGCCGTGTAGTGCCTAGCGCAGCAAGACACTATCGACATAATCACCCACGTCTACGCGCAAATCGTCCACAAAGACTACTACATGCAAGAGGAGGATGATAGGATGCTGGCCTTCTTGGACCGTAGGGCAACCTTGGACGGCATTGTTCAGAAGCACGTTCAGCTTGCCGCCAATGCCGCTGCTCCTCACATGTCTGTTGGTGACCCGGTGCACTAGGGCGTGATGATGTCATTGATGGATCTGCATGTATCTTTATCTTTCCATCACATCCATGTAGTAGTATATGGTACTACTAGTAATTATATTACCTTTCGCATCAACTTCATAATTTTCCTACATACTCCATGCATGAACCGCGCCAGAACCAAATTTCTCATTACTCTAGCGAAAATTGTTATTACTATCTATCGATCGCGCCATGGAGTAGAACCAAATTTTACAAGTTACAAGTTCAAAAGGAAAAGCCTGGCGTGTTCGCGTCGCATCCCCCACACGGTTGGTCCGGCACGCCGCTCAAGGGGGAATGCGTGCTGTGTTGCATTTTCACTTACAAGTGGGACCGCAGTTGAGCAAACCGACTATCAGCAAACCCCCACCCCGCCCACCGCACGATGGTTGAAAAACAGGAGGGAGCAGATATGGCTGTAGCACGGACTCCAAGAAAATTGGTGTCGGATGGGACTCGTGTGGGTGGCGTGTGCCGTACTGCTAGACATGAATGCTAGTTATGGCCCATGCCACCCCACTATATCTAGGTACTGGTTACGTAGAACAAATTTCCTGGAGTCCGTGCTCAGCCCTCCCCTATCTCTCTTGTCAGCCAGCCAGCAGACGTGCGGAGCCCATCATCTGTTTGCTCATATGCGGCCCCACATGTCAGTGAAAATGCAAGAGGACCCATTGAACCTGCACATCTTTCACCTTGACGTGCTGGTGATGAAAAACAAATCCAATAAAGATCTTGGGTGGCCGGTTTTGGAGTACTCAAGAGTAGTAAGATTCTATTTGCAATTTAACCCAAGATGCACATCACGTGGTTTCAACTACCACTCTATTTTCTTGCATGACACGACCTGGATGCTAGATGTCCCACGTGTCTCCAAAAGGAGGAAGAACTCGACCAAATCTTCGGTTGTGCTCTCGGATTAGACTAGTTGTGCTAACTTAAAATTTTGTTGTGTAGAATGGATGCAAGTTTTGGTATTGGGAAGAAGAGTACAACGATATATTGATAGAGCGCAATTTAGTAGATGTTCTAGCACTTTTAGCTAGCATAGAGGCTAGAGATGAGACTAGTGCACTTGTTGATAGAATAGAGGCTAGACACGTCTACTTCTTTACACTCGAAGAAGAAAGAAGCATGTAGGTTCGAGCCTCCGCAGATCAACAATGAATGCATCGAGAAAGCACTAATCCAACTTACAGGAGCAGTAATGGAAGTTGGATATCTTCTAAAATGTATTCTTCTGGTTCTTGTTTTTCTAGTCAAAATTTTGGTGATGTATTTCCATGTACCAAAAAATCAATGATGAAAAAAAAATATGTGTTTGCAATTAAAAATGTACGCAGCCGGGATGCGTCCGCGCGTTCGGCGCACGGCCACCGCATTCGAGAAATGGCCCGGACATGACCCCATTGCCCTACCCAAACGGACAGAATCCGGGCAAAACGGAGGTCTGTTTGGGATCGTGCATTAGAGTTGGCCTTACAAGTGGGACCGTAGTTGAGGAAACTGACTATCGGGAAACCCCCACCTCGCCCGCCGTGCGATGGCTGAGATAGAGAAACGACGAGGTTGAAGAGATTGTTGTAGCACGGACTCCAACAAATATGGTGTCAGATGGAAGTTGTGCGGGTGGCGTGTGCCGTACTCCTGGACGTGAATGCTTGTTCTGGCCCATGCCACCCTACTACTCCTACTACTTATAGTAGTAGTATCGAGGATTCGAGGTGCTGGTTACGTACAACGAACACATTAACACATGGCCCACCTCACACTGTGGCCAAATTTCCTGGAGTCTGTGCTAGGTACAATTATGTCTTCGGAAAATATATTTTTTGCCTCGTCGCAGCACCCACTCAGAGAAGCGACTCGAAAGCCATTCATAAATTTAGTAAGTTTATCACAGGCATATCATTTTATTACATACAACAGGTCATCAACCCACAACGACAATGAGGATACATTATAAATACTAAAGTTTTCATCACACAACAAATAACAAGCAATGATATGAACTTCAACTCAACTAATCTTCGGCGTTGGAAACACTTGCTTTGAACCACTAGTGATTCTCTGGGAATGGCCAGCTACTGTCAATCTCAAGACCAAAGCAGGACTGATCATCCAGGCTGAGGCGACCTACTATATCACGACCAGGGTAGGAATCCACCGCAATGTCTGACATATAGATACAGTTGCTTCTCATAAATGGTAGTAATGTTGTGTCAACAACAGTTGGCTCACCTTTCACCATCCTTGGATAGTTTTGTCCAAGGAAGGGCGAGTTTGCTCCAAGACTATTAATACGGTACCAGGGAGAAGGTGTTGGCGCTAGCACAGTACTATCCATCCCGAATACCATACAACGGGTGTTGGAATAGGTCCGGAGAATGCGACCAGGGGAGACAACACCTGCTTTCTTAGTAGTAACATCAGCAATGGGCTGTATACAAACAAGAAGGAGTGATCCATCGGAAGTTGCCAGGCGCCACTGAGTATATCGGCCCTCCTCGTCCTCATCTCCCCCCTGGTTATAAAAATTTTCAAGTATAGATGGTGGAATGTCCACAGGACCTTGGAAACACAAGAAGGTTAATTAGTAGAGAAGGGAAACTTGCTAACTCACATGCATGTGGATGAAACAATTATAATTACGGTGGAAGACAAACGTACCGAAACTACGAGGATTCCATGCAAAAACAGTGGCACGAGTGGTGGAAGCAAACACAAGACCATCGAATTCAATTGCATCACAGTACACATCCGTGTATAGAAATTGATTCTTGAGCAATATCCATCCAGTCGAACCACGACGGACGGAAACAAACTTGTAGAAGATACCAACAACTTGATAGTTCTTGTAATTCCAAGAGTGGTTGGGAACTCGAGAAATTGCTATCTTCCGTAGACGACAGTCACCATGATCATATTTGAACGTACGTAGATCATATGTGTGCTCAACCTCAGGGCACTCAGAGATTTTTGGAAGTGGAATCCGGTGACGAGTGTACACATTCACAAGTTCCCAGTCGCAATTGTACCCAATATAAACAACCCAATCTCCATTTGCGCCTGCCCAAGCCTTGCCCTCAAGCGATGGCATCTTAACATCATACATATCTTTATCAAGCGACATCAACTTGCACAAGGCAAGGCTTCCCTCGTCCCCACGCCAGTCAGCAGGGTCACGGCGAAGAAGATAGGGGAGATCAAACCGCTCCTGGACCCTTGGGTTCCTTGTAATGATTTTATTAGTTGAGTCGAGAATGTTCTTGAACGAACCTTCCATGCTAGCCGAGGTGATGACGTCACACCGATCAATGAGTTCCCCCACCACGTCATCTTTCAGATCGGGGCAAGTATAACAGGGTCGTTTCTGGCTTGTTCCCTCCATGGAGAAGACGATCGAACAATGGCATAAGGAAGGGTGAAGGAAAATGGAGGAGGGAGGAAGAGCGTGCGACGACAGTTCCAAATCAAGAGGGAAAGGCGAAGAGTCGGTGGCGGTTGCCAGTTTGCCACGGTACACGAAGAGGCGCCCCGGCCTACACGTCCTCTTGGAAATTGTACAAAATGACTCGCCGTCTTCTCACTGACATGTCAGAACGGGACCACATGTCAACGAAACATGGTGTGTAATTTCTCGTGCAAAATGTGATCTGGCCACGTTGGCCCCATGTGCCGCATTAGTTATCGCCC
The DNA here is from genome assembly GCA_034509565.1 of Triticum monococcum. Classification (NCBI taxonomy): domain Eukaryota; kingdom Viridiplantae; phylum Streptophyta; class Magnoliopsida; order Poales; family Poaceae; genus Triticum; species Triticum monococcum. The sequence continues at coordinate 230,485,254 of CM067842.1, read as the reverse complement.
TTTATTTTTTTAACATACATAGGTGGGCTAGGTGGGCAGGTGGCAACAATCTAAGTGCTAAAAGAGTTGATCTCGAAAAAAAGAGTTGATCTGATGCTTGGTTTTGTTTGGATTTTCCAACTATGACCATTGGATAGACTGAATCAATGGCTTACGTTAAAGGTTATTCTCATAGTACTATAGAATGGTATAGGAACGTGGAGAGATTTGGTTGATTTTATATCGCTGAATATAAAATATTATGAGTGTAGACGCTCCACCCCGAGGTTTGTAGCTCCTTCTCGGTCGTTGGGAATCTATGTTCTTCCACTCTTTTGTTTAAGACATGAGCTTTGTTCATCCTGTTGCCGGCACGCGTGACATCTATATGCCTCCATTTTACAAAATCATACTGTATGCCTCCATGACACGCGGGACATCTAGCATCAAGGTGGCGTGTCATGCAAGAAAATGGATATATGCAGTGCATAAGTGAGTCATGCACTTCGATGGCACCTAGTACTACACAATATTTTTTCTCCTCGATGGCACATGAATAGTGCATGTACTGAATGACAGAGCACGGGATGGTAGCCATGGACATGGTCAGCACTTTTTGAAGAGAGTACTAATAAATACGTAACTTTGATGTGTCCCGTCAACTCGCAGAATGATGAGAAGCTTGCTTACTACGCCTTCTCCCTCGCCAACGCGTGCGCGGTGGCTCGTAGCTCGAGGAGAAACTTTTGCTTACAAGCGGTGGATGTGCACCAGTTCATTTGGTGTCAGATTGCCAGAAGTAGTACCATCATTATTGTTCGACTTCCGGAAGAGGAGAAGAGCCAAGTGCAAGGTCACCTACTAACCTAGTACAGTACTACTATGGCGAAAGTTGGTCCACCTTTTTAGAGCATGGTTAATTAATATAGGCGGCTCTTGCAGCGCCACATCATGTAGAGCAAGTACTCTCTTCGTAGGATCAAAGGAAGTGAAAATCCTATAGCATTCTATCCTATGAATCAAACGACCAATGTAGGAAAATTATGAGGGGGTCTCTCCAACAGTGTTCCTCGGCTCGCACCTAGCATCACGGTGGTTGAACTTGGAGTCATTCATCTGGTACACGTGGCATCTCAGATCTGGTACAACAATATTAGGTTGGCTCTATGTGATGTGGCAACTTCCTATACTAACTAGACGCTGGCTACACTACTACGGTACTCACATTCCAAGAAGTGACAAGAAAACCATTCATAAATTGAGTCTATGACACGAATTTGCAAATGTACCATTCATTACATACAACAAGTCATCAACACACAATGACAATGATAATACATGTTGGATTATAGATTATTTCAAACAAAACATTCTAGTAAATACTGAAGTTTTCATCACACAACAAATAACAAGCAATGAAATGAACTTCAACTCAACCGATCCTCGGCGTTGGAAACGCTTGCTTTGAACCATAGGTGCTCTGGGAAGGGCCAGCTATTGTCAATATCAAGAGCAATGCGTGACTAATCATCCAGGCTGAAGCGACATATATCAGGACCAGGGTAGGGAACCACCGCAATGTCCGAGGTATAGACACAGTTGCTTCTCATATATGGTAGTAACGTTGTGTCAACAGTAGCTGGATCGCCTTTCACCATCATTGGATAGTTTTGTCCAAGGAAGAGCGAGCTTTCTCCAAGACTATCAATACTGTACCAGGGAGAAGGTGTTGGCGCTAGCACACTAGTATCCATCCCGAATACCCTGCAATGGGTGTTGGAATAGGTCCGGAGAGGGCGACCATGGGAGAGAACACCTTCTACCTCAGTAGTAATAATCACAGTGCCCTGTATACAGACAAGAAGAGGTGAGCCATCGGAATTAGTTGCCAGGCACCACTGAGTATATAAGTTCTACTCGTCCTCATGCTCGTGATCATCACCATCGTCATCTCCCCCTTGGTTATAAAAATTTTCAAATATAGGTGGTGGAATGTTCACAGGACCTTGGAAACACAAGAAGAAGGTTAATTAGTAAAGGGAAACTTGCTAACCCGCATGCATGTGGATGAAACAATTATAATTACGGTGGAAGACAAACGTACCGAAACTATGAGAATCCCATGCAAAAACATTGCCACAAGTGGTGGCAGCAAACACAAGACCCTCGTATTGAATTGCATCACAACACACATCCGTGTATAGAAACTGATTGTTGAGCAATATCCATCCAGTCGAACCACGAAGGACGGCAACAAGCTTGTCGAAGATAGCAACAACTTGATAGTTCTTGTAATTCCAAGAGCGGTTGGGAACTTGACAAATTGCTATCTTCAGTAGACCACAGTCACCATGATCGTATTTGAATGTACGTAGATCATCTGTGTGCTCAATCTCAGGGCACTCGGAGATTTTTGGAAGTGGAATCCGCTGACGAGTGTACACATTCACAAGTTCCCACTCGCAATTGTACCCAATATAAACAACCCAGTATCCATTTGTGCTAGCCCAGGCCTTACCCTGAAGCGATGGCATCTGGACATCACACGTATCGTTATCAAGCGGCATCAACTTGCACAAGGCGAGGCCTCCGTCGTCCGCGCACATGCGAACAGGCTTATAGAGAAGAAGATAGGGGAGATCAAACCGCTCCTGGACCCTTGGGTTCCTTGTAATTATGTTATTAGTTGAGTCAAGAATGGGCTTGAACGAACCTGCCATGCTAGCCGAGGTGATGACGTCGCACCGATCAATGAGTTCCCCCACCACATCATCATTCAGATCGGGGCACGAATAATGGGGTCGTTTCCGGATTGTTCCCTCCCTAGAGAATACGATCGAACAATGGCAGAAGGAAGGGTGAGGGAAAGGCGAGGAAGAGCGTGCGACAGCAGTTCCAAATCGAGAGGGAAAGGCAAAGAGTCGGTGGATGGTTGCCAGTTTGCGACGGTACATGAAGAGGAACCCCGGCCTACACATCCTTTCGGAAATTGTATAAAAGGACTCGTCGTCATCTCACTGACATGCTGGAACGGGATCACATGTCAACGGAACATGGTGTGAAATTTCTCGTGCAAAATGCGATCTGGCCTCGTTGGCCCGAGGTGCCGCATTAGTTATCGACCTTTATTTTTTTAATGGCGTGTCGTTCAGTTTTGAAGCATGACTAACTGGTACTGTTTGCAGAGAAAATATAAACTACTCTACCACTACTCCACCTCTAGTACTAGTAGTATAAAAAAGATATATAGGCTGGAGCTTCAGAGCTTTCTTGCTAAGGGCTGCCCACTTGCTTCTCACACTATCACCCTCTCTCCAGATCTAAAAAAGACGGCCTCTCTCTCCCTCCTCCCCAGTGGTCACAGATCTGCCATGGAAGAAAAGGACGTCCGGCGTTGACGCACTCGTCGTTGGCGAGCGAGGTCACGCACTGACGACAAGGTCGTCCTCTCAGACCTAGCGCGCGCGGGATGGCCTCCGTCCCCAAGATCGTTGCCGTAGTGCGTGCGGAGGACGACGACCACGAGCGAAGCCACTTCCCGCCGACTCAGGTATGCTACCTCTTTTCGAGCCATACCCTTGTTCTATTGCCCCATCTGCCACGTCGCTGCATGTGGATCTTTTTCCACTCCACCATCTTCCCAATTTGCTATCCTCTGCTCTGCTGGTCACGCAGACAAAAACCATAATTTGCACTATTAAAGGAAACCCTACTTCATGCAGACTAATCCATGTTTGGGTTGAATAAGGAAAGGAAGGGAGACTATACTGTCCAAGAGAGTAGGCATCGAACCCGCATCTAGGTTGAAAAGGGGGAAATTAGTAGCTAAGGAATGAGTCTCGTGTCTCTTGGTTGAAGAAGGGTAGAAAGGCATGACAACGCAATAGAGAATGACCAGGTCGATCGGTTTGTTGTCCTCACATAGGAAAAAGGTGGCTAAACATAACAAAAATGGGACGTAATCCACATATGCTGCTTGGATATTTGTTGCTCTGGGCAACCATACCTCACTCACCACTCTATGCGTCCGTGGAAGTACATTGTACTCGTGCGCCCACTGTCCGAATGGGCCTCCCATGCTCTTATTGTCACATTTTTGCTGTTAATATAACACCAGCAGTCAACTCAAGCAATGCTACTGCTGAAGTGATGCCACATTTAACTAATGCTGCACTCAGTCTAATGCCACCGATAAATTTAAGCAATGCCATTTAATGTCACTGGATTATTTCAGGGATAGCTGTTGATTGTGGATGTATTAAAGATTTTTTAGCTAAGGCAGTCTAATGTTGTTGCACAGCCAGTATACCAACGATGAAACTTGTTACTACCTTCATATTTTTGCACTCTTAATGCTTATAGATTACATACCTCACTTTCATGAGATAAGTTAATTTTTTTGTATAGTGTCACCAAAATGCCAAGGAGCTGATGTCATTTTATTTTGGTTAAACTGCACAAAAAATTATGAAGACAAGAGGAAAGGTCAAGAGTGGGCACCTCCTCCTCCGGCTGTTCTCTTGATTCGTTCGATCAAGTTTTTATGTTTGATCGATTATCAAGATTGAGATAGCAATTTTTAAGGTCCCCCTGAGTTCGAAATGATATTTACCTTGGAGGTACATGGTTTGCAATTTTTTATACTATCATTAGATAATAATGCTAGTTACCTTCAGACTTTTGTATTTGCTTTAATGCTCATGCATAGCTAGTATACCAATGCTGAAACGTGTTACCTTTACATTTTGTATTGTTAATTCTTATAGAAATCTTCCAGCGCTAGAGTTTATTGAAATCTGTTCAGTAAAACCATTGTACTGTACCCTATAATAAAATAACTACTCTACTATTGCACTAGCCACTGGATTAGTGTATATTTGTAGTATTCGAAATTTCGAATGGTGTTGCATTAGCGTATGGACATAAATAAAGTGTGGCAACCTTTCCCAGATATGTGCTCAAGAAAAGTACTACCTGTTTTTCTAAATACTAGACGTTTGGGTACTTTAAACTGAACCGCGAAAATGTCTTATATTAAGGAACAGAGGGTGTAGAGTTCACTCAAATTATCTCGGTAAAGCTAGTCACACCTTTGTTAAAATTAATGTTCATTATGTTATCGGAGGAGGTCTGTAAGTTTGTCTCTAATGCCTGTCGACTACATACATGACACCATGATGTAATGTTAAGTCATTTCCTTTTGTACAGTGTCACTGAATTGTCAAGGCGGTGATGGCATTTTATTTTAGTTGAACTGCACAAAATATGCTTAAAAGAAGTGGAAAGATCAGGAATTGATCATTCTTTCAGAAAGAACTATATATGCCTTTCTGACATCAGCCGTTGTTGCCTTATTTATTCCTTCAAACAGGTGGTTAGAAACAGTCTTGCTACCATTTCCCATTAAGAAATTGGAATGCTTATATTTGTGAGTCTATGCTTCAACTAGTGACACTTTTATAGTAATCACACTTTCAATATCTATGCAAACAAGGATGCTCGATTTTAGTGGAACTGCACAAAAGGTCCAACTGGTTCAACATTAGGAGCATGTTTTCTTTGAAACCTTTATATCCAATTGGTGGCACTATGAGATGTTCATTAAGAAGGTACATGGTTTGCTACTATCTTGCTACTCTTTTTGTACTGTCATTAGATAATAATACTAGTGGTTTGCATGTGAATTTATTGGCAGGGTGGACCTACATTGGAGGTGCAGGACAGGATTCAATGATTGGATGCTCAATTTTCGGTTGTATCAATTTCACCTCTTCCATCACTGCGAACATGGATATCCTTGGTCTAATGAAGAATAGGCTCTATATTTCTGCTCTGAACAAGCAAATCAATTCAGTATGAAATTGTCCAGGGCAAAACATGATTGTATCAAATTGTCCAGTGCAAAACATGACAGATGCTAAGCGGAAGAGGCATGTTACCGAAAATACAAGGCGGGGTATATGTTTACTAGCTGCTTGATATTTGTGTAGACAGAGATGTCTGCCCGTTGCTATTTGGCAAACACACAAAGTGACTGCAATTTTGGTTGAACCGCAGAAGAGAATAGTATAGTCACTGCACGCAGTGCCATTTGAAAATAGACACAGAAAGATTGGATAGTCACTTCATGGACTGCAGAAAAGTAGTACTGTACTATTTATTGGCCAACACTAGGTGCTTCATTGTTTTGGTCTAATTATACAATGGGCATCATTTTTCCTAAGTTAAAGTTTGTATTCCGAAAATAGTCTCGTTGTGTGATCGAGAGAAGACCAAATCATATTACAGTGGATGTTCCTCCATCATGTGTGGTTCATTCTCATGGTTCCAGCTGTTGGTGAAACCACTTACGTTTGCAAGAGGAATTGTAGACTTCAAAAACAAATTTGTCTTTTAGTCTGTACTGAATGTTGGCCAAGAGAAGCATCCATGTTAGTAGGAAGGACATATTTTTTTCTAGATCTTTGCTTTTGGAGCTACATATTTGTATATGATCTGTGAATAATTGATATGCATTAACATGTTGATCTTATGTATGGGAATCGTACTAGTTGGTTTTAGTTGTGGCTGATCTTTGCTTTTGGAGCTACATATTTGTATATGATCTATGAATCCTTGAGATGCATTAACATTTCCGTATATGTGTTCGCTAAGTGTTTACAAGTTACTGATCGATCACTAGCTAGCCTACTAATGCGCTCCTGCCAGTTTTAGTTGCGACGCAAGATCCGAAGTGGTAGTTTTTTGAATAAAAATGCCTACCTCTAAAGAAACGAACAAGATGCTCTGAAGAAAATGCCTTGCGAATTTGAAGAAACTGCCAGCAAAAACGTTCGCAAATGCCTTATCTCCCAGCTAAAGTTCATCAACTAATGCCCTTGGCTACGACTCGTTGCATCCTACTCCATGTACTGGCTGCGAGCGATTTTGAGTGCCTGCATGCAGCCGGCCGTAATTAAGGTGGCTAATCGATGCTAAAAAATATGCACTTTAATTGTTGTGGGCCTTTTAAATTCATGGAATCATTATTGACAAGGAGGGAGATGATTCGAGTGCACTCATTCGACCGTCATGTCGGTGTGCGACCCAGCACGGACGGGACGGGATGGCACAGTCAGAATTTCAGTTTCTCTTGTTTTCCATGGCAAGCTAGCGCGCTAAGCCATGCCTGCTTAATTATGCATTGAATTCTGATGACCGTCGTGCTACCTTCCACCTATAAGTACTGTTTCCCGGCCTTCTATGGTGGCACCATGACCCAACTCAACCTATCCTCATAATCCCCCACCGGCCCGACGTCACTCGCCACTTACCCTCGCTCTCTCCATGTCCGCCATGCCCCCGCCCGTCCGCGATAGGCGAGGCCGGAGGCCGTCATCGCCAGAACTACTGTTCGGTTTTTCACCAGAAGGCGTATCGAGGGAGGAGGCATTCTATCGGTCTTTAGATGGCAATGCAGAGATCGAGGACTTGTTGGAGCGCGACCGCCTGGCGGAGGAGCAGGAGTTGTTGGAGCACGGCCGCTTGGCGGAGGAGCAGTGTATCGCTGATTTGCGCCGCCAGCGTGACATGGAGCAGTAGCGCACCGATGCTCTGAGTCGCGAGCAGAGCGCCCGCAACTAGGCCGACTACGTGGAGGTCGGCACCTGGCAAATAGCCTTGGAGGCTGTCGGGCACGCACGCGTTCGCGACATCGATTTTTACTACCATCTCGTCAAGTGGGTTTCCCGCTTAGAAGCCGAAGCTTCGGTGGAACACGCCGGCATGGAAAGGGCCAACACGCCATATCGCACCTCTGGCAAGTCCGAGGCGAGGCGGAGGACGTCGGTGCTGGTGTTTAGCGTGTACCGTAGATGGCGGCCGGCATCATCTACTTAGCTAAGAGTAAGTTAGTACTTGTACGCTACTACAGTATTAGTGGGACTAAATAGTTAACTTGGCTATGATGGTTGTCAACGTGGGAGTTCAGTACTCTATATGTGGATCAGACCTATTACTTTGATCTAAATGTTGAACTTTCCGTTTGAACGTATGGAATGGGCTGTTATTTTTTTAAATGGGTTGTATTTGTCCTCCACGGGTTTAGAGGCTGACTTGTGGGCCTACCAAGTTGACGCTTACACAATCAGGAGATGATTGTACGTGGAGAGGATGACAGCAGGGACCCGCCAAGGTCATGGCAGTGCGCAAGCAAGTGCCTCCTTATTTCAAGCCAATAAAAATGGCTCCTCCTAACGGATTTCTGACATCTGGGTCCCATGCCATTGTCAACATAGTCAATAAATGAGAGAATTGCACAACGAGCGGCTGACACCAGGGACCCAGCAGCTCGCCCAGTTATTTCTGTTTTGGGTTAATTTGATAAATGCCACTCCAAATCTGGTGTTTCTGAGAAATGCCACTGCAATTTCCAAACTTTGAAAAATGCCATTTCATGCCATTTCCACTGGCATTTTTCAAAGTCTGGAGTGGCGTTTTTCAAAGTTTGCAAATTGTAGTGGCGTTTTCCAAAGTTTGCAAAAATTGCAGTGGCATTTTTCAATGTTTGAAATTGCAGTGGCATTTTTATGAATCGCCATAATTGGAGTGGAATTTATCTAATTTGTTTTTGAGACGGAAGCAGAGTGTCAACTGGGCTGTGCGGGGCACTCTGGCCTGTCTAGATAGCCTTCTCTTTTATGTTTACCACAGACCAGCCCAGTTGTTTTTTTCTAAAAATGGCTAGCTCAGTATTTTTTTATGATTTGCCAAGTAAGTCGCTTTGTCAGGCCTGTTGGGCTGCCCATCTTTCAATACGAGGAGAGCTTCATTTGGCTGGACGAGAAAATGGCCTATCAGTAATGAGAAATGCGTTGTACATTTTTAAAACACATCAAACTGACAATTAGTTTCAAATTTATTTTTTCATTTCGAGATTTTAAATTGCATTAATTTTTATGCGTGGACAATTTGTTGGATTTTATATTGATATACATTTTTTAAATCAGTTTGAATGTGACTCGAAATATCGGGATTAAAAACAGTTCGGACCGCACCGAAATATGCAAAATTTCGTATAATTTTTGAACTGTGGCCACAATATGGGCTGTAACGCTAACAAAAAGAATATGGGCTCCAAAAAACCTTAAGAATTTGAAAATCGGCTATAAATTATTAGAAATAATGGCAGATGGGATGTATGCTGGTTTCCACAGATTTGAGGCTTTCCTAAAAAAAGGTTGACGGACAAGCAGTGACTGTTGGATGTCCATCCAACGGCCGTCGTGCTTCTTCAATCTCTGCTCTTTCTGCTCTACCCGCTCAAACAAGCGCCGGCGGGACTGCCTGCTCCCTCCTCCCCTCAGCTGGCTATGCTGCCGCGCAGGCCTGACCGCCCCACCGTACTCCCATCGCTGGCCTAGTCATCCCTGTACTCACCCACAGCTGCTGTTATTCTCCGGCGACGGTAGACGAACCAGTAAACCTCATACAATCGAACTCCCCTCCGCGTGGGAAACAACTGCCGAGTCTTCCCTGCCTCTGTGTCGTTCCCTTCCTAGGCCTCGCCGTCGTCCACCGCTCTGGTGCTCTCGGCGCGGCCTGGTCAACGTGGTCAACGACCAACATACACCTGAAGTGGACTGTACGTGGAGAGGCTGACAGCTGGGTCCATATCCGCACACAAGGAAATGCCTCCTTATTAGGCGCAAAATAAAGATTCCTCCACCTGACATCTGGGACCCACCGAAAGGGCCTCTGTATTTCACGAAAAAATGTTACTGCCGCCGATAGCTCGGACCCACTAGCTATATCTTCACATGCAAGGAAGTGCGTCCTTATTACACAGAAAAAAATGAATACTCCCCCTGCTGGCTGGGACCTAGTATAGTGGGAGGCTGACTTGGGTAGTGGACATGATGTTTTACCGAGGTTCGGGCCCTCTTGATGGAGGTAAAAACCCTATGTCCTGCTTGATTTATTCTTGATGGTACGAGTATTACAAGAGTTGATCTACCACGAGATCAGAGAAGCTAAACCCTACAAGCTAGCCTATGGTATGATTGTATGTTGTCCTGCGGACTAAAACCCTCCGGTTTATATAGACACCGGAGGGGCTAGGGTTACACAAAGGTCGGTTACAAAGGAGGAGATATCCATATCCGTACTGCCTAGCTTGCCTTCCATGCCAAGTAGAGTCCTATCTGGACACGGGGTGAAGTCTTCAATCTTGTATCTTGATAGTCCAATAGTCCGGCCAAAGGATATAGTTCGGCTGTCTGGCGACCCCCTAATCCAGGACTCCCTTAGTAGCCCGTGAACCAGGCTTCAATGACGATGAGTCCGGTGCGCGGTGCTGTCTTCGGCATTGCAAGGCGGGTTCCTCCTCCGGATACACCACAGAAGAGTTTGAATAAAAGGATAGTGTCTGATCCTGCAAAATAAGTTACACATACCACCGTAGAGAGAATAATATTTCCAAATATCTAATCTGCTGACACGTTTTGGCAACATGATATCATGCCATGGCTCGGTGATTATTCGAACCGTTTTTCTTTAACTAGCCCCGCACATAACGCGAGGTAGTTTCTTGACACGTCTTGTCAAAGCAGAGATCGTGTCCCCATTATTACGGGATTCTCATCAATACGGGCGTGGCTAACCCAACCGCACCTAGGACTCCTAGATTTTAGGCAAGTCCCAAACGGCCACGAGGAGGACGCTTGATATTCACCCTCTTTATAAAGGGACAAGGCTTTTACTTTTTTCCTCCCGTGATCAATCGAATCCTTCCCCCGCCTCGAGTTCTAACACACAAAGCCCAGGTCAGGTGCTTCGGACCTTCAATTATGTCCGGATCCAGCCTCCAGGGCCGGTGGATGCCCTCCTCCGTCATGGAAGAGGATATCAAGAAGTTGAGGGAGGCAAGATACCTGACCGCCGAAGTTTCGCATCGGCTACCTACCCGAGTGCAGGTCGTCCCTACTCCTGAACCCAATGAAGACGTCGTGTTCATCTCCCACTTCCTCCGAGTACTAGGCCTCACTCTGGATCCCTTCGTTAGGGGTTTGATGTTCTATTACGGGCTTGATTTCCATGATCTAGCCCCGGATTCCTTTCTCCACATCTCGGCATTTATTGTCGTATGTGAGGCCTTCCTCCGCATTACCCCTCACTTCGGCCTATGTCTCAAGACCTTTGATGTGAAGCCGAAGACGGTCGAGGGGCAGCATGCAGCGTGTGGAGGTGCATTAATAAGCAAGATCGCTGGAGCTCCATGGACAAAGGGTTCCTTTCCAGAGGTGTCCGGATTATGGCAACAGGAGTAGTTCTACGTCACTGCTCCTAGAAGTGCCAAGTGGGTAGCTTCCTCCGCCTTTCGCTCGGGCCCTCCACCACAACTGATGTCATGGATCAGCAGGGGGCTGAGCTGGGGTCCAGCGAAGGATGTGCCCATACTGCAGAGCTGCATCCGAGATCTGTTCCAGGGAGATTTTAGTTTGGTTATGGTAGTGCAAGTCATGCTGGTTCGTCGAGTCCAGCCTTGCAAACGTCAGCCCCTCCGTATGTGGGAATTCAACCCGGAAGGACTGCGCACTATCTAGAACTTCCTCGGCCTAACGCATGAGGAGTTGTACAAATCGTTCTTCGGACCCCAAGCAGAGTGTCCGGACACTACCGTGGATGTGGGCCTAAGCAGCAACCACACCGTGGCCCAAGTAAGTAATCACATGGCCGAACACACCGTCTTTTTATTTATCATGACATCATTCTGAAGAGTCGCTCTTTGACCAGGACTGGATAGCAAAGGCGAAGATGATCCGGTGTTCGGCCCCCCTTCTTGAAGGCTTGGACAATCCAGTGCTGGAAAAGATGCTCGAGCCAGCACCCTGCCTGGTGCCCTCAGAGGAAGATGAAGGGGGGAATAAAGAGGGAAAAAGTGGGCCTCCACCGCTACCTATTCCAACCGAGGGAATGAGTGCCTCCATGAGGGAGGATAACCAAGGGGAAGAATCTAACGTTCCCTCGCCCCGGGGGAGGAAGAGGACAACCTCTGAAGATCCAGAAACCAAAGTTACCAAACAGGAGAAGAAAACTTCACTAGAGGGTCCTGCCTTGGAGGGTGCTCTTGCTGCACAAAGTACGTGTGGGGATCAGCCCTCTAACGAGCTGTAAGTAATCAAAAAGTAATTAGTAGTGAAGATATACTACCTTATCTTTGAGGAAAATGACTGAAGCATTTATCTTGCAGTTCGGATCTCAGCCCTTCTCAGCAGAGCTCGTCTTCGGGGGATCTTCTTCCGGAGATGATGGAGAGCGAAACGCCTCCCCCGGATTCCCCGGCTCAAGAAGCGGGCGACCTTGAAGTGTCGTCGTGGAGGGTCACTCCGGATCCGGTGAGGCCAGAAGATAATCCTATGGTCAACCGAAGTCCCTAGTATCCGGCTCTTGAAGAGAGCAACCAAAAGAATCCGGCACCGTCTGGTATGCGGTAGGACACACTGAGGGATCTGCTAGTACGAGCCACTATCTCAGAAGAGCACCGTACATTGATGGGTACGGTGATTGAAAGGATTTCGTCCGCCGAAAGCGGGTTGCATGAAGCCTTTATGAGTCTACTGACGGGCTTTGAGGTACGTGAAATGATATACATTTGTGGTAGTACCGCACATTTTTAGGTGTGCCATGTGTAGATAGTAGCCCCTGAGACTCTGGTTGTCGTCGAGAACGGCGGCGAACAGAGGATCATAGTCCCAGGTAATAACCAAACCACCTTTATGTGCAGGTGTCTGAAGCTCCGGTGGCTAGCCGGACTGACCGGGTTGCCGAACTAAAGCGGCGGCTGGATGCGGCGGATGCCGACATCGAGCTTGTTAACAAGCGGTGTCGGTGTCAAAACCGGTGGATCTCGGGTAGGGGGTCCCGAACTGTGCGTCTAGGCGGATGGTAACAGGAGACAAGGGTCACGATGTTTTTACCTAGGTTCAGGCCCTCTCGATGGAGGTAAAACCCTACTCCTGCTTGATTAATATTGATGATATGGGTAGTACAAGACTAGATCTACCACAAGATCAAGGAGGCTAAACCCTAGAAGCTAGCCTATGGTATGATTGTTGTTTGTCCTACGGACTAAAACCCTCCGGTTTATATAGACACCGGAGAGGGCTAGGGTTACACAGAGTCGGTTAAAATGGTAGGAGATCTACATATCCGTATCGCCAAGCTTGCCTTCCACGCCAAGGAAAGTCCCTTCCGGACACGGGACGAAGTCTTCAATCTTGTATCTTCATAGTCCAGGAGTCCGGCCGAAGGTATAGTCCGGCTATCCGGACACCGCCTAATCCAGGACTCCCTTAGTAGCCCCTGAACCAGGCTTCAATGACGACGAGTCTGGCGCGCAGATCGTCTTCGGCATTGCAAGGCGGGTTCCTCCTCCAAGTACTTCATATAAGATTTTGAACACAAAGGTAGTGTCCGATTCTGCAAAATAAGTTTCCACATATTTCCATAGAGAGAATAATATTTACACAAATCTAATCTGCTGACGTATTCCGTAGCGTGACATCACACCATGACCAAGTCTTTACTCGAATCGTTTTATTGTCCCACCTCAGCGCGTTTAGCGAGGCGGTTTCCTTGGCACGTCTTGTCAAAGCAGAGATCGTGTCCCCTTATTCTAGGATTCTCATCAATACGGGCATGGGTAACCCAACCTCGCCATTGATTATGGCGCTTGGGAGATAAGTGAGTTTTACCAGGCTGGTGGGGACGCATAGTCGCGTCCGCCCATATAAGGGGATAAGGATCCACCTTTTGATCCACGCCTTCTTCCTCCTTTGCCTATCCATTTCCGCGCACTCGAGCTCCAGCGCCCAAGTCCGCACACCCCACCTCAACCTTCTCTAGCCATGTCCGGAGCGGGAGGCAAGTGGATGGTCTCCTCCGTCATGGAGGGACACATCAAAAAACTGAGGAAGGTCGGGTACTTGTCTAACGACATTGCGCACCGGCTTCCCAAAGAGGGGCAGCTCATCCCCACCCCTAGGCCCCATGAGAGGGCGGTGTTCCTCCCCCATTTCCTCCATGGACTGGGTTTCCCTCTCCACCCATTTGTCGGGGGGCTCATGTTCTACTATGGCCTGGATTTCCACGATCTGGCCCCGAACTTTGTCCTCAACATCTCGGTGTTTATCATCGTGTGCGAGGCTTTCCTCTGCATCTGCCCCCATTTCGGCCTATGGCTCAAGACATTCAATGTCAAGCCGAAGGTGGTGCGCGGCACCGAGACGGAGTGCAGAGGCGCCATGGTGGGCAAGATTCCCAATGTCCTATGGCTCGAGGGCTCCTTCATGGAGACCCTAAAGGGATGGCAATTGGGGTGGTTTTACATCACCGAGCCGCGCGACCCTGAATGGGTCGCAGCCCACGAGTTCCGATCCGGACCCCCTACGCGGCTCACCTCCTAGAAAGAGACGGGCTTGTCGTGGGGTAAAAAAGGAGAGCTGACCGGACTCCAAACATGCGTCCCAACCCTGGTGGACAAGAAGCTCAAACTTGTCAACGTAGTCCAGGTTATGCTCATCCGCCGGATCCTCCCGTGTCAACAACGGGCCTTCAACCTGTGGGAGTTCGACCTGGCGCAGCACCGAACTCTGAGCAGGCTCTGTGACACGACATACGAAGATGCCTGGAAGGTGCTTTTCAAGGGCGCCGAGGCCCCCGCATCCGCTATCGAGGATCGCGGATTTAGCACGCAGCGTCACGCTAGTGCGGTAAGCTATTTTTACATTTTACAGGGTATTAGTTTTTCATAGTTTGACTCCATGTGGGATCTAAGCTCCCTTACCTTTGACAGGATTGGCAGGAGACGTCCGGAGAGATCAACTGTCCGGCTCCTTTGCCGGAAGGCCCAGCGGACGCTCGCTTGGCAAAGCTGCTGGTTCCGGCACCCTATGTGGTGCCGGAGAAGAAGGCCAAGAAGAAGGCCACGGGGACTCGAAAGAGTGCCCGGCGCCTGGAGGTGTCGGATTCATCATCCAACGACTCCAAGACGCACTCCTCCCGTGAAGACGCGGAGGAGGAAGAAGAGACCTCTCCCCCTCCAGCGGGGGGGGGGGGGAGAAAAGGAAGGCCGCCCCAACTGGGGAGGCCGAAGGGTCCAAGAAGGGGAAGACCCTTCCTCCGGACTACTCCACCAACGCCGACGACGGTGAAGAGGAGTGGCCGCACAGGGCCAAGCCCCTAGCGAGATCGTAAGTATTCGGACACCAGATAAATTCACAGTGTTCCTTTCTTGCACAGCTCCTCCTTACGCCGAATATGACTATGCAGTCCGCCCAAGGCCGGGCTCGACGAGTCGTCGAGCGGCTCCCTAGATTCGTCGGATGTGAATTCGCTTCCGATGGCTACCTTCCCCCACCTTGCGGACGACGCTGAGGTGGTGTCTCAACAGGTTCCAAGCCAGGAGGAGGTGGTCCTAGAGGCGCCGCAAGGCGACCTCCCGGACTCCAGGCGTAAAGGGGATAGAACCCCCAAGGGCTCCAAGTCTGGCCTTGAGCCGGACACCGCGCCGGAACCTTCAACGGTTCCGGACTCCGGTAGGCAGCCTCCTTCCAAGAGGAGCAAGCCTACCGAGCCGGTGACCTCGGTCCAACCAGAGGCACCGGACAATTTGCTGGAGGTGCTTAACGGTGCCTCCATCGACGAGGAGCATCGCACTATTATGAGTGCGGTGATCCAGAAGGTTCAGTCCGCCAAGAGCGGACTGACTGAAGCCTGTGCTAGCCTTCTAACAGGCTTTGAGGTAAGTAAAGAATATGTAAAAATATTACCGCATAGACAGTAGCCCCTGATGCTCTGTTCGGTGTTCAGAAAGAAATGCCGAATAGAGGATCTAATAACATTCGCGGGAGTCTAACATAATCAAGTCAATATGCGTATGCAAGCTTCGCTGCTGGCCTCTGCCGCCTGACTGCGGAGGTGGATACGCTGAAGCAAAACCTCGTGCGGTCCGAGAACGAGCTCGGCCATGCTAAGAGGCAACTCGAGGAGAGGGAAGGTAAGTAATACCTTGCGCAAGTATATATTGAAGATGTGGTTGCAAAAAATGACAGGATCAATGTGCTATTATAGGGGCCACGACCGAGGTGGCAACCCTTAAGAAAGCGCTGTCCGAGGCCGAAAACAGAGCGGCCGCGGAGCGCACAAAGAGAGGGAAGCAGGAGGCGCGGGTGGAGGAGGTGCAGAAAGAGCTCTAGGTTCTCGTGAAAAAACATGAGAGTTTGGAGCTTGACTCAAAGACACAAGCGTCCGAGCTTGCGGCGGCCCTCGAAAGCGCGAAGTCTGCCAAGGCTGAAGCCCAGAAAGCCCTCCATGAAATTGAAGCAATGAAGAAGATAGCAGCGGGTAAAGCATTCATTATGCAAAGCAAGCACTTGAAAGTGAATTACTTGTTACTTACCCGAGTCCGGAGCTCTCGAGGAGCATTCACATATTTGCCCTGCAATGCGTCTGATGCCGCCGCCTACAACCGAGCCGAGGAGGGGAGCTCGACGAAGAAGGTGTTCTAGTCTCAGTATGCTGAGGCCGGACACCTGGTGCCTTTGAGAGACCAGCTGAAGCAAATGGTCGAGCTCCACAAGGTGGCCGAATAGGCCATAAAGTGCCTCATAGTTCGGCTTTGGCCTGGAGAGGCTCTGCCTGGGAGCTACTTCGGGCTGGTGGATGCCTGTCCACGGCTTGAAGTAATCAAGCGCTCCGTCTGCATCGAAGGTGCCCGTAGGGCGCTTGCCCATGCTAAAGTGCACTGGGGCAAGATGGATGCGGAGAAGCTGGTGAAGGACGGGCCGCCGTCGGGCAAGGAGCATCGCATCCCGGAAGCGTATTATGAGGGCATCCTGAAGGGTGCCCGCCTTATAGCGGATGAATGCTCCAAAGATGTAATTTTTGAGTAAACTTGCATTTGTGATCCTGTACGCTGAAAACTTGTTCATATGCGCTAAGCAACGCTTTTGAATTTAAAATATTACCTTATGTGCGGCCGTTTATCAAATTTGAGAGATGGCGAGTCGTCGGCTTCTGCCCCCATGCCACGAGTGCTGGGGTGTTCGGGATAAACATGAGCGCTCTTTTTCCCATTCTTGGGTCCTTCGAGGGAGGCGCTCAACACAACGAACAAGGCAATCGGACTATAATGCTTGAACACTCTCACTTAGCCATAGAATTCTATAATTTTAAATTTCAGCGAAGCCCCTAGTGTTCAGAAGACCGAGTTCGGGGCGCTATCCACGCCTAGGCCGGACAAAGCCGACTCCTCACTCTAAGCGGCATAAGTCTTTAGGGACTCAAAAACCTCTCGAACGGCGACCAGCTCTCGCCTCATCATGACGGTCAATTTTAGCTTTCTCTACTGAGGTGCTTAGCCCATCTCAACTGGGGCACAATCGCAGTAGTTCTCCTAATGGTACCTTAGCCGATATAACGGAACGTAAGGTACCAAAACATAGGAGCCGGGCAAACCCAACTATTGACCCAAGACATGATTCGGTGCCGATGCATATAATGCTATAAGTTCGGGCTGCCACTGAAGGAAATATGCCCTAGAGGCAATAATAAAGTTATTATTTATTTCCTTATATCATGATAAATGTTTATTATTCATGCTAGAATTGTATTAACCGGAAACATAATGCATGTGTGAATACATAGACAAACAGAGTGTCACTAGTATGCCTCTATCTAACTAGCTCGTTAATCAAAGATGGTTATGTTTCCTAAACCATAGACAAAAGAGTTGTTATCTGATTAACGAGGTGACATCATTAGTTGAATGATCTGATTGACATGACCCATTCCATTAGCTTAGCACCCGATCGTTTAGTATGTTGCTATTGCTTTCTTCATGACTTATACATGTTCCTATGACTATGAGATTATGCAACTCCCGTTTACCGGAGGAACACTTTGGGTACTACCAAACATCACAACGTAACTGGGTGATTATAAAGGAGTACTACAGGTGTCTCCAAAGGTAGATGTTGGGTTGGCGTATATCGAGATTAGGATTTGTCACTCCGATTGTCGGAGAGGTATCTCTGGGCCCTCTCGGTAATACACATTACACAAGCCTTGCAAGCATTGCAACTAATGAGTTAGTTGCGGGATGATGTATTACAGAACGAGTAAAGAGACTTGCCGGTAACGAGATTGAACTAGGTATTGGATACCGACGATCGAATCTCGGGCAAGTAACATACCGATGACAAAGGGAACAACGTATGTTGTTATGCGGTCTGACCGATAAAGATCTTCGTAGAATATGTAGGAGCCAATATGGGCATCCAGGTCCCGCTATTGGTTATTGACCGGAGACGTGTCTCGGTCATGTCTACATTGTTCTCGAACCGTAGGGTCCGCACGCTTAATGTTACGATGACAATTATTATGAGTTTATGCATTTTGATGTACCGAAGGTTGTTCGGAGTCCCAGATGTGATCACGGACATGACGAGGAGTCTCGAAATGGTCGAGACATAAAGATTGATATATTGGAAGCCTATGTTTGGACATCGGAAGTGTTCTGGGTGAAATCGGGATTTTACCAGATCACCGGGAGGTTACTGGAACCCCCCGGGAGCCATATGGGCCTTATTGGGCTTTAGTGGAAAGGTGAAAGGGGCTGCCCATAGTGGGCTGCGCGCCTCCCCCCCCTCCCCTAGTCCTATTAGGACTAGGAGAGGTGGCCGGCCACCTCTCTCTCTCTCTCTTTCCCCTTGGGAGTCCTATTAGGAATAGGATTGGGGGGAGTCCTACTCCCGGTAGGAGTAGGACTCCTCCTGCGCCTCCATAGGCTTGGCCGGCCAGCCCTCCCCCTGGCAACCTTTATATACGGGGGTAGGGGGCACCTCTAGACACATAAGTTGATCCTTGAGATCGTTCCTTAGCCATGTGCGGTGCCCCCTGCCACCAAATTCCACCTCGATCATATCGTTGTAGTGCTTAGGCGAAGCCCTGCGTCGGTAGAACATCAAGATCGTCACCACACCGTCGTGCTGACGGAACTCCTCCCCAAAGCTTTGCTGGATCGGAGCCCGGGGATCGTCATCGAGCTGAACGTGTGCTAAGAACTTGGAGGTGCCGGAGTAACGGTGCTTGGATCGGTCGGATCGGGAAGAAGACGTACGACTACTTCCTCTATGTTGTGTCAACGCTTCCGTTGCGATCTACAAGGGTATGTAGATCAGACTCTCCCCCACGTTGCTATGCATCACCATGATCTTGCGTGTGCGTAGGAGATTTTTTGAAATTACTACGTTCCCCAACAGTGGCATCCGAGCCTAGGTTTTATGTGTTGATGTTATATGCACGAGTAGAACACAAGTGAGTTGTGGGCGATATAAGTCATACTGCCTACCAGCATATCATACTTTGGTTCGGCGGTATTGTTGGACGAGACGACCCGGACCAACCTTACGCGTACGCTTACGCGAGACCGGTTCCCTCGACGTGCTTTGCACATAGATGGCTTGCGGGCGACTGTCTCTCCAACTTTAGTCGAACCGAGTGTGGCTACGCCCGGTCCTTGAGAAGGTTAAAACGGAGTCTATTTGACAAACTATCGTTGTGGTTTTGATGCGTAGGTGAGATGAGTTCTTGCTTAAGCCCGTAGCAGCCACGTAAAACTTGCAACAACAAAGTAGAGGACGTCTAACTTGTTTTTGCAGGGCATGTTGTGATGTGATATGGTCAAGGCATGATGCTGATTTTTATTGTATGAGATGATCATGTTTTGTAACCAAGTTATCGGCAACTGGCAGGAGCCATATGGTTGTCGCTTTATTGTATGCAATGCAATCACGATGTAATGCTTTACTTTATTGCTAAGCGGTAGTGATAGTCGTGGAAGCATAAGATTGGCGAGACGACAACGATGCTACGATGGAGATCAAGGTGTCGCGCCGGTGACGATGGTAATCATGACGGTGCTTCAGAGATGGAGATCACAAGCACAAGATGATGATGGCCATATCATATCACTTATATTGATTGCATGTGATGTTTATCTTTTATGCATCTTATCTTGCTTTGATTGACGGTAGCATTATAAGATGATCTCTCACTAAATTATCAAGAAGTGTTCTCCCTGAGTATGCACGGTTGCGAAAGTTCTTCGTGCTGAGACACCACATGATGATCGGGTGTGGTAGGTTCTACGTTCAAATACAACGGGTGCAAAACAGTTGCACACGCGGAATACTCAGGTTATACTTGACGAGCCAAGCATATACAGATATGGCCTCAGAACACGAAGACTGAAAGGTCGAGCGTGAATCATATAGTAGATATGATCAACATAGTGATGTTCACCAATGAAACTACTCCATCTCACGTGATGATCGGACATGGTTTAGTTGATTTGGATCACGTGATCACTTAGAGGATTAGAGGGATGTCCATCTAAGTGGGAGTTCTTATGTAATATGATTAAATTGAACTTAAATTTATCATGAACTTAGTCCTGGTAGTATTTTGCATATTATGTTGTAGATCAATAGCTCGCGTTGTTGCTTCCCTGTGTTTATTTTTGATATGTTCCTAGAGAAAATTGTGTTGAAAGATGTTAGTAGCAATGATGCGGATTAGATCCGTGATCTGAGGTTTATCCTCATTGCTGCACAGAAGAATTATGTCCTTGATGCACCGCTAGGTGACAGACCTATTGCAGGAGCAGATGCAGACGTTATGAACGTTTGGCTAGCTCAATATGATGACTACTTGATAGTTTAGTGCACCATTCTTAATGGCTTAGAATCAGGACTTCAAAGACGTTTTGAACGTCATGGACCATATGAGATGTTCCAGGAGTTGAAGTTAATATTTCAAGCAAATACCCGAGTTGAGAGATATGAAGTCTCCAACAAGTTCTATAGCTAAAAGATGGAGGAGAATCGCTCAACTAGTGAGCATATGCTCAGATTGTCTGGGTACTACAATCGCTTGAATCAAGTGGGAGTTAATCTTCTAGATAAGATAGTGATTGACAGAATTCTCTAGTCACCATCACCAAGTTAGTAAAACTTCGTGGTGAACTATAATATGCAAGGAATAACGGAAACAACTCCCAAGCTCTTCGTGATGCTAAAATCAACGAAGGTAGAAATCAAGAAAAACATCAAGTGTTGATGGTTGACAAGACCACTAGTTTCAAGAAAAGGGCAAAGGGAAGAAGGGGAACTTCAAGAAGAACGGCAAGCAAGTTGCTGCTCAAGTGAAGAAGCCCAAGTCTGATCCTAAGCCTGAGACTAAGTGCTTCTACTGCAAAGGGACTGGTCACTGGAAGCGGAACTACCCCAAGTGATTGGCGGATAACTAGGATGGCAAAGTGAACATAAGTATATTTGATATACATGTTATTGATGTGTACTTTACTAGTGTTTATAGCAACCCCTCAGTATTTGATGCTAGTTCAGTTGCTAAGAGTAGTAACTCGAAACGGGAGTTGCAGAATGAACAGAGACTAGTTAAGGGTGAAGTGACGATGTGTGTTGGAAGTGGTTCCAAGAATGATATGATCATCATCACACACTCCCTATACTTTCGGGATTAGTGTTGAACCTAAATAAGTGTTATTTGGTGTTTGCATTGAGCATGAATATGATTTGATCATGTTTATTGTAATACGGTTATTTGTTTAAGTAAAAGAATAAATTGTTGTTCTGTTTACATGAATAAAACCTTATATGGTTACACACCCAATGAAAATAGTTCATTGGATCTCGATCTTAGTGATACACATAATCATAATATCGAAACCAAAAGATGCAAAGTTAATAATGATAGTGCAACTTATTTGTAGCACTCCCATTTAGGTCATATTGGTGTAAAGCGCATGAAGAAACTCCATGCTGATGGGCTTTTGGAATCACTTGATTATGAATCAGTTGATGCTTGCGAACCATACCTCATGGTCAAGATGACTAAGACTCTGTTCTTCGGAACAATGGAGCGAGCAACAGATTTGTTGGAAATCATACATACTGATGTATGTGGTCCGATGAATATTGAGGGTCGCGACATGTATCATTATTTTCTGACCTTCACAGATGATTTGAGCAGATATGGGTATATCTACTTAATGAAATAGAAGTCTGATACATTTGAAAAGTTCATATAATTTCAGAGTGAAGTGGAAAATCATCGTAACAAGAAAATAAAGTTTCTACGATCTGATCCTGGAAAAGAGTATTTGAGTTACGAGTTTGGTCTTCAGTTAAAACAATGTGAAATAGTTTCACTACTCACGCCACCTGGAACACCACAGCATAATGGTGTGTCCGAACGTCATAACCGTACTTTATTGGATATAGTGCAATCTATGATGTTTCTTACCGATTTACCACTATCGTTTTTGGGGTCATGCATTAGAGACAGCTGCATTCACGTTAAAAAGGGGCACCATCTATATCCGTCGAGACGACGCCTTATGAACTATGGTTTGGCAAGAAACCAAAGTTGTCGTTTCTTGAAGTTTGGGGTTGCGATGCTTATGAGAAAAGTTTCATCCTGATAAGCTCAAACCCAAATCAGAGAAATATGTCTTCATAGGATACCAAAAGGAGACTGTTGGGTACACCTTCTATCACAGATCCTAAGGCAAGACATTCATTGCTTATAATGGATCCTTTCTAGAGAGGGAGTTTCTCTTGAAAGAAGTGAGTGGGAGGAAAGTAGAACTTGATAAGGTAATTGTACCTTCTCACTTATTGGAAAGTAGTTCATCACAGAAATCTGTTCTTGTGACTACTACACCAATTAGTGAGGAAGCTAATGATGATGATCATGTAACTTCAGATCAAGTTACTACCGAATCTCGTATGTAAACCAGAGTGAGATCCGCACCAGAGTGGTACGGTAATCCTGTTCTGGAGGTCATGTTACTTGACCATGACAAACCTACGAACTATGAGGAAGCGATGATGAGCCCAGATTCCGTGAAATGGTTTGAGGCCATGAAATCTGAGATATGATCCATGTATGAGAACAAAGTTTGGACTTTAGTTGACTTGCCCGATGATCGGCAAAAAATTGAGCATAAATGGATCTTCAAGAGGAAGACGGACGCTGATAGTAGTGTTACTATCTACAAAGCTAGAATTGTCGCAAAAGGTTTTCGACAAGTTCAAGGTGTTGACTACGATGAGAGCTTCTCACTTGTATCTATGCTTGAGTCTGTCCGAATCATGTTAGTAATTGCCGCATTTTATGAAATCTGGCAAATGGATAAACAAAACTGCATTCCTTAATGAATTTATTAAAGAAGAGTTGTATATGATGCAACAGAAGGTTTTGTCAATCCGAAAGGTGCTAACAAAATGTGCAAGCTCCAGCGATCCATCTGTGGACTGGTGCAAGCATCTCGGAGTTGGAATATACGCTTTGATGAGTTGATCAAAGCATATAGTTTTATACAGACTTGCGGTGAAGCCTGTATTTACAATAAAGTGAGTGGGAGCACTACAACATTTCTGATAAGTATATGTGAGTGACATATTGTTGATCAGAAATAATATAGAATTATTCTGTAAAGCATAAAGGAGTGTTTGAAAAGGAGTTTTTCAAAGAAAGACTTCGGTGAAGCTACTTACATATTGAGCTTCAAGATCTATAGAGATAGATCAAGACGCTTAATTGGACTTTCACAAAGCACATACCTTGACAAGATTTTGAAGAAGTTCAAAATAGATCAAGCAAAGAAAGGGTTCTTGCCTGTGTTACAAGGTGTGAAATTGAGTAAGACCCAAAGCCCGACCATGGCAGAAGATAGAAAGAGAATGAAAGTCATTCCCTATGCCTTGGCCATAGGTTCTATAAAGTATGTCATGCTGTATACCACATCTATTGTATACCCTGCACAGATTTGCCAAGGGAGTACAATAGTGATCTAGGAGTAGATTACTGGACAGCGGTCAGAATTATCCTTAGTGAAATAAGGATATGTTTCTCGATTATGGAGGTGACAAAAGGCTCGTCGTAAAGGGTTACGACGATGCAAGTTTTGACACTAATCTAGATGACTCTAAGTCTCGGTCTAGATACATATTGAAAGTGGGAGCAATTAGCTAGAGTAGCTCCATGCAGAGCATTGTTGACATAGAAATTTGCAAAATACATGTGGATCTGAATGTGGCAGTCCCGTTGACTAAGATTCTCTCACAAGCAAAACATGATCACACCTTAGTACTCTTTAGGTGTTAATCACATAGCGATGTGAACTAGATTACTGAATCTAGTAAACCCTTTGGGTATTGGTCACATGGCGATGTGAAATATGGGTGTTAATCACATGATGATGTGAACTATCGATGTTAATCACATGGTGATGTGATCTAGATTATTGACTCTAGTGCAAGTGGGAGACTAAAGGAAATATGCCCTAGAGGCAATAATAAAGTTATTATTTATTTCCTTATATCATGATAAATGTTTACCATTCATGCTAGAATTGTATTAACCGGAAACATAATGCATGTGTGAATACATAGACAAACAGAGTGTCACTAGTATGCCTCTATCTAACTAGCTCGTTAATCAAAGATGGTTATGTTTCCTAAACCATAGACAAAAGAGTTGTTATCTGATTAACGAGGTCACATCATTAGTTGAATGATCTGATTGACATGACCCATTCCTTTGGGTACTACCAAACGTCACAACGTAACTGGGTGATTATAAAGGAGTACTACAGGTGTCTCCAATGGTAGATGTTGGGTTGGCATATTTCGAGATTAGGATTTGACACTCCGATTGTCGGAGAGGTATCTCTGGGCCCTCTCAGTAATACACATTACACAAGCCTTGCAAGCATTGCAACTAATGAGTTAGTTGCGGGACGATGTATTACAGAACGAGTAAAGAGACTTGCCGGTAACGAGATTGAACTAGGTATTGGATACCGATGACCGAATCTCGGGCAAGTAACATACCGATGACAAAGGGAACAACGTATGTTGTTATGCGGTCTGACCGATAAAGATCTTCGTAGAATATGTAGGAGCCAATATGGGCATCCAGGTCCCGCTATTGGTTATTGACCGGAGACGTGTCTCGGTCATGTCTACATTGTTCTCGAACCATAGGGTCCGCACGCTTAACGTTACGATGACAGTTATTATGAGTTTATGCATTTTGATGTACCGAAGGTTGTTCAGAGTCCCGGATGTGATCACGGACATGACGAGGAGTCTTGAAATGGTTGAGACATAAAGATTGATATATTGGAAGCCTATGTTTGGACATCAGAATTGTTCCGGGTGAAATCGGGATTTTACCGGATCACCGGGAGGTTACCGGAACCCCCCGGGAGCCATATGGGCCTTATTGGGCTTTAGTGGAAAGGTGAAAGGGGCTGCCCATAGTGGGCTGCGCGCCTCCCCCCTCCCCTAGTCCTATTAGGACTAGGAGAGGTGGCCGGCCACCTCTCTCTCTCTCTTTCCCCTTGGGAGTCCTATTAGGAATAGGATTGGGGGGTGGAGTCCTACTCCCGGTAGGAGTAGGACTCCTCCTGCGCCTCCATAGGCTTGGGCGGCCAGCCCTCCCCCTGGAAACCTTTATATATGGGGGCAGGGGGCACCTCTAGACACACAAGTTGATCATTGAGATCGTTCCTTAGCCGTGTGCGGTGCCCCCTGCCACCAAATTCCACCTCGATCATATCGTTGTAGTGCTTAGGCGAAGCCCTGCGTCGGTAGAACATCAAGATCGTCACCACGCCGTCGTGCTGACGGAACTCCTCCCCGAAGCTTTGCTGGATCGGAGCCCGGGGATCATCGTCGAGCTGAACGTGTGCTAAGAACTCGGAGGTGCCGGAGTAACGGTGCTTGGATCGGTCGGATCGGGAAGAAGACGTACGACTACTTCCTCTATGTTGTGTCAACGCTTCCGTTGCGATCTACAAGGGTACGTAGATCAGACTCTCCCCCTCGTTGCTATGCATCACCATGATCTTGCGTGTGCGTAGGAAAATTTTTGAAATTACTACATTCCCCAACAGCCGCACTTATGAAAGTGTTCGTTCTTCTCACACCATATTGTGGGGTACTTAAGCCCCTGGCGTATTGGCCGTACCAAAGTGTATGGGTGCAACATGTCATTAATGAACATATATTCGTAAAAAAGAGTAATGCAATAATAGACGGAAGTTATGCATTGTTTATTTAAAAAGCTATGATCAAAGCGAAACGATACACATAGTGCAATACGCAAAAGATGGGACAATTTAACATGTCCTTTCCAGGGGCGAGCAGCGGAATGTTATGTGAAACAAGTATACTGCTCGTTATAGAGACCACCTTAGAGTTCCATACCATCGATGTCTTCGGAGTCAAAGTCCAGCATGTCGGTTAGGTCGTCGGCAGTGGCTATTAAGTGGGTGGTGGGTGCGCAGCGAATTTCTTCGTCATCCGCATTCCAATCCTGCCGAAGGTAGTTCGGCCAGGATTCTCCTAACAGGGAGAGAGACCTTAATGAGTTCAGTACGTCGCCGAAGGGCGAGTGCTGAAAAACATCCGTAGAGGTAAACTCCATGATCGGCACCCAGCCGGATTCGATAGGCATGGGCGTAGGCAGTTCGGAGTCCGTGGCCGGAGAAGGATCCGGTAGTTTGGCAACACGACTCTCGTGAAAGGTAAGGTCGTTCCTTAGCTCGATCGCCGCTGAGAGAACGGCCTCCATGGCGGGGTCTATCCACCCATCCATGGATGGTGCGATTGGCTCCGAATTAAGGGTCGGAGCAGTCGCCGGTGCGATATCCTAAATATTGTCCGACGGCAGAGCTAAATCATGCTCATCAAGACCATACACTGCACTTGGCAGGGGTTCGAATCCGTCGAAGATCAAGTCTCTGCGGATATCGGCCTATAGTTTAAGCTTCCAAATCCGACCTGGTGGCCAGTGGCGTAACTTTCGATCTGCTCCAGATGGCCAAGTGAGTTGGCATGTAGTGCGAAGCCACCGAACACAAAGATCTGTCCGGAGAGAAAGTCTCACCATGGACTGCATCGCTATTGATGATCGTAGGAGCCATCAAGCCTAACGGCGACGACACAGAGGAACTCTCAATGAAAGCAACAATGTCGGTGTCAAAACCAGCGGATCTCGGGTAGGGGGTCCTGAACTATGCATCTAAGGCGGATGGTAATAGGAGGTAGGGGACACGATGTTTTACCTAGGTTTGGGCCCTCTTGATGGAGGTAAAACCCTACGTCCTGCTTGATTTATTCTTGATGATATGAGTATTACAAGAGTTGATCTACCACGAGATCGGAGAGGCTAAACCCTAAAAGCTAGCCTATGATATGATTGTATGTTGTCCTACGGACTAAAACCCTCCGGTTTATATAGACACCGGAGGGGCTAGGGTTACACAAGGTCGGTTACAAAGGAGGAGATATCCATATCCGTACTGCCTAGCTTTCCTTCCACGCCAAGTAGAGTCCTATCCAGACACGGGACAAAGTCTTCAATCTTGTATCTTCATAGTCCAACAGTCCGGCCAAAGGATATAGTCCGGCTGTCTGGGGACCCCCTAATCCAGGACTCCCTTAGAGGGCTTTGTCAACTTAGTCAATATGCATGATTCTAGCTCCAGTGACCGTACGATGTCCATCCAATGGCCGTAGTGCTTCTTCAACCTCTGGTCTTCTTGCTCCATCCTCCCAAACCAGCGCCGGTCGTGCCTCATGCTCCTCCCTCCCGTGGCCGGCTGCGATGCGGGGGAGGCCTCACCGCCCCCTACTACTCACACCGTTGGCCAGGCCATCCCTCTACTCACCCACACCCCCTGTTATTCTACGGCGACGGCAGCCTCACACCGCAGGGAACCAGTGAACCCTCATACTCCTCTACGCGTGGGCATCCACTGCCGCGTCTTCGCCGGCTCTACGTCGTCCCCTTCCTAGGCCTCACCGTCGTCCACTGCCCTGGTGCTCTCGGCTCGGCGTGGTCAACGTGGTCAAGGAACGACTTCCATCGGAAGAGTACTGTACGTGGAGAGGCTGATAGCTAGGTCCACGATAGCCACAAGGAAGTGCCTCCTTATTACGCGGAAAATAATTATTCCTCCACCTGACAGCAGGGACCTGCTACTTCTTGAGCTTACATTGGATTTCCCGGAAGAGGAAAGGATGATGCAGCAGAGTAGCGTAAGTATTTCCCTTAGTTTTTGAGAACCAAGGTATCAATCCAGTAGGAGACCACGATCAAGTCCCTCGTACCTGCACAAAACGATAGCTACTCGCAACCAACGCGATTAGGGGTTGTCAATCCCTTCACGGTCACTTACGAGAGTGAGATCTGATAGATATAATATTTTTGGTATTTTTGGTATAGAGATGCAAAGTGAAAAGTAAAAGCCAAAGTAAAAAAGCAAAGCAATGATTAAAGTGATGGAGATTGATATGATGAGAATAGACCCCGGGGCCATAGGTTTCACTAGTGGCTTCTCTCAAGAGCATAAGTATTCTACGGTGGGTGAAAAATTACTGTTGAGCAATTGACAGAATTGAGCATAGTTATGAGAATATCTAGGTATGATCATGTATATAGGCATCATGCCCGTGACAAGTAGACCGAAACGATTCTGCATCTACTACTATTACTCCACTCATCGACCGCTATCCAGCATGCATCTAGAGTATTAAGTTAAAAACAGAGTAATGCTTTAAGGAAGATGACATGATGTAGAGAGATAAATTCATGCAATATGAAATAAACCCCATCTTGTTATCCTCAATGGCAACGATGCAATACGTGCCTTGCTGCCCCTTCTGTCACTACGAAAGGACACCACAAGATCGAACCCAAAGCTAAGCACTTCTCCCATGGCAAGAACTACCAATCTAGTTGGCCAAAGCAAACGGATAATTCGAAGAGACTTGCAAAGATAACCAATCATACATAAAAGAATTCAGAGAAGATTCGAATATTATTCATAGATATACTTGATCATAAACCCACAATTCATCGGTCTCAACAAACACACCGCAAAAAGAAGAAGATTACATCGAATAGATCTCCACAAGAGAGGGGGAGAACTTTGTATTGAGATCCAAAAAGAGAGAACAAGCCATCTAGCTAATAACTATGGACCCGAAGGTCTGAGGTAAACTACTCACACTTCATCGGAGAGGCAATGATGATGTAGAAGCCCTCCGTGATGACGGCCCTTTCCGGCAGAGCTTCGGAACAGGCCCCAAGATGGGATCTCGTGGATACAGAAAGTTGCGGCGGTGGAATTAGGTTTTTGGCTCCGTATCTGTTCGTTTGGGGGTATGTAGATATATATAGGAGGAAGAAGTACGTCGGTGGAGCTTCGGTGGGCCCACGAGGGTGGGGGCGCGCCTGGGGTATAGGGCGCGCCCCCCTACCTCGTGTCCACCTCGAAGCTTCCTTGGCGTAAGGTCCAGATCTCCTAGGTCATATCTAGGAAGAAAATCACGTTCCAGAAAGGTTTATTCCGTTTTGACTCCGTTTGATATTCTGTTTCTTCGAAACACTAAAATAGGCAAAAAAACAGCAATTCTGGGCTGGGCCTCCAGTTAATAGGTTAGTCCCAAAAATAATATAAAAGTGGAAAATAAAGCCCAATATAGTCCAAAACAGTAGATAATATAGCATGGAGCAAGCAAAAATAATAGATACGTTGGAGACGTATCTAGACCCACCGGATGGGCCACCGTATTTGGCGAAAAAAACTTTTCCCCCTGACTGCTAGGACCCACCGGATGGGCCACTGTATTTCGCGAAAAAAACGTTCCCTCCACTGTCAGCTCGGACCCACGGGAAGTGCCGCCTTATTACGGACAAAAAAAATGAATACTCCCCCTGCTAGTTTGGACCTGCCTTGGTGGGTGGCTGACTTGTGGACCTACTAAGTTGACAGGGACGGAGTGCTTTGTCAACTTAGTCAATATGAACGATTCTAGCTCCAGTGACCGTATGATGTCCATCCAACGGCCGTAGTGCTTCTTCAACCTCTGGTTTTCTTGCTCCAGTCGCCCAAACCAGTGCCGGTCGTGCCGCATGCTCCTGCCTCCTGTGGCTGGTTGTGCTTCCGCGGAGGCCTCATGGCCCCCTAATATTCCCACCGCTAGCCAGGCCCTGCAGCGACGGCAGCCTCACACCGCAGCCGAACCAGTGAACCCTCGTACTCCTCTCTGCGCGGGCTTCCACTGCCACGTCTTCCCCGGCTCCGCGTCATCCCCTTCCTAGGCCTCGTCGTCGTCCACCACCCTGGTGCTCTCGGTGCGGCGTGGTCAACATGGTCAAGGAACGGCTTCCATCGGATGTGGACTGTACGTGGACAGGCTGACAGCTGGGTCCACGGCCGCAGCAAGGAAGTGCCTCCTTATTACACGCAAAATAATTATTCCTCCACCTGACAGTGGGGACCCACCGGATGGGCCACCGTATTTCGCAAAAAAAATGTTTCCCCTGACTGCTAGGACTCACCAGCTACATCTTCGCATGCAAGGAAGTGCGTCCAGGCAAAAAAAACGATTCGCCCCCCTGACTGTTGGGACACACCAGCTACATCTTCGCACACAAGGAAGTGCCTGACAGTCGGGACCCACTTGGTCGAAGCGTACGTAGTGTTGTCATTATGGTCCCGAACATGTACGTACATACTTGTCGATGCACAGACGTGCACGTGTCGTAGCAGAGGCGCGCACGTAGCATGTACACTCACGTACAGCGATCAGGGTGCAAGAAAGTAAATACGACCATGTACGTACATACGGGCGGGGTCTCGAACGCATACTCGCGCGTACGTACGGCCAGGACTCGTATACACGGCTGGGTTGGAACGGAGAAACAGTGTCATCGTCGTGTTCATGGAGAGCCAACCGGCTGGGTCAGAACGGAATGCATCGTCGTGTCCGTCGGGAGGGCTTGGACAGAACAGCCGATGGAAACAAGGCCTGGCGTACCGCAGAACGGAGGAAACGGCCTTGTGTTCGACCAGCCACAGTCGATACGGGATCCTGTTCATTGGGAGGCGTCTGGCGGACCGCAAAACAGAGGAAATGGACCTCCTATGGTCGAAACGGGGGTCCTGTTGATTGGGAGGGGTGTGGCGTACCGCAAAACAGAGGAAACGGACTTGTGTTGGAGCGCTACGGTCGAAATGGGGGTCCTGTTCATCGGGGGGGGTGTGGCGTACCACAAAATGGGACTCCATGGGATACTGTTCATCTCCACCGTCGACCCCCTCCAGCCTCCACGGGCTACTGTTCATCCACCGTCGACCTCCTCCAGTCTCCACCTGCGACTATTCATCCACGGGCTACTGTTCAACCAGCCCTCTCCACGGGCTCCTGTTCAACCACCCCTCCACGGGCTATTGTTCATCCAGCCCTCCACCATCTACTGTTCATCCAGCCCTCCATGGGGTGGTCCTTTTCATCCTGCCCTCCACGGGGTCCTGTTCATCCAGCCCCAACGGGCTCGATCGATCGGGGTCCTGTTCATCCAGAGGCAACACCATGGGGTCTTGTTCATCAACCCCCACCAGGAACTGTTCATCCAATCCCCCCAGCAACGCTCACTGTTCATCCAGAGGCAGCATCGATCGGCTTTTGTTAGCAGTAGTAGCGAAGGAATTGCTCAATTGGGTTCAATTAACACCCATCGACCGATCGCTCGGTTTCAGTAACGCATAGCCTGTAGTTTAATCGCTCGGGTTCAGTTAGAGCCCAATGCCTCGCTCGGGTTCAGTTAGAGCCCAACGCCTTGCACCCACGTGTGTGCATGTACGAGAGAAACACGCATCGTTCGGCCCCGACCACCCACCCACTACTAGGGAAAAGCTTATAGATAGGCACTTACTAGTAGCGCGGGTTTATACCCCTCGCTGCTGCTACTTACTAGTAGCGCAGTTTTTTACCCCTCGCTACTACTAAGCAGTGTCTACCGTGCCCCCCGGGGACATGCCATAGTAGTAGCGAGGGGTATGAACCCATGCTACTACTAAGTTGATAGTAGTAGCACGGGTTTATACCCCTCGCTACTACTAAGTACAAGGTAGGTGATGTCTCCATATCCTCGGTCGAATCCCTCCTCTCTCCCTCACTCCCCCCCTCTCTCCATAGGCTCTCCCATTCCTCTTCTCCCTCCCACCCGCGATTCCCTTCCTCATCACACCGCCGGCCTCGCACCTCATGCCTCCCCCAAATCCGGCGACCTCCACACCCACCGCAGCCCCCTCCCCCTCCTTCCTCATCTTTCTCTAATGTTGGAAGGAGAGGGAGATCCAGCAGAGCGCCATCCATGGCGGTAGCCAGATCTGCCATGGGCACAACCAAAGGTGGGTTGTTCTTCCTACTCCCCTCTCTCTCTCCATCTTCCAGATCGAGCAGAGCGCCATCCATGGCGTCATCTAGGGTTTCGGCTCCAACTCCGGCGGCCACCGGTGAGTTGCTGCACCTACTCCTCTATATATCTCTATTCCTCTTCTAATCCTTGTCTCTTTTTCTGTAGCTGCAGCAAAGGAGAGGTGTATCACCATGGACGACTTCATCCCCTCTAGGATCAGCATCGACCATGGATGAAGATGACGATGATGCCTAGCTAGCTGCAACAGCCATGGTTGTAACTTATTTTTTAATTACTAATTAGTTAGCAGTAGCGAGGGTCCAGACCCACGCTACTACTAGTTAATAGTAGCGCGGGTGGTATCCACACTACTACTAATGGACGTAGTAGTAACGCGGGTGGCACCCGTGCTACTACTACCAGTTAGCTGTAGAGCCGTATCAGTAGCGCGGGCACTCCCTCTACTGACATACCTAAAACCCGCTCTACTGCTAGGCTTTTCCCTAGTAGTGACCGTAACTGGGAACACCCCGTTATTTTCCTCGCCCTCGCTTCTACCAAGGTTTTTTGCGTCATGGACGGCCCAAAGAATTTCATGCAGCTACGTCTCCCGCCCGCCCAGGACAAAAAGCCCATTTTCTGTCATGATTTTTTGTCATAGAAGTACGACCCCACCACTTCTATGATGATACCGGGTTTTGTCACAATTATCGTCATAGAAGTGTCATAAGTATGACAGGAAAAAAAATTGTTTGGCCCAAAATGTCACGGATGTGTCTTTTTTGTAGTGTGAACATCACTATGTTGATCATATCTACTATATGATTCACGCTCGACCTTTCGGTCTCAATGTTCCGAGGCCATATCTGCATATGCTAGGCTCATCACGTTTAACCCGAGTATTCTGCATGTCCAAAATTGGCGTGCACCTGTTGTATGTGAACCTAGAGCTTATCACACCTGATCATCACATGGTGTCTCAGCACGAAGGACTGTCGCCACAGCGCATACTCAGGGAGAACACTTATACCTTGAAATTTAGTGAGAGATCATCTTATAATGCTACCGCCGAACTAAGCAAAATAGGATGCATAAAGGATAAACATCATATGCAATCAAAATATGTGACATGATATGGCCATCATTATCTTGTGCTTTTGATCTCCATCTCCACAGTACCATCATGATCTCCATCGTCACCGGCATGACACCATGATCTCCATCATCTTGATCTCTATCAACGTGTCATCACATGGTCGTCTCGCCAACTATTGCTATCGCATAGCGATGAAGTAAAGCAATTGTATGGCGCTTGCATCTTATGCAATAAAGATTCAACCAAAAGGCTTCTACCAGTTGCCAATAACTTTACCAAAAGATGATCATCTCATACAAAAATTTATATCTCATCACGTCTTGACCATATCACATCACAACATGCCCTGCAAAAAAAAGTTATACGTCCTCCACTTTGTTGTTGCAAGCTTTACGTGGCTGCTACGGGCTTCTAGCCAGAACCGTTCTTACCTACGCATCAAAAACCACAACGTGGTATAGTGATTGCTTTTTGATCTTTAGAAAGAACCCTGTTCATTGAATCTGATTCAACTAAAGTTAGAGAAACTGACACCCACCAGCCACCTGTGTGTGAAGCATGTCGGTAGAACCAGTCTCGCGTAAGCATACGCGTAATGTTGGTCTAGGCCGCTTCATCCAACAATACCGCTGAATCAAGAATCAACTAGTGAAGGCAAGCAATATGTATATACCCACGCCCACAACTCCTTTGTGTTCTTCTCGTGCATATAATATCTACGCATAGACCTGGCTCGGATGCCACTATTGGGGAACGCAGTAATTTCAAAACAAATCCTACGCACACACAAGATCTATCATGATGATCCATAGCAACAAGAAGGGAAGAGTGTTGTCCACGTACCCTCGTAGACCGTAAGCAGAAGCGTTATGACAACGCGGTTGATCTAGTCGAATGTCTTCACGATCCGACCGACCCTAGCACCGAAAGTACGACACCTCCGCGATCTGCACACATTCGGCTCAGTGACGTCCCACAAACTCCTAATCCAGCTGAGTATCGAGGGAGATCTTCGTCGGCACGACCGCGTGATGACGGTGATGTTGAGGCTACTGGAACAGGGCTTCGCCTAAGCACCGCAACGATATGACCAAGGTGGATTATGGTGGAGGGGGCACCGCACACGGCTAAGACAACTGTCAACTTGTGTGTCCTTGGGTGCCCCCCTGCCCCTGTATATAAAGGAGCAAGGGGAGGGGTCTGGCAGCCTCATAGGGTGTGCCCCAAGGGGGGAATCCTACTCCTACTAGGAGTAGGTTCCCCCTTTCCTAGTCCAACTAGGAGGGAAGGAAAGAGGAGGAGGGGAGAAGGAAAGAGGGGGCCGGCCCCCCTAGCCCTGAAACCAATTCGATTTGGGCCTAGGAGGTGCACCCCTCAGCTCCCATGCTGCCCTCTATTTCCACTAAGGCCCATGAAGGCCCATTGACCCCCCGGGGGGTTCCGGTAACTCCCTGGTACTCCGGTATTTATCCAAAATTACCTGGAACACTTCCGGTGTCCGAATATAGCCGTCCAATATATAAATCTTTATGTCTCGACCATTTCGAGACTCCTCGTCATGTCCATGATCATATCCGGGACTCCGAACAACCTTCGGTACATGAAAACACATAAAATCATAATACCGAATGTTAAGCGTGCGGACCCTACAGGTTCGAGAACTATGTAGACATGACCGAGACTCGTCTCGGTCAATAACCAATAGCGGAACCTGGATGCTCATATTGGTTCCTACATATTCAACGAAGATCTTTATCGGTTAAACCGAATAACAACATACGTTGTTCCCTTTGTCATCAGTATGTTACTTGCCCGAGATTCGATCATCGGTATCTCAATACCTAGTTCAATCTAGTTACCGGCAAGTCTCTTTACTCGTTCCGTAATGCTACATCACGTAACTAACTCATTAGTTACATTGCTTGCAAGGCTTATAGTGATGTGCATTACCGAGAGGGCCCAAAGATACCTCTCCGATACACGGAGTGACAAATCCTAATATCGATCTATGCCAACTCAACAAGCACCATCGGAGACACCTGTAGAGCATCTTTATAGTCACCCAGCTACGTTATGACGTTTGATAGCACACTAAGCGATCCTTCGATAATCAGGAGTTGCATAATCTCATAGTCATAGGAACATGTTGTCGGCGTTCTGGGAACGGGGTCCCCAGACTTGCCTGCCTGCGGCCTGCGGCGTGGCTCAAGTGGAGGCCTAGCGCAGCCCATCATCATCAACACGAGGCTCAAGACCCTTGCGAGGGGCCAAGCCTTGCGAGGCGGACGACACGGCGCATCCTCAGGCACAGCCTCGTCAGGCTGGCTCGCGAGGAGGCGGAGAGTTCAAGGCGGGGTACCTCGCGAGGTGCCTATGACACAAGCC
Organism: Triticum monococcum; assembly: GCA_034509565.1. Lineage (NCBI taxonomy): Eukaryota > Viridiplantae > Streptophyta > Magnoliopsida > Poales > Poaceae > Triticum > Triticum monococcum. The sequence goes on along the minus strand of CM067842.1, from coordinate 230,449,448 downwards.
ATGACGACACGGGGCACCAGGCTGGTGCCAGCGCGCGCAGAGTCCCCCTTTCCTCTTTGGTGCAAAGGGAGCAAGCGTATCAGCGGAGTACCGAGGCATCAGGCAAAGGTTGCCACTTCGGTGCAACGAGACCAAGGCCAGGAGGACTACGAGATGGAGGTCACCATGGAGCCCAGCGTGGCATCATCACTAGAGCCTTTGGCAGGTGAAGACTGCTTTTGTCAGGATAGATGTACTCGCTGTCCCCCTTCAAATTAGCCCGCCATTGTTGGATCCCTTCCCGCTCAATATTTGGAGAGAGGACCAGGGCCTCTATAAATAGGACCAGCCACCCACGTAGCAAGGAGTTGGATTCCTGGTCGTTCGGTCCGGACGACGGGAGAGAGAAAAGGCATATAGAGAGAGAGAGAGGGTGACCGAACTCTTCACAACAGTTCATCACCTCAGCCAAGAACAGACCCTCGCGAGGCTGTTCTTCCTTGTATTGTTCATCCTCACCAGCCCCAGGAGGCAATCCATCCACCACACACTAGAGTAGGGTATTACACCACATCGGTGGCCCAAACCAGTATAAATCTTGTGTCTTTCGTGCAGCTCTTTTAGTAGTTTAGATCCCATTGAGACGGAGAGGTTGAAGGTGAGATTTCCGCGCGCACCCCAGTGTTCGAACCTTAAGGGTCTGCCGGAACCCGAAATCCGACATTTGGCGCGCCAGGTAGGGGTGCGCCGGAATTCGTCTTCCACCGCTCCGCACTCCTCCGACCGTCGCGTCCATGTCTGACGCTCGTCGAGCCCGCGCCGAGCGTCGGGCCGCCATCGCTTCTCGCGTCGCCCAGACGGCCCCCGTCGGTGGGCGTCCTCGTCGTTCCCCGTCGCCCGCCGTCAACGCCGCCACCGGCCCGGCGGGGGGCGAGCAGCAGGCATCGTCTCAGCACCCGTCCGTGCGGCAAGACGGCCGCACCGCCACTCCGTCACTCGCACCAGCTGGCTCTTCGTCCCGCGCGCTCCGCGCACCCTTGGAGGCTCGAGATGCGTTCCTCGCGGCAAACGAGCTCCTGCGCTACCGTCTCGTCGACGACGTCTACGAAGAATGGCTCGACCGTGTCGCCGAGCTTGTCCGCGCCGCAGGGGGCTCTTCCGCGCCGTCCGTCCCTTTGCACCGCACTCCGCCCCGCGCGGGCAACGAAGCTCCGGAGGCGCGCCAGCCATCTCCTCTCCAAGAAGATGCCGTGGCTCCAAGGCGACTGGCCCCTGGGCGGAACCCGCTCCGCCAGGTGCCATCGCAACAAGAGCGAAGCTGCCAAGAAATCCCTTGCCCGCAGGGGGCTGCCCGGGCGCTCCCTGCTCCGGCACGCCACGACCCTGCTCTAGCTCCAGCACGTCAAGACCCCGCCCTGCTCCTAGCTGCAGCGCGTGGGGACCCTCAAGACCAAGCTCTCCACCAATGGAGGCCTTTCGTGGCCACCGCGGGCTGCCACGCCTACACCACTGAGCTGCGTAGCGTCGCGTGGCCCGGCAAGTTCAAGCCCGACCTGCCTCCTTGCTACGACGGCACAACTGACCCCGCGGAATTCCTCCAGCTCTATGAGCTGGGCATCGAGGCTGCCGGCGGGGATGAAAAGGTCATGGAGAACAGGTTCCCCATGGCGCTGAAGGCAGGGGCGCGAACCTGGCTCCTGAATCTGGCTCCATGCACGATCTCCTCCTGGGACCAGATGCGCGCCCGCTTCATCGCCAACTTCCAAGGTACTCGCGACCGGCTGCCTGCCATGAGCGACATGTGCCGCATCAAGCAACAGCCCGGAGAGACCCTGCAAAAGTACATCCAGCGCTTCAACAGCGCGCGCCTCAAGATCCCCAGGGTGTCGGAGGAGGCCATCATCTCCGCCTTCTCTGATGGCGTGCGTGACGTCAAGATGAAGGAGAAACTAGCTATGCACGAAGACCTCTGCACCTCCCTGGAGCTGTTCAACTTGGTGAACAAGTGCGCCAGGGCTGAGGAGGGACGTCTCTCCCTCCTAGAGCTGCCTGCCGCGGACCCAGAAGAGAAGAAGCCCAAGGCCAAGGACGTGAAGCGCAAGGGGGCTGCCGTGCTTGCAGCCGAACCGGACACCAAGCGGGGCAAGGATCTGCCCGAACCCTCCAGAGGCAGCCGGTACTGTGTGTACCATGACCTCCACACCCACAACACCAATGAATGTCAAGAGCTCCGCGCCGTGCGAGAAGGAAGGATCGGTCGTCGCCCTGACCGTGCTGATCGGGGCTATGGCCGAGGAGGAGGAAGAAACCCAGGGCGATGGGAAGACCGCGGCCCACGCCAGGGGTGGCGCGACCAGCCTCGCGAGGACCGCTGGCGGGACCTGCCTCGTGAGGGGGACTGGAGAGACCAGCCTCGTGAGGACCGCCCTCATGGCAACGCGGGCCTACCTCCGCTTCCGCCTCCACCAAGAAGGAACGAAGACCGCCATCAAGACGAGGGGGCTGGGGGCTTCCAGGAGCCGCGCGCGATCGCCTGCATCCTGGGCGGAGCTCAAGCCCCATCCTCCCAATGTATCTTCAAGCAGTTTGCCCACGAAGTGAATGCAGTTCTCCCTAAGCTCGAAGGAAGGCGCCTCCTCAGGTGGTCGGCGTGCCCCATCACGTTCAGCTCGGCAGACCAGCTCAAGTGCGCGGCCACTGCAGGAGTCTCCCGATGCTCTGCTCCCCGGTCATCAGCAAGGTGCAGGTCACCAAGACCCTCATCGATGGTGGGGCAGGGCTCAGCGTCTTGTCCGTGGAAACATTCAACAACCTCCATGTGCCCTATGACCAGCTTCAGCCAACCAGGCCTTTCTCTGGGATCACCGACGGTTCCACAGTCCCGATCGGTCAGGTCCGCCTCCCTGTCACCTTTGGGGCCCGCAGCAACTACCGCACCAAGCTCATCGACTTCGATGTCGCCCACATCCGCCTGCCGTACAACGCCATCCTCGGGTACCCAGCGCTGGCCAAGTTCATGGCCGTGACCCATCACGGCTACAACGTCCTCAAGATGCCAGGAAGTGGCGGCGTCATCACGGTGCCCTGTGAAGAGAGAGATGCAGTGTGTTCCCTGGAGCGAGCCTTCCAGGCCGCGTCGCTAGAAGACCCAGATCGCGGAAGCAGGAGGCTTCCTGAGACCACCCCCAAGAAGAAGAAGACGTCGTTAGGCTCAGCCCCTCAGGAGGCAGGCCCCTCAGGGCCCATGCCCCCTCAGGAGGGCCCTCCATCCATCGAATAGGAAAGCGCACCCGGCGCCCTCCTCAGGCAGGGCTCGGGGGCTCTCACCTGGAGGGCCACCGACCTAGCCAGGGTCACGAGGGAGGCGCTTGGGCACCATGTGGAGGCGTGCTTCGCAGCATGTTTCCCTCGAGAGGGAGCCAGGCGAGGAAGATCAGACCGGCAAGAGTTCGTTGACGAGGCCATTCGAGAGCTACAGGAGACAAGGATCATGAGAGGTTGCCGCCGCTTGCCAGCCGTGGCCCCACATCCACGCGAGGATGGTGGGTTGCGCGTCTGCGTCGACGTACCAGGGCTCAATCAAATCGCCACAACAGAGCACCTCTGGCCCTCGCAAGTGGGGCGCTGCGGAGGTCCACCCCACAGCTATGTTCGCATGCCTTACGGCCTGCCGAGCATGGCTGCGGCGTACCAGCGCCTCATGAGGGGCATCGGGGAGGCTTAGGAAGACAGGCGTTACGCGGCTCTGGCGGGGGTGGAAACAGCTCGCGAGGAGTCACCACTGCCTCCGGAGCCTGCCGAGGCCCCGGGGCCTGGGGGCTCGTGAGGATCTGCTTCTGCAGCCCGTCAAGTCTGCTGCACCGACGCCACTACGCCGACGACATCCTCAGGTGACATCTTTCAAGTTCCGTTCTCAGCTGGGAGCATCCTCCCAGGGTTGCATCACTCCCAGGCCGCGTGGGTCCGTCCCCGCGGCATGTATCTGCATTTACCTTTCTGTCGTTAGTTTGCCTTGTTGGGGGCACCCCTCGGGCTGCATCATCCCCAAGCTGTTCGGGCCAGACCCAGCAGCGTGTATCCCCCTAGTGTTTATTTCCAACTATGCATTGCCTATCACGCTTAGCTGCATGGAGCCTGTTCGCAGCATCTTCTCTTCCCATGTCGGCTACTTGCACGTTAAAGGGGGGGTGCCTGAGCATCGCGACTCAGGGCTCTTACTGGCTCTCCAACCCTCACCCTCTGGCCTTGTCCATGGCATCGCGCCCTGGCATACCAGCGCAGGCTGAGACAAGCTCGAGGGCCGGGACCCGAGGACGTAGAGTACCGGCATCTAACCAAATTTTGCAGGGACACATCTCAAGATATGGCCCAGTGCCGGGCGCAACCCACCCAGAGGTAGGGCCTCGTGAGTCCCGCGCTGGCTCATTGGTGCCCAGATACACCTCACCTAGCTCTAACGTGTTGGTCACGTGTCAGGGCGGGGCTGTATATGCCCTGGGGGCTCCTCCCGGAGGGGAGCCCCCCTCCCACGTACCAGTGGAAGCACCATGCTCCGCGCTGGCTGACGACACTGCCGAGGAGTGGCTATGCCCGTACACATACGGAAGCGCTATGCTCCGCGCTGGTGATAAACAACTGAGGGTGGCCTCCGTGCCGCCTTAACCTCAGGGAGCCCAGAGCTCAGTGGCTGGCCTCATCGCAACGTCTCCTCTCGGGAGCGCCGCGCGAGGGGGCTGGGCACGGGGGCTACGGCTGGGTCACGCCCAGACGTACGCCGCCCAGCCAGGCCCCTCGGGCCTGGTTCGCCGCGCGTCTCTCCCCAAGTGGAGCCAAGGTACGAAGGCCGTTTGCGCGTCAAGGGGGACCCCTGGGCATCGCGACCCAGGGGCCTAACTGGTCCCGTAGCCCCTCACTCCTTAGTTCCGAAAGGCTATGCTGGGTGAGGTACGCGCGGGGCCGGGCTCTGCAGACATAGAACAGTAGCCACGCTTACATCTCGCCTCATCACCCGCTGTTCGCGCGTCAAGGGGGACTCCTGAGCATCGCGACTCAGGAGCCTAACTGGCTCCATAGCCCCTCACTCCTTAGTTCCGAAAGGCTATGCTGGGTGAGGTACGCACGGGGTCGGGCTCTGCAGACGTAGAACGGAAAACACGCCTACATCACGCTTCCCTACTTGTTGTTCGAGCGCCAAAGGGGACTCCTGAGCATCGCGACTCAGGAGCCTAACTTGTCATGTGGCCCCTCACTCCTTTGGTCCCGTCCTGGTTTCCGGTCGGGGCTGATGCTGGGTGAGGCATGCGTGGGGCCGGGCCCTGCCGGCGTAGAACACAAGCAAGTAGGGAAGAAAAGCATAAAATCCAAGGAACTTAAAAGAAAATATTATAGTCCATACTGTCAATCTCAATACCAAACGCAAGTTTAAATGCCTCCCCGAGGCGTGATGCATGTGCAGGAACCTAAAGAAGAGCAGGGATGGGACAGAGTCACTCGTCGGCACTGGTTCCGCCTTGTGGAACAGCGGGGTCGGCTGCGCCTTGCTTCGGCCTGGTGCTGAAGGCCCGGAACTTCTCCAGCAGCGCCTCCACGCGCCCCTTCACGGCTTCGACAGCGGCAGCAGCACCCTCGCCGCTCACCGGCTCCAGCAAGGCGTCGAGGTCGGTGTTGGGATCGCGGAGGTAGACGTGGGCGAAGACTCGTGTCAGCGCGGCAGAAGACAGGACGTGCGCCTCGGCCTCGGCCGCGGGGCCGATGCCGAGGACGACGTCCTCTAGAGCCTTGACCAGGAAGGGAAGCAGCTTGGCGGGGCCATCCTCGTCACCAACAAGCGGGCTGTCCAAGCCGCTCTCGTAAAGCATCTTCAGCGAAGCGCGAGCGTCCTTCTCCATGTCCGCGAAGGCCACGCGGTCTTCGGCGAGGACCTGAGCCTTGGCGTCCAGCTCGGCCTTCGTCGCCTCCAGCTCCTGCTTCCACAGGCCTAGACGTTTGCGGTGCTTCTTGAGCTTGGCCTCCGAGTCCACGAGCGCCGCCACATGCACCTTCTCCCCTCTCTCCTGCTCTTGGCGAAGGCGAACCTCCTCTGCAAGTTGGCCCCGCAGGCCTTGCAGCTCGTCCTCCAGCGCCTTGCAGCGGTCGCGGGCCTTGACCACTTCCCCCAGGGCTGCGTCATGAGCAATCTTCGCCTCAAGGACGGCCCGCTTCTCCTTGTCGCACGCCGTCGAAGCCTGAACCAGCGTCGCCCGGATCGAAGCATCAGAGCGAATCCACCCCGAAGCCAGTTCCAGACGCCCGTCCACCAGGCGAGGGTCGGAGCTGAGAAGGTCCTGGCGCAGCCGGTCCAGTTCAGTAGCAGCATGCTCCAAGACGGAGGAAGAAGACGGAGGAGCCTCGGCGCGCTCCAGGACGACAGGAGGAGCTGAGGGAGCAGTGGCTAGCAAAACGGGAGGAGAAGGTGGCGGCGGCAAGGCTGCCGAATCCCGAGCCAGCGTTCGCTGCGTCTCCCCAGCCGTGGCAGTGGCGCCAGATGAGGACACCTCAGGAGTCACCTGGGCCGTGGGGGCTGAGCTCGCCCCCGCCAGAATGGCCAGACCCCCTGAGGGCAACCGACCAGGAGAAGCCCGCGCACTGCGATCGCCCCCTTTCACAGGCGGGGGCGCTGCTGCGGATGGAGCCTCAGGAGCCCGTTTCAGTTTCTTCGCCGAAGGTGCCCACCTACTCAAGAGAAGCAATCATCAGGCCTCATCGGCAGAATGAGAAACAAGAGAACAAGGATCAAGCGCTTACGGGTCATCGCCAGTGAGCTCGGGCAGCTTTCGGCCCAACTTCAAGCCAAACAGCCGGCTGGACGGGTCGACCTTGGGAGCGGAAGGCGCGGCAGCGGACTGCCTCGGGGTAGGGGCAGGCCCGCGGGGGACCAGCCCGGTCCTGTACGTCCTTCTTCGGGATCGGAGGCAAGCTCCCGCTACCCAGCACATCGTCGTCATCATCATCATCATCATCATCATCGCTCGGCGATAGGCGGAGAGTACGGGGCGAGCGCCGAGGGAAGGGAGCCCTCGACTCTCCGTCAGTCGCCCCGGAGTCGGGCCCCTCTCCCCGCTCCTCTTTGCCCTCCTCCTCGCTGGAGTCGCTGGAGGGCACGTCCACCAGTCCTTCAGAAGGCGCCACGGGCACGAGCCCGACCCCGTTGAAAATGGGCATGGACTTCACCACCTGCGCCCAGTCGCTGTGAAGAAACAAGGGCTCGAGAGCGCCCTCCAACCTTGTCGCCGTGCTCCCGACCATAGATTGAAGAACCGCGTCCACGTCCTCTTCTTCTGCAGGCGCGGGGCTCGGATGAGGCCTCCAAATCGGAGAAGAGTACTGCCGGAGTGGAGCCAGCTGCTGCTCCAAGAACTCCCTCAACAGTGACGCGCCAGTCAACTTCGCCGTCGCCATGTTGGCTGGCCTCAAGTCCGCATCCATCTTCTCCAACACCGGCTTCGCGTGGGGATCCGCAGGCTCCTCCCGGCACCAGTCACTGGCGCTCACGACCTGCTCCTTGGGCAGGATCAGCCGAGGGTGGACGCGCCCGGCGTCAACCAAGACCCACTTGCTCCGGAAGCCATCAACCCTCTTCCCAGGATTCGAGATGGTAATGGTGCTGCCATGCGCGACGAAGCTCGCGCACGCAGAAGGAGAGCTGCCAGAAATCCGGAGGTAGAAGTAGTGGCGCAGCGAGGCCATCGAGGGCTGCACCCCCATGTGGGCCTCGCAGTAGTAAGCGAAGATCGCCAGGAGAAGGACAGAGTAGGGGTGGAGATGCAGAGCCAGCAAGTTGTAGTGGCGGAGGACAGAGAAGAAGAACTCGGAGAAGGGGGCACCAAGCCCGCTGCGATGGCGCCCACGAAGAAAGGGTAATAGGTGCTCCCTCAACCTTCAGGGGAGGCGGAGCCGACCTTGAACACCTCCGTCCCGATGACGCCCTGCGCTGCTGCCATCCGGCACAGCCGGGTAACGGTGGCCTTGGCCACAGTCGGCGGGTCCAGAGCTGGGGAATACCAAGCTTCGGCCAGAGGCTTGCGAGGCGCCTTGGCTTCCTAGGTCGCGCAACTGGAGTAGATCTGGAAGTTTGGAGGAAGAAAGGGGAGGCGCAAGAAAGGGGATCTGAGCAGCAACCGGAGAGAGCAAGGCGAAGTCTGGGAAGATGCCTCTCCCCTGTCAACCCGCGTGGTTGCTAAGGCGCCACGTCCAATCAACCGCCACGCGGCATCCAAGGCCGCCGGCTGTTAGGGCCCGCGACGCTTCGCCTTGCCCTTTCGCCTCTCGGCACGGCCAAGTCCATGCGCACCTTGGGCCCGGGGGCTACTGTCGGCGTTCTGGGAACGGGGGTCTCCAGACATGCCTGCCTGTGGCCTGCGGCGTGGCTCAAGTGGGGGCCCAGCGCGGCCCATCTTCACCAACACGAGGCTCAAGACCCTCGCGAGGGGCCAAGCCTCGCGAGGCGGACGACATGGCGCATCCTCAGGCACAGCCTCGTCAGGCTGGCTCGCGAGGAGGCGGAGAGTTCAAGGCGGGGTACCTCGCGAGGTGCCTATGACGCAAGCCATGACGACACGGGGCACCAGGCGAGTGCCAGCGCGCGCAGCGTCCCCCTTTCCTCTTTGGTGCAAAGGGAGCAAGCGTATCAGCGGAGTACCGAGGCATCAGGCAAAGGTTGCCACTTCGGTGCAACGAGACCAAGGCCAGGAGGACTACGAGACGGAGGTCACCATGGAGCCCAGCGCGGCGTCATCACCAGAGCCTTTGGCAGGCGAAGACTGCTTTTGTCAGGATAGATGTACTCGCTGTCCCCTTCAAATTAGCCCGCCATTGTTGGATCCCTTCCCGCTCAATATTTGGGGAGAGGACCAGGACCTCTATAAATAGGACCAGCCACCCACGTAGCAAGGGGTTGGATTCCTGGTCGTTCGGTCCGGACGATGGGAGAGAGAAAAGGCATAGAGAGAGAGAGGGTGACCGAACTCTTCACAACAGTTCATCACCTCAGCCAAGAACAGACCCTCGCGAGGCTGTTCTTCCTTGTATTGTTCATCCTCACCAGCCCCAGGAGGCAATCCATCCACCACACACTGGAGTAGAGTATTACACCACATCGGTGGCCCGAACCAGTATAAATCTTGTGTCTTTCGTGCAGCTCTTTTAGTAGTTTAGATCCCATTGAGACGGAGAGGTTGAAGGTGAGATTTCCGCGCGCACCCTAGTGTTCGAACCTTAAGGGTCTGCCGGAACCCGAAATCTGACACATGTAGAAGTTATGGAGAAAGCAATAGCAATAAACTAAACGCTCATAGTGCTAAGCTAACGGATGGGTCAAGTCAATCACATCATTCTCTAAGGATATGATCCCATTTATCAAATGACAACTCTTTGGCCATGGCTAGGAAACTTAACCAACTTTGATTAACGAGCTAGTCAAGTAGAGGCATACTAGTGACACTCTATTTGTCTATGTATTCACACATGTACTAAGTTTCTGGTTAATACAACTCTAGCATGAATAATAAACATTTATCATGATATAAGGAAATTAATAATAACTTTATTATTGCCTCTAGGGCATATTTCCTTCATTTAGGCACCCACGGCGTATGAATGCTTCTCGGAGGTGGTTGAGACCGGCGTCTTGGTGAAGTTATAAACCTACCCCGGTTTAGACCATTGGACATCGAGCCGATAGGCTACACGTGCCAGAGTCAGGACAGTAATTTCCTACCACCAAACATTAGTCTCGCGCGGTTTCGGGTGACCATAGGCTTATTTGGCGCTTCGTTTAATATTTGGGAGCAGAAGCATTAACGTTTTCAGTTCTCTTGAATTGAACTTTTAGGATTTGTCAAACTTCACAAGTCTTTACTCTTGAAAATCCTAAAACTACGATTATTTTGGAATGGAGGGGGTACATTTGAATATACATGGTACATGAGTATATATTAAAAGAAATATGTAACTTACCTCAGTTCATGCATGGTTCGAGATATAATCTCCTTGGTTGCAAAAAAATAGTTAGACATGCGTATGAATATATAGCAAGTTCAAACGCACAACAAAGATTGATACCCCCTTTTAGATCCGATTTACAAATGCCATTATCTCGGGTTCAAATAGATGAATGCACTTCCTATGAATTCGAATCTTTGAAACCCCTGATACATCCATTTTGCATCATGCTTTTATATCAATATTTATTGCATTATGGGCTGTTATTACACATTATGTCACAATACTTATGCCTATTCTCTCTTATTTTACAAGGTTTACATAAAGAGGGAGAATGCCGGCAGCTGGGATTCTGGGCTGGAAAAGGAGCAACTATTGGAGACCTATTCTGCACAGCTCCAAAAGTCCTGAAACTTCACAGAAGATGTTTTCCAAATATATAAAAATACTAAGAGCAAGAACTTCACCACGGGGCACACCCTGCCCACGAGGGTGGGGGCGCGCCCTACCCCCCTAGGCGCGCCCCCTACCTTGTGGGCCCCCTGGTGGCCCTCCGATGGCCATCTTCTGCTATATGGAGTCTTTCCATAGGAAAAAAAATTTAAGCCATCTGCTCGGATGAAACTCCGCCGCCATGAGGCGGAACATTGGTGGAACCAATCTAGGGCTCTGGCGGAGCTGTTTTGCCGGGGAAACTTCCCTCCCGGAGGGGGAAATCATCGCCATCGTCATCACCAACGCTCCTCTCATCGGGAGAGGGAAATTTCCATCAACATCTTCATCAGCACCACCTCATCTCAAAATCCTAGTTCATCTCTTGTATCCAATTCTTGTCTCCAAGTCCGGGATTGGTGTTAGTAGGTTGCTAGTAGTGTTAATTACTCCTTGTAGTTGATGCTAGTTAGTTTAATTGGTGGAAGATCATATGTTCAGATCCTATATGCATATTAATACACCTCTTATTTTGAACATGTTTATGCTTTGTGAGTAGTTACTTTTGTTCCTGAGGACATGGGAGAAGTCTTGCTATCAGTAGTCATGTGAATTTGGTATTCGTTCGATATTTTGATGAGATGTATGTTGTCTCTCCTCTAGTGGTGTTATGTGAACGTCGACTACATGACACTTCACCATTGTTTGGGCCTCGAGGAAGGCATTGGGAAGTAATAAGTAGATGATGGATTGCTAGAGTGACAGAAGCTTAAACCCTAGTTTATGCGTTGCTTCGTAAGGGGCTGATTTGGATCCATATGTTTCATGCTATGGTTAGGTTTACCTTAATACTTTTGTTGTAGGTGCGGATGCTTGCAGTAGAGGTTAATCATAAGTGGGATGTTTCTCCATGTAAGGGCAGCACCCAAGCACCGGTCCACCCATACCAAATTATCAAAGTACCAAACGCGAATCATATAAGCGTGATGAAACCTAGATTGACGATATTCCCATGTGTCCTCGGGAGCGCTTTACATCATATAAGAGTTTGTCCAGGCTTGTCCTTTGCTACAAAAGGATTTGGGCCACCTTGCGGCACTTCATGTACTTTTGTTACTTGTTGCTCATTACAAATTATCCTATCACAAAACTATCTGTTACCACGTATTTCAGTACTTGCAGAGAATACCTTGCTGGAAACCGCTTATCATTTCCTTCTGCTCCTCGTTGGGTTCGACACTCTTACTTATCGAAAGGACTACGATAGATCCCCTATACTTGTGGGTCATCAAGACTCTTTTCTGGCGCCGTTGCCGGGGAGTGAAGCGCCTGTGGTAGGTGGAATTTGGTAAGGAAAAATTTATATGGTGTGCTGAAATTTACTGTCACTTGTTACCATGGAAGGTAATCCTCTGAGGGGCTTGTTCGGGGTATCTTCACCCCGACCAGTAGAGAAAAGAGTTGCTCCTCAACCTACTGAACCTACAGAAAATGAAAATGCTTGCTTTGAAGTTAATGCAGGTATGATAGAAAAACTGCTAGCTAATCATTTTTAGGAGATGGAACAAAACATTCTGATGAACATCTGATATATGTGGATGAAGTTTGTGGATTATTTAAGCTTGGAGGTGTACTCGGAGATGTTGTTAAGAAGAAGGACTTCCCCTTATCTTTGAGGGGAGATGCATCGACATGGTATAGGCTATGTGATGATATGAGGTCTTGGAATTACAAACGATTGAAATTGGAATTTCATCAGAAGTTTTATCCTATGCATCTTGTTCATCGTGATCGCAATTACATATATAATTTTTGGCCTCGCTAAAGAGAAAGCATCACTCAAGCTTGGGGGACGCTTAAATCAATGTTATATTCATGCCCCAATCATGACCTCTCAAGAGAAATAATTATTCAAAAAATTTATGCTCAGCTTTCTGGTAACAATCGCACCATGCGTGATACTTCTTGTGCTGGCTCTTTTATGATGAAGACTATTGAATTCAAATGGGATTTATAGGAAAGAATTAAACGCAACTCTGAAGATTGGGACCTCGACAATGGTAAGGAGTCAAGTATGACACCTATTTTTGATTGTGTTAAATCTTTTATGGATACCGATATTTTTCGTAAATTTAGCACTAAATATGGACTTGACTCTGAGATAGTAGCTGCTTTCTGTGAATCTTTTGTTGCTTATGTTGATCTCCCCAAGGAGAAGTGGTTTAAATATCATCCTCCCATAGAAGTAAAAGTAGCTGCACCTATTAAAGTTGAAGAAAAGACTATTACTTCTAATGATCCTATTGTTCCTACTTCTTATGCTGAGAAACCACCTTTCGCTGTTAGGATAAAGGATCATGCTAAAGCTTCAACTATGGTTCGTAAAAGCAATATTAAAACATATACACCTCCTGAGCAAGTTAAAAGTTAAACCTAATATTGCTATTATTAAAGATCTCTTGTCTGATAATATAGATGGGCATGTTATTTATTTCTGTAATGAAACTGCTAGAATTGCTAAACCCGGTGATAAAGATAAACCTAGACCTGTGGTAGGCATGCCTGTTATTTCTGTTAAAATAGGAGATCATTGTTATCATGGCTTATGTGATATGGGTGCTAGTGCTAGTGCAATACCTTATTCCTTATACCAAGAAGTTATGCATGATATTGCACCTGTTGAGATGGAAGATATTGATGTCACAATTAAACTTGCCAATAGAGATACTATTTCACCGATGGGAATTGTTAGAGATGTTGAAGGCTTGTGTGGGAAAACTAAATATCCTGCTGATTTTCTTGTTCTTGGTTCCCCACAAGATAGCTTTTGTCCCATTATATTTGGTAGACCCTTCTTAAATAGTGTTAATGCTACCATAGATTGCAAAAGAGATGTTGTTACTATCGGTTTAGATGATATGACTCATGAATTTAATTTTTCCAAATTTAGTAGGAAACACCGCGAAGAAGAAGTACCTAGTAAGGATGACATTATTGGTCTTGCTTCTATTGCCGTACCTCCTAGTGATCCTTTAGAACAATATTTGCTAGACCATGAAAATGGCATGTTTATGAATGAAATAAGGGAATTAGATAAAGTATTCTTTAAACAGGAACCTATTCTAAAAAACAATTTACCTGTTGAAATCCTAGGGGATCCTCCTCCTCCCAAGGGTGACCCCATGTTTGAGCTTAAACCGTTACTTGATACTCTTAAATTTGCTTATCTTGATGATAAAAAGATATATTCTATTATTATTAGTGCTATCCTTTCAGAGCATGAGGAAGAGAGATTATTGAAAACTCTGAAGAAGCACCGCACTGCTATTGGGTATACTCTTGATGATCTTAAGGGCATTAGTCCCACTCTATGTCAACATAAAATTAATTTGGAAGAAGATGCTAAACCAATTCGTGACCATCAACGCCGGGTGAATCCTAAATGAAAGAAGTGGTAAGAAAGGAGATACTAAAGCTCCTTGAGGCAGGTATAATTTATCCCGTTGCTGATAGTCAGTGGGTAAGCCCTGTCCATTGTGTCCCTAAGAAGGGAGGTATTACTGTTGTTCCTAATGGTAAAGATGAATTGATTCCTCAAAGATTATTACAGGTTATAGGATGGTAATTGATTTCCAAAAATTAAATAAGGCTACTAAAAAGGATCATTGCCCCTTGCCTTTTATCGATCAAATGCTAGAAAGATTGTCCAAACATACACATTTTTGGTTTCTAGATGGTTATTCCGGTTTCTCTCAAATACCCGTGTCAGCCAAAGATCAATCGAAGACTACTTTTACATGCCCTTTTGGTACTTTTTCTTATAGATGTATGCCTTTTGGTTTATGTAATGCACCTGCTACCTTTCAAAGATGCATGATAGCTATATTCTCATACTTTTGTGAAAAGATTTGTGAGGTTTTCATGGACGACTTTTCCGTCTATGGATTTTCTTTTGATGATTGCTTGAGCAACCTTGATCGAGTTTTGCAGAGATGTGAAGAAAATAATCTTCTCTTGAATTGGGAAAAGTGCCACTTTATGGTTAATGAAGGTATTGTCTTGGGGAATAAAGTTTCTGAAAGAGGTATTGAAGTTGATAAAGCCAAGGTTGATGCTATTGAAAAGATGACATGTCCCAAGGACATTAAAGGTATAAGAAGTTTCCTTGGCCATGCCGATTTTTATAGGAGGTTCATTAAGGACTTCTCAAAAATTTCTCGGCCCCTGACTAATTTATTACAAAAAGATATACCATTTGTCTTTGATGATGATTGTGTAGAAGCATTTGAAATACTTAAGAAAGCATTGATTTCTGCACCTATTGTTCAGCCACCTGATTGGAATTTACCCTTTGAAATTATGTGTGACGCTACTGATTATGCTGTAGGTGCTGTTCTAGGACAAAGAGTTGATAAGAAACTAAATGTTATTCAATATGCTAGTAAAACCCTTGACAATGATCAAAGAAATTATGCTACCACTGAAAAGGAATTCTTAGCAGTTGTATTTGCTTGTGATAAGTTTAGACCTTATATTGTTGATTCTAAAGTAACTATTCACACTGATCATGTTGCTATTAAATATCTTATGGAAAAGAAAGATGCTAAACCTAGACTTATTAGATGGGTTCTCTTGCTACAAGAATTTGATTTGCATATTGTTGATAGCAAAGGAGCTGAGAATCCCATTGCAGACAACTTGTCTAGGTTAGAAAATGTGCTTGATGACCCACTACCTATTGATGATAGCTTTCCTGATGAGCAATTAAATGTCATAAATGCTTCTCATACTACTCCATGGTATGCTGATTATGCTAATTACATTGTTGCTAAGTTTATACCACCTAGTTTCACATACCAGCAAAAGAAAAAGTTCTTCTATGATTTGAGGCATTACTTTTGGGATGACCCACATCTTTATAAAGAAGGAGTGGATGGTGTTATTAGATGTTGTGTACCTGAGCATGAACAGGAACAAATCCAACGCAAGTGTCACTCTGAAGCTTATGGAGGACACCATGTTGGAGATAGAACTGCACATAAGGTACTGCAATCTGGTTTTTATTGGCCTACTCTCTTCAAGGATGCCCGTAAGTTTGTCTTATCTTGTGATGAATGTCAAAGAATTGGTAATATTAGTAGATTTCAAGAAATGCCTATGAACTATTCACTTGTTATTGAACCATTTGATGTTTGGGGCTTTGGCTATATGGGACCTTTCCCTTCCTCTAATGGGTATACACACATTTTAGTTGCTGTTGATTACGTTACTAAGTGGGTAGAAGCTATTCCAACTAGTAGTGCTGATCATAACACTTCTATTAAAATGCTTAAAGAAGTTATTTTTCCAAGATTTGGAGTCCCTAGATATTTAATGACTAATGGTGGTTCACATGTTATTCATGGTGCTTTCCGCAAAATGCTTGCTAAATATGATGTTAATCATAGAATCGCATCTCCTTATCACCCTCAGTGTAGTGGTCAAGTAGAATTGAGTAATAGAGAACTCAAACTAATTCTACAAAAGGCTGTTAATAGGTCTAGAAAGAATTGGTCCAAGAAACTTGATGGTGCATTATGGGCCTATAGAACTGCATATAAAAATCCTATGTGTGTGTCTCCGTATAAAATGGTCTATGGAAAAGCATGTCACTTACCTCTCAAACTAGAACACAAGGCTTATTGGGCTATTAAACAACTTAATTATGATTTTAAACTTGCTGGTGAGAAGAGGTTATTTCATATTAGCTCACTTGATGAATGGAGAACCCAAGCCTACGAAAATGCCAAGTTGTTTAAAGAAAAAGTTAAAAGATGGCATGACAAAAGGATACAAAAGCGTGAGTTTAATGTAGGTGATTATGTATTGCTATACAATTCTCGTTTAAGATTTTTTGCAGGAAAGCTTCTCTCTAAATGGGAAGGTCCTTACGTTATCGAGGAGGTCTACCGTTCCGATGCCATAAAAATCAACAACTTCGAAGGCACAAATCCGAAGGTGGTGAACGGTCAAAGAATCAAACATTATATCTCAGGTAATCCCATAAATGTTGAAACCCATGTTATTGAAACCGTAACCCCGGAGGAATACATAACGGACACTTTCCGGAATGTTTCAGACTCCAAAAAGGAATAGGTATGTGGTACGGTAAGTAAACCGACTCCAAAACAGTTTTTAAGGCAATATTTCTCCATTTTGGAATATTTAGAAAAATACAAAAATAAGCAGCAGTCCGGGAAGGACACGAGGGCTCCACGAGGGTGGAGGGCGCGCCCTACCCTATTGGGCACCCCCCTACCTCATGGGCACCTCGTGTGCTCTTCGGACTCCGTTTTCGTACACGACACGTATTTTGGTCGGTAAAAAATCATTATATAATCGCCCGGAGGTTTTGACTCCCGTATCACGCAATTATCTCCTGTTTGTGTTTCGAGCTGTTTTCTGTCAGGGTTGTCAAGGCCAGGCACTATGTCATCTCCCTCCTCCTCCAACCATGAGGGCAACGATGCTTGGTTAATGAAGATAGAGTTGAAGATAGAAGAACCCATGGAGGCCAACAAGGATGAAGGGATCAAGAAGGCCATGGAGGACCAAGTTCCGGCAACAGAAGACACCCTTCAACTGGATCACAACTGTCGAGGTTCTGGGAATGGGGGTCCCCAGACTTGCCTGCCTGCGGCGTGGCTCAAGTGGGGGCCCAGCGCGGCCCATCTTCATCAGCTCAAGCTCAAGACCCTCGCGAGGGGCCAAGCCTCGTGGGGTGGATGACAGGAAGCTTCCTCAGAGACAGCCTCATCAGGCAGGATCATGAGGAGGCGGAGAGATCAGGGCAGGGGTACCTCGCGAGGAACCCGTGACGCAAGCCATGACGATCGAGACCAGGCGGGCACCGGCCTGCGCAGTGTCCTTGTTTCCCCTTTGGTGCAAAGGGGGCAAGCATAGGCCAAGGCATCAGGCAAAGGTTACCATTCCAGTGCAACGAGAGCAAGACCAGCCGGACGGAGGTCACCGTGGAGCCCAAGATAGCATCATCGCCAGTGCTTTTGGCAGCCGAAGACCACCTTTGGTCAGGATAACTTGTACTAGATGTTCCCCTTCGAAATGGCCAATTGTTGGCGCCCTTCCCACTCATTATTTGGGGAGAGGCCCAAGGCCTCTATAAGTAGAGCTAGGCACCACAGAAGGAGGGGACGACGGCTAGAAATCTGGTAGAACCCTAGCAGAGAGAGAGAGAGGCGACTGAACTCACCCAAGCAGTTCATTGCACCAGCTCAAGAATACCTCTCGCGAGGCTGTTCTTCCCTTGTACTGTCCATCATCAGTCCAGAGGCAATCTGTCGGATCACGGGTTCCGGCAGACCCTTAAGGTTCGAACACTGGGGTGCGCACGGAAACTACGCCCTCAACCTCTCCGTCTCAATGGGATCTAAGCTACTAAAAGAACTGCACGAAAGACACAAGGTTTATACTGTTCGGGCCACCGATGTGGTGTAATACCCTACTCCAGTGTGTGGTGGATGGATTGCCTCTTGGGGCTGATGATGATGAACACTACAAGGAAGAACACCCTCGCGAGGGCCTGTTCTTGGCTGGGGTGATGAACTGCTATGGGGAGTTCATCCACCCTTCGCTCTCTCTCTCTTAGATCCCGGGCAGAACAAGCTGGAATCGAACCCCTTGCTATGTGGGTGGCTAGTCCTATTTATAGAGGCCCTGGTCCTCTTGCCAAATATCGAGCGGGAAGGGATCCAACATTGGCGGGCTAATTTGAAGGGGGACAGCGAGTACATCTATCCTGACAAAAGCAGTCTTCGCCTGCCAAAGGCTCTGGGGATGACGCCGTGCTGGGCTCCATGGTGACCTCCGTCTCGTAGTCCTCGTGGTCCTGGTCTCGTTGCACCGAAGTGGCAACCTTTGCCTGATGCCTCGGTACTCCGCGGATAAGCTTGCTCCCCTTGCACCAAAGAGGAAAGAAGGGACACTGCGCGCGCTGGCACCCGCCTGGTGCCCCGTGTCGTCATGGCTTGCGTCATGGCACCTCGCGAGGTACCCCGCCTTGAACTCTCCGCCTCCTCGTGAGCCAGCCTGACGAAGCTGTGCCTGAGGATGCGCTGTGTCGTCCGCCTCGCGAGGCTTGGCCCCTCGCGAGGGTCTTGAGCCTTGTGTTGATGAAGTTGGGCCGCGATGGGCCCCCACTTGAGCCACGCCGCAGGCCGCAGGCAGGCAAGTCTGGGGACCCCCATTCCCAGAACACCGACAGTAGCCCCCGGGCCCAAGGCGCGCATGGACTTGGCCGTGCCGAGAGGCGAAAGGGCAAGGGCGAAGCGCCGCGGGCCCTAACAGCCTGCGGCCTTGGACGCCGCGTGGCAGTTGATTGGATGAGATGCCTCCGCTTCCCCATGATGCCTTGATGGTCATGCGAGTTTGACAAGTGCCTGCATGCAGATCGTGTTATGATTACCTGTGATCGTGGAGACCGGCGGTTGGCCTTCGCCGGCTATAAGTACGGCACCGCTCGTGCCCATTTAGTCATCTCTTCTTGCTCTCCCTTTCGTCTCAGCTCTTGCTCCGTCTTGGTGCGATGGCTCCGATCCGCCGGCTCTCCGTAGCGGAGAAGGGAAAAACTCCTCGGGAAGGGCTAGACCCCCTCCCGCCGAAGAAGTGGCTCGCCCGCTGCAGCCCAGAAAAAGAGGATCATCCGGCGGCAGCGAGGCCCCGGGGCGAGCGGGCCCAGCCGGGGTTCCCGCTGCCATTGTACGCCCACGTCGAGGGCCCCGGAGGCGTTGATGCCGATCCCCGTGGTCAGCGCCGTCGGCGGTGCCGTCGGGTTACGAAGGCGTGGGCGGTTCCTCCTGGAGTCCATGCCGAGGGCTCCTCCCACGAGTTCGTGCTCCACGTCGTCACTCCTCTTCAGTCCTGGATCCGTCTTCCTCCCTTCTTTGCCTCCATCGTTCCTCCAGGAGGTCCCTTGGGGCTCCAGCTGCAGCACGCTGACTGCGGCGCCCCCGCGACCGAGGCCGAGGTCGTCGTCGCTGCCCCGGGCGCGGTCTACATTTCCCATGGCTAGAGGGAGATCGGCCGGGTCTGCAGGGAAAGGGGCGTCTTCACGGCCCACCTGGAGTACGACGGCGCGGCGGCGATGTCCTTCAAGGTCTTCGACGCGATCGGGCGCCGGCTGGAGTGCTGCCGTGGAAGGGACGGCCAGGGCCTCGCCCTGGTGAGGGCTAGGCCCGCTGACCGCCCCTTTGGCAGTGGCGCCCAAGGGTCCAGCGGCTCCAGCGAGGGCTTCGCGACCCCGGAGACGAGCGACGACAGCTACGAGCCCCCGAGTCGTCGCCACTCCAGGAGCAGGGCGGACGCGTCAGGCCGCCGCCAACCCTGATCTGGATGGGGTTGGCGCTGGTGCCTGACGTCCCACTATTGATGATGGCGTCTCCCACAGTAGCTCATGTAGGTAGCATCCCTTAGGATTCGTTCCCTGCGAGGAATCGGAATGTGCCCCGTGGGGGCTTGTAAGGTGTCTGTAGTCCATTTTGTTAATATGTATAACCTTTTGCCATGAACTCCGTGCGAGTTGCTAACTCCGTTATAGTTCAGCCTTCCCTTTCGCACCTCATGAGGGCTTGGTGCTCTACGCCGACAGGTCCCAGTCCCAAGGCGGCGTCAGCCGTCGCTGGTATGCCAGGTCGCGATGCCGTGGTCAAGGCCAGGAGGTGAGCGACCCGAGGTCCGGTAAGAGCCCTTGAGTCGCGATGCTCAGGAGGTCCCCTTTGGCGCCCAAGCAGCCAACACTTAGTGGGAAAGGGAAGCAACGTCGCTAGTGCGGAGTTGCCTTAGGTGCGTGGGTAGTGCTTCGGTAGCCAGTGCTGCGGGTGGTGACTTATCTTGAGAATCGGGGGTTGCTCCTGATGGGCCGTTGGGTTCGTGCGGAGGTAGGAGCAGAAACGCTCGGCAAGGTCCTCGCGAGGCCCCTCCTTCCCCGCCTCTGCTCCCCTTTCTGCTCTACGTCCTCGGGTCCCGGCCCTCGAGCTTGTCTCAGCCGTCGCTGGTATGCCAGGCCGTGATGCCGTGGACAAGGCCAGAGGCTGAGGGCTGGAGAGCCAGTAAGAGCCCTGAGTCATGATGCTCAGGCACCCCCCCTTTAACGTGCAAGCGGTTTGCGCGAGCGAGGGCGAAGGAGACCTCATGAGGGCCTCGGCTTGCGCGGCTCCCCCGAAGATCCTCTGGGCGGGTTGCGCCCGGCACTGGGCCGTGTCTTGAGATGTGTCCCTACAAAATTTGATTAGATGCCGGTACTCTACGTCCTCAGGTCCCGGCCCTCGAGCTTGTCTCAGCCGTCGCTAGTATGCCAGGTCGCGATGCCGTGGACAAGGCCAGAGGGTGAGGGCTTGAGAGCCAGTAAGAGCCCTGAGTCACGATGCTCAGGCACCCCCCCTTTAACGTGCAAGTAGTCGACATGGAGAAAAAGGAATGCCGCGGACAGGCAACAAGCAATCAAGCGTGACGAGCAAGTGCATAGTTGGAAATAAAAATGACGGAGATACACGCTGCTGGGCCTGGCCCCGGCGGCTTGGGGATGATGCAGCCCGAGGGGCGCCCCCAACAAAGCAAACTGACAACGGAAAGGTAAATGCAGATACACGCCGTAGGGACGGGCCCGCGCGGCCTGGGAGTGACGCAACCCCGGGAGGGTGCTCCCAGCTGAGAACAAAACTCGAAAGATGTCACCTGAGGATGTTGTTGGTGTAGTGGCGTTGGTGTAGCGGACTTGACGGGCTCCTGAAGCTGACCCTCACGAGCCCCCCAGGCCCCGGGGCCTCGGGAGGCCCCGGAGGCGCTGGTGACTCCTCGCGAGCTGTCTCCACCTCTGCCAAGGCCGCGGGACGCCTGCCTTCCTGAGCCTCCACGATGCCCCTCATGAGGCGCTGGTACGCTGCAGCCATGCTCGGCAGGCCGTAAGGCATACGAACATAGTTGTGGGGTGGACCTCCGCAGCGCCTCACTTGCAAGGGCTAGTGGTGCTCCGCCGCGGCGATCTGATTGAGCCCTGGTACATCAACGCAGACGCGCAGCCCGCCATCCTCGCCTGGACATGGGGCCACGGCTTGCACGCGGCGGCAACCTCTCATGATCTTTGTCTCCTGTAGCTCTTGAATGGCCTCGGCAATGAACTCCTACTGGCCTGATCTTCCTCGCCTGGCTCCCTCTCGAGGGAAGCGCGCCACGAAGCACGCCTCCACATGGTGCCCAAGCGCCTCCCTCGTGACCTTGGCTAGGTCGGTGGCCCTCCAGGTGAGAGCCCCCGAGCCCTGCCTGAGGAGGGCGCCGGGCGCGCTTTCCTATGCGATGGATGGAGGGCCCTCCCGAGGAGGCACGGGCCCTGAGGGGCCTGCCTCCTGAGGGGCTGAGCCTGATGATGCCTTCTTCTTCTTGGGGACGGTCTCAGGGAGCCTCCTGCTTCCATGATCCGGGTCCTCCGGCGACGCAGCCTGAAAGGCTCGCTCCAGAGAACACACTGCATCTCTCTCTTCGCAAGGCACCGTGATGACACCGCCACTTCCCGGCATTTTGAGGACGTTGTAGCCATGGTGGGTCGCGGCCATGAACTTGGCTAGCGCCGGGTACCCGAGGATGGCGTTGTACGGCAGGCGGATGTGGGCGATGTCCAAGTCGATGAGCTTGGTGCGGTAGTTGCTGCGGGCCCCGAAGGTGACGGGGAGGCGGACCTGCCCGATCGGGACGGTGGAACCGTCAGTGATCCTGGAGAAAGGCCTGGTTGGCTGTAGCTGGTCGTAGGGCACTTGGAGATTGTTGAATGTTTCCTCGGACAGGACGTTGAGCCCTGCCCCGCCATCGATGAGGGTCTTGGTGACCAGCACGTTGCTGATGACCGGGGAGTAGAGCATCGGAAGGACTCCTGCGGTGGCTGCGCATTTGAGCTGGTCTGCTGAGCTGAACATGATGGGGCATGCCGACCACCTGAGGGGGCACGTCGCCTCGAGCTTGGGGAGAACTGCATTCACTTCGCGGGCAAGCTGCTTGAAGATACGTTAGGAGGCTGGGGTTTGAGCTCCGCCCAGGATGCAGGCGATCGCGCGTGGCTCCTGGAAGCCCCCAGCCCCCTCGTCCTGATGGCGGTCGTCGTTCCTTCTCGGTGGAGGCGGCAGCGGGGCAGGCCTGCGTTGCCGTGGGGGCGATCCTCGCGAGGTTGGTCTCTCCAGTCCCCCTCACGAGGCAGGTCCCGCCAGCGGTCCTCGCAAGGCTGGTCGCGCCACCCCTGCCGCGGGCCGCGGTCCTCCCAACGCCCTGGGTTTCTTCCTCCTCCTCGGCCGTAGCCCCGGTCAACATGGTCAGGGCGACGGCTGATCCTTCCTTCTCGCACGGCACGGAGCTCTTGACATTCGTTGGTGTTGTGGGTATGGAGGTCATGGTACACACAGTACCGACTGCCTCTGGAGGGCTTGGGCAGATCTTTGCCCCGCTTGGTGTTTGGCTCTGCCGCGAGTACGGCAGCCCCCTTGCGCTTTGCATCCTTGGCTTTGGGCTTCTTTTCTTCTGGGTCCGCGGCAGGCAGCTCGAGGAGGGTGAGACGCCCTTCCTCAGCCCTGGTGCACTTGTTCGCTAGGTTGAACAGCTCCAGGGAGGTGCAGAGGTCTTCGTGCATCGCCAGCTCCTCCTTCATCTTGATGTCACGCACGCCGTCAGAGAAGGCGGAGATGATGGCCTCCTCAGACACCCTGGGGATCTTGAGGTGCGCGCTGTTAAAGCGCTGGATGTACTTTTGCAGGGTCTCTCCGGGTTGTTGCTTGATGCGGCGCATGTCGCTCACGGCGGGCGGCCGGTCGCGACTGCCCTGGAAGTTGGCGATGAAGCGGGCGCGCATCTGGTCCCAGGCGGAGACCGTGCCTGGAGCTAGGTTCAGGAGCCAGGTTTGACCTCCTTCCTTGAGCGCCATGGGGAACCAGTTCGCCATGACTTTTTCATCCCCATCGGCAGCCTCGATGCCCAGCTCATAGAGCTGGAGGAACTCCGCGGGGTCGATGGTCCCGTCGTAGCGAGGAGGTAGGTCGGGCTTGAACTTGCCGGGCCACGCGACGCTGCGCAGCTCGGTGGTGTAGGCGTGGCAGCCTGCGGTGGCCACGAAAGGCCTCGGTTGGTCGAGAACCTGGCCTTGAGGGTCCCCTCGCACTGCAGCTAGGAGCAGGGCGGGGTCTTGACGTGCCGGAGCTGGAGCAGGGTCGCGGCGTGCCGGAGCAGGGAGCGCCCTGGCAGCCCCTTGCGGGCGAGGAACTTCTTGGCAGCTTCGCTCTTGCTGCGCCGACGCCTCACGGAGCGGGTTCCGCTCGAAGGCCAAGCGCCTTGGAGCCACGGCGTCCTCTTGGAGGGGAGGCGGCAGGTGCGGCTCCGGAGCTTCGTTGCCCGCGCGGGGCGTAGTGCGGCGCAGAGGGACGGGCGGCGCGGAAGAGCCCCCTGCGGCGCGGACAAGTTCGATGACGCGGTCGAGCCATTCTTCATAGACGTCGTCGACGGGACGGTAGCGCAGGAGCTCGTTTGCCGCGAGGAGCGTAGCTCGAGCCTCCAGGGGTGCGCGGAGCGCGCGGGACGAAGATCCAGCTGGAGCAAGTGATGGAGTGGCGGTGCGGCCGTCCTGCCGCACGGATGGGTGCTGAGACGATGCCTGCTGCTCACCCCCCGCCGGCCCGGTGGCGGCGTTGACGGCGGGCGCGGGGAGCGACGAGGACGCCCACCGACGGGGGCCGTCTGGGCGACGCGAGAAGCGATGGCGGCCCGGCGCTCGGCACGGGCCCGACGAGCGTCGGACATGGATGCGACGGTCGGAGGAGAGTGGAGTGGAGGGAGACAAATTCCGGCGCACCCCTACCTGGCGCGCCAACTGTCGGATCACGGGTTCCGGTAGACCCTTAAGGTTCAAACACTGGGGTGCGCGCGGAAACTACGCCCTCAACCTCTCCGTCTCAATGGGATCTAAGCTACTAAAAGAACTGCGCGAAAGACACAAGGTTTATACTGGTTCGGGCCACCGATGTGGTGTAATACCCAACTCCAGTGTGTGGTGGATGGATTGCCTCTTGGGGATGATGATGATGAACACTACAAGGAAGAACACCCTCGCGAGGGCCTGTTCTTGGCTGGGGTGATGAACTGCTATGGGGAGTTCATCCACCCTTCGCTCTCTCTCTCTCTCTCAGATCCCGGGCAGAACAAGCTGGAATCGAACCCCTTGCTATGTGGGTGGCTAGTCCTATTTATAGAGGCCCCGGTCCTCTTCCCAAATATCGAGCGGGAAGGGATCCAACATTGCCAGCCTAATTTGAAGGGGGACAGCGAGTACATCTATCCTGACAAAAGCAGTCTTCGCCTGCCAAAGGCTCTGGGGATGACG
The DNA here is from genome assembly GCA_034509565.1 of Triticum monococcum. NCBI lineage: Eukaryota > Viridiplantae > Streptophyta > Magnoliopsida > Poales > Poaceae > Triticum > Triticum monococcum. Next base: position 230,424,655 of record CM067842.1, on the reverse strand, counting down.
CCGTGCTGGGCTCCATGGTGACCTCCGTCTCGTAGTCCTCCTGGTCCTGGTCTCGTTGCACCGAAGTGGTAACCTTTGCCTGATGCCTCGGTACTCCGCGGATATGCTTGCTCCCCTTGCACCAAAGAGGAAAGAAGGGACACTGCGCGCGCTGGCACCCGCCTGGTGCCCCGTGTCGTCATGGCTTGCGTCATAGGCACCTCGCGAGGTACCCCGCCTTGAACTCTCCGCCTCCTCGCGAGCCAGCCTGACGAGGCTGTGCCTGAGGATGCGCCGTGTCGTCCGCCTCGCCAGGCTTGGCCCCTCGCGAGGGCCTTGAGCCTTGTGTTGATGAAGTTGGGTCGCAATGGGCCCCCACTTGAGCCACACCATAGGCCGCAGGCAGGCAAGTCTGGGGACCCCCGTTCCCAGAACGCCGACACAATCCACCACACCACACACTAGAGTAGGGTATTACACGACAACGGTGCCCCGAACCAGTATAAACCTTGTGTCTCTTGTGTTGTTCATCATTTTCATCTTAGTTTGCATGAGAGGATCGGACGTAGATCAGTAGGGGAGAGATCTCCGCGCGCACCCCAGTGTTCGAACCTCAAGGGGTGCACCGGAGTCCTCCCTCCTGACGACCCGCTCTCCCCCGACATCGCATGCCACCCTCATGGCAGATAACGCACCGCCTGCTCCAGCAACGGATGCCGACACTGGGGCCAGGGGGCTCCGGGCCATGGCCCCCGCCTTGCGGCAAGTGCAGTGGCCGCGCAAGTTCAGGCCCGAGATGCCGGCCGCTACGACGGCGCGACGGACCCGATGATTTTCCTGCTGGCATACAAGGAGGCCGTCCTCAGAGCCGGGGGCGACGATCGGGTGATGGCCAACTCGTTACCCATGGCCCTCACCGGCATTCCACGCGCGTGGCTCCTCCACCTGCCGATGGCCTCTATCACCTCCTGGAAGGAGCCGCGCGACCTCTTCCTCGCCCGTTTCGCCGCACCAGCGCCGCCCGTCGTTGCAGCTCTCCTGGGTGGCTCCCAGGCACCACCCTCGAGTCATCACATCAAGCCGTTCGCCTGTCGGATCAGCACCGCCTCCTGGCACCAAGAAGCCCCCCGGGCTGGGTGGCACCCGAGGTTGATCTAACCTTTGACTCGGAGTACCACCCCTTCAACCCCATTGGTTCGGGCGCGCTCCCGATGCTTTGCACACCCACCATCTACTAGGTAGCCGTCACCAGGACCCTCATCGACAGTGGTGCCGACCTCAATGTGCTCTCGATGGAGGCCTTCAGCCTACTCCACGTGCCGCCAGAGCGGCTGCAACCCAGCAGGCCTTTCTCGGGCGTCGGAGCTAGTTCCACCGCCTCCTTGGGACAGATCCGCCTCCCAGTGACCTTCGGCACCTGCGACAACTTCTGCACGGAGCTGATCGACTTCGACATCGCCCCTATCGGCCTCTCCTACAATGCCATCCTGGGCTATCCGGCCTTGGCTCGGTTCATGGTAGCAACTCACCTGGCGTACAACCTCATGAAGATGCCCGGGAGTAGCGGCACCCTCACCGTGTCAGGAGACACAAGGGATGCGCTGCAGGTGCTCCAGCTTGTTTTCAGGGCGTCTGCGGTGGCACAGCCCACTAGCACCGACGCCCTTGAACCCATGGGGGCTGCGCCGGCTAAAAAGAAGCAGTTGTTCACCCAAGACAAGGCGGAAACCAAGCAGGTACCAGTCGACGAGGATGGGTCCACTGGCGCCACCTTCACCATAGGGGCCAACCTCGAGCCCGAGCAGGAGAAGGCCCTAATCAGGTTCCCGTGTGCGAACAAGAAGGTGTTCGCGTGGGAACCAGATCAGTTAGCGGGGGTCCCAAGGGAAGTGATTGAGCATCACCTCAAAGTGTGCCCCAATGTATGCCCTATGAAGCAGAAGGCAAGGCGGCAGTCTACTGAGAAACAGGCTTTCATCGTTCAAGAGACCCGGAAGCTAGAGGCGGCAGGGGTTATCTGTGAGGTCCGCTACCCTGATTGGCTGGCTAATCCTGTTGTCGTGCCAAAGAAGGGGGGAGAGCGCATGTGCATCGACTACACCAACCTCAACAAGGCCTGCCCGCAGGATCCATTTCCGCTCCCCTGCATCGACCAGATAGTCGACTCCACCACAGAGTGTGACCTATTGTGCTTCCTGGATGCCTTCTCGGGCTATCACCAGATCAAGATGGCGATAGAAGACGTGGAGAAGATGGCTTTCCTGACCCCGTGTAAAGTGTACTGCTATATGTGCATGCCATTTGGGCTGCGCAACGCAGGCATGACCTTTCAACGGCCGATGCACATCGCCTTAGGCCGGCAACTCGGGAGGAACGCTGAAGCTTACGTCGATGACATTGTGGTGAAGTCTCGTGAGGCAAGAACCCTGATACAGGACCTGGAAGAAACCTTTTCCAGCCTCAACGAAGTGGACCTACGGCTCAACCCGGAGAAGTGCGTATTTGGAGTCCCCTCGGGCAAGCTCCTGGGTTTCCTCGTATCCCATAGGGGCATCGAGGCCAACCCGGAGAAGGTCAAGGCAGTCGAAGATATGAGACCTCCGAGGACCCTCAGAGAAATGTAGAAGCTTACCGGGCGTGTGACTGCGTTGGGGCGCTTCATCTCCAAGCTGGGGGAACGAGCCCTGCCCTTCTTCAAGCTAATGAAGAAAAAGGGCCCCTTCGAATGGACTGAAGAGGCCGACAAGGCATTCCAAGACCTCAAGAGGTACCTTACCAGTCCGCCAGTGATGGTAGCTCCGCGTCCTCGGGAGCCCCTGGTGCTCTACCTTGCAGCCACCCCCTACTCCGCCAGCGCAGCCCTAGTGGCGGCTAGGGAGGAGCGCTGTGCCAAGCCCGCATCGACCGTCTGAACTAAAGCAAAGCAGAGCCAGGAGGGCCTCGCGAAGGCCACAACCACAACCTGAAAGGGACAGCTGCAGGAGGGGAGCGCACCCGAGCAGGAGAGGCCTCTTCAGGTGACCAAGCCTCGGGGGCTCCGTCGTCTCCAGAGACGCCTTGACCTCTGGAGGACACAAGCAGCGCCAACACCCTCAACCTCGTCGAGCATCCCGTGTACTTCGTCAGCACGGTGCTATGGGACACAAGGGCACGGTATCCCGTTCCTCAAAAACTCCTCCTCGCGCTACTAGTGGCCTCGCACAAGCTGCGCCACTACTTCCAAGGACATCCCATCAAGGTCGTCTCAGCATAGCCCTTGGAAAGAGTGCTCAGGAGCCCCAACTCAGCTGGAAGGGTCACCGAATGGAACATTGGCTGCAGGCATTTCAGCTAGAATTCAGCATGACCAGAGTTATCAAGGGAGCCGCACTTGCAGATTTTGTGGCAGAATGGGCAGAAGCGCCGGGTCTCGAGGCAGGCGAAGACCGATCACTTTCCCCGGGAAGTGAAGCACCGAACGGCTGGGTCATGTACTTCGATGGGGCGTTCTCCCGACACAGTGCAGGAGCTGGCGCAGTGCTTGTGTCCCCTACCCAGGACAAACTCTATTACGCCGTGCACCTCTGCTTCCAGCGTGGAGAGAAGGTCTCCAACAACATAGCGGAATACGAAGGCCTGATAGCAGGCTTAAAAGCTGTGATCGCCTTAGGGGTAAAGCGCCTCACCATCAAGGGCGATTCACAGCTCCTCATCAACTTCTCCAACAAGATATACGAGCCGAAGGACGAGCACATGGAAGCTTACCTCGCTGAAGTCCGCAGGATGGAGAAATAGTTCTGGGGGCTGGAGCTGCAGCATGTGCCTCGCAGCACCAATCAGGAGGTTGACGACATTGCCAAGAGGGCGTCTAGTCGGCTCCTGCAGGAACCTGGCGTCTTCGAGGAGCGGCTCTTCAAGCCCTCGGCGGCACCGTCGCTATTAGGCGCGGCACAACCAAGGGAGGAGCCTCCTCAGCCGCCTGCCTCGGGAGCTCTGGTTTGCGACCCGGCATCAGGGGCACGCCTACTCCTGGCGTTGGAGCCTCAGGAGGGATGTTGGATCCCAGAGCTCAAGGACTACCTGATGCAAGGGATTCTGCTGGACAACGAGGAGGAGGTGGAGCATGTGGCACGGCAGGCCACGGCTTATTGCATCTAGGATAGCGAGCTCTATAGGAAGCGGCCGAATGACGTATCCCTACGTTGCATTTCCAGGGAGCAAGGAAAGGAACTGCTGGCGAACATACACAGCGGAGACTGCGGGCACCACTCGTCATCATGAACCCTCGTCGGTAAGGCGTTCCGCAGCAGGTTCTACTGGCCCACAGCACTCAGTGACACCGTTGACATGGTGAAGGCTTGCGAGGCCTGCCAGTTTCACGCTAAATAGATCCATCAGCCTGCGGGGGGTCAGCAGACCATACCCCTCTCCTGGCCATTCACAGTTTGGGGGTTGGACATTCTGGGCCCGTTCCCTCGGGCGCCAGGGGGCTATCACTACCTCTATGTCATTGTGGACAAGTTCACAAAGTGGGATGAGGTGGAAGCTGTCCGCACAATCCCGGCAGGCTCGGTAGTCAAGTTCATCAAGGGCCTCGTGAGCCAGTTTGGGGTGCCAAACCGCATCATCGCTGACAATGGTTCGCAATTCACCAGTAATCTCTTCAAAACATACTGTGCTAACCTTGGAACGCAGATATGCTACGCTTCGGTAGCACACCCCGGAGCAATGGCCAGGCTGAACGAGCCAACGCAGAGGTCCTGAGGGGCCTCAAGGCCAGGACCTTCAAGAAGAAGCTGGAGGCCTGTGGCAGGGGCTGGCACGACGAGCTCCAGTCCGTGCTATGGTCAATCCGCACGACAGCGACCAAGCCGACTGGCGAGACCCCGTTCTTCCTCGTCTACGGAGCGGAGGCTGTTCTCCCTCACGAGGTCAGACGTCGCTCCACACGGGTCCTGGCATTCGACGAGGCTCTGCAGGGCGCCATGCGGGGGACGGATCTCGTGCTGGGGGAGGAACACCGTCGGGAAGCCGCACTGCCAGCGGCAAGGTATCAACAGGCGCTACGACGATACCACAGCCGCAACATCCGCCCCAGGACCCTTGAGGTAGGGGATCTCGTGCTCAGAAGGGTTCTCTCCAGGGAGGGGCTGCACAAGCTCTCTCCCATGTGGGAGGGCCCGTTCAAAGTTGTTCTTGTTTCTAGGCCTGGCTCTGCGCGCTTGGAGACTCCGGAGGGAGTACCCATCCAGAACCCATGGAACTTTCAACATCTCCGGAGGTTCTACCCCTGAGTGAAGCTGCTGCGTTTTGGAAAAGGCCCGGTGCCTGTGAAGAAGGCCAATGCCTATGAAGCCTCTGCGTTTTGGAAAAGGCCCAGTGCCTATGAAGAAGGCGAATGCCTGTGAAGCCACTGCGTTTTGGAAAAGGCCCGGTGCCTGTGAAGAAAGCGAATGCCTGTGAAGCCGCTGCGTTTTGGAAAAGGCCCGGTGCCTGTGAAGAAGGCTAATGCCTGTGAAGCCCCTACGCTTTGGAAAAGGCTCGGTGCCTGTGAAGAAGGCGAATGCCTGTGAAGCCGGTGCGTTTTGGGAAAGGCCCGGAGCCTGTGAAGAAGGCGAATGCCTGTCGGAGTAATGGGCCGCAGGTAGGCTAAACCGAGTCCCAGAACCTTTCAAGACATCGGGGCAGGCTGCGCCCCTCAAGACCCCAGGACAAAGATCCGCCTTCTGAGAAGTTGGCGGCGGGGCAATCGATTAGCCACTCACGGCCGAGTCCCGGGGACGACTTCAGGATAAGCCAACTCTTGACTGACGACTCCCCGAGAAGCCGGCCTTGGGGAGTCGGCCCGCGACTCCAACGAACCCCATGTCCTCATCAAGAGGGGCAGCCAGGGGAGTGGTGAAGCCTGCTCCCACCCCTTTCCAGAGGCAGGCATGGCCACAGTACGCCGTACCCGCAGAGATCTCCGTGCAGCGTGGCACTATTGCCACTCCGGCCCTGACATCAGCACCGGTGGACCGAATCCTGCGCCCACGATGGCTTGTCTGTACGACCCCAGGGCGGCGGGCCCCACCAACCAGCGGGATCCCAGAAGACAGCAAGTGCGCCACCAGTTGGACCCGTTGGGAGATGGCCCCCAAGAGTCGTCCTGCTCCTCCCCCGGGGCCCATGCGCCATTAACCAGATGTGAGGGAGAGTGGCAATAGTGATCGCCCGCCAGGCGGCAGGGCTGTTGCCACGACACCATGACCAAGCCCTTGTCATTAGAAGCACGGCTACAGTAATCAGCAGCCGGCAAGACCCGCCCGCGGCAGACGCGGTCTGTCAGCTCCGTACCGAGCCAGTTGGCGGGGCCCACTAGTCGACGGGCCCCAGGAGTCGGCAGATAAGACGGCGGCCAAAGAGGTTGACTGCTGGGCCCGCGTCCAGCTGGATTACCATTGTACCCCTGGGTGGTAGGCCTATATAAACCCCTAGGGCACCCATGCAAAGGGTTGGAATCTATTAGTGCTAGACCAGATCATATAGGAAGGTGAGAGCTAGCCTTGCCTTCTCCTACCTCTAGGAAAGAGCTCAAGGAGCAATCGTGTAAACACTTGGCCATAGTGATCATGTGGAGACCCCGTAGAGCAGCAGTAGGGGTATTATCTCCCCAGAGAGCCCTAAAGCTGGGTAAGATTCGCCGGCGTGCATGTCTTCGCCTCATCCCATTTCTAGGCACCGGCAACGTTCTACTCGCCCCCACCATGATAAGCCATCCTTTGGCATATGTCGCACCCAACCCCCGACATTTGGCGCCCACCGTGGGGCATGGTGCACCGCCGTCCGGGGACCTGCTCTAGACGGGAACCCTTTTCCTCCCTGGCGAGCGCAGCCAGCCAGGCACGCCAGACGGAGTTAGCACTGACGCACTGCACGGCGTTGAGATCGCCTGCGCAGCCAGCTGCCTCACCGAACTTGTCGGCGAGGTTCGCCTCTCCGACGAACCTGCATCCAATGCAGGCACGGGCGGCTCCGAGAGCCTCCTCGCGGGCCTCCTCGATCAACTCCATGTCGCCGGTGAGCCTGCCGTGGACTTGGAGTCTATAGGTTCCACCAACCCGATGCTGGTCGACTCCGACACCGCATCGCTCGATGTGTTCCCCACTAATGTGGTGGTCTACGATGAGCCTCTCCCTCATGCGGAGAGCGGCGGAAGCACCATCACCGAGGTGCTCGTCATCAGTCATGACGAGCCTCCCGGCGGAGGAGCGCATGACCCACTTGGCGTGGCGCTACAAGACCTGACTGTGCCCATTCCGGAAGACGCCGATGCGGAGACGTTGGAGGCGCCCTGCCTTCAGCTCGTCGAAGGCGCGAAGAAGCTGGCTAGCATGAGACACTTGTCAGAAGCCTACCAGCGAGAGGTGGATCGCGCTGTTGGCGGCTCGCCGGCCCAAGCGGGGCCCAGCCGCCCTGGCGCGGTCCAACAGCGCGACGTTGTCGGATTTCAGGTTCTGGCAGACCCTTAAGGTTCGAACACTGGGGTGCACGCGGAAATCTCGCCTTCAACCTCTCCGTCTCAATGGGATCTAAACTACTAAAAGAGCTGCAAGAAAGACACAAGATTTATACTGGTTCGGGCCACTGATGTGGTGTAATACCCTACTCCAGTGTGTGGTGGATGGATTGCCTCCTGGGGCTGGTGTGGATGAACAATACAAGGAAGAACAGCCTCGCGAGGGTCTGTTCTTGGCTGTGGTGATGAACTGCTATGAAGAGTTCAGTCACCCTCTCTCTCTCTCTCTACATGCCAATCGAACGAACCAACCCCCCGAACCGATGAACCCAACCCCTTGCTATGTGGGTGGCTAGTCCTATTTATAGAGGCCCTGGTCCTCTCCCCAAATATTGAGCGGGAAGGGATCCAACAATGGCGGGCTAATTTGAAGGGGGACAACGAGTACATCTATCCTGACAAAAGCAGTCTTCGCCTGCCAAAGGCTCCGGTGCTGACGCCGCGCTGGGCTCCATGGTGACCTCTGTCTCGTAGTCCTCCTGGTCTTGGTCTCGTTGCACCGAAGTGGCAACCTTTGCCTGATGCCTCGGTACTCCGCGGATATGCTTGCCCCCTTTGCACCAAAGAGGAAAGAGGGACGCTGCGCGCGCTCGCACCCGCCTGGTGCCCCGTGTCGTCATGGCTTGCCTCATGGGCACCTCGCGAGGTACCCCGCCTTGAACTCTCCGCCTCCTTGTGAGCCAGCCTGATGAGGCTGTGCCTGAGGATGCGCCGTGTCGTCCGCCTCGCGAGGCTTGGCCCCTCGCGAGGGTCTTGAGCCTCGTGTTGATGAAGATGGGCCGCGCTGGGCCCCACTTGAGCCACGCCGCAGGCCGCAGGCAGGCAAGTCTTGGGACCCCCGTTCCCAGAACACCGACAGTAGCGCCCGGGCCCAAGGCGCGCATGGACTTGGCCGTGCCGAGAGGCGAAAGGGCAAGGGCGAAGCGCCGCGGGCCCCAACAGCCTGCGGCCTTGGACGCCGCGTGGCGGTTGATTGGATGTGGCGCCCCCGCTTCCCCACGACGCCTTGGCGATCGTGCGAATTGGACAAGTCCCTGCATGCAGAACATGTTATGATTACCTGTGATCATGGAGACCCGCGGTTGGCCTTCGCCGGCTATAAGTACGGCACCGCTCGTGCCCGTCCAGTCCATCTCCTCTTGCTCTCTCCTTCGCCTCAGTTCTTGCTCCGTCTTGGTGTGATGGCTCCGATTCGCCGGTTCTGTGCAGCGGAGAAGGGAAAGGCTCCCCGAGAAGGGCCAGACCCTCTCCCGCCGAAGAAGCGACTCGCCCATTGCAGCCGGGACGATGAGGACCATCCGGTGGTGGCGAGGCCCTGGGGCGAGCGGGCTCCGCCGGGGTTCCCGATGCCCCTGTACGCCCACGTCGAGGGCCCCGGAGGTGTTGATGCTGATCGCCGCGGTCAGCGCCGTCGGGTTATGAAGGCGTGGGTGGTTCCTCCTGGAGTCCATGCCGAGGGCTCCTCCCATGAGTTCGTGCTCCACGTCGTCACTCCTGTTCAGTCCTGGATCGGCCTTCCTCCCTTCTTCGCCTCCATGGTTCTTCCAGGGGGGCTATGGAGCTCTAGCTGCAGCACGCCGACTGCAGCGCCCCCGCGACCGAGGCCGAGGTCGTCATCGCTGCCCCGGGCGCGGTCTACATGTCCCGCGGCTGGAGGGAGATCGCCCGGGTCTGCAGGGAAAGAGGCGTCTTCACGGTCCACCTGGAGTATGACGGTGCGGCGGTGATGTTCCTCAAGGTCTTCGACACGATCGGGCGCCGGCTGGAGTGCTGTCGCGGGAGAGGCGGCCAGGACCTCGCCCTGGTGAGGGCTAGGCCCGTCGACCGCCCCCTTGGCAGTGGCGCCCGAGGGTCCAACGGCTCCAGCGAAGGCTTCGCGACTCCGGAGACGAGCGACGACAGCTATGAGCCCCCGAGTCATCGCCGCTCCAGGAGCAGGGCGGACGCGTCAGGCCGTCGCCAACCCTGATCTGGATGGGGTTGGCGCCGGTGCCTGACGGCCCAATGTTGATGATGGCGTCTCCCGCAGTAGCTCATGTAGTTAGCGTCCCTTAGGATCCGCTCCCTGCGAGGAATCAGAATGCGCCCCGTGGGGGCTTGTAAGGTGTCTGTAGTCCTATTTGTTAATATGTATGACCTTTTGACGTGGATCCGAGCGAGCTGCTAACTCCATTATAGTTCAGCCTTCCCTTTCGCACCTCACGAGGGCTTGGTGCTCTACGCCGACAGGTCCCAGTCCCAAGGCAGCATCAGCCGTCGCTGGTATGCCAGGTCACGATGCCGTGGTCAAGGCCAGGAGGTGAGTGACCCGAGGTCCGGTAAGAGCCCCTGAGTCGCGATGCTCGGGAGGTCCCCTTTGGCGCCCAAGCAGCCATCACTTAGTGAGAAAGGGAAGCAACGTCACTAGTATGGAGTTTCTTTAGGTGTGGGGGTAGTGCTGCAGCAGCCAGTGCCGTGGGTGGTAACTTATCTTGAGGATCAGGGGCCGTTCCAGGTGCACCGTTGTCTCCGTGCGTGGATAGGAGCGGAAACACTCGGCAAGGTCCTCGCGAGGCCCCTTCTTCCCCGCCTCTGCTCCCCTTTCTGCTCTACGTCCTCGGGTCCCGGCCCTCGAGCTTGTCTCAGCCGTCGCTGGTATGCCAGGTCGCGATGCCGTGGACAAGGTCAGAGGGTGAGGGCTGGAGAGCCAGTAAGAGCCCTGAGTCGTGATGCTCAGGCACCCCCCCTTTAACGTGCAAGCGGTTCGCGTGGGCGAGGGCGAAGGAAACCTCGTGAGGGCCTCGGCTTGCGCGGTTCCCTCCAGGGATCCTGCAGGGTCATCATAGAAAGAAGATGGTGTTGCCACGGTGGCCATTAGTCGATCGTTAGTCACTCAAGAGCTTGCTGGTTGAGGTAGGCGAGGCGTATCTAGGCACCCATGAGCCAGCGCGGGAGTCCCGAGGCCCTCACGAGGTTTCCTAGGTCTGGGCGGGTTGCGCCCGACACTGGGCCTTATCTTGAGATGTGTCCCTGCAAAATCCGGTTAGATGCCGGTATTCTACGTCCTCGGGTCCTGGCCCTCGAGCTTGTCTCAGCCGTCGCTGGTATGCCAGGTCGCGATGCCATGGACAAGGCCAGAGGGTGAGGGCTGGAGAGCCAGTAAGAGCCCTGCGTCGCGATGCTCAGGCACCCCCCCCTTTAACGCGCAAGTGGCCGACATGGGAAGAGAAGATGCCGCGGACGGGCACCATGCAGCTAAGCGTGATAGGCAATGCATAGTTGGAAACAAACGCTAGGGGGATACACGCCGCTGGGTCTGGCCCGAAAGGCTTGGGGATGATGCAGCCCGAGGGGCGCCCCCAACAAGGCAAACTAATGACGGAAAGGTAAATGCAGATACATGCCGCGGGGACGGACCCACGCGGCCTGGGAGTGATGCAACCCTGGGAGGGTGCTCCCAGCTGAGAGCGGAACTTGAAAGATGTCACTTGAGGATGTCGTCGGCGTAATGGCGTTGGTGCAGCAGACTTGACGGGCTGCAGAAGCCGATCCTCACGAGCCCCCAGGCCCCGGGGCCTCGGGAGGCTGCGGAGGCGCTGGTGACTCCTCGCGAGCTGTCTCCACCTCCGCCAGAGCCGCGGACCGCCTGTCTTCCTGAGCCTCCACAATGCCCCTCATGAGGCGCTGGTACGCCACAGCCATGCTCGGCAGGCCGTAAGGCATGCGAACATAGCTGTGGGGTGGACCTCCGCAGCGCCCCACTTGCGAGGGCCAGAGGCGCTCCGTTGTGCCGATCTAATTGAGCCCAGGTACGTAGACGCAGACGCGCAACCCACCATCCTCGCCTGGATGTGGGGCCACGGCTGGCAAGCGGCGGCAACCTCTCATGATCCTTGTCTCCTGTAGCTCTTGAATTGTCACACCCTAGCTAGGTTATGCATTAGAGTGTGCATCATGTTTACATTCATCAGAAATTGAAATGGGGAAAGCAGAACCCCCAGCACCCCCCCCCCCTGAAATCAACTAGGGTTTACTAAAAATAAATTCAATGAACCTGAAATGCCCTTCAAATATGTTCACCCTCTTTGCCTTGGGTTAGAACCCTTGGGAAAAATGGTGCATATAATTTTAGGTCAACAAAAGGGGCATTGACTTAATTCATAAATATTTGAATTTGGACATTTAAAATACTATTATATAATTCAAATGCTCAAATAATGTTGGAACTATTTTTGGGCCACTGAAATATTTCAGAAAGTGTCCATAAATATTTTCAGGATTTTATAAAATGATTTAGTATTTAAACTAAATCAAAACAGAATAACAAAAATAGAAAAACAGAATAAATGAAAGAGAGAGAGAGTACTTACCTGGCGGCCCAGCTGTGGCCCAGCACTGTTGGCCCAGCCCACCTCCTTCCTTGTCTTCTTCCAGCTGCTGCCAGGAGGACGCCGGGCGTGTGCCCGCGGTGCGCCGGCACGCGCGCGGCCACCGACGGCCAGCTCCTGCTTGCCGCACCCCCCCCCCCTCGACGCCTGGACGCCCTGGGAGACGCCACGCAGCCCACTGATCCCTCTCGCTCACTCCCTCGACCTCATCCCCTCCCCTGTCTCGATCTCTCACACACACCCGAACGCGCCGTCGCCGCCGTTCGCTGCCACCGCGTCCACAGCCACCCCCTCGCTCCCTCTCCGCACCCCTGGGCCCCGCCTTGACCCCGTGGAGCTACACACCCGAAGCACGCGACCAGAGGAGGCCCCAGTCGACCCGAGCGTCGTCGTCTTCATCTCCGGTGCCCGGAGATCGCCGTCGTCAATTCGCCGTTGCAGAAGCTTCCCCGAGCCCGCTGAGTCCTCCCTCGATATCGCTGTGAGCTCCCGAGCATTTCCCCCTTCTCCCCGCAGTGATTCTCTTCCCCTAACTAGCCTAGCCACTGGAGCCGTGAGCTCCTCGCCGCCGGCCATGGCGCCGTCGTGGCTAGACCCAAAGTGGCTCGAAGCCAAGCCCACCTTTGTGCTCAGCGCACCACCAGGAGCCCGTAGCCACCACCAGCTCCTCCTCCCGTGCACCGCAGCATCGATCCCGCGAACAACCGAACTCCGGTGGCCGCAAAAGAGCTCGCCGCCGTCAGCTCCGGCCACCCCCGCACCTCCCGTTGGTCTCCCTAGATGCGCACGAGCACGAGCTCCTCCCTGGTGCCCCCAGCGCGCCAAACCATCGCCTGTAGCGAAATCCCGACGCGGACGCCGCCGCGATCTGAAGTCGCCGGCGGCTAAACGCCGGTAGCCGATGTGGCCGTCATTAGCGGCTAACTAACCCACTAACCACCCCTCTAGAGTCACTGCCATGTGGGCCCTAGTGCTTAATTAATTAGTTAACTATTCTGTTAGTTTAGCACCGGTCTCAGGAGGGCCCACCTGTCAGTTTGACTTTGCCACGTCACAGTTGACCTGGTCCCACACGTCAGCCACAGGAACCAACTAGAGTCACTGACCAGTGGACCTCACTGGTCAGGTTTGACCTGGAGGCAGCTCAGTTGACCAGCTGACGTCACCCTGACGTCGGGCTGACGCAGTAAATCATTTTCTAGTTTAAAAATAATTCAGGAAATTCCAGAAAATTGCCTAAACTTCAAAAATTCATAGAAATTCAACCATAACTCCAAATGAGACAAATTATATATGAAAAATTATCAGAAAAATTCAAGGAATCCATCTGTACCATTTTCATGCATGTTTGAGCAATGCTTGTCCTCTATTTTGGACAAAACAAATAAAGGGCATTTAAATAATCATATATGGGGTTGGAATTTGAATCTTGTACTCAAACCAACTCCATTTAAATCATAGCTAGTTGCATAAGATCAAGACACATCCATATTGCCATGTCATAGCATGCATCATATTGTTGCATATCGTCATGTGTTGATTGTCCTCGGTTGTGTTCTTCGTGGTAGGTTCTGCCTCCGAGGATATTCACGAGTATCCAACTGAAGGGCAGTATCCCGTTACCACTCCATCAGGCAAGCAACCATTGATCATTCCGATACAACCCATGTTCTCGCTCCTGCTCTTGTTTACTGCATTAAGACAACACGATTTAAACTGCTGTGTGCTACGGTAGTTGAACCCTTATCCTCTGCATGACCTGTCATTGCCACAGTAACTAGATGAAACCCACTAGCATGTGCAGGAGTTGATTGAGCCATGTTTTGTGATTCCTACCTTGCTATGCCTGCTATGCTTAGAGTTGTGTCAGGTCTGGTTCATCTGGGAGATGGGCTAGAGTGAAATGCTTGTGCCAGTAATATGTGGGATGTGTTGAACATGTTTTGGTAAAGGTATCGATGAGAGGCCATGTAGGAGTACATGGTGGGTTGTTTCATTGAAGCTGTCCCTAAGAACTGAGTTCTGTATGCGTGAATTAAGATTCAGCTACTACCACACATTGGGCCCTGAAATATGACCCCGCTCGACTTACCGACCCCTCTCGCCTCAGTCCAGGAGTTGCAACTAGTTTCTGGTGTTTGTAGGATATGTGTTGGCGGCCGTGCGTAGCGCTGACCCTAGGGGTGGGCTATGTTGCGGTAGATACACCCTGGCACGGTGTACCGAGTCACCCGTTTGGTGTCTCGGGAACCCTGTTCACATCGTTCGGGTCCGTTGAGGACACCCCGGCCGGATTTCCTTGCGGATGGAACCGGAATAGGCGATGACCCTGGACTAGAGACTTGTGAGGTTAGTCAGGTCGTGGTCTACACCCACGTCGGTTTTCGCTTGAAGTCTGCCGAGCACATTTCGTGTGCAGACGCTAAGTGGTGGAAACATGTGTGACGAAGTACACCCCTGCAGGGTATAAAACTATTCGAATAGCCGTGTCCGCGGTAAAGGACTACTTGATTGCCTATACAGTTCATAGACAAGTAAATGGATACTACTAAAAGACTCAAGATAAGTGTGAGTACCGAGGATGGCTCCCTCGCAGGATACGAGGGAGGATCCACGGTGGAGTATTGTGATGGTTAGTAGTGGACTCGTGTGCGAAAACTATTTTGCTAAAGATTCCGTAGGATAGCTTAGCCAAGAGTCAAAGCTGGCTTGCTGCATAAACCCCACCACCTTCTTGAGAATGAGCATGTACAGTAGGTTCTGATGTAAGACTTGCTGAGTACCTTTGTACTCATGTTTGCTTATTTATTGTTTTCAGACGACAACACTGCCCCCTCCGATGGGTTTTACGTAGACCTTGACGTCGACGAGTGACTAGCCACCCAGGTGGTGATCCAGGCCATGGAGGGCCCTATGTAGATAGACAGGCTTCGAGAAGCCTTCTTTCTTTCTAGAGTCTGTACTCAGACTAGTTGCTTCCGCTTGTGCTTGTATGACTGTATGACTTGAGTGTCGGGTCATGTGACCCCTACCTGTATGGATATGTTATGTATGGCTCCCTGGAGCCTTTAAATAAAGTACTTGAGTTGTAGAGTTTTGTTGTGATGCCATGTTGGATGTACTCATATCGAGCATATTGTATGTATGATTGAAATGCTTGGTATGAGTGGGATCTGACAATCTAGTTGTTTGTCCTTCGCAGCCTTTCTTATGGGGAAATGTAGTCTAGTGCTCCCCGAGCCATAGTAGTCTGCTACAGCCCGGTTCACCGGAGTCCTGCTAGCCCAGCACTACTGTTCAGGACGCTTGACTGGCCGGCATGTGTTTCACTTCGTCCCTATGTCTGTCCCTTCGGGGAAATGTCACGCGGTGATCTCCGGAGTCCTGTCTAGCCTGCTACAGCCCGGGATCCCCCGGAGTCCTGATAGCCCAGTGCTACAGCCCGGAATCACTCGTTGATGACCGACATGTTCGTTGTGATTCATGTATGCCTGTCTCCATAGGTCTGTGCCGCTTTGGGTTCACGACTAGCCATGTCGGCCCGGGTTCTCAGTCATATGGATGCTAGCGACATTGTCATATACGCGAGCCAAAAGGCGCAAACGGTCCCGGGCCATGGTAAGGCGACACCCGTGGGATACCGTGCGTGAGGCCGCAAAGTGATATGAGGTGTTACCAGCTAAGTTGATGTGGCTTAGAATCGGGGTCCTGACATGAATGGCCTCGTCAACGAACTCTTGCTGGTCTGATCTTCCTCGCCTGGCTCCCTCCTGAGGGAAAGGTGCTGCGAAGCACGCCTCCACATGGTGCCCAAGCGCCTCCGTCGCGACCCTGGCTAGGTCGGTAGCCCTCCAGGTGAGAGCCCCCGAGCCCTGCCTGAGGAGAGCGCCGGTCGCGCTTTCCTATGCGATGGATGGAGGGCCCTCCTGAGGAGGCTCGGGCCCTAAGGGGCCTGCCTCCTGAAGGGCTGAGCCTGACGACGTCTTCTTCTTCTTGGGGGTGGTCTCAGGAAGCCTCCTGCTTCCGCGATCTGGGTCTTCTAGCGACGCGGCCTGAAAGGCTCACTCCAGGGAACACACTGCATCTCTCTCTTCACAGGGCACCGTGATGATGCCGCCACTTCCTGGCATCTTGAGGACGTTGTAGCCGTGGTGGGTCATGGCCATGAACTTGGCCAGCGCTGGGTACCCAAGGATGGCGTTGTACAGCACGCGGATGTGGGCGACGTCGAAGTCGATGAGCTCGGTGCGGTAGTTGCTGCGGGCTTCGAAGGTGACAGGGAGGCGGACCTGCCCGATTGGGACTGTGGAACCGTCAGTAATTCCGGAGAAAGGCTTGGTTGGCTGAAGCTGGTCGTAGGGCACTTGGTAGTTGTTGAATGTTTCCACGGACAGGACGTTGTGCCCTGCCCCGCCATCAATGAGGGTCTTGGTGACCAGCACGTTGCTGATGACTGGGGAGCAGAGCATCGGGAGGACTCCTGAAGTGGCTGCGCACTTGAGCTCGTCTGCCGAGCTGAACGTGATGGGGCACGCCGACCACCTGAGGGGGCACGTTGCTTCGAGCTTGGGGAGAACTGCATTCACTTCATGGGCGAACTGCTTGAAGATACGTTGGGAGGCTGGGGCATGAGCTCCGCCCAGGATGCAGGCGATCGCGCCCGGCTCCTGGAAGCCCCCAGCCCCCTCGTCTTGATGGCGGTCTTCGTTCCTTCTTGGTGGAGGCGGCAGCGGAGGTAGGCTTGCATTGCCATGAGGGCGATCCTCACGAGGCTGGTCTCTCCAGTCCCCCTCGTGAGGTAGGTCCCGCCAGTGGTCCTCGCGAGGCTGGTCGCGCCACCCCTGGCGCGGGCCGCGGTCTTCCCAGCGCCCTGGGTTTCTTCCTCCTCCCCGGCCGTAGCCCCGGTCAGCATGGTCAGGGCGACGGCCGATCCTTCCTTCTCACACGGCGCGGAGCTCTTGACATTCGTTGGTGTTGTGGGTGTGGAGGTCATGGTACACACAGTATCGGCTGCCTCTGGAGGGTTTGGGCAGATCCTTGCCCCGCTTGGTGTCTGGTTCTGCCGCTAGTACGGTAGCCCCCTTGCGCTTCGCGTCCTTGGCTTTGGGCTTCTTCTCTTCTGGGTCCGCGGCAGGCAGCTTGAGGAGGGAGAGACGTCCCTCCTCAGCCCTGGCGCACTTGTTCGCCAAGTTGAACAGCTCCAGGGAGGTGCAGAGGTCTCCGTGCATCGCCAGCACCTCCTTCATCTTGACGTCACGCACGTCGTCAGAGAAGGCGGAGATGATGGCCTCCTCTAACACCCTGGGGATCTTGAGGTGCGCGCTGTTGAAGCGCTGGATGTACTTTTGCAGGGTCTCTCCGGGTTGTTGCTTGATGCGGCGCATGTCGCTCACGGCGGGCGGCCGGTCGCGAGTACCTTGGAAGTTGGCGATGAAGTGGGCGTGCATCTGGTCCCGGGAGGAGATCGTGCCTGGAGCCAGATTCAGGAGCCAGGTTCGAGCTCCTTCCTTGAGCGACATGGGGAACCAGTTCGCCATGACCTTTTCATCCCCGCCGGCAGCCTTGATACCTAGCTCATAGAGCTGGAGGAATTCCGCGGGGTCAGTTGTGCCGTCGTAGCGAGGAGGCAGGTCGGGCTTGAACTTGCCGGGCCACGCGACACTGCGCAGCTCTGTGGTGTAGGCGTGGCAGCCCGCGGTGGCCACGAAAGGCCTCGGTTGGTGGAGAGCTTGGTCTTGAGGGTCCCCACGCGCTGCTGCTAGGAGCAGGGCGGGGTCTTGGCGTGCCGGAGCTGGAGCAGGGTCGCGGCGTGCCGGAGCAGGGAGCGCCCTGGCAGCCCCTTGCGGGCGAGGAACTTCTTGGCAGCTTCGCTCTTGCTGTGCTAGCGCCTGACGGAGCGGGTTCTGCCTAGGGACCAAGCGCCTTGGAGCCATGGCATCTTCTTGGAGGGGAGGCGGCTGGTGCGCCTCTGGAGCTTCGTTGCCGGCGCGGGGCGGAGTGCGGCGTAGAGGGACGGACGGCATGGAAGAGCCCCCTGCAACGCGGACAAGCTCGGCGATGCGGTCGAGCCATTCTTCGTAGACGTCGTCGACGGGACGGTAGCGCAGGAGCTCGTTTGCCGCGAGGAGCGCAGCCCGAGCCTCCAACGGTGCGCGGAGCGCGCGGGACGAAGAACCGGCTGGAGCGAGTGATGGAGTGGCGGTGCGGCCGTTATGCCGCACGGACGGGTGCTGAGACGATGACTGCTGCTCGCCCCCCGCCGGGCCGGTGGCGGCGTTGATGGTGGGCGACGGGGAACGACGAGGACGCCCACCGACGGGTGCCGTCTGGGCGACGCGAGAGGCGATGGTGGCCTGGCGCTCGGCGCGGGCCTGTCGAGCGTCAGACATGGATGCGACGGTCGGAGGAGAGCGGAGCGGTGGAAGACGAATTCCGGCGCACCCCTACCTTGCGCGCCAAATGTCAGATTTCGGGTTCCGGCAGACCCTTAAGGTTCGAACACTGGGGTGCGCACGGAAATCTCGCCTTCAACCTCTCCGTCTCGATGGGATCTAAACTACTAAAAGAGCTGCACGAAACACACAAGATTTATACTGGTTTGGGCCACCGATGTGGTGTAATACCCTACTCCAGTGTGTGGTGGATGGATTGCCTCCTGGGGCTGGTGTGGATGAACAATACAAGGAAGAACAGCCTCGCGAGGGTCTGTTCTTGGCTGTGGTGATGAACTGCTATGAAGAGTTCAGTCACCCTCTCTCTCTCTCTCTCTCTCTCTCTCTCTCTCTCTCTACTTGCCAACCGAACGAACCAACCCCCCGAACCGATGAACCCAACCCCTTGCTATGTGGGTGGCTAGTCCTATTTATAGAGGCCCTGGTCCTCTCCCCAAATATTGAGCGGGAAGGGATCCAACAATGGCGGGCTAATTTGAAGGGGGACAACGAGTACATCTATCCTGACAAAAGCAGTCTTCGCCTGCCAAAGGCTCCGGTGATGACGCCGCGCTGGGCTCCATGGTGACCTCCGTCTCGAAGTCTTCCTGGTCTTGGTCTCGTTGCACCGAAGTGGCAACCTTTGCCTGATGCCTCGGTACTCCGCGGATACGCTTGCCCCCTTTGCACCAAAGAGGAAAGAGGGACGCTGCACGCGCTGGCACCTGCCTGGTGCCCCGTGTCGTCATGGCTTGCATCATGGGCACCTCGTGAGGTACCCCGCCTTGAACTCTCCGCCTCCTCGCAAGCCAGCCTGACGAGGCTGTGCCTGAGGATGCGCCGTGTTGTCCGCCTCGCGAGGCTTGGCCCCTCGCGAGGGTCTTGAGCCTCGTGTTGATGAAGATAGGCCGTTCTGGGGACCCCCGTTCCCAGAACGCCGACAGGCGTGGCCATCGCCAACCTGTTCGGGGCAAGCTGGTGCCGGCGTTCTGGGAATGGGGGTCCCCAGACTTGCCTGCCTGCGGCCTGCGGCGTGGCTCAAGTGGGGGCCCATCGCGGCACAACTTCATCAACACAAGGCTCAAGACCCTCGCGAGGGGCCAAGCCTCGCGAGGCGGACGACACAGCGCATCCTCAGGCACAGCTTCGTCAGGCTAGCTCGCGAGGAGGCGGAGAGTTCAATGTGGGGTACCTCGCGAGGTGCCATGACGCCAGCCATGACGAGACGGGGCACCAGGCGGGTGCCAGCGCGCGCAGCGTCCCTTCTTTCCTCTTTGGTGCAAGGGGAGCAAGCGTATCCGCGGAGTACCGAGCCATCAGGCAAAGGTTGCCACTTCGGTGCAACGAGACCAGGACCAGGAGGACTACGAGACGGAGGTCACCATGGAGCCCAGCGCGGCGTCATCCCAAGAGCCTTTGGCAGGCGAAGACTGCTTTTGTCTGGATAGATGTACTCGCTGTCCCCCTTCAAATTATCCCGCCATTGTTGGATCCCTTCCCGCTCAATATTTGGGAAGAGGACCAGGGCCTCTATAAATAGGACTAGCCACCCACATAGCAAGGGGTTCGGTTCCTGCTTGTTCTGCCCGGGATCTAAGGGAGAGAGAGAGAGCGAAGGGTGGATGAACTCCCCATAGCAGTTCATCACCCCAGCCAACAACAGACCCTCGCGAGGGTGTTCTTCCTTGTAGTGTTCATCATCATTAGCCCCAAGAGGCAATCCATCCACCACACACTGGAGTAGGGTATTACACCACATCGGTGGCCCGAACCAGTATAAACCTTGTGTCTTTCGCGCGGTTCTTTTAGTAGCTTAGATCCCATTGAGACGGAGAGGTTGAGGGCGTAGTTTCCGCGCACACCCCAGTGTTTGAACCTTAAGGGTCTGCCGGAACCCGTGATCCGACAACTGGCGCCAGGTAGGGGTGCGCCGGAATTCGTCTCCCACCACTCCGCTCTCCTCCGACCGTCGCATCCATGTCCGACGCTCGTCGGGCCCGCGCCAAGCGCCGGGCCACCATCGCTTCTTGGGTCGCCCAGACGGCCCCCGTAGGTGGCCGTCCTCGTCGCTCCCCGTCGCCCGCCATCAACGCCGCCACCGGGCCGGCGGGGGGTGAGCAGCAGGCATCGTCTCAGCACCCGTCCGTGCGGCAGGACGGCCGCACCGCCACTCCATCACTTGCTCCAGCCGGATCTTCGTCCCGCGCGCTCCGCGCACCCCTCGAGGCTCGAGCTGCGCTCCTCGCTGCAAACGAGCTCCTACGCTACCGTCCCGTCGACGACGTCTACGAAGAATGGCTCGACCGCGTCGCCGAACTTGTCCGCGCCGCAGGGTGTTCTTCCTTGTAGTGTTCATCATCATCAGCCCCAAGAGGCAATCCATCAACCACACACTGGAGTAGGGTATTACACCACATCGGTGGCCCGAACCAGTATAAACCTTGTGTCTTTCGGGCAGTTCTTTTAGTAGCTTAGATCCCATTGAGACGGAGAGGTTTAGGGCGTAGTTTCCGTGCGCACCCCAGTGTTCGAACCTTAAGGGTCTGCCGGAACCCGTGATCCGACAGCCTCCCTGTGTACGCTACCCCTACGGGGAACATTCGAGCCACCCAGGCGGCGGCAGACGAGCTGGACAATTTCGAGGGCGAAGAACGTCGCCTGATGATGGAGCGAGTCCAGCGGCTCCTCGACGCGGCTGCCGCACAGAACGAGGCCGGCTGCCGCACGGAGGCACCGTAGCGGCAAAACGACGACCTTCGCCGAGACCAAGGCGCGATGTCTCGGACGCCGACTGGCGGCGCCTGAGGAAGAAGAGACAAGGATCCGGCTATCAGCCACAGTCGTACTCACATTACCATAGAGTGCGACCGAGATGGCCACCCGAAAGCAATGGAATGACGGGACGACTGTCTGCCTCCTCCTCCTCGCAAGGAAAGGCGAGTCTCCCCGCCGCCTGTTGACCATCCAACTCTCGGCGACCGCCTTGCCCCGCCGAGAGGGAGTTGGAAGAGGAAGACGAGTTGGGCCCGCCTTGTTTCGGGCCCCGCATTCGAGACGAGCCCTTTCCCAAAGGGTTCACGCACCCAAGAGACACGCCCAAGTACACCGGCTCCGTGAAGCCGGAAGACTGGCTGGTCGACTACTCCACGGTTGTCCGCATAGCGAACGGCAACAAGCGTGTCGCCGTAAAATATGTTCTGCTCATGCTCCAGGGAACGGCCCTTGACATGGCTAAACAGCTTGAAGCCCCGCAGCATCAATAGCTGGGTCGACTTCACCGAAGCATTCGTCCGCAACTTCACCAGCACGTACAAGCGTCCTCCCAAGCCTCGTCAGCTTTCCTTGTGCATGCAAGGTCTCGACGAGTCGACTCGCGACTACCTCACGCGTTGGGCCGAGCTTCGGAACTCCTACGAGGGCGTGCACGAGGTGCAGGCTATCGAGTACTTCACCGCCGGGTGCAGAGAAGGCACCCTCCTCAAGCACAAGCTCCTCTACGACGAGCCAGAAACCCTCGATGAGCTGCTGATCATAGCAGACAAGTACGCCACGGCTGACTCCTCCATGAAGGTGGAGATTCAAGTTAGCGCAACTAGCAAAGTGGCCCCTCGGGCTCCAAGAACTCCGGCGGGAGACGCCAGTCGGCGACAACAGCAGAGCGACCACAAGCGCAAGGCCCCGCAGCCGGCTTCCAGTAGCCGGAAGGTCGCGACAGTTGAAGCCCAGCAGCCGGATGGGCAGCCTCCGCCCAAGCGACAGAAAGGTGGCAAGCCCAACTGGTTGCCGGCCTTCTCCTACGAGCAGACTCTGGATGGTCCTTGCAAGTTCCATAGCGGCGCGAAGCCGTCGAATCACACCACCCGGAAGTGCCACCGGCTCACCAGGATCGCCAAGGGAGATGGCCTCCTACCTCCCCCACCTGCTGGGCAGCCGCCTCCGCCTCCGCCCTAGCAGCCGGCTGTCAGGCCAGTCAGCGCAGTAGAAGACGAATACCCCGAAGAGCACGGAGCCTACGTGGTGTTTACTAGTATGGCTGATGATCGATGCAGCAGGCGGCTGTAGCAACAAGAGGTGAATGCAGTAGCATCAGAGACGCCAGAGTTCATGCACTGGTCCGAAAAGCCTATCAGCTGGAGCAGGGCTGATCACCCAGAGGTGATGCCAAGTCCGGGCTCTTATGCCTTGGTCTTGGATGCTACCTTTGCCACGGATAGACGAGCCGCTCGTTTCTCGCGAGTTCTGATAGACGGAGGTAGCAGCATCAACATCCTGTACAAGGACGCCATGGAGAAATTAGGAATCAAGCAAAGACAGCATCAGAACAGCCGGACCGTGTTCCACGGCATTGTTCCCGGGCTTTCCTGCTCACCAATCGGCAAGATCCTGATGGACGTCCTCTTTGGAGACAAAGATCACTTCCGCCGAGAGTCAGTTTGGTTTGAGGTGGTGGACCTCGAGAGCCCATACCATGCACTACTTGGCTGACCCGCCCTGGCCAAGTTCATGGCGGTCCCCCACTATGCCTACCTCAAAATGAAGATGCCTAGTTCCAGGGGAATTCTGACCGTAGCCGGCAACTACCGGAAGTCGTCTGCCTGTGCGGCTGAGAGCAGTCGGCTAGCCGAGTCCCTGGTGATCGCAGCCGAGAAGCGGCTCCTTGAACGGGTTGTGGCGATGGCCGGCAAGCAGCCAGAGGTGTCGCCTAACCCAAAGGAGTCGGAGGCTGAGGGTTCGTTCAAACCATCCAAGGAGACAAAGAAGATACCCTTGGATCCGGAGCACCCAGAGAGGTACGCTGTCGTAGGCGCAAACCTCGGCAGCAAATAGAAAGGCGAGCTCGTCGATTTCCTCCGTGAGAATCGGGACATCTTCGCATGGTTCCCCAAAGACATGGCAGGTGTACTGACGGAATTCGCCAAGCACAAGTTACATGTCTGATCTGATGCAAAGCCGTTCAGGCAACCCCTGTGCCACCTATCAGAAGAGAAGAGAAGAGTTGTCGGAGAAGAGATAGCCCAACTCCTAGCAGCCGGCTTCATTATGGAAGTATTCTTCCTAGAGTGGCTAGCCAATCCGGTCTTGGTACTGAAGAAGAACAAGCAGTGGCGAATGTGTATTGACTACATGAGCCTCAACAAGGCCTGCCCCAAGGACCCGTTTGCTCTGCCAAGAATTGATCAGGTGATAGACTCCACTGCCGGATGCGAGCTGTTGAGCTTTTTGGATGCATATTCAGGATATCACCAGATCAAGCTGAACCCGGCTGACAGACTGAAGACCGCCTTCATCACGCCGTTTGGAGCCTTCTGCTACCTCACCATGACGTTCGGCTTGAGGAATACCGGCGCCACCTTTCAGCGTTGCATGCAGAAGTGCCTCCTCAAGCAACTCGGGAGAAACGCCCACGTCTACGTGGACGATGTGGTGGTGAAGACGGAAAAGCATGGAACACTGCTGGAAGACCTCAAGGAGACCTTTGAGAACCTGCGCCGATTCTAGATCAAGCTCAACCCCGAGAAGTGCGTCTTCGGAGTACCAGCCGGCCAACTCCTTGGCTTCCTGGTCTCTGAAAGCGGCATAGAGTGCAACCCTGTAAAGATCAAGGCCATCGAGAGGATGGAGGTACCCAGCCGACTGCTGGACGTGCAAAAGTTCACCGGCTGCTTGGTGTCCATCAGCCGATTCATCAGTCGGCTGAGCGAGAAAGCTCTCCCCTTATACCAACTCATGAAGAAGACCACTTTTTTCGAGTGGAACCACAAGGCGGACGAAGCTTTTCTCCAGTTGAAAAAGATGATGACTACTCCACCCGTTCTGGCGGCTCCGACTCCTAAGGAACATATGCTCCTGTACATCGCCGCCACCAGCCGGGTATTTAGCACGGTCATTGTAGTGGAACACAAGGAGGAAGGCAAGGCACTACCTGTCCAGAGACCGGTATATTACCTAAGCGAAGTACTGTCAGCCTCCAAGCAGAACTACCCCCACTACCAGAAGATGTGCTATGGCATGCACTTTACCGCCAAGAAATTGAAGCCTTACTTTCAAGAGCATCCAATCACCATGGTCTGCACAGCCCCACTTGCCGAGATCATCGGAAGCCGAGATGCTTCTGGATGAGTGGCCAAGTAGGCCATAGAGCTGGCTCCCTACACCATCTACTACCAGCCCCGCACCGCCATCAAGTCGCAAGCACTGGCCGACTTTCTCATCAACTGGGCCGAGACCCAGTACCTACCTCCAGTGCCCGACTCCACCCATTGGCGGATGCATTTCGACGGCTCCAAGATGCGCACCGGTTTGGGAGCCGGCGTTGTCCTCACTTCTCCTAAAGGCGACAAGCTCAAATATGCACTGCAAATCCATTTTGCCGCCTCCAACAATGTCGCCGAGTATGAGGCGCTCATTCACGGGCTCCGGCTTGCCAAAGAACTCGGCATTCGCCGGATCCTGTGTTATGGCGACTCGGACTTAGTGGTCCAGCAGTCGTCTGGCGACTGGGACGCCAAGGATGCGAACATGGCGAGTTACTGTTTCCTCGTGCAGCAACTCAGTGGGTATTTCGAGGGGTGCGAATTCGTCCATGTGCCAAGAAACGACAACGACCAAGCAGACGCCTTTGCACGAATCAGCTCTACCCGCCAAGCAATACCATGCGGCGTTGCCCTTCAACGCCTCCTCAAGCCGTCTATCAAGCCTTCACCAGAATCAGACTCCATCTTCACGCCGGCTCCTCCCGAAGAAGTCGGATCCGACTCCAGAGCCCCGGCAGACGGTACGGGGATTTCGGCAGATGGTTCCAAAACCGCCATAGTCGAGGCCGGCCTAGGGACTGCAGAACCCGGCCCGGGGACTGTGGCGGCGGGCTCGAAGACTCCAGAACTCGGCCCAAGAGCCGCGCCAGTCGGACTGGGGACTTCATTAAGCCAGCAAGCGGTTGTTGACTCCACCCCAATGCCTCCCAGCCCAGCCGCCCTCGTCCAAGTCGCAGTTCTTGCACTCGAAGAAATAGCAGCACCCTCATGGGCCTAGCCCATCCTCAAATTTCTGGTGAGCAAAGAGCTGCCAACTGATCAGACCTTAGCTCGGCAGGTACAACGTCGAGTGGCAGCCTACACCATAGTCAACAGAGAGCTGGTCAGGCGTAGCATCACTGGAGTCTACCAGCGCTGCGTAGAGCCAGAGCAAGGCCAAGCAATCCTCAAATACATCCACCAAGGCGAGTGCGTCCACCATGCGGCTTCAAGAGCACTCGTCGCCAAAGCTTTCCGACACGGCTTCTTTTGGCCAACGGCCTTAGAAGAGGCCAAGGAATTGGTCCAAAAATGCAAAGGGTGCCAGAAGTTCCGCTCCAAGTCGCATCAGACGGCTTCCGCACTCAAGACCATCCCCATTGCCTAGCCTTTCGTAGTTTGGGGTCTAGACATGGTGGGACCATTCAAGACGGCGCGAGGTGGCTTAACTCACTGACTTGCCGCAGTGGACAAGTTCACCAAGTGGATAGAAGCGAAGCCAATCAATAAACTGAACGGTCCGACTGCCGTGACTTTCATCTCTAATATCACAATTCGGTGCGGCATACCACACAACATCATCACCGACAACGGCACAAATTTTGCGAAAGGCGCCCTGGCCCATTTCTGCGCAACACAGGACATCCGACTGGACCTAGCGTCCGTCGCCCATCCACAGTCAAACAGCCAGGTGGAGCGAGCAAACGGCCTCATCCTGTCCGGCATCAAGCCCCGGCTGGTCGAGCCTCTGGAGCGTTCGGCTGGCTGTTGGCTCGATGAGTTGCCACCCGTCGTCTGGAGTCTGTGCACGACTCCAAACAAGTCAACCGGCTTCATGCCTTTCTTCCTCGTCTACGGTGCCGAAGCCGTCATCCCAACGGACATAGAGTTCGACTCCCTGCGAGTCACCATGTACACCAAGGAGGAAGCAGAAGAAGCACGTCAAGACAGTGTCGATCTGCTGGAAGAGGGCCGGCTGTTGGCACTCAGCCGGTCCAGCATCTACCAGCAGAGCCTGCGCCGATACTACAACAGGAAGGTCAAGCCGAGATCTTTCCAAGAGGGCGACCTTGTGCTCCGACTGATCCAGAGAATGGCCGGCCAGCACAAGCTGTCGGCGCCTTGGGAAGGCCCTTTCATCATCAGCAAAGTACTTGGCAATGACTCCTACTACCTAATTGATGCTCAGAAGCCCCGAGCACGCAAGAGGGACGACTCCGGCAAAGAGACGGAGCGGCCATGGAATGCAAATCTCCTCCGAAGATTTTACAACTGATGCAGTATGTACCAGGTTACCTTTTGTATTAAAGTACCAAGACTTCAGGCCCCCCAAGACGAGCTCGGGGACTGCCCTCTTTTGTCTATATGATAAAAATTATGCCTACAAGTATGTTACTCTTTGTTATGCCGCTTGGCACCGGGCTCGACAGGTCGGCCCGGGGACTTGCTGCCTTGCACTATGAAATGCTTCCTGCAGCCGGACAAGTAGTGTGTGGGGCCTAAACCATCTCCTGTCAGAAGCCGCAGCTTGCAGAGCGACTGTATGATGGGCAGGAGTAAGGTAGAATGGGCGTTCGCATGAAAAATGGCTAGGGACTCAAAGCATAAAACATAGCTAAAGCCGGCTTCTAGCCTTTTTTCGCAAACCGACTCTTGAATAGTCGGCTTGCCGCCTTCTATTCAACTTGCTCAAAAACTCTAAAACGGCGAAGTACTTGCCTTCGCAAAGTAGCCAGGCATTTGATCCAACGGCAGTCTGCAGAGCGGCTGTCCGATTGGCAAGACAGGCAACTAAGGGAAAGCGGCAAAGGAAAAAGCCAAAAAGAGCAATAAGCAAGAAAAGATAGAATTCGGATAAATCTTTACATAACATAGGCCCTCGGCCAAATCTTCAAGCAGAAGTTCAAAATACACCCCGCGGGTGGAATTGTGCGAATTAACAAGTTCTTCAAAGACTACTGAAACAGATAAAATAAAGATAAGGCTGCATCTTAGGAAGCGGCAGACGGATTCGGAGGGATGGAGGAGGTAGCAGCGTCAGGCGTTGGGGCGGCCGGCTGGGCAGTCTCGGCTTGATCGCCTCCGGCGGCAGTCAGCTCGGTCGCACGCGGCTCGTTGCTGGAGGCGCGGTCAAGCTGAGGCTGGCCGTCTGCTCCGTCTTCTGGTGCTTCCGTCTCGCCTCCGTCCTCCGCCTCGCCTTCCTCTTCGACGCTGGAGCTGATCACCTCCGCCGAGTCTTCGCCGTAGTCTGGGTTCATCCCAAACCACTCTGGCGGTACCTCCTCGTCGTCTTCAGACAGCTCGGGGACGAAGAAGCTGGTGTCGGTGTACTCGGCGATCGCCGCGGCACGCTTGACGAGGGCGTCTTCCGCGGCTGCCAGCTCCGGCTGTGCCTCTGACTGGAGTGTGGTCAGCCGGTCTAGGTCCAGCCCCGGATACCACGCCTTGACAAACTCCAAGGCCCAGCGCGCTCCAGCTCGGGTCAAGGAACCTTTCCAGTCCTCAAGACGACCAGCTGCGACCTCCAGCCAGTCAGCAATCAGGCTGGGGGTGCGCAGAGCCTGCATGTCCGGCAACAGGGCGGCAATCGCCTGGGCGCCGACACGTTGAAGCCGGCGCAGCATCCGCTGAGTCGGCCGAAGGCGAGCCTTGATGCTCAGGATATGCTCATCAAGGGATCGGGGACCGTTGGCGGCGATCTCTGCGCCTTCCGCCCTCCGACCTTCACGGTCAGCCTCGATGGCTTGCATGGCAGCCTGCGAGTGCCCGAGGAAGAAGTCTGCCAAAGGTAGAAGAAACGAAGAAGCAAGTCAAAAACCAGGAGTCGGCACAACTTATAATCGGCAGCTCGAAGAAAGAAAGTAAAGAAACACACCATTAACAATGTCTTCAATCTCATGGAAGCCGGAGGCCAGCATTGCCTCTTTGTCAGTCCAGGAGGAGCGCTCGCTCGCGAACTCGGCCAGGAGGGCGGTTTCCGCCTCTTCCGCCTCCTTCTGCGTCTACGTAAGCAGCTCCCTCTGCTCTGCCAATTGTGTGGCCAGGAGATCGCGCTCTGTGGCGAGCTTGCTCCACTCCTCCCCCTTGGCGCGCAGCACGGAGTTGGCTTCGCTTAGCTGCTGTTGAAGAGCAGCATTGGCTCCTGAAGAGAAGGAAGAAAGAAGGCATTAAGTCATCAATAAAGAAGGTCGCCGGGGAGATCCGCCCGACTGCTTAGCAGTCGGCCCGAATCTCGGGGACTACAGCCCGCGGGTGCGCCAGCGCGCCCCCGCAAAAAAGAGAAAAGACTCACTCCGGCTCTCCGACAGGTCGGCGGTCCACTTGCCCAGCTCTTCAACGTTGCGGTTGAAGGCAGTGACACGGAGGTTGTGGTAGTCCTGCGAAAAATATTTCACACAAAAGTAAGAACTCAGAACTCACCAATTGGAGTTCCGGGCCGCCTGCTCAGCAGTCGGCCCGAAACTCAGGGACTACACCCAGTGGGTGCGCTGGCGTGCCCCCACAGAGAGGAACAAGAAAACAAGGACCAAAGAGAAAGCATACCCGGACGGCTACCCGCGATGCTAGGTACGCCTTGGTGCAGTTCTGGATGGCGCCGCCCTCAACTCGAAGCTTCATTTGGACGTCCAGAAGCGCCTGGTTCAGCGGCCCCGTGCCGCCTCCTCGCACCCACCCAATGGGCACGGCGCTCGTCGCTTTGGTGTCTGGGATCGCCGAGCTGGTGGTGCCGGTCTCCAGGGGGTGTGGCGCTAAAGTCGCCTTCTCAATGTGACGGCGCGTTGGCGAGCCGACTTGGAGTTGCCTCGCCACGGCCTCATTTTCAGTCGGCGGCACCAGCGGATCCGCCGGCTGTTTGCCTTGCGCGCTCCCAGACGGCGGCGGAGGTGGCAGCGGAACGATCACATCCGGCATGGAGGAGTCGCCGCCTTCCCTCTCCATGATGGGGTTCTCGCCGCCAGCTTCCCCAGTCTGCCCCGTGAACTCCGGAGGCGGCTGCGCAGAGTTCAGCGGAGTGACGAACACCGCCGATTGGCGGTGCGCGGCCTCCTCAGCCTGCCGCCTCGTCGCGACGGCGTTTTCGGCCTCCGCCAGTTTCTTCTTGGCGGAGGCCTCGGCCTTTTCGGCCTCCACCTTCTCCAGGAGGGCGGCCTCTTCCTCGTTGCGCTTCTCTTACACATTCCGCTCCATCGCCTCCCGGAGGTCGGCGGCGGGGTCAATCCGCCGAGTGGTGGCGGACACCTCCGCTGATCCCATGACGGAGGCGGCGACAACCCTCTCAAGAGTGAGGGGAGCCCTGAAGCGAGGGAAACAAGTAGGAGACTCAGACGGAGGCTACAAAGAAAGAATAAAGCGTTAAGACGGAATACTCCCACGGAGACCAGTGGCGGCTTCTTTACTTCCTTGCGGAAGCGAATGGCCTTCGCGGCCGCCTCGTCCCACTTGGTCGCTGCAGCTGAACTCTTTGGCTTCTTCGGCCGACTGCTGAACAAGGTCGACACGGCCCTGCGCTTCTTCCCGGCACCTGGAGCACCCGGCGCGGCAGAAGAGCCCGCGCCAGGATGGCTGGCTCCTGTCCGGTGGCGGGGGGCGACCTCCTCATCATCATCAGGCCAGTCCAAGCCACGGGCCGCCTCCTCCCTCGGCGTCGTCTTCCAAAGCCCCTGCCCCCAGATCGGGGTCGTCGACGTCGCTCTCCGCCCGGTCGGCAAGGAACTCGCGGGCTGGCCCCGTGGTGCCGGCTGGTGGTTGGAGGAGGGGATTCTGACCAAAGCGGACTGGTCAGGTCGCACAAAACAAACTCGGTAAGAAAGAAGACAATTCAAAGAAAGAAAAGGAAACTCACTGTGGGCGGGGGGTTGGCGCGGGAGTACCGCTCCTTGCCGAACCGCTAGTCCTCCAAGAGCTTGCTGTCCGAGAGGTAGTTCACCGTGTATGCCACCTCCTCATGAGGCATGTCCTTGGTGCACATCCGACTCGGGTCACGGCGCCCGTTCATTTGGCATATCATGTGGGGGTGGCCTTGGAGCGGGAGAACTCGGCGCGCCATGAAGGCGGCCAGCAGGTCCAGACCAGTCAGGCCCTCCGACTGCGTCAGCACTCGGAGTCGCGCGACGGCACCGGCTCCCGCAAGCGTCAGTGACTTGGCCTGGAACGACCAGTTGGGCAGTCTCCCAGCCGGCGGGCCGGCTTCGAAAGCCGGCAGGTTGACCCAATCGCCCCTCGTGAAGACGCTCTTCACGTAGAAGTACGACCGCTGCCACATCTTCACCGACTTCATCAGCTTGATGGTGGGGAAGGGGTTGTCGGCCCCCGACCTCTGCACGGTGATGAACGCGCCGCACTGAGCCGGCACGCCTGCAGCCTGGGTGCCGAGCTTGGAGTAGAAGAACTCCCCCAGAGCTCGAGGGTGGGGAGGACTCCGAGGAAGCCTTCACACAAGGCCACGAAGGCGGACAGCAGCACCACCGTGTTGGGCGTGAGGTGGTGCGGCTGGAGGCCGTAGAGCTCCAGAAAGGAGCGGAAGGAGCTACTCACCGGTAGCCCCAATCCGCGCAGGAAGTGCGAGCGGAAGATAACCCGCTCGCCCTCCTCCGGCGCTGGAGAGATCTCCCCCCTCGGCGCAAGGTGTACCCGCACGTAATCTTCACCGGGGAGCCGACGAGTCTTGCGGAGGAACTCGATGTGGTCGTTGTGAACTTCTGAGCCATCCCAGGTGCCGGAATTCACCAAGGGAGGCGCGGCGGCAGAAGAAGAACTCATCGTGAAGCGGATCGCCGCGGCGTTCGACGAAGCTTGGGCACGCGGCGGTGCGAGGAAGAAGAAGAAGAAGAAGAAGAAGAAGAAGAAGAAGAAGAAGAAGAAGAAGAAGAAGAAGAAGAAGAAGAAGAAGAAGAAGAAGAAGAAGAGCAAGGAGTAGCATGGAGGAGGGGCGTGGGTGCTCTGTCGCGCCCCCCTCCTTCCCCTACTTATAGCCCCATGGGCTGCGAAGCCGAGGGGGCGGTCGTGGGATTTACTACGCCCACGACCCGACGACCCCCACGTTTCCACGACAAAGTTACTGCGAGCAGTAACTCCACAGGAATGCCAACTGTCCGCCTGGGCCACAGCGGATCCGCTCGGGCGCCGAGGCGCGGTAATGGCGGGCCCCGCCTATGGGCCTGTCCCGTCACGCGCGTAGGCTAGCAGACTGCCCGGCCGCGTGTTGCCATGTGACGGGCCCGGAACGGGCGGCGGCCTGGAAGCTTAGCCAGCACACTACTTGGATCCTGCCGCGACATTCGAAATATTGTGCGAGTCAGAGTTGGGCGAGTCCGACCCCGTCTAGTCGGCCCGGCAGAGGTCAAGCAAGATCCATGTCTCGGGCACCCGGAAAGAGAAACCGCTGAGGCTCCTCGGCCAATCGTCCGCGGCGCCTCATCAGCTTCGGGGACTATTGTCAGAGTAATGGGCCACGGGTAGGCTAACCCGAGTCCCAGAACCTTTCAAGACATCGGGAAAGGCTGCGCCCCTCAAGACCCCAGGACAAAGAGCCGCCTTCTGAGAAGTCGGCGGCGGGGCAATTGATTAGCCACTCGCGGCCGAGTCCCAGGGACGACTTCAGCATAAGCCGACTCTTGACTGACGACTCCCCGAGAAGCCGGCCTTGGGGACTTGGCCCACAACTCCAACGAACCCCATGTCTTCATCAAGAGGGGCATGACAGGGGAGTGGCTACAGCGAAGCCTGCTCCCACCCATTTCCAGAGGCAGGCATAGCCACAGTACGCCGTACCCGCAGAGATCTCTGTGCGGCGTGGCACTGTTGCCACTCCGGCCCTGACATCAACACTGGTGGACCGAATCATGCACCCACAACAGCTTGTCTGTACGACCCTAGGGCAGCAGGCCCCACCAACCAGCGGGATCCCAGAAGACGGCAAGTGCGCCACCAGTTGGACCCGTTGGGAGGCGGACCCTGAGAGTCGGCCAGCTCCTCCCCCGGGGCCCACGCGCCATTAAACAGATGTGATGGAGAGTGGCAATAGTGATCACCCGCCAGGCGGCGGGGCTGTTACCACGACACCATGACCAAGCCCTCGTCATTAGAAGCACGGCTACAGTAATCAGCAGCCGGCAAGACCCGCCCGTGGCGGACGCGGCCTGTCGGCTCCGTACCGAGCCAGTCGGCGGGCCCCAGGAGTCGGTGGATAAGACGGCGGCCAGAGAGGCTGACGGCTGGGCCCGCATCCAGCCGGATTACTATTGTACCCCTGGGAGGTAGGCCTATATAAACCCCCCAGGGCACCCATGCAAAGGGTTGGAATCCGTTAGTGCTAGACCAGATCATATAGGAAGGTGAGAGCTAGCCTTGCCTTCTCCTACCTCTAGGAAATAGCTCAAGTAGCAATCGTGTAAACACTTGGCCATAGTGATCATGCGGAGGCCCCGAGGCCCTAAAGCTTGGTAAGATTCGCCGGCGTGCATGTCTTCGCCTCATCCCGTTTCCAGGCACCGGCAACGTTCTACTCGCCCCCACCATGATAAGCCATCCTTTGGCATATGTCGCACCCAACCCCCGACAACGCCTGTGAAGCTGCCGCATTTCAAGAAAGGCCCGGTGCCTGTGAAGAAGGCCAATGCCTGTGAAGCTCACCGCCCGTGACACTCTCACGTAGTAATGAGTGGGGCTATACACGCCCCGGAGTCTCCGGAGTGCCTCCCTCAGGCCTCGGGGGCTCCCACCCACGCCCAGTGGCAGCACTTAGCTCCGCGCTGGTGAGAAGACGTCGAAGACTAGAATAGGCGCCGGACACGGCTTTTCCCATTTGCTTTCCGCAGTTGGCTTGTTTATTCCCGTTTGAAGTTTTTATTGGAGTTGCTGACGTTCCTGGCTTGTGGCTCTTTGTCTTTCTCGCTCGCTCACCTTGTTTTCCCTCGCGAGTGTTTTCTGCCCCGATCGTTTGGAGCTTTCCTATCCGAGTCCTCTGCGGGAGCACCCCTCCCAGTCCGTGCCCCACGGGCATCGCGACACGAGCACAGAACCTGGGCCGATCGCCCCCACAGCTTTGACCATAAGTTACCGCTCCTACTGATCCTTGCAGGGCACGAAGCGCACGAGGAGGCCACGGCCTTGGGAGGCGAGGACCGCGCCAAGCCCCACCGAGCTAAAACATTTCCCGCACGTGGGAGTGCGGAGCGAAAACACAGCGTAGAAATAGCGAAAACAGCGCGATGCTTAAACATCAACTGTTCTAATACACCCCCACGGGGCCCTACATTACTTACTATTTTTGCGCAGGATAAGAAAGAAAACAAAACGGGCGTGATTCGTCCTGCGCCAACCCACAGCGAAGGCTCGAGCTGCTCCTGGGGCTCAGGCGGATCCCTCCTCTCGCTTCACCGGGGCGCGACGGCGGGCTGACCCGCTACCTTCACCCAAGCGGGCGCGACGGCGAGGAGGCTGGTTGCGGCCACCGCTGGAGGAGTTGCTGCCTGAGAGGGGGTTGCCGAAGCTCGGCGAACCCTGAGAACCGCCGCCTGTACGCCAGTCGCCATCTTCATCCTGGTCAGAGCCAGGGCTGGGCAGGTGGCCGCGATCATCGTCTTCAGGGCAACACCCAGCACGGCGACCGTCTTCCCCGAACACCCTCACATAGAGGGTGGCGTCGCCATCAAACTTGAAGTACAGGGTGCACCACCGGCTCAGGCCACGCACGCGAGCAAACGTTTGCCAGCCGTGTGTCAGAGCCCCGTTCCTAGAAACGGAGACCTCCAGCGACGCCCAGGAGGCCCTGCTGCAGCATCCGTCTGCCTGGAGCCAGAAGCCGCACTGGGCGCTGGCCGGCAGTTCATTTACGAAGAAACGATGGAGCTGGAGCCTGGTGCTGGATGGGTCTGCCGACCACACGACGAACTCCGGCAGCACCTCCACAGAGCGAAAGCATGGCCTAGGGGGGTGCACACCCATGGCGTGCCCCCCGTCGGCAACCTAGTGCTCACCACCGTGCCGGGAACCGCCTCCCTAGCAGCGAGAGGCCACCACGGGGATCGTGGTATACTTGCAAGGGCGGCCTCAGCCGCGCTTGGCCAGGGGGAGTCAGGCCCAGCCTGGGGGGCGTTTCCTTTCTCCGCGGTCGAGAATCTCTTTGGAGCCATGGGAGCGACGAGTAATGGAGAAGAAGGAAAGTAGCAGCAAGGAGGGACGGGACGAAGGGGGTCGCCCAGCCCCGTACTTATAGCCAGAGGAGGCCAACCACCGTGCACCACGATCGCAGGTAATCATGACCAGTTTCTCTACATGCAGCGACTTATCAAGTCATGCGGTCGCCGAGGCATCGGTTGTAAGCGCAGCCATGCGGTGCCCAAGGCCGCGGGCTGTTAGGGCCCCCGGCGCTTCGCGCTTGCCCCTTCGCTTCTCTGCTAAGCCAAGCACGCCCACGCCTTGGGCCCGGGGGCTACTGTCGGTGTTCTGGGAATGGGGGTCCCCAGACTTGCCTGCCTGCGGCGTGGCTCAAGTGGGGGCCCAGCACGGCTCATCTTCATCAGATCAAGCTCAAGACCCTCGCGAGGGGCCAAGCCTCGCGGGGCGGACGACAGGAAGCTTCCTCAAAGGCAGCCTCATCAGGCAGGCTCGCGAGGAGGCGGAGAGATCAGGGCAGGGGTACCTCGCGAGGAACCCGTGACGCAAGCCATGACGATCGAGACCAAGCGGGCGCCGGCCTGCGCAGTGTCCTTGTTTCCCCTTTGGTGCAAAGGGGGCAAGCATAGGACAAGGCCTCAAGTAAAGGTTACCATTCCGGTGCAACGAGACCAAGACCAGCCGGACG